>JBAMAV010001386.1:0-2500000 GCA_037043315.1 Amiota communis | reverse complement strand
CAATGGACGGACCAATGATAATGATGTTGGTTCATGTTTTCACACGTTTAAATGCTACTTAGTCATAGCCAACTGAATGAATGAATGAGTGAGTGAATGAATAAATGAATGATTTTGGCAAAGATATTGACTACTGCTGCTACTACAATATTTCTGATTTTTGATGTTGTTGTTGAACCGAACCGAACCACCCACCTAATTAGCAAAGAACAGTGTATCTTTAATATTTCTATCGTCACCTACGGATAAAGTTAGAATATATATTACGCCATGGGGGCGTGCGGAGTAATTATTTATAGCGCATTTGTTATTTTTGGCCGTGATTACAAAAATACACACAACCTCATCAGAACCCAAAACAAAAAAAAAATAACAAGACAAACAACAAAATACTTGTAGATACAACGATCGATAGATGAGATGTACGCATATGCATATTTAATTGATTTGTTTAGTTAAACTAAAGCCACAATATGCGCGATATGCGTAAATATTTAACTTAATTTACACTACAATATTTTTTTTTTTTTTTTTTTGTTTTGTTTTGTTGTTTGCTTGCAAACGAAAAAAGTTCATAAAATATTTCGAAATTTTTTAAAATTTTTTTTGTATTTTTTAGATATACATATGTATGTATGTGGTATTTTGTTTTGGCAGCACTTGTCCTTGTCTCTCTCTAGTCACATGCGGAAGTTTGACGTTTTGCTTTACTGACCCACCGAATCCAACAAGTCTTAAGCACAACTACTTGTCGCGCCCACTGCTGCCCCAGTACAGAGAGACTAATTGCGTGGGTTTGACGATCACAACAAGACTTCAAAAAATATACATACTTATATACATATGTATATTGTAGTACTTGATGATGATGATTTGTAAGCATTAACATCGTCGTCAGTCATAGTGTTTTCCCATATGTCTAAAACATCATTTCAATCTTAAGAGATATTCATGTTATAACTATATAATTATGTATTGTATAAACACTTTCACATGATGTAGTATGTTTTCTTTTTGTATACAAAACACTTTTCGTTAAGAGAATAATTAGTCAACACAAAAAATTTCACAAGTATTTGAGCATTTTGCAAATCAACAAGTTTGTTTGGTTTTAAGATATACTATGTACTATTGTATATTCATTTGTGATTCGTCCTAAGAGCCCCGAGCAATATATGAATTCGATAATTGTAAATTCTACTTTTAAAAAGATAGGGAATAGGCGAGATTTATAAAAATCTCATATAAGGCAATAGCATAAAGGGTCACCAGATAGAGATATTTTATCCTCAAACACATTCATTTTTAAATCTATCTAATTAACAATAATTCAGTTGAGTTTAGGGGCCCGTACATTTTAGGTACTAAGCACTGATCGAACCACTAAACAAATGTGTTGGTACTCGTATGAACATTTTTTCTATATATATTTCTATTGTTTTTATTTTATACAGTACATTATTAAAATGTGAAATGAAATTGTATTCGCAAATTCCAGTGGTGTGTTGACTTTGTTTAGTGTTAATTTGTTTAGATACTTTTAACTAATTACTGTGTTTTGCTACAATTTATCACTTTGTCTATAATTAAATTTTGAACAAAAATGAGAAAAAGGAAAAAAAATATTCACTAGTTTTCCAGTTCGTTAAATTGTGTTTACTTTAGAAACAATATAAATATATTAAGTTTAGAAAATTTTTAATTTTTAACAAGAAAAATGGTCTAGACACTTTCAAAAATACAAAAACAAATATGAAACGCACAATATTACTACTAGTTAATAATTATGGGTTTTGGAATTTCCATAAATTGTTTCAATTTTTAATGGTTAAGCAGTAAAAAGAACAACATTTATCTTTACAAAGTTAAGGTACAACTTCTTATAATGAATTGAGGCTCTCCACAATTTTGTAAAAGTAAAGTGTGTTTTTTTGTGAGGTCAAGGGTTTTTCTATATTATGTCACTAGTAATAGATTTATTTTTTTTCCGCCTTTCAAGACCAAATAAATAATTTTCACATTAGTAAAACTATAAAATAAAATTGCACAATATTCTGTGCATTTGAGATACCTGATCAGTTTATAAATTTATGAATCAGCATATCTGAAGAATTTTTTTACTTTCTTTTTGGTATTTGATTTGTGTTTGTAGATCCTGTACATTAATTTTTTATTGTTTTCATTACAAACCTGGTATCAATTGCTTTAGATAGCCCGGATCCAATGTTGGCGCCACATCACGTTTATCAATATTTGTTGCATAATCGCATATATAATCGATCATATCCTTGCCATGTTTTCGAAACTCTTCCACATTCATTTTATTTGTATTATTCTGTTTTTTGTTTTTTTTTTTATTTATAAAACAATAAATAATTTTTTCTTTCTTTTGTTAATTAAACAAAATTAATTCACAAATGCTTATATTCACTGGAAATTTTGCAGTTTCGTTGTTTATTTTTTGCCAGATTTTCACACTTAAATATTGTTTTGTTTTAAATTTTCAAACTCAAAATAAACACACGTTTCTTCTTATTACAATATTTGTTAATTAACACACTTTATTAAATTCTATTTAGTAAAAAATTTCTGCTCCTTAAGCTATGCTACACTTATGTATTCGATTAATATATTTATCTTTTTTCCACTACTTAGTAGTATGTAGTTGTTCCGACTTCCTTTGAGCGAATGACTTGATGCTGTCGTTGTCATTGGTCTTTATATGTTGTTAAGCTCTCTAAAATCGCTCTCACTAACGATAAGATCGGCTGACAATATGATAGACACGAGTGGTGCTTCGTGACGTTGCTACTGCTGCTGTGACTAAGGTTGAGGCGTTGAAGTTTTGCTCTCATCTCTCACGAATTGTTGAATGCTAGCAAGTGCTTGTTATGTTATGTTCACACCTGTAGATCAATCGTTCGATTGAACACACTCTGTGGTTCTCTTAACTCTCTGTGAGTTTCTTATTGTATTCCAGTGCTACCGTTGTTGGTTGCCACCAACCTAATGGCACACGTTCAGCGGCATTTCAATAGTTTTATTTGATATCTTAAATTACAATGCTTTCATTAAACTTGATTTGCTTGGAAAGTCCATAAAAACTGACTGCGGATTTGAGGTGTAAAGTTCGTGTAACAGTAACCGTAAGTCTATGTATAGATGTGGGTGGGTGGGGTACAGTTTTTGGGAGCTATAAAAAATCCCATTCTGTAAATTAATATGTAATTATTTACTCTGAATCAATCAAATGAATTGTTATGATTTAACATGGAAAATCATTAAAAGGCGTGTATGTGGTTTTTATATATTTTATGATTTATTAAATTTTTATTTAATTACAATATATGAATTTTTTATTGTGATTTTTTTGTTTTATTGGATCATTAACAATATCAAAAAGAGTGAGAGATTTATCCAGTTTTACTCAAATAGATTTAATTAGTTTTTAATGAATTTATTTAAAACAAAAATAGAAAAGTAATTTTGACAATTTAAAAGTCATTAAAAAAAATTTAGTTTACACATTTGAAAGAAATTCGCGTGTGCTTCACCTTTTTACTGGGTTTTTTTCCTTGAATTCTTTAAACTTTGTGTGTACTATGTGTTGCGATTTACTGCAAAGTCTGCAAACTCCAAGGCGGATGAGAGCAAAACAAAAAGATGAAAAAAAAAAAAAAATTAAAAAAATTTCCAGACCTAAAAACAAAATGAAAGTCGAATAGATATAAATAAATATCTAAACAAATTATTAAAATTATTATAGCCCAACCAATGGGTTTATTGATGGAACAAGTTTTTACAAAATTTATTTTTAAATTTTAAAATTAAACAAATGAATGCCCTTTGTACTCCTGCACTACTTAAATCTTTGTAATGGGATATACATACCTGTAGTGTGAATAGAAATAAAAATTTATATGGTATAGTTGTGGGGTCAAATCACATAAAATTTATATATTTACTACATTGGACATTATAAGTTTTGAGGTCATATTCAATAGAGTTGTTCAAAGTTTAAGGTGGCAGGCAGCTCTTATACTTACATAGCTAGATTGATTTGCTTTGTCATGCTGATAAAGAAAAGATATACAAACAATACAAACAATGAGTTATATGGATAGTGAATATAATATAATGGATTATTAGTTTTATGCATTGAATTGTTTTTAATGAAATAAATTTCAAATAAATAAATAATTTTCGCTTCGTTTGAGTAAAGAAAATCACTAAAACTTTTTATAAACAAAATCATTTTGAAGTAACACCAAACCAACCAATACAAAACCTTGGATATATTCACTAATCACCATAACGACATTATTAGCGTCATCATGCTTGACCGATAGGCGGCAGTTAGGCAGGCGTCCACTTACAATGATTACCTCTTTTTAAAACTCACTCAACTTAAAACTCATTAAATGTAAATATTGATTATAGAAATTATCATAAAGCTTAGAATCGGGTGTTTTTGCTTTTTTTGTTTAACAAGCTGTCTTCTCTCTCTGGCAAATGTTTGATTTTATATACTTACTTACAAATATATACTCGTACATACGTGATTTTACCATATATTGTACCATAGTACTATGTGAAAAGAGACATTTCATAGGTACTGCGACGACGAGTTAATTGAAATCTGTTTTAAGTACTTCATCATCATGTAGACTTTGTTTAGCTAACAAAAATAAAATAAGTGAAATACGCGATAATTTTCTAAGAATAACATAAAAATGTAAACTGTTTTGTGCTAAAAATTACTTACTCATGGATGCATCATATATTATTATCACTTGTATTCCTTATTTGGATTTGTACTCTAAGCAACGTCACTGAGTTATAAATTTATCTGAACATTTCCAGCCCACTTATAATAATAACAAAACAACGGTATTCATAAATATTACCTACTATACACAATATTGTACTATGCATGAATGATTGAATGAATAAATGAATGAACGAGTGAATGAGTTTTGTAGCACGCACGCCAAGAAAAACACTAACATGAAATAATAAACATAACCGGAAAGTAATGATTGATTGGTTAACAGAATTATAATAATACATACATTAAATATTAAATACTATAAATACTAGAATTGATTGAGTTTGGTCAACATTTCAATTATAAAGAAAACAGATCAATTTATTGTACTGTTGATGAGTTAAAATCGTTTGATTTGAATAAAATTGCCACAACAAGGTCTGGTGGCAATATGGTAATATGCTCGTGCCATGAATGGCAATAGTTTTTTTGAAATTCGGCTAAAATGTTTTAATTGGCAACAAAAATTTGAATGAAATTAGCCGGAGGTGTTAGATTGGACTCTGATCTGGTAATGGTGTTGTTTGTGTGACTTTAAACATGTAGTATTTGATCGACTATTTATATTGGTAGGTAATTATTTAGTCAAAAGACGACGACGACGACAACGATGGCTTCAAATTTTTGTTTCATTTTGGCCATTATTGTTATTGTTAGATGATTCATGCGTCAGCCACGCAGAAATGGTTTCTTGGGCGCTCGTTCATTTGAGTTTCTTCGTAAATTGTATTGTATTTTTGTCTTGTTTAGTTTGTTATAAGTATCTAGATACATACATATGTATGTGCGTGCAGACATACCAAACACAACCAACCAAATATTGTACATAGTAGATACAAGGTAGATTTTGTTTAACACAGTGACTCGTCACTTTGCTTTTGCCATTCATTCGATCGTTCATTGGATCTTTGGATCGTTCGTTCACTGATCATTTTTGTTGTTCGATCACAAAATTGCGCTGATTTTTTATTTCGTTTTCTTGCATGTTGCTCCATGGTCCATCACATGGTTGTTTTTGTTGAACTTTCATTCAGAGAGTTGCCGTCCAACAATTTCGGCAGCAGTAAAGCAGCAACAGCATTTTTGCGATGACGTCGTTTATCTAAATATAAAATTTATTCAGTTTACCCGGTCACGCTTAAACATGCTTGAGGCGCAAAGCAATCGTGCGATATCAACAAATAAAAAAAAATAATAATACATAATAATAATGTGTGAAAAAGTCGTCGCCGGATGCTGGGGTTGTTTGTCTTATAAGTTGATTATAGGGTATCTGTTCATCGTTCCTTTGCTTAGATTAGATTAGTTTTCATTTTGACTTGAATTATGTATGATTAGTAACAATTGTCATATTGAATTGATTAGTGATCCGCAACTCTCGTAGTTGCTGCAAACTTATGTTTCCTACGCATTCTAAGATGTTGAATAAATTTAAAAATAATAATTATAATAATAATGTTCTGACGTAGCCAACAAGCAACAGCAGCAGCTGCTTTCTCAGCTTTTTTGGCTATGGCACACTTGACAACAGTTTTAATTCATTCATTCAATTATGTGTTCACTCATTTGCTCATGCGTTGTCCGCTTTTATTGTTGTTGTTCATGCCAAACATGTGACAATAGTTTAGAACTTCTTCATCGTTTGCTTTGCTGCGGCTAATGCCAAATTATTCGCCAAGCATTTGATACACTACATTGGAACAAGGTATATTGAGTTTTGGACAGACAGGAGTAATGTGACTTAAAAGCAAAGAGAAAATCAGCTTTTAACACTAATTGTTTGATTCAATTTCTCCTTTATCCTATGCTTCCGTAACTCCATCCATTATGGATGTCATCAAAATTGTCCTTCCACTTTTGTATTTCCTCTCAGTCTCAACAGTGATCTTTTCATAGCTCTCTGAGCTACTAGCAACGAGATAAGGCCCATCAATGGGTCTAATTGAGAGGATGATGAGAATAGCTCCCGCCCTTTGAAAATCTAGGTATAATCACACATAGATATATCGCTTTTAAAGAAATTCATAAATTCAAAGTGTAGAATCAGTTATTGGTGGTGTTCTACTTAAAGGCAAATTGTAATATTTAATATTAAATATGGTTTATTAGGTATGACATGGTATGGTCTACTATCTATTATCAATAGACTTATTCCTAAATTTTATTTATAGTCTTAAATGTATCCAACGTCTTACCAAAAATATTCTATTTGATTTTCTAGTTCATAATAGTAGGTACTTTTTAGTACTATATGAGATAACACAATAGTCTGGTCTAACAATCATCAAAAGACCAATACTTTTTTATTTCATTCCTGTAGTCGTCCGGTTGTGCATACTATTTATAGTCTTAAATGTATCCAACATCTCTTATCGCAGATATTCTATTATTAGTAGTTCTTTAATAATTTATGTGATTTATCTTAAAAAAATTTCAAGTTATGAATGAATGAGTAATAAACATCATCACCAATCAAGCCTTAAGTCAAGGTTGCAATTCTGACGTTTTTCATTTTATTTTTATTTTTTATATGAAAGTGTTTCCAAACTTTAATGATTCCATGAATGTTTTGTAAAATTATGACTGGTTTTGAAGTTCAAAGTTGTAAGTAACCTCGGTACTGGTTTAATTTCAGTACATATGTCTATTGTGAATTTCATAAGAAATCATTCAAAAAATCATTACAAAATTATGGTAACAGAAAAACAAACAAATAAATAAATTAAAATATTCATTTATCTATTTTTCAAAGAAACACATTTGCTTTGAATCTTAAATCAAACGAACATAGATATATAGATTTACTATCTCAATTTAAGCATAAGTATTGATTACAGAATTAATCAAAATGTGGGTTTTCAAATGGTAAGATTAACAGAATATTTTCTCTAAAAATACTAAATTCCAAAACTCTAAGGTGGCAGTGGTGGTGGTTCATATTATTTGTTCCGCTAAATGTTGGAATGGCATTAACCAAAAAAGCACACGAAGAAGCTTCTGTATTATCGGATAGTGAATTAAGTGAACCGAAAGTACTTGACTATAGGAGTTCCTTTGACACGATACTAAAAGATCTCGTTAGTAATTGGCAATCGCCAATTACATATTTGAAGAGTCGTGGATATTTGACTAAGGAATTGGAACAATCTGCGCAGGATAAATTGAAGACCATAAATGTTGTGACACCACTTACAGTAGAAAAGACCATTTTGCCAAATAAATCTCAAAAGTTAAATAAAAAAAAGCCACACAAGCGTAGACGTTTTGTCACTTCTAAAATTGTCAAACAAAGGTCAAAAAAAGTGAATCAACATGAAGAAGAACAATTCATTTCGGAAAATGATGATGAGCATGATAAAGATCTAGAATCCAATAAAAATCTAGAAAATCATGAAGAAAATAATTCTGATTTAGAAGAACATGAAGAAGACATGAAACCTCAGACCTCTGTTTCAAGGGATGCTAGAAATAAGGCTAATGTGATGGTGCCACCATTATCATCATCGTATAAATCAATTGTGAAAAATTTGGAACGCAGTGGCACAGCAATTAAAAGTCCGTTTCCTTATAAATGGGAGGACAAAAATGTGAAACATCACAAAGAAAATAATTCTGATTTAGAAGAAAATGAAGAAGAAATGAAACCCTCTGTTTCAAAGGAAACCAAAAATAAGGCTAATGGGATTGTGCCACCAATACCATCGTATAACTCAATACAGAGTAATTTAGAACGAAGTGGTAAAACAAATAAAAATCCTCCACCTAAAGTATTGGGATGGGATGGCAAAAATGGTTCGAAAATGGTTCCAATACAGAAACCAACAATATTCCATTGGAATAAAAATAGAAAACTACATTCGCCTAAGCAAAAAAATGCCAAAGTTTTACCAGGGTACATCCCGGAAATGGTTATTTGGGATGGAGATGGAAAATATGACAGCAATGGAAAGAATAACCCAAGGAAAATGAACGATTGGAACGATGAATCAAATTATATGCCTAGTATGTTTCGTTGGGATTCACAGCATAATCGTTTGTTAGTGCAAAATACTAACAATGATTACATAGATAGACTCATAAAGAAGTATTCTAACAAAAAACGAATTGATACGTTCGACAAGTGGAAAAAATAGAATCGAATTCGATGTTATGATCACATGTAATCTATTTTTTTTTTAATTTATTTATATATTATATTATATATACATACATACATACATACCAATTTGTAAGACGTCATAGTCGTTTTATGCATTATCGTCATGCACATCATGATGATGATGATGACCATCATCATTATATTGAACTGGACATGTTTATACTTACGTTAATTAAGATATTTCACAGGACTGTTTATCGCATTTAGAAAAACAAACATAAATTGTTTATATATAGAAAATTATAAATGTTGATGGTGGTGTTGGTGTCGATGCCCAAAAATATCGAAACGACTCACTCACTTTAATTTTCATTCAAACAATGAAAACAATTTGCCTTTTTCTCTCAACTCACTTGGTTCTTTGTTGTTTTACTGACTGATTCATGTATCTAATACCAGACAAAACCAAACGATAAAAACTATCATCATTTTTATAAAATTAAAGACAAATAAAGAAATGTGGAAAGTTTCCTAGGCTTTCGTTTATATTGTATTTATTATTATTATTGTAGTAATTTGAATGAATTTTTGAACATTTACTAATTTGCATTTTTGGTTTTTCAAAGAGTAAAAGTTATTAACCTTTATATAGGTATGTAGGTATATTATAGTATATAGATAGATATATTGCATTTATAATCTTTGAATAAATTGGTCTACTAATTATTTTTTTTTTTGTTTTTTTTTTTTTGTTTTTGGTCTTCTCATTGCTACAGGATTTTCTTTATTGTGTTTTGTTTCTTTTTAAATCTGAAATATTTTAGTTTTAAAATGTTGCATTTTTTATTTCAGTTTTTCTTGCTTTAGTTTAAATTATTTGTATTATTCTGTGTAGAATTAAATTTACGCATTAGCATGGGCGATTTCTTAGGTGACTTCTGGACATTGACATAGCCAATCTCGTTTTCAGGTGAGGGTGATGAACCAGCACCAGAATTGCGTCTAGACGTTGATGGTCGCACATTTGTATCCAGATGACGGAAACTAAAGACAAAATACACAAACAATATTATCATCAATCATAGACTTACATGGTTAAGCAAACTATACACTCTACAGTCTCAAATTTAACAAGCGGAGCTTAAGGATAAATAGATTTTCGGAGCGACTAATCTCAACTAAATATTTATTACGTTGGTAAAAATTGTTATATGTAATTGTAAAATCATCTGCATATTTGAGGACCCCGATCTGTTAATAAATCAGCATTTCCGAGGGTTAAACATTTTACATTCCCTGGTGGTGACCCTATAATATATATGTTTTTAGGATTTTAGCTTGTTTTGGCAACCTTGTTGGTTACTGTTAGGACCCCGGGCATTTGTTCAAGTTGCCTATAGTAAATCGTGAAATCTTTTATTACGGTTAACTGCGTAGGTCACAGAGCTTATCATTAAATCTATCTATTTTCATTCCCCCATGGTATTTTATTTTCTACTCATTATTAAAATGTATTACACTATCAAAAATAACATACATTCAAGTGTGAGTTCGACTCGCAAATAAAATATTCCGTACTCCATAGTCACACTCATTGTGATGCCTGTTTCGATGCACATTATCGAACTTGCGAACGAAATGCAGCTTAATGCCGTAAGGAACGTTTCATGTCTAACTTGGAGAATTTTCTGATAATTACTGTGAAAACTGCTTGCAGTGCATATTGGTGCACACGTTTCTTGTATGAGGACCCTTTTAATTTTTTAACTTTATTTTATTTTTATTGTTATAGCGGTAATTGACACTATGTCAAAATACTGTTTACCTATAATGGTTCATGAGATAGAACTCACTAACGGACGGATGGGCAGCGTAATAGTAATAGGGTCCCGATGGCACCTTTTGGGTACGGAACCCTAAAAACTGAAAATACTAATCAGAAATAGTATGTACAATAAATTGAAGTATCCATCACTCTACTAGTTTAGTTTATTGTTGTATTTCTATTCAATAAACTATTTTAACTGTGCTAAGAGTATGCTTAAGATTTTCTTATTCTTTCAATTATTCATTTTGGTTTATGAATTTATATTAAACTTACCGCAAAGAAACATTGCTCTTTTGTCCACCACCACTGCCACACTCATCCGTTCCGCTGCTACTAAAAAGGAAAGCCAGTGGCCATGATATCCAGGAGTTGTGCTCCATTGTACTTTGTGTGCGTATTATGGGATTATTGCCCTGATGAGTAACCACTGGCGAACTGATATCAAGCGATAATTTCGGTGTACCTGCCTTATTAATAGCCGGATTGTAAATCTTTGGATCGCTAACCATGCGTACGAAGAATGAACGTTTCTGTGCCAATGTATCTTTCTTCTTTCTATTAATAATCTCGGTAAGTTCATCATGTTGCTCTTTCTCTAGCAATTCATTGGCAAAATCAACAATAGTTTCCCAAGCATAATCGATATCCTCATCGGTGGCATTTTGTGCCACGGCACAAAAGCGTATTATATAGCGATCATTGACACTGGCTGGTACCATATGCAGCTTACCGGATTCATTAATAGTACTCAAAAGTTTCTCATTCAACTTATCTGAACCATTTAGACGGAAGCAAACCAGTCCAAGCTATTTTTTTTTTTTTTTGTATTTGATTGTATTCAAACGGAAAGCAAAACAATAACAAAATCAATTCATGAATGAATGAAATACTAAGAATTGACGAAAATACGATAAACAAATATAATATTAGAGTTTCAAGAAACCTTCAAATGAATTATGGTACAATACTATTAGCAAATTTCGCAATAATTTAAAATGTTTAATTATAAAACATTAATAGACATAAAACGTATACGCAACATAGGTCACGTTCCATTTTATTGCAAAACCATTCTTTGTTCTGCATTTTGTAAAGAATAAAATTTAGAAATTTAACTCAAAATGTTTATGGTTATATGTATCTTTGTGATGGTGTCTTAATCATAACTAACTGTCACTCAATGACCAGCATTGGTCAATCAGTATTGTCTATGAATGTCTGTCATTGGCATGTATCAATTTGTAATGGAAAAAATTTCAAATGTCAATTATCGCGAAAACACTTCAATCAAATAACTTCCAATCATAAGTAATTGATGTTGTACATTTGTCTATTATCATCACAATGTCTGATGATAATGGTGATGATGATGAAGATTATGAAGATGATGTGCAGACAACAGACAATATCATGACACTTCGAATTCATTTCTCCGTTATAGAAATTGTCAAATCTCTGACAAAGTATAGAAAAAAAAATGTAAATAACACAATCCCTCACAATTCACATACCCGATAAAGTAACACAGTGAAACTCCTCCATAACAAAAAAAAATCGTCAATTCAAAAGTGCTTTGAACCTAATTTCGTTTTATTTTCATGATTTTTTCCCCAATTTTTATTGTTGTATTTGAGCAGCGCATCTAATTGATTTGATTATTGTATTTTGATTGATAGTTTGTTTTTGCTCTGACTTATCTCGTGATCTCGCCCTCTCGGTACGACCATGGTTGTGTCTATAATCAAAATGTAACTTACCTTGACTTGATTACAAATCTCGAATCGTTTATCTTTGAGCACATGCTGTTCAAAACGTTGTGCCAATTTAATGTGATGTCGGATGTATTGTTGTAGTCCGGAAATCCCATATGAACGTAAAACAAACCTGAAATAAATTTTTTATGTATCTTTTCTTAAAGATTTATTTGACAATCGATTGAGGGAATCTAGTAGTAAGTACGTCACATCTTATTTGTAATATGTTAATGGTATAGAGTATCAGTTTCTAAACTGTGGTCCTTGGAATTGCCATTGGTCGAAAGAATTCAGTGATATTAACTTAAACACATTTGAAGAGGAGTCACCCGACAAACTTTAAATATTTCATAATAACATCAATATAAAAGAAAATTCAAAAGAGAACATTCTTTTATTCACCAAAGCCTACATACCTTCCATGCCTCAAAATAATAAAACACTATCACTTTTCTTGGATTGCCGCTTCTTCTCCTTGTCCCTCTCCGACCGCTTCTCTACTGGTATTATCCTTACAGCTCCCAGGATTACCACAAACAACGCCAGTCGCTAATGCTTCTATTTGTTCCCGGCTTCGATTCTTCTCCTGCTTTTGCGGCACTTCTGCCGTCTATTAAATATTATATTTTTGTTGCATGTTTTAAATAGAGTATTGTCTCACCTCTTTTATTAATTTTTTCACGCACTTCTTCATTTTAAATTTCCCAATACCACTTTTCTTAGTCTCTTTAGCTCTTCATGTTGATTTTTTTCACATGGAATATTGTTTTGTAACCGAAAGAGTTATTAATTTTTTTGATTTAGACTGGCCATCCGCCATACTGCCTCCATTTCCCCTAAAACACTGTTATATCAGATTCTCTTTGTGTGAAAATTGTATCAGTCAGACCAAATGAATTTTTTTAATAGGACATCATGGTCTCATTACTCATTTTTGTTAAGAAACTATGTGTTCGCCATACCTGAGGTTCTTTTTTAAAAAGAAGTCAGCGGACTACTATAATAATCCAAGAACCCCTGAAAAGGATTTTTAATAAATTAGACAGCATACAATCATCTTTCTATGTTTATGTGGCAGCTCCCAAAAACTTAAACTTAAAAATAAATAAAAAAGTCTGTTTCTCACATACGAAAGCCTTTCCATATCAGAATGATGATGTCTTTTTTCTAAATCTCCATTGCTATGTATAATCAAAATTATCTATCCATTTTTAATATCCATATGTCATAATAAAGTCACAAGCAAATATTATTTTAAAAACTAAAAAATAAAATTCATTGGAACGCATTCAGGTATGACCAAAAATACAGAAAGTGAAAAAGTCTATTTGGCAAAATTAAACAAACTAATTTAAACAAGAAAAATAATCAAAAAATAAAATAAAATCGAAGGTGAAGGCGAACAAGTTGCTGCACAATTTTGCCAGCTGGATCGATTCTATACTCTTTCCTCTCTCAATTTCTCATTATAATTTGTACATACCACAATTTCAATGAACGAAAACGGCGACTAAGTGGGACTCCCCAATGACGATAATCGATGGCAGCATCCGAATAGCCATGCTTAAGATACAATGGATCTACAACAAGCGCTGATGTCAGTCGGATGCGATCGCGCACCCACAAAGTTGAACAATCGAAGTTTGTCAGCAGCCACTTATTGGGATTCGTATTGAATGAATCAGCGTATTCGATGCCCTGTTTCGGTAAAGAAGAAATGAAATACCACCAAATGCAAATACAAATACAAAATAAAGAAAAAAGTAAACAAAAAAAAAAAAAATAATAAATACAAAATTTAGATTTCGAAAAAGATCAAAGAGATTTATATGAAAAATCAAATGCTTATTCAAGCTTACTACTACTACTATACTACTACTTCTACTTACCTTTGACTGATGTCACTCACCTTTAGCAACGGTTTGAGCTCGGGACAAATGAAGCTATTTCCGGCATAGGCAGCATCCACATGCAACCAAACACTTGGGAATCTTTGTAATTGTTGTCCGATTTCCAATAGATTATCAAAAGCACATGATCCGGTTGTACCAAGTGTTGTTGAGACGAAAAATGGCACTAGACCCTGAAGTTCATCCTCCTCCATGGCCTCATACACGGTGCTACCACGTAGACTAGCATTTTCATCCGGTTCCAGAATACGCAATTTCACAAAGCAAATCATGGCTGCCTTTTCAACACAACTATGAGCTTCTTTCGAACAATAGGCCATCAATTTAGAAAGCAAATGACCCTCCTCGACAAACGGATGCTGGGCCTTAAGACGTTTCAGTGCCTGTGCTCGAGCTGCCAGCATTGTAACCAATATACATTCCGAAGCGGACGTCTGTGTTTATAGTTAGTCATACAATAATAATAGTACATATATTGAAGCCATAAATCTTATTTTGTGCGGTAAACATTTGATTCGATTTAGGATTTTCTTTTCTTTTTAATAATACAAACCTGTATGACGCCACCACCAGTGCTACCCTCACGTAAAGCCAAAAAATGTTCAGGCAAACCAATAGCTTTGCCTAATAGTTTTTGAATAAACATTTAATTTTAATCGTATAACATTCTTCGAACATGAAAATGACCACATACCCAACCAGTCAAGTACAATTGTCTCCAGTTCAGTGCATGCTGGACTGGCTGCCCACGAGAAGCCAATACAACCGATGCCATCACCAAGCATATCACCCAATATCGATGGATATGAATTACCCGCCGGGAAGTAAGCATGAAAGCGCGGATGCTGCCAATGTGTAACACCAGGCATAATTTTATCTTCGACATCCTGCATAATACTCTCCCAGTTTTCAGGTTCCTGCGGTGCTTCATCTTTAATATGACAAACAAAAATGTTCATTTGAAATCAAACTCATACTTGATCTTGAACTTGTAATATGAAACAAAAACTATTTATCTATCTTATTCTATAATATAAAGCAGTACATATTTCTTAAATTGTGCTCTGTTAGGTAGAATGTGCTTTAAATCATATATGTATTATAAATAATAAGATACAATTTTATGCTCCGCATTGAATTTTTCGAAAAATTTTCACCGAGTAAGTTTAAGAATCTCTAATAACACAGACCTGCAAAATTTGACTATAATCTATAGATTAGAACCCCGTGATTCCAAATATGAACTTCGCTTTGCTGTATCACGTCACAATTTTTGTATTGACTTTTGAAAATTGAAAATTGGTCAAAAATGGCATTTTTAAAGTCGGTAAAAGGAGGAAGGTAATTGAAGAAAACAAAAATGAAGTTATACGAGTATTTTCCAATGCATTTGAAATAATTATGGCTTAAAACATAACATAAAACAATTGGGAAGTGTGTATAAAATAAAAAAAGGAAATTTAAATTTTTGGTATCACTCAATCAGGAAACAGTGAACAAAGCTCTTGAAAATTGGTGTTCCAGGATAGCCTACTGTCGAGCCAACCGCGGCTAACATTTGAATGAAACCATTTTTCATACTTAATCGGAAGATTCATCTATCATTTATCAAATAAAGCGAAATTCGACAAATTAACTTTTGTCCATTTAATTACCAAATCAAAAAATCGGACCAATAGGCCTGTGTAATCAGTAATAACTACAATAGATTTTTCCATCTGGAGGCAGATTGCTGGAATATTCAGATACCACCAGTCTGAAGGCAATTAAATGTACATAGTGCCGCTCCCTTATTAGTATATTAGTATATCTCCAAATAAACCTATGCGCGTAGTGCAGTCCCCGCAATTAACTAATTAATTGCATTTTCAATATGAAATCCCGAAATCTAATAAGAAATATTGATTCAAATTTCTATATAAAGATCTGAGAAAGAAAAAAATATTCTGTTGATTAAAATAGTTTTATGATCTCATTGTTTAATGATTACGATGTACTATGGGCTTTTAAATTATGAGAATTTTCTAATATTTTATCTAACAATTTCGATGATATAATGTTCTGAAAATCTGTCTCTGTACTCTCGGCTGAGTACGGCTGAACCGATTTTGATGAAATCTTCTGGCATAGTCTGGATAGAGTTCCTGTGAAGTTTAGTGCGGATCAGATAAAATTTTATATATTATGCTAAATCAGTCAAATAGATCAGATAATTATTCGTCTGGTTTTTCAAAAGTATTTTAATTGCTTCAAAATGTACTACAATTAAACAGAGAACAGTATCACGCACTAATATCACGTCGGGAGTGTAGCAAAGCACCCCGGGTACGCTAGTTTTATATAATATTTAGGTTGGCCCTCTCTAAAGATTACAATTGTTTGTCTATAGGGCTTTCAAATTATAAATATGTATTTTCCTATAGATAATTCGATTATCAAATACTATATAAAACATTCTCTCGAAATTTCTAAGGAAAAATTACTCTGATAATACTCTAAGGAATTTTTGTACATATTTATGATAATAACTGTTTATAGGCTTTTGTGTACTCACTTGGCAACAGATGCCTTAAATAGCCTGGTTCAACACTTGGTGTTACCCGTCGGTCATCTAATGTTTCCATATAATTGCAAATGTATTCAACCATTTCTTTGCCACGTTTTCGAAACTCGACGCTATCCATTTTCGACCAAGTACTATTGATCAATTGCTCAAAGAAATAAGTTCTATTGTATTGTAGTATAGTATGTTGCCCTTAAAGTTCTTTAAGTTGTTTATTTTATATGAGTACTTCTAGAGAAGAAAGCACTCATAAAAAAACACAAATTTTCACTTTTAGCAATTAATTATTATTCTTTATTTATTTTTTTATTCTTTTAAATGTTCTTTGATTCTTTGTGTTATGGTAAAATGTGATTTCAAAGTAGTAAATAAGTAGTTTTATTTTTTAAAACAATAAGTATATTTATTTATTGATTGTAATTTGTTTAAACAATTACTTATTTATGCTTTCGTATTCTTAAATTAAGAATTTATTGTACATAGTTTTGTATTCCAAGAATTTTTAGAAAAGTTATTGACTCTTAACAGGCGCAGGAAAAACACTTAATGACATTTGAAAAGAAACTTTTGGTTGTTTGAATGTGTTTCTTTAAAAAGAACCCGTTTAAAAACGCGGTATACCGTTAGCAACGAAGCGTTAACCGTATATGATCCTCCAATTGTGGTTGAGCTATAAGCTAACCTCGGTTGGTATCTGTTGCTTCTGCTATCATTGTAGGTTATACATACCTACACAAGTGTCTGTGAGTGTGTATCTATGAAATTCATATCTCAACATCCCTCATCCTTTTTGGTATGTACTACTATAAGGAAAAGAATGATGATGATGACGATGAGAGAAGAGATGGGGTGATGAAAGCGTTTGTAAATAAGTGAAATATTTGCAGCGTTTCATTCATTTCTATTCAATTTTCTTCTGTGGTTGTTTTTTTTTTCTTTTCTTTCGTTTGCTGCGTGGGTTGGTGTGAGAATGTGTGTTTCAAGTATTCGATTCCACTGTTGTTGATGTTGGCCAACAACGAATTGTCCATGAATACTCTCCTCCATGGTTGTGGCAGGAGTAAAATTTCATAATGACGTTGGTACATTCCTGAATGCGTGAGACTATGCAAGATTTTATGTAAGCTCAATATCGAAATTAAAGAACATTAAATGTTATATAGGACAAGTTTAGGTCGCCTTTCTGTGCTATGATCTTAACTTAGCAGTACATATATTTATTGGTCAAGAGGTCATGAATTGTTCTAGTTTGCTAACCTTGCTTTGATCTAACTGGTGGAACTATTATACTATGAGCTTTGAATGAATTCGGTGAGAAAAATTCTTAAGAATTGACAATTTATCAATTAAAGAATTGGGAATTGTATTTCATTCTCATTTAATCGCATTGACATGGTGATGGCGTATAATGTTAAAATAATACAATAAAATTGGTTGGGAATTTGGCCTAAAAATAAAATTGAATTGAAAATTACGTGCTACTTACTCCCCTTCCAGAGTTACCCGACAACACACCAATCCACTTAGACAGACAGTCATCAGATAGCTTGCTCTATACCACATATTATATCAACAAGTGCTGGAACACCACTCGAACACATGCCTTCATTGCCCATTTTTGTGTTGGTTGCTTCCTTTTCCTTTCCTATCTTTTCTTTATTAATAACTTCCGCAGAAAATTGAATTATTGATGGAGACAACAAGATGACAAGGATAATGATAACCATGGATAGTAATGATGATGATGTTGATGATGATTGTAAGAAATCGCAAAACGCTTGTCGATAAGATTACATGCATGTTGATGCTGATGCTGATGCTGAGGATGGGTGAGAGCTGTTGGGCCTAACTGATGATAACGACGACGACGTCTTAATATCAAGAATGCGTTCTCGCATTCCATTAAGAATTCCAAATGTTCTTATGTCCTTTTTTCCCATTTCCCTTGGCTTTCATATTATTGTGTTTTTCAATTCTTTATTTTGCCTGCTTGAAATGAAATCAACCAAGCAACCAACATAGTTTGTTCTTACTGCATTCAAGTATTGCCTTAACTTTATTTGGTTTTGACATATGCCAAAGTGTCTGAGGCTTGATGAAGTCTTTTTCATATACATAGTATATGGTATCTACAATATAGAAAATAGAATGTGTGTATAATATTGAATTGGGTGGCTTTTGATAATCATTGTCGTTATGCTACGCGCATTTAAATCATTGATGGAATGGTGGGAGAATTTTTCTTAATCAACTTTTTGCTGTCGAATTCAGCTAGCAACGAATAAGCTAAACCAAGGAGTCAACAACTAAGAGCAATTACAATACTTTATTATATTCAACAAGTATCATTGCCAATGATGATGATGATACTGATTATGATGATGTCAACACCACCCACCACATTCAAGTAAAGATATTTTAAACATGCGCAACACAATCTTCAATACATTTGTGGTTATATGTTATCCTTGTGCGCTCGCGGTCTTTCTATTGCTGATGCTCTTGCTGATGATTGTTGTGCTGATGCTTGTAGTGTTTTGTTGTTAATGTAAGCTTCAAATAGTCAACAAGGTCGCTTGATTTTTAATGGGAATTTCTGCTGCGACGTTGGCACTTAATGGATGGTGTTGCAGCAGCAGCAGCAGCAATTATTCAATTTGTGCACTCGTTGGCACACTCAGTTGTGGTAATAAATGCTTCTGGCTATGAGAACGTGTCACCCGTTTAAATATGACTTGACCTGATTTTTTTCATATCCTATGATTTTATTAAATATTTTTCATATTTTTATCTTATTTTCCTCCAAAATCTTTTTTCATTTTATTGCAAAGATGTTGCACTATAGAAAAGGTGAAAATGTGGAGCAGGAACTTTTCAAAACAGATTTGCCATTTGAAGATTGCATGCCAGAAGGCGAATCTGACTTTCTTTGGATGCATGTAAGTTATTTCAGCAATACTATTGTATATAAATCAATGATTACAAGTTTTTACTAAAAATTCAATTCAATTTCAAAGGTTAAAGGTGGCACAAAGGTTCAAAATGTCGTTGGTTATGCAAAAAATGCTTTGGACAAAGGTGAATATCGAACTATGGTCTGGAGTGGCTCTGGCGGTGGTGTCATTAAGACAATATCGTGTGCTGAAATACTTAAACGAAGTTATCCACTCTATCAAGTGACACGCATGTGCTATATAGAGTAAGTGTATCTAAAAATGGAAATAGAAATGAATGACATAAATTGTATTTAATTCTGTGTGTAGTGTTAAAGAACATTGGAAGCCACAAATGGATGGTTTAGAGGAAATCATTGCAACAAGACAAATACCCGCTCTGCATATACTATTAAGTTTAAATCCGCTTAATAACACAATCAATGGGTGAGAACATTTACCATATAATAGTTATGCCAGATTATATGATTATTTTCCATTTACAGCCTTCAAAAACCAAATACAAAAACTGAATTTTGGCAGGATACAACATCAAATTCAAAACCAACACGCAACCACCATCAACGGCATCACCAACAGCATCAGAAACAAGTAGAAGAACGCAGTACTCCAAATAACAAAAACAACGGCAGAAAACGTCAAAGGCGACCAAAACGTAATGGTGGTGGTGATTCCACAAAGCCATCATCATCATCATCAACTGAACAACCTGCCAAAGAGGCTGCAAATCAACCAACCGGACATGAAAATGAAAATATGCAAACTTAAATAAGAATAAATTAAACATCATTTGATATTCATTCATTAATTCATGATAATAATAAATGAAATTAAATTCAGGATTTATTGCTTTTAAGTTTTCTTTTTATCTTTCTTTTTTCTATTGGATTTTTGTTCATCTCTTTCAAATTTTTCATTTAATTATTAAATTGATTTTTATATAGTTGGTTTTTTTTTTTTCTTTTTGCTTGCTGTGTGTAAATGCTTAGATTGGTACAATTGTTTATATATGTATATATATTGTAGTTTTATATTATATTCAATAAATAATATTATTAAATTTTATATATAATGTGATTTATATTGCTTTACACACACACATATGTAGGTATATATAAATAAATAAATGAAACGTGCGCTTATTATCGCTTAGCTGCCTTTGAAGTTTTGTGTATATAGTATAAATAGAAAAAAAAAAGAGATTTGAGTTCCGAGGTCGAGTTCTGATACGTTATTATCGTCATGAATTTAAAAGAGATTTACAAATAATCAAACCACACTTTTGTTCGTGTTTGTGTTTTTATCATATTTCAAACAAAATTCGTTTACATAAAATTTATTAAATTAAATAGTTTTTCTTTTGTTTTATAATAATAATGACAATTATTGTATAATTTTACGGAATTTTTTACTTGCTTTATTGCTGACACATTTCCGGGGATTTCCTGCTGCTGTTGCTGGTACCGATCGCTTATTAATTTTGCCTTTTGTTCTCTTTTTCGTTTAAATTGAAATATACTATAATTATATATTTGCTTTTTATTCTAGAAATCGATTTCGATTGACTTCTAACATGTTCATTTATAATCAATCATTTTCCATTTAACATGTTTCATTCTATCTTTCTTTCTTGCCTTGCCTTACTACTATCCACCGATCGAATCAGATCAAATCAATTTAATTCCGTTAACGTGTTTATAATGAATACTAGATGCTATGTAGATATTTTTGTTTGCCATAAATGAGAGATAGAGAAAGTGTAGGAAGAGAAGAAGGATTATGTGTCTATGTGGCTGTTTGATCGTTCGTTCGCTACCTAGCGTCTTTTATTTGTAATTTGTAGTATCTGTCGAGTCGTCTCACTTATATATATTTTTAGGCTTCACTTTCACCGGTAGCAGCAGCTTCTTCTTCATTTATCGGTACTATAAGATTTTCCTTAGACATGAGATTATATTTTGTTACAAAATGCGTAAATCGGTGGCATAAATAGGTTTCCGTTTCGAATTCATCAAAGATCCGGCGATGATGGAAATACGCATGCGAAAATATGCGGTAGACACGCCGACAAACTGAACCAAGTTTAGTTACAGAAGACTCTTTGATAGACACTCTGCAAAAGAACAATAAATTAACAAAGAAATTTAAGGAAACTTCACTATATGTAGTACCTGCTTGGGAAGTATTTATTGCTATTGAGCAAACAAGCAGCACCGTCCAGTGTGTGTCTTGTATAATCGATGGCGGGACATTCTTTGGGTGTTTTATGTGCAGCGCACAAGAATATCCATTGATCGGTTGCTGTCATTTGCGTACAAGTTGTAGGTGAACATTGTTTCTGCAGACGCACCGCGAGACCATTCAATTCCATGCAGAATTGTCGCAGGTGCTCGTATTTCCAAACACCTTCATCCTGGGCCTCTGGCATGGTTAATATAAGCTCAACATTAGATGGATCACGTTTGATCAGTTGTTGTATATACTGTTGTACAGCCAGTGTGCTATCCATTTCCTCCAGTGGTTCATCCGGCCAGTGGCAGAAATCCTATGCACACAATATATAATTTAAAATTTTGTGACAACAATAGAATTGTTTGTTGATGGATGAATGGATGGCTTACCTTTGCTGATGTGCCTGGTTTATTCCTACGTAATAACGGCGCACCGTCAGCCATCTTCATGTTTTTCTTAAAAACCCGTCCGATTCCTTTTCGGTTTTCTTAACAACGCCTAGAAAACAATAACAGCAGCGGCAGCAGCCTCAGCCTCATACACAGCACTTCACTACACCACACTCACTCTTCTTCAAATCTCTTTTCTTTTCCCTTTTCTATGCGTTTTGCTTTGCCACTCAACACTCTGACAACAAGCAGCTTTCTTTCCTTTTAGTTTGTTGTTTACTTAGTAGTTTTCTATTAAACAAGACGATTGTCGATTAATTACCATTCTATTCACATATATATTACTTTCAATTTATAATTTACTATTTTATATCAATTTATTTTCAATCTTTCTTTTTCTTATTCGCTTTGTGAGAAAACTAGTGATGTCAAAGACTGAGAGTAAGTAATTGAATTCGGGGGTAAAATGATTCGTTACATATATAAGACTCCGCAAACTAACAACAGGTGGCGCTACAAACACATTGAGCGATTTTACACTTTTTAGCACTGTGTAAACCAATAAAGTGCTGGAAAACGAAAAAACATAAATAATAATTTCCATCGTTGGCAACATTAATAAAAAGGAAAGAGGAAAGGTTTTTATAGAAACGAATTGCGTATCACAAATACTAACTATAAAGAAAATAAATAAATTGTGATTCTTCTACAAACAATAAAGGATTCAGAAAAATGTCTTACGCTTATCTGTTTAAATATATAATTATTGGCGATACTGGTAAGTGTGCAAGGTGTATTTCCCAAGCACCAACAACAACAATGAAGACAAAGTCTTTGTCTACGTAAATTATGAAATAATCAATTTACAATAAGAAAAAAAAGAAGAAAACTCAACATAAAGACAATAAACAATTTGTGTTAACATTTAGAAAGTGTATAAAATGTGTTAAAAGTTTTTTTTATGACCCATGACCGTGGTGGTAAAGTTCAAGTGATGATGACGGTGTTCTTCTATAGAAAAATGACAACAGCTGCCAAGAGCGCCGCCGCCACCCAAAAATGGGGTCTCGGTCTGGCCATATGAGTACCCTTTGTGGAAAAATCAATAAACTCAAAACAACAACAGCAATGAGACAACAACATCATTGTATGAATTTGGTATGCGGGCGCGGGATGTTTTTTAGCGTTGGCGTTGTTATCTTCTTCGGGTAAAGGCAACGGCGTTGGCGCAGAGAGTAATGGAGAAAGCAAAGCATTAATATTATCTTCCATACTACATACTTTACTATATTCGGTTCAGTTAACCGCTGAGTCAACCACCCCTTGGGTTGTTTGTATGCCTGCGTGTGTATGTGTGTCTGTGTTTGCTTTATATTGGCTTAAATTGTAACTTATATTAAAGTTAATAATTACATACTACAAAATTCAAATTCATTTGCAATTCATTTATTAGTCATCCATCATCATTTTGTTATATGAGAAATAATCATCTGTTGCGTGCGCGGTAAAAAAAAAAAGTAAAAGTATTGATTATTTGAAAAATAATTTATTATTATTTGATCTCTCCTCCAGGGGTTGGCAAATCATGTCTATTACTGCAATTCACTGACAAGCGTTTCCAACCAGTCCATGATCTAACAATTGGCGTTGAATTTGGAGCACGTATGATTACCATCGATGGCAAACAGATTAAACTACAAATCTGGGATACTGCAGGACAGGAAGCCTTCAGGTATTTAAACACAAAAATCTTATTATTATTGTCATTTGTATTAATTTAATTTGATTTGTTAGATCGATAACACGATCTTATTATCGTGGTGCTGCTGGTGCTTTACTGGTTTATGACATCACACGTCGTGAGACCTTTAATCATTTAACCACGTGGCTGGAGGATGCACGTCAGCATTCAAATTCAAATATGGTCATCATGTTGATTGGCAACAAAAGCGATTTAGATTCAAGGCGTGAAGTTAAAAAGGAGGAAGGCGAAGCATTTGCACGTGAACACGGACTGGTCTTTATGGAGACATCAGCACGCACAGCTGCCAATGTTGAAGAGGCATTCATTAACACAGCGAAGGAAATATACGAGAAAATACAGGAAGGCGTCTTTGATATAAACAACGAGGTATTTATACATTTTTTTTTGTTCATTAAGTAATGGCAACATTATACGAAAAAACTATTTTATGGCAAATATAGGCTAATGGCATCAAAATCGGACAGCAGCATTCCCCGACAAATCCATCACTGCCCGGGTCTGGCAATCAAGCTGGTTCTGCCAGCAGCGGTTGCTGTTAAGTGTTCAGCCACATGATTTATCCGATTTGATCAAATCTAATATGTCTGTGTCTCTTCTCATCTTGTGCGTTTCAATTGTGTTTGTAATCGATCGTAGTCGCTTGTGTGTATATGATGCCGTCGTCGTTGCCGCCGCCGCCGCCACTAGTGACTAAAAACTAGAAATTACTATAATAAAATTAACACTAAATTTCTCTTTTTTACAGTGTGCAATTGTACTAAAAATAATAATAATAATAATATTAATTAAAAAAAAAGAACAACAAACAAACTACAATTTCATTTTTAAATTTCAAACAAATAAAATAAACTTATTAAATAAATACAAAAATCAAAAAAAAAAAAAAACTGAAACAAATGTGTGTAACCAAAAAGAAAAAACGAAAAATAGAAATTAAATTTTATAAAATTAATTATAATAAATAAACAATATACATACATATAAATAACTTGTATCTTGTAATTAAAAGCATGAAATTTCAATTCTGAAATTATTATTATTATAATTGATTAATTTTTTGTTACAAAAGATGCAAAAACAAGTCTTAAAAAAAAAAAAATATACAAAAAATTATGTGATTCAACTTTAATAATTTTTTCTTATTTTTTTATTTTATTATAAATAAATTTATTTGTTTTTGTGGTAATGGCAATTAAATGTAATTTTTTTTCAATGCTTTAATCAATAATTTTGTTTGTAATATTTTGCTTGCTTAATTTATTATTATATTAAATACATAAATAATATTTTATTTTTACAATACCAAAAAAAAAAAGAAACAAAAGAGAAACGCAAACAACTGATTATGATTGCAAGCTGAAGAAATTATATAAATACATTTATATAGTACATAAATATACACATAAACCATAAATACATAAAACATAAACATATACATAAATTATGCGATCAAATTTAGTATTTTACGAAGTTTGTATTTAAATAATAAAATAAATAACAGTAAATTGATAAACATACTTAAATTTTTATTAAAAATACCACTACCAGCAATAGAATAAAATTATTATTATTAATAAATCTTGCACAACAGAATTATAATTTAATTATAAATACAACTCACAGTTAATGGCAGCAGCAATTTAACAAGCAACAAAAACAAAAATGCAAGGATAACGCTTAACTTTCCTTTTATGGTAAATGCAAAAGCATCTGCAAAAAATGCTTAAAATACATTGAAACTAGAGATCTACACTAGTGTCAACACTAAACAAATATTTACCCTCTCTCGATAAAAGGAGTGATGTGCTACAATCAGCACTATCAATAGTCACACTGTCTGCACCAACACTTTCCATAATGGTGTGATACCGAGGAGTCATTCCAGAAGACAAAAGTCACACGACAGCATAACTTTCAACTCAAAGAGTCCGCAAATGAGTTGGAATGCTTTACTTCATCAAATAATGAATACTAAAATGTTAAGGTTTAAATATAAATAAAAATACTCGAGATTTTTATATATGAGATATATATCTCCAGATTAGCTGAATAGATTTTAATGAAATAGCGAATATATCCAAGGAGAACTAATCTAGTTTCTGTAATGTGTCATATTTCTAAAACCGCCCATTAAAACCATCAAAAAAGCACAGTTTACATTTATTACATAGTCTTTATTTATTTTCCGGAATTTTATTTGGATCCATTCCACCACAATAAAAAAGTCATTTTCATAAGCTTTCTATTTCCACCTACTGTGCAATGCATTTCTGCTTGTCTGATACTACCAGTTGAAATTTGTATGGAAATTCTGGTTTCTGTCGTTTTGATTGATTGCCCCCGGGCTTATGCAATACTTCTTTCTTTATATATTATATATTTGAATACAATTGGGTATATCTTTAGATTGGTTGGATAGATTTAGGTGAAATTTTCAGTACGGGAACGCTTTTCCCATTTCTATGATGATCAGGGTCGCTTCAAAAAACGGTGTGGTTTGGTTCAGTGGATCGAACTACATACTTAGAGGAAACTTATACCGGTGCAAAAACCTGTTCATGGATACCTGTGAACCGCGGTTCGGTTCGGTTCAATACTTTTGCACTAAGTGTCTATATTATGAACCAAAACTATTCTTTTACGAAAATTATTATTTCAAGAAACATTTGATTATGAAAGCAAGTTAAAAGACATTGTTTTCAATTGCTTTGCAATGATTCATAAGATATTATATACAGTTTTTTTCAATTTTAAGTATTCAAATTTAATAAAAGAATGTCTTCTAAAAGGTCTTCTCCTACATTTGCCCTTAAGTCAAATAAAATAAAGTTCAGTAGATTTATCATAAGAATTGCATTTTTAGCAAGAACTGAACCGAACCATTTTTAGTAGTGGTATTATGTTCGGTTCTGTTTGTTTAAAATTAAATCGGTCCGGTTCATGTTTCGGTTCGAAGCCCAAAAACGGGACGGTTCGGTTCAAAACCGGTTTGGAACCCTGATCTAAACAATTCCGAAACGTGCATTTCAACCTTCTGTGCATTTCTGTTTGCCTGATACTCCCAGTTGAAATTTGTATGAAAATTCAGGTTTTTATCATTTTGATCGATTGCCCCGCCCCGAGCTAATGCAATACTTTATTGAGTCAGATCAGTTTAAATTTTAATTTAATTTTAATGCATTTTTACATATGTATATAAATACAAAAGCGTATATCTCCAGATTAGTTAGATAGATTGTGATTAAATTGACATTATATCAATGGGAAACCCTCCTCTTTTGATGATCGATTTTTATAATGATATATTATAATGCAAAGTGTCATGTGGATCGGTTATTACTAGTGACGCTTCAAGCCTTATGGATCCAAGTGGTTAGAAAACAATTTTCAGGTGTACCACGGCGCACCGACAAACCTCCGCAGCAATTTGGATCGATTTGAGTTAAACGCACGAATGTTTTTTATAACTTCTTATGGGTATGAAACTCGTGTTCAAACCGAAACAAGATTTACAGCCAAAACCAGACATTAGCAAGTATCATCCATTTAATTAAAACACAGTTTTCTTGTAATGTTTTCATATGATTTATTATACTTCAATTTAATTTTTTTTTTTGGTAATTTATATTGTGGGGGAAAGTGTCTTCTTAGTAATTGTGTGAACTTGTATTTATATATATAGATATAATAATTGATATATGTATGTAATTTTGTATTTAAAATTACATCTTTTTTTCAACGATTAATTTGTCTTTTACTAATTGAAATATTTCATTTACCATATAGTACTTTCAATATAACTAATCACTAAACGCATTTAAAATGCGATTTTTTAGTTCTAGTTTATATCATAAATTTTGTTTATTTGTTTGTTTGAAACAACAATAAATTTTTTTTTATTTAAATTTATTCTTATAATATTTTCATTTTAATAATATTAAATATTTCATTTCATATTTAGTATTCATTTAAAAAGAAAAACATTTTACTTATAAAATTAAAAGTAAAAAGAAAAAGGAAAAGAAATATAGGTATTTTTGTTTTTATTAATATGATGAAGAATCTTGCAAAAGTAAGATTGAGAAGAAAGATTTCTATATATGGAACTTGGAACATTTCTCTTTATAATATGTATGTATATACTTTGTATTTCTTGTTTTTCAAATGTGTTTAAAAATTAATAATACTTTAAACGCTGCGCTAAGAATGCGTGATTTTTATATTGTATATTGTGGTACATATTTTTTATTATTTTTTGCTGTATTGTATCTTGATACATGTACTATATATTATTATTTATTTATTTATTTGTTGTTTTGTCATTAGCAAAATTTATTATTTATTTTTGTTGGGCATGAAAAATGTCTTAAACAAATCTAAAATGTCATTTTCCTTTGTTTTGCGTTTTAAGTTTTAAATATCTTAACTTTTTGTTATACTTTGAAATTTTTTATTTTAATTGTTTTTTAAAGTACAAATTTTAATTTTAGTTTACTATAATTTTTTTTGTTTTGTTGTATAATTTTAAATATTGCTGTGTTCATCATAAGTTTTGTAAGTCATTAAGTATACACTTGGGTATAGTATTTGTTTTTGTTTTTTTTTTGTTGGTTTTGTTTGGTGTTTTAATTGTGATTATTTCTTTTTTGTTGTTTTTGTTTCTTATTACAATAAACATTTCAGTACCGTGCAAAAGACTATCTTAAGTATCTGGTGTCTTATTAAATTTATTTTTTATTACAAGTAACAATAATTTTGTGTTTTCGTTTGAGAAAAATGTTAATAATTAACGAAATTTGTTCTAATTTATTGCATTCGTTACAGAGATTGATTGATTGATTTTATTGTATTTATTTTTAATTAATATTAATATAATATTGTATTTCAATTATTTTAATTCTATTTGAGTCTAAGTAAAGTAGAGCGCGTGTGGTGTATGTGTGTGTAACTATAGTAATATGAAGGACCCGTTGGCTTTTGGCAGTGATACACTGCGATTGATATTTATTAAAAAACTGTTTAACTTTTCATTTTGCAAACTCATCAAAATCATTCATACAATCAATCATTTGTTTTTACCCATCCACTTTATCATCATTTCAAGGTACAAAAATATTATTTTAATTTATCATAAAAATT
The DNA here is from genome assembly GCA_037043315.1 of Amiota communis. Taxonomy (NCBI): domain Eukaryota; kingdom Metazoa; phylum Arthropoda; class Insecta; order Diptera; family Drosophilidae; genus Amiota; species Amiota communis. The sequence continues at coordinate 2,470,539 of JBAMAV010001386.1, read as the reverse complement.
AATTTAACTTACACAAAGTTCATCATCGTCATTATCATCATTTATTTTTAATTAAAGTATTTGTTTTTCTTTTTTCTACTATATAGTAATTCAAGAAAAGATTTCACTTGGTTTTTGTTTATATTTTTTAGTTTAAATTATACAATAAAATTTGAATAACATTAGAAAAATATTGAATATACTTAGTTATATAGAAAGAAGATCGTTCTATAGATTTAACTACATAGGTATACATGTAAATAAGACTACAAAAACAATTATTATTTATATTATTAATTAGTATCATTATTACTTTTATATATCTTATGTATATTATAACTACATAAACTACCATAACATAATTATGTACTACTAAACTAGATAATATTTTTAAACTGTGCATTTTTTTTTTTTTATATATTTTAAATTTTTTGTAATTTTCTTTTTTAAGATTGTTTCTTCATTATATTTTATTGTAGTTGTTATTATTGTTAATATTATTTTAAATAATTATGAATTATTTAATTGTATTTTCTATTGTTGTTAAACAAACAAAAAGAAAACTATCATCTAATGAATGAGGTTTACTTTTTTAGTCTCTGAAACATCACTATCGCTCTCTTTGGTCGAACGTTTTTCACAGAACTCAATCAAATACGAACAAATGCCGGACAATGCAATAAATATGCCAGCAAAATAAAAGGAATCATCCCATCTATGGTATATAATAATAATATTAAAATCACATTAGTACTTCTATCAAATTGTAAATTGTATCTTGTGATTGTGTACTGACCTTAATGTATATTCGTATATGGCACCCGCTAGCGGTGGTCCTGCAATCATACCGACACCTTGCACCAAGAGCACCAAACCATAGGCACACGTGAAATCATCCAAATCAACAATGCTCACCAATATACTTGGTGTAAATGAAAATGAACTGGCAAATGTGAAACCAAAAACAACACATGTTGCCATCAAACCATTGTAGCTTCTAACAAAAAGTGGCATTAAAAATACCGAAACACCACAAACTGTAACAAAACAAATTATTAAATAAATATATTTTAGATATACTCGTATAAGTATAGAGATCTTTGATTCTTTCACTTACCAAGCATACAAATGGAGTAACAAACATTGACATTCATCCAGGGTCTATCACCTAAATAACCCAAGCCAATCATACCAATTGTTTGTGCAATGCCTATTGCTGAAATCAACTCAGCACTGACATTACTATCATAATCATATTCTTTGGTATACTCTGGCAAATACAAATATGGTATGATAAACCTAATGGTGGGGAGGAGAAAGCAAAAATAATTATGTATACTATAATAAAGAAAATAATTTCATTTCATTTGCGTCTGAAATTTTGCCAAAAATTTGTTTTGTTTTGTTTTGTGTTTTTGTTGACTATTGTTGTTGTTTTCTACTTGACTATTTTTGATGTGCGATGATTATGATAATAATGATGATGATAATGATGATTATTATACATAGTTACATAAATCATTGCTTACCATATGAAAAGGAATAATGTTGATAAATTAAATAAGGCGAACTTTGCATCCAAAAACATTGAAAAATCAAAAACTGTCTTCATTGTCTCTTTAAGGTTGTCATACCAAGTCTGAAAATGAACACAACAGATTATTACATAAATCTATGTATACACTCTTATATAATAATGAATCATTGTTTGTCATCAAAGGTGGATTTAAAAAGCTGAAATTTTAAGAGTATGTATTTCTCTATTATATACCTAAGTTACCGATGAGAGTATATTAATCCAAAATGGGTTAAATAATGATGGCTGAACAAAAAGTATATGTACATGGCATTGCCAATTATGGGCGAGCTTGCTACTGAAGTTGTGGCCATGGAAATGAAATTGTTGTTTACTATACAGGACACACAGATTGTTTATCTAACATCTTATACGATCCTAATGGCAATAATAGGAATAGTTCTGCCAAATATTTCTCTGTTATGCTAGTATAGAAGATTGAGATGGATGCTTCTGAGGTCGCTCATTAGGGTATGACGCCAATATGAGGAACATGATGTAATAGCATGGGGACTCTCGGCAAGAGTCACGGGTCTGACGACCCCGCCTCTCCCGAGTCGAGGCACATGCCGACAAATGCGGTGAACCTAGACGTAGGTGAACAGAAGATTGACCTTTAAGGGCAATGGAAGAATGCTATACACAAAGCAGTTCCGGTGTAGGCATACTGCCCAGAGGACGGGGATGAAGGTTTAGTGGAAAAAGAAGTATGCAATACAAGAAATGTACTGCTTGGATGAAACATTGTAGTGAAATTTCCTGATTAATATTAACCAACCAAGCCGCTGGGTACGAAGTCTTTCTAAAAATAGTTATATGCTTATTTGAACTATATCTTTCCTTTCTATGCTATTACACATTCTCAAATGAATGTCATTGACCAACTTATTAAAATTATCGGTTGGGTTATACTACAATATTATTTTTAACTATCATTTTCTTTTTGTATTTCATTTGATTTATGTATTTGTTGTCTTACTGAGTATAAAGATCCACAGCTCATGGGATTAATTGATTAAAGACAGTGTTGCTATGCCTATAGAATAAGTAGTATACTAACGACTGATTGGCGACAAATCTTGAGGCAATAAAAGCTGATAACTCACATGCATGACCATAGAGGAAGCTGTGAACTGTGTTTTGTAAAGTAGACTAGAAGGGAAAGAAAGCGGTACCTCAGCATATATGTAGTACTACTTGAAAATTAATAACAGATGGAAAAAAAGAGTAAATCTTTGTTCATTAATTTTACTTACGTCTTCGTCTTCTTTAGCGATCGTTGTCATTGAGTTTCTATAGATGTTCGGGCACGATGACGCTCTCAGTCGATAACGATGTGTATTGAGCATGGCTCCACGGTAATGTATTGAATTTCTGTGTATACGCATATCTTTGAGGAAGTTCGAATTACGTATTGAGATATTACGTCGTAAATTGGAACGATAATTGGGCTTTTTCGATTTGGAAAGGCGTCGCATGCCAGTGATGCTGTCTAAACGTTGACGCCGCAAAGATTCAAAGTCTTTCTTTATGGGATTTGGTTTTTTATCAGGTATTGTGATAATTGTTGGACGATATTTCTGATTATCGTGATCATCGATCAGAGCAAAAGCTTCATCTTTAATTGACATATAATAACAATGAACATCATCATTAAGTATGTCAACGGAATTGTGACGCGGACCATTGGATTTAAGATTCGAAATCGATGGTGTTGTATGTTGTCCCATAAAGAGATTTTCATTGAGCGAGTAACGTGAGCTGGCGTGATTATGTTCGTTATTTTGTTCACGTGAGTACTTTTGAGTGAGGTAACCCTCATCGGATGAGCGTAAAGAACCAATTGATGTGCGTATTGGGGTGGCACAATCATATATTGAGCGTTTCTCTGATGGTGACAGAGTTTCAATGGAAGCAAGATAGGTTTTTTTGGCTGCTTCAGCTGCCTCCACAGCAATGCCACCCATCATTGTGTCATCGGGTGAGCCAATTATGGCTGCTGTGTTTGGATAACTTATAGGTGCAGCACCGCCTGATGACATAGAAAGAAGATTCTCGCGAGAAGGTGCCTCGACACCATCTCTTTGACGCAATGAACGTCTACTAATGCTTTTCACCTCACAAATGCTATCCAGCTCAAAAGACCCCAAAAATGTGGGCAGAAATAGTTCACTGCGATAACGTTTCAGACCATTTTCATGAGGATCACCAATTTGTTGATTTGCTTCTGTATTATTTTTGGTGACAAGCGTGTCTAGGACAGCTTCCTTAGTAATACCTGTGTCCAATAGTTTCTTAATCTCCTCGAGACAAACACTTGAATTTGAAAAAGTTGTAACACTTTGAGAACGACTTTCCAAACGATTCTCTTCAATTAGCCAATCCGGATCCCGCATAAGGGCCCCACAAACACATGCATTAAGCATAGTACCGCCAAGTATAAGAGTAGCGCCACGCCAGCCATACGAATCCATAAGATATTGTGTTAAGCGAGCATATAGAAATGTACCAATGCCCGTGCCAGACGCACCGATACCGGTCGCAAAGCTACGTTTCTTATCAAACCAAAACGCGATCGAAACAACGGCCGTGACATAGCCAATGCCTAGACCGAGACCCGAGATAATACCGAATGTAACCATTAACATTTCAATGGAATTGCAAAGCGATGATAAAGCAAAACCAAATGCGGAAACAACACCGCCAATTATTGTCATCTTACGACAGCCATATTTGTCCACCAAATTTGACCAAATCGGACCCATTAACAATGGCACCGAAAAGAATAATGAACTAATCCAGGCGGTCTTTGTTGGGGACTCGCCAAAATAGTGCAATAATTGTGTGTTGATCAAGCCAAATGAGAAGGACAAACCGTCGGCTATCAGTGAGACAACTAACGATGCGAAGACCACAACCCAACCATAACCGCCATCCGGCATTTCTGGTTTCTTCTTTTCCGTTGATGTCGAATCTATGGAATCGCCTGATTCATTTGAAATTAGACGCGTACGTTTCTTAACGCCATTACTATTGAGCAAACATGTCATGGTGCCAGCACCGTCTATCGCAATGATACTATTGCGTATAGTTCGATTCTGCAAAGCCTCATCAGCATTTTCTATGGTCAGATTCTCTACCGAGAGATTACAAAATGTGACCTCGGGAAAGAGGTCATGTTTTATGGATTTATTGAGCGGGGTTGTTGTTGTGCCAACAGTTGAAACTGTGGCCACCGTTTGTGGTGTATCTGGTGCTATACTAATGATATCCATGACACCAGAATGTGTTTCGAGTGGTTCATAGATTTGACCATTTTGTTGTTGATTACTCTCTTCGCTAGGTATGGCCATTTTTATTTTTTTTTTTTGTGTTTTGGAATATGGGGGAATTTTAAAAATTCTTTAATTAAATATCCTCCTCATACACATACGTATATCATCCAAAAAAGAAGGGTTGATTTGAACACGGATTACTTTTTGTTTCAGCAATTTAAGTTCCAATTTTTAGTTTTTCAATTTGTTTTTTGGTTTACTAATTAATTATTTTTAAATTTTTCTTATTGATTTTCTTAATTATTTCTTTTTTTGTTTTTTTTTATTTGGTTTTGCTTTTTCTTGCTTTGTTCGCCTTTAAAATGTCATCACGTGTCTCAGACGTGATTACTAATTCAACGCTAAACAAGCGAGTGACTGAATAACAGCTTCCAAGCGAATAGAAAAATGATTGTGCCCAGCACGTTGGGATTTATGTTCTGTATCCTTTATCCTTTATTTGCTTTTTCACAGCTAAAATCTTTTACGTTGCAGGTAAATGCTGAGGTGTGGCTTCTGCTGCTACTGCTTCTCCAGCTCCAGCTCCTGCTACTCCTTATGCTTTCCTTTATCCGTAAGAGGGAAGGGTTTCTTTTTGTGCGCACTTTAAACTTGATCTGGCATAAAGTAGAGCAAACAAATTGACTCAGACTGCAATTGCTGTCGCCACGTTGGCCAAGTTGCATTCAATCGGAAATTGCTTTAGGGAACTGTAAAAATAAGACGAAAAGAAGAAATCAGTAATGTTTAAATTAACATTTATTCTTTGTTGAATTTCTTACAATTACAATTTAGTAGTTTTTCTATAAAAAATATTCTTAGAAACTTTGTTAACTTGTGAATAATATAAATGAATTAAAAGTTCACTGTAGTTTTTCAATTTGTGATAGTTCTGAACATAGTACAATAGATATGTATGTAATAATCTATATAAATATTGGTTGTTGTTATTATTGTATTTTATCAAAAGCTATCGCAAGAACCTTTTACAGAATGAATGGATGGAATACAAATTTGTTAACTTGAAACTTAAACATTTGTGCTTAGTCAGTATCTACATACATATGTATAAACACAGGTTATGTCTCACATACTCGTATTCAATATAAAAGAAAAGTTAATCAAAATTTACAAAGGGTCATCATCATCACATCATCAGATATAATTGATTCGATTGATCCCATTACAATCTCATTATATTAATTTAATTGCAGTTTCAATATCTTCTTAGTGTTCTTTATTCATTAATTCCTCATAGCCCAGTTTTTTTTATTTATTCATCGATTTTTGTCGTCACAAGAATATTAATTTAATATAACGGTTTTGGTTTGAAAATGTACTTTTTTTTTTCATTGCCTTCATTTGCATATTTATACTCTTCATGGGAGTGAATAAATAGCATTATAAATTTGTCATGAAGTTTGAAACACAGAGAAGGAGGCATCGCAGACCCCATATTTTTGATCAGCTCCTATACAAAACGAAATCCATATTAATGTTCTTGTTAGAAGAACTTTTTGTTTTTTGATCAAGATCTTAGGGGTACCAGGAGGGGTACCTCGCATACAAACCCAAATTTAAAAAAAGTACATACAATAAGGTACTGTGAACTGTGACAGAGAGAATATAGTGATGCTAAGAAAGGAAGCATATCTGATACCTGACATTTGTCGCCGTTCGGTTGTATGCAACCCGGAGGAGCGTGAAGAGTATTATATCTTTGGCATAGCCAATGATAACCTTCATTCTGGTTTTTTTTTTGTATATATTTTTGTATTGTACACGTATCTGGTTTGACACAATTTGTTTTAGAACTTTACAACATTTGGGGTGGGGTAATTGACGGCATTTAACACCGGTTTTCAAAACTGAGTTTTAATGGGAAATTATGCAATTCGAAGAACATGATTTTTATGTATATTTTATACTTTCTCCATCTAAATTGGTTTTCGTTTTTTTTAACCTGGTATAAAGAAACCAAAACACAAAAAAGCTGTCTAGAGTCGATTGGTTTTTACGACGCTTCAAGATTTGTTCAAAATGTAATACAGTATTATCATAAAATAAAACTATAGCACGCTTAGCCACTGCTCTATTAGTGTGATGCTTCCCAATATCTGATGCCACAGTTTTCCATGCTTTCAGCATTTTTATTATTGTGCTGGATGGTTCTTATGCTACATCCCTCCTCTGACTAAGGTTCTACACCACATCTTCTTGCTGTAATTTACAATGCAATTCCATAAGCTCTTCGGTAGTCAGTTTCGGACTGTGCTCTTTTCACAAACTAATCGATGACAATATATTATTCACTTCCAGCCCCATTTCATTAACCAAAAATAAAATTTCATCGACCACTGGCTCCATAGACACTGCATCCACTCAAGTCATATTCGACAAAGCGTCTTCCAGAAAGATGTGATTGCACCCTTCTATGCCATTTCAATATTATGAAGAAGGGCAACGATTTGAAAATTATATTTCCAAAACTCTCTTAGAATCATGTTAGATAGGTTATGGTTATGTTATACAAGGCCGGTCGTGATTGTTCGTAGAGGGAAAATCATGTTGGTTCCTTCAGTTATATCAGAACAAAGCTGGAAAAGAAATAATCGTCTTGTCCTTTGGTTGAATTAATGAAGTATTGTTGGGGAGCAGAAACCGAACTTTGATAAATTTAAATTCTTCAAGTCAACTCAAAACAAGTTGCCAATTTGTATTATTGTTAAACATGCTTTTCTCTGCCAACACACTCGTTATGCGAAATGAAACTAGTTAAGCGTGTCTTGTTTTCTTTTTAAATTTGCCTCAATATGCGAAGGTCCACTGCAATTTTTCTTATTTTTATACTCATTTGCTCTACATATTTTCAAAATTCACAGAACATTTAATAATTTTTTTTTTTCCCAATAATAACATGTGTATAGTAACATTATTAACTTGTTGTTGGGTACATATTATTCAGAGAATACTTATAATGAAGAATATAAAAGATGAATATGATATTAAAAGAATAAATAAATTACACAAGTATTTGAAGAAAAACTTTAAAAATATTTGTGCATTTTCGGTTACATATTCACAAATTGATTTTCAGACACATTATAATAATAAGTAATATGTACATATAAAATATTTATGGTATATTTGTATGTACTACATACTATATACATATATTGAAGAGCGTAAAATTGTTTTTATTTTTTTTTTTTGTGAATTTTTTCAATAAACCCACTTTATTTTATGAGCACCTTAAAAATTAAATTTAATTATGAAATCAAGCGTTGCGCGTTCAAAAAGTTTGTTTGCAAACAAATTTAAGACAACAACAAATACAAAAAAAAAATAATTTAATTGTTTAGTGAAATAAAAAAAAAAAAAAGAAACTATAAAAAACACCACCAACAATTCGAATGCAAAATCACGTTGAAACTGTTTGATCATCGATTTTGATCTCTCTGCAATGCCAACAACAACGAAAAAATAATATACTATAAAAATATATTTTAAATTTCTTGTAAAATAATTTGTTGTTGCTTTTGTAGTTGTTGTTTTTTTATTTTGATTTTATTTTATGCAGCTCATTTAGTATTTCTTCGTTCTTTCATTTTAGTTATTCTATTTTGCCTTCAACTTGACCTCATATAAATACACGTAGACAAAGATTAATGAAGAAAACCAAAATAAAATAAACTATAGAAATAATAAATACAAAAACTACAACATTAAAATATAAATGAGATAAACAGAAAGAGAGAAAGTGAGATAGATTTAAAATACATACTAGTAGATACCAATATAATTTAAATTAAACAAAAATCAAAGCAAAATTACAAACGACATAATGTTCCTACCCTAGCCTAGGTAGTCTGGTCTGTCTAGACAAGGCTTTTAATAAACATGAAAAAAAAGATAATGGTAATAATTCACCTAAGCTTATAGACACTTCATATAACCAAATATATGAATGTATGTATTTTGTCTATGAAATCTTACGGTTTTAAATGAATGAATGAAACTTAAACCACTTTATCTACTTCTGGTTAAGTTTGAAGGTTTTGGGTTCAATAATGAAAGAAAAAGTAAGTTTAAATGATTGATTTTATCTTTCAGTGAATCCTTGACCATCGCAATGGAATTAAATTGAAAGGGATGTATACTTCGGACTATTATTTGATTTTTCGTATAATATACAAATTCTTGTAAGAAAGCTTAGATTTAGAATCGCTCACCTATGGTGTCGAGCTTATAAGTAGATAAAACAAACAATCTATGTATAGAAAAAGAAGGCCATGCGCTTAATTTCTACTCAGAGGAGGTTCAGTGACTAGATTGGTTCCCCTAGTTTTGTCAGCATCATGATAATTAATCTATATCTTTCTCATCATATGGTCTTTGAAGCACGGTTCCTAATGTTACAAGACCTCTGACTGAATGATAACACATATAGACAAATGTGATTGAAGTGTACTATAACAGCAAGTACAAATTGCACACAACCGAAAACAGCTGTTGGTTGTTATTTTGGCCCAGATATCTTTTTATAGATTTTTGACCATTCTGTCAGTTACAAGTTCTTTTTGAGGAGAAAAATTGAATTTTATAATTGTAATATTTTTGCAAAAATTATTTTTATCTTTTAAAATATCTTAATATTTTTTTTATATAATAATTTTCATACATTGTAATGAAAATTCAAAATATACATTCAATAAAAATTTAGTAAAACCTTCGAAATATATATTATATTAATAAAATAAATTAAGCGAAGTAATTTTAATATGTACAGATGATCCATTTATCTTTTTTTCTTATATGTTATGGTTATTTACATGAATCCTCTAAGTCAAGGCTGTCCAACCCAAGGCCCACGGGCCGCATGAGCCCCAAAGAAAGTTTCAATGCGGCCCATCAGAAATCACGTTCGTATTTTGCTCGTCACTAAGATGCAGCCCGAATCATCAAGACTTCTTCCAATGTGGCCAAGAGAACCAACATATTGGAACAACCTTGCTCTAAGACATGCTGGCCCTCGCTTAACACAGAAGATTGTCAAAAATAAATAGGTATTTGTGTAGTAATGTCACTTGGACTCTTAGGCATTGCTACCAATCGAAACGGAGTATCGAGTTTCTACATTTAGATTTAACGGAGCTCCGCACCATTAGGTTAGTATCTCAAAGAAGAAGAATTAGAAAATATGCAACACGTCTTATGTGCACTTCTGGCAAGACGGATCCCATTTTTTTGGAAAATCCTTGACATTACTATATAGGAAATTTGCCTTTGAAACCAACTAAGGACACCAAACGGACAACTCCCTTAACCTTTTTACTATCAGGCATCAATATGGGCCGTAATGCTACTGGGTGAACCTTAAAAGTATGATGTTCGAGAGTGCGCAGCTTCAGGTAGTGTACGAAGTAATAATTTTTACTAGTTAATTTAATTGTTTAACAAATTTATAACTTTTTTTCTTATAATAAACAAATAAAAAAAAAAAAAAATTAAAAAACAAAAAAAGCCACTGGGTGAATTTGCTGACCTTCGTCTCTGTGGCAAACGGTCTACATACCCTATCATATCCATATTTATTAAAATGACTAAGTCAAATGTATTTACAAAAATGTAGAATAATATAAATATTCTTTTAGATAGAACTCACCTTAAAAAATTTCAGTTGATGAATTTTTTCAATAACGACAACACAAACAAGTACCACCACAAATATGAAATTTATAGTAAAAATATCACCAACGTTTAACAATAAGATTTTATTATTATTATTATATTGATTTAATAAATTATCACAAACTCTTTTTGTTGAATTGATAAAGTCTTGTCTTAAGGAAATAGTGATAGTAATTGTATTGAAGGAGCACAATATAATAAGAACACTATGGGTAAAGAACGAAGACGTCGTCACTTTGGCAATGGGATCAATGAATGCTTTATGTAATTTATTAACTTGTGTTTTGTTATAGTCGTGGCCACCACCAATTAATTCACCATAATTGCATAAATCTTCAGTTTTATTTAAATCACTTGGATGGCGGACAAAGTGTTTATTGAATACAGAAATTGAATTGAAGATTCTTAGACGCGGATCACGTGGAATATAATGTAGAAAGACTTTATTTGATTTGCTACTGTTGTTGTAAGTACGTGGATTGTTGTTTTTGTTATTGATATTAAAAAGTATTGAATCAATTGCCGCCGATGATGACGATGACGACGATGACGTTGTTGGTGATGATGTCGATGACACAAAAATTGATGACGTTGTTGTTAGTCTTCTTTTCAATATTAATATTAATGATTTTATTGTTGTATCAGTTAAATCAATTGTTGTTGTCTTTTTATATTTGTTATTGTAATTTGGTATTGCTGATTTTGTTGATATTTTTTTGGTTTTGGTTTGATTAAGAGATTTTAACCGGAGGTCATTCATTAAGAATATTATAAATTTGAACACAGACCAATGAAGAATTAAGCAAATTTCTTGCTCGAAATTTATTATAATGCACACTTTATTATTTTCGATTATTATATTTTGTATATTTAATAATGATTTTGTGGTTACTTGTGTGTAGTTGTTGTTGTTGTTGACGTTGCTTGAATGCTGGAATTGATGCTTGCGCTGCTGTTCCTGTTGCTGCTTCATCCACTTCAGCTTCAACGTCTTTTTGAAAATTAGATGCTTTAGTAGCATCCACATGCGGCACTTGATAGTTTCAAACAATGACACACACAGAATTTTAATTTGAAGAATAAAAAAACAAAAACAAAATTTATAAAAATAATCAAAATAAAATCAATCGACAATTTGATGATGAGTATTGGAACTTTTTATTATCCTTTTTATTCTTAGCACTTTGTTTTTCTTGTAGCACGTGTATATGAAATCCTTTGTTTTTTTTTTTAAAAAAAAGCAATCAAGGTTAGGAATAAAAATTAAAAATAAAAATAAATAAAAATACAAAATATTTATTTTCTTTCCTAGTCCACAATTTCCCGGGAAATGGTGGCGTTAATATCTTTATTTAGTGCGTGTCAAGTGAACACATTTTCTTGCGCTTTTCCACACATTTTCGATGATTTTTCTTATTGCTTCTCTTTAATCTTATTCTTTATCTATTCACAAAAGATACAAGTACTTTGTTAGCGTCAAACTCACTTTGTTACACTTTCTTTATTTGTGTCTTATCTTTTTTTTTTGTGTTGTTTTTCTCTCTTTTATTTTATTTGATTTGTTTATTTCATGTACCACACGGCGTATGATTAATCGTTGATCTTTGAACAAATCTATGTGTATCAGTAAGTCTGACTGTGACTGTGACAAGCGATGTTCGGAGCAATGATTTAATGTAGATAGATTTATTTTTCTGGGCTGGCCTGGCTTGGCTTGGCTTGAAGTTGTGACTGCTGCCTGCTGATTAACAACTAATGAACATCATCTCAGCCAAGTAGAATTTTTTGGTGTGAAATATCTGCAAAAAGAAAAAAATGAAGCAAAAATTGAGTGTGAGTTTGAGTAATAAAACTCTATTATTATATAAGTAAGAAATTTAATCAATCAAAATGTTGGAATAAATGATAAATCATTAACAAAAGATAATATCATCATGTTCATTCTGTCATAGAGACTTAGAAAGGTTAACAACAGAATTAAGCTCAGAACACTTTAACGTCTCTTTATGTAAAAATAAAACATGTATGTATATGAATTGAAAAATAAATTAATTTACATACATTTAAAAAGGACAGCTAATAAAAATAGACTTAAATAACACCACAATTGTCAATAAAAAGTTTAAGTTACAAAGCAACAAAAAATAGTACAATAATGTAAATTTAGTTTTGTTATTTAATATAGGAATCTTACAAAGGCATTCATAGATTGAGCGAGCAATCAACATCAACAAATTCACACATATTATGTGCTTAAGAATATACGTACATATGTATATCTTAAATTCATTGCATAGATTATTGTGTGTTTATGTCAACTTTATAACACACAATATTCATAATATTCTATTGTACATAACATGTATCTATGTAGCTGAATTTTAATATTATTATTAAGTATATAAACATCAGCTGCTCATGATATGATTTTAACAAGTGTATCTAACATGATTGTTAGTGACAGCAATTGTCTGGTTGCCACATACATATGTGGATAGCATAGATGATGATTCTTAGAATGCGGCTGAAGCTTCAGCCTGGTGAAGTGATAAAACATTGTAAGTGCCTTTGTGTATAATCACTTTACATTTCAATGGTCCTCTAATCTCTTTGAATACTTCATGTTAACCCTTTACGAAGGACTGACTTGGCAAGCTTATGCCGCCAAGGGTAACCAACAGCAACTTACTATTAGTATTAAGGGTGGGATAATAAGTGGATTTCTTGGATACCAAACAAAATGAGATAATAATGCAACCCGTTTCGCACTTTGAAATTGAGATACTGCCGAGACGTCAATCGTCAAATTTATGTATGATATGTAAAAAAAGAGCCTGACATTCACCGGGGGCAAGATTTCTCAATAATAACAAACGGATTAATTTATCTCAACTCAGCAAACCTCTAGTCTTGGGAAAACGAGCCCAAATTGATCTAATCGCATATTTACATTGAGTCAAAATCTGGGTCTAATTGATACAACCATAGACTCTTGTCTAATTCTACAACAACTACAGCGAAAATGATACAACTGTAACCCACAGTTACTGTAGAATTAGACACGAGTCTGATTTGTTTCTAAAATAGTAACAACATTGAAACAACTATTAGAATGGCCAGTATGCAGAGGTGTTAGAAAGATTTCGCCATTGTTTGGTCATGTTTTGTTGCTTGGCATCATTAAACAGCTGATGATGGCACATAACAATTTTAAATAAATTTCATAGAGTACATTTTTTTTTTTTTTTTTTTTAACTAACAAAATACACGTGAAAAGATAGCTGCCAGAACTATGTATTTTTATTTATATATTTTTCTCAAATTTTCAATTTCAATTTCTCACAACGTGTAACCAAAACAAAAAAATAGTTGTTTTTTAGACACAGAGACATAGTGTAAACGGCTGCGTCAAAACATTGATTTTAACTCAAAGTAAATAGGATATCCATATGTGGCATTTCTTTTAAACAAAAATGTTTTTTGAGATCATGCTGAGAGTCACCGACAAATTTATTCAGTTCAAACCTTTATCGTTTCTAGAATGGGGACGGACGACTAGGCCCAATCGTCATTCGCCGATCATTTCCATATATAGTACCTACAATATTGTATTTCAATGGCATGTTCTATGAGTTATAAACTTTAAGGCAAAGTGTAATTACTTGTTCATACTAGTGTGAATTAGCTTAATTATAAATGTTTTACCATTGACTATAAAAAAAATTCCCTAATAGATAAATGTGTCTTTATAACTTTAAATAAAATTTTTATACCACATAATAAAATACATATTTAATATTCTATTGTATGGTACAATGTATATACATATTTAGTTCTATTTATGTCAAATATCATATCACAAGTTTATTCTCTCAGCCGATTCTCTCTTCATCTCTCTCTCTCTCTCCCCCAAAATATCACTTAATTTCACGTGAACATAGCAAAGTCTTCGAGACAAAATAAATGAGCACCGCACAGGTTCATTGTTCGATAGCAAAACAAAACAGAAAATCAAAATAAAAATAATTTAAAATGTCAGTTGAAAGTATTTTCAAGTGATTTCATTTTAATTCTTATTTTTAATTGCATTTCAACAAAAAACAAACACAATTCTTCTATACTACGGTATACGGATGTGTACTTTGTGTAAATACTAAAATATAACAAGATAAGCATAGACTTAATACTTAGATGAATGGACAAACGAATAAAAGAATTGATAGACAGACATGTGGGTAGTATTGTATATAGTATATATACTACTAAATAGGAGGGAAGATACCATGCAAGTACCTAAGTGATTAGGTGAAATAATGTCGTGTGTAAATACTTTTATATATGAATGGTATGTACATACTCACACATATGTAGAGTGTCTTATGTCAGAGTCAAGAGTCTATTTAGTTAATTCCTCAATTTAATAACATGTGACAACATCATAGACGCGGCTCGCTTTTATTTGATTAAATTTGATTTGATTCAATTATAATTGTGAAGCGTGTTTAATAAATAAGACAAGAAAAATTATAAAAATAATATTTATGTACCATATATTACGGAAACACGCTTATCATTTTATTAAACTATGTATGTACATATGTACTAGGAAGAAAGCTAGACACGAGAATACTTCAAAAAACGTGAATTAAAAACAACATTTCTACACGCTGTCTTATTATGATTATGATTGCAATGGAAAAAGCTAAAATATACTACAAGAATTATCTTTAAAAAATAAATATGTACTACAAAAAAGTTTTAGTTAGCATAAAAATGCAACAGAATGAAAATAAACGTTCGAATTGTGTAAAAAATTCCACAGGGAAAATTAAAATGGAGCTTAATACCCCGTAAAACCGATGGAAAAACATGCCTATTTTAATTCCCCTAGTGATAATAATTCTGCCAATATAATAACTATTTTGTTAAGTCTCCTGCTGTTCAGCTATGTGGTGAAACCTTTTGGGAAGATATGGTAGCCCAAAAACAGTCTGGAGACGCATGGTTTATGGAATTAAAACATCAATGCACTTTTAATTTTGGCCCTCCAAACCGGATTTAAAGAAATATACTTATATGCATATTATGTAGTGTCTTCAATGTATGGTGTTACTAACATCAACCAAAGAGAACCTCCGAGCTCCTACACTTCAACCAGAAAAGGATTCGGACGTTGACGGGAGTTATGACGGGTCACTGTACTAGCGGGCTGATGGCCCACAGGATGCACGTTCTACATCATGACTTCTGTCGTAGCTGTGAAGATGAAGAGGAACCAGAAAGCATCCAACATCTCCTGTGTGATAGCCCTGCTCTTCTTGGTAGACGAACCAGCTTTCTCGGGAAACCGTTCTTCGAGGATTTGGATAGTTTGGCAAAATATCGTTTGGGGGCCTGGCTCGGTTGGTGGACTCCTCAGGTTGATTTTAAAGAAAGTGGGTGATGTCTGGGACCAACCTTGGATAGTAGTAGATTCACAATCCCCCTACCCTTTCACGTTTCATCAGGCATCACAATGTGCCTTAAAGCTTCTGGGTGAACTAGCGCACAATGGCGAGCGGCCTGTATAACCTAGCCTAACTTCAAACTTAAATTATAATAGATTTTACAGTGTGTAAATACGTGTATGTAAAGTGCATACAAAAGTGTAAAACTTCTCTTTATACTCCCACATATTCTCTAGTTGAAAGTTGCATGTCAAATTAAAATTCTTTTCATCAAGCGAAGCACAACGGATGGAAGCAGGCAAGTATTGTAGAGCACAAAGAAAAGTATCTCAAGCAAGCTTATCTTTACAATTTAATAGGCAATTTATTTCATTAGTTTCTTTTTTTTTAACTGTGTTTAACCTTTGCTGCTGATAAGAAACACTAAATTGTTTGATTAAAAATAATTTTAATTTTTTTTTTATTATTTAATGAAACACAAAAAAAAAAAAAAATTAAAAAAATTTAAGTCTTTTCTATGGAAATGTTACGAATCATAATCAAATACCCTACTTTTAGTAGAAACATTAAGAACATACATACATTGCTAATCAACTGAATAGGATCAACACTTCTAAGAAAGTAAAGAGGCAATATCTCTTCAACCATCTTTCTGGTTTTAATGATTTTTTTTTTTTTTTTTGAAGTTTGAAGACTCTAGCATCCGTATATATATATTATTTATTTAAAAAAACAAAACATTCTAAAAAATGCTGATGTATAAACTAAATAAAAAATCCTCTTCTTGTAATTAAAGAACTCCGACTGAAACATATTCTAAGTGTTTGGTTTTAATGCCAATGCCTTTGAATCAAATTCAAGCTCGATGGCTCTAAAAATTGAGTGATTAGTTTGTTCGAAACCAAATTATGGTACTGTATATGGTAGCTCTGGTCCAAAGAAATATGTCATGTTGTCATATAAAATCTGGTAATCATACAAAAGCATGCCATCTAGTTCAGAAACACTTCTCATTCTTTCAAGAAGTTTCTGACTTAAATTTCAACTTGATAAAATCCAAAAAAAAACATAGGCTCATTTAATTCATGTTATTCACATTGAATTCTTCACTGAAAATGTCACGATATTCATATCAAATTATTCATTACAAAATATATTTTAATTTCACTTAATTGATTGATTAATTAATGTTAATTCAAAACTCACTTCACACATTCCAAAATGCATATTAAAAATTATTTTCTTTTATTATTTTAACTTTCATTTTCACAAAAAAGTCGATTTCATTTCAAACGCCTTGCAGTATGCAATATTTTATAAATAAATAAAAATTCTTATACAATTGCATTAAAAGTAAAATATATGGTGATGTTCATCCGTCCTGCACCACTCTCAACGTTTTATTCAAATCCACTGTCCACATTATTTCTTTATTTTTCTGTGGCATCCGTTCATTTCGAATTTGTAGTCCACACGCGCGTATCCTAAATACCAGACTGAACATCTGAACATGCTTAAGCGTCCAAGTGAGAATTTCATGCGAATCGTAACGCAATATATTGCAAATATCCCCCTCAACACGTCTTATCAGGTCTCCTCAAGTCCATTCTCTTCTCTTCTTGACGCTGTTGTCATCATCGTCGTCGTTGTTGTCGGTATCTTCAAATCGTCAATTCTTCGGCGTCTATCGGTCAGATTCGTTTGTCGTAGTCGTTGTCGGTTGTTTTATTCTCTTACAGAGACTCGCTGAGTCGGCGTTGCGTCTCGTCTGTAGTGTAGTGAAGTGTAATCGTTCTCTAACTGCTTTGTTGCTTTATAATCTAATAAATTTCTTATCAAAACAGAAAAGTTGATTTTCATCTGTTATTATTTGTTATTTTTGTTTAGTCGTTGACGCTGCTGTCGTTGGCGTTAACGTCGCTGCCTTTGACGGCATCGTTGCCCTCCATAGTCGGTGTGTGCATGTGTATAGATACATACATATTTAAAGATCTCAGCATCTTAATCAGTATGTTTTTGTAAATTATAATAATTCTTATCATGAATACGCATACATGTGTTCAGTATCTGTATCTATCAAAAGAATCTGTGTATGTTCATTCATATTTGATAAAAGAAATACAAATGAATATGAAAGCATCAAAAGATTCATTCAATTGTGGGTTGAACCAAACCAAAATCAACCTTGTGCGTTGCTTTTAATCAAATCTAATAAAATCATCATTATAATTTGTTCTATTTTTATGTAATTTTTTTAACCATTTTTATATAAAAAAAAAAATGATTCTAGAACAACATGACATATTGCTGTTGCTGATAGGAACTGTTATAAAGTGAGGGCACTTAAATATTGCGCGGGCATAAGTTTATATACAAAGTACATACTTATTAGTTTATTAATCTATAAATTCAAATACACGCACACAGAAATATATACATTATTTAATTGACACGAGTATAGAATATAGATACTAGTATACATCATACATTATATAATCTTAATAGTATAAGTTAGGGATGTAACAATACAACATTTTGCAGATACGATACCTATTCTGATTATTGTAGTGAATAATCGGCGATACCGATACCAATATCACAACTTTTTGCAAAGGATGACTTTTCTTTGGTTATTTAATCAAATTGTCACAAGCATACCAGTAAAATTCTTATCTTTAGCTCTTTGTGACTTTACGGGAACATTATACACATTATTCCTGGACATTTCTAATCTGTCATTCATTCCGGATATCAAATTATTCAAAAAAATTAAATGTTCTGGGCTATTATTGTTATTAACAAGTTCACAATTTGTTGATCCTTGATCTGTGCTAAAACTTTTCGGGTGTTAAACTGTATAATAATAATCGGAATCGTTACATCCCTAGTATAAATTCTTTTGATGGGTATTATTTAAAACAAGAGTTGCCCGGCATGCCTTGCTGCGCCCCCGACTTGATGATAGTGCGTGATTTTTGTAGTCATTGTTCTTCTTATATATGCAGCCAACATTCATCCGTTTACTCTCTTCAATGAGAGAAACGAGATCGATTGGTATAAAGTCATTCGCTGCGTTGTTCGGGTGATTCTGCTATAAAGCAAATCATTATCGGTTCAACGGTGTAGAAGGTGATCTCTACAGCGGCATCTAGTGGTGAATTACAACAAAATGGAAAGCATAAAAACAATCTCCATGAAAATCGCAGCCGCTATGCGCTGTGCTATATGAGTTTGTCGACTTTAACCGCACTTTTTTCGCAAATAATCACTTTGAAAGCTTATATGCTAAAAACAGCAGTAACCGGAACAGATTGCGAAGGAGTAGGATTGATATTTTAAGTGTGATTATGTTGTTTCTTCCGACAGGCGTCGGCCATGTCGCCACATTTTTATTATAACTTTTTACGTGCAGTAATATTCTGTGTTTCAATGATTTGTCATATTCTTTATTAACAATGGATAGAAAGGTTCCCAACTGGAAACTTATGTAAATTTTCTAACTATCAATTTTCTGAACAATAGTTCGCAACCGAAGCGACCTAATCCTAAGACATTGGACTGACAACTTCACTGATGAACTCAAAAAAAGATATTTTAATTTCACTTATAAAATTCTCAAATATGTACACAATTTAAAATCTTCGTTCTTCGAAGCTTAAATACCTTTCACCCAAATATCAAAACAAATGAATTTTGTAAGGAATTGAGACAACCACATCCAGTAATCGGAAAACTATGAATTTGACATGACAGTTGACATACGCATATATAAAGTGTCTATGCTAAATTTCATTCTAATAATTTCCATATTACCTTATGGAATCTCCGACGAACGGTTACGCTATGAGTTACAGACATTAAGACAATGTGGAAATACCTATCCACACTAGTGTGAAGAGTACAAATATAATAAATTTAAATATAAAAATATGGTTATTGTTCTTCAAAGATAGTCTAACTATTGTAGAAATTATGCATAATACAATATTATATTATCTCAATTACATTTTCAAAGAATATTTTATCTATTTATAGAGTGTAGTATATACAATAATAATGGTTTGACCTAAAACTTTGTTTTCTTTTTCTTACTATGTGTTTGTGTCTGCTTTACAATGTCTAAGCGATAAAATCTGATTATATGCTCGCGCTTACTTTTCTGATAAGCTGATTACCATTTAGCCATTGCAATGAGTAGGATAATAAAATAGAAACACATTTAATGCCATGTATAATTCTGTCTAAGATAAGTTTACTGATTGAAATTGGTTGTTACCAAAGCAAATTGGTTTAAAGTACATATATCTGCATCGGTTTTTATTATAAAACCATCATTCATAATCGTGAAGAGACTCAGAAATTAAAAATGTTATTTTAGTATTATGCTTAAGAAATGATATTTTTATGGTTATCTTCTTGTACCCATAACCATGTCAATGATACCCATCTGAGTCATTCATACAGTGAACAGTGAAAAGGTTAACGCAACAAATCGATTATGTAGAAGTCACTTGGGAACCATTAAGTGATATAGTAGCACTCAAATGTAGGTACAGACCAAAAGACTTAAAATAGATATATACATACTAATAGTAGATTACCTTGCAATGTGACTCAAATGCAAATAAAAATATATAAGTACTTATATATTTATGATGTTAATAAAACTCAAGGATTTCGTTTGGTAAAGAAGAAAATATTCACTCTTTTTAAAATTTTTGCAAAGCAAAGCGGAATTTCCTTAGACAACAAATAAAAAGATAAAGAAAGAAGGCAACAAAAAATAAAAAAATGTTGCTTATACTATTTCGTAGCAACAGTTGATCGGAAATGCCACATGCCACACTTTGTCGCCTTCTGTCACATTTATTTATTCAGTTCACAATTCATTCTCAAAAGAATGCTGTTGTGGCACTCTAAGCGCAACGAAGCAAAGAAAGACGAAAAAAGTGTTGCATTTTATGCTATAGAAATAAGTTAGATCCACTTTCAAACCTTTCAGAGTGCATAGTATGAATTTGTGTGTATAACCACTTTGGCATGATGTTTGTACCATACTCAAAAAAGAGATTTTAAAGGTCTCTATAAACTGTAGGACAGTCGAGTCGACTTTACTTATCCTAACTTAACTTTTGAGCTAAGCTTATTATTTGCATACACTGTTAAATTGGTTCAGACTAAGATCCTTTATTTATGGACCAAAACATCCTTAGCAAATATCGAAATATAACCAATCGTATACTAATCTTGTACTTATTTCTCGAACGTGTTAAGATAGTATATGGTACGAGTATTTAGTGTTAACTTCATACTATTGCAATACTCTAAGGTTTTTCCCAATTTTATTCATAGCATAAAATGTATATAAAAATACCTAAATTTGATTAAACCACTTTGCAGCAGTAAAGTTATAAAATTATGATAAAAAACCAATTTGGTTTAATGTAAAAATGTATTAACTAATGGACAATCAATAAATAAACTCGAATACTATAAATAAATCTAAGGTTGGTTAAACATAACACAGTATGTATAGCATGTTAAAACAAACATTAAACAAAAATTTAACAGTTTGTACAAATATTTAATTTACAATAAGTGTAAGTTTCTAGTATGTTAGAAAGTTATGGAACTCTTTTTGTTTGTTTGCATCCTTTCCTTGGTGGACATCGCTAAATCACTAATTTTCCTGCTTTATCGCCTCCAAATTTGTGAAAATTTAATACATAAACATATATGTAATATTCTTTCAGTTAAATATCTAAGCCACATACATGTTTATTAAATGACAACCAATTAACGCTGTCAATTACTTGTTCATATATTGTATTTTTCAGTATAGAAGCTTAATCAATTTGCGGTTCACAAAAACGTGTTATATCGTGTATCTTATAAATTAAACGCTTAATAAGATGATTGCGGTCAATCATATCGAGTGTAATTGAGGTTAAGAAAATTAAAAGAGAAAAAGAAAATCATTCAAATGTTGCATAATAATAATTTAAAATTATTGTAGTCTAGTATAGAATTTCAGTTTCACTTTTCTTGTAATTATTGTCCTACTCGTATATATTTTAGTCGTTTCCCACAATAGTGTACAACAATAGTTTTTATGCATAATAGCGTCAGACTAAAGTTGATAGGATTACAGGTGCTTATTGTTATAGTTGGGTATTGTTGGTTTTACTATCATATATTTTTTTATTCCAAAAGCTACTAACACCTAACAACAAATGACAGATAATATTTTAAGGTGAGACACCTAAAGGTATTGTTCATTGGTTTAGAAATTTTCCATATGCATGAACATCATTTGATAACAATGAATTGGGTCTTTTTATACGGTAATAAATTTACATATCTACATATTTTATTTGTAAAACTTTAAATTGAATTGCATACAAGAAATTGCAACAATAAATAAGTAACATTTAAAATCTCTTCTACTAGTATATCCGAATTAAATTGCTTTATTATTTACAGGTTGTAAAATTCAAAGTAAATCCAATTGATTCAATTAAATTAGAAAAATGAAATTTCCAAATTACCTTTGACAAAGGTTTGATGGGCATCAGATTTATTGTTTAGTTGAATATTGTGTAAAAATAAATGAAATTTGGTTTCATCAAAATATTTTGTACCCTTTATAATCCTTAAAATGTGTCTGCATAAAACTTATCACAAAATTTAGAGTTCGCTGAAAGTTTATTATCAAAAAGAACTTTGTGATAGTTTTAGCTTTACATATGTGTGTTTTGTATTTGTGCGATTATTCCGGTCATATTAGTTTTAACATATAATATACAAAGGTATATTCTCAAATTTACAAAATTGTAGAAATTGTAATTGTACTATGGTAGTAAACTGATTGTGACAATTGAAGGATATTTTCAATTCAAACAAGTCTCTACCGTCATGTTTCTGAAGAACCTTCAACTTGTAAAATACATAAATTCAAAATTTCAGTTAACCCTCGTCTGTTCAATACCATATGATATACAGCCTTATGTTAACTATTATTCACATTTTGTCTCTAGATGTTACTTTGAGAAAGCCGACATTGGGAGTAGGTGAAATTGTTAGCTATGTACATATGTGTATGTCTTTGTATGTATATCCTAACAACATGCTTTATGTCACCTTTATGAAGATTTATTTACGTACACATGCTCGAAGTTCAAAGAAAATTGAAAAAAGAAAAAAGAAAAAATCAACTCAAAACATTGACTATTTGGTTCACCGAATCTTACATAATTGTTACACCCTAAATTAAAAAAAAAACTATTAATTGAGTTAATAATCATTTCAAATTGATATGGTAACAAATGATTTTTATTGTTTCGGGCTATAAATTTTGAATTTTTTTTTTCCAGTAAACGGAGAATTCTGATTTTGATATACCGTTCAGATTAATCTTTTTCTTTCGTCATATACATATGTATGTTTACATGTGTCTTCGTTAATTTCTACCTCACTCAGCTCCTGAACAGACACGAGTCCTTACGGCAGTACTTATACAAGGATCACGAAGCACCATGGTGTCCCTACTGTTAAAACAAGTTCGAGGATGACGCTAATCACATATTTTTAGAATGCGGAAGGTTCGATGAAGAGCGGCACGAGTTGAGAGGCGCCTTAGGTGAACAGCCTGCGGCCAATAACCTATTGAGTATCATGCTAGAGGACCCCGACAAGTAAAATGCTATTTCCGACTTTGCGGCAAAAGTAATTAAGAAGTTACGCGACCTGCCGCAACCAAGATGACGAATAAATTCTCCAGTACCAGCTCGTAAGGTCCTGGTACACCTCTATTCACCTCTGCTGTCTTTCTATTTACAAATATATTTTTCCCTACTGTTTATATTTTATTCTATTTGTAATTCTTTATTGTTATTTGTAATAAATATTTATCTTATTCAATTCTTAATAAATGGGCAAAAAAAAAATGTATTTTCGTTTCAAACATCAAGCCAAAGTCATAATAACTGGACACACTAGTGTGTATGGCATAAAAACACATTCCAAAAACTACACAAAAAACACACACATACTCGTCGTTGGTGTTTTAATTTTTAGCTTACTAAGGATTATTTATGCAGCGCATATGTACTATAGCACCAACAAAACAACAATTTTTTCTGAAGGGAAATCACCAACCAAAAAAGTTTCCTTTATTGATTTTTGTTGTTGAGTTAGCATGGCATGGATTGAACTCACATAGTACATATGTACATATGTGTATATGATGGCATATCAAATTGAGTATATGTGAGTGCCCTTAAATGAGATTTTCATTCTATTGAAAGTCAATTTTGTGTGTGGTTTTCAGTATATTGTATTTTAGATTGAAAACATGACAAAAGCTTTTAAATCAAATGTTTGACTAAAAACAAAAATCTTGTTTTTTATAATGCGATTCAATTGGATTTTAATCAAGGAACAACAGGATTTCTTGTAAAGCTTTTTAATGTATTAATTCAAAGATCGTTTGTTGGTTTTGTGAACTTTAAGATAATGGAATACTGTCATTGTTTGTGGGTGTAAGAAAACAATGTAAACCTAATTAAAATCATTTTATTAACATTAATTCGATATACACTGATATAGATACAAATGTCGATACACATACCTATTTGTATATGTAAGGAGGCATGCGATAATTCAATTAAGAAACTTTTTAATGAATATTAATAAATGAATGACATATGGGAATAAAAACACAAACATATAAAGGAAAGTCAAGTCAATGTAGGCGGATATACAATATATACAATTTACTTTTAAATAGGATAAATTCAATTAAAAACAATACGTAAATATGCATATCCTATAAAAAAATATATGTAGTAATCAATATTCCTATTTTGTCTACATAATACAATTTTTTAAGCAAATGGATATTATTTTACACTAACGTGGATTGTACATGCCTCCTATGCAGTAATCGATCTTCCTATTTTGTTTATGCTACTCTTACTTTTGCCTGAACAGACTAACTATGAAATGCTCCAGTGTTTTTGTTATTTAAACTCTTCAACTAAAATACAATAGTTTTCAAGCCAATTTTGAATTCTGTTAATAGTAAACATACTTCATGAGCATCGCTGTGTAAACTCACTTAAGTTATTCCATTATTTAAGTTCTCTTTGACGTTGTTATTCAAATCGTTCGAAAACAATATATGTTTATAAGAATGTTTGTCAAAGAAACCGAAATATATACATACATATTCATTTAGATTGGTTTCGTGCCGAATGAGAGAATATGTGAAAATGGAGAATGTTCATCGAAGATACGTTCCTAAAGTTGAATAGTTTGCGGTGCGCCACTTATGCCATGTCAATCATTAAGCTACTTCACTTTGCCCTTTACCCAAGCTCTGGTAATTAAAAGATGTTTGCTTGGATGTAGCGAAAGAAAGATAGCAATGTTTGTCTTTAAGAAACTATTTATTTGATTCAAAAATTAGTTGCAGTATCAATTTTTTTAATTAAATTAATACAGAGATTCTTCTTTTCTTTCATTTTATGTGAATAAGGCAATCAGTCTAAATTATGAAAAAAATAAAAGGAAACAACAATAAAAATTAACTAAAATGAGAAACAAAAGATTGAAACTGCGCGCAGTGCATATTGTATGTAGCACACGTTTCTTGGACCTTTTTAATTTTTGAACTTTATTTTACTTTTATTATTTGTTGTTATACCGGCATTCGAATGATACATTCTGTGAATATTTTAATTGTCTATCTATTACGGTTTATGAGGTAGAGATTACTGACGGACGGACGGACGGACGAACAGCGTAGGCTTAGTAATAGGGTCCCGTTAACCCTAAAAAGAAATTAAAAAGTCTGATTTTTACGGAATATTTAATGTTCTTCCATTGATTTAAAAAAACAAATGTTAGTTGTTTTAAAATTTGGATGACACACTGCCATGTGTCTAAAGCCACCTATTATATTCATTTAAACTGAATGCTCACAGTTTATTATTGGATTCTCTTGTGTAGGTATAGGATCTTTAAATTTTAATCGCACAAGCTGTAGATAACTAACCTTTGCCTAGAAGGGTAACTATTTACAATCCTAAACTTATTACGCCCTTTTTACTAAAGGTAGCCGCTAAGTAGACAGGAAAGCATAATTCTTTTTTTAATGACAAAAACCTTGAATCTTTTTTATAACTTGACAACCACTCATTGTTGTCCTTGTTGTGTTAAAATATTTTGCATTTCGCTAAAACATTGAAATTGTTACCTTGACAGTAAAAAAAAAAATAAAGTTATGACAGGAAAAAGAAATGTCGGAAAAGAAATTTTTGTATAAATAACTTGATGAAGCAGAAATGTTATAGTAATTTTGTAATGAAATTCAATTTAAAATTAAAATTAATAAAGAAATGAATACATAAATTTAAAGAGATTTCTTTACAAAGTTTCTTAAATTTCTGATTACTTAAGAAAAACACACCATTCAATTCCATTAAATACGAAATATGTAACTTAAGAATAAAGTTTTTAAGAAAAATTCATATTTTGATATAATAAATCTTTTTAAACTTGGATTTTAACCCAAATAATATCAGATTCCAATTGCTTTTGGCAAGATATTACAACAAGCATTACAACTGTGAAATGTCATTGAAAAGATTTATTGGTTTCCTATCGAGTTCACACGCAGCATGATACTTTTGATCAAATGGGTAAATAAATTAAGAACAAAAAATAAAAAAATCATGAAAGAATTGAAGCATTAAAAAAAAGTGTAAATGTAACAAAATTTATAAATTCAAGGCTGCCGCATGATACTCGTACCCACTGTTAATAAAATATAAAGCGAATCTTGAAGTGTTTCACACAGATTTTCTATCTTTAAGTCTAGAAATATCAGCACAAGAAACATTATATACTTATTCTAGTTACGTATTTTGCTGTTGAATATTATGACTGCGCATAAATCTATGGGATAATTTAAGGACAATACACACACATATATGTACATAAACGCGCTCAAATACAAACATGTTTTTTAACCGTCAAGGACATAGTATTGTATACAAGACAACTTGTGGAAAAGAAAAGGCACGAGACAAGAAGATTGGGGGGTTTAGGGTTGTTGATTATTTGAACAACAATTTCTCAAAGTCAAAATTGTCAAGCATTTTAAGACAACAGTGGCAGCAACCAAAGATTCATCAGCACCTTCAGTATCCAGTTTAAGTTCCCCCAAAGCTGTCAATCATGTTTTTTATGCTTGTCTATTAGGAACAATATTAGGTTATGTTGATAAGTAAATTTAATTTATATTCTTTGGATTACTTTTTCATATCCCAGATATCTTAACTTACTTAATTTGTTCTTCCGACTTTTGATTATTCCTTGTTTGTGAATTATGAAACTTTATAATTTTTTCTCAAAAGATTTACATAATAATTTACGATTTACTAACAAAAATTATTTAAATTATTAATAATTGTATATGAAATGTGTTAACTTGTTGACACTTAGATATGAAGTGACAAAATATTGCATCAGCTGTCATAAGTATAAAATATATGACGACAATTCCTAAGTGCGTATATGTATCTCGATTCATTCTCTTTCTATCTCCCTCAGTTGCTTATAGTCTGTGAGTAACTGTGTTATCATTCTATATTTTTTAATGCATTTTCAACCCTGTTGGTAAGTAGGTAATGCCGCTACTGTCTGTTGTTTGGGTAGCAGCAGCGGTAGCGCTGATGATGATTCTATTGTTTCGATCCTCGTTGAACCTTTGCTTGTTATAAACATGTATGTACAATAGTATGTTGTGTGAATATATCTTTTGCTTTCATGTTCGTAGTATATTTGAATGGAAAATTACCAGCTAAAGTGGTTGGCAAGTGTCATACACTGTAAAATATTTTATAGTAAAATTGTTTATGCATTTTATATAAAGATTTTGCACTAAGCTACATATTTTTATACTGAACTTAAACTTGTGTCTACAAGCAAATTATAATTTAGTATGTAGTAAGTAGTATAGAAAATCAAAACATGAAATATATGAAGAAGAAAAAAATCAAAAAGTATGCTGCAAGATGATGATTGAGCACCAAAAAAAGTTACCTAACAACTTTAATTTCTTTCTCGATGTTTCTGTACATACAAATACAAGTATGTATGTACCATAAGTGATAGATACAAATATATTTCTTTAGTATACCATATGTACAATATTAATCTTTGTTTTCAAGTTGCATAAAGATATAAGTACATAATAAATTTACATGTTATACAATAAGTATCAACGGAAGTAATAAATTAATTTAATTATATTTTTTTCCATGGGAAAAATATACTCTTTAATACAAGAAGTAACTCATTTATTTATAGACACATACTAGTTTTATTAAATATTATTTTTTTTGTCTTGATTTCCCTTTAATGCAATTGCATAACTTGAATTTCATTTATCATTTCATGTTTTCTATAGCATGCAAGTATACTATTATTATCGCCTAAGTACAATCTGAACAAGGTCAGGGGTTACAAATAATGTTATGTTAAAATTGCATGTTGAACTTTGGTCTTTTGGGTTTCATTTTATGTAAAATTAATAATATTCTAAGAATTTTACACGCAAACTGATGAACTTTAAAGATTTAATGCTCATTGCATACTTAATATTTAAATAAATCAATATTCATGCAAGGCTAAATCCAAAATTTGTCATATAAGAAAAGCATGATAAGTTGAAGATATATATATACAATTTGTATAAATTTTATATTAATATTAATTTGTAAATAAATAAAAAAAAAAAATAAAAATATATTAAGATTACAAATAAGTTTCCTTCCTTTTTAATAAAAAATTAGGCATTTATTGTAAAAAAAAATGGTAGATTATGTTTTATTTAAAGTATTGCCCATAGCTAAGCCACTACTTTTTTACCCGACTGCCAAGAAGGCTTATGTTGTTCTCTTTTACTTTCTGATAGCATACGGATAACGCATCGGAAGAGCACTTCATCTGTTGAGGCAATCCACGAATCGACTCAATTTGTGGTATCTTCATATAAAGTGAATTACTGCTCAGACAGGCCATGTGCAAGTTATACGTCTGGTGAATATGACGGGTGGAAAGTAATATATTTCCAATAAGCTGTTTCCAAGTAAGTTTTGAACGTCACCGCAACATCTGGGCGAGCATTATCTTGTAGGATATTATTTTGACTTATTTGGAGTAGTTGTGGGCGCTTTTTTCTTGAGTGTTCGGCTCAATCTCTTCAATTTTGTTCGGTAGATAGTCCCAGTAATGGTTTCAATCGGTTTGAATAACTCATAATATACGACACCAAACTGATACCACCAAATATACAACATGATTTTTGTCCCATGAATATTCGGTTTGGCTGTCGATGTTCAAGCATGGCCACGTGGTTTTCATGATTTCATCTGTTTTGTGTTATCGTAATGGATCTATTTTTCATCACCAGTGACTCAACAATGCAAAAACACTTTCATTTATGCCTAGCAAGCAGGATTTCAGTTGTGCAAAATGGGCATTTAAAGTTCCTCGGCTACAGTTCATATGGAATACAATATCGTTGCTTTTGAATCATTCCCAACGATTTGAAACTATGTGAAATTGCTTATTGAGTCTCTCTAAGTGCAAGTTCTGCATGAGTTTGCTAAACTTCTTTCAATAATGATTTCAATTCCGCGTATTCGTACACTTTCGGCCTTTCGATACACTCTTTGTCTCCGAAGTCAAACTCGCCATTTTTAAACTAATGAAACCCATTGACGACCATTTCTCTCACCATATGCCTCTACAAGCCTTCGATGCGCCTCGTCTGCAGATTTCTTTAAATTAAAGATGTAAATCAAAAGATGATGCAAAAGATGATGCAAAAGATGCTTATTCGGCTTAAAACTCGAAAAAAATTATAATCACCAATACTTGAAGTATTAAGCTTACGATATGACATTTTACATCTGAAAATATTAATCATAACTTACTGGTGGGGGCATTATTTTTATCAAACGGCGGAAACTTATTTGTACTCTTAATACACTAATAAATATCATGACATATATGGGAAGTTAATAGAGTATCATATAATTTATTACTCAATATTATGTGTGATGTATTATAATGAGCGTTATAGAACGAAAAAAATCATTAGGATTAATAAAATAAGAATAGATTTCATATAATGTATACATATATAACTTTTTGATAAATATTTGCTTATAGTGATTCGATAACTTTGGTTGTACATAATAGTATGAAGGTAGTATCACAGCTTCTAAGTTGAGTAAAAAAAAAGAGAATCGGATTTCAGTCAACCATGAAAATGAATGCGCAAACATTATTTTAAATTGTTGTTGGTTTTGCTTGTTCTTTTTTTGGTTGCTTATTTATGAGATAAATCAAGTAGCTAAGTATGCAAATGAAGTTTAAGCTTTTGTTGTATATACTCGTACATACATATGTTTGTATCATCATATATTTTTTTTTTGTCTGATCAGATAAAATGTTATGGTAGCATAAGCATGATGAGATGGAAGAAGAGAAGATGTATTGGCTACTGTTTTACATAGAAACAAATAAATGGTAATAAATGGTAACATATGAAGATAAAAAGATAAAAAATGATGTAGCTAACATTAATATGAAATATATTACGAGTATTACTTCACCTCATAAATACTATGGCATGTGAATATATTGCTAGATTTAAAATGCGACATCTCTATAAGTATTGATCTGATCTTAGTAAAATCATGATGCTAAAACAATTAACAAATGATTATTAAATCTGCTGTTTTTGCGTAAAGAAAATGAGTGCCGAAACAGAGAAAATTCGCTACAATTTACTGTATTTCTATGAAAAGTGTTATTTTGCAGCGAAAGCTCATAAACATCATGCACATCATGGAGAAGGTACTTTATCAGAACGATCAGTTAGAGCATGGTTTGCGCAATTTCGTTCGGGAAAATTCGATGTGAAAGACGCGCCTCGGTCTGGTCGGCCTTGCACCGAAAAAGTAGACCAAATTATTGAAAAAGTGGAGGATGATCGGCACATAAGTATTCGTGATCTTGGTATCCACCATACGACAGTTGTAGACCATTTAAAAAAGGCCGGCTATGCAAAAAAGCTGAATGTTTGGGTATCACACAATTTGACAGAAACAAATGCTGCGAAGTGTTAATGCGCCCACCATATAGTCCGAACCTAGCATCATCTGATTGCTATTTATTTCCTTCCATGCAGAATTATCTTGATGGCGTAACAATGAATTCCCTAAATGACTGCGAAACGGTATTGCGCCAGGTTTTTGAACAGAAACCCCATAATTTATACAAAGGCGGGAAAGATGGCAAAAGGTTACCAATAAAAAATGAAAAATAATTGATGAAATAAAGTTGCTTTGTTATTAAAAAAAAAAATTGTTGAAACATGATTCTCATTTTCGGAAGTTACTTTCACACCAATCCAATATCACATGACTTTGTCAAATGATTTACGTTTTTTTTCGGTTTGTCATTTAACTATAAAAATCACTTAAAAAAATTTCGCCTTAATCAAATTGCTGAAATTGCTGCTGAAACATGTCGAAAGCTTGTTGAAAGATTGATTTTACTGCTTTAAATGCGAAAATTTTAGTATTAAAGACAAACAAGAATTGCTAGTATTGTTATTCAGACAAAACATGGAAGAATTTTTTGCAATGAGTTATGAGTACCGGTAAGAAGTGGTTTATTTTAATAATCCTGTATGCTGCATAAACAAGTCAATTAGCTAAAGAAATACTTTGCTCCAAACATAGATGCTCAAATGGAGACAGAATTATTACGACGAATCTGTCTTTAGTTTTAAAGATACGTCATAGCTAGTCATGGTGAATAATTTAATTAGAAAACTTGCTGATTTGAGTTTATGGTAATTTATTTAAATTTATTTCTTTATTATAATTTCAAACAAATAAATACATTAATAAATCAAGTTTGAGTTGAATCACATATTGTATTTTCATAAAATTTCACAAAACAAGAAAAAAATCAGTGAAAACTAACAATAATTTTAATGACATTCATTCAGTTCAATATTATTGTATAAAATTAAATAGAAATCACAGCCAATTAATGTATAAGTTTCGGATAGTTTCTGTTAAATTATAAAATAGTATTGCAAACACATTGAAAAAGCAAACGCACGTGCATTTGAAATTTCTGCTATTTTAATATTAATAAATGCACAAATAATTTTTTGTTTTTTATCGATAATTTGTATTAAAATTGAATAAATTATAAAAAAAAACTAACAACTAAAAGTATCTGTCTACCTATTGCATATTATTGTGATAAATCCGATAAATATGGCTTCCCATTGATAGAAGTAGAGACAAAGCAATGCACAGAAAATAAATATTAAATTAAGCGATATGAATTCATGCAATGAATAAAAAAGTACCTTGAATGGGAAAGGTATTAAACTATGGTATGTACATATCTAGATACATTGTCTATTTGGCTGTTTTGTCAAAAACTAAAAGAAACCCCAAAAGCGTCGGCAACAAACAAAGAAAATGTGAAGAGAAAGAGGGAGAGAGAGAAAAAAAAAAGAAAAAAAATTACATGAGTATACTTATTAAGCTAGGTCAGTGGGGAGTCGTCGCTGGCGTCAGTCTTCAGTGCACTGATACTCAGACGAAAAAAACAATAAATGCTTAGAAAACAAACAGACAACACCACACACATACTACATAGATACTAACAGACACAAGAATAAAAACAAACAAAAAGAGAAGTAAATATACATATAGACATCCATTATTTAAATGAAAATAAAATGAAATGCGTTGTGTGCTGCTGTCGCCCGGATGGATCAGATCAGCATGACCTGGTAGAACATGCTACACAATATAAGTGTGTATATAGTGTGGCAAAAAAGAAAAATCGAGAAAAAAAAACAAAACAAAACAAAAAAATGACTCAGCTTTAAGACCCAAATACTTATAAATCCCATTTCGGTTACAATTGTGTTCAAATGATTTTACCAAATAGTATAAATCTCCAACACTTTAAGTGTTTACAGATTCTGTGCAAGTTTATCTGTAACTAAAATAACTAACATTCGTGAAATGTGAATAGAGTTAAGCAAAACAAGAGAGAGAATTTCACATACAAAATTCAAAGTTTGTGAAAATTGTATACTTAACTTTTTGTCTTATTCTTTTATTTTATTTTGGCTATCTACATGCATACATAGATTACCGATAAGTTCAGTGCTATAAACATGCACTGTTATCTACTATTTATATATGTATGTATTATATATATATGTACATTGTACATACTTTATCAACTTTTATATAAAACTTTACGGAATTTTCCAACAATCAATCTGTATTATATAATGTGTAATCGTATGTTTGTAAGGTTAAAAAGTTTTACAATTTTAACGCAAAAATAATCAATGTGACTATATGCATCCATTAGATCTAGTTCTAGAAAATTCGAACTATTCGATTTGAGAACCTAACAAATAGATTCTTGGATAATGTCTATTTATTTAAGGCAGGTTTATATTTAACATATTTTAGTTAGACCCGAAAGTTCGCAAAGAAAGTAGGAATGAAGTACTGTGTATATTAAAAAAATCGCCTAATAAGATTAAAATTCTATAGACCAACTGACCTAGATTTTAATTCATTCATTGTAATCGTACCATTCTCACTTATAGATACTATAAAAATTGAATAATACATATTATAAATCCAAGAACAGATCAAGTTTCAACATGCATACTTGTTATTTTTTGGTCATTGATTCCTTAGGCTGAGATCATACCAAATCAGATAATACGTCTGATGAAACAACAGTACATTGTTTCTTATGAGGCAATAGACAACACAACACACATGTTTTTATCTGAATCGTAGTGAAAGACATATCTAGAAGAGAACTTTTTTCATTTTCATGTTCGGGTATGAATAACATCAACATGTTCCTTCCTTATTAATAACGGCCGAGTGTGCCAGTTAAGGACCTGCCTGTGTCTCAAACAGTTGCCGATATTTACACCATTACAGGACATCCTCTCAGGCCTGGAAGCGAAAACCAGGGATATAGCAGGCAGAAAGTGGGCAAATGAGTCAGAAGCACTGTTACTAGGACAACCAAAGAAAACCTCCGAGCTTGTACACTTCAACAGGAAAAGGATTCGGACGATGAAGGGAGTTATTACGATGCACTGCACCATCAGGCTGATGAATGTAGGTTAAACTTCGTGTCGTAACTGTGAGGAGCAACCGATGAGCATCCAACACCACCTCTGTGATTGCCCTGCTCTTCTTGATAGACGAAC
Organism: Amiota communis; assembly: GCA_037043315.1. Lineage (NCBI taxonomy): Eukaryota > Metazoa > Arthropoda > Insecta > Diptera > Drosophilidae > Amiota > Amiota communis. The sequence goes on along the minus strand of JBAMAV010001386.1, from coordinate 2,436,168 downwards.
CCGGTTTCTCGAGAGACCGTTCTTCGCCGAGTTGGGTAGTTTGGTGACCTGGCCCGGACTCGTGGACTCTTCAAGTTTGTTTTGTGGATAACCCCTTATCCCTCACCATCCCCCTATTCTATTATATTTTATCAGGCATCACAATGGGCCTTAAGGCTTCTGGTAAACTCGCGTACACTCGCACTTAACCTAACCTTAGCAAAGACGTTTTGAATGATCTAATGCGTTCCGTTTAATTTCTTAAAGTCTAAGTTTAGAATTTTTAATTTTAATGTTAATTTAGTCTATTTTATTTGAAGATAGAATTTCTCTACCGTTGTACCTCTATGTAGGTTGCCCTCGTAATTTTCTCTGAGCCTTCTACTATCCCCTCAGAAAGGCGTTATTGGCAACATTGAGAACCTATGCGTGAAGTCATTCAATGCTTTATTAACAAACATAAGTGAAAATATTTATACAATAATTCAAACACTCAAAGTCTAAACATTACAAACAGCTTAGAAAAGCACTTAACAATTCTTATGCTTCTTAGGAAGTAACACATTCTTTATTGATTCCTGAGAAATTCTAACATAATTGCGTGACTTATAAATGTGATTTATGAAATGAACAAATTCAAATCAATTTTTAGGTATTGATTATTTTATGAGAAACATATAAAAACTTAAATTTAACTGCAAAAACTGGTGGCCAATTGAACTTAAGTGCTTGATTTATGGATTTTTCTCTTCCAAAATCTTATTTAAATTGTTCTTCAATAGAAACTGTTATAATTGGAAATTCATTGTCGTTTATATATACATATATACTCTTACATATGACAGCGACCATTTCGATATTATATTTTGGTAGTACTTCAAGCACGAGACAAAAATGACGCACATTATTTTTTTTCATATTTTATTATATATAGTATATACCTGTATATACATATAGCGCTATATGTATAGTATGTATTGTATTGTAGATATAATATAAAACTTATTTGTTTGCTTTAAACGTATGTACATGACCAAATGTTTTTCTCCAAGTTAAAAATAGAAAAGTATTTTTCATTCCAAGTTGTCATAAAACAAAACCAAAATCTATCGAACCTAGTGGAAAACGACACAGAAGTTTCGTCTTTAATTATTGAATTAAATTCAATGCAGTTAAGAGGAAATGAAAATTAAAAATACTTATTAATGTTAAGTTGAACTTTGATTATGTAGAAAAATTGAAAATTCTGGTCATAAGAGGTTATGTTAGCAACCTATTACTACTTTCAACAAGTACATGAGACTTTGCACAATACATATAAACATATGAGAACATATCTACAATATAATGTAGAAATCTTATTCTAATTCATAAGAAAACCTTTTAAAAATGAAAATATATTTAGTCCTTTAAGGTGGTCTGAGACTTTTGTTTTTGAATTTTGTGTGTTCTTGAGAATAAATGAGTTTTTATGTACTGAAATACCTGAACAAATGTAATTTTTTAAGAACACTACCAACCCATTTAGTCTGAGGCAAGTAGATGTTTTTTATGGATAGTAGAAATATATCACCAACGAAAACAAATAAATAAATACCAAGGATGTAATACTCTTCACGCTTCTGTAAATGATTTAGTTGGTTGGTTGGTGAATATGGATCAGGCAATCATAGCGTTCAAATTTCTGTTGGATAAAACAAAAACATTTTTTTTTTAATAAGCACATTAATTTTAATTTGTGTTTATATGGGATATACCCCACCCGGTAACCTAAGGATCTTGAAATTTACAAGGTTGATGAATATGGATCAGAAACTTATAATGTCCAAATTTCAGTTTGATAAATTAAAAAACAAAAAATTTTTTCTAATAAGAACATTAATTTGAATCGGGGTTTGTATGGGAGGTACCCCACCTGGTATCTCTAGGATCTTGAAATTTACATGGTTGATGAATATGGTGCAGAAACTAATAGTGTCCAAATTTCAATTCGATACAGCCAAAATCAAAAAATTATTTTTAATAGGAACATTTGAGTTTGTATGGTAGATACCCCTCCTAATGGACCGATTCGGCCGATTCCGACAAATAAGCAGCGTATGGTAAAAAGAAACCTATGTGCTCAGCTCTTTCTAGCTGAAAAACTGAGGGACTAGTTTGCATACACACAGATGGGCATGGCTAAATCAACTCGTCTCATCGAGCTGATCTGTGATGTCTCCTTCTGTGTGTTACAAATTTCATGACAAACGTATAATACAATTCACTACCGTGAATAGTATAATAACATCGAAAATATATTATATCGGTTAACAGATTTAACCGGTTGATGAAGGTCCATACAGTATTCAATATACAATTATAAGAAATGTATAATTTTAAAATGTCTTAACTTACTTTAATATTTCAAATTAGCGTTGTGGCAACCGTGAATTATAGTCAAAAACACTTTGTTTTCTTTCTTTGCGGTGGCCAGTCAAATAAGCACAGATTCCAATGGGATGAGTTCCGATGCTATGCTATGCGATGTGCTGGTTATGTGGTTATGAGTATCCTTCTCTTTCAATTGCTTCCTGCGCACTCTCTTTCAATGCGAAATGTGCTCGCTCTCTTTGTTTGTTTTTTTTTTCTCTTTTTTATGTTCTCTCTATGTTACTGCTAACATACCGTTACACATGAATGAGTAGTTTTTGATGCCTTTTATTTTCTTTCTCACAATTTTAATAAAAATCATATGCCTCTTACTATTATATTCATTTGCATTACTTTTATCCTCTATTATACAATGTAAATAATTTTGTATGTTTTCAATGTCATTAACAATTGATTTAATTTTTAAATGCTTTCAATTTTAGTGACGCTGTTGATAATTCTGATGATGGTGGATGAAATTATTAAAAATTCACTTAATTCCAAAAAACATTACAGTTACACAGTATTTGGCAGTGCTTACAGGTTATACATTCTAATGATTGCTTATTTATGGAGTAAAATGGGATTTCCCAGATTTCGTAATATTTCACAAAATAAGCAAATTTCTTTTAAATTTTATGTAGATTTTTATATGAAGTAGTATATAGAAATAGTCTTTATACTATATTTAGTTATTAAGTTGTTTTTTTTGTTCTATTGTTGCTTTTCTTATTTACTTAATATTTTTTTGTGGTATAAATTGGTTTATATTTATTTAAGCGTGTTTCTTTATTCATTTCTGTTTTTTATTTTTGTTTTCTGTTAAATTACATACCAGTGTGGCATATTTTTGTTTTGTTATTTTATTTTGTGTTCGTTTTTCTTCTTTCTTTTGTGTACAATTGCACAATTTTCGTTTTCGTTGTTATTGCTGATAAACAGTTATTGTTGTAGTTGATGATGATGATGTTCAATGTTTGTTTGTATGGAAGTATGTATGTTTATCACTGCATGCGTGCGTGTTTCAGTCTTCTAAATATTTATTTTAATACATACATACATCACTATATAGAAGTCTACTATGCGTGTGAGTATATAATTATTTTACAAATGAGAAAATGTTAATTTTCCGTTTCTTTTGCACTTGAAATCACTTTTAACATTGATTTAACTAACTAAATTATACCGCGTGTTTCTGCTAAAAACTTTGCCGCCGCTCTTAAAATGATTTTTCTTTTTCTCTTCTCTCTGCTTGTTATTCTTTATTTCTGTTAGTTTAGATGAGCAGGGAAGTTTCGATTTTATTTCTTGTTTTTTCCTGAGCACAATTTATGGAGCTTAAAATAGAGTGAGTAATAAAGTTGTAGTAGCACCCACCCACAGCATTGAACACTACAGACAATTTTACTTTAGATCATTATAAAATCATAAAATAATATATCTTATTTATTTATTTGATGTTAAAGAGTCATGTGCAAGTTGTTAACGTTTAAATACGAATTTTATTAATAAATTTGTTTGTTTTATGTGTGACAAAATCGAATAGAAAACCACAATAACCACGTCTGTCCGATGAGCACCAGATGATTTGAATAATAATTCATACTAAACACAACACAAAGTAAACAGAAGAAGAATAAAATACTTTCTGCTTTCTTTCTTGTTTGAACTTTCACGAGATTTTTGTATCGCTTCCAATTAACTCTGTTCTTATTTATTATTGTGATGAATGAAGTCAATATTTTTAAAACGATTTTCATACAAATTAATTTTACAACTTTCGTAAATTTACAAAGCGAAAACTTCCGAACGGTTCCTAGTTGTACGTTCGCCTTACAGTTTTGTTTTCTTTATGAAAATTTGCGATGAATTGAATTGTTGTGAATTGAGAATGTAGCCCAAATTGAAAATGAAACAACAGATTTGTTTGAGTTCGATGTTGGCACAAAATGAAAATGAAACAACAGCCAGCGTCATCAAAACCAAAGCAAAGACCATTAAAATATATAGACTGGACAGAGCTCTCAGCATGAACGGCGTGCCTCTTTGCGTTAATGTGGAATGTGAAACAAGTGTGTTGGATGGGGTTCGATCGAACAGACTCACTCAAATCACTCAAATGTTAATGCAAAATGTGAGTTTTGTTGAATGCACTCAAGAAAAGAGTGTTGCTGAGCAGCTATTCGTTTCCTACGGAAATGAAAGAAGCTTCATAGAGTGCAATGAGCATTTGATGAAAAAAAAAACCAATTCATGTTTTCCAAAAATGCATTACTTTAATTCAAATAAAATAATAATGAAACCAAAAAATACATTACTTTAATTCAAATAAAATAATAATGAAACTAAAAAATATAAAAAACCAAAAAATAAAATAATAATGAAACTTAAAAATTATTTCCTCCTTGCCATTGCTACTGCCGACCTCTTTTCTTGCGACGCCGGGCATTGCCACTGCATGCTGGACGTGGATTGGTGCCAGTTATGGCATTTAGCATTGCTGCTTGCAATGCTAACTGCTGCTGTTGCCATTGTAGCCTTTCCTTTTCTCTTTTTTCCGCTTCCCGGCGACGTTTGCGGCTTTGCACCATCCGCTCCTTCTGCCTTCTTACGTTTTCTTCCGTAGCGAGGATCTGCAGCAGCAACTGCTGTTGCTGGACTACTTTCTGCATATCCTCCAATGCTTGTTCATTTTGTATTCTGCGTGCTCGTTGCCGCTGACGTTGACGATGTCGTCGACGATGCCGTTTACGTCCTTCGATACGCTAATGTAACATTAAATTTTAATTATATTTTCCAGATAGATAGATAACCAACCTTATTTTTAATGCATTATAACTAATGTTAGTCAATTCGACTAACATGCTCTAAAAATCGATTTAGATTAGCTGGTATTGCATCAAATTTGGTCTTTAATCATCTTTAATGGTCTTTGTCAAAACTCAACAGCTGATTAGCTGATTTCTAGCTTATTAGTGTTGCCGTACTAGTAGAATTATGTGGCATTGGCAACACTAATAAGAAAAGCTTTTTGTGTGGTAAATTCCAATGGCGAAAATTTTGCAACGACATTTTTTGTTGTTGTTGCATTTGCTTTTTTCTGGTTCATAGGTCAAATAATTTGACCTTCATTCATCCTTCAATCCTGCATTCTCGATCTTCTTCTTGTTTGTTTATAAAAATCCTTAGAATTAGTGTTTGTACTAATTACTTTCAGTAAAAATTTTATTTGAAAATTCCTATAATGACAATAGAATTCTTTATTTCCTTTGTGGAAAATAACTTGTAAATAGGCTAATAGAAATATGAAAAATTCAATTTTATTACATATGCTACTAGATTTGAACTAAGAACTTTATTTTTTCCATAGAAAATGGCATCAAATGTAAAAGAAAAAAGAACTTCAAATTGAATCTCTAATCTTAATTGGTATTTTTTCATTTTCCAATTTGAATTACATAAAAACAAATATGCTTTACTTTTTTTCCTCAGAATAATTCAAAAGAGCAATTAACTTTGCGTACAACTGTAAACTTGAGTAGCGCTGGCTGCTACGTAAAGTTAATATACTAGTTATTCAGAGGTTAATATTGTAAAAACTTTAGAAATTTATGTCTGTAAATTGAAAATCATAAACCAATATATATTTTGGTTTTCATAAATGCAGTTTATTTCTTTATATTATACATGTTAAACAAAATCAATATCTACTATTAATATACATAATAATACAGCAGTTTATATGTTACAATAGTCCCGATTGAGGATGCAATGACGAGGTGACTAGTTCTCGCTGCTCTTCCCCCAATCTAACATGCAATAGAATCAGGGCCTTCGGCTTCATCAGCTGAAAAGAAATAGTTTTTCTGATTTAGTATTTTAGATAGAAATTGTTAAATGAAATAATATGGGCAACCGTTTTTAAGTTCTTAGTTTACTTTATGAATTTTGAGACTACGATTATACGGGTTAATTAAAAATTTAAGCATAAATTGATCAAAAAGTCGTCGTTGTATCGTATGTTCATTAAAAAACCGAACTTTAAATTTAAATCATGTAACACATAGCGCCATCTAGTATAATTTGGTACTGTTGGAAAGGTGCATTTTTCTCCTTTTGATCGCAGCTAAGCTCAAGCTGATCCATCGTCAGCTGATAAAGTTATGCACGCTTTAATAGGACCTATTTGGGTGCTTGTGTCGTAAAAAAAGAAGAAAACACATGGAACAAACCTAAGCATGGTAAAAAAATTCACTGAGACTTAAGAAATGTTAAGAAAAGTTTATGGTAATGAATGTATGAGTCGTACTCAAGTTTACACCTGGTTTAAGCGATTTAAAAATGGCTGTGAGGATTTAATTGATGATCCAAGACAAGAAGCATCAAATTGTTCTAAGTTATGGGAAAAAAAAGCTATCGATGCTGGCAGAAGAATTAAATTCATCTTACTGTACATCTACACAATATAAACTGAAAATTTAGGTAAAAGAAATGGCTGTGCATGTTTTGTTTCATATCTGTTGAATGAAGATCAAAAAAACGATCTTGTAGAGCATTTCAGAGGCATCATTTTCTCCTATCCTATTTTGAATTAATATTACCTTTGAAACACAATACCATGCTGCTTTTATTTTACAACTAAAAAGTTCAGTTATTTAGATCTTACTGTACTAGATCTGTATTTAGATCTCGGGCCCGTTATTATTATTCTACCGTGTATTATTGAAGCGATATTGTTTTGTTTTTTAATTACTTATCTTAAACATAACTAATATAACCGCCTATATTTCTAGTAATTTTTAACCAAAATTCAAACACTATTATTATGTACCTATTTATTTATTAAATTATGTAAATTATAGAAAAAATGATAATAGAGTACTAGCTAATAAGGCCTAACGACTCCAAACTCATTTATGGACTGGAAATCAAAGTTATAGAGGATCACAAATGAGAATATATACTTATATTGTATTAAACCTATGTACATTTTTTGTTAGAGTTTTAAGCACAGTGAGCTTGAATGAAACTAAAAAAAAATCACAGAAGGCGAGAACAATATGGATTTTATTAAGAAGATTCACCGATCTGGAATTGATTGTAATTCACCGCATCAACAACTTAGTGTCTTACAATTTTATTTCTTTATGAATAATCAATTGAGTTTAAGTCTTTTTGAGATTTATTTAGTTAAATTTTTCGTTGAAAGGTTGTAATATGTGACGTATATTTTAGTTAGCCTTCGATTTACACCGTTTTTCATACAAAAACTTTCCATTTTTAATTACGCGGTGTTCTTAATAACGTATGTACCTACATGGTATTCACTGGGTAGATATATGTATGAGTATTTTACCGGGATATTAAAATGCTACAATATACTGAACTATGAGCAACAATAGTGTAAAATGGATCTTATTTATACCCTGAAAATCAATCAAATAGAAGTAAGTATATTGACAAATTTGATAAATTATTATAATAAAAAATATAAAGACTTGATATGTGCTTTAATTTAAGAAAAGAAATCATACTATAAGGTCCCTTATCCTTTACTTTCTATATTATTACGTAAATACAAGAATGCTTACCTAATATTTGCAATCCGAACATAAGCCCAAATCCAATAATTGAAGCTATATAAGCATGCCATCCAGAATGATTCTTTGAAAGAATCTCAAAGAAGGTTACATAAAGCAAAGTACCGCAAGCAATACCCTTAAATGAATAAGAAATTAATACAATAAATGTTCTTATATTGTATATTATGGAACTATAATATTTACTTGTAAAATACCCGATGGAACACTAGGTTGATTCGCATTTGATTGCTCACTGATTGCAATTCCTATACCAATTCCAATTGGTGTTACTATTGAGAATGTTAGTATATAGACAATGGCTAATGATTTGCGCGTTTGCGCTACCATTAGTTCCATGCCCACACAGAAGGCAAGTACTAGTTTATGAGCGGCTATAGCGCCAAACATAAACCAAACTGTGCCCACTGTGCCTTCCAGACCGAGTGCCATACCTTCAAAGAGTTCATGTAGAGATAGTGCTAAGATAATTCCAAGACCACGCATTGATGCACTAACAACATCGTCATCGTCAGATCCTGTGTTAATGGGTATATGGGAATGATGTTCATGTTGACGCTGGTGCTGTATATCCGATGATCTCATCACATTGACATTTTGAGGACAATTTTTGGAACAGTTCGCTTCATTTTTTCCATTTGATGTTTCATCTGTTGCACCATCCTTATCACGCTCATCACATCCGATACGACTATTTCTATTACTTTGACCACGTTCAAATGCTGCACTAGCCAATGCCTCTTTTTTACTAAGTTTCTTCTGATGACGATGCACTACGGTATGCATTATCTCCTCGAGTAAATACATCAGATAGAAACCAGTGCACATAAGCATTGGTGGTAAGGAAAACGGTGTGTTCGCTAGCAAGCCACATTCTTGCAATTGATTTACAACTTCAATGACATCCGGTAACATGTGCACTAAGGTTGTACAGATCAGTACTCCTCCACCAAAGTACAACATACACTGCACAAAAAGCGAAGAATTTGCTGCTCCCGTATCCTGTTTAGTCCATTTAAAACAACGATTGAGTAAATAGGGTAAGCCACCACATAAAATGGTTATGCATATAAGCACAACCATTGCTATGATCTTGGCCACCATCAACTCATGTTCCGTGCTCCCGTCAACCATTGCCGAATCCGTAACAATATCCATTTGCACTATACCCGGAGTGGTGTTCATTATTATCTACGAATACGTCTTGAACACTTGAAGTTGTGAATGCGAATGAAAAACTTCTGTGTGCTTTCATTTTTATTATCAATCATCACAATTTTTAGTACATTTAGCTACTATAAATTAATTAAATAATACCAAACATGGCGGTGGTATACAAAAGCTGTCGTCACTGTTGTGAATCCCGTTGACAGCTGTGGCTAAAATGTTCTAAAATCAATTGGCAACTGGTCAGCTTTCGATAGATAGATAGGTAGATAGATAGAAAGATAGATAAAGTCCGTTCCGTTTATAAATACATTGTAGACAATGAATTTTTATCTAAATATATGAGAAGAGCCTCTATTGAACTGAATACTGATAATACCACAATAGATTAAACAAAAGATTAGGTGAGGAGGGAACAGACAAAATGTATTACGTAATGATGATTAGTACAAATACATTTCATTCACTCTATCTATAACCATTCATTACATTTGTACTACTTATGATAACTTACTACTTTATGGTATTATACAACAATTATACCTATAATTAGAGTGAATAATTGTAACATAATATTATGACAAGTACATTCTTGATTGGGATAAATTTCATCACTTTTTGTTTTTGGAATTAATCATGTGTTCGAAATTCTGAGTCCCAAAGTTGATGAGTTACAATCAGAAAGTTAAATGTTAATAACATTTTGACATGTCCATATATTTAATGAAATAATCCCTTTTTATGACAAACAAAAGCTTACATAGTTTTGAAGATATAGCACAAAAAAAATGTACTCAATTTTTTAAGTTGACATGGGTCGATCAATAAGTGTTTAGAAAATCCGAGAGATCGCAACCCTAGCTAAAAACTTTTTTGTATTGGAAAAAATGGAAAAAGTGAGTTTCGTGCTGTGATTAAAAACTTTTATTAAGGCTTAACTCCTCAAATAAATCAAAGCTGAGTTGGATGAAGTTCATGAATATCGTTCAGGATCTCCAGTGGAGGCGACCTTCCAAGAAACTATTGAAAGAATCCGTGATATCGTTTTGAGTGATTGACGAATAAAAAAACGCGAAATAGTTGAGGCCACAGGCATATCGTAAGGTCCAGTGGTTTCTGGACGAAAATTTGGGTATGAAAAAAGTCTCGGCAAGATGGGTGCCGCGTTTTCTCTCAGTAGAGAATAAACGTAATCGGCTGGTCGACTCTAAGGCTGTTTTGGCACTGTTTCGTCATAGTCCTGACGAGTTTCTGTATCGGTACATAACTGTAGACGAAACATGGATACATGAGTATACTCCAGAAACAAAGGAACAGTCAAAACAGTGGATTTTTGAAGACAAACGGGCTCGGAAGAAGGCGAAGACGGTGAAATTAGGCCGGCAATGTGATGTTCACGTTTTTTTTTTGGAATGCACGAGGAATCATCTACACCAATTACTTGGGAAAAGGGAAAACAATAACTGGAGGGTATTATGATTCCTTGTTGCACCGGTTGGACGAAAACATCAAGACAAAACGTGCACATTTGAAAAAGAAAAAGATTCTCTCTCTCATCAGGACAATGCACGAGTGCATATATGCGCAATTCCGATGGCCAATCAAGGAATTAAAATTCGAATTATCCACCGACTTCACCAGATTTGGTTTTCCAAATTTAAAAAAGTGGTTCGGTGAACGACGTTTCACGTCGAACGAGAAGGTCATCAATGAAACAAACGCCTATTTTGAGGAACTTCTGAAATCCTGCTTTTTGGACGGTTTAAAAAATTCAGAAAAAAGATTGGATAAGTGTTAGCTCTATAATATTGAAAAATAAAAAGAAAATTTCGGAAATAAATTGTTTTTCTATCTTTTTCTTAGGACTTATTGATCGACCCACGGATCATTTAATTATGCTAAATTTCGCATAAAATTAATCAATGAAGTAATCAATTTACTATTTTTCTGATCACATGAATCACAAAGTTCGTGCGTTACAATCAGAATATTTTATTTAAAGTACATTATGTATGTCATGGCCATATATTTAAAGAAATAATCTTTTACTCTGACAAAGAAAAGCTTGTATAGTTTTGAAGATACAGCACCAATTTTATATGTTGATAATATGTATATGGAAGTCTAGCATTTTTAGCTAATGTGAAATTTGAAAGCACTGCCTTAAGAAATACACGTACATATATTGTAAAAGAAAATAATAATTTCATCGTCCAAAATGTATTTATTTGTTATTATAGTTTATTGTAGACATTATTCTTTATACGTATATTTTTTATATCATTTTTGTATATATTATATGTATGTATTTAAATAAGTATATTATATATATCGTAATTACTATGACTTTTATTTACTTCTTTAAAATACAATATTTGATTTATTATTTTTTTTGTTCTTTATAAAAAATTGTTTTAGTTAAAAAATGAAACTTGACAAATCAAGATATTCATTCAATTTTCCCTCCAAGAAAGTAGTAGTAGTTCTTAAAATTTTTGTGATTTTCGGATCTGTTGCATAATTTAGTATAAGAGAAGAATAAAAAAATGTTTATATACGTTGAGGTGAAGTGGATAATGGTTTGTCTTATTTTGTTCTATAGTTTACTATTATTTTCATAAGTGTTACAGTGTAAGTAAGACCTTTGAATACACTTCACCATAAAATACTTCTCGATGATGATTGTCTAATGCCGTGAAGCACAGTCGTATTGCATTTAATTATAATTTTATTTTTTAGTTATCAATTTTCGTCTTTTTAATTTCCTTATTATCTCATTTAGGGTTTTGCTTTTGTATCTTTGTAACAGCGTCTAATTTAGACGAATGGATGATAAATCTCTCTCCCACTCTTGTACAATTGTATTGTCACTTCCATTGTTTTGTTTATTGACCGGTTGATTTTGTATATTTTTAGTAAATCCCATATCAAAACATCATACTAGGCTTTTCTCGGTAAGACCACCATCTCACGATTGCTTGGGATGCTGTGGTGGTGGTGGCGGCGCTGGTTTGAAGCACTGCAGCAGGAAAGCGGTGTAAATAATAAAAGCAAAGGCCAACGCTATTAAAGCGTACATAAATATATTAAGTTCTGGTTGCCGAAAACGATTTTTGCGCAGCCATTCCAGTACTTCATCTTCAGAGAGCAAATCACCTAAACAATGAAAAATGAATAATAAATATTATTTGCACTACTATTCAGCCAGTCCATGACTATATCATACTCACCTCTATATATGCTAGGGAATCTTCGTCGGAAGTAGACCATAGCTGGCAGTTTTGTGACACCCCATTTTTTAGCGTAACGTGAATCAGCCATTTTAACAAATGTTATATCGAGATTATCAGTTTCGCTATCGATATTTTCAAGCTTCTCAAGAGCAGCAATGCTGTCTTGTTGATTGTGTTCATCTGGAAAATATTAAAGAATTTCAATATCGTTTCAATCCCAAGCGTAATGTCTATAGAAACTTACAAAAGAACACCGATAAAAATTCGTTTTCTTCGAGTAGTTTGTCAAGCATTTTCCTATTAACTTCTTCAATTTCGTTTTTGATTTCGAATACATCTTGTGATGTCAGCCAAGTAATGATTTTATCGTGTTGATGCAAGTCGCCATCGTACAAAACTGGTACTTGTTTTCTAAAGTATACCAATGAAGGTATATTTACAACTTCGTACGTCTTTGCCGCTTCGACGCTTGCAATCTTCACAAAATCAATGCCAAACATATCAGCTTCTCCATCTATTTCTTCAAGTTCCTCAAGAATTTCTTCGCATTCGGCACAATCCTCATCATCTAAATTGGAAATGTTTAATGAGAGTGAGTGAGACCCTTGTAATTTTATAAATGTAATTTCGACTTACAGAAGAACACTACGAGTAGTGTAGATTCAGCCATCAGACGTTCCAACATACGTTCGTTGACCTCCTCAATCTCATCAGCCAATTCACGGTTATCATCATCGATCAGCCATTCTAGTACGGATTGTTCATTTTGCAGATCACCTTCAAATAGTAAAGGATTGCCGTTTCTGAAAAAAACAATGGAAAATTACAATTTTGTTGTCATAATCATTATAACAATCCTTAGTACCGGAAATAAACCAAAGCCGGGAATGTTTTGATCGAATATCGCTTCGCCAGTTGTGGATCTTGAATTTTAACCATATGTATTCCAAAAACATCACATTCATCATCAATCAGCTCAAGACCCTCCAATATTTGGTCACATATATTACAGTTGATCTTGTCTACATTAATTAATTTAAACATAATTGTAATTAGAGAAATCTGGAAATTTAATACGAACTCATTGATAATTAATATTAGTGATATTAGTCTATGCCAGAAAAGTCAGTTAGTTAGTGGCTTAAATGCGGGAATTATTGTAGATTAATAATTGTATGTAAGAAAACGCAAAAGTTAAGGTATTCGTTTCCAAACTAAACTCTAATTAGAGAGATTAAATGGGCCACTAAATGACTTTTGATTGGATCTTTGGTATTATATGCTTTAACCCTTAATTGATCTTGTTTCTAGAATTTAGTTTGGAGGTTATACGCTGAAGCTTGGTTTTAGTAAACAGACTCAGGAAGTAGAACTGAATTGAAATGATTTATTTTTAGAATTCTTGATTATATTGTAAAATTATTAAGTGGAAAGGGATATGAGAAACAAAACATAGATAACATGCGCGTATAATTGTTTTAATAGGGTTTATAGGGTGGCATGCATACCTTGAATACCTTTACTTTCGATGCGTTTTCTTTTACGTGAAATGTAGTTCTTAACGAATTGTTTTGATGAGTGTTTGTTGGTTGTGGTGGTGGTCATATTGCTCTCTTGTAGGGATATGGGAGAACAGAAACTGCGACAGAAAGCAGGTTGCTTGCCATTACGCTCAGGCGGTACTGAGGTTGTTTGTACAATATACAGTATATGTATGGGTGGATGTGTGTAATTGGTTGTTTGTGAGTGTTTGTTCAGTTTGAAGGATATGAAGGAATTGAAATTGTTGTGATATCGTTTGGAAATCGGTTCGTTTCGTTGTTGTATGGCAGTTGGTTGGTTGGTTGGTTTGTTGGTGTATTTGGGAAATATGGAATTTAATTTGGTTTGTTTTCTTTTTTTGATTGTTCAATTTAATGTCATGTGAATGAACATGAAACAAAAATGTACAAAAAAAAATGTTCTTAAACAATTTTAACTTACAGAAATATACAGCCAAGTATTGAGTTTCTTCCACCATGGTTTCCAGCATTTGACGCGTTATCAGTTCAATGCGATCTTCAGTCTTTTGAGTGATGAGCCATTGTAAGACCTCTTCTTCTTCACTCAGTTCACCTTTATTATAATTTTTTGTAAGCTACTAATTTGTTTACAAATTGATTCTATTTAAATGGATTTACCCTCAAAAACATTCGGTATGCCGCCCTCAAAATAAACTAAAGCAGGATATTCGTGTACACCATATCCATCGGCCACAGAGAAATCACGCGTTTTAACAAATGTTATACCATGTTTATCGCAATCATCATCGATATTTTCTAATTCTTCCAGTACTTTGGTACACTGCTCACAGCCATCGGCATCTAAGTGAGGCGTTGATTAATCAGGATGAATACATTAGAGAAAAAGTATTATATTTTAGTTACTTGCGGTGCACTTTTTGGATTTATACAAAAAACAATGCAATTGCGTCAATACAAAAACAGACAATTAAAAAAAAAAGAAAAATATCTATTTGATATATACATACATTTGTATCTAAAGGATATAAGCACACATTACTATTAAGCATGACTAAGGTACACTACATATAAAATACAATAATACAATAAATATATAGTAAGTATATTGATCGCAGACTACTATAGGATGAACTAAATTGTGGTTTTTAACTAAAGGAGGTTATTCCATTCTAGTGCATTTGAGGCCCAGGATTATATCAATGTGTACTTAATTATTTTAGAATAAAACAACAGTTATTTATTAAAAAGATACTAAAATGATAGTATTGCTCCCATGCTCTAAACATGCAAAGTTTAACATTTTTCTCTTTCAATGTTTTCATATAGAATCTATAGATTAGAAACTCCTAATGGCAATTGCTGTATTAAGTCACATAATTTAAAGTTCAACAAAATTCCAATGTATTTGAAATATTTATGGCTTAAAATAATAACATAAAAAAATTGGGAAGTATATATAAAAAGAAAAACCCTTATGCGGACACTAGTTTTGGTACCCTTATTCCGGACATTATGGTGGACACAGATTTCTGTCTTTTTCCCACCCCAATTTACCTGAACGCACAATAAAAATGACAATAACACATATACTATACATTCAGACTCACTCAATCATAATATAAATATCCCATAAATCCCATATAAATGCCTGTGGTCTGGAATCAGCTATAGATTATTAGACTTTTAAAATCGGCTCAAAGTTAAAAAAAAGGTCTGGCCATAATTCAACAAATAAGAATTCGTTGAAACTGGAAAAACATAAGGAATGAGTTTTGTTTTGAGAAAATGGGAAAAAAAAGATCAATATGAGTTCGGCAAACCTTTGTATAGCTAATGTCTCGGAAAGATATCTTTTAATATCTTCAAACTAACATTCATATAACAAAATAGAAACATCATATACCTCAAAGCCTCAAATGCACTATAATGGGTACACCTCAATTGTTTTCAAAAATAAAATAATATTAAGTAAAGAAACATAAAATTTGTACATAGCAGAGCACAACAAAAAGACAAAAAGTGACTATCAAAAATTATAGTACATACTACATTAAATTGTACGTATTACACGCCAAGATAACAAAATTTAGGGAAATATACAAAATGTTTAAAGAGCGCAAAAAATAGATATATGTAAATATGTGTAAAGAATAGAATAAAGTTTAAGGTGCAATATTGGTAGAACATCGAATGCATAAGGGGAGGTTGTAGCAAAGAGAAAGTGTTTGAGAAAGGTAGACAAATAGAGAATTGATGTTATGTGCGCGCTTTATGGGAAGACATACGCTGGAGACATTCCATTCCATTTCACAAAGTAAAAAATATTATTTGAACTTTTTTTCAAAATTTTTTTGTTTGTTTTTTTTTCGCGCTACCATCTTCATGTTTGCTGGCAGCTTGTTCTGATGTTGTTCCTGCTGCATCTCCACCTTCTCCTCCTTCACCTTCTGCGCCCCCGCCAAAAGCAGCTGCTGCACCTGCTGCGGCACCCTCCTGTTGTTGCTGTTCACGTTCCTTTTTCAGACGTGCCTTTCGCGCGGCTTTGGATGTGCAAAGGTCGCACTTTGTTTTGTTCCCTATTCAAAATTGTGGTAATTTTTTTGGTGTTTTTTCAACACACATTTGCCAATATTTGTGGTTTGTGTGTGTACGTGCAAGTATTTGTTGTTTAAATTTTTTTTGTTTTTTTTTTTTTTTTGACAAAAGAAATATTTTGCATTATATAAAAAGACTTGATAGAATTGAAGACTAAAGAATTACAATAGGTAGAATGGTAATTGGTTAGTAACATCGAGATTTATGTTCATTATTATCAATCTAAACTACTTTGGAGTTAAAACATGAAGATTATCACAATTTTCAGAAGACCCTTTTTGGGTTCTTTGGTACTGCAACCTTTTTGCGCAAAAGTGTAACTGAAACTATACAAAGTTTTGATGGGCACTACATTGTATTGAGAATTGGGCTTTTAATACTACTCTATGGTGTGGGGGAGAGGAGTAATGGATCAACAACATATTAGTACATTATTATACTTTGTATAGCTTTGTGTTACCAAAACGATTGCAGCCATACAAATTTTCGTTTTCCTTGATATTACCAAATTTATCATAATATAATATTGTATATATATTTTCTGATTGATTTAGTGATGAATTTGTTTGTGAACTTTTGAACGAACTTACAAAAGTAAACCGCAATGGAGCCAGACTCTTCAATTAAATGAATAAGTCGTTCGCCTTCGAGATCTTCAATAACATCTCCACTTGGATCCTTTTGCGTTATTAACCAAGTGAGGATTTGTTCTTCTTCATAAAGATCACCTGATATATGAATTATTTATATTAATTTTAATTTATTGCATAAACGAAATGATTTATTTGTCATACCGGCGTAAATGACTGGCTCCTTAGATGTAGGCTTAAAGAATACAATCGCTGGCAGTGCAAAGACACCATATTCTTTGGCCATTTGTTTATCATCGATCTTAACGAAATCAATACCAGCCTTATCAGCCTCATCGTCTATATGTTCGACTTCAGCAAGAACGCGTGGACATTGTTTGCACTCGTCACTATCTATAAATATTATTTATGATTTGCAAATAAATAATAATATTTTTAATTTCATTTCAATTCAATTAGTCATAATAATAATAATATACATACAATGTAATTTACTTAGAAACAATTGTTATATATACTATGGTATTGTAAAAAGACAAAGAAAGACTCACAGAAAATAACCGCTAGATAATCTGATGATTTGCGTATTTTTTCAAACATTTTTCGATTTACTTGTTCGATATGATCGGTCATTTCCATATTTGCTGGGCTCGTTAGCCAATCAAGAACTTCCTCCTCATCATCAATATCACCATCATAGTTAATGTATTTACCCTTTCGGAAATAGGTCAGACCTGGTGGATTGCGATAGCCATATTTCTTGGCCATAAGTTTATCGTGCATTTTCACAATATAAATGCCATATTCGAGAGCCTCGTCATCGATTAGTTCGATGTGTCGCAAGACACGTGGCGAATCTGGATCATCTTCTTTATCTGTAACAATAGAAATACATACATATATTTATTTATTATTAATAAAAATGATTTTATTAAACATTAAAATTTTATAATTTAAATACAATAATGCGCTTTTCTGTATGTTTTTTTTATTGTTTTTTTTTTTTTATTTAGGCAGTTACAGTTTTTAGTGGGCGCACTTAGCACTTTACCCTAACAAAATGGTACTATGCTGGCTGTTGTGGTTATACGAAAAAAAAATATATTTAATAATTTTTTATTGAGTAAAATAATATTATATCAAAATATTTTATATACAATATACAATAGTATAAATTGTAAACAATACTTACAAAAGACAACCGCTAAAAAGTCTTTCGTGTTGATATACTCATTAAGTGTATCACGATCAATCAGTTCGATACTTTCATCGGCCTTTTGTTCGAGAATCCATTTGAAGACGGCATCACTTTTCTCTATGTTGCCTATGATGAGATTTACCATAAAAAAAATAAATAAAAGGAAAGTTTTAATTGAATATTCCAATGATATTGAGTAAAATATAAAATTCATTTTATTCATTTATGACATACCTGTTGACTGCAGTTCGTTAATCAATCAAAAAATGCTATAGAGATTAGTAGTAAGTTTGCTTCTTATAATATAAAATATTTAAAAATAGAGAAAAAAATGGTAAACCAAAAAATTGGCAAATTGTCAAATTTTCAGACAGCTGGAAGAATTTGTTCATAGAGAGGACAAATAAATTGTCACAAACACATGTGAAATATTTTACTATATATTTTATGAGGAGATTAATAAAATAAATTTATGTGTTTAAATCATAAAAATTTAGACCTTGATATACTATTCTTAAATAAAACTACTTGTCTTGAACTACAATAGAAGAGAAATGCCAAAAGGAATGTGTATTAGGTATGTTAGAATATAAAAAGGGAGAGTCTGAGGCCCAATGCTGAACTAAAAAATGATTATGTTATTATGTATGAGTATAAATTAAAATAAATAAAAAATAAAATAAAATCAAAAACTAGTGAAATAATATAATAAATAATTTGTAAAGCATAAGACTTTATGACATAATAAAAATAACACAATTTAAAGCGAGGTTCTGAGAGTTAAAATGAACTAAAGAATGATTATATGTATGAGTAGATGGTAATAGAGATAAATATTTTCCAAAGCTTGTTTCCTGTTTTCCTTTGATGATTGTTAGTTTCAAAAATAACTAAGATAAATAAAAAATAAAATAAGAAAATAGTAAAATAATAAAAAAATAATTTGAAAGGTACAAAATTTTAAGAAATGATAATAATTATATGAATATATAAAGGTAGGTTCTGAGGGTCAATATTGAATTAAAGAATGATTATGTGTATGAGTATAATAAAGATAAATATTTTCCAAAGCTTTTTTTCTGTATTCCTTTGATGTTTGTTAGTTGCAAAAATAATGAAAATAAATAAATAAAAAATAAAATAAAACAATAGTAAAATAATAAATAAATAATTTATAAAGTACAAAATTTTTAGAAATAATAATAATCATAATGAATTGATTGCCTTTTTTGTATTATTATTTTATATTTATCATTTCCTGCTGCTTTTGGTTAAAATTTTCTTTTAAGATAAACAAAAACAACCAGAATATATTTGTTTTTCTTTTTTATAATTCATATATCAATTAGAAAAAAAAAAACGCTAAATTTTATATTAACTTCATTGAATTTAAGAGTTTTACAATAATTGTTTAATTGATTCTTTTTAATAAAATATATTCCTTTTACAACATTTATTTTATTTAAATTTATTTCAGCGTTTTTTTTTCTGTTTTATAACAAATTTTCACAATATATTATTATAATTATTTTCTTTTATTATATTCCATTTATTATATTAAGAAATAATGTAACAATTTCAATTTTATATATTTTTTATATACTTTTTATTACTATTTTTATTTGTTTAATATTTTTTAATTATAACCAAAGGGGCTGCTGAAAATCCAACAATGATAGGCGCTCTCAAAGAGAACTAGCCATCTAAAATATTATGCATAAATCTAGTTTGTGACAAATTCTTCTTTCAGCAGCCCCTAAGTGTACTATTAATTAATTATTTATTGGTTTAAGCTGCTGTTCAACATTGTTTTACTTTTACTTGTTCGGTTTGGTTTGTTTTATTTGTTTGTTTATTTATTATATTATAAAAATTATAATTTTTAAAGTTTAACAACTTTTAAAAACTTTAAAAACTTAACAAAAAGTACAAGTTTTTTTACAATTGTTTTAAATTCGATATTTTCAAAATATCGATAACAAATTATATTTTAATAACGTGTAATCATTTAACAACGTTTGACAAATTATACAATTAATTGTCACGCTCAAAAGTGACTATTTTGTTTACAACAATATCATTTATTATTTTTTTTTTTTTATTATAAATTTCTGAGTTTTGTTTTTCTTTCTAATAAGCGAGCGAGTTCTTTATGAGTTTCAAAATTGTTTTCTTTGTTGATTAAATAAATTCTTTAATTAGTTACAAAGTTAAAATAGTATTACTGTATTGTAGTTTACAAAAAAAATTCATACAAAAATAAAATGTATTATAGGTTTAGAGAAAAAAAGTTAAATAGTATAAGTTAAAATTTATTGTTGTTTGCTTGTTTAGTTTTTTTGTGTTTTTTTAACTTTTCCCTCAATAAAAATAGTTAACATTTTCTGAGAATTGTTTAATAGAGTCTTAAAAAAGAGCCGAGTGTAAAAAGTTTTTCCAAAAATATTTAGTATAAAAATGTTATTATTATTTCATTTAAGTTTAGTTTATATTAGTTTCTGCTGTTGTTCTTAATATTTTTTATAAAAATAGTAAGTAGTTAGTTTTATTATTTCTTAATTACATAAGAAGCAAGTGAAGAGTAGAAGAAAAATATTGTAGTATTAGGTGAGTGAGTTTATTATTGAGAATTGCTTTTGAGTTTGAACAAAGTTTTGTGCAAATGTAATCTTTCGATAAAATGCAACCAAAAAGTTTCTTTAAGACTAAGTTAAGAAAAGATATGTTAAGAAATTAAGAAAATTAATTGAAAAAAATGTTTATAGTTTAGTTAGTTAGTTGAGTTGCGATTACGATTGGTTTTTCTGATCATTTTTGACAGGCGTAATTATGAACCGCCGCAATATGCGTGGAACAAACGCGTTACTACTATATGGTAGATAGCAGATGTTGTTCTTAAGAATACACAGATTGTATCTTTTTCTGTTGGTATCAATTGATGATGGTTTTTTATTTGTTTTGGGCTCCGAGGATGAATGAATAAATAATATTAAAGAAGTATTTGTTGCACGTATGGTTAACTGAGTAAGTGGCATGCAGCAAATTTTTTTTTAGTAATTCTGCTCGGTTTGGTTACGGCAGTGTAGTAGTTCTTATCATTATATATATATTTTTGGATGTGATTTGACAAGGAGTTAAAATATGTATGCACTTTTTGTTTTTCTTAATATTTTTGATTGTTCTTTGCCTTTTTCTTGCGATTGGCAATGATCACAGCCATTAACTACATTAGTTTTGCATTGATGATGTCTTTTACACAATTTCCATTTAACATATGAGTGTATGTATGCACATAAGTAGGTACAAAATAATTTACAACTCATTTCTTTAGTTTTGGATGGGTATAGTACGTGCTACTCTCTTTGTATTATTTCTTATCATTCAGTTCTTAATTCTTAGTCAATTAAATTGTTTCCTTACTCCCACAGAGAGATATCCTGAAAAATGAGGTCATACAAATTTTTAATTCGATTATGTATATATTTAATGCCTGCAAGACACAAAAGAAAGAAAAAAGAAAGAAATAAACAAGTCAAATACGAGGAAAATAACAAATAACTACAATAATTTACATACATATTCTAACATATGTATTTTAACAGATAACATACATTCTATTTGTTTATCGGGGTCTATTTATTCTATCTATTAGTGACGACACATCGACAAATCATATCTTATTATACTTAATTGCCAAAAGTATAGAATTATACTACATTTGTACTACTGTCGAACTTCCATACAGTGAATTCACACGTGACCAGAAAATTACTTTATTATATAGAAACTTCATTGTACAGAAACTATAATATTATTATATTAAAAGTAGATTAGACATTCATTATATATAAGTTCACAATAGAGAAGTTCCACTGCATATGATAAGTGTACGAGTATATGGATGTGTATTTGTTTTTTGTGAATTAATGAAAAATAATAACAAAAAAATCATTAATAATTCTATTTTAGATTCAATTCAATCGTTAATCTAGTACAAGTGGCTTTTTTATCTGATACTTGACAGTTTCAAATTGCTACCATTTCGTATTTCCAAACAATTCACCACTTTACTATAGACAGATATAAGATTCGACAAAGTCTCGAACTTATGTAGCGCTTCTACAAAAATGTTGCGTTTTGTTGCTAATATATTTCGCCTAACTTCATCTTTAGCAACAAGGTCCATTTCCGGCAGAATGACTACTTAAGGCTCATTTACACTTGGCTAGTTGGCGTGCAGAAAAGTAATGAGTGTACAAACGAGTGAATTGATGAGTGCGCTTCTAAAGATTACAAACAAACCATTCTATTTGCTCAGCTGTCAAGTCATTTTGTAAACAACTGTAATACTCACAGCTGCCTCCATAGTGATTAACTTTGAAAATAAGAGAGGGTGAGTGTGTGTGTGAGAGTACTAACAGGCAGAGCAGGCAACATGATTACACTGGGCGAGTTCGTTTGCAATTATTCAACTCGCTGGCTTTTAGCTCGCCAACTAGACAAGTGTAAATGAGCCTTTACATAAATAAAAATGTCGATTTTGTTCTAAGAGAATATGCCAAACTTATTGAAGACACCATTTAAAGAAAAAATATCTGTTCAGTCTGGATTTTGGCTTGGCAGCGTGATTGTCAATGGCGACTTATACCGAACCAAAAACACCGAATGGTGGTAAGTGTCCATGGCAAAGATGTCCACTGGCCGCCGAGATTGTACGATTTAACATCTTAAGCCACTCTTCTATGCCAATGTCCCCAACAGAAGGACAACAATTTATGCAAAATATAAGTCGTAAGCCCGCATTTGGGTCATAACTAAATTATATTGTATAATCGAAACGTGAAGTGATGTTATGTTAGGTCCTATGGTGTCCTATTGAAGAAATTTCTTTCTTAATACAATTTTAAGCTGTCAAGTCCCAGTATCAAATAAAACCCTATAGAATTATTGATGATTGTCCTCAAACATACTATTGTATTTAAAATTTGATTTGTGTCTTTGCTTGCATGTGTCTTAATAAACCATAATAATACACTTAATTGATATGAACATTAAAAAGATAAACATTCATAAATGAGCAATTAGTGAATTAAAAGATTGAACCTACCGTTCTTAACATTCAGCTTTTCACCAGTTTTTTTTCCGATTCTACCTTCTCTGTTGGGTTTATTGCTGGTCTTATCATCGTCATCGTCATCATCATTATCAACGTCATCATCAACAACTTGTTTCGGTTGCTTCTTATTGCCGGATTTTCCACCTTTACGTTGATTAGCATAGGATACTTTGACTAATGGTTCATCATCATCGTCATCATCATCATTATCATCGTCGTCATCATCATCATCAACAACACGCTTAGGTGTCTTCTTACTGCTTACGGGTTGCTTTGTTGGTTTTGCCGGTTTTGCATTAGATTTTGTGTCTTGCGTCTTGGTTGAAGTTGCAAACTGGAAATTTCCAGGTGCTTGCCGTTTGCCAGATTCTCCATCACTGTGGCCAATACGTTGTGCAGTCATTTTAGGAACTTTCGTTGACTTCCCCAATTTTGTTGGACAGCATTGGAATGGTCTGTAATCGTTGGGCACATAATTGTTGCCGCGTTTAGCCGACCGGCCGTCATGACCCAATCCCACATAGAAACATTCGTCATCTGTGTGCAAACAAACAAAAACATTTTGTCAGATTGTTTAGTTCTATAAAATTTCACAACTTTTTGTTTTTTTTTTTTTAATTCAAATTTATTTTGTATATTGGTTTTTTTTTTGTTTTTTTTATATATTTTTATTGACTACCAAAAGATAGTAGGAGAGAGAGAGATAATTGTAATAATTGTAATACAATATAATCATGATAATCAATACAAATTAATTCAAACAAAAGTGCTCATCATGAATTCAAGAAATTTAAGAACAAAAAAAAAAAAATAAATAAATAAAAATATATAATTTGATTGAACTAAAGATTTGTCTTGCTTGCAAATAAAATAAATACTATATTACCACAAAGAGTAGTTAGTAATATTCTTTTTTTTTTATATTTTTTTTTGTTTAACTTGAAAGAGTTGGCAAGTTTCTAGAGAAAATAAGCGTGCTTCATGAATGCAAAATTTAATAAAAAAAATTATAAATTTTGTTTTTGTTTATAATATTTGTAAATAGAAAATATTGTAATTAAAAAAAAGAAATTTTCAAAACTAATAACTGACAAAATGCTTTTGATGCTCACTGTACATTTTTCGATTACGATTGCCTACCACGAATATTATTATTATTTTTTGGGATTTTTTTTTTATCGATTTTGATAAATTTGAGCATTTGATTTTAGTCCAAAAAAATGCCTTTTGTTTTTTTATGTAAATAAATCATTTTTTGGTTGTTTTTGTTTCTTATTATCATTTTTCTTTTTTTGTTTTTAAATTATAATTTATAGATTCATTTGTTTCATTGGCTTGAATTAATTATATAATATTAATAAAAAAACAAAACAATTGCTTAATTAATTAACATAATAATAATTATAAAAAAAAAAAATCAAATTATGAAAAAAGTTATTAACATTTTATCATCATCATTCATCATAGTTGTTGTTGAGGAATAATTATTAAAACAAAAATATGTAATATCAATCAATCTTTGCTTAATAATAAAATAAATATTGTAATTAAATATGTTTCATTATTGTAAGAGAAAAAAAAAACATTGTGTCAGCTATGGTTTTTTTTAAATATTTTCTTTTAGCATTTTTAAGAAATTTATTAAAAATTTCATTTTTGATTCTGGTTCGGATTTTGTTTTGTTTTTTCATTTGACTGCAACATTAAATAAATTTAAAGAAAAAAAATTATGCAAAAATATTAGCAATTAAAGCAACATTGAAAGGAAAAAGGCAGGAAGTACACAAATTTATATGCTAATAGAAGATGAGAGCCTGGGGTGGGATAAAAAGGTTGTTGATATAAGATATAATGATTTTTGTCTTAGTCTCATTATGCTTATGAAGTTTTGTTGCATTAGCACAAAAGCTTACTAAAGCACTAAATATCCAGAGATACATATGTATGTACATAATGTTTGTGTCATAAATCATTTTACCTTCAGAAAATGAGATTTTTTTTGGTTTCCCTTTATTCAAATCTGTTAATAGACATCAGTAGTTATGTAGTATGCAATTGGAAAATATTGTAATATTTATATTGTAAATTAAATAAGTACAATAGTAGATTGTAGTCAAAGACAGAATGGGAGGTGGAAACAATAATATTGTATTCTATTGTAACTGCACTTGCATAGTAGTTTTACCTATTCTTTCTAAAATCCTTCCCTTACAAAGTTCCGAGGCTCGATGGATTTTTGTTGCTCTCCATTTATATTTCAATTCAATATCGTCTTCATCATCGTCTCCGTTTTTTTCGTCATCGTCATTGTCATCATCATCCCCATTTTTTTCATCATCTTTGTCATTATCATCATCATCGTCATTATTTTCAGTGTCATCATCATTATCTTCATCTTCGTCCTCATCTTCATCATCATTTTCATCATCCTCATTTTCTTCATCGTCGTCATCTTCCCCATTATTGTCATCATCGTCTTCATCCCCATTTTCATCGTCATCATCCTCATCATTATTTTCTTCATCGTCATCATCATCTTCGTCTTCATCTTCTTTTTCATCATCTTCATCATCGTCTTCGTCCTCGTCTTCATCATCATTGTCAACCCCATTTTCGTCATCATCCTCGTCTTCATCATCATCATCGTCCTCGTCTTTTACATTCTCGTCATCGTCATCGTCTTCGTCATCGTCCTCATCTACGTCATCTTCGTCATCTTCATCAGCATTATCAACTCCATTTTCGTCATCGTCATCATCTCCATTTTCTTCATCTTCATCATCTACCCCATTGTCTTCATCGTCATCGTCGTCCTCGTCGTTCTCGTCTTCATCGTCATCATCATCCTCGTTGTCATTGTCCTCATCATCATCATCTTCATCTTCATCATTGCCATTCTCTTCATCATCATCGTCATTGTCATCGTTATCGTTATCGTCGTTATTATCGTCGTCATTGTCATCATCATCATCGTCATTGTCATTGTCATCGTTATCGTTTTTTCGTAATTTTCGTTTTCGTATCATTTGTTGTAATCGTTTAAGTTTTTCACGTTTTGCTGTATCACTTTCACGTGGATATGTTAATTTTTGTACTTTAAAATCCTCGTCATCATCATCGTTCTCGGATTCATTTGCTAAAGGCAAAAATTCCGAAAATTATCTAATGAATTCAATAATTAATGAACAGAACGATAGATGAATCTGCTTCCGATAATGTAAAGTGTTCTGTATCGAAATGTCTGCTATGGAATGTGTACGAGTATCTTATATACTTATTTTGACTATGTAGAATCGTTTAATACGTTTGGGGATTATGCTAATGGGTTCGTTGTCTTAAATGTATTGGCAAATGGGCGTGATTTAGAAAAGCATAGGTAAATTTAAACAAGAACGCTTACTCTTTTGATTGATTAACCACTGCAGTACACGGTTTTCGTTTTTGAGATTACCTAAAATAAAAGGAAATATATTTTAATATTTTTACCATACTATGGTATATAAATATCATATTTTACATACCATCATACATGATCGGAACGCCTGTTTCGTAGTAGACCAACGCTGGGAATGCAAAGATGCCGATCTCATGAGCCAATTTGACATCATTTGACTTGACAAATTGAATACCATGCTTATCGGTATCATCATCAATGTTTTCCAATTCCTCAAGAATGGCAGGACAAGTTTCACATTTATCATCATCTAATAAATCAAATTAATAGTATATTCAAAATTGTGCATAAATTTCAGTTAAAATACTTACAGAAAAAGACAGCCAGATGTTCAACATCATTGACTAGTACTTGCAAGGTCTTGCGATCGACAGATTCAATAACATCGGCAGTTGATTCGTGCAATTCAATAACCCATTCAAGAATTTCCTCTTCCTTCATAAGATCACCGGTGTAAATAGTTCTAAACTTATGTCTATAAAATGCAAGTGCCGGCAAACCAGGCAAGTCATATTCCTTTTCGATATCATCGTCAGAGGTCTTAACAAAATCGATATCCTTCTCTTCGCATTCATCATCGATATTTTCCAATTCGTTAAGAATCTTCTGCGCCTTCTTATCGCCCTCAGCATCTACGCATGTTAAAGTAAAAAAATTAATTAAATAATCGCTTTTTTTATTGCAAATAGAGAAATAAAAACTTACAGAAGAATACTACGACATGGTCATTTTCATTCAACATCTTATCCAACATTTTAACATTAACTTCTTCAATTTTGCCGGGAATTTCTAAAGTATCCTCATCCGTAATCCAAGCTAATACTTCATCTTCATCGTCCAAGTCACCAGTAAAAACTAATGGATCACGATTTCTAAAGAACACCAATTGTGGATATGATTTAATGTGATATTTCTTTGCTACTCCGGTATCCTCAGTGGTCACAAAGATAATGCCGGTCTCATCCAATTCATCGTCAATACTCTCGAGTGCATTCAATGTATGATCGCATTTCTCGCCAGGTTCACAGGAACCAGTAAAGAAAACGACAACATACTCATGTTCATTGATCAAGTTTACCAGAATCTCATCAGTCACTTCCTCAATGGTTGCGGTCTTCTTTTGTAACAACAACCATTCCAAAACTTCGTCTTCGTTCATGAGGTCACCCTCATATAAGGCAGGAATTTTGTTTTCGAAATAGATCATGGCAGGCAAGTGATCGAGACCATACTCCTTAGCTTCGGCAGCATTATCTATGCGTACTATGACGATACCTTCCTTTTCTAACTCGTCATCGATGTTTTCCAATTCGTTTAAAATGCGTATATCCTGTTTGTCGTCCTTATCATCTATTTGAAAATATTTAATCAGTAAGACAAACTAGTTTTCAATAGATTGAAATTTCTTACAAAATATAACCGCTAAATGTTCAGTATTCTCAACCAATTTATCCTTCATCTCATCGGTTACTTCAGGTATTTCCGAATATCTCTTCTGATGTACCAACCAACCAAGTAACTCATCTTCTTTCATCAGATCACCCTCGTAGATGTGTGGAATGCCACGCTCAAAGAGTACAATCGAAGGTATCTCATCGATACCCCATTCTTTAGCTTCACTATCATCATCGATCTTGACAAAAGCAATATCGTTCTGATCGCACTCATCGTCGATGTTTTCCAATTCTGCGAGGATTTTCTGTGATTTCTTTTGGTCTTTGTCATCTGGGAAGGTTTTAATGATAAATTATAATTATAATTGTACAATTTCATTTAAGAATAATATATAACCTTAGGATCCTAACTCTACTATCAGCTTAAATTTTTCTAACCTTACATCTTACCATATCCTTGATATCAAATTATATACCATATTATGTTTACTCCAAGAAGTCCATATTAGCGCATTATAAATTAGAAAGATAGAAGATATGTAGTAAGTAGTAAAGAAGTAGATAGACAAAAGCGGCCAGCAATTACAATATTTAGACATTTGGCAAACTTTTACAGGCAAAAGACATAAACTGTCACTGTTATCTCTCGACATACTACTGTACAATACTATGCTAACCAAATTTTGTTGGGCTTTTTATCCTATCTTAACTTACAAAACAGTACAGCAACATGTGGCATTTTCTCAATGATCAGATCCAACATTTCATCAGTGATATCTTCAATTTGATCAGAGCTTGTTTGTTCTTCAAGCCATTTCAATAGTTTTTCTTCATCCTCTAGATTGCCCTCGTAAATAGTTGGAATGCCTTTTTCAAAGTAAATCAATTTAGGAACTTTATTGATGCCATATTCGACGGCCTCTTCAGGATTATCGATTTTTACGAATGTCACGCCCAATGCATCGCATTCATCGTCAATGTTTTCGAGTTCTTCGAGTACTTTCTGTGATTTCTTGTCATTGTTATCATCTGTTGGAAAGCCAAGTTGAAGTCTTCATATAAGTTAAACTAATCGAAATCATTAACAATATGTTATTTACAGAAGAGCACTGCCATAACGCGTCCTTCTTTGACCATTTTATCGAGCATCTCATCGGTCACATCTTCGATTTCATCGTGTTCCAATTGTCCCACCAGCCAATGTAGAATTTGTTCTTCATCCATGAGATCGCCATCGTAAATGTTTGGAATTTGTTTTTCAAAATATACAATTGCCGGAATCTGTCATTATATACGAATATGAATATGATCAGAAATTCTATATCGATTGTTTATCAGGCATACCGAATCGATTCCATATTCGGCGGCTGCTTTTGCATCATCAATTTTAACAAATTGTATGCCATGCTTGTCACAGTCGTCGTCGATTTGTTCTAGCTCCTCCAACACGGTCATCGAATCATCATTACCATGATCATCTATCATAAAACCAGAAAATTATAACAACAACAAGATTTTGAAAGTCTTCTTTATAGTAGGTCAACATACAGAATAACACAACCAGATTATCAATATTGCTGATCAGCGTCGATAGCGTCTTGGTGGTGACATCTTCGATGACATCATCCTCATCACCAGTTGATTTGTTTTGTACTAACCACTCCAAGACATCCTCTTCACGCGACAGTTCACCTGTACAGACAGGAAGTATACATATGTATCTTGTTAGCCATAATCAAATCTGGTTTCCAGTCTTATTTGTTTACCTTCATATATGATTGGTGTCTGATGACGATAGTAGACCAATGCTGGAAGATTTCCCAAATTGTATTCATCAGCCAGAGCCTCATCATGTATCTTCACAAATCCAATGCCAAGCTGATCGGCTTCATCGTCAATATTCTCCAATTCTTGCAAAGCCTTCGCGCATTTTCGGCATTGTGGCTTATCTATATATATATATATATATATATATGTATATTGATCGCAAGATAATGCGATTTGATACGAACGAGGAAAGGAAAGTCGATATTAGAAGAGGAACTCTGCTTTTTGATTTACAGTAATATTGTTTGCATGTAGTTTGGTTTTTGGTCAGGATATTTGTGGCATTTGGTAGGCAATAGGATATAACGAGCGAGCATTTTTAAATATTATGTGTGTGTATTTTTATTTTATTTTAATGTATCTCATAGATGTGCATTTTATTTGATATTTGTTGTTGGACATTTGTGCGGCACGTAG
Source organism: Amiota communis (assembly GCA_037043315.1). Taxonomy (NCBI): domain Eukaryota; kingdom Metazoa; phylum Arthropoda; class Insecta; order Diptera; family Drosophilidae; genus Amiota; species Amiota communis. The sequence goes on along the minus strand of JBAMAV010001386.1, from coordinate 2,405,663 downwards.
GATTGCATATTCTAACTCAACTGGGATTGTTTGATTTCTTGGATATGATGATGGTGATGATTTTATTGTAGTAAATTGGATTTGTTTGCTATTGGAAGTTGAAATACACAATTCTTTTGCATCTACGAGTTTGTTAGTTCATTATAAGTACGTGTATAATACAAAAAGTATAACATTCAAGGCATGAAACATAACATGCAAACATATATACATAAAGTACGAACATATATACAAACTATTATGGCTTTTGAAATATGTTCTATGTTTAAGGAATAATAATTAATTATTGAGTTGTTCGATTGGATTGTTTCTTTAACATAAATATTATTTATCATATTTTATCAAAGTATCTGAGAGTATGCTTTCTTTTTTTGTTGTCTAAAAATGTCACATACAACCTGTTCCTAACCAAAATAAAGTGAAGAATATGATATATGTACTACAAGCAATATAAATATGAGTTTATATTGTATAATGAGACAGAATATTTGTTGTTAAATACAATTGTATCTAAGTATATATTTTTCATATATATATGTATTTTAAACAGCTGCAACATTGTTGTGATTACATTTGTCTTTGGCGCCATCTTTGCCAAGACTTTCGTTAAAAAGAGATTATAATAAAGACACATTCTTAGCATCATCGGAAGAGAACCAACCAACCTAACGAAACATTCAAAGCTTTTTTTATTTTTCGATTTGCTATTCTATGATATTCTTTTTCTGTTGAACATGTTTCTTTTGATGTTTCGCCACGCTTTTCTCGAATACACAACTATGAATCTCTCGATTTGAGAATTTGCAAATTGGTGGCATGGGCGCAAAGTTAACATGTCGTATACTCATTTTTTTTGTTACTTTTACTAACAACTCCCTTATTTATTTAACAACAAGTTGTGGGATATTTGCCAAAAATAAATATAATAATATCTAAATTCAATTTTACTGCATTCTATATTATTTAAGCTTTTAAATTATATACTTATGAATATACTTATAGTAATCAGAAAGAAAAATGAATAAAAATAAAATAAAACCGATTCATTAAACAATTCATTTAGATATTACATATTATAGCAAATCTAAGAAATAAAAGATAATCGATAGAATAAAGAAGATAACAAAATATTAATACATTTTTTAAAATTTAAAAATTTACAGAAAAACTTATATGTATTGTAATAAGATTTAAAATTCTGGACATCTGAAAGTAAGTACGTACGTACTGGGTGATATTTGTTAATGAATTCGATTGTAATGGCCTTGAGTGAGTTTTATTTTAAAAAATATGAAACATATTTGTAGATAGAAAAATATCAAATCGTTTTATGAAGACCATATGAAAATTCTCTGCGATTGCGGAGTGGGTGTCACTTATGTATGTAGGTGCCAAGGCCATAATTATTCAGTGTTCATTACCTACACGTATTTACTGCATTTGACACATTAACAAGTATATAAAAAAAACCATAACTAAATCTGTAAAAATTTATAATTTATTTAATACGAGGATGGAGAATATTTTGGTCTTTAAAAATATATAATAAGTATAACAAAATCCTAAATCCAAAAACAAAAACAAAATAGTATTCTGCTTAATAAAGAAAAAATCATAAGATAGACATAAGGCAAGGAAAAACATTTTATTGGTCTGACAGTTTTCAATAGAAATGCATTTAAATATTATGCACAAAATTCTGAATAGAATTCATCATACAACAACTAAATGAACAACAATAACAACAATTTTGCTAACTCTACTAAAAATAGGCGCGAACTGTCTTCGTTATAAGTATATAAATATACAATACATACATACATATATTTGTGTACTATATGTTTCTAGATACTAGTTAGATGAGCATTGATGTGAGTGAAAGAGTGTGTGAGTTCTTGTTGATATATTGCTGTATGCAAATGCAATTAAAACTGCTGTCTACTGCTTATGTCCGTCAGTCCATCAGTTCATCAGTCAGTCAGTTTGTCTATCTGTCTGCATACTACATCCTTCCTTGCAAGCATCTATTTATCTTTTCGTCGAACTAAAAGTCATCATTTGAATGCAATGCTTTTGTTTGTCTGTCCGAGTTCTTTCTTTTGCATCCGTCCGAGCACAAAAATTAATGTTCGACAGTCAATTTGTAGTTTTATTTTACTATTTAAAATGTTTTTTTGTCGTTGTTGTTGTTGTTTCTTTCTCTTCCTGTGTGTGTGTGATTGAGTATCTGTGTGCATGCAATTTGTTGTTATAGCGCATAACGACATAAGAACAATAGATTATTTTTCACCTACATGTTCAATGAAAGACCCCGTAAGGCCTCATGAGAAAGTTAAAAAAAAAAATATACAAAATTTTGCACACATTCACATTGTTGTGATATACACGTATATTGTATAAAAGATCGAAGCACTCACACACACAGAGATGCATAAACACACACAGATATGTACATATGTATAGATAGATACAGTTGGTTGTTTAATTTTGCTTTTAGTTTTGGCCGCGCCAACTGCTCGTGCTGCTATTTTTAATACAAATTGTAGGTGGCTCTGATGGGGATGAGAAAATATGTAATCATTTTAAAAAATACACCATTAAATAATATAAAATAAATTAAATATATATTCTCTCTTTCTATATATATTTATATATATTCATATATATTGGTTGTTTATTTGTTTAATTTAATTTTTTATTAAAACAATGAATTAAATATTTTTTTTAATATTTTTCTTTTTTCTATTTTTTCAAAAATTGTATGTGATGCGCCGGTTGGGTTATATGGCTGTGTTGTTTTTGTTGATTCTGGGGACAAACATACTACATAATCTGGCTTTGAGCCCAGACATTTATTTGTTGTTCTTGTTTAAATATACATACATATACATTTATCTATCTATCTCTGTGTGCTTGCTGTTGTTGGTGTTGTCTTGGTTAAAGTGTCTATTGCCTGTGCGCGGTTTGTTCGGTTTGTTCTACTATTCTGTAGTTAAAATTACTTTTCTCTAATTTTATTGTATTGTTGTATATATAAAAATAGTTTCTCAGTTTGACCAATATATAGGGCAGCATCCAACAGCCATCAACATATGAACTTGCCTAACAGCATACAATACAATAGACATACATACACATACATATTTTGTTTAGATTACTTTGGATTTAGGAAAACAAAAAACAAAAAATATATTTTAGGTCTTTATGTTTACGGGTTCTACTCTGGATCTCAACATAACAAACAGGAAAGTCCTTTAACAAATCCAAGTGGTTTTTTCTTTTGTTTTACATACTTTTGTTAAACATTAAACAAAGTTAGACAAGCATTTTAGATACACTCAACAATGATTGCACAATCAAAAGATAGAGAGAGAGGGAATCAGTAGAACACAATATATTGTACAACAAAAGATGAAAAAGATGGTAGGAGCAGAACATAAGAAATTATTGTAAAATTTATAAATCTAGTAGAGATTGAGAAGTGAAGTTTGTTGAAACAGAATATAGTTATGTATGATATTGGTTTACTAGTAGAAGGAGGAGTAGAAGGTCACATTAGGCAGCATTAAGGGGCATTCCAGGTAGGGTGGTAGGTAAACAAAGTGCTCTTCAAACTTACCCATAACCCTTGGCGGGCAGGTTTCATGATCTGGACCTGTAGTCGATTGAATAAATTGTACGTTTGTAGAGTTTTCTTGCATTATTCTTTATAACAAACAAACTCCAATCAGACATTTTTTTCATTTCATTTCATTTCTTTCAATAAATTTATCAGCTTTTTTTCTTTTTTTTTTGTACGCCATTTTCTTTTGCATATCTTAAATCGTTTTCTTTGTTTCTATAGTATTTTACAAAAGGTTAGTCACAAAGTTATTTCATATTTTATAAAATATGTATGAACGAACACAGTATAGAAGTATAGAAAAGATACTTATTGTATATACATAGCAATTGTATTCGTTCTGTGTATCTTCTTGGAGTATATTAGTCACAAAATTGCTAATGTTCTACTGAATAACTACTAATAATAAAAGAAAATTAATAATAATAATAATAATAATAACAATAGTAAAATGAAATAATAAAGAGCGTTCACTAAAAACTGCAACTGCTTTATACGCTTTCTGTTTTAGTTTGTTTTTATATCTTATTAAAAATTGCATTTGCTGCTATTTTCGTTTTCTTTTTTTATTTTTTTATTCTCAAATAAAGTAAGTAATAGTAGTAAGTATAAAGATATAGATAATATATAGATCGTTATATAGTATAGTATAGATAGAAAGAAATGTTTGTACTTACAGAATAGCACAGCAACAAAGTCAGTATCTTCGATAATTTTCTGTAATATTTTAGCATTGACCTCTTCGATGCGATCGGGCAAATCCATAGCCTCGAGTGATGTTAAAAAATCGAGTACGCCTTCTTCGTCCATAAGATCGCCATCGTAGATAATCGGTTCTTTTTCCCTATATCGATATACATATGTATAAATTTGTATATTATATTTAAATATGCGTTTTTGTTTTCTAGTGTTACCTGAAGTAAGTGAGCGCAGGGAAATTCTTGATGCCGTATTGTTTAGCTAGTCGTTTGTCGTTGATTTTCACAAAGTCCACACCGAATGAATCGGTGTCATCGTCAATTTTTTCGAGTTCTGCTAAAACTTTATCACAGGTAACACAGCTTCGCGCATCTAAAATTTTTTACAAAATTTGTTTTAATATTTTTTATTTAAGTAAGGAAATAATATTGAACAAAAACCAGAAAGAATGTTATCATTGGCTATGTCAAAGATGTAATACTCTTAACGATCAGATATGTTTCCTTTCTTATCATCTCTATCACAGTTTGAGTAACAACAAAGAACACAGTTTGAGTATCAAATGTGAGTACAGTTTGAGGGGCACAATACAGTTTTGTATGTACTCTTTTTGAATTTGGGTTTGCATGGGAGGAACACCTTCTGGTAGAGGTGGCATACAACTCAACGGCCTTTTAGACGGTCAGTTCAGTCTTAGTCCATGTTATCACTTCAGAAATCGAAATAGACTGACTGGGCCGTTTGTCCATTTTCCTGTCATCGTTTCGGTTATCGGTGCGATAACATGGACTGAGATTGAACTGACCGTGTAAAAGGGCCTTCATTGATAGAAAAAAAAAAAAGAAAACTATCGATAGCACTATTGATAGTCCTATCGTATCAAAGAAGTTCACTAAAAAGTGTAAATCAGAGTTCTTTCATAAAACAAAACTTATTTCTATTCATAATCAAAACAGTGTAACTAATTCATATCAAAGCTCAAATAGAGATCAGAGTGGAAAAAATATTTGTTTAAGAATAAAAAATAAAAATAACTATCGATATAGTGCCATCGATAGTTTGCCACCTCTACCTCCTCGTACCCTTAGGACCTTGAAATTTACATGGCTGATGAATATGGATCTGAAACTTATAGTGTTCAAATTTCAGATCGATAGGTCAAAAAACAAAAAACTTTTTCTAATAAGAACATTAGTTTGAATGGGGGTTTGTATGGAAGGTACCATCCCTATTCCGACAAATGTACAGCGTATGGTAAAAAGAAACCTAAGTGCAAAATTTCAGCTCTCTAGCTCAAAAACTGAGGGACTAGTTTGCATACATTCAGACGGACATGGTTAAATCAACTCGTCTCATCGAGCTGATCACAAATATATACACTTTAAGTGGTTTGCATGTGTGTTGCATACTTCAAGACAAACTTTTAATACTATTCACTCCCGTGAAGAGTATAAAAAACTGTTAATCAAAAAGGTAACAAAGTGCTAAGGAATCTTGTATAGAATTTGAACGACATTATAATAAGTTTTGAACCTTTTCTAATAAAAACATACAACAATGAAAATTAGGTCTAGACACAATTTAATAAATTCCTATAATCACCCTTTTATTGTCACAATCTATACGATTATTTTCAATATGAGTTGATCAACATCATAAGAGCAATGGATCTAACTATACCCTTGAGTTAATTTGTATTTTTCTATGTAAAAAAGCCATTAGTTTTTGAGATATCGTGATGAAATTTTTTTTGAATTTTTTGCCTAATTGCTCATTGGGTGTATTTTAAGTATTTCGGGACATTCAACTATTATCTAACCAAGCTAATAACACACATTAACCTCTCCAAAATCTCTACAATGTCTTAGAAAGGAGCATGAGAAGAATTGAGGAAAAAACCTTAATTATAAAAAATATACTCGATTTGTACTATCACTACAGCATATAAGCTGTAGAACAATCACAGGAGTATTGTGTTAGTCCACAGAGGAAAAGGAACTTTGGAGTATCTTTCATGTTTTAGTCGAGTACTCTTATGCAAATGTCTCAGGTATAAAGCTAAAAGAGGTCAATAAAATTCCCAAAAAATATTTGAGATCCCTATTATGGCTCGGCATGATCATTTAACTTTATCAATCATCTTTAGGGTCTATGTGGGACTATTAAGGCCAAAACGATTCAACTAACCATAAAGTGTTTTGGGAACTTAAAGTCTTTTCAATATTTAAAATGAAATACAATTTTTATTCCTTATGTGTTTATAAGATTCCAAAACTGAATTAAATTGAATTGAATACGTTTACAGAAAATTATCATCAAAACTTAAGAGTTGATAGCAAAATTGATGTATAAAAATTTATAAACAATGTTGTCTACATCCTAAAGATATATTGTAGAATTGTGTAAACCTTAAATAGTATTTATAGTATATTGTTTATAAATCTTTATTTGTATTGTGTGATAGGTAGTGTAATCGAGTATATGTGGGCAAGTGCAATTTCTAAATAGAGAATTAATTCACCAACATAAATTGACGGCAAGCAACTGTCGCGTGTGACGCTACATGCCGCTATGATTATTCATCCATGAGGTTTAGAAATAAGCAACCCAAGCAGAATCAACGGCATCAGTATCATCTGCAGCAGCAGCAGGATGCATCATCATCATCATCATAATCTATTTTATATATCTATAATATACTGTAGACCAACGAAAAAAGAAGCAACATTGTATACGACATCAAGTGTCATCTAACGTCAACATTGTCAACTGAATGAAAAGCTCACCAATTCAAAATTCAAAGATCTCCTCCAATAGACAAAGACCAACCGAGAGGATTACAACAAGATCAAAAACTATACTTATATATAATAATACTATTATGTGTGTGTGTGTGTGTGTGGTATAAATATATTTGTATTTTTATATTAAAGAACAGAAAATTGCCAAAAGTCTGTTGAATTAATTCATAAAAATTTATGCCGAACTATTAGAGAAATGATTATATCTTTTTGAAGCAATTGTGGCTGGCTGACTGCATTTAATGTTTGTACTTAGTATGTACTCGTACTATAACTTTGGCGCGCCTCTAAAAATATATATACAATTTTATAATACAAGTACACACATAATAATATATTGTGTTATAATATTAAAAATCGACAAACATACAACAAGTATATATGAGTGTGTGTGTGTAGTTGCAGTTGTTTAGTAATAAAATTTTCCCTTTTCTTGCTTACATTAAACTTTGCACATATGTAAGTAGTATATGGCAAGATTGAAAATTTTTTAAATTTGAATTTTATTTCTTAATTGGGCACTATTTGATCACTGTTTAATTACAATTATTTGATGATTGAAAAGCATAGAGGTAACGTACAATAATGTACAATGGAAACGCATTGGGATTATGTATGGCTCAAGTGTGAATTGCATTGTTTACAGTGTTGAAGTACATGGAACAGATTCTTCTTACATACAATATTACGTATACGTTGATTTCCGGTGTGGTGTGAAAGAAGATTTTATTTATTTTTTTGGATTTTATTTTTAAACAGAATCTTATTTTGTTTCAATAATAATAAAGTGGTTTGATTACTAATTAATTGAATTTATGCAAATAAATTTAAATAAAATAAGGTAAGATTTCAAACATACATAAAATATTTAAAAATTTCAATTTTCCTTGGAATGACTCTACCATTGATTTATAGGTGTATTATAAGGCTAAACTCAAATTAATGTAAAACACTACCCGGGCAGACGTTGCCCTGCCTCTTCTTCTCATACATTTACTGGATACTAATTGGTTAGCCGCAACATTTGTATACTCATTTCTAGTCAAACCTTGCTAATTTCGATTTTTAAATGTAAGTTGCTTGGTTTTTATTGTTATTTTTTCATTGTAATGTTTGTCATCTAACTCGTACACCTGGTTAATTTAATTTTTGTGCTGTTCTTTTTTGGCTTCCGAATTTTGTTTCTTTTTAAACCACCCCAGTATTGAATCGAACAAAAACAAAAAAATAAAATTATTGCAATCTGTGAAGCCACTCTCGAGCTTTTGCTGAACTTATACAAGCAAATTGCAATAGCAATTGATTTTTATATAGATAGAAGATAAATAGATGTATTTATTCTACCTAGTCTCATATTGACAATATAGTTTCAGCACCTAAGTATTAAGTTTATATTGAAGTCATAATAAAAATTCCATAAGATTTTTGTTGTTAATTTTTCTTCTAAAGAAAACGCATGGATCCTAAGTTTTTAAATAAATAATTTTAGACTCACACACATGTATGTTATATCCTTTTATGAAATGAAGTACATTTGTATTATTACATATATCCATAATCAAAGACTGTTGACTAAAGAAAATTATTGTCATTGGTTTTTTCTTTTAATGACAAAATTATTTTTGATTTTCATGTATTTCTCATGTATTTAATACTGTTTTCAATTGCTTAGTTTAGAAAGTTTAGAGGGCATAGTTATGCTCTTTGTTTAATGCTCCATGTTTTCGAGAGAATATTTCTATACATCAATCCTAAATTGTAGACATTAACTTGTTTTCTCTATAGACTTTGGTATACTAAGAGTTATCAGGATAATAATATCATAAAAATGCTAGTACATATATAAAAGAATCTATAAGTAATAAACATCATTTAGCTTGATGCTCCAAACTTCACAAGAAGTTGTACGAACATATAATTTTGTTAATATAAAATAACAATTAAATTACAAGTAAGTACTACTATAATTTAGCTCCCATGTGCATAAATCTATTTATTTTATAATTCTGCTTTCTTAATATTGTAATCTTTAAATCTCACTAAATCTCATTATTTACAATTTCTTTTTAAATAAAATAAAGCAAAACAAACAGAAAACAAATTTCTATTTCCAAAAGATTTCTGCTTACGTGTATGATACGATACGATACGCAAAAAAAAAAAATATATAATCTGTCAAATTGTTTTTTTTTTCAAAATAATTTCATTGTCAAAAATTATTTTTGGAAAATTTGAAACAACCTCATTTGCTGTCGACTAAGATGACGTTCGATGTTGAAAAGTTAAACGAAAAAAAGATAAAACATTTCAAATAGAATATAGAATTAGTTCTATACTACTATACTATAGTATATTTTTTTTTGTATATATTTTTATATTTATATAAATCTGCCTTCGTTTGAAAAAGATATTTTTCATTGCTGAAATTTTTTTTAATTATTAAAAATTTTATTCAGTTCAATGATTTGACAATGGAGGCATATAAATTTTGTTGCACTTGAAAAGTCCAGTATCTATGCATATATAGTTCATACATATGCATATGTATTTAAGACATTTGGCTGTTTATATTAGCATCATTGAAAGAACATCTCTGAGATAATGATCATGAAATATTAAACAAAATAACAATTTATAAGAAATTTACTTTTGGCCATAGCAATATTTACAATATTTTCTTGTGTAATTCGATTAAGGAAGATATGATAATAACATAAAATCTATACATGAATACACACAAATAAAAAAAAATATAGAATTTTATTTGAAGATACATATATGTATAAATAAAAAATGATCAAAAGCTCCCTCTTAGTTTCCTATTGAAAACACTTTTGTGGATGTTTGTTAAATAAATAAATACAATTTAATTGTTGATACCTGAATAAGATTTGTTTGTTTATTAGATACTTCTTATACACTTCACACTTCTAGAACCCCTAAAGACCACTTTAAATATTTATGGTTTTACCAGCATAGCGTGACAGAAAGATATAGCCACGTATTTATACCCTTTAGACAGTTTATCTGAAAATCTAATTGCGCCTTCAACAACTGTGGTAGTCCTACAATATTTGAGATTTTGTTTCTTTTACCTATTGTGCTATCGATTCGATAATTATAAACACATCGTACAAGAAAGTTAGAAACTTCAATAATAAGACATTGTAATTATTACAATATTGAATAGATTTAACTAACTGCCATTATAGAATACATACATTATTATAACAGAAAATATAATATCACAATATGATAATAACATAAATCAAAAAAATTATGTTTATAAAGTATAAATAAGCTTTGGTGAGACCAAAACATTTTTGAAAATTTATGAATTGTTTAAAGATTCCAAAATCCCATTAAAAAGATTAATCTTTTTTTTTTGTGTTTTATTTTTCAATAATAAAAATTTATTTGATTTCATAAATTCTGAATATTACAAATAGATTAAGGATACATTTAAACCAATTTTTCTCTGATATATTATGTTGTAGTGATAAATATACTTAGATGAATGAATTTTCGATATATGAGATTTTTGAAAACAAAACAAAGTTAAGCAGGGAAAAAATATTTGTAAATTCTAAAGATATTAAATTGAAGTATTTTCTTGGAGAAAATAAAGTATGTATAAGGTATGCAATATAGGTTTGTTTTTTATCTTGTCTTGATTTTAAAATTTCATTTAAAATTCAAATTTATAGATATCTTTATCTAATATCAATGATGTCTACCTAAATTAATGACAGTATTTCAGTACATATTTTATTTAACTCTTGAATGATTTTCGGGGTACAGGGCATTCCCTAGTTGAACCAACCCGACTATATCATTCTAACTTGTTTCTTAGTTAAATTATATTAACAAAATATTATATCTTTGAACACACATTAACAAATATACAAAATTCAACACGAAGACACACATAAATTGCAAAAAAAAAAAAAAATTAAAAAGAAAATAAAACACCGAAAAAAAAGAGCTGAAATACATTGACAAAAACTTATTTTTCTCACATTTGTCTTATAGCAGAACAGAAGGTAAAGATAGCAAAGAAAAATAGAAACAACAACAACAACAAAAAAAAAATTTAAAAAAAAAAAACGAATACAAGAAGAAATCTCAGACATTTCGTACAACGAATTTTTCACATATTTTCACTTGAATGTGAATTTTTAGAATGTTCTTCACTGAAGAAAATTTATATAATATTTTCTGGTTGTTGTCGTTATTTCTGTTTCTGTTACTACAAAATTTCAAAGCGTAACAAATTGTAATTTTTTAATTTGTTACGACTAAAAATGTCCCTCGGTCCATAGATAGAGATACATAGAGGGAGCGAGAGAAAATGAGACAACCCTACATTTAGAGAGAGAGCGACAGTGGAGGGAAGAAACAGTCTACCATATTCTTCCTTTTTATTTGTGAGAGAAATTTGAAAAACTTACACCAGAATACGGCAACATAATCCTTATCGGCTAAGATTTTCTCCAATTGCTTAGCATTAACCTCTTCGATGACGGCCTCTGGTTCAAGTGGCGCTGATGGGGCAGCCTGTGGTCCTTTCTTGTTGTTATTGTTCGCGCAGTTCACATATCCGGGAAAACTGAGTGCCAGCAGTGTACACACGAGCAACGTCAAAGTTTTTATTCGCGTAAAAGTCATTTTTTGTTTTTCTTATTATTTAATTAATAACTTATGCGACGGGGGTGACGTTGTGATGACTTTTTTTATACTTATATTTTCGATCTCGTTCCTGTTTCGTTTATCGATCAAAAGTAAAAATAAAAAAATTCAAACATTCGTGCGACAAATTCTCTTCTCTTTTCTTCTTCTACTTCTTCTTTTTATTTTTTTAATAATTTGTATGTCGTTGAATTAAGGGAAAAAATGAAATACTTGTGATTTCGGTTGCGAAAGTTACCGTTAAGTAACTTCACAGTTCGTCGTTCCGTTTATCGTCGTTTGAGTTTTTGGCGATTTATTGTGGTCGAAATCTTATTCAAATTTTCAATTAAGTCACTTTAATTTTGGTTGAAATCTCCTCTTTTTTTTCTTTTCTTCTCTTTTTTCTTTTATTTAATTTTATTTTATATTTTTATTTTTATGTATAACAATTTGTGTAGTATATTTTTGGTACAAAATATTTTTTGCTATATATATATAGATACATATATAGTATGAAGGTATGATATGGTATATATATACATATATATATTTATATATGTATGTGGGAAATTAGAAGAATTTTCTTTTGAACGTTTTCCGCGGACTGTACTCTTTTTGGTTTTAAGTTTTTTGTTCCACTCCGTGCAGAGGTCCGCTCGCAACTGAAAGCATTTTGGTGGAAAATTCATCGATCAAGTGGGCAGGCAGGCAATCATCAGCAGAAGAAGCTTTATTCGATATCCAACTGACCGTGTGCTTTTTCCTTTCTAGCTTTTTTTTTTTCATTTACAATTTCGATTTATCATTTTCATTGCGAAGAAAAGTGTGGTGAAAAACAATGAATTCGATCAACGAAAAGGTAATGTGAAAATTGCAAAAACTCTCTCTCTCTCTCTCGTATTGAAGTGGCGGCATTTCGCTCACTTGTTGTTTATGTTGTTGCACTCTCATCTCCCACGTTTTTTATGCATTTTGTTTTTATCCATTGTACATTTTGATTTATGTTTTGTACACGTACTAATGTAGAACAAGTCATGCGCCGTTATACCACGTAGAAAGATGGTATAAAAACAAAACTGATAAATAAAATGCAATGTAATAAATATAATATGAAGGTAAAAAGGAAAAAACAAGTGCATAGAGATACAAAAGCGAATTATGGTAATGTGTGATTATCCAAACTTTGGGAAATCATTTAAAAAGAACAATAAAGATTATATTGTATGATATATTTATCTTCTATATTTTAATGGGTAGATATATGTAGTTATTGGTCAACGCTTTGTGGTTGGTTTGTGACTGTAAACTTCGCCGGACAATTTCTATCCTGGAACTGATTTTACAGTACTTGTTATTTTTTTTTGATATGAGTTTATTTGAAAATTCCATTTAGAGCTATAGCAAGATGAATGGTTTGTATGTACATGAAGAGCATTTGCTTTTTGATTGCCAAGGTCATGGTGTATTAAAACCCGCTTAACGTGATCTACAGAAGAACTTTATTCTGCATACCCTAACGCGATTAATTGCAGAATTGACAACTAGTATCCAGAGCTGAATGTTATTATTATTATAGCCTTATATAGCGTAACCTTGGCAGCGAGATTGAGAATGCTAACGGATCGGATAAGTCATCATAATTTTTGCATGTTACTTTTACAAGTAGCTGTTATAGCGTTGACATGCTTAGACCACGTAAGCCACCGATCCAAATTCAAACCTAGATATTTTACTGATTTTTGGGGGATTTGAATGTCAGCGCTTATAGTGCAACGAGTAGCAATAGTGCTGCGATTTCACACTATTAATTTAAATATTCCATCGTCTAGACCAGGTTTCGAATTCGTCGAGGACTTTTTGAGTACATCGGTAAAGGTTTTGGATTTTAGTGCCTAAAATATGCTTTTCATTGCTCTCTGACAATATTTTCGTTTCACATAGGACCCAGTCTACTTTCTATGACCATGTGTATTTCTTTGCATCTTTTACATCAAATGGAAAGTGTGGTTTCCATTATCTATGATTTCTATCATCTAAGGGCGCATAACCGTCGTTATATGTATATGGTTTTTTTAAGACTTTTAAGAAAATTTAATACGCAAAAATGTAAAAAAACGGAAAAGTCAATCCAACGTGTGTTTTGATGTATCTAAAATGCAAGCAAAAATCGGCAATTTGGTATTTGCATACATATTTCTTATAATCGCATTTTGTACAACTGAATTGATCTGGGATTGATGTGTGAACCTTTCCACATTATTGGAAACGTTTCATTTAAATATGCCATAGATGATTTCAATGAGATTCAAGTCTACTATTGTTTAGGAAGAGTCATTAGAAACTTGAACTCCAGTTTCCAAGTCTTTAACTAGCATAGATGTTACTTTTGGGTCGATATCATGATGAAACTCCCAACAAAGCCAGCATACTATACATGGCGTATTAGCAACATTATACACATGTCGTATTAGTAACATTTTTTACCCCAATATTCATGGATAATTCATTTACCACTTTTCATAAAGTGAAGAAGACTCTTAAATTGAATTTTTATGATAGCTAGTCCGTATAAATGCTCATGTTCATTATTTTCAATTATATTACAATAGACAATTTTTAGAAAGTTCATTTATTTCTACATTAACAAAAAGAAATACATAGTTACAATATTTATTCTCATTTCAAATCATTTGTTAATTCTACTTCTTTGATTGTTTTGTTATTGTCGTTTACATCGTTGGATCGTGCCTATATGTAGATGGAAACAGCAGTCGTGTTTTAAACAAGCCGCATATAACTAATAAGCCAAAGCCCAATGCCCAATTCCCAAAGCTTTTAAGTTATAACTGACAGTTGAAAGCTTTGGGCATCTCAAAATTTTTTGTTTTTTTGTTAGAAGTGTGTCGCCACCTGCTTTGCTTCAAAAATAACGGTTCGTTAGGCACCCTTGATTAATTAATTTAGTTAGCTACAATGGCAGCGTTGTCACTCTAGAAATCCAAGCAGGGTGGCAGCCCTGTAAATGAATTGCCAACATCTTGATTTCATTCAGATTGGTAACGCGCGCCATGTTTCGGCTAAAACAGCTGTTCAGTTTTTAGGTTTTTTTTTCAAGCTTTAAGTTTATTTTCATTTAGACTTTCGGAAGAAGCAGTTGTGTGCACAACAAGGCGCACGGTGGCGTTAATAACAAAGATACAAAAAAACAAGAGTAATTGAATTTACACAGTTTTAATGTCATAATTGGCAATAAAAAGAATAAGAAAAAATAATAATTCTTTGTGATCGATCGAACGCGTGTCCATGGGCCTTTGAAACACAGAACTGTCAATGTAAATTTCATGTTTTTTGAATTGATTTTGACCTAATTTCTCGTACATAAAACACAAAGTTTCGGTTGTGCGCGTATTGCTGCATACAAAATTTTCAGTTAAAGAAATCAATCGCTTCATCTGCGCAAAAACAATAGCAAAACAACATCAAATCATTCTGGCAGTCAAATCAGTCAGTCAGTCAGTCAATCCGGTAGTCAAGAGCGTGAAGTCAGTTTTCGTGATGTTATGGTTTCCGTTGTTTTCCATTTGTTATATGGCGTAAACAACAGCAGCAGCAGCACCAACGATTTGTAATAAATACATAAAAACTATTCATTGAAAGAAAAAATACGTGCAATCCTACGAAATTTGCATGCAAACTATAATACATTGAGACATCAAAAGAATATAAAAGGTAAATATGTATACAATTTGTGAATCTGTTTTTCCTATAAAATATGCATACATATGTAAGTAATTTCGTAGTTACATGAGAAAAACCACAAGTTAATGTCCGTCTGGCTTTTCCATTTGATTTTACCTTGAACTCTTCGCATAGATTATTATACATACATGCGTACTTATATTTAGCAAACCCCCACTCTTGCACGACCAGTTATCAATTGGTTAAATTTTGCATCAACTACCATACTTAACAGCTGGTGGCAGTTCGTTGAGCTGTTTTACCTGTTCTCTTGCTCGGTTCGGCTCTCGTTATGTATGCATGCTTGGTCTCAGTCTCTGGTAATTGAACAAACCTAAAAGTTGTTTTTAGCTCTGAAACAAAAAAAAAAAAAAAATATGTAAACAAAAAGAAGGAAACTAAAAACCAATGCCGCTAATATCGGTTTCACCGAACATTTTATACGTTACATAAATTTAATAAAGTATTTTGTATTGACAATCTTTATATTAAGCAATGAATCTGTATGAGATTAACTCAAATTGTAGAAATATCGAAGTTTCTATGCTTAAATTGTTGGGATATAGTACAGGATTACTACTTATAAACATAATGGACGGGTCCATACAATCTATGGTGCACATTAATCAAATACTTCATCATAAAGGAGATGCGTATCTTTCAGTACATTTTCTGCCGTAATATTGGGGGAAAATATCATGTTAATCATACGTATGAGATTTTTGCATTTAATTATTTTAGAATATCATACCTATATCTATTTTAAAACAACATGTTTGGTCAAAATTCGATCATTTTTTGATAGTTCTTGGTGCACTTTCTTATTGACATATATTTTGAAAGAATCTAAATTATAATTGAGACCATATTGAGAAGGTAACTGGCTCCTGCCCTTCCTCTAATCCATGAGTCAAATTATAATTATTAATTATTATATAATATATGGTGGATCAATACGTACCTTTGTTAAGAATGAAAAGGCAAGATTTCACATTTCTTTTTTTTTTTCAACGTAATCTTTCTTTAGTAAAATACACTTTTCCCAACGTTTCTGCCATTTTTTTAAACTCTCCAAAAAATACGATTTGTCAAACTTAAAAATATACTTCTGTCTCGACAATAATATCCTCGTTTAAGCTGATTTTTTCCCCCCGAACACCGTTGTCATGTTGGTGAACGAAAAAAAGATGCTGAGGGCCAAGTAGGGGTGAGGCAGCAATTCGTATGGCAGTTCTTGCAATTTGGATGAATGTGCTAGTCCATTCATTCATAGAGAATCAGCGCTTTTTTCTTAGTCAAATGGGGCCGTGTCTCATTCAATTTTACATCGAATCGGTTCAATTCACTGTGGCACTGCTCCGTTAAAAAAATCATCTGAAAATGGCAAAGATTTTTTGACTAATCCAACATTTTATATAATAAAGCAGTTATAAAGAATTTTTGTAATTAATATTCATCATTTCTTATCATTAGTTCTCTTCTCACTGTTCATATTAAAAAATAGGAAATTGCTATTCTTTGGGGCATCAAAAATCATAGTGTGGCACAACTCTTTAATAAACATTTCATGCTATTTTATACTATGTAATGAAGTGATGAAAACTTGGAAATTATATTATAACTAGAGACCCGTCCCTGCTTTGCACGGGTGCAACATTCCATTTCTTTATCGGTTTCATTATTCTGAAGCAAACCATGTCTGTTTACGTTTCTTGTTCTACTACCTATATAACCTTTTTGAATTTAGAATTAATTGAAATAAATTGTACATGAAAACCCTTTTCGAGAAATTTCTTTGAATGACGGTGAAAACCGTAGCAAAATCCGTTGCGTGATTTAGAGGTAATCAACATCCAAACTTTTTGTAATTCCGACTTTCTTTTATACTCTGCAATGATGATGATGATTAATGATAATGATATACCCAAATATTCTATGTAGTGTATATAATCTTTGCCGAGACTAAAGTTATTAGTTTGTTGTACCACACTTCTAATCGACTATAAGTATATTATCGATTGATATCTAAACATGTGCATTAACATGAAAAAACTTTCGAGTGTCAATTACCATAGTCTCGCACTAAGTTGTTAAAATAAATAACTGATATTTTGTACAGAGATATTTTATTTTTCGACTTTAAGAGTTAAGTTTATCACATTTTAATTTGTTTATTAAAATGAACATTTAATTGAATGCCATGATACTCTTAGATTCGCTCCAACACAACAAGATATTGATAAACTACAACCTAAGTTCATGGTTTTACGTACAATAATGGGTTCGATTGAATCAAGAAATATATGATCACACAAAGTATTTCATGTATGATAATCAAAACACATGGTTTAAGTTTAATTTTTTGATGAAAGTAAAGAGTATTGCAGATTAAGTAAGTCCAATGTATTCATGTTGCTCAAGACTCTAGACATTTGTTTTTTTTTTTTTTTTTGTTAAATATTGTTTTATGTATTGTAGTTTTCATTTTGATATCGGAAGCATATAATTTTTGCTTTTAAGCCAATGTGAAGGTGAAAGTTATTATTACTTGTTGTCTCTTCTTAACGGGTTTTTTTTTTTAAACAATCTATAATGATATATATAAGTATGTATAGTCTGTTTCCTTTAGTTATCAGTTTTTTGCTAAACAAACTCATTTCCGATAAATTAAATAAATAAACAAATCGAATTATGTCTGGTCTTTAAAATAGTCATTTCTTGAATAGATTAACTGGCTCTTATCAGTAGTTTGTAATTTTTATTTTGTATTTTTTATTATTATTATTATTTTTTCTGTATATCTTAAACAATTGCGTTTCTGAGCTTTGTTATTCACACTTATATAAGTACATAAGCACATAAGTACATACATGCATAGTATACATGCTCATCAAATGGAAAAGTTAAATTCTAAAACAGATTTTATTATTGCCAATTACGTCTTTGTTGTGTCTCATAACAATCTTGATGTCATTCTTTCATAAGTTTTTATTTATTTTTATAGAGTGAGGCACATCCTAAACGCTTTTATGTACTTATTACTATGAAATTGGATGAACTCGTTGGATGGTAAGTGTGATTATATCATACAATTGATTATGTACTACAATACTAAATACTATCAAACAAAATGTTCTATGTATATGTATTTCTTAGGTACCAAAAAAGGATTGGCACCTATGATAAACAGCAGTGGGAGAAAACTGTTGAACAGAAAATTCTAGATGGCTTTGCTAGCAGCGTTACATTTAAAAACGCTAAGCTTAAAACGGAATTTATCGATGTGGACTTGGTGCGAGGTAGATTATCATTTATATTCAAAAGATATGATTATTAAATGTCTTGTTTTAGGTTCCACATTTCCAAAAGCAAAACCAAAACAAACTCTTTTGACTGTGATACGTTTGGCAATTTTGCGTTATCTGTTTTTACCCCTTTATGCACAATGGTGGGTCAAACAAACATCACCCAATATATTTGCCCTGATATTCTTTCTGTATATCACGCAAATGATAAACTGGGGCATTTATATGTTAAATATAAATCGAATGGAACCAAATGCAGACACTCAAGAAGGAATTATTCAAAATATCACTGGTAAAGCAGAATCAACTTGCATTAATGATGATAATAAACAAATCGATGATCATATAGTTTCGATTGCTGATCTTCTCATACCGATGGCTTTGAGTCTATTGATCAGTTTGATACATTCACAAATAGTTGCCACGAATTCGGCTTCCATTAGTAATAACAAGCATCGTCGATTCTCGAATACAAGTGTTAGTGGAAAACCGACACGAGAACCTCGTCTCCGTCGTCGCAAAAAACTTGTGAGGTAAATCATTAATACCATTAGACTTAAAATCTGATCAATTACCAATGTGTTTTGTTGTTTCTCAGAATACGTGCACCAGACACCGGTGTCAATGATGCGGCGGCGGTACACATTGGCACCAATGCAATACAAACGCCTTCAACTCGAGTGGCGGCGACATTAAGTGGAAAACAATCAGTTGCATGTACAATCAATAATGGCATTGATATTCTAGACAAATCAACAATTGCTCAAAACGATGCCTTAGAAAAACCTTGCAATATTAGTGGTTCCCAACCGAATTCGACAAATGCAACACTCATTTCAAGTACCAACAGTGAGGAAGTCTTTCTTACCACAACTGCCATAACAATACAACATAGTAAACCTCAAGGTCCGTTAACAATTGAAACCGAAACAATTACCAAGAAGCCGACACTTGATCTCAAAAATGTCTCAACAGACAACAATATGACTGATAATCAGCTTAAGAAACGAAATGTTAATTGGCATACATCTTTGGATAATGCAAAGGCCATTGAAACATTTGAAAAGGAGCAACAAACATCACCACAAGGCACAAGCAATATTGCTACGCAATCAAATTCATTCTCATCGTCATCTTCCTCGGCTCAAGCATCAAATAGTAGCAGTGAAACAACAACACCAATGAATAATGAATCCGTCGATATTGTTATGCCAAAGACTAGCACTTCTGTATGCAAAGAAGGAATCGTCGAACAACAACAAACAAATAAGCAAACTCATCATTCTGGCGTAACTAATCCATCAGCTCTTTTGCATCCCTCTACTGCTTTCACGGTGCGACGAGTTGTATGCGAAGACGATGGCTTTGAAAGTTTAAATGGTAAAAGTTCAAGTGGTGAGGATAATACACACTCACCATTGCCGATGGGCAATGCCAATTTGCTAACCGCAGCTAGTGGCAATTTGGAAAATGCTGCAGCTCAAACAAATCAACTACGTTTACGTCTCAATGCTGTTGGTGGTGGCATTGAAAAGAAATCAAAGTCTCGTAGCTCTGCCGGTAATATCAGTAGCGATGATACCGATGAAGAAGGTGATGATGGTGATGTGATTTCAAGTCCTGCTTCTGTTGGATGTAATAACGAATGCACCACATCAGCCACTGAATGGCTTGGTATTACTACAAATAGTGAAGATTGCTGTAGCTACAGTTCAGAATTGGAGCAATCCGAAGGTTTTAAGAGTCATGCATATACTGACGAAGAAGGTTGCGAATTGGATTTTACGCCAACCACAATATTGACTCCACACGGTTCATCTGATCGAAGTGAGTATAAGAGTATATATCCATCCTTACATAAGTTTATAATGATATGGAATACTAATCAATAAATCAATCTTATTTCTTTTAGTTAGCTGCACCATTTGGGAACAACGCGATATTAAGAAGGCACAAATGTCTGTGCTTGAGATATCTTCATGCATCATAGAACGAGTTGAATCGATGCCAGAGACAAATGATTATATCTACATAGGATTATTCTTTTCATTCTTACTCTCGCTCATACCAACCCTGTGTCGACTTTGTGAGGTATATTTTTTTATATATAAATGCACACATATATTTGTTTTACTTAACTTGGCATCATTTTATTATAGGTTACCCTTGACTCGGATAAAAACAATGAAATCAGCTATTTTGAATTGCCAATGTTGCTTTTGGAGAAGGCATCATTTTCAGTATTCACCATTTTTCGTTTTGCCTTTGGCAACACACAATGGGAACGTGCTGTGCTTACCATTGCTTTTATCCAACGTTTGTGCCTAACATTGATCCTCTTCATTATATTCTCTGTGGCCGAGAGAACCTTTAAACAACGTTTCCTTTATGCCAAGCTATTTTCTCATCTAACTTCATCAAGACGCGCACGCAAATCAAATGTGCCACATTTTCGTTTAAATAAAGTGCGTAACATTAAAACATGGCTAAGCGTGCGTTCATATCTAAAGGTTTGTTACATACACAACAACAATTTGCAAGTTTGATACATAGTTAATCGTTATGAAAATATTTCCAGAAACGTGGTCCACAACGGTCGGTGGATATTATTGTATCAGCTGCTTTTATAGTCACTTTATTGTTGCTGGCTTTCTTGAGTGTCGAATGGCTCAAAGACTCTGTCCATTTACATTCGCATCTTAATTTAGAGGCTCTTATGTGGTCCATTACCATTGGGATATTCCTGTTGCGTTTTATGACGCTTGGAAATAAAATACATCAGAAATATCGCAGTGTTTCGGTGCTTATAACCGAACAAATAAATCTATATCTACAAGTATGTTTCTCACACACTTTCTCCTCAATCATACATATGTATTTGCTAAAGTATTGAAATTAATGCTTTCCTATTTTAAGATTGAACAGAAACCTAAGAAAAAGGACGAACTAATGGTCTCAAATAGTGTCCTCAAGCTGGCTGTTGATTTGCTAAAAGAGCTTGAATCGCCTTTCAAAATATCCGGATTGAGTGCAAATCCCTATTTATTTACAACAATCAAAGTCGTTATATTATCGGCTCTATCCGGTGTGCTAAGCGAAGTTCTTGGCTTTAAATTAAAATTACATAAAATTAAGATTAAGTGAAAATGTTAAATTCTATTAGTGAAACGCATAACAAAGCGGAATAATAAACACATATTTTTATAAGTTAAAATATGCAACAAACTCTCCAAGTTCTCTTGATGAAAGAAGAATATTGTTTGAAATAAATTAAAAAAATATATAATATGCATAAGCCATCAAATAAACGAATTTAGTTTAGTTGTTAGTGTTTTATGTGATTTAATGATTACAATAAAAAATATCATAAACGTAATTTATTAAAATAAATAAATAAATGCAATATTTTCTTGTTCCAATTGATTTCAAAATGGTTTAAATGATTTACGATTATTGATACACGCATGCAATCGATAACGAATTCATTCATTCGATAACAATAATGCAGCATTTATCGAATTGATCTTGTCTTGTTGATCGCGATCAGCTGTTTGTTTTATCAACGAAACACGAATGACATAACTTTGATCAGTTTGCATTTTTTAAATAAAACAACAATAATAAATATTGAGTTTATTAGTTTTTAATTTAATTAATTGTTATATATTTAAATAAAATGTTAAAATTAATCTCTGTGATAAGGAAATCCGCGAGTATAAGTATTCGTGGTGGTGTGCGTTCATTGCACGTGGGGGAGGCAAATATTTTGCAAACTGAAATTGATAAGAATTCGACCGGATACAAGGTGGATATTTGTTTTATTAAATAGTATATAAAAGACTTCTTAACACAATTATGCAGGAAAATGCCACCGAAATGTTAAATCTCGTTACAGAACTAAGGAATATTACAAGCAATGTGCTAACAGGTGGTGGTTCAAAGGCCGTTGAACGACACATATGTCGTGGCAAGCTTTTAGCTAGAGATCGTATAAACTTACTGTTGGATAAAGGTTCACCATTCTTGGAATTAAGCACATTAGCTGGTCATGACTTGTATGGTGATGAGTTGGTCAATTCTGGTGGTATCATTACAGGTGTGGGAAGGATTTGTGGGTAATATTGGTTTTGCAATTTCTTTTTAAACTATAATTACATCGTGTATTGTAACGTATTACTTACAGAACGGAATGTGTTGTTGTTGCCAATGATGCGACAGTCAAGGGTGGCAGCTATTATCCAATTACAGTTAAAAAACATTTACGTGCTCAAGAGATTGCTCAGGAAAATCGATTGCCTTGTATTTACCTCGTTGACTCTGGTGGCGCAAATTTACCACGCCAGGCTGAAGTATTTCCCGATAAATTACATTTCGGTCGTATCTTTTATAATCAAGCGAATATGTCGGCATTGGGCATACCACAGATTGCTGTAGTGATGGGCAGTTGCACAGCTGGTGGTGCTTATGTTCCTGCCATGGCAGACGAAAGTATAATTGTAAAGAAACAAGGCACTATATTCTTGGCTGGTCCACCACTTGTTAAGGCAGCAACAGGAGAAGAAGTGTCGGCAGAAGATTTAGGCGGTGCTGATTTACATTGTAAGACGTCTGGTGTAACAGATCATTATGCGGTGGATGATGAACATGCTTTATACTTGGCACGCCAAGTCGTGAGCAATCTGAATACAAAAGCAACAAATTCCTACAATGATCAATTGCTCTTTTCGAGTCAGAAAACAATAAAAGTTGCAAACAGCGCCAGCGGTACCGAAATAGAAGAACCCATATATGATCCCAAAGAATTGTACGGCATTGTTGGACCAAATTTGACAAAAAGCTTTGATGTTCGCGAAGTTATAGCTCGGATTGTAGATGGAAGTCGCTTCAGTGAATTCAAGAAGTTATATGGAGAGACTTTAGTTTGTGGTTTTGCCAAGCTTTATGGTCAGACAATCGGTGTAATAGGCAACAATGGTGTATTATTCTCCGAGAGCGCTCTTAAGGGCGCACATTTCATTCAGCTATGTGGCCAACGTAACATTCCCCTTATTTTTCTACAAAATATTACTGGCAAGTAAAGGGGAAGATGGGTATCTGATATCAATTTCTAATTATGTTTATCTGTTAATCTTACAGGTTTTATGGTTGGTCGTGACGCTGAAGCACATGGTATAGCCAAGAATGGAGCTAAAATGGTGACAGCAGTAGCTTGTGCTAATGTACCCAAACTAACTGTATTGATTGGTGGATCATATGGTGCTGGCAATTATGGTATGTGTGGACGTGCCTATTCTCCCCGTTTTCTCTATATGTGGCCAAATTCACGCATCTCTGTTATGGGCGGCACACAAGCTGCAAATGTCTTAGCCCAGATTACTGCTGATCAACGCAAACGTGCTGGTAAAGCTTTCACTGAAGAGGAAGCTCAAAAATTGAAAGCGCCAATTGTTGAAACGTTTGAAAAGGAGGGATCCCCTTATTATAGTACAGCACGTCTTTGGGACGATGGCATTATTGATCCGGCTAATACGCGTCAAGTATTGGGTCTCAGTTTGAAGGCGGCAATGAATAATCCAGGAAATGGCAGTAAATTCGGAGTATTCCGTATGTAGTGTTTGAAATAAGTCATGAGTCATAAAAACGAAGTGCATTTATCAATGAAATTTACCTCTAACTAAGGAACTGTTGCATTTATTAGTTGTAAGACAAAATTTAATTATTCTTTATGTTGATGGTATTTTATATATACATATATATTTTTTATAATTGTTAATGTGTTTTTTTTTTTAATTTAAACATTAAAAGGGATTGTTGAGTTTCCGTTAGCGGTTTTCTTTGAATGTAGTGTCATCACTACGCTTTGAAAACTTAAGTACTCACATTCGAGTAACGAATTGTTTAAGAAATTGCGCCAAATTTAGTTCGATAACTAATGAACTGTGTTGAAAAACAAAGTTATCGTTATTAGTTAAATTTTTAAACAATTTCATTAAAAACTTTGAAATAATAATTTAAAAAAATAATAATAAAATTATTAGTGTTGATAAGCGGCATCAATTTTAAGTGCTGTAAATACTAAACTAAAATCAGTTTCCAGTACTCAATCATATTTGACTGCCTACTCCGAATAGTATTTGTTTGAAGATATGTTTCTATTCAAATTTGCATTGAATGAGTGAATTATATTATTAAATTTTTGCCAATCTTATTGATTTTCGAAAAGAAACACTTACTCTCTCAAATTCCAAAAGTTATTCTTCTCTCTTCCCCACTGCTCCAAGTGTACTTTGACCATTGAAATTTAATAAAGTCAAAGTACACACGTTACTTTTGATTTTTAATCGCTCAAGGGAACGGGACAAGGGGAGGAGATCTTCCAGTGTTGCCATCAAATTTTGTCAAAATTGAAGGTGAAGGGTGCCAACCATGCCATGCCATTCAGTCATAAATTAGTTGTTCGACGATTCGATCAAAGTGTGCCGTTCTGTTCTGAATAAAGGATTTTGTTTTAGTTGAACGGAAATCTTATACCGAAAGTTGACATAAAATTTGCTGTGCTTATAAAAAAATACTAAGAAAAACGAACAAATTTTGAGACACGTTTTACATACAATATAGGTGAGTTTAAATTATTTCCTATATGCTATATGTGAATATTTGTTTGCGTATGCAATTGTGCGTCGGTTGCAAAAAAAAAAAAAAAATTAGAAAAGAACTAACCAACAAGAAAAAAACGCCAAGGGAAAATGGCAAAATCTAGAAGAGCAGAGCGCATAAGGCGGCAGAAAAAGAAAGTTCAACGGCAAATAAAAAAACAAAAAGTAGTCGAAAAATGTTGAGATGTGGAGAAGAAAACGCGCTTGTTGAAAACTTCAAGTGCAACATCGTCGTAATACACTTGGATGAATATGTATTTTAATGCTGCATATAAAAATATGCGCGAGTGTCCAAAAATAATAATGAAATAGAGTGTGCTGTGATGTGGTGTGGTGAGTGAATGTGCGGCTTCCTCTGCATTTCGCGTGTGTTGTACTTGCAACAGGAATCCAAGTATTTTTATATGCATACATATGAATGTATGTACATGTTTAGTACTAGTGTAGTGTAGTGCATCATTATGGTTAGTAAGAGAGGCGGAAAGTATTGTGGTGGTGCTATAAAATTCCAATGCTTCAACATTTGTAGCCGGCAACCACAGAATTGAATTGATGCCGGCATAGCAAAGTATCGCGTTCTTCGTATCTTTCTTTTATGTCCCACTTCGTTGCAACTGCTGTGTTCAGTGCAGCAGCAGCAGCAGCAACATAGCAATTTCTTCTACATAATTTCTTTTTTTCATTGCATGTTGAGTGTGAACTCTTGGTTGCCGGCTCCCTGGGGGAAGATTTTGTATTTTTCTTTTTCTATAATTATTGCCTTTCCAATTGAATACAAAATTCATCTCATTTTGACGTGTTCTATAATATTTGCTTTAGCTACTCTTTCTCTCTACTATGGCTATTGTTTGATTATACTTATATAAAATATTAATACAATATTTGCTGCTGATGATGATGAGTTACTTAAGGTATTTATTCTTATTGTTAACTTAAGTGTGTCGGTTGACTGAGTGAATGTTGTGTCTGTATATGTGGTTTTCATTGACTTGGATCAGCATCTTTGTGTATCATTCTAAATATTTCCTTGGTATCAATTTTTGTATGAGTTTCTGATATAAGCGCATGTATGACGTCATCGCCCACAGTTTGTTGTCACCTTACCTTGAAATAACGACGACAACGATGGTTTTTATCTAACTAACGCCTACCCTAGGAATTCATTTGAATTGCATACACTCACTCAAATAATGTGACTGGCATACTCACCGCTCACTCATTCCACATTCATTGACTAACTTTTTTTTAGTACG
Organism: Amiota communis; assembly: GCA_037043315.1. Classification (NCBI taxonomy): domain Eukaryota; kingdom Metazoa; phylum Arthropoda; class Insecta; order Diptera; family Drosophilidae; genus Amiota; species Amiota communis. The sequence goes on along the minus strand of JBAMAV010001386.1, from coordinate 2,378,918 downwards.
TTACTATAATCTTGTTTTAAATTGACTAATTAATGACTTTTGAGCCAACGCATCGTTTTTTTTTTCATTTCTCTCTTTTTAGTGAGTGAGTGTCTTTATGCCTCTGGGAGCATGTGTCCGAGAGTATGAGTGCCGGCTAACATATATTGATATAGTAGAAATTGCCGGTTTTTTTTTTTTGCTGTAGTTGTGCTATTGACCACTAATACCAACTTGGTCGTAGTCACTCGTGTTTGTCGTCCGTCTTCGTTCACCATACGATCACCATTCAATGATCACTCTTCGTTTGTGTGCTGTTTGATCGTCAGCTTATTTGATGAGAGGCGACGATGGCTCTCCCTCTCTGTGCATTCTTTTTTTTTTTTCTACTTATTACAAAAAATATTTTACCGGATTTTGACTCATAATTTAAACAAATTAAATGGTGATTTTGTTTATTAATTTTTAAAGTTTTTGTTCTGGTCACTGCAAGTGAGTGGGTGACAAAACTTGTTTGCTTTCTGATCAGAGATTTGTGATTGACATACATTTTTCTTAGCTACAAGTGTTGTCGCGTGGCAAAAGGTCATCAATTTCGATTTTTGAGAGAGATTACATATAATATTTCATTGACATGTGTCCACATTTAGAAAAGTTTTCTCACATTTCCTGCATTGTGTTTTTTCCGAAAAATATACTTAATTACTGCACAATAATCATGCAACGAAAGCGGCAGCAAGCAGTATTTTGTTATTTCCGCTTTTTGCTAACCAAACAGTAACAAACAACAATCGACAACTGTGTGTGTGTGTATCTGTGTGCATGCCACAACACAAATATACGCCTTTTTTATTTGTATTTGTGTATACTAAATCCCTTCTAATCATTGATGTTTACTACTATTTTTTGTTTTCTATTTTACTTGTCATTATTTGTTTTATTGCATGATTTGCTGTATTGTGTTCGCTGTGTGTAGTTAGTAGTTTTGTTGTATTTTGTATTGTATTGTATTTAGGGCAGACGCGCCTCTCTCTATCACCATGAACCTGCCACACAGTCATAGTCGTCGTCGGTAGCAATTCACTTAAATCAATAAGCTTCGTTGTGTTGTGGCATGCAACAACAGCAAAAAAAATATATTTACTTGCCTTGCTGCCGCCGCCTAATGCGCCCTTTTTAAGGTCAATGTACTCATTCAGAAAGATGCCTATGCTTAGTACCTCAAGGCAGGAAATTGGTAAAAATTGGTGTGTTTTTTGTTATATATTTATAGCGACAATACTCAAACACAGTCACATACACATGTATTAAGAATACAATTTCAAAAATACCGACAAACATTGTCCGTTCGTCCGATTGTCAATAACAAATTTGGCTGACAACAACAACAATAGATTTCTCTTGCAAATCTATCGAACCAAAATGTTCTAGATGGTTTTGGTTGTATTGGTTTGGTGTGGTTTGTTGGATGTTGTGCACATTGACATTGCTCTTAAGCTGTCAAGCAGCATGTTGTTGTGTGAGGATTGTTGTTAAAACTGATAATGCCAAAAGTCAGTGTGCGTTCTTTTGGATGACTAATACAATTTGGCCGGACACAATCTGTGTATGCATGCTTGGTATGTGTCCGGGTTTAAAACGGGCACCGCACATCAACAAAACACAAAGCATCGCATCGATCGATAAAGTCTTTTATTATTATTTTTTTTTAAAGCCCAGCAAGCGATGCTCAACTCTAGAGGAGATTATATGAGAATATGATGTTGTTGTAGTCAGTTGTTTGTCGCCACTATCTCGTCATCATTGCCGGGCATAAAGAGTTCATTGTTCTTTGCATATTATACGTGAAAGGGTCGCTTCTTTTTACTCTACTTGGCTGGCTGGCTTTTTGTGCTCATTTCGTTGTCGTCATTATTGTGTTCAAGTGTGTCGCAAATTGCATCTAACATTTTCTGCTTTTATAAGTTTCGTTTTTCCGTAAAAGTTGCAATTGTATTTTTCTTTTTTTTTATTCATTTGTTGTATGTAACACCCTCATCTTTTCCTGATCTCTTAAAATTGAATTTAGAGGTGAAAAGAAACATTTTGGTTAAAACAAATGGAAACTTTTTTTTATTCTATTGTGTGCAGCTGTTGCTTCTGTCAATTATCCAAGCTTTAGATACATAGAAGATAGACATCATCATAGATACTACAACATTGTGTACATAGTGATGATGATGATGATAATAATGTTGTTGCTGTCTGTCGTCATCATGATCTTGATATTGAACACGCACATTTGAAACGCTTCAATTCGCCGTAAAACAATTAATTTGTGTAATTAAAAGTTGCAAATGAAAAATGGGAAGAAATACCATAAGAAACCATCATCAACATCATCATCATCAAAATCAACATTAACCACACCCACAAAGCTCCAATTATTTGTATTATACAAAATTTAGTCAAACGTGAAAATTTTTATAAAACTTACAGTAATAACATATTTAATTTTCAAAATTTTTATTTATATGTTTTATTTTGTTTGTTTATTTACAGTGTGTGTTCTGTTATTATAATAAAACTTTTGTTGTTGAGTTAAAGAAATGGCGGTCAATGTCTACTCGACAAATGTGACGACGGATAATTTATCCCGTCATGATATGCTAGCTTGGGTCAATGATTGTCTACAATCACAATTTTCGAAAATTGAAGAACTGTGCACAGGTAAGTCATATCACATTACATCATATTAGAATATATATTAACTATTGATAATGATTCCATAAATGGATTTTATTTAGGTGCTGCTTACTGTCAGTTTATGGATATGTTGTTTCCTAATTCGGTTCCAATGAAGCGAGTCAAGTTTCGTACAAACCTCGAACATGAATATATCCAAAATTTTAAAGTTTTGCAAGCGGCCTTCAAGAAAATGAGCGTCGATAAGGTAAGTCGATCTATCCGATCGTCATTCTATTCTACTATGAATGTCGCGTCACCTTTCTTTATGTTTATAGTTTGTTAGTTAGTTTATTGATTTTGTTTATTTATGATTTTGTTTTTTTTTTGCTTGTGTTGCTTGTAAAATAAATTATTAAATAAATCGGACCAGTGCTTACACTAAGTGGTTCTTTTTACCATATTGTGCTTACGGGTGTGTCTGTGTGTTGTCTGTCGTATGAGAACTTAACTCAATTTAACTGAACTGAACCAAAACTTTATGACAGATTTCAATTTATTGTAGTTACTTCTAGCTGCTTCTACTACTTATTGTAATTGTTTAAAACTACTTGAGCTAATTTATGTTCATTTATTATTGTTATTACTTACATATACAGTCGATCTTCACTATAACTCATTTATTATACCGTAATACAAATTTTTGTAACGTTTTTTACATATTTGATTCAACTTTTATTTGAATTATAATTGTAATATCTTATTTCGTTTTGGTCCCGTCTTATATTATTAAATTTGTGTCCTTTAACATAATCTTATTTATAATATTTGTAGTGCAATTAAGTTTCCGCCATTTTTAATCAAAAAATGGGGCATTAATGTGAAAGAATGATGAAAATATTCATTGTCTTTTGATGCAATGTTTGTTGAATACGGCAGGTGGGGTAGGACATCCCATTGAAGCGATTCCATAATTTCTTTGACGACTTTTTCAACATGTCATGCTGTTGTCTTTTGGAGACGTTTGAGCTTTAATGCTCAACTCAATTGTATCGATTGTTGCTGGTAGCACAATCCAGTGATGGTTATCTTCTTGCCATGAATGTTGGGTTTTCATGTTAAAATTAATGTATGGTCGGGCTTGCCCTACGATATCAGAGCTTTAGGTTGTCGTAGTGGATCGACTATTCGTCGTCAGCCGTGATTCGATGTAAAAATCTCTTCCGATTTTGACATGTGTAGCAGTTGTTATATTCGCATGTCAAAAACCGCGTTCGACGACATCTCTTGGCTTGAGTTCATACGGAACCCAAATCCCTTCTTTGTGCACCATGCCCATGGCTATTTTGACGAACTCTCAAGATTTTAGCGAACTCTTCTTGAGTTCGGCATGAGTCTTGGTCTAATAATGGCTCCAACTCAACGTCTTCAAAGTTAACTGCCCTCCCTTTGGGTTCTTTGTCCGTGAAGTTCTTTGTTATGTGATGCTGATACCAAATCACTAATACTTCAAGGTGTTAATGTAGCCTGATGTTCATGAGCTTACGTTATGGCGTTTTGCATCTGAAAATTTCATACATAATTTATTGGTGGGGCCTTTTGTTTTGTCAAACGTCGGAAACTTATTTGCACTCCAAATATATTATATTAAGGGGACTACACACATTGATTGGAATTCTCACAACGATTACTTTCATGATTGAAGAAACTCCTCGTCCCAATGTGCGGTTTATCTGTGGACATTTTAAAATTTAAAATGTTTGGGAGACCCCTTATTATATTTCACTCTTTTTGGAAGAAATGGATGAAGAAAACTATTTTTACGAAATAAATTCGTAATTAGGAAATCTTCATTGTATAGTTAAGTTCGTTATAAAGAAGTTGGACTGTTTTTTTTTTTTATGTATTTTGTTGTTATTTTTTGTAATTTTATTATTTTGTCACTAACTTACTTTTATTATATTTGTTGTTATATTTCCCTCGCTCTGCGTTGCGTTGCGTTGCGTGTGTGATTAATAAATAATCCAATCCAATCCAATATAAAATTTAGATCATCCCCGTTGATAAGCTAATAAAGGCCAGGTTTCAGGACAATTTCGAGTTTTTACAGTGGTTTAAAAAGTTTTTTGATGCAAATTATGATGGACGCGAATATGAACCAATGATTGCACGCGGTGGCATTAAATTGGGTAATGGGATACATAGTGTCGGTAGTACCGTGGGCAGTAATAATGAACTGCATCATGAACAACGTCGTAATATAAAATTACCATCTGCCGGTGGCAATATTAGAATGGCGGCTGGTGCATATCACACTGGCGGTGCTGCTGGCAGTGCCGCTGGAGGCGGAATCGGTATAACCCCATTGACCGCAGCTTCTGCGCCATGGAGTGGTACATCACGCACTGGTAAAAAACACTATGAATTGAAATATAAGCAAGACCTTGTTGGTGAAGAAAAATATGTGGATGAAGGTGATAAAGAATTATTGGCTGACAGCAACAACACAAGACTGGTCTTGTGTTGATGTTGTATGGGCGCGTTATACGAAAATTTAATGAACGTGAAGTGGCAACACAATGTTGTTGTTTACATGCACATGCACCACTTTCTCACTTACCCAACAACACAACCACCAGCACTAAATGTTTTCAATTTAAATGCACTGAAACACAAATACGCACACACACACACACAACCACCATAGAAAATATTGTACTAGACACTTTTGTCATTTGTGAGCCGCCTTGACCTTTAGATTCTTTTGTTTGATTCCCACCCCCCAGTGGTGACATTGACAAAGTCCTTTATTTTCATGTTGAACTGTGATGATGATGAGAATTCATTGACATGAAGTAGTAGTGTAGTACCTTTTCAGTAAACAAACTACTAACATAAATTTTGTTTTATTTTATTTTATTTCATTTAATTTGTTTGAATTGTTTGTTTGTTATGATTTTTTATTTATTTTGTGTTTCTAATTTCATTATTATGGTGATGATGAAGTCTTGCCTGCCTGTCTGTTATTATCTCCTGCTGTCCTCTGTGTGACACTTTTGTTTATTTTTTTCCGTTTCTTTTTCTTCTTCCATATCGCAATTTTTATTTTTACTTTTAGATTATACCAATTGACAAACTTATTAAGGGTCGCTTCCAAGACAATTTCGAGTTTCTGCAATGGTTTAAGAAATTCTTTGATGCCAATTACGATGGCAGAGATTACGATGCGAGCGGTGCACGTGATGGTGCGCCCATGGGTTTTGGTTCAGCTGCGAAAACTCTGCCCGGCTCTGGAAGTAGTAGCGTCGGTGCTAGTACCTATAGAAGACCAACGACAATGGTGCGCCCGGCGGCAACATCGACAACAGCATCATCGGCAACTAGGCCTAGTATGTTTTGTTATTGAACTGAACACAACTCTCTCTGTTCTGTACTAAAATTGAAATCATTGCATCTTCAGTAACATATTTTTTGTTCGCCTTAGATCAATCAATGAATTGTTGTTGTGTCAGGCGTTTTTTTTTTCTTTTTTATTTTAATTTACCATATTTATTTTCATTCATTTAACTTTTATTTTTTACATTTTCTAAATTAACCCAACAAAAAAATGAATTGGTGAACCCACAAAATCTTTTCAAACTTAAAACCATAAAACACTTTTCCAAACACCTTTATTAATATTTACTCATTTTATGTTAAAAGAAAGAAAAACACATATGCGTTTCACGTTTATTAAATTTTCTTTAAAATTTTTTATATTTTTTTTTTTAAATAAAATTTTAATTTTTTTTTTTTTAATGCTCATATTAATATTAAAAATATTTTATTCCAATTTATGAAAGCAGTCTCAAAGGTGCTACCACGCACAAATGTTGGCTCTCCTTCGAACAGATCAAATTCGTCAGCATCATCAAACAATACTGGCGCTGTTAAGAAGACCGAAGTTGCTGTAAATAATCAGCAAATTGAGGAACTATCCACTCAGGTAAATTTTGTTTTGGATTTGTTTGCTTAGTACAATAAATATTTCAATTATCAATAATAAATTGAATATTGTAGGTTATGGATATGCGTTTAAATCTGGAAGGTTTGGAGAAAGAACGTGATTTCTATTTTTCAAAATTACGCGATATTGAAATTCTGTAAGATTTCTAATTCTTTTTTATTGTATATTATTTCAAATAAATTTATTATTACTTTATATAACAGTTGCCAAGAAGCTGAAGATACTCCGGCTTCACAACCTTTGATTCAAAAGATCATGGATATTCTATATGCGACTGAGGTAAGAATGATTCTTATTGGAAATTTGTTAATAGTTTATATGAGTACACAGAGTGTGAGATTGGTAGTATTATCACCATTATAGCATTAAACCAGAGATAGATATGTATATTATTAGGAAAATAATATTGTTGTCTTTTCATGCAAAAGGGGTTCTTGGATTTTAAATTTTTCGTCTAACAATTTTGTCTAGAAAGTTTGTTTTCCGTTCAACGCAATAATAAACATACAATAAGCAACAAGCTAAAAAATATATCATAATTTCAACTTTAACCATCCACTTACATAGCTAATATAAAAGCAATTTTGTTTTTTAAACAATTTTCTTCATTGATATTATTTTCATTAATTTAATTCGAACATATACAATCGTACAAGGAAGAAAGTTTTATAATATACGATAAATATCTTAAAAATAAATAGATTTCAGTTGTTGATAGGATAACCCTTATGTACGTTTCAGATCTTTGTTCAGATTCACCAATTTTTTAGTATCTTCTGAATAAATTCTTCACCATTTTTCTAATATTTTCTCACGAATCATACTTTTTGAAGATATAGTGGTGTGTTTTTGGATTCCACTTGCATACAAATCCCATAAAATGTTCAAAGGCACAATAGTCATTTCGGAGTTTCGAAACTGGCCACAACAAAGCGCATACAAGCCAATGGAGCTGATTTGTTTAACGTGAACATCTGTCATGAAGACTCCATATTAAGTATTGATGTTGACTATCAATATCCTCTTGGATATACATATATCCACAGGTACCAAATTCGAGTCATATTTAGTTTGGTCGCATAACTCACTCCTTGATTTACAGGATCTTCACTCAAATGTGTATGTGGAGTGTATATAGTTTAAATCACGTGTAGTTAACACTGTTTAAACGAACTCCATACAAAAAAATTTACGCAATGTCGTAAACTTATTCACAAATTCAGTAATGTAAGCCGTGTATACTGAGGGCTGCCCGAAACCTCAGCTGATCTATGGGGCACAGCACCCAGCTGTACATATAACGCAACTCCATTGCCGTCTTTGCGGGCAATGTACCTGTGGTACCAAACGCAGTCATTGCTCAATCTTCGTACCTGAAGGTACTACCAATTTCTTGGTTTGGTGGCCAAAATTGTTTTCACCCAGTTATGGCCTTGAAATCCAATTTATAGAGGATGATAAGTAAAATATATAATATATCTTCTTTGATTAGAATTTTGAGTAAATTGGGCTTGAATAAAATTCGGGATACAACACAAATGGACAGTAACAAGAAAAGTTACAACCATAGGACAATTTTAACTTCCGCTTGCACTTAGCTGTTAACTTTTAAGTTCGAGTATCAGGTTCGTTATAATTCATGACCATACAGACCCAAATTTAAATTAATGTTTTTCTTAGAAAAAGTTTTTTGTTTTTTTTCTTGTCGAACTGAAATTTTGACACTATGTGTGATCCATATTCACTTTCAAGATCCTCATTTTGGTTAATTAGAAGCATACTTTTGGGCGATGTTAATTATTTTTGTAGTTACTTTAGGCGCTGATTAAGTATTTCACTTTTGCGACAAAAACAAATTAATTTTATATAACTTCAGACAGAGGTACAATCTTTACGTCCAACGAATTTGCATACATAGTGTTAAAACCTTGTGCGTTGGTACGGAACCCTTCATATGGGAGTCCGACTCCCACTTGACCGATTTTTTACTCTGTATTTGTACAAGTTTCTTTATTTTTATTCCGAAAATGCTGTACTTACTTTCATCAAAGAATACAGCCTTCTATAGCGCTTCTATATTTACTGTTTGTAGTAAATTGTCGGTTAGCCAATCCTGGTCTAATGCGAACCAATGAACGCAAACCATAGACTTTCTTAATAAGTACGTTATTGCAAAATTGCCTGAGACTATTGGTCCCTTGACCAATTTATACTTTCCAGCCAAATATTCAATAACTGCATATAAAATCAAAATAAATGAATGAAGCCATTTTAGGAAACGTTGTTCTTAAATTATAGTTTTGATAATGGATGTCTAATATCAATAAAAGTTAATTGGGGAAAAGCGTACGCGTGAACACATCTTAATCAAAATTATGTATAAAATATTTAATTTTTATTAACAATTTTATATTATAAATTAACAGGATGGTTTTGCGCCACCGGATGAAGTGCCACCAGAGGATGAAGAGTATTAAATTAAAAAAAGGACAACGACGTTTAACCACCACACCACACCATTATCAATAAATAACAACAGCAACAACAAACTGAGAACAACAACATTACAATTTACATTAAACAAAACGGAAAAAACACAATTTACAAAGAACAAAAGAACATTTCAATAAGATTTGCAGTAAAATAAATCACATAAGCATAACAACAACATAATATATATACACACATGTGCATGAGAGATACAACAAAAATGAAATGATATGTTAATCAATGTTATCAATATGAAGTTGCGTGGAGGAGGTGACTTGAGCTAGGACTTAAATGATTTCATATAATATTTTTTTAAAAAAAAGGAATATAAGTGAGGAATTGTCACTGAACAATGTTTATTTTGCTGTAACACATTAAATTCAATGTTTTAAAGTGAGAGAAAAACTCTTACTATTTTCATTCACCAATCATGAAATCACTTTTTATTTAATTGTAATTTTAACACTTAAACAAGAAATGCAAACGAAACAACAATTAATTAAAAATAAACTTATAATATGATTACAAATAATAATAATAAAACGAAAACAAAAAAAGTATTTGTGAGAAAACCTGCTCAACTGAAATCAATTTGTTATGCTGCTTATGCAGCTGCTGGTGTAACGAAATGAGTTATATCTTGAAGTTATGTTGAATAATTTTGGAAAATGAAATGAAAACTGAAAGTTATAAATTGTTTACAGTATAAGATGCGCTTAGCTTTTTGTTAAATTTGATATTATGAATTTATATGTGTAACATTTTTTTGAACTTTGCATTTATGTATTGTATATCTATATATCTATCTATAAAGAAAAGAAAGAAATCAAATTACTTTCCAACAGTCAAATGAAATTTGTAACTTAATTTTGATTAAAAATTTCAATTTTTAGATATAGTTTTTTTTTTTAAATCATCATGACATGACACCACTCTCTAAGCGCTACTATATATCAAAAATACATTGGAATATCCATTGCTAACACACACTCATCTCTCTCTCTCTCTATGTAATTGTGTCAGCAGACTCCATCATTTCTCTTGGAGAAAGATGATTAGATGTTCTACGATTATATTGTAATGTGTACTATGTAAAACAACCATTAAAACAACATATTAAATCTTTTTAAATAATATGGAATAATTACACATACTCCTCCATCTCCTCCAACTCCACCTCCTTCTCATCCATTTACTTTTTTAATAAACGAATTTTAATTTTTAAGTTTATTGTGTCTCACTCAGTTCTCTCTTATTCTCATTTTTTTAGTTTTGTATTTATGATGCGCGTTAAATTTTAAATAAATATAACTTTTTTCTAATATTTAATTTTCTATGCCTTTTTATTATATTTTTGAATTTTCAATTTTAGTGTTTTTGTTTTCTCCCTTATCTCTGATGGATTCAAATTATTTTATATAATTATTTTTATATGTATGTAGGTGCGTTTTTTTTCTTAATTCGTGATAAAATGATATTTGATTGGAGCATAAGATTCTGTAAATATTTTGTTGCTTCTTCAATGTACAATTTACATAATCATAAATAAAATAATTTTATATTTTATGTATTATATACAATTAGAATGAAAAAAAGCACTTAAGAATTTATATAACATATTATAAATTGATATATTGTATGTAACACAATACAAGAAACAAGAAGAAACAATACAAAAAAACAATCGAATTGATTTGATTGTAATAAGATTTATAAATTTCACATACTTACATATATAGAAAATTCTTTGTGTGTTGTCATACTTACGGTACTATATGTACCATATATGTTTATATGTAGTCAAAAAAAAAAAAAAAAAAAAAAAAACGGATAAAAAAATATAAATAAAATATCATGTTGCTTGAATAAAATTTAAAATCCATGCATCATTGCTTCGATATAAAGAAAAGGAGTATAAAACGAGCCCCTCACTGTGAAGTGTGATACGGGTATTTGGCTTCTTTCTCCTTATTAGCATAATTTGCAAAGAAATCCTGAACTGGAATACAAATTGCTGAGCTCAGATTCATCTGTTAAAAACCCAGTCTACTGGGATTAACGGATTAATTGGTATTTGTTTCGAAATTGACTTTTTGAAGCAAATTTGTTCTACAGACCTGGGAATATTATAGCCATAATCACTGTAGTTACAAAGATAATATAAATTTTATTTTATCGTTTAAGTTGCCAGCCTATAATAAGCGGAGAACTCCTGTAAAGTTTGCTCTTTGTCGCTTACGTTATTCTCGTGGTTATGGCTCGGTATGTCAATTTGGTAGAGCAGTGATGAAGGACCACTGGATTACTAGGAAACTTGTTGCTTGCAATGGAAATAATTAATTGAATCCCAAGATTGACGTACCTTACAAAATGGTTTGGTCCAAAAAACATATTTGGCAACACGTTAAGGGTAACAATAAGCGTTTTTTATATTTTCAAATTTAACAACACGGTGAAGGGTTGATCTTTTCTACGTTTCTTTGCATAGCGTCCTCCCATTTCAACACCACTACCCTCCTCCCACACTTATTTGATCCGTATTAATGCAATTCGAATGTCATTCTCTTTGCCCCAGTTGTTTTTGCAAGCGTCTATCGTTCGGTTGATGTAAGATTCGTCGCTTATTAATTTTGTTTTTGCTAAATTTTGTATTTCATATTACATATAATGAAATTATGAAATGTGATTTGTTGTTTTTGGGTAATTGGTTTCTTTAGTATGCAATGACAGCCGGCTTGTCTATTACTAGACGCTCAGTACCGCCATTTTGTGTAAAGTGTAAAAAGAAAAAGTGCAAGTGTGTCTATTAAATTAATATCAAAGCTTTGAAAGATAAATCATTAAGAAGTGTAAATATTGTCAAAAAATAATTGTGAAACACTCGTCATTTTTGATCACATTTCCTTGGAAAGAAAGAAACAGGGGTCCTCACGCAAATGTTGACCATTCTGACTTTAGTAAACTACGGATTGCCACAATTTGCTACACTCATTTGTCTCGCAAATTGTCGACGTCTTGCATATCTTTTGTTGTATGCAGTAACTGTCACTTACAGGCAGGTTCGAATCTCGATTAAGTTGAATGTAGTTTTTTTTCGCAATTATCGCTTCTCGTAGTTCAAGAAAAAGCTCTTGGACTCAACATTTGGTGACCCCGACGTGATCTCTTCTTATCGATCGTTTTCGTTGAAACCAGATATTGTCATTACAATCAACATGTGGTGCCAGTGATTATGAAAAATGTTCACTTTTGCTTACATGTTTATGTATTGCCTAGGCCAAAACTAGATTCAGTATGAATTTGTTTCGATCAATTGGTGAGCTATCAGTGTATCCTTTGTATCTTTAAATCGTGTGTTCTTTTTTCCTGTAAGTAATGTTATCAACCTTTTGTCTAATGTTATGCCAAGATATTTGATATTTCTACACCTAGGTATCACCATTAAACAAGAAAGTGTGAATAGATTATGTTCTGATTGTTGAGTAATTGTTTACAAATAATAGCGTAGCAGTTTGTTATACCTCAGTCAAGTTCTGATTCTACTAGTTCTTTAACAAAAAATGATAGTGATTTCCTTTTAAAAAGATTTCGTGATGAATCTGCATAGGTTAGGTGATTCTATTGAAACTTTTCCATTCCCTCATTAATGAATTATGTGCTTTTGATGCATAAACCCCATAAGAAGAATGTTTTAGTAAGATAAATGTGCTGCCTTTGTTATTCTTTAACTATGCAAATAAGTTTCAACTATTACATCTTCACCTAGGAATGCTCAACTTTAGTGAAACTGGGCACACTGATCAGACAGATTACTAAAACTTACAACATTCAACATATTCGATTTGTTACAGGCTTATGTGAAAAACATTTTACTTTTTCTCTTAATAATAAACACATTATAAGCAATAAAATGTATGTTGCTCATTTCACTTTCTAAACAATTATATTTCCAAATATTTCTTTGTTTTTTGAACTCATGACTTTGTTTCTTGTAAATATGTAAACATTTCGCTTAAGAAAGAGTAAGTATGTAAATGCAAAACAAAAGGATAAAATTATTTCACAGCAGATTGTATATGGGGTTGTTTGTGTGTCCCATCACAGAAGGGACGATGCTCCGTTTGCTTACAATTGCAAAGCCAATAATCACCGGTTTTCTCAACTTTAAAACGTATAGGCCTGTTTGGAACCATAAGAAAATTATGATAAATTCCTCAATCATAACAATTGTAATTTAATTTACCTGAGTTTAATTTTTAGAAATTCATTTTTATGCGTGCCATCACAGAGTGGCTGCGATTTCGACTTGCCACAGAGGCACCAACTGTAGACCTTGTCTAAATTATATTGTATGAGTAAAGCGGATTATATAAACTTCTTACAAAGCTTTATCAAACGATAACTACATACCTTTATCTAAATGTATTTTAAATGGTCGCTTGTCAAAGATTGCACCATTCTCCTTTTGTTCTGATGAGGTTTGTTTATTATCGAGCACATTCTTAGGAATAGTTTTTGTTTCGGTTGTTTTGTTGGTGGGAGAAGTAGCATCGGATTTAACACTATAGAAACGTTGCTAAATGAAAAATATTTCATTTGCTTAACACACATAGGATAGAAGAAAGTCTTTAATATTTGGTTAACTTACAATTAACGCCCATTGTGAAGGCAATCTACGATGTAGTATTAGCGACATACTTTCAAAAATTTAATGGTAATTAAAAAATCCGTTCACTTTATACCAAAAAAATAAAACACATGCATTCACTTGTTCACAGATGTGAACAGCTGATTTCAATGCACAATAGACTGCCAACTCGAGTTTATTATTTTGATAACAAATGCATGGTGGCCCTAATTACGATAACTTAGGTTATCGTTTTTTCAATTGAATTTTTTCTATGAATTAAATATCTTTCATTTTATTTATTAGATTTTTAACTATACATTTTGCCTAGTAGTTTTTCTTTGGACAATTTATATTTTTTCGATTAATGACTAATACCTTGGACTTTTCTCTAGTCATTACGATTAACTAATTCAAAATGGGAAACGCGTGCTTGGCTATCTACTGTTATCAATTATTTAGATGGTAAAACTGCAATTGATAGAAGGAGATAATGAAAACGACCAATCTGTGGGCACACTCAAGTGATATGAGCTATTTTTATAAATCAAACCACGTTTGTGGTAAAATTGTAGTTGTCCCATTATCGCTGAAAAAACAATTGAATTTCCAAACACAGTTTCTTTTAACTTGAACAATTTACAATTGGTGTACACTTTCAAAAGACTTTTTTTGTGTAAAAAACCTGTATCGGAACCATACAGAAATTTAATAATTTATAACAAAATTGTGTGTCCATACAAAACAAAAAATGAACGATAACAAAATATTTAGAACTCATCATGGAATGGATAGTATTTGTGGCTTGACATGCCTGTGAAAGGTACAATACGTTTGCCCGTGTGATATCCATCTAAGATTTTCATGTCTTCAGCACTGAGTTCAAAATCGAACACATTGAAATTCTCAATTATGCGATTCTTATTTGATGATTTCGGCAAAGGCACAACACCCAATTGTATTAGATATCGCAGACAGATCTGTGACGTAGGTCGACCATGTTTCTTTCCTAATTTCTGAGCAGTTTCGTCATACAAGAAGTTTGGCCAGCGTCGAGCAGGTTGCGGCCGCGCCAATGGGCAATAGGCACAGATAACAATATCATGTTGCTTGGAGAACTCGATAAGTTTCTTTTGATTGAAGCCCGGATGACATTCAACTTGATTCACGACTGGCTTAATACGGCAATTCTGTAGAACACGTTCCGTTTGTGCAGCATTAAAGTTAGACAGACCAATACTGCGTACCAAACCCAAGTCAACGAGTTTCTCCATTTCGCGCCAAGTATCCAAATAATCGACATCTGTTAGTTCCAGTGTTCCATGTACATTGCCATCATTCAGAAACTTTTGTCCGACTGGAAAGTGTACTAAATACAAATCAACATAGTCCAGGCCAAGATTCGATAAGCTCAAGCGAAAGGCATTCTCAACTAGTTCTGGATCATGATGTATGCCACCCAATTTGGTGGTCACAAATATATCAGCACGTTGAATGACACCCTGTTGTATCTTCTCGCGGATGGCTTGGCCAACTTCGGTTTCGTTTTCGTAAACAAATGCGGTGTCGATGTGTCGGTAGCCCGCATCAATGGCATCGAGTGTCGCCTGATAAGCTTCTGTTTCAAATGATTTCCACGTGCCCAGGCCAAGTATGGGCATTTCTTGACCATTATTTAATGTGATTTTCGGCGCTAACTTAGGCATTTTGTTGATAATATAATAGTGAATTTAGTACGCAAAAATTGAATTCTCAGTAATGGTGGCTTTTTTTCTTACAATAAACGACGCGAATCAATTGTGTGTGTGTTGTCTGTCTACAAACAAGCGAGCGAGCGTCTAACAATAATCCAATCCGTCCAAGGTTCCGCGATAAACTGTTTCGTTGTGTCATACTACGGTGTTTATTTTTTCACTATTTCATCTTTTTATTTAGTCTGACTAATCATGCACAGAGCACAGTGGCGTAGTTCTCACAAAATCTTTCATTCATTAAACATATCTCGGCCCCGAACTCAACACCCGGCACCCTTCTGCAACAGTCATGTCAAATTGACGACAAAAAAAAAAACCTGTTTGAAGCTTTTCACACCATTTTTTTTTTATCAAAGAGCTGCCAACCTATTTTTTTCTTAAGTGAATCAGTTAAATTCAAATGAAATAATCTTCATTAATAGCTTTTGCTTTGCTAACACAGATTTATTTATTTATTAAGTTTCTTTCTATCATTTTGTTGTTTTCAAGTTGAAATTTATAAATTTCTGAAGATATTATTTAATAATATATATTATTATTATAAATACACATAAATATTAAACAGGAAAAATATAATGACATCAAAATTTCTTAATATGTTTTCTTGCATACTATTGAGTTTTAAATAGAATTTTATTACTGTTAAGATTACTATTTTTATTTATTTATTCTTTTGTAACATTTAGACACTTTTCTTATATTGATATTATCTTTTAATTTCAAAAAGTTACTACAATTTTTTGTTTTATTTTTTGAATTATTGTTTATTTTAATTTTTATTATTTTATTTCTTATTTGTTAATTGGTGTTTGTCCTTACAATGAGCTCATTTGAGACTTTTTGTATTTATGACTAAAATTTATTTTATTTTATTATATTTTAATTTACTAATAGCCTTTCTACAGTGAGTAAAAAGTTGAGAATTCTGGTTTTGCGTCCAGAGTGTGCTCTGGTGTGTTCTGGTGAGCTCTGAACGGACGTTGGCAAAATTAAACTGAAAATTTGTGAAAAATACATGATTAAGAACATTTTGCATTTTGGGTTCATCGAGAACACAACCAGAACCCAGAGTTCTCACTGCTACAACATGTCCTCAATTTGGTCATCTTCTCTGTTGTTGTTGTCATCAGAGCACAGAGTTCTGCTTGTGTTCTCAGAACCCAACTTTTTACTCACTGTAGAAGACTTCCTATGTTTTCTAGAATAAATATTCTTTATTTTTAAATTGTAAGTGATCATAAATTATTATAGTGATAATATATTGGTGAATATGGAATATGAAAATACACGTTGAAATACAATAATAACAATATTAATTTGATTTACATAATTGTTTTGAGTTCTGTCTATTCAAGAATCTTGTTTTTTTTAACCTTTTCTACACACAGAAAACTTTTTTTTTTTAACATTTAATAGACAAGAGTAAACCTCCGAATTAACGGTTATAAAAAATGTATGTGACAATATGTCAAGATATTGACCGATGGCTTAAAGCGTAAAAAGTATTTGCATGGAAATGTCTGGTTAGTTAAGAAATGTAGCCTACGTCCTCTTTGGCGTCCGTGTACCCAAATGTCAATAGGGTGAAGGCGCTTAAGGCTTTTCCTGGAGGTATTCAGAAGCTAGCCTAATGTAATGAGACTGTAGCCGGTCATTATACCGACTTGTGTGCAACAGAGAGGATTTGCAAGTCCGTGGATATGACGTCATTACTATAGTCTGAAGAGTAGAGTTTGATACCCTTTGTTGTTGAGAAATTGGATAGTGCACCCGGTTCGCCTTCGTACGGCCAACATAATCTTTCGTTGAATTTGAGTGAAAAAATCAATTTCAATTCTCTTTTGAAATTAATAAGTAAATCTTCGCATATTAATACGAGTCTAAGCAAAATTTGTTTTGAAAAGCACTGTTCTTTTGAACCGTTTTTTATTTCTACAATAAAAGTTTATTGTATACTAGCGTACTTGACTTAACCTCGTACGGGTTGCATCCAACCGAACGGCGACAAATGCCAGATATCAGATATGTTTCCTTTCTTAGCATCACTATATTCTCTCTATTACAGTTTGAGTATCAACAAAGAACACGGTTTGAAAATCAGCTGTGAGCACAGTTTGAATGGCACTATACAGTTCTGTATTTTTTTTTGGGCACAGTTCATCCTTAAAATAATCGAACTTAGTTTTATTCATATAGATGATGAAAGTATTTTTAAAACCGGATGAGTAGTTTCGAAGATTACCTCTAACATCCAAACAAACATTACCTCTTTAAAATATTAGTATTAATATACCATAGATTAAACGTTAAACAACGCTAACCGTTTTCAAACATTGATGTGCTTTGTTTTGGCACACTAGGATCTTACGGATGTTATATGCAGCATTGGAACCCTAAATCTGTATACCATAGCGCAAGACAGGGGCCACAACTTGCTCATCAGTTTGCTCATTTTAATGAAGAAGGAATTCGCAGGAAACTTTTAGATTGCCTTTAAATAGCGGTGAGTCCTTCCTGGGTACTTCAGGTGAGGATAAACACAAAAATTTCCTTCTTCTTTGGGTTCTTGATTCTCTAGATCTGACCCCCAGCTAATACTGGCTTCTTGCAGACATTAAAAAGATGATCCAGGGAAAGAAATTTTGTCCAAATGAAGAAGTTATTGTTGAAACTGAGACCCACTTTGAGAGCAAAGTTAGGCCAAAAACTTATTGACTGCCATATAAACTGTGCTGACAATTATGAATATACTTTTTGTACCCGCAAAATCTTTATTCTTGGGCTGTGGTTGGTCCAAGTTGACTGGAAGTTTTACCATGACCATATTTGCTTAAATCGAACGGATCGGATTAGTCGAAATCATTAGGAGGTTAACTTTTGAATTAATAGTTTTCCAGTTTGTGACCTTTTCTTAATGTTTCCATGTGTGTAAAAGGTTTTTGAGTTACCGTGAAACTGAATTCATTTATTTTGTATTTTTCAATTGAAGTTCAGAGCATTGGAATTATCGTCTTTATACGCAATGTTCTTTGATTAAATTGTTTTGTTTTTAGGTAGATTAACAGTATATTTTCTTTTTGATTAATGTAGGTGCTCTTAATATTTGATTTGATTTTCTCTTTCATTGTTGTTTGATTATTATTTCTTAATTTCCATTTATAATGAAGTATGGATTGAATGATGAATTAGAATACACATACGAGTACATATTGTATTTTGAAATTTTTTATTATGTATTTTTGTTTAAGTATTTTTTGCAAGTAACGAAATTAGTTAAGATTGTCACATCTAATCACATTTATTATAAGGTTATAGTACACCATAAATACATAAAATACTCGTAATACATTATTAAAGTGTCCTTTAAGTGTTTGTCATGTATCATTAGCTATTTATGGTATTTGTTACTAAACAGAGAATATCCCTAAAAAATAGTATTGTATGTATTCATATTCATATTGTAATCTTAGTAAGTATGGTATATTGAAAACTCTACTGGTACTATATAAGTAATTCCCTTAAAATTCTTTATTTAGAAAGTTTTTCATTTTGTGCTTGAGAAGTTTTTTTGTTTTTTGTTTTTGTAAATAATTTAATTTTTCCCTTTAAGAATCTGTTTATACTTGTGTGTATAAGGTATCTAAATGGACGATATTTAAATTTGTATATATTTTAGTACTTATGTATGTGTTTGGATGGGTGTTTTTATGATTTGAAATTACAATATTTCTATATATGTTAAGTACCATAAGTAGATAAAATATCATAATGAATTTTAAATCTACTTTTAACTCTTATGATAATGTAATGTATTTTTATATATTTTTTTCTTATGGTCTTAACAATAAGTTTTTGGTGTTTATATTAATTTAAAATAAATTTCCAAAACAATTACCATAATTAATTTTATTAAATTATTTTGTATTTAGTAAAAATTCGTTCGTTCGTGTTTTGTTTTATTTGTTGTTAGTTTTTTGGGGGAAACCACGTTGCGTAAAATCTTTAGATTGTTTTATTGAATGGTTTTGTTCTTGAAAATTTTAAAAAGAAGAAGAACAAAACTTAAGAAATCAAGTAAAATTATTATATAAACAAAATTTTGAAGCATTCAAAATTAAGATAAAGTGTGTCCCAAAATTCATATAAAATTTTAATATCGCAATAGGTAACAACAGGTTAAGGTTATTAGAAATGGAGGGATTGAACAATACAAATTCATTGTTGAATGATATCTATACATATAATAAAATCATCGATTTTGAAATTTTTGTCTGTTTGTTTGTTCGTTTGTACACCCATAACGTAGAAGCCACTTTGGATTCAAATTCGAATAACTGAAAGATGAGAAGCTTTAGCGTGATTAACATCGATTCCCCGAATCAAAAGATATTTATTTTTAATTAAACCTAAGGCTATTAAACATAATATTCTCCGGATTTGCATAGAGGAAGAGAGCGGTGGTATAATAATTTATTAATAACTGAGTAAGCACAAACGTATTGCGCTCTTCGTTCTTTTCGTTCATGTTTGTAGTCGCCAAAAGATAAAAAACGATCTACTTAGAGAAAGCAGCTCAAAGTTATAGATATTTATATTCATACCTGTTTGATTATTGCTGCGGTATGGTTCGTTCTTTGCATTTTGTGTATGCGGTGATTGTAAGCACTATGACTTTAGTTACAAATCAATTCGAGTTTTGTCAAAAACTGAGTGTGTTCAAACATGCAAAGCAAAAATGTTAGCTCAGCCTAGTCATCCACACACAAATAACACATTCGTTTATAAGACTATGAATAAACGCAGTTACAGTTCGAAATTTTCTTACAAAATAGTAGGAATAGTTAGTTAACTTCAACAACTGTGAGAAAATTTCATTCCGCGACTATCGAAGCCTTAAAGGAGGAATGGTCGCTGTATGAATGAAATTCAGACACATTTAAGGAAAGTCATGTGAGCGTACCATTATATTCCATATATAAAATATTCCCTTCCTGAAATAGTTAACTAACATTCTATGTTAGATTTTCATAGAGCACATTGTCCAGAACACTCATCAATCCATTGCTTTGCTTCTACGATATTTTTACCATCAAAAATCAGTACATTATCACCACATTGTTTTAAATATAACAGAGGTAGAGTGCATAAAATCAATGTGACTTGGTGGGTTATCATGAAAGTTGATTTCTTAAAGAATCAATAGGTTTTTCTTTTGAAGCCTCATCAATGTATCTGTTTATATGATTCACGAAGCACTGAGAATTGGATCATGATACTAATCTTAGTCAACAGTTTATGAAGCTCTGTTGTATGCTTTAGAATAGAAATATAAGTAATGTAGGGGGTCTTTTGTTTTCTTTCTATTAAAATCCCTTCTTTCTTCTTCTTCTTTCAATTTTGGGACACTCTTTATGTTAAATATTATTTTTTCATTTGATAACAAGAATTAAAGTTCTTAGTTTGTTTAAAGCGGATTTTAGTAGTACATATTCGAGAGACCTG
This sequence comes from Amiota communis, assembly GCA_037043315.1. NCBI lineage: Eukaryota > Metazoa > Arthropoda > Insecta > Diptera > Drosophilidae > Amiota > Amiota communis. Next base: position 2,357,896 of record JBAMAV010001386.1, on the reverse strand, counting down.
TGGAAGAGGAATGGAGAGGAGTTTAATACTAGCGTGGCTTAGGAGCAGTTGTAGACTAAAAACTATTTATTCATATTAATCAATCATTCATTTCAATTCAATTATGTCTTCTATATGGTATATTCATGCTTTCTTAGGCTAATAACATTTAAATTGTTTATTGTAATATTTTTTTTTTGAAATATTCATTAATTAAACATTTTTTTTTGACTATATTTTCTTAATTTCCATTTTCTTTTTAATTATATTTTTTGTTTTATTTTCCATTTTATTTGGTTTGTATTAACAGCTAACAAGGTCCCTCTCCAGTGTTTATTTTTCAAAATTTTATTTCAAAATTTACTATGGGTATTTTTACTTATATATGATTTTCTTTTACAATTATATGTATATAAGTAAGTATGTGTTACTTACTGTACCATACATCAAAATACCAATTTAAGAAATAAAATTATGTATACAAAATTAATTAAATTTTTGTAAAAATAAAATATAATAAAATAATATTTAAATAAAAAGATAATCCATTTATTGCCAATATTTTTACATACAAATAATTGTTAATATACTAAATACTATTATTACATATTATTATAATTATTACATATTATTTATTAATGACTAATTTCTCTTAATTAAACACATAACATTTATGGTAGATTAATCTTTAATTAATATATTGTATTTTTGTGTACTATTAAGATTAATAGATTATAGTATTTCAACTACTCGTACAATTTGTGTTAGTGATAGTAGAAGATGAGATGAAAAATACTCATTAAGTTAAAAAAATAGTTTCTCATACTTAAAGTTCATGAAATTATTTACATTTTAGTAATAATTTATATAAATAGTATAATATTTATATTTTATTTAAATTAAATTAAAACAGTTGATTGTTGTTGTATATACCATAGTAAAAAGTTAAATATATACACGCCATACATTAATTAGGAAACGTTTAGTATCACACAGAAGTATAAAACCAAAAGTGGTTTGTAACTTTTTAGCCACATTTTCTTGACAATATAATAATAAAATAAAATATTGTATTGTAGTTGAAAAAAATTGTAGTAATTTTTAAGATTTTCACTTTAATTTGCGGAGGTGTTTTGGATTAGAAAAAGTGAAAATTTAATAAAATATAATAGTATGTTTTAGGGTTTCCTAAGGGAACCTTTAAGTTATTTGGTTAGCACACCTTCTAGGCTCTCTACTTAGCTATGCAGGTGTATATGGTTCTGGGACAGACCCCGAGGGTAAATGAGCTTACTTAACTTTAATTTAATCAATTTTGACTTAAAGAAGCTATCTCAATTTAAAAGAAGATAAATGTATGACATATGAATATTTGATATCTGAAAGGATATAGATTAATAATGTTTATAATAAGACTGCTCCAAAAGCCATTTGTCAATGGTATTTATATAGAATTTGTAGAGTTCATTATTCATAAATTAAGAATATTTTATATACTTATGTATGTTGAATGTTATATTTGATTATTCTTTCTATAAACTATTTATTCTCGGTTTTTCGGGTTTTACTGATTGATTCCATATACGATTCTGAAGGATATCAATACAGCTTAAGCTCTTAAATCCTATAATTTTTAATTTCCTTGTTTTGTGGCATCTTTCAATTTCAAGTTTCCTTTCATCTACAATAACTTCTTTATTTACTTAATTTATATATGTATGTAAGTCTACATTAAAGTGAAATTATATATTAACTACAATATTATTTATTAATGTGTATGTGTATTTCTCTCAGTGTAATACTTTAGTTTTGGTTTTTGCAAATGTTGCTGCTACTTCTATCATTATTATTATTATTATTATACGTGTATACTTTATACTACATGCTACTGTCTAAAGCTACTATTCTATTAGATTTATCTATAAACTATGGTATTACTCTCACACAATTTTTTGGAGAAAGCTTTTAAGCCTTACGGGTTGGTTCAATTTTCTGTGACATTGCCGTGAGAACGCGCTGATTGTCAATGACACGGAAACAACTTATATAGGAACGCACTTCGCCTTCGCTTTTTGGTGATGGTGGTTCCAAGCCTTGTTTAGTAAACAAACAAATAAAAAAGGTAATAATTTAAAATTAATGAAAAGGTTTATAGTTTTGTGTTTTTTTGGTATTTTTTTTAATTGCCATACCCAAACTACGTGAACGACAAAAGCGTATGGTGCGCATGGTTTGTGCCATCATGTGCATTTTCTCAAAATTAACTAAACCGTCTAGACTGGTTTTATTGCCTTCGTGCGCGAATGTCATATCCTTGAGTAACAAGGGCATAAACGGTATAACCGGTGGCTGTAGTTTACCCACGAAAACACGATAGGCCCGATGATTACGACTCGGATCGATGAGCGCCTCAAACTCTTGATAAAGTTTACGAAATTTCGACGGTATTTTCTCCCATGTTTGGTGTAAACGTGATACGGCCATATTCGATAGACCCATGACAACAGCAAAGAAAGCATTCAAATTTTGATATTCCTTGCAACTATAAAAAAGGAATAAAAATTGATTAGTTGAAATACGAATAGACATGTGAACATAATTAAAAGATACTCACTAGGCTGCCAATTTAATAAATTTACGTAATAAACCAACACGCTTGCTCATGCTATGCGTAGAAACAATCTCAGTGACAATCCAATATTGAACTTCATTGAAACGGCGCAAAAATACATCCAAATTAGCAGTGATCTTTGTTGGTGGGAAGAGGATAGAAAATGGGTTAAATGACAAATGAATAAATTAAGTGAATTTATATACAACATAAATATGATGTTTGTTGGTTTGTGCGTCAATCAAAACCAGACCAAACCACCGTATCTATCAATTCCTCTGAGTGGTCGGGTCTTCGTCTCGCAATCACCCGACATCAGTCGACCAAGGACTACATTAACCATGGCGCGAGTATGCAGTTGTACATGCTGCAACCCCAATTGTATCTGATACAGCCCCCTTGCAGTTAAAATAGCAACCACTAAGATATTCCACTTCTAAAAGTATTGAAGTGTGCATAGCAAGTTTAAAGGAAAAACTATTCTACAACCAATGCCTAGCAATAAATAAATTCAAAGACTGTTTGAGTAAATGATTAATTGACACATGTCAAAATTGTAACAACAATCGCCAATATTTTTAATATTCTCGTGAGTTAAAAGCTGTAGCTGCATGTAATTTATACATATATTCTTAAAATAGAGGAAGCGAAAATGCCTGTCAAAAAATAGTCAAAATTATTTTTTCTTTTTAAGCGTATCGCTTGAGAACGGCTTGCTCTATTTGAGTGAACCGGAAAAGATAGATATTAAGACTTTTTGTATTAAAAGTAAAGTTATAACGTGCGTTCGCTGCTACTCAAAGTAATACCTTGATAGGCTAGTGTGTTAAGCGTCGGCTCGGAAGTTATGTCGCTTGCAAAGGGCGATCTCTTCTTCTTATTTCAAAGTTTGGCAAACCCAAGAACAAATTGTGTGTAATTTCGCGATACATAACAAAAAACGTTTTCACGCAAAATCAATTACGGTAGTGTAGCGATACTACATACGTGCAACGATTTTTGTGATTGCGGGTTGAAATTGTTGTTTATGTTACAATCTTTTCTATTTTGGCACATAATATTGATGGCAATAATTATAATAATTGTGCCAAAGTGTTCGCTAATATGTCTGTATTTCATACATTCTGTGTAAAACAGGCGAGCAATTGTGAAAGCAAGAATGAAAAATTATGAAAGAAATACCTACCATAAATATACGGCGCGAATGAAATACAATATTAAAATTGACTGAATTATAAAACCCATCTTAACCGCCAAGTACAAAGTCATGGGAATCAGCTAGTCGATAATAAATTACTTAAGAACATAACACATATAACAAAATCCAACTTCATGACACAGCATCATTTTCATAGAAACTCACAACCTTGTACACATACTATGGTATACTCAGAAGGTAATAAATGCAATCAGTTAATTTGAGGTTTCCTTTTGTGTTGCTTTCCCCCACAAAACTAAGTTATTAAATGGTTTCGTTCACATACTTAATTTTAGCTTGAATTTTATATATTTGTGTGGAGATTAGTTGCTTACTGTAAGTGGTGAATTTGTTTCGACTAAAAAAGCCCCAAAAAAATAACAATGCATAAAATCACTATGGTGACTTGGTTTTACTTTTTGTAAATCGGATTTTCGACTCACTACGCCTGGTTGAAACTTAATTAAGTGTTTGGTTTTATAGGGGTTTCGTTAACATGTGTTTTAGCAAAATGCTTCGTTTAAGGTTTGGTCAAAAAAGCTTTTAAAACTTCACAAACTATACAACAAAATTATGACATGACACTCATGCGTTCATGTATGGCAAATACGACAGCCTTGTGAACTTGACCAACAACTTGGCTTTTTGGACTATTAAAACACACACACATATACAAACACACATGTACAAATAAAAAGACCAGCATTTGTTGCTGTTATTGTTCATCTATGAAAACAAAGTATTGTAATTTACCATATCTGTCTGTGTGTTCATTTCACTTGAAGAAGGCTTACTTACCTTGCCAAAATGATGCCGACCAAATGTTTGGTAGAGCAACTCATATTCATGCACGGCCCAAAAAAGATCCCATTCAAATACTGTTATGTGGTAGGCCAACTCTTTGGTACTCAGCATTTCCAAATCAACATCGATGCCTTCGGTAGGTGCCTCTTGTTCAGGCAATGGTGTCTGTTGGTTTCATCAGGGGAAAATCATAAAGAAAAAGAGTTTTTTTGATTAAAAATTACGCTATGTTTTCTGTGTTGCCTTACCAAAGCATCCAAATGGTCTTTTACCGATACAAACAGACGTCCGTTGAGTGTAAGGCCCGTCGGTATGCTAACATCGTTGTCCTTAAACACTGAACGTTCACCGTTCGACTTAACCTCAACGAGACATAAATCGTCAGGACCACGATTCAATTGCAACTTGTCAGCGGCACAAGCCTTGATAATCTCACTGGTTGTGTGCAATGGAAAGCGTAGAGTGCAATAGGTGTGGTCTGCGCAGTAAACGCGGAAAATGACTATGAAAGGAAAGAAGAGAAAATAATCGTTGAAGCGGAAATTACAGCATAAATGACCACAAACCAACACAACAGCAAAACCAAAGAACAGCAAGAACAAAAAGTTTGTTTTATATTCATTACCATTTTCTTTGTTTTTTTTTTCTCTTTTTTGTTGTGTTCTGTTCCATTTGGTTGTTTTTGTGTTTTCATTCATTAATTTTCATTTTGTTCAACTTACTATCATCATCCGGTCTTATAGCGGTCTTTGATGGCGTTGCATTGCCACTGAACAGACATATTGGTTGTCCATTTGGTGGCAATTTCCACTTTTGGCCAGCATTTTGATTGCGATCCTCCTGATAGCGTGCCATTTGTGTAAGCACATTGTGTATGATACTGGTCTCTTCATTTAAATCCGGATCCGAATCAACTTCAGCAGCTAAATCCTCTATGAAATCACAAACGCTGGGCTCCTCAAAGGCTGCATGTCGTACGGCTGTAACCCATTTTTGCATAAATTGTATGACGCGTTTCTTGAAGTTGATTATGTATTCCCGATCCTCGGCTGAATGGGCTTCATCATGCGAATCACAATGAAAAGTGCAAAGTGGTTAAGGTGGAACCAAATCGAAACAAACAGCATACAAAAAAATAATAAATCAAATATTTGAAAAGGTCAACTTCTTAGTTGGTATCTAACTGACTGACTGAATGAAATACCTGCCCCGAGAAATTTATTTACTGACTTTCGTTTATGCTTATCAAACCAAGCACGTATGCAGATTGTGAGATTAGTTTTTGAAGTCCTTGAGAAGGATACTTGCATGTGGTTAAATGGCACTACCTTTTTTTTCAACTATATTTTCTTGATTGTGTTGAAAACTTGTGTTGTCAAGTGAAATTACCAAATTGTTAAGGCAAAAAGCTAACGAAAGCGTAAGGGTTGCTTTCCCCCCTTTCTCCGACTTCTCTTTAAGCTGTCTGTGTCATTTAACAATAACTTTGCTTTGGCATACGATTACAATCAGATAGCAGACAATACAGATAGGAGAGTCTTATATATATAGATAGACCACTGATGCACGGACTGGTTGAATTACATGATATCCTTTCTTGATATCCTTTTTGTTGGCTACACGTATCTACGACTTGCGTGTTTCTGACACTTCATCTACAATTTTGTGGCTCAAAGTTTACTTTTTTTATTCTCTGCTATTCTGCTGGGAGCATATCCTTGCGCGCACGTGACTTACTAGACTTCATCTTCATTTTTACACTCGCCTTTGTGCTTTTCTTGTCCTTATAGTACACACATCTATTTATATTGTTTTGTTTTTTTTTTTCTTTCTTTATTTTTCTTGTGTCTGTCCTTAAAGCATGACGTTGCATATTCTGTCCTGGCATTTAGATATAAATTCCTTTTAGCACTTACTGTGCATATTTTAAAATATCCTTATGATTGCTATATAACATATATATTTTTACCGAAGGTAAATTATAGCAACTATGGTGGCCATCCATAAGTGCTTTAATCGGGATGCTTTTGTTTTGTGCTCCCAAAGACGTTGCCTGCATAAATAATTCTCGTATATGTATCTCTAAGTGTGGAAATAATATTATTAAATAAAGTAAAAATATTATAAACTTTGTATTTTTTCTTATATTTTACTTGATTTATGAAATCCTATAAATCATAAAGAGATTTACTCACATATAAAGAAGTAACCCAAACATTAAATGTTGAACTCACAAACAAAACTTATACAATACTTTGTATAGGATTTACTTAGAATCTTATAAGTTTTGGAAAAAGCTTTTAAAAGGCAAATATAGCGAATGAAAGGTGCATATTTCAACAAAAGTCAGCTCTAAAGGCCTACACGACTATCATATTGTCCTAATCTTAGTGTACTTATAACTGTAACTGGTGATGACACACACACACTGTGTCCTGCACTTTAAGAAAACCAATCAGAACTATTTAAAAATCTAATTATCAAATGTAGAGAGCACTAAGGAAGTAGAATTCTTCTTCTAATCATACATATATTCATTTTGTTTTAAAAAGGATATTAATTTGCCAATTCATCGACCAATTGCACGACTGGCATAAAGACAATATGCGTCAAAAGAAAATCATCTAAGAATGGATCGATGCCGCTCACTGTCTGACCTAGACGTGTCTCTAATAGATGTTCTAGCATCTTAGCGGGTGTACCAGACATCACTGTGTATCTGCAATGCAATGTTAGGAGTTTTCATTTAGTAATCATCATCATCAACTTATGAAATAAACTTGTTTTTAGCAAATGAAATAAAAAGAAATTTACTTGAAGGCTGAATGTTGTCCACGTTGTTTTGCGACACGTTCCAATACTAAAACATCCTTGCCGTGTTCCTGCAGTCTCAAAGTGTTAGCCTCGACATCGCGTAATATGCGATTAAAATGTTCTTTATCCACTCGCAATAAATGGCAATTGTTCTCCTTTAGTACAATGGTTGCAGCTCTAAAAGATAGAAAAAACCAACAAATAAAATACGTATACGCAATGCTGTCAATGGTATTAATGGTATAACATAGGATTTTATTCTTCTTTAATTCAATTTAAATTCAATCGTTTTTTAATGAAAAGAATGTTCAGTTTCAATTTTAGCGTAAAACAAGTTTTAATTGAATCATGTTGCATCAAGAGAAAATGTGACTTTTAATTAAATTTCACTAAAGTTATTGATTTTAAGGGAAAATTTATACACACTATAATTTTTATATGAAAAATTTGCAATTGAATGTGATTTTTTGTTGTTGATTTTCAAATAATTGAGTTTATTTTTTCCATTAATTGAAAAGGAAATGAGTTATTCATTAATTTTATTAAAAATAAATTCTTGTTGACTGAAGTAATCGAATGGAATGAAATTGAAGCTGATTGAATTGGTGCTTAAGTTTTTTTTTTATAGAAATATGATTTCTATATTAATTTGGACAGACAGAAATGTGCCATACAATCTGATAAATTCAGAGAACATTGTAAAAAATCAATGCACCATTCAGTATTTCTTACTCGCAATCTTGATTCGGAAAGTTTAAGCCCATTCACTATCAGTTTTTAATATATGCAAAAACTCCCTTAAATGAACCTATAGGATTGCAGTTGTTGAGTTGCTCAAACAAAAACCACTAGGTCTACTAGTTTGGCACCTTGCTACCACAGAATGGAAAGTTCTTTCCTCCTTTAATACATCGGATATTGTTTCTGTTGGTTGTCCCATATATCGATTGGCTGAACAGTACTTCCCTTCTTATAAAGATGCAATAAATCTAGAAATGATTTATAGAGAGCATTAAAAATAAGTCCATTTATCTAATTCAGATAAACAGACTCTCATGGACAATAGTTTATGGTACATGATTTATTAGTATATATAATTGCTCTCAAAAACACATGATAAAGTTTGACAAAAAATCGTGTAACAGAAATGTTAAATACTGCTATGTAATAATATGAATAAGTTACAAAAGATTTCATATTTTTATTATGCTAATTTAGATTTGATTTTTTTTTGTTTCGTTTAGTTTGTTTGTCCTGATCAAATCCTTCCTTTGCATAGAGTTGACCGCATCTTTGTTAACAAAGTATTTTGCATCAAGTTTAATCTACGATAATTGATGTTCTTCAGTGTTGTTTGTAGTAAGTAGATAGGTAAGAAAGAAAGAAAAACCAACAGGTAACAAAGGCGTTAACAACAAAAGTTTTGCTAAGTGGTTCTAAAAAGGCCAAGAATAAACCTGTAGAAAAACAACTACAACTACTTTAACAATACTAGTGACTGTCTGTATTACTAACACTAACTTACACACCTGACCCTTCAACTTTTTCTTTCTCTATTCTTTTCACTTTTCTTCTCTTCTACTTATTGTTCTTGCTTGTTCTTAGACAACTTTGTGTAGTGTGTCAGCAATCTATGCACAACCAACCAAACAATTGGTAACAGTTACTAAGAAAGTTTTTCCGGGTTTTTCGCTTCAACTTTTATATTTGTCCGTCGTATATATTCTTTCCATGTATTTTCCTGCCTTGCAAATTGTAAGCTTTTGCATTCGTATCACAAGCATTTGTGGAAATCACTGTGAATTTTAATATTTTAATTGAAATTGTTTGCGATCTTGTTCTTTGGAAAAGTTTGGTACTCTTGTCTTAGTTTGATATAAAATAAATTACAAAATGAACGCATTTTCCTTTTTACTATTTTTAACTATTTATGGTACAAATAGTAAAGTAAATGAATGAAGAACAAACAAAGAAGGATAACTAGGTAAGTTAATAGCTTGTAAAATGGGTAACTCACCTGGGTGCGTCGTTTATCAAAGCCAATTTACCAAAATCATCACCAGTCTTTAGTGTAGCAACAGTTCCTTTGCCATGTATCACAACATCAACAGATCCTTTGAGTAAAATATACCAAGAACGTCCTTCGTCTCCTTGATTGAATACTATGGTTGTTGTTGTTATTATTGTTGATGTTGATGGTGTTGTTGGTGTTTTTGTCATTTATTTTAGTTGTCGTTGACAGCATTTTGTTGTCATGTCAGTTAATTTTATAAAGTGTAAAAAGGGTTAAATTGTTGAGATTAGTTTTGTTGGCTATAAAAAATAAAATGCTTTGCTTTTTTATCACAAAAGAAAAAATATTTGATTCAGGTTCTTTAAAAAAAAAAATGAAATATATATAAATTTGACAATATATTTAAAATGTTAAGAAGTTAAACTTGAGAGATTGAATTAACTTCAAAAGCAGACAGTATTATTTTGGATATAAGAGTGAATAATAATTATCAGTGAGTGTTGATATCATGAGATCAGAATACTTTAATCTGATTGATTGTCAAATTGATAATTTATTAAATAAATGTTAAATTTGAAAAAATATATAAATATAACTTGTATGCTAACAGAAGTTTGTGCTAAGGATCATCAAAGTGTTTTGTTTATAATAAAATTGTTTAAAATAAATAATGGATCTTCATTAATTATTTATTTCTGCTCATAATGTAAATTTGGGATATGAGATACAATAATAAAATCAAACCACTATTAAAAGAACTATGTCAGAATTAATTATCTACATGTATTTTACATTTATAATTTGATTATAATTTATGTTAAATCCATTAAACATTTATTGAACTAATATTTATTACGGATAAATATTGTAGCATACTTTTAGGTGCGTCAATGTGAGCATCAATATTTTATATGTATGTTTACAAATAATTTGTATGCATTTTATGCATCACCGCAAAACTTTTTGATGCTAATTACAAGGACAACAACTGAATGAAGCACTGAAAATTAACATTTTGAACCGCAAAAACCGCGATAAAAATTCTTGTGGTTGACAATATTAATTCTAAAATGCCAAATAAACACACGTCCACAGATTTATATATGTACATACAAAATATGGTATATGTATACATTTATATTGTATGTGTGGTAATTTTGGTTTATTTCATATTCAGTTTCTCCATTTAAACATAATAGTAAATAAGTATATACATAAATAGAAGCTGATACTTTTTTGTTGAATTATTAAGTGAATAAGTATTTTTGACTTTAATTTAAATTTATATAAATTTATGGTATATTGTACTTACATATTGTGCCTGCTTGGGCATGCGATTCAAATACAATAATCGACGATAATTCACGTTTGATGGATGTCGATAGATGTGAAAGCGCTGCAATATGCAAAAGTTCTTCAAATACCAATTCCAATTCCTCTGGTGTCCGTTCGTGTGAACTGCAATGACATCAAGTACATTAAGATAAATAATCACTACGTTATTTCATCTCATTTGGATCATGTTGATACTACAATGGTAGCCTGATTAAATAAGACCATATCAAACCAAGTATGTAAGTTAAAGAACAGTCATGTAAAGTATGCCAATCAACAAAATGAATGGTTAGTTGTATGGATGAATTGATGTATAGGTGAATAGTTTGATGCCTGTTATCTGTTGCCTATGTCAATTGGATAAGGTTAAATGTGAGCCATAATACATGGGTAGATAAGTGCTAGGTTCGCCAAATGAAAGACAAACATGCTTTGGGTGGTGTTGTGTGGACGTTGCGTTGCTTCGTAAACGAAAGCAAATAACAACAACTTTTTTAAATTTACCATAATATTGTACGATATAGCCAAGGGTTCGGTGTAAAAACAAGGACATGACTGGACACGCATGTGATTTTTCTGCTTTAATCAAATGCTTGAAATTGCATTAGACTACAAAAGTTGAAAATCAAATATGCATTTGTGTATGGTGTATGTAAATTTTGTACAAATATGCAGCTTATGTTTGTGTAAATTTCTGTGTGTGTTTGCTAGTGTGTGTGCTTAGTGTATGCTTGCATGTGGTTTACACAATAAGCCTGTGACAGGGAAAAATTGATACATGAGATTACTTGGCATGAATCACTACCACTTGGGCATGCAACAATAAGACCCTAGGAAATTTGTTCGACACATGAAATTGATGTTCATAGCACATGCATGTACAGTGATATCTAGCATAATCAGACACACAATGACGAGGTGTTTTTGTTCGGTTATATATAAACATTTTATATTTATTAAATATTTATGGTTATTAAATTGCCCGAACATTTTTTGTAGGATTGAATTAATGGCCTCGGCAGTAAAATCGAGAAGACACAATTCAAGAATTAATAATCCGTTTATAATGAAAATGCAAAGTATTAAAACATCACAAAACAGATTTTGCCGGTTTGGATGCTTGTTTTGTTATAAATTTCGATAGAATGTGTTTTAAATCCAATTGCATATGATGAAGTTTTAATTGGATTATACTTCGATTAACAAATTGACAAGCTTGGTTGTATTTCATTTCTTATTTTAAAAATATAGTATTGGAATATAAATGTATTTAATTTCTTATTAATACATATAGCAATACGTGAGTCGATAAATAAGTCTTAAGAACATTCGAGATATTGCGCTCCTAGCATCGATAACTTTTTTTTCTTGAAGTTTAGTCCATCACTAATCATTTGTAGAATTCTCAGTAATATTGACCACATGGTTTTATTTTTGTTTGTCAATTGAAGCAACAAACTTTAGTGTATTGAAAAAAATGGAATAAAAATGAGTTTCGTGTGGTGATTAAACACTTTTATTGAAAAGGCTTACTATCAAAAAAAATCAAAGCTGAGTTGGATGTAGTGCATGGCACATCTGCTCCTACAATTGGGTAAATGAGTTTAAACGTGGCTGTACATCCACATAAGATGAACATCATTCGGGACGTCCAGTGTAGGTGGTCACTTAAGAAACGATTGAAAAAATCCACGATATCGTTGTGAGTGATCAGCGATCAGAAGTCCTCGAAATAGTTGATGCCACAGGCAAATCGTATGGGACAGTGGTTCAAATTTTTGAGCGAAAAATTTAGTGTGTAAAAGTCTCCGCAAGATGGGTGCCGCATTTGCTCACAGTACAAAATAAACGCAATCGCACAAATGCGCAGTTTCGATTGCCAGAATCATGGATTTAAAATTCAAATTGATACAACATCCACTGTATTCACCAGATTTGTCCTCCAGATCGAGGAGTTCATCAATGAAACAAACGCCTATTTCGAAGAACTTCTGAAATCCTACTTTTTGGAAGGTTTAAAAAATGTGGAAAAAAGATTTAAAAAGTGCAGAGAGCTGGAAGGAGATTTTACTGAAAAATAAAAAGAGAATTACGAAAAAAATTCTCTTTCTAAGGACTTATTGATACTCCCAAGTAATTTGTGTTTGAGATATTTGTTAGGTTATAAGAGTTGTCCGATTATGGAAATCTGTTATGGGAAGTTTCACTGTATTTTTAAGTGTGTATAAATCAAGGAGCAAAATAAATTGAACAAAAAATAAAGTGTTTTCCTTTAGCTTTATATGGTACATTAAAGCATTAGACAAAAGGAATTCATTTGAAATACTTTTAAGGATGTATTTAAGCAAAATACTTCTAGGCAACTTGTTCTCGTTTTCATGCTGAGTCACTAATGTTGCTGATGCATTTTTGCTTAATGATTCATACAAACTTGTTGTTGTTGTTCTTGCTATTGGTGTTTTTAGTAATTTGTTTTTCCCCATTACTTACGGTTTACGCAATATCATGCGCAATGTTGCATCTGGGCCACGTTGAAATAGATTACCCAATGCCTCACGTATATGTTCGTTAGCCGCATTTATATCTTCTGTTGATGAACTAGTGGCACTGCCTTCCTCATCCAAACGAAATCGATACAAAAAGCATTTATCCTTGAATGGTTGTTCCTTATTAACTGATGCGTGAATGGAGAAAAATGGGAAATGATGAAAAGAAATAAAATCATAGAGAAGCATTCATAAAAATGAAAAGAAATGGCAATGGTGAAAAATGAAAAAATCTCATTATGATATGAACTATGAAAATCCATTTACTCTTCTTGCTTTTACAAAAATGAATAAACACATTTTTATTTGTAATTGGAATATTGAAAAAATAAAATGGCATGAGTTTATGGTCGGTCCACTCACCATGTGATAGAACACCCTCTTCGAGTAAAGCTTGCCACATGCCAGCCGCTTGGGCACGTGTATGCACAATTGGCAAAAGATTTAGCAACCAATCCACGAGTTCAGTGCCAGGTGCACACTTCCGTATTAATTTACCAGAGAACTGTCAGGAAAAGGAAAAAAAATATATAGTGAGTAGGGAAGATTGAGTGTTTATGCCATGTTTTACGACGATTTATCTAATTAGTGTCCATAAAAAAGTTAGTTAAGGCCAATAAAATTAAATAGTATAACAAGAAAAATAGAATGGAGAGAGAGAGAGAGACAATAATCAGATTAAAAGAATGACGATACAAAACTGTTGCCCATTTGTGTGCATCAGTCACACTAAGCTCACTTAACAAAAGTCGCTTTACACCTGCGGTGCTTTTGTTTTCTCTAGTGTGCATAACTCAGTCTTTGCCTTTGACCATTTACTTACCAGTTCCTCAACTCTAAAATGCTCTGACTATTTTATTTTCCCATTTCTAAACTTTTTTGTATTATTTTGTAAGATTTTTTTCGCTTACCTTTCGATCCTTTAGACAACTTGAGCTATCAGCAATGAGTAAAGTACGCAAAGCCCAGCCCATGCGGCTCATAGCAGGACACGGTGTCTGTGTTGGATTTTGTGTTTGGTTTGAACAAAAGTAAAAAAGATAAAAAATTGAGAAACATAAGTAAAAGCAGAGAAAGCAATTTATTCGATTTAAGTTAAATGTTTACTTTAAGTTCAACTTTACTACAACAAAAATGCAAATATCTTTTCCTAGGATGTTTTGTTTATTTTTGTGCAACCTTTAACCCAACTATAGAAGAGAAAATGATAAAAGTTTTTAGTTTGTTGGCGAAAATCTTATAGATTAAATATTTTTTCTTTTTGCAAATATTTAAGAAAATGACAGTTGACAAAATGATAAGAAATTTAATTTGAACCAAAATGTTCTTGACAAGTTCAACACGCAGTTGTGCAAACAAATTTTTAATAGAACAAAAGTTTTATCTCTGTTTTTTTTCTAGTGTTTTTTCTTGTTTTGCAACTGTTTGCCTTCATGTATAATAAGTGCGTTTTAGAAAGAAAAATTAGGAAAAATAAAAAATACAATCTTGTTTAAGTTATTTTTATTTGTGAATGAATCTTTCCACCCTACAATCTTTTCCAACTACTTTCTGCGATGTAGTATACTAACTGAGATAAATCAGTGTCGCCTCTCATCCTTAAAGATTTTCTTCCTTGCTCTTCTCCATCTACCATAAACTGTTTCTATTTCATGGCAATTATGTTTCATGCACGTTTTGATCTAGTTAAGCTTAAAGCAACGCCCATAGACAGACCGATGGACCGACCGACTAGGAGAATCACTCTAGTCACTTTAGGCAAGTGCCATCTGCCGGTTGCTGTGATAAAAGTAAATAAACGACAAAACTTTGATGGCTGCGTCTGCGGCTGTTGCTGTTGGTGTTGCTGTTACTGAATTCCCTGTCTGTTTGTCCTCATGTCTGTTCCTCTGTTTATATACCATATTTATTCTTCAATTTATTTTTTTATTCTATTTGTTTTTCTATCTACTCATCAGAGAGATTCAATTCGGCCCTGCCTCCTCTGTTTGGCGAGACTTGATTTTGATTAATTTCCACTTAAATTAACTCAAATTGTCCAAGCAGCAAATTAACTCATTTCAGTGTCCTTTTATCTTTGCCCGGATACTCATAATTCGATATAAGCATCCATTTGTCTACTCTTCGAGTAGGTCTGTGTGTACACATTTCATTATGATTTATTATTTACATAATTTCTTTATATCCATTTTTCTTTTTTACGAGTTTTATATAATTATATTGTATACTATATACAATATTTATTTTTGTTATCAAATGCTTTCATACCTCACTAATTGGCAATGCTGGATTTGGATGATCCGGGCTGAGTGGTCGTTTTGTGGGTGATGTGGCTGCGGCTGGTTGCACGCCAGGACCAAAACCTAACAAAAGGGATTATATATTTATTTTTCTCTTATTATTCATTGAATTGGATTCATTAATGATAAATATTTATATTGGTATTTTAATTACATAGTTTGCAATGGTTGAACTGTAATTTTAAATGATTTGTTTTTTTTTTTTTAGTCATTAATTAATTAATGGAAAAAATGTTTATGTGTGGGAAGTACTTTCGGTTAAATAAATATAAATACAAAGGTGTTAATGACTAAATTATACAAATTGTTTATTTTACTAAATTGAAAATTAAATTTAATGTTGACAAAACTTACCATTCTTTAATTTACAACTTGTAATGATATCATTCATCAATTCCTTGTTTTTCTGTAAACAAAAAGATAAATAAAGATATTTGTTTAGATAAAATATGAAAATTTATTAAATGAAATCAATAATTTGCGGTTCTTAAATTAAGACATTTACTTTATATCCCAAACTATTCAACATACTCGTATTATTAGTTTTATAAATATTTAATTGGCTTTAATATTGCATATTGGGTATATAAGTAAGTTTTAAAGGATTGCTAACAGAGGGAACCAATAGTGTTTAAGCATACCGGACCATGATAGAACCAACTTTATGTAAAAGCTTCATCATAACCACATTTTAGAATAAATTTCACTCCACCTAAGTGTCAACAACATATATTTTTTCTTCGACAACTATATCTGTTTTTGTGCCTATAAAACTCCATACTTTCATCTGAAGAAATTCATCGGATACTATGTGAGGCTTACTGAGAGCATGCTTCATCAATTTCAACCTACGATTACTGGTTCCGATGTTTTAAAAGTGGTGATTTTGACACAACTGACAAGGAGCGCGAAGGAAACTACCAACGTTTGTAGACTCCGAAATTTTGTACGAAGACCCGTGTGAAATCCGAGAAGTACTTTCGGAAATGTTAGGTTTGACCCAACTAACCATTTCATTGCAGTTGAAAGCCGTTGGAATGGTCGCAAACTGGGTGCCTCATGAACTCAATTCAAAAGATATCGAACAGCATGTCACTGTTTTCGAAATGCTTCTTTAACGGTACAAAGGGAAGTCGTTTTTACATCGTATAGACACCGGAGTTGAAAAACGAGTTGGATTACGACAATCTAAAACGCAAGAAGGCGTGTTCTGAAATGTGGTCAAACCATCGATGGGGCCGGAATGGGCAGCCAGACATGAGCCATTTGTCATGCAACATGACAATGTTCGGCCACATGTCGCAAACTTGGCCAAAACAATCTCGATGGTACCACCTGCCTTATAGCCCAAACCTTGCAAAATCAGACTACTATTTTTTCCGGTCGATGCAGATCGCCCTTACGGCAATAAGCTTCACTTCAGTTGAAAGTATGAAAAATTGGCTTGATGCTTTCTTAGTCACCAAAGACGAACAATTTTATTGGCGCGGAATCCATGTATTGCCAGAAATGTGATGAAATGTCATAGCTAGCGATGGGTAATACTTTCAATAAAATACCGTGTACCAATTTTGCACAACAAAGTTTCAAAATCGAGAAAAAGAATTCCTTTAAAACTCATTTATTTACCCAATAAAAAGTATAAAGAAATTAAAAAAAAAAAAAAAATAAAACAGAGAGACCACGATTGTCCCGACCGAAGATAAGATCGTTGAGACAGAGGGAATCCGCAGATTATACATAAGTTTAAGAACCGTTGTTTTGAAGAATTACATTTCCATTTGTTTCAAATGCAGTTGATACGGGACGAAGACGCTTTGTGGTTTTAGTTTGTGATAACTGAGAATTCGGGATATTTTGTGATGATTTTGTTAATAAACTTTCAGTGGATAAACTATATTGTCGATAACGCAATAAGACACAAACAGCCAGTTCATCACTGGCAACCATATGTGACCAACGTTTATTGACACTGCTGGATTGTCCTGCAATACCATTATTATTCCGAGGCATTGCTTATTATCGAGTGTGGTTTAAACAAATATGGCTCAGTGGGGGGTTTTAGTGAATAAATGTATAGCACTTCTCACTTTCAACGTAATTAAACACATTTTGAACACCAAAATACAATAATATCTTTTAATAAGAATACAAAAATAACACAAGATATTAACAAGTTTTTAACACATTGATTCAATCAATAAAATATGATAAATAAAATAAATGTTCTTCCATATTCTATATTCTTTCTTTAAGTTTTAAGAATACACTGGCACTTGTGAGAGAAATTTGTTTAAACAACTTAATAAAATTTAATAAATATAATTAATAATAATAATTCACGATTTAACGAATTTCGCGAGTTGAGGTTGTGACGTATCTGTTGAAGAGTAAAAACAAGCGACGCGTTTTGTTATTTTTACTATACTAAACTTTTTTTTTTAGCATTTTGGCCATATTCACACACATACACATGCACCTGTATAAACACATATTCTTAGATATGAACGAACACAAAAAGTAGATACTAAAATGTTATTCATATTCTTATCAGCACTGAACGTAACTTTGAATGGGTACCCTACATTTGTGGATGTTCTAACTATGACAGAAGCATATTCATTTTGTTATTAAATTTGAAGGTAACAAGTTTTATATTAAATTATTAATAATTTTATTTTAAAACAAATTATTAATGAAATAGAATAAATAATAAATTTAAATTGAATTAAAAAATAAAATGGTTAAAAACTAATATTTAAATTGGATTATTGAATATCAAAATAATAATAATAGTTTAATTAATTATGATTTTTAGTTTTTTGAATTTGTTTTTCTTTAATGTACAACATTTTATATAAATTTATGCAATTCTCACCCCCATGCGACTTTGTATACTGGTGTTTAGTTATAAGACAATTACAATAATATGAAATAATAACAATAATATATAAATTTTCTAAATTTTAGACTCTAAAGTCAAATTTAGTTATGTTAAATGTACAGCTTATTAATTGGTTTTATGATTTTCTTTTTTGCCAAATAGATTTTTTGTATATTATGTACATTTAAAAACTTCCATTTATGTATATGTTTTTGACTAACACTTAAGCTGCCATTATTACAATATTATTTGCATCTTTTATCTCTTTATAGCGTTACTAATGCTTCGTTCCGATGAGCATAAAATAAAAAACATTCATACCTTTTTCTTATCATCTTTTTTTTACTTTTGTAATGAGTAACGAGGCAAAGCACATTAAGACTCATGCTCGCATACTTAAAACAACGAAAAAAAAAAAACAATACAACAAACAAAAGAACAACAAAAGATATGGCGCCAATGCAGTACAAGTCAAGTAAGTAAATCATTAAACTTTACATTATTAACAATGAAAATAAGTAAAAGAAAATTGTGTTGTAAATTTAACCTTGAACTACTAACTTATTTTCCCGAAGCTTAGAAACGGAAACACCAGTGAAATAAGTGAATAATTTTTAAGAAATTTAAAAAGTTTTTAAGTTCTTATCTATGAATTGTCTCGAAGTTGTGTAGCTTAGAACAATTTAACAATTTCAAAGAACACATTTTTGTATAAATATTTATGATGATGATAAGAAGGTCATACGTAAGTAAAATTGATTGCATTTCCAGTAAAGCGCAAAGAAACTTTGGTTAAATTATCATAGGAAAACTCTCTCTCTCTCTTTTAATTACATACGTGATTATTATTTCTATTTAGTTAACAATCAATTTGTTTATTCATAATTGATAATAGTGCCAGAATATCAATAGAAACCAGATTATCCATAATGTCACATAGCGGGCCCTGAATGGAAAAATACTAAAGGGTACTCTTAATCGAATGTATTTTATTTATTTACAATGTTGTTATTGTTGGGATCCCTACATGTTAGTAGGTTAGTAGTCTCGTTGTGTATTGAATGAAAATTATGTTCAAATTCATGTAATTAAATATTTGAAAAGATATTTCTTCTTTTGAATATTGAAACGAAAAGGTCATTCCTTTGTCAGTTGATAAAGCAGAATACCTTTTTACCATTACATATATGAAAAAGAGTATTCAGAAAAAATAATAAAGGGTCCGGTCCTAAAAACTACTAAATATTCTTGCCTAATATAGTACGTAAGTATATAATAAAATCATTAGGGCTTATGCCAATTTTCTATAGACTGTAAAAAAATCAAAGGAATGTACGTTTATAATTTCGCACCTGATCAATTTGTGTCTTGTTGTGCTGGACAATTGTATTTAATGTTACATATACTTATGTAACATGTTTCTCGTCTTTTGTGTTACATGTATGTTGTATGTTGTGCTTTTGAATTGATTCAAGATTTGAATTTGTTTAATGTTGAATTCTTATAGAATACTGCTACTCTTTGTAGTTGTTTGGGTTCCTAATTAAATTAAATTCACTTGCTTATTGATTGACGACGATATCGTACGCAATGCTATTAAGTTTTTACTTTCTCACTGTAACCCGATCTGAAGATGTTTTCCCCATCTTCTTTTTAGTTTTAAAGAATATTGCTTGGGTTATTCCTTGCAAATCTTTACAACGAGTTACTTCTCAACCTTCATTTAATTTACTGTCAATTCAACTCAGAGTTGTTTGTTCATCTGTAAGTGTATTGAAATACATTTTCTTCTTCACTATTTGCATATCAAAATTTCTATAATTAAAATGAATTTACAACATTATCATTTTCAAGTGAAAACTAATTTATATACAACAGCATTGTACTTGTAATAGTAATACAATAATAATAATTTTGAGTATCATAAATAAATAAAATGACTAATCATATAAATATTATTGCATTATTGTATCTTATTTCACCAAACTATTGTGTACTACTTACATTTAATTTAAACAATAACTGGTAAATTGTAATTATAATATAACTATTGCAGTATTGCATACAAATTTGTGTTTCTGATATCCTTGTGTTGAATAGTATCTTTCAATTAAACTCAGTTTGTACAAATATTGTATGTCGGTATGTATACATTGAATAACTTTAACATTTCTTCTAACAACGCTACTCGTATTCGTTGCTTGCTTTCGAATTTTGTTGAGTTGTTGGTACATTGGGAGATCCTCAACATGCCGTTGATCAACGACCAAGACGGTCCAATGAACTGGTTGAAGTGGTCATAGAGAGCGTTGCCCAGAACCTAGAAGTGTCGTATCGTCACCGCGATCAATATTTTGGCGTCAGTGGAACCACTTTGCGGGCATTTTCAAGAATGATTTGCATTGGTTTCCATGTAAAGTGCAATTAACACAAATAATATTGCCGACCAATCGTCCACATTGCTTAGAATACGTCCAATACTTCAGATGTCAAGAAGAGGCGACATTTACTGGCCACCCAGATTTCCAGATTTGACCCCTCAGGACTTCCTTTTGTGGGGTTACTTCAAAAGAAAAGTGTACGCCAACAAGCCTCCGACCATTGACGAGCTCAAAGCAAATATTCGTGCAGAAACCATCGCTATACCAACCGAGATCCTCGAAAAAGTAATGGAAAACGCAGCAAAAAGGGCACAAGGGGGGAAAAGATGAGAAGGGTAGCAAAGTAGAATTGAAAAAACCATAATGGAAAATTCAGATTTCACATGCAAATACTTAAAATACAGTCAAAGACAGTTAGATAGTTGTTGAATAAATACGAACCCTCTGTTGATGCAACAATTTCAATTACTCGCAACCACACATTCGTGTAGCCACAGAACTCGGTGTAATTTCCGCAACTCATTATAGCAGAACAGCAGATGCTAGCTATACTCATTCCGTATATCGTAGTGTATTGCAACAGAAGCTTACAGATATGTATTGTATGTTCATTCTATCAGGTAGTTGGTCTAGCTTTATGGGCCCCACCCACAACAAACCCCCTGTGTCGGTCCATTTGTCGGTAAGGTGGTTGTGTACATTGGTTACATCGATGGCGTGCCTTGGCACAACTCAATTCACTATTCTCTCTTACACAATTCTGTATCTGTGTATGTTCTTACATGTATGTATGCGCGTGTGAAATAATTGAGTTTTCATGTGGCATAAAGGAAATGAGAATACTATAAACGAAAAACAAAAAGCAAGAAGAAAGGCATAAAAAAAGGTAGGCAAGGCTTTCAACTTCATTCAACATATTTCACTTTTATTGACCGTTCCCAGTCAACGATTTTGGGCTAAATTGTTCATGGAATGTTTGTAGTTCGAGTTGTTGTAGTTCGTAGTTAGAAAATACTATTCGAAGTCACTCTGAGTCAGTTTTGGTTTCGAATTCAGAATTGCAGTGAATGCACTTTAACTTAACTGCTTGTGGAGATGCTTTTGCTTCGAATACGAGGGTCATTGTATAATGAAAGAGACTAATTGATTTACGTTAGAAAAGATATACGTATGTGTGTAGTTATAATTGTATGAGGGTGTTGAGTAATATGTACTACCTTATTCATATTAGAGGTATTAACTAGACTGTATTTAATATTGATCTGGGAGTCTGTTTAAATATTAAGAAAGACACTTTTATTATTAAATGACCCACGTTTTAATAACTATAACTGCTACTAATTCTACTAGTACTCTCGTTGAAGTTGTGGCCAAATTGAAATTCTGTTACGAGTATCTACTACCACTACTACTTGTACAAACAACTAAAAATGAAATGCCGGAAAACGGAAGTTCAAACATTAAGCGGAAATTGTTAAAAGTGTAAATGTGAATGTGTGTGTGGGCAATAAAATAAACTTAAATTCAACGCTTTTTATGCATGATTGCGTCTCTTAGTAGTATGCTTATTAGCCTGTTGCGGTTTTAAAGTTAGAACAACTTAACTAACAAACTTAATTAGCAAAGTTCTATTACGCAGTCTAATTGCTCAAATAGCTGGTAGTAATTTGTGAACTGGTAGTTCAGATCGTAACCTTGGAATTGTGTTGCGTTGCATTTTGTTAATGAAAAATATAAAGTTCTTTCATAAATATATTACATGAATCATATGTGAAAACTCAAGTTTGAAAAGTTCAAAAACAAAATTCACCTATTGCTAACAACAAACTATTGTAGTATATGGTAATAGTACATAGACGCATGGATAGACTTACGGTATTTGTACCTCAGGATATGCTACACTATTTTCCAATTTAACTTTACTTACACATTTGCACTCATGTTCAGTGTCTTCCCTTTGGTTTCT
The DNA here is from genome assembly GCA_037043315.1 of Amiota communis. Taxonomy (NCBI): domain Eukaryota; kingdom Metazoa; phylum Arthropoda; class Insecta; order Diptera; family Drosophilidae; genus Amiota; species Amiota communis. Next base: position 2,335,064 of record JBAMAV010001386.1, on the reverse strand, counting down.
ACTTCTATTTTGAACTGATTCTACTGTTGTTGTTCTTGTTTTTGTGACTGCTTCCTTTGTTACTTGTACTCTGCTATTGTACAGGGCAACTGGAAAATGCCATACCATAATTCACACCAAAAATATAACCTAGTTGTCAAGTTAACAATGATGGAATGTTCTAAACTACAGTTCATAGATATAGAATGCAAGGGAAAAAATATCCCTACTATAGAGCAGTATAGACAAATATTTGGATGTAGAATCAGTTGAGGCCCACATTCATACGGATTGCAATGGATTTTATTTTTCTAAATCAAGGGAATAGAAGGCAGCGACTATACCCTGCGGATATGTCAATGCCTTATGATGACAATATTCTAGTCGATACCTATGCAGATGACACTGCCACTCCTGCGAATTCATCATCTTCCGTTGAATAAGCAGAACTGGTCCAACGATATATGCAGAGATTTAACGCCTGGACTAAGCATTGGAACATTGGCATAAATGCCTCCAAATCAATAAATTGTACATATACATTAAGTCGTGATGCTTGACTAATAATAAAAGTTAACTCTAGCATACCACAGGTTGACCAAGTTCGATACCTTTATCTGATCCTGGACAAGCGTCCAACTTGCCCCGTAAAAAATGTCATTGCTTATTGGTAATACTTCAAAAAAAAAAAAATATATAAATGGACTGGCTGCTGCGCGCGAAATGCAAACTCCGGAACAACTACAAACTGCTTATATACACAACAGAACTCCACGAAGGTTAAAACGACTTACCCCCAACCACCCCAAAAGGAATTCGTAAATGACTTAGATACTTTTCACTTTCTTCTAAGCACACATGACTATCCCCTAAACTGATGATGCTAATGTTTAAAAAACTTTTGGTTTGGAATTGTGAATTTATTCTTAAATTTTAATGATTTACAACCATTTTACATTTTCTTTAATACAATTTTGTAGTTTTTTTCAGCGTCCCTGTATACTACATATTCTTATGATAGATACTTGCATACATACATATGTATGTATACGTATTTAGATTCTTTTGTTACCAATTTGAGCTGTTATCCTTTTTCAGTGGTTTTTACAATATTTACCTTTCTTTCCTTATACATGCACATATGTATTTATATGACTCTATGCTTATATCTGTTTATGTATCCTGTACACCTTTTGTGAGGTTTACCGCTGATATTACAAAATAGTAAAAATACATACCACAATTTCAGGTTTTTGTTAACCAGAAAGGTAAATACCATACAACGTACACATTTTATATTGTTTGTTGTGCTTCAGTAGTAAGTGTGAGTGACATCTTTGTTGCCGTCTATGAACATGAGTGGGCATGTATCAGTGGATATCACATGTTATGGTAAAATATTAGTTCATCTTTCAGTTACTTAAATTACATCTTCATCATAGATTGTATGTAATACTCAAAGAAATATAATCACATAAGTTTGATATCTCAAAGAGAAAAGTAGTAAAATGTATTTACTGAAAAGCTAATGAAATTTTATACCTGTGATTATAGTCTTGCTTTATTGGTGAGTTTTTAGTCCACAGGTGAACAAATTCTCTACTCGCCGTTAGTATCTTCTTCTCCTTTAGATTTAAGAAAATATTACAAAAAAAAATACTTTTCATCTATTATATGAACAATCTTATAAACTTGTTCTGCAACATATATGGCCTAGTTCATAGTTTTAATACTTGTATTAGCCAAGATTATAGAAATCCTTTTCAATTGTGGTATAATAATTTAACACAAAACATCATTTAGTAGCACTTTACGCACATCATGATTACGTATATCAGAAGATAAGCTTTTGCTAAATGTGCTAATCCTTTAACAGAAATGGAGAAGTACAGGGAAAACAACAAGAGCATTAAGGAAGCTTAATATGCTTGAGTTCCACACGCCTGCTTTGAGTTAATTGAAAATTTAATTGAACATTTCAGTAAATGGCCTCAAAGACACAGAATACACACAGAAATATACTTACTATTATTGTAGATACAAAGACCAACAATTATATGAGAATATCTAAATATACTGTGACTATGCTACTACATATATATTTCTAAGTATAACCCCATTCATGATTGTCTGCACTTGTGCACGTATATTAAGTAAACCAAAACCAACTCAACTAAACTTTACACAAATGAAGGCAACTCAACGCAACTCAACGCAATTCAAACAAACCGATAAAGTCAAAAACTCTATTGCTTGACTCCATTCCTCCTCACATACTTTATGAGAAGATTTTGCAAATGTATCTAAATGTGTCACGTACTTTGTGCTGGCGACAAAGTTTTATCCCAATCTATGTATCTACTGCCTTCCATTCCATGCCTTTTCTTTCCCACCTCAACCACCAACGTCATCATCATCAAGTGTTGCTACTTACCTCCCAAATCAGGCGGAAATCTTGTTGTTCCACGCGCAGCAGTTCACAGGTTGTTTTTGTCACGACGGTACTGTCACGTGGCAAATCGTGAAGTATTGATTCACCAAATGTAGCGCCCACACCCAAATTACACAAAGTCACGGCTGCCTATAAGGATGAGAATGAGAAAGGAAAAAAAAGAAGATTAAATAAACGCTAGCATTGTACAAAGTACGTAAGTGAAGATTAAACATTTTGGGGTAACAAACTTGACTTTAAATACATTTTCACATTTGTTGGCCAAAAGTTGGGAAAGGAGCAAACAAGAAAATTTAGAACCAAATGTTACACAAAATGTATCTATAGGTGATTAACACATACTTTGAGGGTATCTACACGTACATACTTTTGTGCTTTTGTATGTGTTTGGATTCTTGGTTGATTACAATTAGTTGAGAATTTTTATCTTATGTGACCCAATTTGTTTGTCTGCATCAAATAACCAAATTAGTTAAATAAAGTGTTTATCAAAGTTACATGTATAAATACATATGTGTTGTATTTTAATTTAAAGGTATTTTTTAAATTAACATGTATTCATTCTCATATATTTTTCTCCAGCACTTTTGTGATATGCTTAAAAACCTCGATTTAGAAAGGTGACAGCGATATTAGGAGTGGAGACGACAATGCTCCTTTATGTCCATACCAGGTTTAGAAGTTTAAAATGTCGTTTTTTCATTAAAAATACACAATAATTTAGGAATAATGGTAAAACATTTTTTTTCAAAGATTTTGGCCCTCGCGCTCTACACATTTTGTTCATCTTTCATGCAATTTATGGATCCCATTTCCAAAAGAAAGTTTCATTCTTCATCGAAATCCATTCCAATACCAAGAAATCTTCCATTTTATCGAAGTTTGTGAAAAGCTGCTCAGCTAGTGCATGTTCCATCCAAGAAAACAAATGGTAATCTGAAGGAGGCAAGTCTGGATAATTCGGCGGGTGTGGTAATAATTCCAAGCCAAGAGCAGAAATGGTGTCTTTGACCAGATTGGCAGAATGGGCAGGAACATTCTTATGCTGCAAAATGACTTTGCCATATCTTCTAGGCCTTTCTGGCATTTTTTCAATCAACGATAGCGATCGCAAGACTTGAAAGCTCGTACTACACAGCACCCTTCTGATCCCATCACACACACAGCATTGTCTTCTTCCCGAAGCAAACCTGACTTGCACTCGATGTTGATGATTGACCTGGCATTACCCATGATATTTTGCGTTTGGGATTCTTGAAATAAATTCATTTTTCATCGCCAGTCACAACCAGAAGCAGCATTTCGCACACAGTATTTCGTTTTTCCACCTGTCGTTCGCTCCAACCTTTCGTATCTTTCCCATGAATCTCAGACGATCGGAAATTGCTTTCTGAGTGACATTCAATTGCTCTGCCATTATTTTTTGTGTCTGTGTATCGCCTGCATCCAATAATCCTTGCAATTCGACATCATCAAGCTTTTTTGGACGATTTTCGCGTTCTTTATCATTAACATTGAAATCACCACTTTTGAATCGTTGAAACCAGTGCTCACAAGTCTTGACGGTTGGAATAAGCTCGCCGTAAGTCTCCACAAGAATTCGACGATTGAACAAGAAAATTATCTCCTGCCGCAAATACTCTTTATTAGCCTGAAATGTGGACATGTCTGCCACCAGAAAAAAATATGATACTAACATGTAAACAAACAAAGAAATATCACGTTTTTTCCTAAAAAATAATAATTCAGATTTGATATAAAAATGAATCTGCTTTGTGTGCCATCTCTTGGAAGAAAAACGACATTTTAAACTTAATATGTATCTATATTTGAGAATTGAAACAGTCCATTCGGGATTAATCTTATTTACACTAGACATCACCAATATCATTTATATCAGAGTCTTAGATTGATAGTTATCATACGTGTTTATGGTAAACTTGATTAATTTATGATTGTCATTTCTTACTATTATAATACTTGTTTGTAATGGCGTGGAACTGTAGAATGGTCACTTCAGAAATTATATTACTCATATGATCAGCGATGGCCTGTAGCCATGTCCACTTGTTCGTTAGTTTGTCTGTTTCTATGTTGATGAGTTCCTTCATTTTCGAGAATCTAAGATGAAATTTTGTTCAAGGCATAAGGAATTTGTTTTCTTCAGGCTGTGATGGGCCACAGATAAACGCAATTTTTAAATGCAATCTTGCTTTGAGCCTTTTATTTACGACGTAAGTAACTCAGATGGAAAAACAGAACTTAACTCACCATGAGGTGAGATTAATTTTGTACAAATTTTCTTATTTCCACAATATATTTAACTAATATTATTCTCTTTAAAAAAAGCTGAAGTTTTTTTTAAAGAAATGTCTATAATTTGTGGGGATTGTTAATTTTAAAATCCCAATAAGGACTAATAAAATATAATATGTGATCCACGCTTATGAAGACATATACATATGTGTAAGTATAATTCCTAATAAATTTTGTGATATGACAAACATTTTTACGTCTGTTGATATACAATAATATTTTTATATTATGAATTATGTAAGCCGACAGGAAATCAATGTTGTCAAGCAAAACTGCAAAGTAGTGCAATGTTGCAACAAATTGTACTATTACATACATACATATGTGTAAAATAACAGCAATACTAACACCAACAAATTGCTACTATAAAATTGCATGTTGACACTAAAACCGAAAAATACTGCAAAGTTTTTTTTGTGGTTTAATGTTTTTCTCACAAAAAGTTACTGTTACCACCTTGTGTGTGTGTATATAACCTTAAGTAAGATTTATTAAATTCATTTTTGTTGGTCATCAACTACCGGTAATTGTGTTGTACACAAACATAGCTACACTCAACAGATAGACAATTTTATCTACATTTAGTATTTACTTATGTTTATATGTATCTAAATATGAAGTTATGGAAAGATAGATAGATGGATGGATGAAAGTTGAAAATTCTGCTTAGCATATTATTCAGTTACAATGGTGTCTTTAGATGTTATTGTATTTTCGACAGTGAAACGATGAAATGTTACGTATGAGAAAGCAGCAACAGTTGAAGACAGAAGACAACTTGTAGCTATAAAACATAATTTAATTAAAGCGCACTCAAAGTTATTTTATGGTAGGAAAATAAGTACAACAACTGAAAGAGGAAATGGCAGACAATACAAAGCAAAAAACATTAAAACCAGTCAGCTAGGCAGCCAAGTAAAGAGGCAACCCGCCAACCAAACTGAGTTGGCAGTGACAGTGGCAGACAGTTGACAGTTAGAGAAGTTGTGGTACTTTTGATGACATACAGATACAAAAGTATCTTCTAGTAGTAGCATAATACTAAGATGTACAATGCTACAATTTAAGACCACAAGCAGTAAGTGTTTTATAGATGAAAAATACTTGCAAATACTTTATACTACAAGAGTGTGCATATTGTATTTATCTTTGTATCTTTTTGTTTTTGTTTTCATTTATATTTACTTAGGTTTATTGTTTTTGTTACTGTTGTTCTTGTTGTTGTATGCATACGTAGTTTGTAGCAATTTTGTTGATTTATTCTTGTTACTATCTTGGTAACATTTGTGGTAAGACTTTGTTGTGGTACAATGAAAGCCATGAAAAGTAATGGTGGCAAGTAAAAACAATAAAAACAATTGTTTCCGTATATGTATTTAGTTTTCTTGATTGCTTTTAACAATTTGGTCAGCATAAATACTTAAATGTTTGTTAAATTTATTTAAACAACTTAGGCATATTTGACACTCATAACATTTTTTAAATGAATTCAAATTAAATTTGAATTTGTAAAACTGTAAATTGTATTCTTTATTCAGTTTTTATTAAACTTAATTATACTCAGAATATTTCAAAGCATTTGAAGATGAAAGTGAAGTGAAGATGAATTGAACAGAAATATAAATTCCTTCAAAGATTGGCTGTAAAATATGAAGCAGTTAAGAAAATCACAATCAGAAATTCAACAATTCTGTCTAAAACAATGGCAAATTGAAGTCACAAGAGAATGGCTAAAGTTTAAAGCAATTTTAAAGAAAGGTGATTGTTTTGCAAATGCGAAACTGTTTTCATAAGCTGCAAGATTAATTGTTTTAAATTTTTTGATTTGAATATAAAATTTATTTTTAAATTATAAAATAACATTTGATGAAACTTACAGTTGATAGTCGTACAATTAAAAAATTCTCTCATTCTCACAATTGTCTATTATAGAAACTGTTACAATAAGAAGAACATCAACCAAACATTTAACGACAATGACATTCAGTAAGATAAATATTGTTATAATGACAGATAAAATTGTTATTGCCAAAATTAGATAGATAGATAGATTCGTTCTTATTTAAGTTTATTATTGGTTTTTTTGTCATTTTCAAAGAACGTATGTTAATTGGCATGGCTACTTGTCGTCTGCCTGGACTCATATGTTTAAACAACCAAAAGAGTATATAAGTATCAATGATAAATTACTTAGACCTCATTTGACAACTACAAAGCAGATCGTTCAATGATTGGATTTTCTTAGGGTCTAATATTTAAATAACGTATCATCGTATCATTATTTTTTTGGTTTTTATCGTGTTTTTTACACAATTTGATGCCAATTATTATCTCCTAACTCGTTGAAAGCATGTATAATTTCGTTCTATGATAGTTGAGATTTCCTACATCTAAATTTTCTAAGTACCGGACATATGTATGTCAAGAAAGTGGCGTATATTTTCTTCTTCTTTCATATTGCATAATGTGGATAATCTCGTTCTGCTTTGCTGATGTAGACTCCCATTTAACCGCAGGAGATCACCTCGTACCATATTGTACCTTGGGTTTGACTATGTCACTCTTTTCTTTAAGTCTAGACTTTTGTATATAGACTAGATTATTTATTGCCACTAACATCTCCACACAGTTATTTACTAAAATTACTACGATTATATTAAACAATAAAATAATCAAAATATAACAATAACATCAGTGCATCTCGGGCTTTGTGTCTTCTTAAAACGATTCTCAAAGTTTCGCTTGAATATCATAAGCTAAGTTATAGTTTTCCATACAAAAACTTATAAATAATCAAATGTTTTAATGTTGTTATCTCAAGCATTTAGTCTACGAGTTCAATGCTTTACAAATGTGAGGGCAAATTGATAATACTTAATTAGACTAGTATAAAGGTTACATCAAGAAGAAATGTCAAACTTTTCAATATAATTTTGGTTAGGAAATGAATGATTTTAATTACACTGGTCAACACTAATCATGCCACACACAAATTTCGATAGATAATACTGTTTTCGCATCTACCCACCTTAGTAAGGTGGTTTTGGTTGGCCTCAGATTTCTAGTGATGTCTTGATAAGTATAAACAGTACTACGACGATAAACGCATGCAAACAGTCGCGAATAAACCTATAAAATTTTATTGAAGTCCGTGTGGCCCAAAAAAAAAATTTAAATTTTGATGCCCAGTAGTGGTTGGATTATGGTACAAATGGACAATAGTCCATTATACAGTTGGGTCTCCTATAGGGTTTTTCATGTTTTACAAATATTAAACTAAATCCTCAATACATTTTGTTGTTATACTAAGTATAAAGTATCGTGATACACATATTGTATTGCTTTGTATAGTTTTCTTTCAGTGTAATTAATTATTGACACTTTTCGCTATAGTATGCAGTAAGCACGTTTGTTCATGTCCAACTTTACAGTATTTTTTTTTTTTTAATTTTATATTACCTTTGCACAACTGTTTTGTTGTCTTCGCTGTTGTTTTTGTTGTCGTTGTTGCGTTGATTGCTCTACATTGTACCACCCGCGGCGGAATAACATTTTTGCGCATAATTGTATTTCGGTCACTGAGCAACAAACGAATAAAAAAAAACACTAACAAGTTCGAACAAAAATGTGACAGTTTGTTTTTATTTAAACTTATCTAATCTTTAAAGTTTTGCAATTGAAAAAATCCAAAGTTATTCAAATACTTTAGCATAATGCTATGTCAATCATTACTAAGTAAAACAGAAAAGTAATAACAATTATTGGCATTAAAAATTGGCATTATTTCAACAAACAAGTCAAACAAGCATGAGTAATTTGGCAATAACCATAACAAAACTTCCTCAACACAACAAAATAAAATATTTGTACCATATAAGTAGCACAAGTAATAATACCAATATTATAACAAGTTATTTAAAGCAGTTTTCATTAAACAAAAACAAAAAAAAAAATTATTAATAATTGTATCTAGTACGTGAGTAGTTAAGGCAAGTGATAAATTGATGTGGCAATCGTGAGCTGCCGCTTAAACCAAATCATTCATTTACAATACAATAGTATTAAATGTTTTCCAAATGTATTTATAATAGTTTGTCGGACAAGTAAGTTGGAATCTATAATTAAAATTAAGATTGAGTTCGTTTGAGTTTGAACTAAATGTATGAATGAAATATAAAAGACACCGATAAATATATAGATAGATCGATAGATACATTTATGTATGTTGGTAGCTTATTGTTTGGCAATTAACTTTTAAATAGTATTCATGTATCTAAACCATATATGAGTATATATGTATGTATATAATAAATAATTAGCACACTGTGAATATGGAAATGCCTTTTGAAATTATATAATTTTAAATTAAAATTCTTTTATATTTTTTTATCACTTTTTAGTAACAATATTTCGTTTTAATTTCTTTATTTTTATTCATAAACTAAACTTTTCTTTGAGGTTGCGACTAAACCAAACGCGTTTACATCAAAATGAACACTGACGACAGTCTGTGCAACAGACTAACGATTCCGTCAACTGGAAGCGGCATAAAAGTCGCACATAACGGTTTCATGCTACCAAATAACAAAAAAAAAAAAAAAACATACGGCAAGAGCAACAACCGCGACACTGTCGCGAGTATCTTTTTTATGTTTTAGTACTTTGATGTTGTTGGTTTGGGTTTACCATTATTGCCATTGTATCTTTTGTTTTGTGGCAAGCCACCACATTCGTCTCCATTGCAATTTGAAACGCATGCAAGAAACCATGAAGCAACAACCAACACCATCTGCAGAGTTAAACATACTACTAAAGCACAATACAATTTTTCAATTACTATGTGTATAGTGTAGTGTTGGCAGAAACAGCACCATGTATATGTGCATGCGTGTGGAAGTAACTTTGCACTAGATTAGTTGGCTTAGTTTCAATGCGTTTCTTGTTGAATTGAGATTTTGCGTTAAAGCCTCATTGGCGCCGACGTCGACTTCATTGACAAGTAGGGCATTGACTAAAGAAAAGGTCTTACTTATCTTATAGTAGAGCTAAAATGCAGCAGCCATAAAAATTAATACAAATATCATATGAAATGATGACATGCAACTTCTAATGAAAAAAATTTCTCAAATAAAATGGTAAAGGCATCTTTATTACCTCTAATACTCATATTATAGTTAGACTTAGAATATCCAAGTTATGTATGTTTTATCTACAATAATTAACAAAAAATTTGTAAAATGAGAAAATTCTATTATAAATAAATTTACTTGTAAAGCTAAATTCTGTTATGTCATGCATGAGAGAAATGTACAATAAAATACCACATTCAATGAATAATGAGTATGCTTAGTCATGCCAGAGGTTTTTACAAAAAGTCTTCATAAAATAAGCAGAATTGTGTTGTTAGGTCATTGTTGAGTTTTTTAAATCTTGTTTTACTTAAAATGCAGAGATATCAATCTAAGTTTCAGCTAGGTAAATTCATGTTTAGATCGCGAAATTGGAAAAGTTAGCAAAAAAAATTGTAGTTCCTCTTGAACCACTCAGACTCATTCTTTAAATATTACCTTTATACTTATTTAATATTATTGGCATACCAAGGAGGAAGGGATCAAGCCCATTTTGCTTGTTTGTGTGTAAACAAACTATAATATATGTAGTTATAATCAATCGAATACCAATTATTTAAAGAAAACTTGAGCGTGTGTTTACTTTTATTGACCTTGGTGTTTTTTTTCGATCCATAGCAATTCCTTTTGTTTCCTCTTCGTGGCCTAAACTGGAATCCTAATTCCATGTTGCCACCTTATTCTGAAAGACGCCCGCTTATCAGTTTCCCCCCTCTGTTGACTTGGTTGGTTTACTTTAGGGATTAATTTTCATCATAAATTGTTAGTTGGGACCATAGATTCTCCTGTGCTCCTTAATTAGCTTTCTTTTTGCAGCTTCATCCGTTTTTGCACCTCAAGCTTTGACTATTTTAAGTTTTTCAGCGTTGTACCAGAAAAATTGGTTCAAAGAAGAATGAGAACTTGAATATTTTTTATTATATGTACATATATGCACTTTAGAAACTTTAACAAGTTTATCATTCATGAAAGGTGTGCAGTGGAATCGGAATTCTTTATTTCTTACAAACCTCAATAGGTTTTCTTGTTGAATAGTTAGTTCTTTCTCTAGGAACACTTCAACTCAATATGTTTGTTGCTTCACAAACAAACAAACACATCGTTTTGAATTTTAAAGGCAACAAAAAGTTTGAAGCCAATTATTAAAATGATTTGATTTTCATTAACTCCATCAGAGTCAATGTAAACATTTGCATCAATTTTTAGCTTTTTGTTTCCGTAAACTATGCTTATGGATGCATAGCGAAATGGTCTTTTCAATCTTTGTTAGAGCATTTCTAAAAAAAAAACAGAAAGTAGGCTATCATTGGCTATGCCGAATATGTAATACTCTTCGCGCTCATCCGGGTTGCATTCAACATTCCTTTCTTAGCATCACTAGATTCTCTCTGTTACAGTTTGATTATTAACAAAGAACACAGTTTGAGTGGCACTTTTATTGTACTCTTATTCTTCATAAGTTTGTCATTTAATTTGGGTTTGTATGTGAGGTACCCTTCCTGGTAACCCTAGAATCATGAAATGGTTGATGAATATGGAACAGAAACTTATAGTGTCCAAATTTCAGTTCGATACGTCGAAAAACAAAAAACTTTTTCTAATAAGAACATAAATTTAAATGGGGGTTTGTATGGGAGGTACTCCCTAGTGGTCCGATTCGGCTGATTCCGACATATGTGCAGCATATGGTAAAAAGAAACCTATGTACAAAATCAAATCAGCTCTCTAGCTCAAAAACTGAGGGACTAGTTTGCATACATAGAGACGGACAGACGGACATGGCTAAATCAACTCGTCTCATCCAACTGATCACAAGTATATATACTTTATGTGGTCTGCGATGTCTCCTTCTGTGTGTTACAAACTTCATGACAAACTTATAATACAACACACCCCCGTGAAGAGTATAAATATTGTGTTGTACATACCCAGTTGCCATGTTTTGTTGCATTTGCCTACTACATCACTATTGTTTGCTTAAAACAAAACAAAACAAAACAGATCAGAACAAAACAGAACAGAATAGAAAAAGAATCTTTCGTAAGTAAAACAAAAAACCGAGAAACCCAGTATTCATGGGCATTACAATACTACAATGATGTATTGCCCTCTTCCTCCTTGGTCGACTGATCTATGAAGTTGTAACTATTTTTCCCATTTGATGGATTTTGATGTTGTTATTCTTGTTGCTATTGTAGTTGCTATTCTTGTTGCTATTGTTGTTGCTCTTATTGTGTGTTGCATGGTTGGCTTTTAGTTTAGTTGACCATTTTTTTTTTGCCTAAACTCACTTGTTGTTGTGTATTTCTGTTTTTGTTATTGTTATAATGTTACGCCCATTGCAACTCATCCGGCTCGACATATGGCATTAAGTATCCACATATCCACATATTTCCCTTAGCAACACATAGCTTTACAGTTCCATAGTTAGTGATTGAATGAGTGCCTTTGTACGAATATCATCCATGGGACAATGGAATTCTTTTTATTTGGTTTCGTTGTTACTGATAGAATTTCAAATGTTGTTTTGTTGACAGAAAAACTTTATACGAGTACGTATTTCATTTTATTGTACCATTTTTGTTTTGAAATGCACAAAAAACATGATGAATTTTTCATTTTCATTTTTATGCAATTTTCTTCTGATGCTTTTCTAATGTTTGCAAACAAAAGACATGAAAAAGCATTGAAAGTGAAATTTTTGGAAATGGATATTTTAATATTTTCCATGTTCGTTTTTTTTTTGTAGTATATTGTAATACAACAAAGAAAATGTTACATATTTTTGCAATACACTACGATAACATGCATATTTCATATTAAATGGAATAGTTTGTAAAAGATACTTGCAACTATTTTATTTTACTATCAGATATTAAAATACATTCAAGGTTTTGAGAATACAAAAGACTTTGGCTATGAAACTATTGTGTCATTATGAATAAATGAAAACCTTAATTAAAATAACTGCAAGGCATGTTGATGCTACAATTATTGTATTATAAGTAACTAGAAACCCGCCCTGCTTTTCACGGGTGTAATTTAAATTTTTTTAAAAAATTTAGAAAATATCGCTTTGATATTGATAGCAAGAAATTGTATTTATTATTTTTATTTTTACAATATGTCTTTGTACACACTCTCTATCTTGCTACGCTCTCAGTGAATATCATCATCATAATACAGAAAGAAAAATCGAATAGCGCAATACTCTTGTGCCGATTTAGTTATCAATAAATGAGAGAAATAAATACAACAATTACAACACATACAAAATTCAAGAAGAAGCATTGCATTAACAACGAAAGAACGTAAACAAATTTTTGTGAGTGGTTTTGCAAAAACGTATATGACTGAAAATGAAAATATATTTTTATTGTTGAATCAATTCTTTATGTACATGAAAACCTTTTTAAGAAAATTCTTTAAATGACGGTGAAAACCGTATCAAAATCCGTTACGTGGTTTAGAAGTAATCAGTATACAAACTTCTTGAAATTTCGACTTTGCTTTATACTATGTAATGATGATGATGATGATGACGATGATGATGATGATGAACAGTTCATTAAAATCATAAAGAAAACAAGATTGTTTCACGTATTCAAGTGAAATAAGAAGAGAGGTTATTAAAAAGATCCCTTCAAAAACATAAATGAAAAAAAGGTCCAAAGTTTAGCACAAATGAAATTTAGTGTTGTTAATAAATGATTAATTAAATGAATTGTGATTCAAATAGAAAATACCTAACTCATAGGTGTTGAAATGTAAAACGTTCTTCAGTTAATATTGATTTTTCATTTGTATGTACCCAAAAAGCAAAATATAATGGGTAACGCCAGGACAATTATCAACATTGAGTGCAAGACAGGATCGTGTGTAGTGGTATTGGAAGGGTGTTGTGTACTAGGAGTTCTCAAGTCTGGTGAAACAGTTAATACCAATCGCTACCTGTAAGTGAGTGATTGATAAAAATTATACTTTTCAGATCTTTACAACTCAAGAACTATGGTAGGTTTATTCATAGAATTTACGAAGAGTAAGAGAAGCACATTCAAATTTGGAAGACCCTTCAAAAGTCTTTGACTTATGGGTACATGGAAAATATACTTATTAAGTTCAGGTTCATTTTATCAATTTGGCTGCTTTTTTGTCTTAATATACAATACAAATTTGCTCATTTTATTTAAAGAAATAATGTATCTACTCACTTGTTTGTAGATGAAAATGGAAATAAAAGGTTTGTAAAAGAAAAATAACAATAAGAAGTCATTAACCTTAGATATATGTACATACATACTTCACTTATTGAGTGAATAAGTAAATTAACTAAAAATTTGTAACATTTTGTTCGCAAAAACCTGAACCTGAAGAAGAGAGATACAGAAATATCATAATACATAAGTAATAATAACTACAAGATATGGAAGAAAATACACAATAGTAAGTAAATTGTAGTCATTTGTACTTGAACATGAACTCATGCTGAGTTGAGTGATTTACTGTGCTCCCTATTCATCTATTGAGTTATGTCAATTACGACATGAAGTCATAAATTTGTTAAGCATTTGCATAGACTCACTCACTCGTATTATTTATTCATTATTATTGCATATGATTTACCATGTATATGCAAATTACTTTTCAAATTCCACATTTTCAACTTTGTTGAATATTTCATAAAAATTTCTCACATAAATCAAATAATATGCAATACTTTTGCCTTGTGGCGGCTTTGTTTCTTGTTTTGTTTTATTATGAATTTAATGAAATTAAATATTCATTCAATTAATAAATACATTCAAAATTTATGCTGCTGTTGTGTATTTGTCAAAATTTACATAATTAACATACAATAAATAGTATTGTATATTGTTTTGAAATATTTGAATGATTTTAATCAAATTTTGAACATTTTGTTGTTCATTCATCATGATTATAATTATCATCAAAAGTAAATTGAATTTAAATTCAATTTTTAATATGAAAACATGAAAATCACATACAATGTATTTTTTTAAATAAAATTTGTAATTTCTTTCAATTGTATGAATTCTTAAATATTGATGAAATACTCAATAAATCTTTCTCTTACTGAATACCACATGCGGTTTACGAATTCATGAAATTGTTGTAATTGCATAAATTTGTTATAAAATTTGTTTTAAATGGAAATCATTTCAATTTACATATTCATGCAAATGCAAATACAAATACAAATTCTATATCCTCATTGTCAATAATTTTTAATTGAATAACAGTAAATGTCAATCATAAATAATGTAAATCGCAAATAGAATATAAATATGTATTATTGAATATGTCATCATGCATAGAATTGTTTGATGAGGCACAACAAAAGTTTTGCAATGGGGAGTAAATACGCATTGTTTGTTCAAAGAATTCTCATTGAAGATCAATTCACTTTTACATACGCTTAAACCAATTCCACTCCGATTGAGGTAACTCCAAACCATGCTTTTTGAATGCATCCATCATCTGCTTCTTTGGTAAATCTTTGAACACGTAATTTGTTCTTCAACGTTGGGAGCAAAAAGAAATCATTCTGTTCTAAATCGGGGCTGTACGTCGGATGACCCATAAATTCAACGATTTGTGTTATTTGAGCCGAAGTGTGAGAACTCGCCAAAAACTTCTGTAATTGACCGTTTTACGTTCCACTAGTGGCATCGTCGCGATAAGTCCGGTTATTTCAAAACAACAGGACACCATTTGTTTCGAAGTGCTTCGTGCGCGTACAACTTTCGTTGGATTGTCATACTTTTGGAATACCCATACGGTCGATTACTGTTTACTTTTCTGCTCATACACATAGATCATTGATTCGTCACCTGTTACAATCTTAAATACTTCTTTTGAAGCACCACGATCATATTTTTGAAGCATTTCTTTGCTTCAATCGACACGAGCTTTTTTACAAATATTGCAAAACTTTTGCAGTGTCCTACGCAATTTGTAAGATTTATATTTTGATTTTGATTGAAAAGTGTCTTTAATAAATATATGTAAGAACAAAAACTTTGGTTTCACCACATACATATTTGTATAGATAAAGTGTTGCTTGTCTTCTGAATTTAATCAACATTTTGTTTCTGAGAAGTTTAGAAATTGTAGAAATTATTTGTTTTTGTGTTTTTAATTGGGAAAAGGTTTTATTGTTTTTGTTTCAATAAAACCTTTACTTATTTTTGTAATTGAAAAATTTTATATAACCGACACAGCATAGAATAAAACTGTGTATTAAGTTTAAGTTTGATAGCTGAGAAACATTTGCTTTTTTATAAATTTTTTTTTTTTTTCGATATGTGATATTATTTTTGTTTTATTAAATACCATAAATCATAATGCAATAGAATACGAAAGTGTTGATTTGATTAGTAATTATTTACAAACAGTTTTATTTATTGTAATTCATACCACTTACTTTAGTTGAATAGTTTGAAATTAAATTTTGATGTTTTTTTAAGCTTCTTATATAAGTATTATTGCATTTAAATAAGGGTTATATATGCAATTAACAAAAGGTAACAAATTACACATAATTCTAAATGCATAATACGGTATATATTTGTTTCACTATAGAATTTATATATTATGTTATGAAAATGAAATGAAAATGAATCTTTTTCAATAACAGAAATGTTTCTTTAAATTAGGGATTTTGTTGTTGTCATTTATTCACATTCCATAGAAAACTTTTAAATCTTTTCTGTTAGTTATATTGTATTATTCTTTTTGTATTATATACATATATTTTTATTAATAAAGGGAAAAGAACATACGAGTATAAGAAATATTATTCTTATTGTACCTTCTCATATTGTATATCCTAAGACTCACATTTATACAAAAAAAAGTTAAGGAAAAGGTTTACTTTCTTTCATCTTTTGTTATCATTGTGCAACATGGTTGGTGGCAACCATGTGTGTAAGCAAACAAAAGTTTTGTTGCAATTATTCGAGTGTAGAAAAGGATAAGGCAAATCAAATTTAAAGGAAACTACTAGGTACTACATACTCGTACATATTCTTTTCATTTTATGTCTTAACTTCTTAACAATGAAGATATATACATATATACCATAGTGTCTATAACAGAAATGAGAAAAAGTAAAATGAATATGAAATGCGATTTCATTGAAATCTTATCACTATGAAACTTAAGTATTCTTCTATAAAAAGGGAAGGACCACTTGAATGGCTGAATTTCCTATCTCCTTGAAGTAGTTCTGCGCCTGGGCCATAGAATAATTATCTTCTATTCTATTATCTTCCTCCAACTTCAATTATCGCAATTAGCTAATAAAAGCACTAGAGGCAAACAGGACAAAGGACAGAAGTCAGATGAAGTTACTATAGCAACGAGACTGTCATCATTTTAGTAGGACCAACTTCCTACGTTTATTGTTTTATTAGTTGGATTGAGTTCCTTGAAGAACTTTTGTCCTGGTTAGCATTTACATTATTTAAAGTGAAAATTTTTGACCTTTTAATTTTGTATTTTATAATTTGCTTATACTTTTCTTGGTCCTCGTGTTTCACAAATTTCTAATGAGCTTCTTTACTTCTAAATTGTGGTTATCATTGTTGGATATACTCGCAATTTTTCTTCTTTTTTTTATTATTCTAAAGTTTTTTGTTGCTACAACGTCATCATCCTTTTTGGTATCTACAGAAATTTTAACACCATCAGTATCATAATAATCATCATCATTATTATCGATATTATTATGTTTAATGTCCACATTGTTTAATATTGTGAATGCTAATGACAATGATGATGGTAAATTCTCTTTATTCTACTTATAATACTTAGAAGCATTTTGTGTGAAATGGGGTTAAAATTATGCTTGAATAACGCGTTATATGCATTCTAACAAGAATAATAAACAAAATAAAACAACAAAAAACTGGTGGTTTCTGTTTAGAAAAGTTAAGCCAAGAAAACTTTATAAAGAATTCTTCATTTTTTGCATATTTTTCATTGAGAAAAAAAAAAGGAAAAATGGAATAGAAAACTTTCACTTAAGAGAAATGCGCTATGTGAGAAATTATAATTGAAAATATTTAACGCTTAAAAGGAAAATGTTAGCAGGTGTTTGTATCTGGATTTATAAAGCTTTTTTCATTAATTAAATTTAATTTATTTTTTGAAAAATATTTTTAAATTAAATTTAAAACTTTTATTTTATTTATATTATTGTAACTTTGTATACCCTTAACAAATGGTGTGATGGATAAAAGAATTTTCGTAAAAGTACCACATTTCACCATAAAATATCTATATTTAGCTCTATACACTTTTCCACAGAAATAGTCAATAGTTCTATCTCATCGCATCAACAGTAGATTTCACTTATTCTTACCCATCCAAATTAATTTCTTTGCATTGGTACTATAATATTGTACAATTCAAGGAAGATAAATCTGGTGAATTTGTTTAACTCATGCTTTGGCCATCACAAAATAAGTATGTGAGCCAGTGAATTAATATATAGAATAGTGTCGTTAGGTAAAGTGTATAGTTAATCTTTTTAATTGGCATTGACTCTCGCCATGGGTGAGGGCGGTCGCCAAGTGGTTTGGGTGAGTACTCAGTCTCAGCAGATGACATTTACTGTTTTGAAGGATCTATCCGTGCACAGTAGTCATCTTTAAGGCTAGGGCCACGCATTGAGCGATTAGCAATTCAATTGGTTTTAATTTTTATGAATCGCTCATTCGGACCAATTTAATTGGGGAGCAACGTCACTCATCGCTCAATACGTGGCTCTAGTTTAAGTCTCTGTGCAAAATGGTGTTGCGCAGAAACCAAAGAGCTCCAGATAAACGGCAATGTGCCGTGGTTTGGACACGCTTGAACTCGCTGAATGTTGCTGGTAGCAGCGGCACCCCATATTTGAATATATGAATATACATATATATTTTGCGTAACTCCAAACAGGGGCCACTACTTGTCTGTAAATTGTCCTCTTGTTGTTGAGCGACAATTTACTGGACGGGCGTAAAAACCAATCAAGCCTACGCACTTTTGCATAACAGCATGCGGTGATGTGAGCTCGCCATGTGAGGGTTTGTCCAGGATCATTCCGAGGTAAGACAGTATCCAAGAGATAGTAAGTATATCGATATCTCTAAATCTTTCTTTGCCTTTTTCTATGCAATCAATTTATAAGAGGATGATTAATTTTTTGCTGAAACACAATAATCACTGGAAAATACAAACAAATAGAAGAAGCTCTATTCATCAGAGATAAAGATGTTTTTACAAATATTTTTCTTAACATTCCAATGGCTTCAATTGATAAGTTTATTAATGAATTTTTAATTTGCATTTAATTAGAATTGATTGAAACCGCGTTATGCAGATTATGGCCTCCATTTACATTCTATATTATTCATTTTATTTCATTCATTCAATCATCCATTCATGCATTTGCTCATTCATTTATGGCATTCTTGTGTGTGTGTTTGTGTGTGTGTGCTTGCGCCCATTCGCTATCCTGTGGAAATATTGTGAAATATTAGACATATTATATCCCCAGGGTTTTTCCCTCCTGTTTTTGGTTTTTTTTTTTTCTTCTGAATAATCGACCAACAATAACAACAATAATAGCAACAACAAGAACAACTCTGAATATAGGTTAATTCGCAAACCCAATTTTATGCATATTAAATTCCTATTTCATAATTTAGCCATATCCAACTCGATTTGGCTTCTCCATTCCGTCTATCATAACCACCCTTCCTCAATGAGGCCATTGCCACCAACACTCTCAGTGCCATAATCACCCATTGCCACCATCTAAGCACAGTCCTCATTGCTCTGGGCTGCGTGAGTTAACGTTAAGTTCGTGCGATTTTATATAATTATACAATTTTTTTTCCTAGCTTTTGTTTCTCTGGTGTTTTTTGTTTTATTTTCTTCAAATTAAAAAAAAAAATGTATGCCGCCTTTATAAGGAAGGACAAGTGTAAGTGTTGGTTGACGTAAATAGAGAAAGTTGTGTGGGTTTTGTGGACTTGTTTAGCCCAAGGAGAAGAAAAATCTTCCATAGCTCGCTTCCGTTAGCTGTTAATAATAAATTTGTTTTTATGCCCAAACTTTTTGCAGCTTCAGTTTCCTTTTTCATTCTGCTTTTCCTTTTCTTTATTAAGATTTTCTTTTTGACTTTGTTAAGAAAAAAGTGAGAATTTTTTATTAACAAAAAAAAAAAAACAAAAAGAAATAATAATAAGTCGCTTTCTTGTCATATTCATTATCATTTTGACCATTATATAAAGTTGATTTTGCCATTTAAGATTAATTTTGGCAATTTATCCAATCAGATTTGGATTTTGTGTCCTCAAATTGTAGCTTCCACAAACTAGGACCTTCGTCAAATATTATTAGCAATTAGCTTTCTTAGTAAGTCATTATCATTATTGTCCCTTGGTTATTGTTGTTTTTATTTGTGAATATGACGGAGGTCAGTTATGTTTCTTAATAGAATATTTTTAACACCAGTTACTTTCTTTTCGTGACAAATATCAGAGCTGTGATCAACCTTTCTCTGTGGAGAAGAAACTAGCCAATCAAATCAAATCAATCAAAGGAGATGGATGCTACATCATTCCTCACAGTTTGTTTTTAGGAGGTTATGATTGAAGTACGTTCAAAAGACGTCCCCACTAAAGAATCTTTTGAAAAAATCCATGAATAATCAATGAATAAAAGTGTGGATGATAGCTGACATGGTAAGAATATGTGCGGCACGGATTGTGTCAAATATACGGTATGAATAAGCTATTCGCGAGATGATTGTTGCGTTTGCTTAAACTGGAGTAAAAATGAGAACGTATGAATTCTTCGAAGCTGTGTATTGTCATGTTCCAGCGTAACACAAAGAATTTTTTCTATTCATTTGTAATTGTTGATGAAATATGGATCCAACACTATATGCCTGAGAGTAAGGAAGAGTCAAAACAGAAGATAGAAACTTGCTCTAGAGCTCCGACGAAAGTGAATGTAAGTAGTTATAATGGTCGGAAAGTCATGGCCATAGTATTTTTGATTAAAAAGGAATATGAAATACTCAATAATTGAATTGAAAGAGGAAAAAATGTTAACAAGCGCATACTATTCTGCAGTATTATTGATTTAACGCAAGAAAGTGAATCCTATTTGGAAGTAGGAGGCTTACAACAAGTGATACCATTGAATGGGAAACTGAGGCCTATTTTAGAAAATTAAAGGGTGAATGTTTACCCAAAAGTATTAAAAAAATAAATGGAGACTACACTGAAATAATAAGTAATAAGAAATTTCCTCAAAAATTTGTATGTCTCTCTTTATTAGTTAAGAAACTTTTCAGACTCCCTTGCTTTATTACTAACCCTTATTTAATGATTACGATGTTTGACCTATCAACTTGTGGTAACATACTAAAGTAGATATTATGTTCTGCAGTATGTTATTAAGTATTTCATGTTTATTTTATATTGTAGAATGCAATGAATGCAAAGCTTTTTATATAAATACAAACACCTTGTGCGCACCTTGGAATGTCCTTCACTAACCTTGACAAGATACTCACTCTTCTGTGTGGTTTTTTAAGTATAAATGTTATTATTATTTTATTTTAAATTTCACAAAACCAGAATAAAAGAAATTATAAGAAAAATGTATAAAAGAAAATATATAATATTCAGTTGCATGCGTCAAGTTGTTAAAATGAATGACTTGAAGTCTTATGAAAGCTGCAACAATTTGAGTACCTCATCATAGTCGTACACGCTGTTTTTGTTGCATTAAGAAAAACTTGCTCATGCTGCAAATGCATACATAATTTTGAGTGCGTGTGTGTGTATGTGTTTTGCTATATCTTTTGTTGTTTCTGCACTTATGCGCTAAATAAAAATGCAAATCTAAATGTATGTTAGCAAGGGAAGCCGCTAAATAAAAAAATATATGTACTAGAATAAAATAAACAAATAAAAAAGGAAAAAAAAAACTCATGCTAAGTTGGTCTGTATTTTAAATCAAACAAAAGCACACACAAAGTAACCACAAAGAATGCCTCTGAAGCATACTACATACTAGTAGACTGGTAGATACTTCTTGCATACATTAAATTATTCCAAAGAATAGAAGAAAGAATGAAAGACAAAAAGATAGAAATAAAGAAAGCAAAGTCAATATGGCCCGTGTGTGTTCTTCTACTTTCTTTTGTTGTTACTGATGATGGTTGTGAGATGTGATGGTGTGAAGAATGTTGCAGTATTTAAGATTACTTAATGCGATGCGCCCTAAAGATGACGTATTGTACAAGTTTTCTAGAATTTTTTTAGTATGCTCTTGTATTTTCTTTATTTTTGCATCTCAAGAGAACTCAGGTATCCGTCTGGAATTCTACCGTTTCTCGCAAACAATTGCAGCACGGAAAAAAGTAAATTGAAACATACAAATGATGATGACAAGATTCAGTTTATACGACGATCATTTACCCTTGCTATACAAAAATATGTATATAAAATAGATATTTTATTTGAAGCAAAAGATTGGATTAAATTGTTTTCCATGAGATACACACATATGTGTATATACGCTTTTCATTAGAACTATCTCACATGATTCACAGCATCTATGTAAGTTCATGTGTATAAACATGTTTCTCTATTTAGTTTGTATAAAACGTGATATAAACAAAGAATGCTAAACAATTGTAATGACAAGACAAACAAGAAGAATAGTATCTGCATTGAGAATTTCTCACTCACATGCACACAATTAACAAAAGGATTCTGCAGAATCTTCAAGGGACATGAATAATTACGCAAGCGCATTGAATACACACAATGTACGTAAGTATGTACAGTACATATGTATGTCGTATGAACATGTTTACAAATGACTACATAAATATAATATGTAAATATGTATGTACATATGTGATCAGTGAAGTATATGTATGTGCGATTTAAAAATGAAGAATTTCTAATTGTAAATGAATAATTAAAAACACGCAAGACATTGCGGTTAATTTAAGGTTACATTTCGCATGCAAAAGCAGTTCGGATTTTTCTAATTAGGGTGTGTATTGAATTTTAAATTCTGCAATAATAAGCAACTCCCTAAACAATTTGATGAAAACCTAAGCGCTTAATAATATCAAATAATATTTTCTTTTTCATGTTTGCTAAAGTAATTAGGTGGCCCTTTGTAATACCAGATGAAGCTACCCTTATCCAACTGGATCCTCTTTGTATCACCCAGAATATGTTCCTATTCTACAGTAATCAAAATAAGGTGTCACTTAGTATCTTTTAGCATCTCTATCGTTAGTACAGTACTTCTCATATCCTTCTTATTTAACCTCAGTAGTGCGTTTCCAATTTCAATAATGAACAATTCACAGATTCCTTATGATATTGGATAGAATGCGTAGGGTCTGGTCAAGCAAGTTTATTTCCCTTACAATTACCTTCATTATTTCTATGTCTTGGTTCCTACATGACATTTATATGAAAATACTGCATATGACGTCTTTCCGAACAACTTATAGTATGATATAACTGTCCCAGAAAAATGTCTAACATGCTCTTACTAAATATAATTACTTTTTGTTGACATAACGCTAATGAAGACAACTACAAAAATTGCTTACATGCAATGAGAATGAAGATATTCAATTAAAGAGATGCCAATCGAATCTGAGTACTGCTGAGTGTTGCTGAATGGTAAAACAGTGTCCGCTGTTGCTATATTAAAGTATCTGAAGTATGTGCAAATACAGCTGAGGCCACAGACAATGGCAACTCATTCAATGTTGCACGTATGTATGTTGATGATGGCTTTTGGCTGAATCAACAAGAAACTATTTGCCCCACAAAAACAAACAAATAAACAAAAATAAACACATAGAATCTACCATATAATACAATAAAAAAAAGGGTTGAGTTGCTAAAGGTGTGTCCATGGAATACATTAAAATAAATAAACAAAATAAAATCAGAATAAATTAGAAGGCAACAAGAAAAAATAGAAGGAGCAGAAGCATAAAATAAAAGGAAATACTACAGAAATGAGCACTTCCTGTTGAGTTAACAAAAAATCTTTGGGTGAATTAGTAACTTACTTATGAAGTAAATGATTCAGTGTGTAAATGAATGAATGAATCTGTGGAAGAACAGCTGATGCCGCTTTTAAAATAGAAATTATGTTAATTTTTAAATGAAAAACTTTGAAAATATAATTTTAAAGTATTTAAAATGGGGAAATCCCCCCAAAAATGTTGAAGAGAAAAGTAGAAGCAATGAAAAATAAAACACAAAGCGAACCAGCAGATTGTGTCTTCTTTTCTTGCTGATTGTTCTCAATGAAAATGGTTTTTCCTTTTCTTTGCTGAAAGTAGAAAGTTAAAAGTGAGTGCCACATTCACACAAAAGCTGATTACTCTAGAGGGGAAGCCATGTGACTTATGCGTACACACGTACACGCACCCACACACACTGAGATCACTTTTATATAGACGAAAATTCAAATGACAGAATTAAAGTCAGAAAAATCCAAACAAATCTACTTGAAGATGAATTCTAAAGAAAGCTCAGACAATAGCAACAACAAAATGAAAAGCCATTTTCCTTTTCCTTTTTCTTTTCTTTTCTTTTTTGTGTGTGTGTTCACCTTTAACAATACCTACATAGGTGTGTGTGTGTGTATATATTTGAGTATGTTATGTACAATGAAAAATTGAAAGAGAGAAAAAAAATGGAAAAAGGAAGAAAAAATTTTCTAGAATTAAAGTTTTTCTTTGCCTTGGGTTATGGCGTGTTAAATATGTGGAATCGACACTTAGGGTGGTGGATTGGCTGTCAGGAAGTCTTGTGAGGCTTTCCTTTTGTTTGGCTTGAAATTGGTATTTTGTGGTATTTGTCAATTGCATGCAGCAAAGTCAAATCCAACTGAACACAGATCGAAGTCAAAAATCCAAACAAAAGCCGCACTAACGAATCTGAAGCTTATACTGGCTTCCTTCCGGTTTTATACTTCGTGTGTTGTTCAACCTTAATGCCTATGCCTAGCTAAATACACAATATAAACCCATGAACATATCTCTACATAAAAATGTCTATGTTTCTCAGTACAGATTGACATCATTATAATCATAAGTGAAATTATAATGAGCATGTGTCGGTTGTGTTTAAGCACGTTTTTCTCATTGTTGTCACAGTTCTTACAGATAAATATTTGTTGTTTTTTTTTAAATTTATTTTATTTATTCATTTATGTATTTTGAAAAATTCATTGCAAATAAACACAAGGACAATAAGGAACAACAACAACAATCTACAAATTCCTGGCATGTGTTGTGTCACATGTTATTATTATGTATGTACTACTTTATGTTATATGTGAATTTGATCCCTTGTTGAGAGTTAATAAGGCTTTAATCGATTATTTATTATGAGTTGTTGTAAAACATGTGTCTGTCCTTGAATGCCTTCTTCATTTTTTTCTTTTTTTTTAAGTTATTATCTTACATAATTGGATGGAACTTATTGGCATTTGAAATAAATTCATATTATTGTATATTCATATTAGGAAACAATACTTTGAATGTTGTTTTTTTTTTTTTTGGAAGGTAATTGCTTTTTCTTATCTTCTTCAACATTGTAAGTAGTTTCATTAGATTATATGTTCCCTGCGATCAGCTGAATCATCTATACGTACTGGTTGGATTATGGGTATTATAGATTTTTTCAACACATCACGTGAAAGTGCCTTGCGCATATCGTAAGCATCTTCATTTGTATCGTCTGTGTAATAATCTAAAATATGTCGATATACTGTATATCCCATATTTTTGTACATATTAATTGCCGCTATATTGCTTTTTCGTACAAAGAGATCAATGAAAAATCCTCTATACACTTCAGACAAGTTTTCCATGAAGTCCATGAGTAATGTAGCTAAACCAAGACGCCGATAAGTTACTGACATTGTCAATGCAGTAACATGTGCATGATAATCAAATGCAAAGCCCTCTAATTTACCCATGATATAGCCAATTATATGACCATTGGGTGATTCAAGAACTTGAAAAAAGCTTGGCCATTTCAATGTATATTTCATATAGAACACAAGACCATATGTCTCAGTTAAGGCATCAAAGTTGCTGCAAACGATATTATTAAATATACACATATTGATCAACGATTTTATTCATTACTCACACTTGATTTAATTTAAATAAATCATCAATGACAAATGGACGCATAGTAGTCATTTTACTTTAGCAAAATACAATTTTTACACAGAATATTTTATTAATTTTTCTTGTGTCACACTTGTCTTGCAATTTTTTGCTAATTTGCACAGTGTTGTAGGTTTCTATTTGTCTGACAGTTGATTACTTTGCAGTAAAATTGGTGTTGGAAAACTATTTAAAATAAAAGTGATGCCATATTACAGCAACAATACTTATTAGCATATTGAAATACGCGGGTAGTTTGATATATTTATTCAATAAACATTTAAGATATTGTATACAGTGGCGGCGTTAGACCAAATGTAGACGAGATTGGCTTTGCGAGGCATATTTCATTGCCCAGTCAGAAAGAAAACAATAAATAAATTGGGACTGATATGTGAGTACCTATGTATATGAGTTTTTTTACTAATCAAATGTTGACAAAAATTACAATTGTGAGTCAATTTTGCAACTATATTTTTCCACAAACAATCGAGCTACCTTAACGCTTCTTTCAAATTCTGTATTATTGAATTCTTGAATCCAGCCATTGTACAAAATGATTGTAATGTGTCAATAGCGACTTTCAAGTTCACTTGAACTGATTGCCATAGTTTACTTATATTGTTTATACGTATTCAAATCTTGTACTAGTATACGTGTATTACAACAATAAACTCAAAAGTTTCATTTAAGGTTGCTTCACAGTCACTTGGAGTTTCGGAATCATCATTTATATTTTTCAAGTCATTCGATAACATCTTCAAATTGTAAGAATATGGCACATACTGGAAATTCCAACTGTGGCATCCGCATGGCTTGAAGCATTCCCTTGGATTAATATTGAGTATTCTAGATCTGACTCCTTTATTTATTGGCGCCGTTATCATATCCCTAAATCAAAATGTTCTTCTAACTCTACAATTGAGTAATTGCAAAATCTTAATATTAGTGACGTTTGTTCAGTACGACTCGGCGTAGTATTCTGTTTATAATTTCACCAATAACGGATATACGTTGCAGGTGCTTCAGCTTGTATAATAATTTATAAAATTGCCACTCTAAATGCCAGATTTTGTCATTTATTATTAATATCAATTTTTTATAACAAATTATACCAATACTTTTGCGAGGCCATTGATTGAATATGATTCTTTCTTTCATTAAAATAGAAATTAAATATGATGAAAATTTGTTTAAATTGAAATTGAATAGATGATTTTGTTTATTTATATTTTATAACACTAGCTTACACGGTTTATATACTTTAAACTTTTATGTCTGCTCGTCACTTACAGCGCCCAAGTTTTCAGGAAAAAAGTCCAGGTGTGAATGAGAAAATATATGTTGGGAGACATCTTCACACCCATGGCATGATAGTTTTTTAATAAATCACCAATAATTTCTACATAATTTTCATCTTTATGATTTCCTAAGAATCCATGGACGACTATTTTAAAAGAATTTCACGCATTTTTTCCTTAATAGGTAAAAGTTTTTCAACGTCCTTATCTTGCAATAGTTTAGGTTAGGTTTAGGTTTACTGTTTACAGTATGGCCATGTTTTGTATTACTGCCATGAAGTAATACAGCTGTCAAGCTATACTTAGATGAATCGATGAATAAACGACATTCACTTGGATTATAAATTTGATTCATTGCGTTAAAAAAGCACGGGAATATCATGACAAAAAACAAAAATCATCCTTTTTGCTGAAATAACTGTTGAAAATTTGACTTCTTTTTGAGTAATAAGTAACTCTGATATTTGTTGCCACTGTTGTAGATGAGATGCAAGAATCTCTACCTTAGAACCAGATAGTTGCAAGTCTCGCACAAGGTAAATTCATTTTCTTCGATTACGAACTCTTTATCATTTTCATCCTCCATAAACAGATTATCAAAAATATAAAAAAGACTCCCATAATATCATTTAGACCGTTAAAAGGTCTTAAAAGCTTAATAATATAGTATCTTCTTAATGCTTGCTACTTCAAACAGTTGTACTTATGCATAGAAATGACATAATTTAATCTGATTACGTTGATGGATTAGGCACAAATGAGCAGAGTATTTACATTTATCAAATATCAACAAAAGGCCAGAACAATCAAAGACCACAAATCCTACCAAATCCCACAAATATCTTCTTGATTTTCTTTCAAAGAAAATAAATGTTTCTTGCCTCCTGTGGCTTATTTTGCTAAGTAGTAAATAACAATATCAAAAAGTATTTAAATGCAGATAAATTTAAGCAAAACATTTCCATTTACATTTTCAAAAATACAACACTCGGAGTCACAACTCATCAATTACTTTATTTATTTTGGGTATACAAAAGAACCAAAATGGCAACGACAACGGCAACGGCAACTTTGGTTTCTTAATGTTGCTAGCATTTTTTATGTATATAAGTATAAGTATCTACTACTACTCTAAATATCTACTAGTTACTTTTGTTGGCTATCATTAGCCTCAGCACGAAACACTCAATTGTCAATACGTGCAACTCATCAATATTCTTGAGAAGAATTTGCCGGAACTTGTTGTCATTTTGACAAGTTCATTGCATGTTCTTCGATTTTATCTGCTTATTCTGTTTGGTTTGTCGTTAGATTATTTCAAAACGCCTTGAGTCTGACGAAAGCAACAATTTTGAAGTGCGTGTATCTCTATATATCTGTGAATCTGTGCTTCTGTGTATGGAGGTTTTGTTTGTGTGAAAAATATTTTTGTATTTTTTTTCTTCTTCTTGTGTTTGATTGTTGGTTGCAGGAAAATTTCGTGATTGAATTTCTTTGTGAATTATTTGATGTTCTGATTGTTTGCTTGATTGAAAGATCGAGTGACAGACACACACACACACATACACACACAGGCAGATGAATAGAAAGATTTGTAGACAAATATAATAAATAGACATGTCAACTCCTATATAAATATTAGTTCATATAAGATGCCTAGGTACTACACTATAGTATGTAAGAGTATGTTTCTGTGTGTCTCTGATTTAATGTCTTGAAGCATTTATCAATAATTTACTTTCCTTGTCACTTAATACAATTTTTTTCTTTTTCGTTTTATCACAAATCGATTTATTAGTCAATTTTTGCATATACTTTATGGTTGTTATTTATCAATGACATCCAGGCAATTGCTTTTTATTTCAAAATCACATAATGTTTTATGTTGTTTGTTTAGTACTATAGTATCTTGTTGGTAAAATTAAGTAGCCTATTTAATCTTCATTTATGCTATGCTGCATATTATCATTGCTTATGTAATTTATCAGACTGATAACAATGCACACACAAATCTTAAAAACTTGGCGTGTTCATCTGTGATTACAACTCCTAGGCATGAAGGCAAAAGAAAGTTCATGGTCAATATGCGATTGTCAGTTGACAGACAAATGATGAATGTCAACTCATTGTCATCATCCAAATGCCAAGTAAACAAGAATGAAAGTCAACCTAACAAATAAACACGATTCATATTCACAGTTTCTCGATTGCAAACTCACTCAGACGTGCTGCTGCTACAATATACAAAATAATGACAATTTGTCATAGCAATAATTTGATGATTTCTGTTCTGTTCAGTTGTGTTCAGTTCGGTTTCTGTTGTTGACAACAAGCAAATTTCTTATCTGCTGACAATAAATACATTCATTTCATTTCATGTGAAATGTGAATGAATTTTCAAATCAACTACAAAAAAAAAACTATTTGTACATCATCAAATTGATTGTCCATAAAAATAAGAACAATACAATAAAAATGGCAATTTTCTAAAATGTTTTTGTTGAAGCTTGTGAATTTGTGTGCAAATGACAATAACATAATGAATGAGTAGTAAAAATAAACGACAATAGAAATTATTGCTGTCGCACAACATGATGTAGGCGGCGGACACATGCTGCGTATGCTTAATTTTCAAAACGCCTGTTGAACATTGAGTAACACAGAAGCAACTCAGCTCCCTTACATCTTAATGTAGATAAATTACATACATATAATACTTTAATGTTGTATATTTTATGGTAATAGACCCAAAAGAAAATAAAATATTTATTTATTTTTTCATAAAAATAAAATAAGAAGTTGTTCCGAAAAGCAGCAAAGCATGCAACTTTTTATTTACGAACATAAACAGGAAATGAAGGCAACCAAAGGAAGGAAGAAGTAAAGGGTATTAAGTCATTGTAAATACTTTTATGCATTTTTAAATATTGTAAATAATACACATTCTCTCATTTGTATATATATACCTATATACTCTCGAACATACATACATATATGTATTATATATATAGCAATGAACATAAAAGGAATGAAATGTTAAATCCTGTACAAAAATAAAAATAAACAAAAGCAAGAAAATAAAATGAAATGAAAATGAAAATGGTAGCATTGTGAGGTATTTATTGTTTAAGCTGCGAGCAAAATGAGCCAATGACGACATAAACTGCTGATTTAGCTTCAAAAAAAAAAAAAAAAAAAAGAAATGAAAATTGTAAGAGCAAAAAATCGAAAAGAAAAGGATATGGCTACGACTATGTTAGGAAGCAAGGAAAATGTTGCCTTATTTTTCATGCTGACATTTCACGAGTTCAATGTGTGTATCTGTATGTGTATGATTAAGTACATATGTGAGGGTAAATGTGTGTGTATAGATTTAGGTCGATTTTGTGCTTAAAGCAACACGTTTTATTTTAGTTAACTGATATTTTATTAGGCAACTTTAAAAAGGCAAAAAAAAAAAAGGAGAAAAATCTAACATTTTACAATAATCGATATGTTTTGACTACCATACTTTTTTATCAGTTAATATTTTTCATACATGAATGTATGCTTATGCTGTTTTCCTAATAATAAAATATCTCATTTTTTAAATTGATTTCCCTTTCACAAAAATTTACAAATTGTTAAAAATGAACGATGAAAAGAATTTCAAATATTTTGTAATAGATATTTTTTCATGAGTATTTTCTAAATGTCATTTAATATTTCATAAATAAAGCAACATTTTTGAATAGTAACCTTCAATCAGCGAAGCATACACACATTTCATCCCCAATTCTTGTTTATTTCCTGTGTATTGATTGTATATTTAAATTGAAATTTCATTTGAATATCATAAGAAATGCAAATGTTTTAGTATATATAAAAATGTATAAATACTCAATGGTTTATTTGAAATATTTGTTCAATCGAATATTCTAGTTAAGCAGTGTAGAACAAAAGGTATCACATATAGTACTTCAAAAAAGCTAGTGAAGCAGTAATAGCTGTCTGTCTTGACATTAAAATGAATTTTTGTATGGTAATTATCTCTTCTTGGAAAACCAAGGGCGTAGCCAGGTACGGGCAGGATGGAGCAGCAGACCCACATATAGCGCATATTTTATTACTTACAAAAATTGTCTCCAAAGTCTACAAATCTATACGATATTTTGTGAAGAACCTGGAAGATTACTATTACTGTAATAAAATAAATATTTATTTAATATTCACAAATAAGAAAATTAAGTCCCGATTTAGGAAAACTCTTACACTTGGCGTAAAAAAATAAAAAAAATATAGACCAGCAATTGATTCATAGGTAAGATTTGGGGACTGAAATCAAGAATGTCACTTTGGCTGTACACGGCTATTACTAGACCGATCATCTGTATGTGAGAAGTAATCAAAATTGAGCTGTCTAAAAATTCTCTAGTTAAATAATTAAAATTTATTCATATTTAAAAAAAAAAAACACAAAAAAAGAAATACAACAGTATTGTATGTATATGAACAGCAATAAATAAATAAAAATTACCGGAAATACTACAATACATAATTTAAATGATTCCATATCACAAGATTTATTTAAAATACAATTTAATCATTCAATAAATATAAACAAGTTTAAATAAAACACAAAAAACCTATGTTAATTAAGTATTTTATTTTGTGAATGAACAAGAAAATCAGATATGGAAAGAATAAGTTCCCAAATAGATAAATTAGAATAATATTATCTTAATTTTCTAACTTATTATAACAATTTTAAAGGTGATGATTCTTGAAACTTTTAAACTTCAGAAACATCTTGTAATAGTAGTAAGTTTTCAAATTTAAATTCATAAATTCACTTTGACAACAGAATACCATTAAAAATGTTATTTTTCCTTTTCATTTTAATTTAGATACGTACGTATTTGTACTTCAGTGGCAACCGTAAAAAGCTTTCGTAGCAAGAGACCATTTCATGCCATTTGCTCCTCTTATTACGACTTTCATTTCAATTTCATTTTGATAAATGTAAATTAGTCAGATGTGCGTTTACTTGTTTTTCCCTGTTAAATTTCTTTCTCGCTCCTCCACTTGTAATAACAAAATTTCGCCCCCATAACATTGCAACTTGTAAAAGAAGAAGAAAAAATATAAAAACTGTTCTTCCTTAACTCAATTGAGATATTGAAAAAAAAGTTTTCTTACTTGCGTCCGAGACAGTCAGAATGTCGATGATGACATAATGCCGAAGTAAGCAAAGTAGCTTTAAGTTGAGTCAAGTCAAGTTGGAATCGAAAATCAAATTCAAATGCACAAATGTATAAATATTGATTTTATTTATTACATTTATTTATCTCAGCAAACAAAACAAATATTTCTTGTGCTTCACTCGCTGCTGATAAAATGATTTCAATATGAAATTCGTTCAATATTTACCATAGTATTGATAAATATTTTTTGGTTTTTTTTTTTTGGACAGCAACAACGGAAGTTTTGTTTATTGGGTTTTATAAACATCAAAAAAAAAAAAATAAAATACATGTAAAATTTCAACAAGTTCCATGAACTTTTTGTTCATTCAGTTTTCTCAGTAGGGGAAAAAAATCATCATCATCATGAACCTAACAAATGTTGGCGTTCTGAATTCTGAGTTCTGCGTTCATTCTCAAGGTAAACCAGCTGGAAAATAAACGGCGCTTAAATTCTCAAAAGATAAAAACTAAAAGGAAAATACAAAACAACCAAAATTAAAAAATATTCGTCATATTTCTGTGACATCTATAATTTGCATATCTTTCGACTTTAACGCCCCCGTATGATGATTTTATATGCTTTTTTCTTTATACTTATATTTTTTATAATTTTTTATTCAAAAATATCAAATACTCGAATAAATACAATAATAAAACAAAAATATTTAAGCTACTTACTTTGCAAAGATATTTCTATATATTATACAATACAATATATTGTAAATGAATATATTCTTTTTTATGGTTATAAACGAGTAAAAACGAGAAAGATCCTCTTACAAACTTATTGCAATGGAAAACAATTTTCATTAGTTTGTGTTCGTTGTTTGATGTTTTCTCTTGCACCTCAAAATGTTCATGTTTTCTTTTTACTTTTTTCTTTTATTTTTACGTAAAATGTCAGAGAGCAAGCAAGCACCAGGATTAAGAAATTTACGTAGACGGCAGATATTAAAATTTGCATTATTTTCAACAAAAAATAAAAGGAAGTGTGTACAATGCTTATTAGCTCATGTACTTAGTACTACATATACTGAAAGTACATATTTGTATTTAGTCTTTGAAATTGTTACTTAATGAAAAAAAAAATACAAAGATTTGTTTCTTAAATGAAATACGGTATCATGGCTTCATTTTCACAAAATTATAGAATACTATAGAAAGGATATTTGATTTGAGATAGAGTTCCCTAGGAGACCTGGTGGACCATTTTGATACTTAATTAAGAATGTTCTGTTATCTTTAAAATCAACCTGGAGAATTGATAAAAATTTACATGTAAAAACCAGATATCTAGCAGGCAGGAAGTGGGCGAATAAGTCTGACAGGAGCTTTGACGGGTCTCTGCACCATTGGGCTGATGGTCTACAGAATGCTGGTTCCACATCATGTGAAGATGAGAAGGAACCGGAGCGCATTCAACACCTTCTCACTGATTGCCCTGCTCTTCTTAGTAGATCTCTCTCTCTCTCTTTCAAAAAGCACAATAAGATGTTGTACTCTTTTTTAGGCTCTCATTGATTGTGTCAAAGTTATAAATTATAATATTTATAAAATTATTGTGTTGTTCAAAATTCATTTCATATTTTTCAGTTTTCATGTGATGTTTAGGTAAAATTTTGAACATCATTCAATGCACTGACTTCTTGAACAACCCACTGATATGGCATACTACAATATTGAAGCGTATTCAATAACTACTTAACTGAATTATCTATCTTTCTTTAGAGTTTTGTTTTTATTATCTTTAATGTTGCTCCCAAATTCGGCAATGTTTTTACATAAAGTTTTGTTTTATTTTTTTATTATTTTTTTTGTTGGTGTTTTTTTTTTATGTGATCAACTTGCAAATTTATTTCTGTATTTATTGTAGGCAGCAAACAAGAATTTTATTCATTTATTTTTGCATGGAATAATCGTTTTTTGTCTATTTATCATAAAATGTTTTTTCCTTTTTTTTTTTTTTAAGATAAATAAATATCTTTTATATTCAAAATAATAATAAATAATGCAAATTTAATTCCAAATGCCAATATATTTTTAACTCTTTCAATTATGTAATAAAATAAAATATAAAGTTAAGAATATTATTACAAACATTAAAAGTATTAAAAAACCATTTAAAAACAATCAGCACAGGTGTCAGTATTGGAGTTGTAGTTGAAGTTTGTTTATCCATCCCCATCTTCATCATAATATGTATGTATGTTTGTATGTAATTTTTCATATTTTCCTTTACAGTGACAGATGCCACCAACTGTCACTTATCAAAAATGGGGGAAAACAAAATACAATCATACTTGCTTACATAAGCATGTGCGTGTGTGTATGTGCTTTTTACAGATGCCAATGAAATTTTTTGTTTAAAGTGTGAAAATTCAATATTTAACCCTTTATCAGCCAAACATTTTGACATGGAGTCAGTCAGGTTATTGACACCTTTAATGCAAATAATAACAAGAAATAAGCAGAATGAAAATGAAAGTAAAATCATCTTTTTATGAAGCAGTCAACCGATTCGATTATAATAGCTTTAGTATAAACATTTCTTCCTACTTTAGAAATCAATTTCAATATGCTGTTATAGTATGTTATGGTTGTTGTTAAATGTTCCATGAAAAATAATTTTATAGCACTGCATCATGAGCCATTAAAGTTTATTTGATTATAGAACAAAGTATTTCCCATTCAAGTTAGAATTTAGGTTGATGGTCTAACGTTGGTTGGTGGCGCAGCTTTAAGCGAGAGTATGATTATGATTATCTTATTGATGGAGCAAATTCAAAAGGAAACCAATGTGCAATTGTAAAAATCCACTTGCTCATATCGGATTTGGAAGTGCTGAATTTATGTTCAAATAGAAATAGTTCTGTAACTGAAACGTCTACAAAAATAAAACAGAAAAATACCATACGCAAAGATTCAAGAAGAAATATGCAAAATAACTGTCGATATATACTAAAAAATAAGTAGAAAGAAAGTATCAATGAAATGCAGATTCAGTGTAATGGGAAATCTTTAGATCTACGATGGGATCGTTTTTAAGAGTTTTTGTATCCATGCTCTAAGAAATAATTGGAACTATGAGTGAGAAAGAGTTTTATAATATTTGCGTGTTGCTAAAATGAAAGCATATACTTATGATAAAAGTAACTAGGGCAATGACATGTTATATACAGACAAGGTAATATTATGATGGTCTCACCATATATGCTTATTGCAATGCACGTGGCATACGTCATTAAACTACCCTCGTAAATACATAAAAACGTCTATATTTATTTGATTTGATAGCACACATGACGAGCATTAAAGAAATTAAATGTGCCATGGCAAATATGGTATGCATGATGCGCCATAATATACATACATACTTCCACTGACCTTATCTAAGGTTAAAATGAGCATAGCACATTTAATGATGACGTGTAATCCAGATCACATCTATGGTGAATTTGTAAAAAATATATGTGCACATAGATGAATAAATAAATGAATGAATGAACACTTTTGTCGGTATTCTATTGAGCTAATAAAAATTTTTGTTCCAAGATCTCTGTGTATCTGCTATGAATATATGTAGTATGCTGCATATGTAACAATAATAAAAAAATGTTATTGTATTATTATTAACGCGCAAAGCCATTAATATTAATTAAGCCATGTTCGGAATCTACAACAAAAACAAGCGCCGATAGCTCTTAATCCAAATCATTCAACAAATTTGTTTTTCTTTTTTTGAATTTGAATTTGAAATTTAGTTGTTTAATTATTTATGATCCGAATTCCAAGTTCACAGTTAAATAAATGTTTATTTGCAAATACATAATTTTCAAAATGTATCTACAACACATTGTTGTTAGATGATTGATATAGTATATATATGTTATGTTATTTACATTCGAAACTGTTTTCTTTTGTGTATCTTTTTCTCGTCTTTGTTTTTATTTGTTTAATTAATAATGAATAGGATGAGAAATCATTTTGTGCATCTGATGAATTTTGCATATTATAATCAACTGATTTCTTATAATACAATTTTAATTTAATGGTTTTTCTTTCATTTCCAAACTAATTAATTTATTATTATTGTATTATTATTCAAGTTTCTATAATCAATCATTTTTTGATCTCAACTTAACTTTTTCAAGTATTTTTTCTTGTTATTTTTTTCATGTTGTTTGCTTGTTTCATATACGATGAGAATATTTTGAAATCACTTCAAATTGTTGTAGATACCAATGATGTTTAGGTTGGTTTATTATAAATATTAAGTATAATTTTAACTACTAATTTGGCATTGTACAAGTATTTTTATACTTTTATCAATGATTTGTGGTATTATTGTAATCACAAATCAATCAAATAATATTTTTATAATCATTCAATAAAAAAATGTTAAATAAATGATTGTACATATACTTTTGAGTGAACTTGATATTTTGAAACCCTTAACCTTGAACTTATGACTGACTAATACATACGTTGTGTGTCCCAAAATAATGAATGGAGACTGTAGACTGTAGTGAGTCGAGTAAATTTTGGGAATAAGCAATAACTTTGAGATTGGGAAGTATATAATAACATGACATGGTGATGATAACTTGTTTTCAGAATAGTAAGGTAGCTTCTGTTAAGGTATATAATAAATTTATAAAATATTTGGGTCTTTTAGGCAAAACGTGTAGGAGAAATAGATAGGTGAACATTTTCTGTGAAGATGCCAGGATCTGTGCAAAAAAAGGTTCAACATACTCAGACTCGTCTCTGTAAGCAGATTATGTATCAGGAATCTTGAAGTTTAAATTAACAAAAATCCTTACTCTTATTAAAATTATATAATGGCTTAGCGAGGGTATTAGTGGTATGGGAAAATAGCAATGATTGTAACACATCAAGCTATTTGGCAGCCACTGAACCTAACATTTAGATAACTAAAAGACGTGCCTATTTATCCATTATTGTTGAGTCCCATTCTATATATGTTTTATACTTCAAACCTCCCTATCTTGTGTGACGAAAAACTCTCAATTGCGACATGTGCTGAAACACTGCCCTGTGGGTGAGCGACAGAAATCCGTTTGTAGCCTTGGCTGAAGAGGTGGAACATCTGCGTCAATGCAGAGAAATCTTGACACGCTACTTTCACCCCAAATCAATCGATATGTCCTGTCGTTTTCATCAAAGGCGAAGCACATCTGGGACTGACAATGCAACTGACCTGGCAACCTCACATTATGACCAAAAGAAAGCAGTTAGACCTGAAACTTCGAATAAAGAGTTGGTTCTTCAGGTCAAACCCAAAGCTCAAACTGCGAAATAAGCTGTTAAAATACAAGGCCATACTGAAACCGGTATGAACTTACGGAATACAGCTTTGGGGCAATTAAGCCAACTCAAACTTGGAAATCCTTAAGAGGTTTCAGTCCAACTATTGTCAGGTCGCCGTGGTATGTGAGAAACTCGGTCATTTGCAGAGATCTGCAAATTTCAACGGTAAAAGAACAAATCTAAATCTAAGTAGCAGACACCTTATCAGGTTGGATGACCATTCAAATCATCTGGCAATCAACTTGTTGGACAACGTGACGCCTGAAAAGACAATATCCTCTAGATCTACCAATTTGCACCCCGGATGAGTGATAAATTCTTCCATACTAGCTAAAGTGCTTTAGCAAATTTCATGAAATTCGACAGTAGCAAATAAATTTAATGTTTAAAAAAAAATTAATGTTCTTGTATATAAATTTTTAATGATCAATAATATAATATTAAATGTTACAAGAAATTAGCAACAAGTTCAAGGCAAATACTATTGTAGATTCCATTAATAAAAAGTATTTATACAACTTCTTATTGTAGTTTCAGTAGTCTATAAGTCACCTTCTATTTCTAAGAAACAATCTATTAACATTCACAACTTCAAATACTTTAGACAAAGTTGGCGGAAACGAACCGAATTGATAATTATACATTTCCATTTTTTTTTTTGTATTTTATTTACCATAGCAATATTTCAAAAATCTTTAATCAAAATGCGATAATACGAAATACAATATTTCAACTAATATTTTTTGTTATGCTTTTTTGCTTTCATCAACAAATTACATGTTTTTCTTAATTATTTCCTTTATGAAAATGCGATTTTTGTATTTTCCAATGAAGCATACAAAATTATGATAATAATAGCTTAAAAATAAAATCATGAAAAGTATAAAGTATAGTCAAAGTAATGTGTTACGTACCGATAATTGTAATAAATAACAAAATTATATGCAATTGTTATTTTAAAATCCAAAAATTGAGGCAAAAATATGCAACACTGACAGTTGGTAATGTGGTAATGTGGTAATTTGAATTTGAAATTGGAATTGAATACAATTGAATTCAGGTAAAACGCAATTATTTGCAATAAAAACATTTACATTTGGTTCAAAAACGATAGGGTGGGTGGGTGATTATGGTTCAATGAATTGATGGATGGCGAATTGTTAAAACCATGTGGAAATGCAATCAATTTTTTGTTTTTTTGTTGTTGTTTTGTAATTTTATTTGTGTAAACTTTGTTGTTTCCACCAATTTATGTATATTTTATTTTGTTTTGTTTTGATTCAATCCAATTCACCTCGAACCGATTCGATTCAATTGAATTCA
This sequence comes from Amiota communis, assembly GCA_037043315.1. Taxonomy (NCBI): domain Eukaryota; kingdom Metazoa; phylum Arthropoda; class Insecta; order Diptera; family Drosophilidae; genus Amiota; species Amiota communis. The sequence continues at coordinate 2,295,753 of JBAMAV010001386.1, read as the reverse complement.
AATTGAATTCATATTCGGCCAAGTGCAACGATGTGCGTAATTTTGAAACTCATACTATTCACTCACTCACTCACTCACTCATTCACTTGCTGCTTGCAAAATTATATTCCATAAACCGATCGATCGATTGATCAAGAACAGGAAGTGTTAAATATTGTATTTATTGTTTTCTGCAATACACAAGCAAAAATGATTCACGTGTTTTTGCTTTTAACAAAATTTACAATACAATCTTATAGAAAAATATAAAATTTTTTTATTATGACTTTTATACACTGTTTTTCATACAATTTTTGTTTTGCATTTTATATTAGTTGTTACACATGTTGGAATTTTAAAATATTTATATGTACCTATATGATGTTGTAGGTTTTGCGTATTAAGCACAAAATATTCAACACAAATTTTATACGGAAGATGCAAAAGTATCTCAATAACAGAACTACTCTTTTATTTGTTTGTTTATTTATTTTGGTTATTTTTATTTTTTATTTTTTACGTTAAAAACACGTTAAACGCCTGCGCAACACCCACACATGATAAGGTAACGTAACTGAACTTAAGACAACCGACAACAATTTCTACTTCTATCTACTAGTAGTGTGTATTTACTTAAACCGGCGACAACTTCCATAACGCCTTCGCAGATACTCACTCGAATATTCACTTAAAAATTTCTTGCTTGCTTGCATTAAGACTGACTGCTGTTGATCGTTTCAAGCTGTGGCAATTTTGCATGCGGAAAACTCATAAACTTCAATTTTGAGACGAAATTCTGATATTTCAGTAGGATTGAGAAGTGAGTTAACAAATGAACCGGCTTAAGAGCGCAAACGCGCACGGGAGTCTTAGATACACTCTCAAATCGTTAAATCGGTTTCTTTTTTAAATTTTAAAGTCTTCGACAGCGACTAACGAAGCGATCGCGATCGTTGTTCGCTCTTGTATAGTTCAAAGCGAATTAATTTACGTAACAAGAGTCAAAGAAGCCACAAGATACAATCGTGTTTGACTATAACAGAAATATATATATAACAGCAACAGCAACGTCAACAAAGGTGGCAGCACAGCTGAGATACACGTAAAAACAAAACAACAATAACAACAACAAATTCAAACAGCTTCAGAAACATAAGTATCTTTTTGTATGCATATGATATGTGTATGTGGGCAACAGAAAAGTATCGCAAGTTGTATCAAGTTAATATGACGAGTGAGTGAGTGAGTAGATTTTTGATTATGTTCCGTTGTTATTGTTGTATCTGCTGCTACTTACCATAGTATCATATATGCATAGAGATACTTACTACAGGGCATGCTGGTATCTGCAACTATGAGATTAGCAGAACAGCAGAGCACCACAGCATTGAATGATGACTGACTACGTTCTAGTAAGTTTATGTTGTCGTTATTGTTTGTCAAACATACAAATCGAGTGCAAACAATATGATGCATTTAAATTAACCTTATATATGGTAGATACATGTATGTATGTATGTTGCCCCTAGATATTTCATACATATCATTCATTCATTCTTTCATCTATCTGCATGCGAAGTCCCACTATGACGCTGGCTGTTTGTCTGTCTCTCTGCCTTTCTGAGTATCTATCTAACTGTCTATCTTTCTTTCGTATCTTTCCTGCTACGTCGCGCATTCTATTTACGCTCTAACATTGTCTGCCTCGCTCAGAGTTGTTTGTGTGTTGTGTCACGGCGACGACACTTTCGTTTAATGAAAAACGACAAATTGCTATTAATGATGCACTCCTATGTTTGTATCTCAACAGCTTCCACATACCACACCACATACGTCAGTCAATGTTCTTTGTTGATTTCAAATCCATTTGTCGTTTAGCTGCCGTTAGATTTTTGTATACAATCTGCGTGTTTGCTTTAATTTCTCTTTTCATCATCTTTTTGATTCAAAGAATCAAGTTTTGATAGTAAATGAATAGAAAGAAGCAAGCAGTAAATAGTAGTTTGATTATCTCAAGTTGTTCTGAGTAATTTCAGGCAGCTTTTTGCTAATGTCTTATAGTGACAAATTGTTATTGTTTCGCTGTGACATACAAGTAAGAACTCATTGTACACTTACATAGATGCACATAACTATACAACATATGTATAACTTATGTACCATACATTATTTCTATATACATACATACCTATTAGCATTGTTTGATTTGATTTGATTTATTGGCTAACCCCATTGTTTTGTTGTGTATAAATCTTGTTAATTAGTTACTTGCTTGATAAGTTGAAAATATTTGCTCTGTTTTGTTCACTTCTATTGTTTAGTTTATGAACAATTTGAGTACCAATCAAACTACAATAAAATAGCAATATTGTATATTGTTGTCAAGTTTGTCTTTGTTGCCAATTTATCTAAGTATCATCAAGTTTATTAGCTATTCTGCCTATCAAATGGTTAAGAACCTTGCATACTTATGTTGAGAGTTGTTGTTGAGTGTTTGAATTTGCAACAAAAGCATGAATATTTGTTAGATTGTACAATGCGGTTAAGATTCATGGAAAACCAATTAAGTAAGATTGCCTGGAGAAAGTCAGCTTTATAAGATACAATTCCATTGATTTAGTAGTTGTATTTTAACTTCTATTTCAATTTTGATATACAGTACAATATTTTGAATTCTTGGTTTGTTAGAAAGATATCTTACATAAACATGGTTTATCGATAGTAAGTATTGTATATTCAAAATTATCACATATGTATTTCTTCAAGGCACTTATTACAATTTCATGGTTCAGCTCGTTTTTCTGATCTTCCTTAAGTCACACAAGTTTATTGCCTGTCTTAAAACTGATACACAGCTTCTCAAATACATAGTATCCTTTTCCCAAAATGTTTCCAAATGGAAATGGTTACCAAATCCAAATAATGTGGTACGACGACGGAGACTGTCTCTTTCCCACGAACTTTTTTGTGCGCTTGAAGCAGAACGTTTGCGATAAGATGTCTGCATTTCCTTATATTTGTCTGTTTGTTTTATTTCGAATGACCAAGTGTAAATCATATACAAACACACATCATACATTTGGTTTATTTGTTTTTTTATTTGCAAGTCGAAATAAAATGAACATCGAGTGCATTTGGAAATATTTGTGTTTAATTGCACTTGCGCTACACTCTAGTATGAGATGCCACTCACTTCATTGATTGTTCGTCTCTTTTTGAAGCTCTATTGTCTAAAGAATTTGCTGGGTACGGTCAAGTATGAGATGCCACTCTACCGTACTGCAGCGACCAACTTTCTAGATCTTTATAATCTGGACAGATTGAAGATAGAAAGCCCTAGCCCTAGTTGAAATGAATTCTTATGTGAATTTTTGAATGATATAATATCTACATATGTTTTCAAGTGTTTGGTTTATGTTAAGTGAAAAAAAAAGACTATGCATATCACAATTTCACATGGTAGCATAAATACAGATAGATGAACGGATGAATATGGCTGAATTGAATGCTCTAACAAAATTATCCCACTTAAAACAAAGTTTTTCTAATAAACTTTATACATATATTATTCGCAAATCCAAAAGAATAAATTCTTCAAGAAATCTATTCTGTAACTTCATAAGGTCCTCCTTCTAGAAACTTGTGAAATAAAAAGTTTGACATTTTTTCTCTTAACCCGTATAAAACTTTAAATCAAAATATAAAATAAGTCATATAAGTCACTGCGTGGTGTATCTATCCAATTTTCCAAATATTTTTGGTAAAGAAAAGTTTTAAAATTTTTATTGACATTTCAGCTTTTGCTTAACCAAAAACAGCACACGAAGTCATAAAATAAAAAAAAACACCTACACTTTTGCCACACACACGCACATACACTCAGTAAAGAAAATACAATTCTAAACTTTTGATTTTTTATTATTATGACAAACAATTGACAGTCAAAAAGACAACAAAACCAACAACAAAAATCAATTTATGCGCATCTCTGTGTGTGGCATCAAAGGCGGCATATTGCAGATATACAAAAGTATCTAAGCGAATGAACAATGAGTTAAATGAAAGATACTATTGTAGAGAACGAAAAAGAAAGAACAACTTTGAGGAAGTTGATAGAAGAAGTTTAAGATAAAGAAACAACAAAATCACAACAACAATAAAGTTTCGTGTTTTAACTATAATTATATTTAATGATAACTGTATGAACTATTAAAGTGATTAAGGGATGACGTTCAGAATAAATTGCTTACTAAAGAATTGTGTAGAAAAGATGAAGCGTAAACACAACAAATATCTTATAATATAAAAACAAAAAACGAATGAGTCGCCTTAGTTTTGAGGAGGAAAATCGCAATTAGAGCTGAGAAGGTGTACAACATTTTAATTAAATGAGCAACGACAGATGTTGAACTACAGACGACTAAGACGACAGAAAACCACTATGACGATGGCGATGTATGTAAACCCAACAACAACAACAAAAACAACAACTACAATTACATCAACAAGTATAAAAATAAGAAAGAGAAGGAGCAGAAACAAGAAAGATTAATTGTGTACACGTAGAAAGAACTTCGAGAGACATCGCCCAGACCAAGCATCTAAGACATTGACTGAGAACTATTCGTACTACATACTACACATACTCGTACTATGTAGTAGTATAATATTTCTAAAATGATTAAAATGAAAAACAGCAACAACATTAAGAACATAAACATGAGTCTAAGAACAACATCAGCAGCAGCTGCCATGCTAACAGAAAATAAGGAATGCACGTTCCATAGAAGAAGAAAGTAAGGGGATTCCAAATTGAAAGGGCAGCACGGGTGGTTTTTAAGGTGCTGAGATAATTATGTTGATAGTTAAAATGATGATTTTGTAGATAGTATAGAGTGATGTGTGATGTCACAAAAAATCTAATCTATTCAGACAAAGATTCCTAAACAATATCCCCAAACAATGTTGATAAGTATTAACCTTACACTCCCAACATTTTTCAACTTTTTAACATTTTTTTATTTGAATAATATAACAATAAAAATTTAAAAGGTGCCATGCCGACTCAAAACAAAATGAACAAAATGTTGACCATAAGGGAATACGCAGAGTATATAAATAACCGCTGTTTTAAGTCATCAAATACATGCATATTCTCATATACAATATAAGGAAGTAAAAATACTTATATATGTATAAATAATTCCAAAGTTTTAAAGCGGAGAGAACAATAACAGATAACAACATCAACAACAAAATTCCTTAAGTATTTCTAACCATAGACTTGAACCTGTACACTGTCGAACCTTTTTTCATCTCTTTCAATAGCTTTCGCCTTCTTTTCATCTCTAACACTTAAGTGGTCAGATACTTTCATCAGGTAAAATGTACTCGCACATGTAGTTAGATGTCTGTATCTATGCAATATCTAAAATTAATTGCAATTTGTAACGAAGGCAACAAGCAATCAACAGAGGCGTTGTCAATATATACCTGTCTGTCATGATCTAATTTCATTAGCTGGAAATTTTATACTCATTTACGAAAATAAAACATTGAAAATGACAAGAAATATCTATGTATCTCCACTAATCATTCACCATGGTTGTGCATGCAACATTGTTGTCATGTGATGTTGTTTGATTCAAATAGAGAGACACAAACAATAAAGTTAAAGGGAAATCCGGTCAGCTTCTTTCATACGTCATGCAACACGCACATAAATAAATTTTGATATGTTATTTTTAATACTACTCGTAATTCTTTTTTCTATTTTATTTTTACATTTCTTTTTTTTCGACAACTTTGAAACTAATTTTAATGCTATTGATGAGTTACATTGACGTGCATGAGATACTCTATACAAGGGGTAGCATTTCACATGATATGGGATTGTTTCAATTTAATGACAAAACTTGTATTCTAAGAATGAGTGTTTAATAACAATTGACTCTTAATCATCCGGATCTATATTGACAGAGAACATCTACTATATTATCCAAGATTTCGAGTACATAGTGGATTTTATTGATAAATATATAAGTATTTTCAGTGTTTTTCTTTCCGACAAACACATGAGTTAGGTTTTCCAGTACTCAATATGGGCACATTCTCAGGACAACAACGAAAACAAAAAATATATAAGCAGATTAGAAACCTCAAATGTGCAGATGTTTTTGTAATTGCTTCATTTTTACAGGTCACATTCACACAGATCATCAGGATGATGGCGGTTGAGCTTCCTCCTGGAGGTGTTTGTAGCCAGAGCAGAAGCTAGTTTGTTGACATGCCTTTTATAATGCCTGCTAGTGTGACAGGTGATCTTTTGACGGACCGATTTGGAGTTATGAACATCGAGATCTGCTGCCCTAACTATGGGAGCCAGTGTCTCCAGTTCATTAAATGAATTTATACATATGTTATCATAAAGGATAATACTTTATATTCCATACTATTTATTATCTTGTAAGTAATAATAATATACAATATGTATTTTCTTTGATTTCCTTTCTCTACGCCCATGTGCGTGACACGTTTATTTGACTTGACTCAGCGCGCCTCAAGTGTTTTTCTTTGTATTATGAGACTTTTCCCCTTAATTTAATGTATTCGGATTTTATATTATTTTGGTGTGGAGTGGAGTGGAGTTTTTTTTTTTTTGCGCCTATTTTTAACTACTTTTTTTATTTATTTCAATTCTTATGATTTTTCTTTCTTTTATTTAATTGTATTTTATTTTGATTTTGATTATGGAAATCAACTTTGCGTGTAGCACGTCATGCATGAGTGAGAAATGCATTTCAACATAGTACTACTATTCATTTGAATTGATTTTATAAAGTGTCAAATTTATGTATTTTATTATAAGTATCTTTTAGTTGGGTTGAGTTAAGAAACAATGCTGCAGCAACATTTGGGACTTGTACATAAATATTCATATGAATATGTTATTTATGCCAATTGGGGTTGTGTTATTGTATATTGTTTTCATTACTTTGTGTTGCTCTGAATATATTTTAACAGGTCACTGGGTTGTTGATAAATGCAACATGGTGTCAGCTTAATCAGTTGGGAAAATTTTGCAGTCTCAAGTGAAGAGGAAATTAGGTCACGATACCAAAGCCAACATGCCTTTGACATGCCATAGAGACTAAAATAATGAAGAAAATTGCATATGTAGATGTTAAGTTGAAATGTTTGTTTAAGTTTAGAAGCAATTAAGCCCAATGAAAATATTTTGAATCTCAAAAGCGAAAAGAAAACATAAATTTATATGGGTGATGGCATCAAAAATTTTCCATCCATCGCATGTTTCCTTGTCAAGGACTTAATGTAATTTCTGCAAAGCAATATAAGTATGTACATGAGTATATGGAAAGTTTTATGCACAGCTATAAACACAGTTAAGGACATAGGACATGGATGCCTTGTGATGGCATTCAATGTCAAACACAAAATTGCAAAATTGTTGCAACTGCGTGACACATTCCTTAACCGTAACCGTCGCGTTCTTAAGCAATTCAAGAGCTTGGAAAAATAGATGTCAGATCACATCAGTTTCTAGTAGTTTCTAGTTGATGAACGTGTTTTTCTTTTCGTTTTCATTTTCTTTGCTCTTGTTGTTGCCAGTGCACCACGAGTGTGTGTGACATTTCCAAGTGAACGCAATTTTCCTTGAATGTTTTATGAACTGATATTTAGATACTTTATTTTTGCTGTCAAACTATGGAGGGAACACTTTCTATTTTGTTGAACTATTGTTTATACTTATGTATACTTTTATTTAGTATTTTTAAAAGAAAAAAATGAGAAACGTGCTAAACGAAAAATAACCTGCACGACTGCATCCATCCCATGATAACGACACTTTTTTTCATACACCATTTGACTTTGTCAGGTGTAAATTTGTGTATTTTTTCCGATATTTGTTTATAGTATTCTTCGATAATGTTCAATTGACTAGAAGTAAATAACAATAACTTACCTTGCCATCAGATTCATGCGCATGGTAGCGAACTTCCAGTGAACCACCCAAAACAGCATACCAAAAGCGACCTTGTTCACCCGCTCGGAATACTATGAATATTTAAAGAAAATAAATATACATATGTACTTATCTTATAGAAATTTTTGTTTATCATGAAAAGAGATTTATGCACTTACATGTTACACCCTTCTCAAGATCCTCATAGAAGCCACACATGGCCAATTGTTGGAGAGCGGAACCAGGCAAACGACAAAGCGGCTCCACTCGACGTAAACGACAAGAAATTAGTTCGACATCGCGTAAATTTCGATCGCAAGGACTGGAATAGAGGTAAATTAGAATAAATAAATACATACATATATGGTCATGTTCTTCGATGTTATACATTCTTTATGGTTTCGTAATCAACACAAACTTGAGTACAAAATAAGTTTTAAATACAATATTTTTCCAAGAAAATATAAAATTTTATTCAAATACAATAGTCTTTCTTGATAAATTTTATAATACAAAAGAAATATGAATTTAAAAGAAAACATACAAATAATTTTGCATATTGCAGGCAAATTAAGTATGGTATTATAGAAGGGGTAGAAAATTTTATGAATTCTCTTTTGTTGCATTAAATGTAAAACAAAAAAATAGCCCAAGGGAAATGTTCTTTGAAATTAATTTGAATTTTCAAATTTCATATGAAATCATACTTATGTACTACGAAAAGTAAGGAAAAGAAAACAAAAAGTAAAATGGAAACAAAAGAAGTATACAAAATGACAAAAGATGGGAAAATGAAAAACTCCAATAAACACTTTTTTATGTGATTTTTCTATAAACATTAAAAAGTTTTGTAAAGAAAAACAAAAGAAGAAACATGAAAATTGTTTTAGCTGCAAATTTTGCTGAAATTTTCTTTAAGAAATTTTCATCACATTGAAATGTCATGGATGTGTCTTTCAATTGAATTGTAAATGTTGGAAAATTAAATAAAAGGTCTGACACATCAATAAATTACTCAGTTACACAATATTTGTGGGATTTTCTGATATGATTTTTTTATTAAAAAAGATAAACTTATGAATTCAGTAAAATTTAGTTTTATATTTACTTGGTGTCATAAAGCCAGAGAGCTTCATGTATGCATTGTACATAAAAGATAAGTACATATATCATGTTGTTCTGTGTCATTGAAATCACATTTCATTCAAATCATAACAATTCAAGTTCTGAAATAAATCGTCGGTTATCATGCACAGTTAAAGCTCTCTTTTGTCAGTATCTATGGTTGGATTTAAAAGAGTAATTTCAAAAGATTTCGCTAGCTTATAAGCTGCTTCAAATTTGTCAGGACTAAATGAATTTTCTAAATAAATATTCCTTTCAAATGCATCATATTTGTACATTTGTATTTCTTGCATCCATTCAACCAATTAAGTACTATGTCGTTAGAGTGAAGCGTAAATCACATAGAGTTGACCAAACAGATTCTTTAATTTTGTCAAATAATTGCAAAATTTCTTTGCTATCTGCCTTTCCATGATAAAATGGTATTTAAAAAAGAATATGTTTTAATTTGATGACTATCAAACAAATGACTTAAATTCTATAAAGTTCGGAGACACTTATTTGGTGACCACATAACTACATACTTTTTTAGACCATTTTGCTTAAACAGAAGATATTGAGAAAGTGATAATTTAAACTAACCGAATTACGTACCAGATCCCTTTTGGTGTCTAGTTGTCCTGACAAAAAAACATTGAACTCTGGTTGTGTAAGGAGAACAAAAGCTAACTTCCAGACTCACAAAATGAAAATTGAATCGATCGGACGCTACTTTTGCACTTCCATACTTGAGATTTAACCACATATGAAAATCGGACTCTAAATTCTCAGTTTCCTACTTGAAAATTACTTGACAATCTTAAATGTTGGATGTTATAGAATGTTGCTCTTATAGCAAACGCTCTTAGCTCCTACTGATTACCTCAACGTAAGACATTTTATGACTTTGCTGTCATACCAAGAGCACTTAGCTTCTACTGACTAAGTAAAACGTTATAGGACGTTGTCTGCCCTACTGAGAAATTGTTATATGACTACTTTGCTCGACAGTTGGACGTTTAAGAGGACAGTGCCTTCATATGAAGCGTTCCTCTTCTTAATCTAATATTCTAAGATCGCATAATGAATCTTGCTAGTGTAACCTCCTTAAGTAGTATAAGCTACTATAATTTATTACACTACTATAATACAATAGTTACAGAACAGTCATATCTGATCTTAAAAAATACAATCAATTTTGTGGTAGGGTATAAAATAAATTAAAAATTCAAATGATGTTTGTACAATGACATTGACGAGCAAATTAAATATGCAAATAATTCTTCTAAAAAAAGAAAATAAAAAAAGTTTTGCAAAAGAACTGAATGAAAAACATGCAATAAAGAAAAACTTTATAATATTGTATTTTTTCCGTTTTTATGCTTTGACAACTTTAAGGGAAATTGACAAATAGAATGATTTGAAAAAACATAATTTCACATCTTTCTGTATCCATTCACATTTGTTAGCCTTGAGGAGTTTATAGTATAAATGTGTATGTGTTAAGATAACCTTAAAATTAAGTTCAGCTTCTTTCTAAGATGTCAATAGATGTTGATGCAAACAATTTTTATCTTATTTTATTTTTTGTGAATTTTTTCAGAAACCACAAAGCCAGATTTTTCTGACTAATTGTGAATGCTGAATTCTCAGTTCAGCTGCCACAAATTGCTTCTGACCTCAACAATAACATTTCTTTCCTTATTTTCTTACACAACTTTTCGGTTTTCACGGTTTATTTTTTGCAATAATTTCCATCTTTTTTCTTTTTTTTTTTTAATTATTTGTTGGTTGCATTTTAGTTTATTGCACTTGTCATGGATTACGAATTATTATATTTTCTCATCCTGTTACGCTGCGTTGGGCTGTCATTAGCACTAGCATACACAGTGGTTGCAACACACCCTGGGCCCTTCAAAAGTTCTACCACAGGACCAAGCACAAAGTTGTGGCCTAACTTTTATTGTAATGTCGGTTGGCCGAGAGGCTCAGAATTAAGTGCTTTAGTGCCACCACTACATTCAGCATGTTTAAGGAAATAAAATAAATTATTTGCTTAATTCTTGTTTTCAACAAGATTGTTTCTCATTGCGAAAGTTTAGAATGTTAATTTCTAAGCTGATAAAAAAAAACATCAATGTGAACTTCTACCTGAAATTTGTATACTTATAGTCATAGTAATAAAGAAAACATTACAATTTTAGATAAATTTCGGTGAAATAAACTGTTTAAACATTTGTATAACTCAAAAAAGCAAAAAAAAAAAGGAAAATCAATGAAATGTCATGACACAAATTACTGAAACAACAGTTTAGCGTGATTGTATTCTGGGATTTCCTATTGTATTTGAATAAAAGGATGTGAAGAACCGCTCCAACCATTCTGAATCACAAATCAAAATGCGCTAGCTTTTAGCGAAAGGCATCCCATAACAGCAACGCTTGGCATTGGATTCCCAAAATCCATGAAATGAATGCATGAATTTTTGAAAAGTGCTACAAGTTGAACGAGCTTTAGTTTTATTTTGGCTGTTCCTTTTTCTGTATTGTAGTCTGCATGCATTCAAGTGCATATTAAGAAGCTACTTTCTCTTGCTGGTTGCTACTTTTTCCTAAGCATTTGTCTTAAAAACCATGATTTGTTGTCAGTTGTTGTTGTTACTGTTGTTATTTATGAATAATTCATAAACGACAACAAAAACGAGCCAAGGATACTTATTATTATTATTGTTATATTCCCGCTGGGCGGTCTTTCTGGTCTGGTTTGGTCTGGTCTAATAATATTTGAGTACTTACCGCGATTTTCTTTGGTACTCCACAATCCCTATGGCACTCAACTCGTCCGCTCGTTCAGTTAGAGAAACAAGTTGAGTGGGCGTATTATTATTTTTCGGTAGTTACACAAACAATTTCTTAATGGTTGTTATACTTACTATGTATAAGAAAAAACATAAATAGCATAACAACCGGAAGTGTTAGAACAACAAAGCCTTGTTTTCTTTTTGCTTTTATGCTATGTTATTATAGCTTTTACAGAAGCGGAAACGTTTCTTTCACAGAAGCATAAAATACTTTGCACATTTCCTTGATACTTTCTTTAATGAATCTTTAAACACGTTTAAACATAAAACTTTTATGCTTAAGTTATTCCTTTGTACGCTACAAAACCACCGAGCACACATTGCGTATGATGAATATGCAGATGCCGCCTGCCATTAGATGAATAAGTACTCTCAGCTTGAGTATGGCTCAACACATTCTTTTATCACTCTCACTTTTGTTCTTACTCACTTAGTCATTCAGTCACTTACTCCTTCCCATCAATATCAATATGTACTTCTTATCTATGCTTGGCATATTTTTACCTTAAGCATGCTTAGATGAAGTGCCAAGACACTTAGACTCTTTAACTTTCAATCTTCTTTTCTTTCTTCCTTTAGCAGCTTCTTTCGGCTTAAATGGAACTGAGTGATTTTTATTATGAGCTTTTGTTTAGTTTTAAATAATAATGACAAACAATCGTTGCGTATATACACGTATTAGTCATGTATTACTTCCATAAGTATGAGTATATACAATATATAGGATATGGATATGTTCTTCATCAGACATTGTAAATTATGGGCTTAGACTTGTGTTGACTTTGTTGTATATACTCGTGTTTATTTTTTCCATTATTTTCCATCTTTGTATTTCATTGTGTCTTATTCAGGCGAGCCTGACTGGGTGTAGCTATAGTTTTGACTTGAATTGTGTTTAGATTTCATTAAATTAATGTTTCTTCATTAATTTTGCACAACTTAAATAATTTATTTTCTGCCTTTTAATATGAGCTCATGTGTATCCGTAAGTTAATTGTAAGTGTGCATGTGTCTGGCAGGATTTTCCCTTTTCTCATTTTTTATTTTTTGATTGTGATTAATTTTTTTGATTTAAGTTTTGATTACTTTTCACTTCTTCAGTGAGTAGTGTGTCTGCTATGCTATAGTAGAGTATCAAATTAAATAAGTTTTCTTTGTATCAAACAAAAGAATAATATGTTAAGGGTTGCTCTGTTCTAAAACACACATGAAATTGTATTGTTAGACAAGCAATTTCAGTTTGAAAGAATGAAAAATTAGTTATTTGCCAATTACATTCAAGTCTAATTAACAGATATATTATACTTAAGTATTCAACATCCATGGTGTTTTTTCTTCTTGAACATAATAAATTCTAGAGCTAAGAAAAGTTCATTAATAGAATGAAACCAGAAATAATGTTATACTATAAATATATAGGTAATACTCTTTAAGCTCCTGTGAATGAGCATGCAGAAATATTATATTAATGATTTGATTTACGTTTAGGGATGAGTCAGTATTCATACTAATTTCAATACACCAATAGTCACGCATGGCCATCGGGAGCTATACGATCCAGTAATCCTAGGATTTTGAAATTTACATGGTTGAATATCCGACAAACATTTATAGTGTTTAAATTTCAATTCGATAAGTCAAAAAACAAAAAAGTTTTTCTAATAAGAACATTCAGCTGATTCCACTAAATGTGCAGCGTATAATAAAAAGAAATTTTTGTGTAGGTCTCTAGCTCAAAAACTAAAGGACAAGTTTGCATTTATACAGAAGGACATGGATAAATCAACTCGTCTCATCGAGCTGATCAAGAATATACTTATAAACTTTATGGAGTCTGCGATGTCTCCTCACTGCGTGTAGAGTATAACAAAGTTACTAGCTACGTCTGTTGCTCCTCTTAATTCTTATAAACCACGTAACGCATTTTGATACGGTTTCCACTGTCGTTTCCACAATTTTGTACGGTTAATTAACAATCTGAGAAGTAAGGTGTTTGTATTAAAATATCACCGACTGGCTTAGGATTGTCTTCATTTCAGAAAAATATTCACATTTAAGCCACTATATCTATCAACAACAGATTTACAATATAGTTGTAGTAATCCACAGAAAAGTTCAGGATCAATTAAAGGAAATATATACGAATACCTACCATCCTAGCTAGATTGTCAGCTTCGTTGAAACTTTCAATTTCTCTGGGCCTTTGGTACCCATTAAGGCCAATTGACAGGTTCATTCTAACTCAGTTGTCAAGCTTAAAAACCATCTTTAAATACAAAAAAAAACTATTCACAATTCCATTATATTAAATAAACACTTGCCTAGAATCATTCAACAGTTTCTTGTATTTTGATAACTTATTCCAGCTTATTGAAGCAGAAAGAAAGATTATGAATCTTGATTTGAACCATTAACAAACTACTCACATGCGAGTATCTATCGAACACAATCTAATAATAATTTCCGCACTTAACTGGGCTCATTATCGAAGCGTTAGATAATAAATTTATGCTTTCAATTACTGAGATTTTCTCAAAACCAAAAGAAAAAAAAACACACTTAAACACACACATAGTAACACTCACACAGATACAACACATATGTACGACTAACAAACATGAACGTATAATAAATATTAGCACGCCTTTTTCAAATACAAACATGCATACGCACTCACACACATAAACCAACTCTACTATTTGGTATTTGTCTAGAAAAGCAAACATTCACAACAAAGCTGGCACTCTAAACGTTTACACTTGACCTTTTTGTTAGCCACTTGACTAAAATAAAATAGAAAAAATCATATACCATATACCCATAAGTCCATGAGTATGTTCGTGTGTACAATTCAAGAATTTTAGTCAGATTGTGATGGCAACTATAGCGTTTCATAGGAAAATATATTTTAGTTAAAGGACTCAGCACTGGACTGGAGCACTTACTACGTTAAGCGTTCGTCGACTGAAGTGAGTTGCTGAGTTGTTATTTATCTGAGTTGCTGATGCTGCTGCTCCTTCAACCATGGAGTGAGTCCGTATGGCGGTGGCAAGCTCAAATCGTGATTGATTGATTGCTGTGGCAAGCATGTAATAATGACCATCAGGAATAGAGGCACATATAATATTTTTATTGCTTCAGTAAAAGTTAAACATTTCGTTCTTCATTGGCATCAACACGTAGCAGATTCCTTGACTCACTCTAGTTAAACGTTTGTTAAAGGACAATAGAGGAAGCAGTCATAGTACTAGCAATAAAAACCTATCAAAATGTTTAGCCACTTGTGTAGATGACATTAATGACATTGGCCATAATTTTTCTTGTATGCCTGTGCCTTTTTGATTGCTTTCGGACACACATGAATCAATACACAAAATTGACTTAATCTTAAACTGATTTGCTTCAATTGGAAAAGTTCTTTAAAATTACTTACAATACTTTATATAGTAGCATCAGCAACCCCGAGTAGACTAACAACAACAACAAATTCTACAATATTATGGTCGTTTGGTGAGGCTTAGAGATAAAGTGAAAAACTTCACGCATGAAGGAAATGCAAAAGCCATGACGAAGCTTAGATTACATTGTAAATGAAAATGAAATTATGATGAAATGATTCTAAATCGACTTCATTTCGGTGGTCATAATTGACAAAAAGGATATTGAAAAATTTTGAAAGCCTATGATTTAATAAAGCGTGTAATTCATTTTGTGAAATTTCACATTTTTATTCAGAATTTGACAAAGCCAACTCAAAGTAATGATTATGTCCTTAAAATTTATGCTTGTATATGTGTGTATATCTCTCTCTGTGTCTGTGTGTGTGTGTATGTGCGAGCGTATCCTTTTGTGTTAAATGGCGTGCGACGAGGCGAGCAACATGATGGAGGAAGGATAAATAGACGAAATGAAAGCGCAGCTGTTGCTTTTTGACAAATGAGCGTCGAACATGATAAGGACACACACTCATAGAAACTCAAATACTACTACGCCTTTGATTTCTCTAAGGATACATAAACCAACATAAACCCACAACAAACATATATACATTCAACCCTATATATATAAGTGCTCTAATCCTACAGCTTTGGTCATTTAAGTCCGCTCAGGACTGGGCCTAGTATTTTAGCTGTTATTTATTTGGGTCAGTTTCATGCAGCACATCCAATGGAGAAGGTTTTAACTATTCTTAAATTATTTTTATACAGATTTCCTTTATTCTACTTAAAGTATTAAATTTTACTTTTGCCTGTCAGTGTCCCGAGCAGTGCATTGTAAAAAGGCTTTAGGTTCATTTCGGTTAGGATGGGCATGGCCATGGCAGTTTTTTGCCAGTATTAAATTGTATACCAATTTTACATACCGTTTGTCCATTGCGGTTATCCATTCCATGGCCATTTTCGTTTTCGTTTCGATTTAAAAGGAAACTGAAGAAAAAATAAATTTGACAGCACAAAAGTATGCAATGAAAACTCAGTTGTTTCTGCATTCGTTGCCAAAAGCCTCGCTCGACTCACTTTTCTTTAGCTAGCCTTTTATCGTTTTTTTTTTTTTTGTAATTATTTGCCAACTCTCCTTTCTTTCTTTGTCCGTTTTTTTTTTTTTAATTTTATTCTTGCTTTTAAAAAATGCTGTTGCGTCTTGTCAAATAAACGCTTTGTAATACAAAATTTATGCTTAAGGAGTTTTTCTTCTTTTACACCTTAACCGTCGTTGCTTTAATTATTGTATTCTTTCTCTCGCCTTTTTTCATATGCTTTCGTTTATTCATTCACTTATTCTTCTTTCATTAATGTTTGTTCAATTAATTGATACAATTCATGTCTTTCGTTCGGCAGCAAATGCATGTTTCACCTGAAAAAGAGAAGAAGGAGGATTATTAAAAGCTTTTACGCAATAAAGCGAAAACATTATTAATATTATGTATCAGTTTCACTTCTTGCGTCATCATATAAACATATTAATAATCAGAATGAAAAGAAGGTAAACTGTTAATTAATTTATATCAGTTTCATCAGATAGACAGAATAAGAAAAGCATGTAACAAGTTCTGCTTAATCAGGCTAACTAAGGGATTTGTTGGGTATTGAAAAACTTTCTTCTTATCCTTAATCATGTTAATGATATGACAACAAGCATAAATATGAGAATTTTTCTTAAGAAGCATCCTTTACTAAGGAGATACAAATGAGATACTGAATTAACATATTGCTTTGGTTGTGTTATTTTAACCTTTTTTGAATATCTTTAGCAGAGAATCTTCATTAACTTACTCAGCAATGACTTTATTACAAAAATTTCATTTTAAATTTCATTAAGTTTAGAATTTATTTGAAGACTTTTGATGCCAACTGTTTTAATCTGCTGTAATCATGAACTAAAAATAAAAAATCTAATCTTTTTACTATCTCCATTCTCATTTATTTACTTTAACCTTCCTGAACCCTTTGCAGTATTTCTTGTTAAAAATATCATCATCCTTTTGAGTGGCCTAATTTTGTTTTGCATTTCACAACACAAAAATGAAAAAAGTTGCATTCTTCTATTTGTTATTTCTGTCTTATATCACATGCTTTTGCTACATGATTTCCCCTTTTATTCTTGTATCTCATCATGTCAGATTTTGGTTTGTTTTTTTTATTATGTTTTATTTTGTGTATTTTCCATTTTGTTTATCTTCACAAATGTGTTGCTAATCGATATTCATATTAGTTTATCTTCAACTTTTACCCTCATTGTTGCCGCTCCTGCACTCCTGTTGAAAAATTCTATGTACTATTTTGTTAAATTCTTTTATTTAATATTTATTGCCACAAATATGTGAATAAATACTTTGGAAATTATCTCGATACGTGATATTATTTATATGGAATGAAGTGTGTGTAATGTACGCAGTTATTTATCTACAATATTATGCGCAGTTTTAGACTGCGTCAGTAAAAATCATTGATGAGTTTATCGCAAACTAAATTGTATTACATCGTATAGAATGCTATTGATATCTAAAGGTATTGTTTTTTCGAAAGTTTTGTCCTATGAACATGATTAATCTGCTTTAATTTAGTGCTTTGTTTATGAAATCATCGTTTGTGTAGGTGGATGGATAGTGATAAAATGAATGCGTTTGAATTTCCATCAATAAAAACCTGCACTATTTTGTTATCATGCAAATTGAGTGTTAAGGACACATATTTTTATATACCTGTACATCATTGTCTTAATTTACTTAAAATTGTCTTTTGTTTTATATACAATAAATTTCCATTTAACATACAAGATTTAATAAAATAGTTGGGAAGAAACATAAGATAGAAGTTTCCAAAACTTTGCCATGTTTTGTGTTTCAAAACTTTTTATAAAACAAAAAACGAAAATCTTGTTAAAGTTTCAAGTTGAAATTTAACTGTACTTGAATTTTTCATAGTACGGGTATTCTAAATAGAAAAGATAATTAACTAAACGCATTCACTTGAAACAAAAAAAAAAAAATAAAAAACATTTTTGGGAAAAAAGGAAACTTTTGTAAATTCTTATGGAGGATACTTACTTTATTTTCTTTTAACTTGTTCCTTATCTTTGTTGTTTCAACTTAAATAGTTAAGCAAATTGAAAACTAAAAACTTATTTCGCATAAAATCAATTGAAACTTCCTTAAAGGTTCACAAGAGAATTGATTTAATAAATTTTTAATAACAATTTATTAAAATTAATCTTATAACTTAGAAAAATATTTACATTTTATTTTTGGCAAATATTTCAATAAAGAAAATTCACATTCACCATAAATTAATTATTACTTATTTTAATTTTATATTATTATCTTTAAATATTTTTAATTTTTGTTTTTAGTTTTTTGATAAAATTATTGTATTAATTTAAAAAAATGATTTTAAATAAAAATTCTGAATTAGAATAAAAATGAAAAACGCGACACTTATAAATTTGCACGTTCGATTCGTTTGAGAGTTCGCGACGAACTAATTTGTGCGCTCCTCACCAGTTTAGCTTAGTTTCAAGATACGAGATACTCACACACCACAGTTACACGTTCGTGTTGCACGATGCACATACTAGAATGTTGAATGAGTGAGAATTCAACACATCACAACACAACAACACTGTAAATAATTTACTTGAACTCGGACGTGAATTTTTTTTCAAAATTATTGTAATATTATCAAATATTTAAGATGCAATAAAAAGTTCATTCATAAAATCAAAATAATAAAATAATAAAAAACTAAAAAATACTCAAACCAAATATTATTTATTATTTTTTATTTTCTAATTTCAAAGTGTTTTGTTTTCAAATAATTTCTATTTATTTTATATGATTTTATTATATGAAATTATATAGCGCAAAACACGTCTTTGGTATTCCTTAGACAAAACGAAACTGTTTTGGAATTTTGAGAATTTCCAACTCTTCACCTTCACCTCAATGCGTTATGACTAACGAACGAACGAACGAACGAACAAATAAACCCAGAATATATTGTACTTTGTACTTAGTTCCTTTTGGATGACTGAAATTCTATATGAAGTTAGGATAGTAAAAGAAGAAAAACAGGTGAGTTGTGTTTTGAAATTTATACGCAGTGAAAATGTTGCTGATTGCTGATAATGATGCAGTCAAATTTTGTCAATAAATGTTGCAAGGTTACGCTGGGCAACAAGTTTTGTATTTTTTTTTGTATATTGACTCTCATTGGATAAATGTGAATGGGGAGTATTGTACAGTATTTAAAATGGATTTCAAAGAATTTGTTGAGTTTTTGTAATAGTCAAAACTAATCTTTCAAAGGAGAAAAAGCAATGACTAATGTAACTGCAAATGTATAGCTATCTATTATTTACAATAAAAAAGTCCACAATATATTAATGTCTCCTTGGAAGTGTCCTAATGATTTTCTTCTGTTATTGCAAGCTATTGTACATACATTAGTGTTCATGGCCACTGCAGGTAAAATAATATTGCATAGTTTTGGGCGTGAGTATTTATTTTCAATTGCACTTAAACTAGTATGTATTGTATAATGAAAGTAGTAATAGCATCTAAGGCCATATCTACAATGATTATGGGATGAACTATAATCATTACATATGGAAAATATAATGTATATAGACATACTAAGCTATTCACTTATATAAAAACTTGCAATTATTTGTGTTGTACAATGGTTAAGAGTGATTAATTGTTGAAGATTACAATAATCATGTTTAGATTTGAAAAGTTGAAAAGGTTGGGAAGAATTTCAAAAGAAGATTATTGGTGAAGTTAATGTATCAATGGTGAAGCTATAGGTATATGATGAGGTTTTGCCAACATTCTTAGCATTCTTATAATTTAGAGGCAGTCAAATATCTTGGACTTATAATTGAAAGACGACTCATATGGCGACCTCATATCATTGCAAAAAAATTATTTAAATGCAAAACTTCGGCAAATGTACTGTCGCAAACTCAACCTATTGTATTCAATTGTGGGCCACTCAAACATTAAAACTATTAAAACCATTCAGAGGTTCCAAAACAAAGCCTTGAGAATAGCAACTGGTGCTCATCTATTAACTACTAATCGGGATATTCATGAAGAACGCAAATATCCATGGGTTTCAGAGAAGCGGTACATCAACAGATTAACTGATCATCCAAATAACCAGGCAATTAACCTGCTCAACCACAGTGCAACTAAAAGAAACCTTAAGCGATATCACCCGATAGACCTTAAACATTCCATAACCCATTCATCCTTTCTCTTTCCACTTTATAATGTTTTAAACCATCATGTCAATTTGTATTGTATATATTTTTGAAAATGTTAAGATAAAGATTAAGCAATTTAATGATTGTGTCACCCGGGGATTGATAGGAAATAAAGAAATTATTTGAAGAAAAAAATTATTATAATATCAACACAAAACGAGTTAAACAAAATACATGCATCTATATCTTTGTTTAAACCAAATCAAAGAAAATATAATTCTATATCCCAAAATCTATCAAACAGTTAAATCAGATAATGCATTGAATCAGCACAGTGACCTATAAAGACCCCATCAAAAAATGTTAAGTCCCTGTTTTGGAAAAACATGTTTCAGCAACATTTGTGTTTTCAACAAACTGTTGAATTTTGGTGAGTCTGCGCAATTTCAAGCAATTTTAACAATTAACAGCTGCTGCTGCTGCTGTTGCTGTTCCTGTTGTTGCTCCGGGCAAGTTTCATTTAAAAACAGTTGAGAAACCAAAAGGAAAATATAAGAAAAACAATCATTGGCAAAAACAACAACCGAAAAAACAAGGAAGATGGAGCAACATGAAACCATCGAGTTTCCAATTAAAGTGAACCAAATGACTGGCAATATAGAGTTTTTTGGTAGAACAATGTGTAATAGTACAAAGGCTATGACTTAAATATAGTGGCAATGGCGTTGTCAATGGCGTTGGCGGCATTTCCGCATGTCAATACATGTGCCACTGACTAAGTAACATACACACACATGTCTATCTATGTATAATGCCACCTGAAGTGTTGATATCTTTCCTTTATAAAAACGTGCGAGGCACAATAAACTTGATATTCTCATCTCTACTACTAACTCACACTTTCGTTTTTTTTATGGTTCTCTTGAGTGCCTTTATACCCGAATGAATGAATCATTCTATGTTAGAAACTTCTTTTATACCAGACACACATATACAATACATGTACCATATATATAAATTGTATATGAATATGTTATATATAAGGACAAAAGTATTTTTGTTTTTATTGTTCACTTACACGACCGACCGTCTTTTACTTTGTCTCTCTATGTCAGTCAGTCTCAAGTATACGAGTATAGTAAAATATTTTTTATTTATATTCTTTCTATTTCTATTTCTTTTTTCTTTTATGCAACTTCTGTCTGTGTGCGTCGTTTGCGTGCCGGCATTTTTGTGGCAACAATGAAATTCCAGACATTCTTTTTAAGCTGGACTTGCCTGTTGAATTTGTCATTTCCGTTCTGTCTTCTGCTTGTACCATAGTTGTCAAGTTAGTATATAAACGCACGTGTGTCTTAATATTTATATCATTACATTCTCTTCTTCCTCTATCTGTGTAGATTATCATGATTAACGACATATTAATAAAGTTTCATTTTTGCTTTCGTCTTCATGGCACTTGGACGCTCTCTCTGTTTTTATATGAAGGAAATACATACAGTAATATAATAATGTGTCCGCTGAGGTTTCCCTACAAAAATGTTAAGGAGAATGTGCTTAATTCAATGAATGTTGAACGCATCATAATGTATGGTGAGTACTATATTGCTGCCGTTAATGCATTTTTCCAATTTCCTGTAGTTACTTGAATTACCTGTCTCATCGTTTATACATTATGTTACTTTGTCCATACTGAATGTGGTAGAAAGCTTTTATGATCATCATGTCATTAACAAGTGTGCACCAAAGTCATCATTACATTACCATCACCATCACCGCCACCGTCATCATCCTCATCATTACCTTTTACCATCGTCATCATCCATTATGATTTTCCTGCAGTTAATACTATTATGAGTTGAATAATCAGTTCACTTTATACGTACAAATGTGTTACTCATGAACGTTGATAATAAATTAATGACTGACATCTGATAACGATGAATGTTTACACTTAAGTGATGATAACAACAATAATTAACAGAAATGTGTAAAATGTTTTTTTCTTCTACAACTTAGGATAGATACATTTGACATTTTAATTTTCCTTTTGCTGAACAAAATTAACTGAATTAAAATCATCTTATTGTTCGACCTTTGATATATAAGACTAATTGAATTTATTTGTCAGATATTTGATACAAATTTAAACTTTAGAATTTAATTAAATAGAATTTGATTCTTCTTCTTTGTTGTAAAATGAAACTTTAATCTATTATAACTATTTGCCAAGGATTCATATCTATTTTATTTATATATTTTTTTGTTGTTGACTTATAATCTAAAATTACATGCTATGAGCATCATAACTAAATTTAAATGACTACTTACAAAACAATACAGATAAATGTGGAAGACTACAAATAATTTAGTATTGCATATCAATATATTCATACACAATATACAAACATGTATTTATGAATTTATGTGTATATCACACTTGGCGTATACGTAATACAAAAGTTATTTGCTTTTATGCATTGCATAGTTTCAGGCGTTACGTGACAACAATTGTTTTTCGATATTTTTTAATTGAAATTTTATTCTGAGAAAAACAATTGTAAAATTTTATTGAAACTTAATTAAAATCACTATGAAGTAAATATGAAAATAAAGATTATAATTGTGAATTGAATTTTATATGCTTTGAGAATAGTACTTTATGCATTTAATTCTACTAACTTCACTAATTTTTGCAAGGAGTATGATAAAATTCATCCATTTTAACATTAGAAACCAAATACAATGAAACCTTGCTTAAAGGTCCATAATTCGTTGCATATGTGTGGTTACTCGTAATGCGAAACATTCATTAAGCGAAATCACATTCTCCATATAAATTGATGTAGAAGAGCATAATGCGTTCCAATCATAGATTGTTTTTTTTTTTAATTAATTACAATATTGTCGCGAAAGATCATAAAATATTTAAATGATTATAGAATAGTGACGTGAGGTATAGTGTATACTTAACTAGACTTTCCGTTTGAAGAGTCGTTAGGGTGGAGCCTCTTAAATCGGCGTCGACTCAATGCATGGGTGAGGGCTGTCGCAGGCAGTTTGGGTGATTTTGCAGATGACATTTACTGCTTTGAAGGACCTCCGTACGCACCGTGGGCATCTTTAAGTCTCTGTGCAAAATGGTGTTGCCTACAAACCAAAGAGCTCCAGATAAACGGCGAAATGTCTTGGTTTGAATAAAAAAACTAAAAGAACCAATGTTTTAATAACACGTTGATTGTTGCGAATATATTCTTGTTACTCTCATTGTAGTATCTAAATATTTTCTTAATCTTGTCCATATACTTTAGAATGGTGCAAAACGTTGACGCAGACCGATTGAATGGATGTGTTAGATCAGCAACGTTTACACCTTGTTTTTAACTTCTTTTCAATGATTGTATGCTTCATTACTATACATATAATTGCTCTTTTACGGTTGTCTTGTGGATTTTTCTTTGGAGGCATCTTTGTTAATTTACTTAGATGTATAAGTAGTTTGCAAATAACAAAAAATGAACACAATGCTTAGTGGCAATTGCTCCCGTTTCGATAGTAATTGCTCCTTTTCTTATTACCTGGTGGCTAGTAAATTCACTAGTCGTAGGAAATGCAGGCGGTGGCAGTGACTGATGACACGACTGGAGAACGGTAATGCAGGCGGTGGCAGTGAACGGTGACAAGTATTGGGTTTTTCGTGTTGCAAGTCTCCATTGTATCACTACGTCGCAACTTGCCTTCGTTGGATCACCACGTCGAGCTGCAAGTCGCCGTTAGATCACCACGTCGCTATTGCCTCCGTCAGATCGCTGCACACGCCGCATCACCCTCACACCACACCAATTGGTAGCCGCTCGCCAACTGACAGCAGATTTATAGTTTGTATAATTTTAAAACTGTCAGACAAATGGGAAATTTGTAACAATATTAAAATTTTGTTTGCATTGCGAGGAACTCGTTAATCACTGTAATAACATACACATATTTATTGTTGATCTTTATTATCCAAGCTAATTCATAAAGGTAAGTACTGATTATTGGGTCGCAAGGGACAGAGTCTTCATAGCCTCTCCTGCTCTACTTTTAACCACTATAACGCGGCTCTGGCGGCCGAAACAATGAAGGTGTATTCTTTCCATACCAGCCGCCCATACTTCACGCCCACTTTTTTTACGACTTTTCTTCTCAGTGGCCTTTAATTATTACCAACTGAACCTGATCTTTCATTTAGTTCAAATTCTAGTCCTTAGGTTAAGATTTAAATAAAAGATTGATTTCTTAGGAGCATAGCTAGTTACTTAACACAGCTAAACACAATTAAATAAAAATTTTAATTGAATTACAAATTTATAATCTTTTTTTTGTTTACTGAATACAATAATTTTTTTATGGTATATGATTTAAGAAAACAAAAGAAACAAGACAATGAATGACATAAATGTCTTTATCATTCCATTACACTGTCAACATGATAACAATCCAATTCTATATATTTTTATCTGTCGACTGCTGTGCATCTTCCAAGCCTTCAGCAGCACTGCTTCCAGCTGTGATGTCAGCATGTTGACATTAGTAGCTTGTGCATTTGTAGAAATAAAAAGAAAAATTAAAAATAATCTTTCTCTTTAGTTTTATATTTTTATCATTTAAAGGAATTTGAATTTTAATTTGTATTTTTTTTAAATCCCAACATTTTTTTCACCTTAATTAAATGCAGTTTATTTAATCCTTATTGGATAAAGCAATTACATACTTCAACTATACTTCCATGCACGTAAATAATTCTTAATTAAAATTCATTCATTACGAAAAATTTGTGGACATTTTAATCTATTAAGAAAATTGTTATATTTAAGGTGTTTGTAAATAACTTGAGTATGAAATCATTTTTAATAAATCCATCTTTCTGTGTTCACAGTTAATTATTTTATGTGTCATCATGGCGTATGCGCAATAATAACTATACATTTCATGGAGATTTGTGTGTATATTAAAAATGATTACAAATGAAATGAAAAATATTAATTATGAGAATAAATTAGTATATAAATAAAAACACATTTATTTAAATGTAAATAAAATGTCACAGCTGTCACTTCAAATGAGTGTTTTCCACATATTGAGTTGATCAATTCCCAGTGGCAATTTATGAATAAGAATTTTATATTTGTACATATTTTAATTATATTCAGTGTTGACTGACTGATTGCAAATAAAATATTAATATTCCGCAAGATTTATCTTACTTTTACTATAATATATTATAACATTTTATTATCAATTTAATTGTCTTCATTATTATTATCAAATATGTAGGTGGTGCTGAACTTTGCAGCTAGATTATAGTCACTGTCCGATAACTTCCAGATTTTTATTAATTTTTTTTTTTTACAAATCAAATATCATCGAAATTTATGGAATCATCAATGAACCCTGATCACATAATTCCATTTTGTTTAACAAAAAGTTTGAAGGGCAAATTATCTCCCAAAATTATAGTACTTTTATAATATTTTTTATTTCACATTTATTTATTAAGCGCCTATCAGGTCTATGCTTCTGCTTAAAAATAGTATCACCTGGTTTTTATATTAAGATCTTGAAAAGCAATTTATTTCAAAGAATGAAAGTAGCAGTTTAGTGAATCAAGGGGGAGGCCAGGCAGCTACCTAATGCGTTGTCTGCATTGCAGTAAATAGACAAAATGTTGCATTAGGCAGTGGTGTAATCTAGTCATCAACTATGACCATGTTCATGTCTCTATGCTGGGTTGAGTTCCTAACATACCATAGGCATTTTTGTTCCGCAAGATTTGCACATCTTTTAATATACTTATTATTAATTATCCACCAAGATTATGTGAATATTTTCTCTGCAGCACCGTCAAGTTAAATAACCGAAAACTTTAAGTGAAAATTGTGCTTCGAGAATTGAATGCTTAGAGAAGGCGCAGATTTTGAAAATTGATTTAACTTTGTAAACGATCGAAAAAAAAGTAGAATAAAACTTTAATTTATTTATCAGAAAACTTCTCTGCAATGATAAAACGTGCAAGAGAAGCGAAAAGAAGAGAAGCTATAGCTAGGAGCCTTAAGCTTAATTATATGTAGTATAAACAGTAATATGAATCTACATTATAAATTTATTAATGTTAGTTTGTACATAAGAATAGTTTATATTATTTAAAGATTAATGTAAGTGAGTTTATTTAATTTAATATACACGTATATATGGATTTGATTCTTTTATGAACGCAGTTATTCGGCTTATGTTGTTGTAGGTTGAGATAATGGGAAGGGTTAGTGGAATGGAAGCAATTGGCTCTTTGGTTGGTAAAATGTGGGCATTGGGTAAGGAGAGTAAAACATACTTCAAATATAATTACGAAACTGTTGCTTTATATAAGTGACCGTTAAACAATTAGGAAAATAGTGTCGATAAAACGTTTGTTTAAAAAACAATAACATACTATAGTTGACTCTCGACTATCTGATGCTTGGGACCGGGCTCACTACGGAAAATCATAAATACTAGGTTTTTGTTTATTTATTTTAAATAAAAAATGTTTTTATTCGAAATACTGTTGGGAATTTCTTTATTCAATGTAATTTTATTTTTATAAAATATTGAACGACGGCACAGCTGGCATTACATATACTCGTTACATACAATATAATAAAAAAAAAATAAAATAAAATGCACGGGACTACTATACTATAACACTTCGATTTCCTTAGTCTAATCCTGTGGCTGATTCTCAAAGGTCTCATTCAATTTCCACACAGCTTGTTTGTCCAATAACTCTTCATGAAAATCAATTCTCTTCAATTATTTTCAAAATTCTTCTTCTAGTAGTCTGTCTTTTACGTAACAACATAGTAAGTATGTTTTCTTGTGTGTTTACTCAGACTGATTTCTGGAAATTTGATTCATGGTCCGTTACAGAATGAGTAAGGAGGTGATACGAAACAAATTCAACTCATACTCATACATGTACGTCACGTATAAAAATAGGTATAACTTTCTATTAATAGAAAAATGAAATACAATTACGGATAATAGTATAGGTAAATAACTATTAATAAAAGAAAAAAATCAGCTACTCTACGTTCCGTTCAACAGATGTTGACATATTATGGATGTACTGTTATTAAATTTCAAATAAAATTCTAGTGAAATATTCTTAAGAATATTAATAAAAATTCTACCATTCAATTAAGTTATGAACTGCAATCACAAACATAACTTCCTTTCTTCCAACAGGTGTATTAACGTACATACTTTAAACAAAGCACACAAAACATCAAGGTTCATTTTTATGAGAATCAAGTTGAACAACTTCAATTTGCCACATTTGAAATGGGTTTATCGGCTTCAACGACAAATTGAGTGCAACGTACGTGTACAATGGCATGTAATCAACGCTCAGTAACTTGATAACTTGGTAAAAACAGCAATATCACAAAAGTAAAAAGTAAAATAAGTGTAAAAAACGAAAAAAAAAAAATGAAATTTTATATTCACACCTTTCACTGCTACTCTTTTGTTTCTGGGGGTTGAGTATTGTATATAGTATATAGTATTTTTGATGACAAGAACGCCGACAGCGCAAAAAAAAAACAGATGTGAACCAAAAGGCAGGGAGCCGAGCCAAACACCAACGGCGTTAACAATTGAATTCCCACAACAATGTGGAATTTATTACAATCAAGTAAAAAAAAAAAAAAATTACTGAATAACAAAATAAAATAAAAGAAAAGGGGGGACAGAATTGCCAAAAAGAATGTTCTTGTTCATTTACAGAATGTAAAATATTTTTAATTTTTATACAATTTCGGTTTGAAATATTTTTGTAATACTGGCCACAAAATATTTTCATTTTATATGATTGAGTTGAGTTCATTGTTCCACCACATTCAATAGTATGTATGGTATGTATCTCATAAAAGATACAAGTGTTTTTAACGCCTTAAATTGTTTGCTCAACGGATTAATTTACATATTCACAATATCAATCCCTTGTTTGTATATAATATAAGTGTGAATATCTGTTTGGACGTTTATTGAACTTCATTTGCTGTTTTAGTTCTAAGAATAACGTGTCAGTTTAATAAAAGCAACCGACCTCGAACTTTGATTAACAAATTTCTCAATAAAAATTGCCTTAAGCAACAATATCGAAATGAAGCCTTCGATGAGAGTGTTCAATAATTAAAGCATACTTTGGTGTGTTGTACGTCTACATAAGCTTTATGGCTCTAATTTAACGGTCATGCTGGCAATTTAAGTAACTTTTATGTGTTTGTTTACCATGGCAATGGGTTGTGTTATCTTGCCCTTGTTTTTTACTAAACTAACAAACTAATGAACATAAGAATGAGCGAACGAGTGAACTGAGGATCAAAGCAATAAACGTGTGGTGGATAATTTCAGTCTTAAATGTACTTATCTGTTGTATGTGTAAGTAAGGATGTTTATGGCCATGTAAAGAAAACTTTCTTCATCTACTGTTAAAAATAACTCATCCGCCTCATCATTCACATAGAGTGTATAAATGCTTTGAGGCATTTACTAAGCTTATAATATAACAATCGCATTAACGTCACTCGAAGCTGATGATTTGATGACGCAATAAGCCATGTTATTATGCATCTATTAATACCTAACATGTTTCCCGGTCTCTGACACTGACTCTGTCCGCTGCCTGCTGCCTCTGTCATATTGTTGATTTGTTTATTTTTTTATTGTTTTTGCTAACCTTTTTCTTCTTTCTTTTATTCCAATGTTTGTTTAATTAATTAGCATTGAAGGCTAACACTGAATGTTTAAACAAAACTATTTGCACATGTTCCACAAACCAACAATATGTCTATGTCTACCATATACTATTACAATAGTATCCATGTGTATTTCTGCGTGTGGGAGTAAAAGAGAGAACAAATAAATAGAAAAACCAACGATGAGGAAAATTATATAAATATATATGATTAGATAAATACAATAAGTACATAAGAGAAGAATATTACTGACATGGGAATGTTTAGGGTTTTTCATTAACAATAATATTTGCTCATTTAGTGGTTTGGAATATACTATATTAAAACATCAAATCCCAATCCTCATATTGCATAAAATATGCTCAAGGACATTTGGCATTCGTTGCGTTCACTTCACCACACAATTTCCGACAATTATGATTTGGCCTGCAGCAAAAAAACATCGCATTTTACATATAATTCACTTTCTGCCATGAAAATAAGTTCACAAATCATTTTAAATTCTAAATGAATTTTAAGAAAAAACAAAATTTAAAAGGTGTTTGTCTCTCTTAGGTTTTTAGTTAGGTGTTATTGCGTTTATTCTCTCGTGTATGTTTCTTAGTTACGAGTGTATTGCTCATTTCTTGCCCTTGGCTTACAACCCAAATACAAACAACAAAATAACTCACAACTTAAGACAATCTTAGATTCCAGTATATAGTCAGTTTCAACGACCAGCATTCAACATTATCTTTGCTCTCTTGATTATCTTTCTACTTATCTATGTACATGTATTTATACTCTACACTCAAGCAGGGTATATTTAAGCTAAGGCGCATCAATCTAGCCATGTGTTTCGGCTGCTTATTTAAGTCTGTTAAGGCTGCTTTAAGAAAGAAATTTGGTTTCATCAACTCAGCAGATC
The DNA here is from genome assembly GCA_037043315.1 of Amiota communis. NCBI lineage: Eukaryota > Metazoa > Arthropoda > Insecta > Diptera > Drosophilidae > Amiota > Amiota communis. Next base: position 2,265,436 of record JBAMAV010001386.1, on the reverse strand, counting down.
AAAGTATATTTGTTACCTTTAAATATAAGAAATCATTAATTAGATCGCATTATTAGTGTTTGTAGTTTTTCCTCCAAGTGCCCAAAGATGACTATTTTCTCATTGAAATATATTTTGAAAGATACTAAGTCTTAGCAAAACCAACTATAGACGTCGGCAATATCAGCTTGGCAAGGCTTCTTTCATTTCCTAGTCAGAAAGAAAACAATAAGACCTAGCGCCTCCACTGCTAAGACTCAAATTATATATTATTGAGATAGAAGGCAAACAGAACAAACAAGACTACATGGTTAGATTACGCTTTGGACATATAAGGCTAACACATTAACACCGACAATCAATGTAAGTTTTGCAATCCCAACATCACACTCTCACTGAATCATATTATAAACGAATACTCAATACTGATTTCATACAGCCGTCTACACTACACAATTATTTGCTTCCATTGTCAAAAAGTGGGCAACAATAACAAAAAGTTGGTAGCAATGGCCCAAAAGTTGGCAACAATGGCCAACTCCTTCTAACACTGCTGCAGACTGCAACTGCAGAAAGTTGCGTCAATGTTGTATCTATGTTAGAAACAACACAAACTCGTGTCTAATTCTACACCAACAACCCTACAATTTCGTAATTTTGCTTGTGGTTGTTGTACAATTAGACACGAGTCTATGGTTGCGTCAATTAGACACAGATTTGGTCTCATTGTAGATAGGCTATAAATGTCTAAGATATTTTAAATTTCAACAGTTGTGTTGCGATTTCATATTGCGGGGTTGGCTGCATTTCTCTTTCATAGCTTAACGATACTGAGTTTGAAGTCATCCTTACAATGATAACTGAAATTATATTATGTTATAATGAGACAATGCTAATTTACTTCCATCATACATGCTTATTCACCAGCATGCAAGATACAGGGTATCATTAAGTCAGAATCACCTGGTTTTTCTGTTAAATGTTATTGTTTCCACATTGAATTTATGTATTTTAATACACTGAATCGCATTTACACATGTATTGTGGTTCGTCCATGTTGGTTAGTCGTGAGATCAACTTGTTTGTTTGTTGGTTTTCTTAGTACGAGTCACCTAGCTGTTTATTTCTCTGATGCACGACGCTATTTATATTGTATCTCATTGCTTAGACTTTATAAGCTGTTGACAGAGTGTTGGTTGTTGTTGTTGTTATTATTGTTGTGTTTTTGGCTTTGACAAAAGTGACAACTTTCTTTAGCTTTACTTAAATAAAAGCAAACACAAACATACACAAATCCAAAGTCAAAGAAACACTTTAAGTCCTTTAAGTGCGTGCTGTGTGGTTTTTTTTTTATTAAATATACTTGTATATTTTCAGTATTTTCCAAATGTAAATTAACATTTCAGCCAGAAGGTATGAAAACCATTAAATATTAAATTTTATAGCTTTTGCGTTGTGTGTTGTGATGTGTTTTGTGTCAGGCTTTGTTTGCAGCTGTTTCCAAAAATTCAACAGAAATTCAGCCTACACAATTTTTGGTTTAAATTTTCACTGTTTAAATAACCAAAAGTACAAATGAAGTCCTTATTTTGCCTGTTTACCTTCATCAGTTTTATGAACTTGCACACTCATTATGAAATGTGAAAATTTGCTTAAGTACTGCTAAAAGTATCTTTTACTAAAAATATAACAAAATAAAAAAAAAAAAAAATAAAAAATGCAAAAAAATATACCAAGAGAAAAGTGTGCAAGAAGCTTTTTGTTTTATGCAAAGCAAGAGCATGAGTTGTGGTTAAAATTCTGAGAATATTGACTTCACAATAACAAAAGACACCCATGGCTAAATTCAATAGAAATCTTTGGAAATGGTTTTGTAAATAACTTTAATAATTAACATCAAAATAAGTACACACATTCTTAAGTAGCCTTATTACTATATTCTAAATTCACAAAATAACTAAAATATTTTAAATCATAAACAATAATATGAATAAAAATGGACATTAAATTATGTTAAGCTTATTGAAACTTATTCATACATGCAGAGGCACCAAAGCACCCATCAAGTGGTTATATACAATACTATAATATACAAATATACAATGCAACATAATACTTATACTATATCGCACAAATAGAGTTTATTATACTATCATCATAGCTTGCTGAACACACAATTGTATTGTATCACTTCAACTGCAAATTGTAAGCCAATTTATGACAATTCACAAGTTCAGCAAGTGGCTTTATTCTGTTATTATATTTATTTTATATATTGTATATGTAAGTATTATTATCATATGTGTAAATAAGTCATACAATTGTTTATTAAATATGTAAAATATAACAAGCCACTCATATTTCCATCAACCAAACAATCTACCTTTCCTACCCTACCACCCAATTAAATTCACATTAATATTGTATTATACATAAATCATTCATTATGTGTTAGATATTTTTGATTCAAATAAACCCAAGTCAAGAGACTCCCTACCTCTCTCATTATATTCTACTTTATATAAATTTGTATATTGATAACCCACTTAACACACATTTGAAAAGCATATGTAGCTACCACATTCCTATTTTTCTTTTTACATCATCAATATAATTGATTGAGTTTTGTAATATTCTTGATTTTATTTATCTGAGTTACTACTGCCAACTAATCCTCAATTAGTATCTAGTATTCTATTGCATATACTTGTATAAATATAAACATAAATATACAGATTTATTTTCTTCATTTTCATTTAGAACCCACTTCAACTTTTAAGCATATAATGATATCATGAAATTACCGCAATTAAATTATTAAGTGCTTCAATAATATAAATACACTTGTTATTAGTATCTCATTAAAATTTGTCACATAAATTTATGTCATACTCTCGTTCCGGTACACTAGTCTACAGAGCTGCTGAAATGAATTGCAATGAAATTCAAATCGAGATACACGTATCCTGTCAAAGCAATAGTACCAAAGCTTTACCATAAAATGTGACTAGTTGGCGAATATTTTCTTCTCTTTTTTAATTTCCCAAAATATGTAATCAAACAAAATGACCAAGCTCATTTGCCGTAAAGGTCATACGAATATTTACACCTCCAAATGGCCTCCAGAAAGTAGAAACCACTGATGTTGAACTCCTCTCATATTTCTAAGTACACCATGGTGTTACAATAAATTAAACCATTTACCTCTAGAAAATTGATTTAAGTCACATGAACGCCTTTATAGGACACCAAAGATTTATAAGATATTATTATCTGAACACCTAACACCTGCTAATTAACAGTACCAGGTGTAGAAGTTTAAAATTTGATCATTTACCGTCTGCATCCAATAATCCTTGCAATTCGATATCTTTAAACTATTTGAATCGTTGAAATCAGCGTTCACAAGTCTTGACAAATAAGTTTAGGAAAACATAAATAAGTGTTAATTTATTATTGTCAACTTTGATTGCCATGAATTATCCAATGATTATAAATTTTATAAACAAATATTTCTCTTATCTACTATTTGATTAGTTTTCATTGAGTAACAATAACTCGTTGAGAGTTAAATTGTATTTTGCCAATTCAGAATTAATAAAATTATCAGCCTTTTGTATGATTTCAGGTGACAAATCATCCTTGTAGCCGTTAACTTTTCCCTTTCGTACGAAACTATAAATATAAAGAAAGAAAATTTATACAATTTAATTGATGAAAATTTGTAAATATTAAAATTTACTTAAACGGCTGAGGATTTTTGCTTGGTAACTTGCTGTTGACTTGCTCCGCTTCCCATAAATGGTTGGTTGTTGGATTTTCTATAGTGTATAGACATATATATAATGAAATATAATCTAGCTTTCCTATGCATTTTATATAAAACTTACTTTTCATTTCTTCAAACGAGAGATGATGTAACATTTGTTGCATTTGTTCATCGGTTATTGGTTTATTTAAAAACTTGCAAATACCAGAAATGACTTCACCTAAATTTTGTTTCATTCGCTCAAAAGAAGTATAGTACAACCATGGTTCATTACGAAGTTGATAAAATTCTGTAACATCCTCGAAGGGTGATTGCTTTGGTAATATAGCAAGGCGTCCTTCCACAAATTGTTCAACAGTTCGTTCAAGTTGACATCCCACAGCTAAAAGATGGTAGTAGCCAGAAACCCAAGCATCTTTTGGATTTTGATAGACATAGATGATTTTTGCTTTCTTCTGCCACAATTGCTTCGGAAGCAATGGCAAAGGGAGATGAGATTTAATGAGACGTGGTGATTTATGTTTCTGAACATATTTCAAAGCTCTACTTAAATCTTTATTCATTATATAATCATATCTAAGTATATGGTTAAAAAATAAGTTGATGTAAGTAAAATCTGGCTTAGGATATGTTTGATTTCATTAGACTTACTCTAAGTAAGGCGATCTCCATTCCAAGTGTTCAGTTTTTGCACCTTCAAAATTGTAATTATTCAAAACAAGCCAAGTAAGTTCCTGCATCCAAGTAGTTCCACATTTGGATGTTGTTACTAACCAGACATCATCATCAAGTACTTCCATATCATGTATGAAATCACAGAATTTTTGATCAACGTATCGAACAAAACACTTTCGCTTGTCCCAATCTTTTGTAATTAGATTATTGGGAAAACTTTTAGGAACAACCGCTACAAATTCTATTGCTCATATGACTCACACTGAAATTATTGAAATTACAATAATGACATTTTAATAATGTTCAGCAATTTATACTCCTATTCAATTATTGCAATTTTAAGATAACGTTTCGAGTGGATTATATAATATTTCTCTTCATAGGTCGAGTTCTATTTAAATATTATTCAAAGTCAAGGTTAACCTTTCTTTGTCTGTGCATAACAAGAATATAAACAATAATCTTGAAAAACTTCAGCTATACTAGAATGATTACAATATATTATTTTTATATTAGGGGCATTCACGCAAAATCGGCAAATTTACCGAGGTGAATTATGTGAATGACCAATTGTGTTTGTATTTGGCAAATCAGTTGTTGCCGAAAACAAAGTGCCAGTTGAATTCAAACTAACAATTGAATATGCCGAAAAAAGTGGAAAAAGTAAATTTACTGAAATAAGTCCAAATAACAATAAAAGATTTATTCTACGTGCTTCTATTTGTTGTAAATCAATTGTTATTTAAATTAAATTGGTAAAACATTGCACTTTGGGCAGACTTGCCAACTCATAATAAGTTCACAAAGTTGACAGCCCTCATTTTGCCTTGTTTGCCGAACGAAATTGTCAGGCAATCTTGGTAAATTTCGTATTTTTTTTGTAAGGAGTAACGATCACTTTGTTTGCCAGTTTACCAATTTACCATGTTTGTCACGTTGCGTGAATATCCCTATTATTATTATACAAGCAAATAGTGTATTCTGTATAAGTTGTTGCCGAAAACAAAGTGCCAGTTTCATTTAAACAAACAATTGAAAATTAATTTAAACAATTAGTACAAAAATTGCAACAAATAATTTATTAATCGTACTTTTATTTGTTGTAAATCTATTGTTATTTAAAGGTCTTTGTTTTGCTAATTTTACCACGTTGCGTTAATGACCCTAATAGACTCATATAGTATATACACAACTGGATACATTGAAAAGTTTTTGAAAGATAAGGCATAAGTTATGTCAGATATACTATAGATTAAAATTTTATACCCTTAGAGTGGTGATTACTGTTAATAATATAAAAACAAAATATGCTATAGATTAACTGAGCATACATCAAATGTGATAATAGTCACTTATAGCATATGTTATTTATATACATACATATACATATGAGGTTTTTACCTACTTCTTTGGTTTTCTATTCTTTTTGCCGCTTGAAAATTATTGTAGGAAAGTCACTTGAAGTAAACAAATAACTGATAATTATATATTTTACAGTAGTGTGAATAGGTATTATCAAATATTATTCTCACTTTGGCTTATAATAATTGGACCCCACCAAGAATATATTGAAATGACCAACTGCAGTGTAGTTTTTGAGTAATTAAGCTTTAGAATATTTTTTCTTACATTTTTTCATTCTTTAACGATTGCAAATTAGCAAAGATGCTTGAAGTAAACAAAGAACTGAACGTAGTTCCCACAAAGAATATATCCATCTGATTTAGCTGAAAATTTTTTTAATGTCGTACACATAGAAAGATCGTTTATTACTTACTAAAATTGTCTCCAAAGTCGACAAATCTTCAATAGAAATAATAACAACGAAATTTTGTGAAGCATGTTGATAACTACTATTAATGTAATAATATAAATAGTTTTTTCCATTGCGTTTCGCAGATTTGTACTGGGTTTCACATCTGAAACCTGCGTACTGGGGTTTTTACCAATATACTGCATTATGTACTGTGTTAGTACTGCTTTTTTATAAATCATACAATGAACAAAACAAATTAATAATGTAATCGATTGTAGCAAATTTACAACGTTTCGTAACTGTCACCTAACAACAAAGAGACATGTTTTCCTCTTTTGTCTTGTCTTTTTGTTTTGACTTACGCGGTGTAGGCTGCGTCATAAGAAATTACACAATTATCGACAACTACAATACTTGCGATGTTTGATGGCCATATGCAAAGACTTGTATTTGTCAACAACCAATCATAAAACGATTTAGTAATTTTGTATTTTGTCTTGTCTGTTTTGGTGTGTGCTCCTCCATAAGAAACAATGTACCATTGTTTCGTCAAAAAAGGAAAAAGGCATGTACCGTAATTGCCCTGATCTATCTTGATTTTTCATGATTAGAATTTTACGAATATGTACAATTTGTCTAAACAAAACAAGAATTAGCCAGCTAAATTGCTTCAAAAGAAAAATAGAAAAAAAGGAACGTTGGAAAGTGACATTACCGAGAACTCAATGATTCCTTCGCTTATTATACACTTCAACGGGAGTGAACACAGAAGGAGATATCGCAGACCACATAAAGTATATATATTTGTGATTGTTGATTTAGCCATGTCCGTCTGTCCGTTTGTCTGTCTGTATGTATGCAAACTAGTCCCTCAGTTTTTGAGCTAGAGAGCTGACATTGGTTTCTTTTTACCATACGCTACACATTTGTCGAAATCAGCTGAATCGGACCACTAGAGGGGATACCTCCTATACAAACCCCTCTTTAAATTATTGTTCTTACTAAAAAAAGTTTTTTGTTTTTTAACATAACGTACTGACTATTTCGACACTATAGGTTTCTGATCTATATCCATCACCAGTATAAATTTCATGATCCTAGGGTTACCAGGAGGAATACCTCCTATATAAATCCAAATTAAATGACAAACTTATAAAGAATAAAAGTGCCACTCAAACTGATGTGATGCTAAGAAAGGAAGGTTGCATGCAACCCCGGGGAGCGTGAAGAGTATTACATCTTTGGCATAGCCAATGATAGCCTCCTTTCTGTTTTTTTCTATGATATTGGTACATGAATCACTGTATTTTTTATATTATTTTCACTTCATCAGATAAAAACGCCATATAAGAGAATACTGCAAAAAAAAAATGTTGTTTTTAAGGTAAAATGGCTTTATTAAGGGAAAAAGTATTATTTTTTGATCGAGAACATGTACTGCCAAAAGTACTGCATTTTGAAGTCGTTGTTTTTGGAGGAAATGTACCGCTTTTTGACCAAATACAATACGAGCATACAGTATGCATACTATTCGTTTTTCTTTGTCTGATCTTACCCAGGCAGATTTGATCAAACGTGGTGATTGTAACTCCTGAATAGGTTTTAATATACATCATGTTACTTAGTGGTTGACATATTTTCCAGATGCAAGCACGTGTGATTTTTTATTAAATCCTATTGAAGAGTAAGGCTGGTACAAAATATTATCATATTATTATTTCACATTTTTGCTTGTTAGAGTTTTCTTCAGCAATCCTGTATTCCAATATCTAGTCACCTAACTCTTACATAGTAACAGTACTAAGTTTAAAATTACATTATTTATCATCGTGCATTCGACATCTTCTTGAAGGTTGGAGCAACCTCGTTGTAAGTTTCGAAAGCTTAGATATTCTGACAAATAAGTTTAGGAAAACATAAATAAGTAATTCTTTTTATTTCATTTTTATGTTTAATTTCAATTATTTCTCTTAACCTTCATTCGCCCCTCAGTGCGACTTATGTTGTTGTCCCTCATGAGTGATTTTCCACACAAGGAGCAGACGAAGGTTAGTATTTCATTAGTTTTAATTATGTAACAATAACTCATTAAGAGTTAAGTTGTACTTCGCCAATTCAGAATTAATAAAATTATCAGCCTTTTGTATAATTTCTGGAGATAAATCATCCTTGAAGCCGTTAACTTTTCCCTTTCGTACGAAACTATAAATATAAAGATAGAAAATTTATGCAACTTATTTGGTGAAAATTATTAAGTATTAAAATTTACTTAAACGGCTGAGGATTTTTGCTTTGAAACTTAATATTGATTTGTTCCGTTTCCCATATGTGATTGGTTGTTGGATTTTCTATAATATAGTATAGAAAGACATATAAGACATGTATACTTTAAATACATTTTGAATAAAGCTTACTTTTCATTGCTTCAAACGAGAGATGATGTAACATTTGTTGCATTTGTTCATCGGTTATTGGTTTATTTAAAAACTTGCAAATGCCAAGAATGACTTCACCTAAATTTTGTTTCATTCGCTCAAAAGAAGTATAGTACAACCATGGTTCATTACGAAGTTGATAAAATTCAGTAACATCCTCGAATGGAGATTGCTTTGGTAATTTAGCAAAACGTTCTTCCACAAATTGTTCAACAGTTCGTTCAAGTTGACGTCCCACAGCTAAAAGATGGTAGTAGGCAGAAACCCAAACATCTTTTGGATTACGATAGACATAGATGATTTTTGCTTTCTTCTGCCACAATTGCTTCGGAAGCAATGGCAAAGGGAGATGAGATTTAATGAGACGTGGTGATTTATGTTTCTGAACATATTTCAAAGCTCTACTTAAATCTTTATTCATTATATAATCATATCTAAGTATATGGTTAAAAAATAAGTTGATGTAAGTAAAATATGGCTTAGCGTATGTTTGATTTCATTAGACTTACTCTAAGTAAGGCGATCTCCATTCCAAGTGTTTAGTTTTTGCACCTTCAAAATTGTAATCATTCAAAACAAGCCAAGCAAGTTCCTGCATCCAAGTAGTCCCACTTTTGGGTGGTGTTACTAACCAGACATCATCCTCAAGTACTTCCATATCATGTATGAAATCACAGAATTTTTGATCAACGAATGGAGCAAAACATTTTCGATGGTCCCAATCTTTTGTAATTAGATTATTGGGAAAACTTTTAGCAACAACCTCTACAAATTCCATTGCTCATGTGACTCACACTGAAATTATTTAAATTACAATAATGACATTTTAATAATGTTCAGCTATTTATACTCCTACTCAATTATTACAATTTTGAGATTTCTTTTCGAGTAGATTATAATTATTTGCCTCCATAGGTTGAATTTTACTTAAATATTATACAAAGATAAGGTTAACCTTTGTCCGTGCATATCAAAAATACATACAATAATCATGAATCATGATAAACTTCAGCTATGCTAGAATGTTTGTAATTTTCCCAGGCGTAATTTAATGGAAGCGCTTATATGTTCATTAGATGATAGGTTAAGTAAGGGTGGCAGCATTGAGCTCACTTAGGTCTTAAAGTTTGAATCACTGTGCTATTGCAGTAATGAAGTGGATCTTTTAAAACTATTTACTTCTCTTCTATGGTCTGCTCGGAAACCATTTAGATACTTATACAAACGGTGTAATGTTATTGATTGAGATCGGTGGAAAAGCAGACCATCCCACAATTAATTCTGAGTAAGAATAGACTACTGCGTGAGATATAATGCGAATAGGTTGGCAATTAAAAAATATACAAGTGTCCCCAGTCATGATATCACATATCCGCAACTGTCTTACAAATAATAGTATCGCCAAGATTACTGCAGTGGTCGGGAAGACGAGCAGAAATGTTGAACCCTAGGGGCTTGTTTTGTTGTTCAATTTTCAGCCATCGATAAAAACTTTCACACTATTAGGAATGGACTAGTGGCCTTCTGATCACTCCTCACTCAATATCAATATTGGTGATTATAAATGTTACTCAATTTTTATTTCTATGATTTTCTTAGAAATTTAATGTTTCATTTACAAATTATTTTTAACTTTATTTACTTAGTAATAAAAGTTCATCCATTGTAACATTGTATTTAGATAATTCGGATTCAATGAATTTGTCTGCTTTTTGTATAGTTTCCGGGCTTAGATCATCCTTGTAGCCGTTAACTTTTCCCTTCCGTATGAAACTTTAAAGAATAATAAATTTAATTTAAATGAATTAAAAAAAAATATAAAATTAAATACTTGTGTGGCTGATGGTCTTTGATTTGATTTTTGGAGAGATATAGTGATGTTTCCCATACATGATTTGTTGTTGGATTTTCTATAATATATATAAAAGATATATAAGAAATGTCTACATCCTATGCAATTTGAATAAAACCTACTTTTCATTTCTTCAAAGGAAAGATGATGTAACATTTGTTGCATTTGTTCATCGCTTATGGGTTTATTCAAAAACTTGCACACATCAGAAATGACTTCAGATAAATTTAGTTTCATGCGTTCATATGAAGTATAATACAACCATGGTTCATTGCGTAACTGATAGAATTCCATAACATCATCAAAGGGCGGTTGCCTTTCAAAAACTTCCAGTCGCTCTGTTAAGTACTGATCTATGGTCTTGCCAACATGAAAACCTAGTGTCAAACCATGATAGTAGGCAGAAACCCAAGCATCTTTTGGATTACGATAGACATAGATGACTTTTGCCTTTCTTTGCCACAATTGTTTGGGTAGTAATGGAAGTGCTATATGCGATTTAATGAATCGAGGTGGTTTCATTTCCTCAACAGATTTCAGTGCAATGTTCAAATCTTTATTGAGCATGTAATCAAATCTTAATAATTAAAAAGTTAATCTGATATGATATATGATATAAACATATTGTACTTACTCTAGGAAAGGAAATCTCAGTTCCAATGCCTCAGATTTTGCAGCTTCAAAATTAAAATCGTTCATAACTAACCATACAAGTTCCTGCATCCAAGTAGTGCCACATTTGGGCGGTGTAACTACCCAAACATCATCCTCATACACTTCCATGTTGTGCACCAAATCACGAAATTCTTTACTATGGAATCGACTGAAACATTTTCGTTTATTCCAATCTTTTCTTATTAAATTACTGGGGTAACTTGAAAGAACAATTTCTACTCCTTCCATTGTTCAGTTGTTGATGTGTTTACTGTGACTAACAATATTTTGTTTAACAAGAAATATATTCTCTACAATTCATTCTTATATTTCTATAATAATTAAGTACAAAAGATTATTTTTACTATTATTTGCTGATAATATACCATTAATGATAATATACCCATACTCTATACACCCAACTCTATACATTGAAAAGTTTTTAAAAGATAAGACGTACGTTTTGTCAGGCATACTCTACATTGAGTAAATTGGCTTGCATAAAATGTGATAATAATCACTACTACTCGTATCATACCCCACACTATGATGTACTTTCGTCAAGAGGTTTTCCCTTATTTCTTTTGTTTTCTATTCTCTTTACCGCTTTTTAGGAAAGTCTCTTGAAGTAAACAAATAACTGATTAGTAATTATATATTTTACAGCAGAGTGAATAGGTATTATCAATTTGTGTTAGTGGACCCCACCAAGAATATATTGAAATGACCAATTGTAATGTAGTTTCCCGGTTTTTGAGTAATTGAGCTTTTGAACATGAGGTTTTCCCATATTTCTTTTCTTTACCGCTTGCAAATTAGCAATGATGCTTGAAGTTTTCGATTTTTTTTTTATTATGTTATAAAGGTTAGACTTTTTGGGTGAGCTTGCTGATTTTTTGTGAAAAATAAAATAAAGAGCTTTGAAGTACTGAAAGTGTTTAGTGTAGCATTTTCCGAGTCTATTTTGAGCATAAAAGTGCAACAAGAAAGCCGAAAAGGTGGTAATGACTTTGTCCGTCCTGGATATCAACTGACAATGAAAACGTTTGTTACGTTGAAGTTGCTGAGAATGATGGCATATTATTTAGCTCATGCCATGCAATTCTTTGGATGTTTGGGGCATGAAAGTGTGGCAGCAATGTTTATTCGGAAATCGCTAAATTTTGGACAAAAAAAAAAACATTGAGCATTGCCCAGGAACTGTTGAATGATGTTAACGACGATCCTGATTTGCTCACAGCTGATGATAAAACATTCTTTGTCGTATCGGACTTAGCTGAAATTTGGTATCGAAACCAGAGTTCTCTCAAAAGAAAAACAAAAACAATTTGTTTTGCAATCTCCGTTCTTCAACTATAATAAAATTTGACAATTAATACAAAATACCAAAATATTGAACCAATATATAAAATAAAACAAAAAAGACATTTCCAATTTTAAAATACATTAATTCATTAATAACAATTCATTTAGTGATAAATTGAAATTAGATAACTCGGATTGGATAAAAATATCAACTTTTTGTATAATTTCCGGAGTCAGATCATCCTTGTAACCGTTAACTTCTCCCTTCCGTATGAAACTATAAAATATAAATTGATTCGCAATTTTGAATCGGAATTGTATTCGAATATATCAATTTTTAATTTAAATATTTACTTGTATTTCGGGTGACTTTTGGTATTATATTTTGCATTTAATAGTTCCATTCCCCATATATTGTTGGTTGCTGGATTTTCTACAAAATTTTTTATGTAAATATAAAAAATTATATGTCATATCATATAATAAACAATTGAATCTCACTTTTAATTTCTTTAAAGGAAAGATGGTGTAACATTTGTTGCAGTTGTTCATTGGTTTTTGGTTTATTTAAAAACTTGCAAATGCCAGAAATGACTTCACCTAATTTTTGTTTCATACGCTCAAAAGAAGTATAGTACAACCATGTTTCATTACGAAGTTGATAAAATTCCGTAACATCTTCGAAGTATAATTGCTGTTGTAGAATAGCAAGGCGCTCCTCCACAAATTGGTCAACTGTTTTTTCAACATATAAACCCATTCCGAGCCCATGGTAATATGCGGAGACCAAAGCATCTTTTGGATTACGATAGACATAGATGACTTTTGCTTTTTTCTGCCACAATTGTTTGGGTAGCAATGGAAGTGGTAGATGAGATTTGATCAAACGTGGTGATTGTAAATCCTGAATAGGTTTTAATGCACAGCTTAAATCTTTATTAAGCATATAATCAAATCTAAATATTCAGTTATTATATAATTTATTTTATTTTTGTTTGATTTAAGAGTATTTACTCTAAAAATGGTGATCTCCATTCCAAGTGTTTTGCTTTTGCAACTTCGAAGTTGTAATCATTCAATATCAGCCACACAAGTTCCTGCATCTAAGTAGTTCCACACTTTGGTGGTGTAACAATCCAAACATCATCTTCAAGCACTTCCACTTCATGTATCAAATCACAAAATTCTTTGTCGACAAATCGACCAAAACACTTTCGTTTGTCCCAATCTTTCGTAATTAGATTATTTGGAAAACTTTTGGGATCAATTTCTATAAAATTCATCATTTAATAATGCTCAACTTGATTTTGATTGAGCATTTAATTTTTTAATGGTTGTTTTGGTTGATAGACTTCAAAGATAAGAATACGGTTCGGACAACAACAGTTATGTTATTGAAGAATGTTTACAGCTTCTATGTATTTAAGTATGTTGTATTTTTTCTCCATTGGAGCTTAAGAAATTCTATAACCAAATCAAGATAATACCCGTAGTTATATAAACAAAGCAGCTTTTGGATTTCGGATAATTTAATCTAAAGTTAACCATATCACATAACACTTGTTTGATGCAAACCAGTTGTCATTTATAATTATAGTCTTTTTGTCACATAGTATTCTGTTAGATCTTGTTCTACATAATTCGATTGTTTATTTATTCTTTGTAGTTATAAATAGTATTTAATAACGTAATATACAGTCGAACACCTCTATAACGAACTCTTATACAGCAAAATCTTCTCTATAACTAATTTATTTTGAACACATTGCATTTTCTCATTATACTCTTCACGGGAGTGAATAGTATTATAAGTTTGTTTGTAACACACAGAGGGCGATATCGCAGACCACATAAAGTATATATATTTGTGATCAGCTCGATGAGACGAGTTGATTTAGCCATGTCCGTCTGTCTGTCTGTATGTATGCAAACTATACCCTCAGTTTTTGAGCTAGAGCGCTGAAATAGGTTTCTTTTTACCATACGCTGCACACTTGTCCGAATCGGACCACTAGGGGGGGTACCTCCCATACAAACCACCCTTTAAATAAATGTTCTTATTAAAAAAAAGTTTTTTGTTTTTCAACATATCGAACTGAAATTTGGACACTATAAGTTTGTAATCTATGGTCATCAATCGTGTAAATTTCATGATTTAAGGGCTACTAGGTGGGGTACCTCCCATACAAACCCTCCCCTTTAAATTAATGTTCTTGTTAGAAAAAGTTTTTTGTTTTTTAACTGAAATTTGGACCCTATAAGTTTCTGATCTATATTCATCAACCATATAAATTACATGATCCTAGGGTTACCGGGAGTGGTACCTCCCATACAAACCCAAATTAAATGGCAAACTTTTAAAGAATAAATGTACAATAAAATTGCCACTCAAACTGATGTGATGCTAAGAGAGGAAGGTTGGATGTAACCCGGAGGAGCGTGGAGAGTATTACATCTTTAGCATAGCCAATGATAGCCTTCTTTCTGGTTTTTAACTTTATTTACTTAGTAATAAAAGTTCATCCATTGTAACATTGTATTTAGATAATTCGGATTCAATGAATTTGTCCGCTTTTTGTTTAGTTTCCGGGCTTAGATCATCCTTGTAGCCATTAACTTTTCCCTTCCGTATGAAACTTTAAAGAATAATAAATTTAATTCAAATGAACTAAAAAAAATATAAAATTAAATACTTGTGTGGCTGATGGTCTTTGATTTGCTTTTTGGAGAGATATAGTGATGTTTCCCATACATGATTTGTTGTTGGATTTTCTATAATATTTAAAAGATATATAAGAAATGTCTACATCCTATGCAATTTGAATAAAACCTACTTTTCATTTCTTCAAAGGAAAGATGATGTAACATTTGTTGCATTTGTTCATTGCTTATGGGTTTATTCAAAAACTTGCACACATCAGAAATGACTTCAGATAAATTTAGTTTCATGCGTTCATATGAAGTATAATACAACCATGGTTCATTGCGTAACTGATAGAATTCCATAACATCATCAAAGGGCGGTTGCCTTTCAAAAACTTCCAGTCGTTCTGTTAAGTACTGATCTATGGTCTTGCCAACATGAAAACCTAGTGTCAAACCATGATAGTAGGCAGAAACCCAAGCATCTTTTGGATTACGATAGACATAGATGACTTTTGCCTTTCTTTGCCACAATTGTTTGGGTAGTAATGGAAGTGCTAAGTGAGATTTAATTAATCGAGGTGATTTCCTGTCCTCAACAGATTTCAGTGCACTGTTCAAATCTTTATTAAGCATGTAATCAAATCTAATTAATTTCAAAGTTAATCTCATATGATATATGATATAAACATATTGTACTTACTCTAGGAAGGGAAATCTCAATTCC
Source organism: Amiota communis (assembly GCA_037043315.1). Lineage (NCBI taxonomy): Eukaryota > Metazoa > Arthropoda > Insecta > Diptera > Drosophilidae > Amiota > Amiota communis. The sequence continues at coordinate 2,249,641 of JBAMAV010001386.1, read as the reverse complement.
TGTGCCTTCGATTTTGCTGCTTTGAAATTAAAATCATTCATTACTAACCACACAAGTTCCTGCATCCAAGTAGTACCACATTTGGGTTGTGTAACTACCCAAACATCATCCTCATACACCTCCATGTTGTGCACCAAGTCATTAAGTTCTTGGCTAGTGAATTGACTAAAACATTTTCGTTTACTCCAATCTTTTTTTATTAAATTTCTAGGGTAACTTGAAAGAACAATTTCTACTCCTTCCATTGTTCAGTTGTTGATGTGTTAACTGTGACTAACAATACTTCGTTTAACAAGAACAGAAACAGATAAAAGTATCTTAATTTATACATTTTTGGAAAAAATGGTAATTAACCTTATGACATAACACTTGTTTGATGCAAACCAGTTGTCAATTATAGTTATTTAATGAAATTCATACATATATTCAAAAAGTTTCACAACTGAGTGGAGTAACTAAATAGCTTTCTCAAACACTTTCTTATTGCAAATCAAGTTGCAGAAACATTTTGCATGGAATTTTTTCAATCTTTTTCAATCAAATTACTTGGTAACAAAGTTTTTCAAGCACGTAAACATGGTTTTTTCATATAAAACAATGAATTTGTTCACAGGCATTTCTTATTATTTTGAAAAAAAAAAAAAAAAATCGGATAACTCGGATAGAGGAGCCCCCGAACGACACAATCGACCGCATTCTAGAAAAAGCATTTATTTTTTAAAGTGCTAATACAATAACTTCTCAATAAACAGTGTTCTTTGCGAAAACTCTATAGCACGGCTCACACAACCAAAGAACAGAAGAGAGAGGCACACAAACCTCTCTATTCTCCCATTCTAGTGCATTTACAACATCAACGGCTGTGTGTTGTTGTTGGAAAGCGGTTATCCTTAACACCTAATCTTACCTAACTAACTTTGATAAAATTGAGATTGTATACATCTTACGAAGAATACCTTTCAATTGGTATTTTATTTTTTTTTTTGCCAAAATCGGTTCAGTGTAGTAAGGAGGAAAGGCTACACAAATTCAATGTTAGCTGTTTAATTATGTAGAAGATAACATTTTTTCTAATTCCCGATGAAAATTAATTTCAAATTTAAGATGTCTTTCTTCACAAGGGTGGGTCTTCTTCTAAAATCATCTCATTTAATGATTTGCCAAAAGAATTCATTGTTGAAGTTTTTCTAAAGAAGGTTCTGTGGATGTTAATAGAAATACTCGTACTTCGGTAGACGAATCTGAATCATCTGTCATCTGGTAACTCAGCATCTGCCAATAATTGCAGCATGTTGTCTTCACTTCACACAGTACTTTAATGATCCTTCTTCCTTCTGCACCGATAGATAGATAGATCTGCCCGTCCGAGACGAAGGCCCGACAACTCAGGGGAATCCAGTAGTTATTCAGAGTTGATGGTATTGTATTCATTTTTTATCATAAGTTTACTTTCATTTACAATAATGAAAGTATCAGATCAGTTTAAGTTCATAAAATCGCATTAAACCGAAACCGCGTTATACGAGGTTCGACCAAAGACTATAAAAAGTATAATATAGTTGTGCAGCTAAACAAATAGAAAGAGAGCGTAGCATTTGTTCAGTCTATACTTTTTATAGTCTTTGGTTCGAAATAAATTTACATAATTCATATGTATATTTTTTACGAAGTATATATTTTTAAAGATAACCGGTTTAATGTTGTTACATATTTTCCTCTATTCCCCATATTAATTTTTTTTATTATTATTTGTTTTAAATTTAATACACTATGACCTTATGCTGCATCAAATGATTTTGAATTAATTTTAGATTTTGCCTGCCATCTGGCAACTCTAAAGAGAGAGTGCCATCTCGCCTACACACCAACAACGCGACTCCAATATACAAGCGCCATCTATGCTAGGCCATTGTGGCCAACTAAATCAATTTTTCGAGGGTACACGCTACATTTCGAGGATACACAGTGTAGGGTACACCTACTAAACTACCCAGAGTAGATTTCATTGCAAAAATATACAGAAATCAAGTTGAAATAGCGTAAAAAATTGCAAACGCAGTGCCGTTTCAATTTTCCAAAAATAGAATAATAACCAGATATTCCGAAAGTTTATTGAAATAATGTTGGTCAGCGAAGTTCGACAGGTTCTGAGCCGTGCTGGAACAATAGCAGCACGTCACCAGGTAAGCAAAGCCGCCGTTTTCGATAAGATGATGATAAGCGGGAACACGCCTCCAAAATTATTGAGGGCGTGCGTATATCTCGACCAGAACAGCTGTGTTATATAATTTTATTTTGGTTTAATTTGAGATTAAATTGATTTATTTATACAGTTTGCAGCAAGCTGAAAAAATCTTGCTATACAATAGACTTTGTGTCGTCAGTGATTATGTAAACATTTATTTATTTAGTATTTTCCAAGATTTCTGTTGTGAAATGCAATTGCGTGACTTGCGCAGAACAGTTTGCAATTAACTTTGTTGCATGTGAATAATTGTGATTTTTTGCTATTGCAGTTGCGAACAGTCAGTACCGGCAGCAAGAAGGATCAGCAGGCACAGCCCCAGGAGGAAAAGGAACCACAAATTAAGAAGTTCGAGATCTATCGTTGGAGTCCCGACAATGCAGGTGAAAAACCTTATATGCAAACCTATGAGGTCAATCTACGTGAATGTGGTCCAATGGTGTTGGATGCACTCATAAAGATCAAGAACGAAATAGACCCAACACTTACGTTCCGTCGTTCATGCCGCGAGGGTATCTGTGGATCTTGTGCCATGAACATCAGTGGCACCAATACACTTGCATGCATCAGGTAATAGTTCTTTTGATATAGTATACATTTTTCAATGAATAATGCAAAAATATGACAATTTTTTGTTTCATAGCAAAATCGATACAAACACAACAAAGTCACTTAAAGTTTATCCATTGCCACACATGTATGTGGTTCGTGATTTAGTGCCTGATATGAATAACTTTTATGAGCAATACAAATCTATTCAACCATGGCTTCAACGCAAGTGAGTTGTTGTTATTATAACCATGTTTTGTTTTAAATTTTTTGTAAACACACTGATGGATTTGTTTTTTTTTTTTTTTTTGTTTAGAAACGAAGCCTCTGAGAAAAAGGGCAAAGCTCAATATTTGCAATCAGTTGAGGATCGTTCCAAGTTGGATGGTTTGTACGAGTGTATTTTGTGTGCTTGTTGCTCCACGTCATGCCCATCGTATTGGTGGAATGCTGAAAAATATCTTGGCCCAGCAGTGCTGATGCAGGCCTATCGTTGGATTATTGACTCGCGTGATGAGAATTCTGTCGAACGTTTAAGTAAGATGAAGGATCCCTTCAGCGTTTATCGTTGTCACACAATTATGAATTGCACCCGCACATGTCCTAAGGGTCTTAATCCTGGTCGTGCGATTGCCGAAATCAAGAAACTGTTGTCTGGTATAGCTAAGAAGCCTGAACCCAAATTGGAGACCGCAGCTCTTCATCATAAGTAAAAGTTTTGTGTTTAGTTGTTTAAAGCAAGACCAATGGTTTATTTTATGTATTTCTCGGAATTTCTTTTTAATATCCTTTATTATGTACCGCAACTGACGCAGCACTTCCTCCTGTGCTCTTAGTATCCAACTGTACTTAGTTTTTGAAAATCATGTATTCTTTACTTTTTCTAGCTGCCTCTTTATTCTCACTCTACAATAGATGATTATTAAATTTGTTTATAATAATTTATTTAGCCCTAAAGTAAAAATTGTGAAATAAAGATTAACACGCAGTAGTTACAAGCTAATCCTTGGGAAAATTTATTTAACATCTTCATTTCATTCTATGAATTGCGTTTGCATACATCACACATTAGATTTTTAAAAAAAATTTGTCCGAAATCAAAGAAACAATAAATTGCTTCAAATTACAATGAAATCCCATGAAATTAAAGGGGAAATTTAATTTCCACAATTTGATTATGAATTCTCTCAAATTTGGACTAATTCTCCTTTCATGAATAATGAAAATGATGGTATGCTTATTTTCAAGAAAACAATAATTGTGTGGGTATGTTTATTTTCGATTACAATCCAAATTCCTACCCACCATCATTCCCCCCTAAACATATTAAAATGGTGTGTGAGCAAAGAGTATAAATTATATTTTAATCGTCATTGGTGTGAGCAAGTGAAAAAGTAACAAGTGTACTTTGACCTTCCCAATTTAGGAAGTACACACGTTACTTTGTTACAAACATGCAGATCAACAAAAGGTGGCGCTGTGTTCTTCTAGCACATGACCATTTTCCGTTTCTGAGATTTTCAATCTTCTTATTCTCGTTCTTCTGTCGCTTAAGGTAGGATTCCACGTACAATTTTTTTGTACAAAAAAATTTTGTGGTGTTTCCTTTCCACGCTACTAAGTTTTGTGAAAACTTTTTCGGTTTTTTGTTGTCTTTGCAGTCTTTGAAGCGAGCCCATTATGCGAAATGAGTTCAGACAGTGCGGATAGTGATTGTGCGCCGGCAAATGTAATAGCAATAATATACAAGCAATTCCCGCTATGATGACCACTTCTCTGTTTCAGCACCGACCTATTATAAATAAACAAAATAATTACTGAGTCCCCATAATCATTTCAATGTAATGAAGCTTTTTTATTGTGTTTCTTTGCCGCCGGCAGTATTGCTTGCAGTAAAAGGAAATATATAGACTTATTGATAATTTTAAATTTAATATAATAGTTTTAAATAATCAACAAATAACGAAAAGCTTTTTTTATTTTTTAAAAGTTTTCATTTTGTTTGTTTGCCCACGGCAATTTGCATTTTACTTTAATTCCTCATCGTCCGCAGATCTACTCGCAATGAAAATTCATCATAATGAGAATATTTTGCCATTCACGCTACAAAATTTTGTTGGAAATTTGTAGAAAATCAAAACGTTTTGATTTTGCCACAAATTTGTGTGCAACCACGCAAACATGTACAAAAATGATTCTTTCTCCTGTTTTTGCGCAAAAAAATTGTACGTGGAATCCTGCTTTATGTTTATAAAATGAAATTGTTGAACACTGAATAGCTACTCGCCGGGTAGTACGGCATTCTCGTTAAGACGCCGCCGAGAACGGACGTTGTTTTATGTATTTTATAATTTGATAATTAAAGAGAATAGGAATTGTGAAAACATAAGTTTTATGTGAAAAATGTGAGTTAAACATGTAATTTATTAATTTCCAAATCATGTGATAGGTAAAAAAAATATTGTATGCCAATATGAATTAAGGAAAAGTTGAGAGAGGAAAAAAAAACAGTGACGATTGATGGCAACAATAAACTCGTTGTTGCGGCGTCACATTCTTCAGACACGCATCCGGAGCACCCCCTGTTGTTGTTGTATTGTGTGAAAGAAACGAGTTTAATATAATTTGTTTGTGTGATTTTTCTGTTGCTGCTTTCCATTGGAGATTTTGTGTGTTTATTTTACGCGGGATTTATATTTTTTTTGCTTGTTTGTTACCCGTTTACTGCTTGCTTGTGTTGTTGGGTGTGTGTTTGTATGTGAGATTTTCTTTGTGGAGTGAAAATTGCGTATTTTCTCCTTATTGATTTTTGTACATACATATTATCCTTTCTCTTTTATGTGCAAATTTCACGGTCATCATTTATATGTGTTTGATTTGTAGCCATGTAGCTAACAACTGTACAAGTTTCTATTGATCTAGTGATGTGTTCTTATAAAATAACCAATTTTATTAGCAACAACATATTTCAATCTTATATGAAATAGTTTAGTTTTCTTGTTAATTAGAACAATTTGGGGCCAAGACCGAAGACCGGTAACATTAAGACGCACCGATAGATATGCTTGTAAATATATCTTTGTGTTGCTGTGTGGTTCTTTTCTATTTCTATGCAATTTATGCCCATGCAATTTATTTTTAGACATTGCATTTTTGCTAAAATTTAAATAAAAATACACTTTTGTGCTCATTCAATGTGCTTGTTTTTGTAATTGCATAAGTTATGATTAGTTAAGTTTATGTGCTAATTAATGGTGAATAAAAGAAAAATTGAAATTTAAAATTGTTAAAAAGATCTATGATATTAATAAACAAAATTTTCATAAACAAGATTCATTCATTGAATCTATTCCCGCGCCATATACCTTAGATACATACATACACACAGATACCATAAGCACACACATACACACTCCCATACATGCTTGTGTTTAGAATAGAATTTTATAGCCGGCTCTTGACAATAATATCGTCGTGGTGTAGTTACTAGTTACTATGCTTGCTTTGCCACATACAAATTGTAAACAGCCCACACCCTTTTCAGCGTTGGTCGTCGTCGCGCCGTCAATTATTTTTATACACACAACAAACCTTCCACCTCTTGCTGCTGCCCACCCCTCTGTACGAGTGTGTTTGAGATTAGTTTATTTCAAAATGGTTCTTTTTCTATCTTTAGCAGAAATTAATTGTTTATTTTATTTTTCTTGCATTTCAGTGGTTCATTGGAGAAACTTCCTTTCGACATTTGAAAATTGGAAAAACAAAAGCAAAATAAACAATGAACAGTGAATCATATCAAATAGAGACGCGTCGACGTTCGCGCTCAAAGACTCCCTTTTTACGCTCCAATTGCGATCATGAGAATTGTGAGCATGCGGGCGAAGAGGGCCATGTGCATCATACCAAGAAGAAATCATCTGCAACCCCAAATGTTCAGTAAGTAGTACATGGTATATAATATGTAATTCTTGAAATTTATTCGGTTTTTTTTTTATGTTAATAAGCATAAAATCATTGAATTGACTTAAAGAGCACTTTAAGATATTCTGTATTGATCATAAAATGATTGTTCTAGATTTTCTAATAGTAGTTTTCCATTAAGTTCCCTTAAATATACATATCTATTTATTATACTTTAAGATATTCTATATGATATATTGTAGATTTTTCTAGTTTCTTTTGTTGTTGACAAAATTGCCTGCTTACTAAGCATAAAAACATTCTGTGTCTGACCTTCTTCATACATTTCTTATCATCGAAATTTTAATTTAATAAAATTGTGTTTAGAGCTACCTAAGCTTACTACCTATAATTTTTCACTAAACTAATCTTATAGTACTAAGTATATGTGTGCTCAAATCAAATCAACACAAAATTGCTCTGCCCGTAAAAATGAAATGAAGATAAAACAAAAACGAAAAACAAAAGCAAAAGCAAATTTGGCGGGCTAAAGAACTTAAATGTTCATTCACGCTATAAATAATTAAAACAGAAAAACAAAAGAAATACACACTCATCATCATCATCGTCATTTGTAGATAAAAATGTTTGTTGGTATGAGGTATGAGTTTGTATTTGTTGGCATGACGTCATCAAACCAAATTTCATTTTCAACCGCAAATCGTAACATGCAATGACGATGAATTGGTTCGAAATGCTATGGCAACCTAAATACAGGGTGGTTTATTTGAATATCTGCCTCTTTTTTTGGCATATTAATCAGAAAACGTTTTCTCTTTCAATTAAGTTTTATGAACTTCAGTTAAGCATTTCAAATTCCCATTGAAAATAAAGGGGTGCGGTAGTAGTTCAATTTATTTGAATTTAAGTATTTCACTCTTTTTTTTATGCTTTTGTTTGTTGTTTATTGTTTATTTCGTCGGAATAATGACGACATAGCCAACCATACATACTATGACAAGTCAAGTCTTCTCATTCCATGTATTGACGACCATTTAAAGCTTTTAAATAAGGGGTTAATGTGCTTTATGTTTATGTTGTTGGCTATGAAAATGAAGGTCAGACATACTACATGATGATTTTTGTATTTACGTTTTTACACTAATTTGTATTGTGTCGCATTTATTTTATAAGTTGTAATTGTAATGATAGACGTATATACACATACATATATACATTCATATCTAAATGAATTGCTTCCTGATTCTAATAATATTTTGTTTTATTTTCTTATTAACAGAACAATTGTTGAAGAACGTGTTGAAGTTAGTTCATCATCAACAACAACAAAACTACCAACAAAATCATCACAAGAGAAAATAAACATTGCCGATTTAACAATTGGTGAACAAATGAGTGGACGCATTCAACGTACCGCCCAGGGTAGAAAAGGAATTGCAACAGCATCATCATCATCAGCTGTGGCGACAACAACTAGCAGTGTAGGTAGTAGCAGTGCTACAACAGTAACAAAAACCACTTCACAAACAATTGTTGTAAAAACTAACAAAACATCTGAAGGACCTTCAATATCAACATCAACACCAAAAGAGTCAAGTCATGGCAACAAGTTATTTGTAGAGAAACAACAGAAAAAACAGCATAATGAATCTACACAAAATGTGCTTAATTCTGTACAAGAGAAACAACAACAACAACAGCAAGAGCAACATCAGAAACGTTCATCATTTTTGTCATTTTATAATTCTTTCATTGGTAACAAGAGTAACAGCATCAATACTGGCAATGGCGATATTATCACTGATCATATTGCATATCAAGATTATAAACGTGCCGGCGAATATTGGAAGTAAGTAGTACATAATATTGACGGCAATAATTTGTGGTTTAAATGTATAATCTATAAATTATTTAATACATTTTTTAGTGTTACACCAAAAACTGATTACACCTATTCGGAATTATCACCACATCGCCGTGAACTGGCACCAGGCGTTGTAGCTATGCCGAATATGTCACGTCGCAGTCTTGAGAATCACAGTGAACGTGTGAATTTTATGGTTGCCCGTAATCCATCCCAAGAGCAATATATACGTCGTCGTTATGAGGCTGATTTTGCCAGTCAGCGCCGTGCAGCTGCTAATTTGAACTATGATTCAACCGATGAAGTTGACATCACACAATTTAGTAATCCGCGTCGCAATCAGTATGTCGGCATAACGGAAACATCATGGTTTATGCGTATCATAACAACAATTGTGACCACTATAACAAGTGCTTACACAAAAGTCACTGGCGGAGGAGATGCTAATCTAGAGGAAGGCTATTATCGTAGAATTTATGGCAGACAACAACAACAACAACAGAAACTTGGATTCATTGGTAGCATTTATCATGGCATTACTTCCGGAGTACTAAGCTTGTGTCGCTATGTCTATATGTTTATATCATCGGTTTTGCTATTGGATACCATTTTATTGAAATCATCGAATCCAGATAACAAACGCAAGAAGCGTTTTTTGATTTTCTTGTTGATCTTGTTGCCATTACTTTTGCTTGCTGGTAAGTAAAATCACAAATTTCATAATATCTTGATTACAATAAGACTATAATATTATTAGTGGCTATCTCACTCTCTCTTAATGTGGCTCACAATATACTTTAACACGTTTTCTGACATTGACATTGAGATTTGTTTGCGTTGTAAAATACACATAAATTTTTGTTGAGAAGATAGATGAATGACCTTGATTTTTTATGCGGTGAGCACACTAACAACATGTTTGCTCGCTCGCAAATAGTTCACCTTAAGCTATTTATATTACACAGATTTGCATACTTCTATGTATACTTATTTCAATAAAAAAATATATGTAAAAATGTTATAGTCAGATAGATCCGACTGCTGGATACCCTGTGTTGTCATCAAATCATTCATCTTATTAGCAAAGTACTAAGAAAATAATTTCAACGTGTAGGTGATATCCTATGGAAAGAGAAGAGTATCTTTTCTAAAAACCCTTTATAATGGAGTCTTAAAGTTCATTCGGATTCCTTTATAACGAAGTCGTAGGTAGATAATTCAAGTCCGACAATTGGATATCGTTTACGTGTGAGAAATAAGTTTACAATTTGATCATATCTTGGGTATTTGTTATTGAGAAATTTGGGCTTTGATGGCTTCATATTACAGTATATTTGGATTCACAGATCCACATGTAGGTTAGGTTATACAGTACGCTCGGAAGCCTAAAGGCCCATTGTGATGCCTGATAAAAACGTTGGTGGGTATGGATAATCCACAACAGTCCAAGGTTGTTCCCAAAGATTATCCCTTTTCTCTAAAACCAACCTGAGGAATCCACGAACAGAGCCAGGTCCACCGAAGGGCCTTTTGGCAAACCGGGTTCGTCTACTGTGAGAAGAGCGGTGCAATCGCAGAAGAGGAATTATGGTGTAACCTGCATCCTGTGGGCCATCAGCCTGATGGTGCAGTGATTGGTAGCAAGGCCAGAGTGTTGTTGCGACAGTACAGCCAGACTCATTTGCCCACTTCCTGCCTGATCCACATGTAGATACTGATAGAAATGTATAAGTACAGAAAATCTCAGACTTGTGTTATGTATAGATTAGATCAGGTGAATGGAGAGAACTAGTCACCTTGTCACTGCGGTCTATTGTAACAAATGTGTGTGAGTAAAGTTAGATTCGGGCAGCAGCCCTTTTGTAGAGAGTCCTCATACAAAGTTACTTTATACGAAATGTAATCTTTCTACTCGCACTATTTCTTTGTTAAAAACAGGATTTTTTCGATACTCCGAAATCCATTATTTTCCAATAGATAGCTTTAGTAAACTGTATCTCGCGTTGTATAAGTCCGATCGGGATACGCTAGATGGCGTTATAAGATAATGCAATTACCTTCTAAATGGCAAGAAGTTATTGAACAAAAAGGTGCATATTCAACCTCAATCGGATCATTGTAACTATCTATGTTACATAAAGCCTTCAATCTCATGCAAAAATTAAGGTTTTATTTTAACTACACCTTTTATAATAATATATGTACCTATATGTATATATACTTCTACTTGTTACTTACATTTGTACAAACTTAATATATTATAAGTATGTACATACCCCATCATATACAAGTAGGGCACATTAACAAGAAAATATCACATTTGACAGCACATGACATGACGTCAGCAATATATTTCAACTATGTATAAATAAATAAATGTTTGCCACGTGATTATCTTAGCCACTAATATTTGTTATATAGTATACTTATATTAATACTTCTTAAGAAAACTTTGAAAAAAAAAAAAAAAAGAACAGAGAATTTATATTTGTTTTTCACCTTAAATTTTCAGGTACTTTCTATTATTTGCATCCCAATGAATCCTTCCCACCAAAATCCTTTAGCGAGTACAATTTATCATTGCCCGAATTACCGAAAATCGACTTTAATCAAATTTTGAATCAAGAACAATATAATGCTTTTAAGACAGACACAATTGATCGTCTGGTATATGTGCGTGATTGGGCCGATGATTATCTCTTGTATCTTAAGACCATATCACAGAATGTTTTCGATCAGGGTCGTAAGCTTTTTCAGAGTGATGAAGTTCATTACGAACGTGTTTAAGAATGATATTGAAAGAATTTTCTATCAATTTTTCTATGAACTGTTGCAACAGTTTTGTATTTAAGAGACACACACACACCAGCACACACATTTATTTTGATGTCTCTTAATAATTATTTTTTTTTCTGGTATTTTACCACAGTAAAAATTAAAAATTACAAAAAAGAAAAAACAAGAAGGGTACAAATCAAATTTTCGTCTTAATTATTATTATTTTTATGTTCTTTTTAGTTTATTATGTAGTAAGTTTGTCTATGGGATAATATAGATAGATACCCTGTACCCTGTATAAATTACAAATCTATTATATTTCAAGGTTCTGTTTCTACTACAAGGCAATTGATGGGACCCAGAGTAAATGGGGCACCCAAATAGAAACCGAATTCTTAAAAATTTCTCAATCACCGTGCAATATGAAAAATCCAAGCCTACACTAGGGTGGGCAATGTTTATGGTAGTCACATGATCAATTTAAAAAATTGATAACCATACATTTTTTGGAACTATGAATAATTTGCTATAGCCCTAAGAGGTAGGGAGGAATTTGGTAACAAACAAATTGAAAGCGGTTATTTTGTGGTGCTTCTGCTTATTTCAGAGGGGTACAGGGTATTACAAACAAACAGAATAGTAACTTTGGTTCAATCAAAGTTAAAATACACTTCACAGAAATGGAATTTTATTTGTCATTTGGTGTAAATTGGTTATTTACACTCATCAAATGATTTTGTGAAGTGTATAAAAATTGAAAATATATTTAAAATTATTTTTCTCTTTAGAAATAATATACTTAAATTATTATGTTAAGGTATATCATCATTTCTCTATAATACATTTGTAATTCAAATCATTAGTCCATGTCGATTTTCGTTTATTCACTTTGTGCATACTCGTTCGTCTTCCTCCTCTTTCCTCCTTCCTCATTTATCATCAACATCATTATCCTCATCCACAGAATTCCAAATAATAAACATTTCCCACTAATCAGCAAAACAAAACAAAACAATAAAGATAAAATGACGCAAATCGGAGAAGGATAGAGAGCCAGCAGCATTTTTGTAAAAAAACAACCAGAATTTAATATACATTTTTTATATAAAAAAACAAAAATAATAAATAAAAATAAAATATAAATGGAAAAATTCTGGCAAAAGTTTAAAACGAACAAAACTTTTAGTTCTGTTGTTAAACAACAAAAAATTAAAATTAAAAATATAAAAAATAATTATAAAATAAAAACTTAAAAATCGTCACAAATTTAATTAATTAATTGTATTTACATTGATGACAGAATGTAAAGTTTAATTATCCTTTTTTTTATGATTTGTTTGTTTCTTATTTTTTCATTACAAAAATAAATGTTCTTTTTTTGTTTAAAAACAAATAAAAAAAATTAATTTAAAAATTTTTTAAAAAACAATTTTTAAATAAGAAAAAAAATAAAACAATTGTTTTATTTGCCATTTGAATTGAATACGGACAAGGAATGGTAAGTAAAATAGAAAAAAGTCCTATGTTTGCTATTGTGTTAGGACTCTATCCTTCTGCATTTTGCGTTAAATTTATATGGCTGAATTATTGTTAACCTCATTCAAATTAAAATCTAGAAAAATCACATACGCTTCTTTGTTTTTTTTTTTTGCTTTATATTCATAATTTTGTGAAAACCATAAATTTAACGCAAATGGAGAATGATAATTTTTTGTATAGATCATAAATAATTCAATTGTTTTCTATTTATATTTTTCAGGTTGGTGGCTACTGGATGCAAATGACCGTCAGCTTTATATACAACAGACACAAGCTTTGCTTCCAATCTCATTGTTGGCTGGTGTGCGCAGCAGTTTCTATACTGCAAGTACATCCTTGCGTGGCCTATTACAATTACCGGGATTGATATGGTCGGAAAATAATGCAGTGAATGAAGATAAAATTGCACAAGAACATCTGTACAAGATTGAACAGAATATACAAAAGTCATTAACACCAGAGGAATATGAAAATATATTGAATCATGTGAATAGTTATGTTCAACAATTGATTGAATTGAAAATGAAGCAACAGCACAGTGAACAGTTAAAGCATGCAGAGCGTTTAACACCAGGACAAACACAAATTATTGTCCAATTAATGCGTGAAAACTTAGAGCGTGTTATGGCAGAACAACGTGCCTATGATTCTTCAAAGGACTTTGTATTAAGTGATGCACAAGTGCAGCGTATAGCGAGTTTAGTTCAGCTGGAGCTGAAAACACATGGTGATTGGCCTGCTCAACCTGTTCAATTGACAATAGAGAATTTGGATGAAATTAAGAAACTCATAAAGCAACAAATTGATATACATAATCATGCACACTATACACTGCTTGTGGAACGCATTGACTTGGATGCTTTGCTAGTACGCATATTGGGTGCCAAGCCGTTGGCAGATTTTGTTGATGCACGCATTAATGCTGCAATTGATAATAAAATTACACAGATAAGAATAGTTGAGAGTGGGTCTGGTGGTGGAAAAGTAAATGCTGAGTTCGAGGAGCAACAAGCGCATTTGATTAACAATTTGAATAATGAAATTGCATTCATTAAACTTGCTTTATCCGATAAACAATCAGAAGTAGCCGATTTACATCAATCGATCAGTGATTTGAAATTGACACAAGATGATTTGCTTAAGCGTATGCAGAATCATGAACTGGCAACAGATGAACGTTTTCGTGGATTACTTGCTGAAATCGAAAGTAAACTTGCCACATTGAATGATACACAATTTGCACTTCTGAACAAACAAGTCAAATTGACACTTGTTGAAATATTGGGTTTCAAGCAATCATCCGAATCGGGTGACATTAAATTGGATGACATCGATTTACAGAATTGGGTGCGTAGCATGTTTGTGGCAAAAGAGTATTTAGAGCAGCGTCTCATGGATTTAAACAAACGCACAAATAATCTGATACGTGATGAAATTGAACGTTCGAGCATATTACTGATGCATGACATTAGCGAGAGACTCAAGAGTGAGGTATTGTTGTTTGTTGAATCGAAACACAATCAGAGTGCGGATATATTGAAAACTGAGATACGTTCGGCATTATCAGAGCAAGAGGTTCGTAATATTGTCAGATCGGTGTTGTCCATTTATGATGCTGATAAAACTGGCTTGGTTGACTTTGCCTTGGAATCGGCTGGTGGACAAATACTTTCAACACGTTGCACAGAAAGTTTTCAAACAAAATCGGCACAAATTTCTATCTTTGGCATACCACTATGGTATCCAACAAACACACCACGTGTAGCCATTTCACCCAATGTCCAGCCTGGTGAATGTTGGGCTTTTCAGGGTTTTCCAGGATTTCTAGGTACATGACTATTATTATAATTATGATTAGGTATTATTACAATTATAATATTTGCAGTCTTAAAATTGAATACGCTGGTATACGTTACTGGCTTTACCCTAGAGCACATACCGAAGAGTCTATCGCCTACTGGACGCATAGATTCAGCACCTAAAACCTTTACGGTTTGGGTAAGAAACTCTCATCTTGTTACATTATTTTTTTGGATACAATTTATTTAATATGTTTTCTTAAATTGCTAGGGTCTGGCACATGAAAAGGATCAGGATCCTGTACTATTTGGTGAGTATGAGTATGTGGATAATGATGCTTCGTTACAGTATTTCCCCTTACAAAATGCGGAAGTTACACGTCCTTATCAGATTGTTGAGTTACGCATTGAATCAAATCATGGGGAACCAAAATATACATGCCTCTATCGATTCCGTGTTCATGGCAAACCGCAAGCAACATAAATGGCCCAATAAATGAAAAATTATTAATATAAAACAATTAGTTATCTATATATGAAATCAGTTCAATTTAGCTGTATATGCTATAGAAATCTATGTGCCTTATAAAGGATTCAGTTCACTTCAGTTCAGTTACATTATTCAATGTAAATCACATAACTAACCAACAGCACAAGCACAGAACATTCATCTCCAAAAAGAAAATACAAACAAAAAAAAAAAAGAAAATAGAATTAAAATCCAAATTAAAAGAAAGTTACTTAAGTAAACATATAATATATGTAATTTATAAAGATGATGTTAAATATAATATACCATATATTGGAATTTGTCGTTTAACAATCTTAATTGTATATAATTTAAACTTTATTCATAATGAAATGAATTAAGCATATCCTTCTGTTGTACCATATACATACTATAATTTAAGTTAATTCGCCTAATACTGAATTAAATATCTTTGAATTACTATTCCTTAAAATTCGTCAGTCAGCGCCAGAATAAAGTTCGTTATTACTTAAATTATATTTATTATTATTATTACCAGAAAATAAATGTTAAAACAATAGAAATTAAAATATTAAAAGTGCTTAACTTGCCATAAAATTCAAAATTTCTCATTTCAATTAAATGTTTATTATAATTTATTTAATTCTATTTATATATATATGTTACAATACTTCGTCGTTCATCGTTTTAGTCATGTAAATATTTATTTCGTTTTCGTCAAATATTTAATATAACATAAAATTAATTAAGTTAATTATGCACATTAAATACTCCTTCCTAATAGAGGCAACAAACTCTGAAAGATATGATTGAAGAGAGTTTAATATTATTATTAAAATTACTCATACTATACTATAATAAAAATTGTGTAAAAACAGCACAAATAAAGATTACTTAAAATTGTCCTTTTGTTTAAGTTAATTAATTAATTTACAATATAATACTAAATAATAATGAAAAAAGATCCAAGTCCAAATATAATTAATAAATTAATTTGTATTTTTATATTTTTTAAACAACCACAAGAAAATTTATATAAATTGTTTTTTTTGATACTCGGTGTTATAAAGAAAATAAAGTTTTAGAATATATAAAATGAAATAATTTCAAACTTTTCACTACTTTCTACTTTATTGTTATTATGGAAAATTGCAAAATTGCATAGCCATCACCAATTTTAAGTAAAATATGCAATTAGCAAATGCATTCAATTATTGTTATTGTTGTTGATGCTGAGCTCAGTTTTCCTTTCACAATTCAATATGCAAATATTGCATAAACTTTTATTCTTTCATAAAGGATTAAAACTATGATAACATAATAAACAAAAGAATGCAAAGAAAGTAAGGATGAATGGTGAATGTGGATGGAAGTAGCGCATACATTAAGCTTCATTCTTCGTATTATGAAAGGATGGAATATTATGGAGCATGGGTAGGAAGTATGAGAGTAAATTTAAATTTTGACATAAGTGCTTTTGACAGTTCATTTATGTTGATGCAAATTATGAAAGTTTCAATGAAAGCAATTTCAAAAGCAGCTGAAAACATGCAGTTTTAAGGTTGATGCATTCACATCCTCCAAATCCACAATTCTCCAACTTCATGGAGAATATTGTTGGACACAAATAGTTTTATTAATAGCATGTAGGCATTGGATTCCAGTCAAGCATTATACCAAAATGTTTCAATGGACACCTGCCATAAAATTGAAATGTGGAGATTTTATAAATTTTTTTCTAGCTTGGAACAAAAACAACTAGTTCAAAGTTATGAAAGCTTGTGAATATTTTATGAAATATTAAAATATTTCCGTATAATTGGGTTTATCTTCCGATTAGTTAGGTAGATTTTGATGAAATTTCAGTATATCAATGGATATCACTAGCCCTTTTCATAAGCTTTCTATTGATATCAGTTTCATTTAAATTGGATAACCCAATCCTGAGATATGCATATCTAAACAAATCCGCACAGTCCATTTCCACCTTCAGTGTATTTCTGTTCGCCTGATACTCCCAGTTAAAATTTGTATGAAAATTCAGGTTTTTGTCATTTTAATCGATTGCCCCCGGGCTTATGCAATACCTTTTTGAGTCAGATCAGTTTAAATTTCAAATTTTAACGGATTTTTACAAATGTAAGTACCAAAGTACTAATACACCAGATTGGTTGTATAGATTTTACATTAAAGCCAGTTATAATTTAAATTTCAATGCATATTAACATTTTTGAGTACAATCGGGTATATCTCCAGATTAGTTGGGTAGATTTTGATGAAATTTGCAATATATGAATGGATAACTGTTCTCTTTTCTTCTGTGTATCATTTTGATTGATCCTATCTATCTATCGATTTGTCTTTCTATCTATCGTCTATTTATTATCTATTTATCTGTCTTTCTATCAAGATTGTTATTCATGCTGTAGGAGAAATTGTGGGAAATATTCATGCACCAACTATTAACAAAGTGGTAATATTTATAGTCGGATCCCATGAGGGATCGTTCTTAATCGAAGAAATGACATCGACAACTCATATAGATAAGTTGCAGATACTCATCGATGTTGCCTATGGATATTCAACGATAAGATGACAGTTCTAGTTAGTGGCACACTAATATGAAGTCCAAGGCAGAAAGAATGAAGGTTTTAAAAAATTATGTAATAAATTCACAAAATAAGGAAATATTTACAACATTTGTTTCTTCGGTTTGTTTAGATTTATTACGTGGATTATCATCAAAAGTAGGTATGCATATACACATAGTTTTTAAGTTAAATTACAAAAAAGAAGAAAAGCAAATACCGTTCACAACAAGAACTTTTTGCATCGTTTGCTACTTTGCGTTTAATTTGTAATTAAAAGAAGAAACAATTAAAACGCAACAAAACAATTTTTTAATTAAATAGAAAAAGGAAAACAAAACAAAAAAGGAAAGAAAAGAAAAATTGCATTAAATAAAATGAAACATATAAATTTATATAGAAAAAAAAAAAAAAAATGAGGAAACGTTAGAAAAAGTTAAATTTATTTTTATTTTATTATTTTAGAAAAACAAGTAAATTTAGATGAACATTGCTTGGCAGGATGATAATGTTCAACATACATATATACCATACATATGTAACTATGACACCGCTGAATGTCAGGGAGAGTGAGAGGCTTAAATTTAGATATGTATATTACTCTTGCTGATGTCGGTGTTATTGTTCTTGTTGGTGACACCAACAAATTTGAGTTGCAATAAAAAAGTCATGACATGACATGAACCGCTGCTCTCGACGTGACATCCAACCGCTTGATGATTTCAACGCATACAATAGATAAAGAGGCAGAACGAAAGTTCCGTGTGTGTTTTCAAGTGGAATTTTATATATGTTTGCATGTGCACATAGCAATTGTCAAGTATATATGTGTGTCCTTTATTTATTTAAATGTGTCTGTGGGTGGGTGTGTATTTTTCTGCGAATTTACTTCCATCATCCGTTCGTCTTTTCTCTTTAATACTCTTGTTTTCTTTTCTTGTTTTATTATGTTATTTTTCTGACAATTTTTTTTAACTTGTTTTTTTTTTATCCACTTACATTTAAATGATCCTCTTCTTGTTGTTTTTTTCTTGCCTTCGCATTTGTTTTGTTAATTAAATAAAATCATTATTTGCATTTAATTTACTTTACATAAACAAATTGTAAACAATTTTAAATGTTGTGAAGAGGATTCAGGAACAAATCTCTAACCACTTGTTCTTAAACATGTAAATAAATTTAACAAAAAGATACCAGAAAGTAAAAATTTCATTAGGTTTTCCTTTTTACTTTGTGTCACAAGGCAGTGTACTGGAACCAGTGTTGTATACACTATTTACTGCATACATGGCGACCTTCATTGTAATGAATCTAACACCTTGCTGGCAACATATGCAGATTACACTTGAGTTTTGAACAACTCTGACTCGCTCACAGAAGCAGCAGAGATGGTCAGAAATTACTTGCAGCAATTCCATACTCGGGGCAAATGTTGGAATATCGTCATAAAATTAAGCAAATCATACAATTGTGATTTCACGATGAGGTGCTGTATTTGTCCAGATATTGCATTCGGCTCAGAGTTCATTTATCAAGTCCGGTACCTCGGCAAAATCATGGACAAACGTTTTCACATAAAATCAATCACGGCATGTTGCTAGGCAAATGCAAGTAAATTAAGCTGGTTGCTAAGTCTGCCTAGTATGCTTTCCTTTGTAGTTGTTTTAAAGACAAAAAGTACAACTTGTGGAATTACTGTCGCATAGAACATAAGAAAATTCCAGGCTTCACACAAAACAAGACTAAGAAAAATCACGGGAGCCCCCATGGCTTCCCATCATTACCATACATAGGGATCTGAAGATGCCTACAATGCTTGCGGAAGTCACTATACAAAGCAGTTGTTTTGCGAATAATACAAAAAAGAAACCCATTTAAAAAAGAATTTTACGTTGCGTATACGCAATAATCAAAATAAAAGTAACGAACAACAAACACATTTCTTTAACATTAATTACAAAACTAAACCATTAAGTTTTCTCAAAAGGATAAAAAGAAATAAACTGAATTGTTATAATTTACAATCAACTTGACTATTAATTGTTATTCTTGTTGCTGATTTATTTCTACTCCTGCAACAAATTTTCACAAGTCTGGAAACTGCACAAATTGTGACAAATGAGAAAAGTTTTATTAAGCAGTTGAAGTATATAATATATAGTATACATATAATAATAATTAGAATCTTTATACAATATATAACCGATTTTGATGAAACAGTTGGAACTAGTAGGTGCTGCTCTCAAAAACTGTGTAAATAAATGAAGAACTAGCACAGTAGAGAGAGACGTGCAAATATCTCAAGTACTTCGTAACGAACTTTTGCAGCAATATGCATTAAGAGCACAATAACAACAAAGCAAACCAGCCGCTCTTTAACTCGTTAATCATTTGATCATCTTACGTTTGAATATTGACCAGGGATCGACTGTTTGGCGCATTCCAAAATTGCCAGGTGTACGATAAAATTGGTTTATTGATGCCGATGTCTGATGTGGAGCCGAAGTTTCTTCAAATATAGTTTATGTGCTATGTGCGTGACAATCCAGTGCCAGTAAAATTTCATAGAATGGGTAGAAGAGCGATCAAATTATCATCAAAAATTTAAATTGTGTTTGATGTTTAAATCCGCCTGGAATAAGTTTATCTAATAAAAGACAAAATGCGGTCTACATAAAGGAGAGGAGGACAAAGTCTGCCCGGGAATCTAGTTACCAAATACTATAAAATTAAAACAACAGAATAATATAATAAATTTGAAATGTGAAATTTATTGTATATTTTCTAATATTCAAAATATTCTATTCTATTATAACATAAAATTAAACATTAAGTTTGTGATTTAATGAAACTTGTTGACAATTAAATTATGTACACTTGAATGGTAAAATATTTTTTATTGGATACCCTTGGAGTGACACCTCTGATGACCGAAACCACGGAACGTGTTATTTTAATCTTGGTTTGTTCAAAGTTATTTACTTTATTAAATGAGGAATCAAAAAAAAAAAAAAAAAAAAAAAATAAGAGATCCAATTGCAACTAAAAAGAACTTTATAAACTTTTTTCATCTTGTTCTCATACTTTCGCATCTTTTTCGTACAGCTGAAGCGGTCATAATAAGTATATACATATATTTTTTATTATTATTTTCTATAACTTCAAGTTGCTATTTTTATGGCATGAAGAACTTTTGCACTTTGCATACAAAAGTTGCAACTATTTCGATTTTATGTTATGTACTTTCTAGATAAATAAGTTGCCTTTCAGTTTGCACAAATTGCAGCAAAACCCAAATCAATTGTTCTTGTTATTGTTGTACAATAAGTTTTCAAAGTTTCAAATGCGTTGGAATATAAAAAATAAATAGGAAAATACCATATATAAAAACAAAATACATGGTCATATACAATTTGAAATACCTTTCACACAAATCAAAACATAAAGAAATATAAGATTAATTAGGTTGTTTCCATTTTTTTTAAATAAGTGTTGTGTATATTATTATGCCTTTGATCAGATTCCAAGGTCAAGGAGAATTCTTTTTGAAAACATAAAAATTGTTATATTTACTCAAAAGAGAAGACTCGCTTTTAGTAAAGTATTTGAAATTCTTTTGAATTAATGTTTTTAGCATTCTTATGAATCTTCAATACATATCATTATTTGGTGATGTGTATCATCGCATTCCCTGATGATCTATTGTAAGTCATATATATAATAGAAATAGCGTAGAAGAAAGAGTAAATGTAAAACTTATTCTGCTCCCTTAGGATTATATGGGAGCTAAAAGACCATGGGTAATACAAGACCATATATTCTGATAGGGCCTAAAATTTCTATGATTTTTGTATGAAAACTATGAACTTTATCTAAAAAATTGGATAAAATATATTATTCTCTTATGGTATAAAGAAGTTTCTGACATTTCAATAACTCTAAAGCTTAGATTTGGTTTGTTTGGATCGTTTCTTTATTTCCTTTAACTGTGACAGTCGGTTCTATGTGTTACAAAAATCGAGGCGAAGTGATAAAAGCCATTTATCCTATGCATGAAGGGTGTAAAAATAAGAAATTTTTATGCTTGAAATGTTTTATTGTTTTTCTTATTTCTCCATTCTTGTTTTTTTTTTCATTTGTATATAGTTTTGGTCAGTTTTATTATGTATCCTATTATTATTTTATTATTATTTCTATTTTGTATTTGTTGTTTCATAGAGTTTATCAGGCATAGTAACGAAATTGAAAGTGAAGTCTACATTTGAGTCGAATAAAGATGAAAATAAATGAAACCAAAATGAAATACCTAAACCGTATCTGTTGGAAGATAAAGTTTATCTAAGTTTGGTTTTGCTTTAATTTTTTGTTTTTTGTTGGCTTACAAAAACTTTTATAAAATGCACACTTCCATTTGCGAATTGAGAAAATCGAAACATTTCATTTGAGAATCAAATGAAACACTTAGTATGTTTGTATATGTTTAAAGTGTTTAAATAAAAGTAGCAAACAGATATTTTATCTATAGCAATAATACAAAATACAATACAATTGGCATCCTTTTGTTATACTAGTGGAATACAAAAATGCATTTAGCTGTTGTATTTGCTTTGTTTTTTTCTTTATCTTTCTTCACTTTTTTTTTTTCTTTTTATTTAGTTTCTTTGTTTTAAGCAGATTTATTGTTTACTTTGAAAATCAATAGCTTTGATATTGCAACATACCTTATTCTTGTACCCTGTACTCATTTATGTGAAAAAGTGTATATTGTATATGGATAACCCTCAGAAAAAAGATTTTATATATGTATGAAGTAAATGTTTTGTATTTATGTTAGTTAATCCAGTCTCGTTATGTTAATTAAGTCACAAACATAACTAGTTTGATTAGTTAAAGAAAGTAAGATCTTATAAAGGTATTTTCTACACAAGAAAAGTGGAGTAGAGATAAAACATTTATCTATATTAATGGGCATCTGGCTATTAAAAGTATCTAAATTGAGACGAATTTATTAAAAAAATTTTTTTGTTTAAAAAAGTACTAACATTTATGAATTGACTTGGCCCTGGCAAACTAAAGAACTTAGTTTATGCATTAGATCTAATCAACATTTTAGTTAAAGCTTTGATTTTGCAGTAGAGGAGATTTTATAGTCGGGTATACATACCTATTTGAATATAACTGGCTTTTATTTTATTTTTCTCTTCATCTGTAGACAATATTATACAATATGGTGTAGCAACTTACCGAACATGAAGTTACATGATGTCATGTGGAACTTACCTTCCTATTGTTTGTTGTACTTTTACCATGTGCATACCATTGAATACTTCCTTGCTTACTTACTAACATATGTGCATAGCTTTGAATAACAAGTTTTCTTTTACTTATTTCCATTTTTACCACTTTAAAAAAAGGGTGCAAAGCTCTTTCACCATCATCAAAAAGCAGACATAGTAGAGTTTTTGTATTCAATTATTTTATTGTATTTTTTGTAATCACTGAAAATTATACCCTACTTGGAGAAAATTATTATACAATATTAAGATTTTTGTAATCGTATTTTTAATTAAATTATTATAAGTAACCCTAATTCAATTTTAAGCAGATCGAGTGCAATATATTTTTGTATCTGTTAACTAGGGCCAAAAGCAAAAGTATAAAAGCCATTCTGATTTTGTGCGAGAAGCTTCAGAGTGTTCCAGATGATATTTGAACTATCCAATACGCATTACCTGTTCGTTAACGTGGGATTCCGAATAATTTTCTTCTACACTCTCTCTTTGGTTTCAGAAGTCAGGAAGATGGTGGATTATCCCATATACTCTAGGCCAATGGCAGGGCTGCTACCTTGTGATTTCGTGGAGTTATTTCTGTCCATTCGGTCATGCAGGTTTTTCACGTTTATATCGCGAGCCGCTTGCTTGAAGACAGAAGCCCGCTACTTACTGCTGTAGGAAGAAATACGTGTATTGTTTTAAAATACTATGCTCACCTTACAAGTAGCTAAGCTATCACCGGCATTGCTCTCAGGATCACAACCCTCGAAGAGGAATAAATTGAGGTAGAGGACTAGAAATCCAGTTTGCAAAGTCAAAATTAAACTTCCAGTCATGTCAGCTAAAAAAAAAAGTATCTAAGAAATGAACTTTCATTGTAAAAAAAAAAGAAAAACCTGTTTTCCATTGAACAATAAGTAATAAAAATCCTTAAAGTGCTTAAGCTTTTCGGCTTAGCTGAACATTTCCTCATTGTGGGATTTTCACTGTGTTTCGTTCTTTGGTTTTACATATACATACATTAACCTTTTTTTTTCTATATTTCTGCCATATTCTTTCGGTCGATTTTTCTAACCTTTTTGACACCGAACCACGACTCGACATGTTCTTTCATGCATGTGACAAAATGTCAGAAAGCATAAAAGATTGTGGCAAGCAAAACTTGTTGCAAAAAAGAAAAACATTGCGAAAATAGAAAGAAAAATAAGGTGGAAAATGAAAACAAATATGAAGAGAGAAAAGTGAAAAGAGATGAGAAGAAAAAGCTTCTTATTTTTGGCATCAATTTCTCGAAGAAACATTAAACTTATTACAATATACTTATTTTCTTCTATCATAATGTGAGTACAAAGATGCAAACATTGATGGAAGTACGATGAGTATAAGTGCGTGTATCTAAAGGATAAATGTAATATTTCAACTTAAGTAGATTGGAATTGGAATATTGCTTTGTGGTTAGAAAGAAAGAGATATTGTATGTATTTTAAAACTAATGGTATTTATTACTTAAAGAAATACAAGAAGTTTATTTAAGAAAGAACATTTTTTTGTTGATGTTATTTTCCATTCAAACAGAAATTCTTTTTATAAATTTAAGTGAATTTGTGTATTTTTTTTTAAGTTGACATTAAGCTTTTCTAATAACAATAACAACAGCGCAACAACAATAAGAATATAATATTGTAATAGTACTACAAAAATCTGTTGATATGGCAGTGTCGGATCAGTGAAATGAGAAAAGTAAAAAGTGACAACCGACGAAAGGAAACATGTTTGCATTTCTGTTTGCATACTTTAAGAAGCAAAAGTTTTATTTGAAAGTCAAATTGCGTTGAGTTTGTCTTACAATTTGTACAAAGCATAACAATGCGTGTGTCCTTTGTGTATATGTATTGTACATGTGTGTTTGTTTGTATCTATGTGTGTGGGTAAGTGTTTAAGTCTGTATGAAAGAGAAACATGTCAGTCTCAGTCTAAGAGCCTTTATCCATACTCCCTCTCTCTTCATATTTCTACCAATCTCCTGTGTTCTTTTGAGTTTGTCAGATTTGTCCTTCATGAATATCTTTATTTGACATGTGTTTTTCTATACTTTGCATTTTCATTCACCTTTCATTAAGTGAAGGGTATTTTAAGTTAGATGCAATGTTTGTAACAAGTTGAAGTATATGCTTTATACTTATTCTTGATCAATGCAGCTAAAAAGGGGAATGGTGGGAAACTAATACACCTAGTCATTGCTGCCACGAATGGGTATATTGTGACAACCGCTGAAACTACAATTCCACTGAGATGCTGACATTCATTAAGAATTAGAAAATATTATTTGGATGTAAATTTTAAATTGCATTTGGTTCTGCCAAAGCAGATAGTGGAGTTTGTTCCAAATCATGCCCTCGCAGTGGCTTAGTAAATGCTCTGCTGTCCCCTCTGCTTTATAACATAGTCTACATTAATCATTTCGATTGATCCGCATATTACATAGATGTTTCATTACTTTGCAATGTCCTGACCTTTGTGTTCAGTGTTTCAGTGTTAGGCTCAGTAGTTCTTGAGCGATTTATCATCCAATCATTGTTGGAGTTTAGGTTTTGTAGAAATAAGTTTTACATTGTTATATGATGTCAATCTTTTTAGTAATATTAAGTATGTAATTACAAACATTGCAGTTAGTAAAAGGTATGAAATATTTGATGAAACTGAAGTAAGTTCAAGTATGAAAAGTATTAAGGAAAACATCAAATAAGAAAACAACAACACAAGTTCGAAAATTGGAATGTTTTTGTTTTAAAACTTATTTGAAATGTTACAACAAAAATTAAATGTTATCAGGTTAATCAATTAATGTTGCACACTGACTAATTTTTTTTATTTAAATATGTCAGATACATATACGAAATAAAATTACTTTTCCTTTTGATCAAATAATCAACTAATTTAGACAAAAATTATTACAGACATTTATGCTTTGTTATACGATATTCAATGGCCCTGTTAACGAGAATTATAAAGTTATGTAAAGGTGTTGCACTTTTACTCACCTCACCATTACTTAATAAAACCACAAAGTGCAACTTATTTAAATTAAGAAAAATTATATTATGTGGTCTTATTAAAAAAACAAAGTACTGATAACTGTAGCCAACATACTACTTTGAAATATAAGCATTCATCAAGGTGATTAAATTTATAAATGAGGATTTTCAACAAATAATGTAATAGAAGAAATTCAAAGAAAATAGATAGTCTCATCCTGATTGCACTCAAAAGATTATAGTCTTAATTACAAGAAATACTTCATTCAAATGCTTAACAGTTAAACTTTATGATTTGTAAAATTAAGTTTAAAATTTAATTGACTATAATGTGATAAGATAAGATTAAGTGTACTTGTATATATTGTACTATTACTGTTATAATTTAACCAGATTGCTAGAATACAATATTTTTAACTTTGTAAATGAAACTTGTTATAAATTGGTTTAGTTATATTGAGTAAAAATGTCATAATAAAAATGTCAGGATTTTTGAACTCGTTAAATGTCCTAACTATTGACTCTTTGTATATTATATTAAATTTCAATTTTCCAATAAACTGCTACAGGCCAAAGGCAATTTATCTTTTATATGTAGTATTTGCTATTTTCTCTTCTTATCAACTCAACTTTATCAACGTCAACAAAAGTAGTAAAGGCACCATCAGCATCAACATCAACATCAGCATCAGCATGAGGAATCAGTTACACTAGTGGAAGCACTAGAAGTAGAATCAGAAGTTCAAGTATTGTACAATACCATGAAGAGCAGAGAGCAGAGAGCAGAATGGTAACCTGAAGACGATGATGATGATGCCACAATTTTATAAAATTTATATTCATGATAGAAATGCGCGTTCTAAAGCGTCTTCAGTTCACAAACTAGTACATTCATCTTCTTCGTCATGGAAACAAGTGCGTTGAGTTGGCAACCATCCAAATCCGGTATGCAGAACACGTACAGACGAGGCATAGTAGAACACGGTTCTCTAACTTGGTTACCTATTCACCTGTCTTTCTGTGTGTCTTACTGTGTGTATTTTTGTGTGAGTATCTGCACTACCACAAATAAAAACATTTATTGGCATTTGTTGCACTTTAGTAAATCCTCTTTAACTTCACATGCCTGACTTCATGTTATCTATTTTTAGTTTTACAATTTCCTTGCAATTATCTACTGTAATATTTTCGAATTGATTTCGAATTAAAGCTTAAGATTTCGCTTCTGAAATTACAATATGGAAATTAAATGAACGAACGAACATCTTTTTACTATATACTATTTACACATTTAATAAGGTCATGATTCCTTTTTGTGACATTTTATCCTACTATTTATTTACATTTAAAATTAATTACGCATTTAAATTGTTTTGTTGCCATTTCTACTTACTGCGGATACACAACATGGATCCAACACTTGTATAAAATCTTATTTTAATCCTTTATACAAATACCACTCAATGCAAACATTAACCTTAATTGAGTGACAAACATCAGAGTCAAAGTTACAAGTTACATTGCCTCGCCTCGGGTCAACTTAGCTTAACTCAACTCAACTCATCCCATCTCATCTCATCTCCAACCAATTGCACTTTGCTTCGCATTCCTTTTGGTGGAGCTGTGAAGCCTTGGTTGGATCTTTGCTGACTGCTAATGCTGCTGGGTGCTTCATTTCATTTACAGACAATTGAATTTTAATAGGATTTCAGTGGCATCATGCTCTTTGTCGTTTATGCTGTTAGTTCTCTTGCCAAGTGTTGCCAAGTTATCTGTCTATGTCTATTTGCATATTTCAAAAGTATTGTAGCACAATCTTTGGTTCGCCTTTTGGTAGAATGCGCAAGAATTACGCAAGGATAAGGCTGAGAACTGAGAATGGCATCTTGAGAATTCGCCTAACATTTTTTACTTGTTTCTCTTCTTGTTTTTAATTTATTCATTGTATTGTACATTGTTTCACATTGGTCAAGTTTAACTCGTTTTTATTTATTCTTCTTTCTTCTCCTTCTCTTCTTTTTGATGATTTTGTCCATTTAATTTTTCTATTTTTGGTTATTATTGTGTTTCCTTATTCTTCTCATATCACTTTATTTCTATTTTTTCTTTTAGAAAAACTTCTAGGCTATAAATTAAAGTAGCATACTTGAGGTTTTGTCTTTGGTTTTTGAAGTGTTGATGACGATGGTGGTGCGATTTGTTAACATAGAAAAACACAAGCAACTAAGAACAACAATTTAATTCAACTCATTCAGTTGAAGCTGAAAGCGATCATCTTATTAACGCATCATTTACTTGATTGTGCGGTCTGTGGCGTTTATGTTAGCCAACTTTACTTTACTACATAGCATTAATTAAACTTTCTGTATATATACAAATATATATATGTATTCCGTAATGTTTAACTTACTAATATTGCTTGCTTATTATGTTAACTACAAAACAAACTTCTTCTAAAGGCAAAAAAAAAACTTTTATTTTATCTTAAATGCGCGCACAGTGCAATTATACGAAATGAGAGAGTTTTCTTTCTGTAATCTTTTGAAAGAAAACTAAAGAAGAAGTTAGTCAGTCAATCAATCAACCAATCTATCCATCAATCATCAAAAGATTAAAGTAAAGTAAAATGCTTGAAATAGTAGTGTGTGCCATACTACACTTGCTAAATCGCTAAATTATCACATTTCACGTTTTTATACAATAGTAAGTAACAGTTAAGGCTAACTGACGTAATTTGCTCTTATTAGTGGCTTAATGACCACGGATAATTATGAAAACAAGTTGGTGAAATGCCTGCAATATTGTTTATTTGAAAAATATTTTAGTTTAAAGATATTTTCCCTTCAACTGAACCTATTTGCCAAGCAAAATTATTATATACAAATATCCTTTATCCACTGAAATTTCATTCATATGGTATATTGAAACAGAATCCATGTTAACTTAATAAACCGAAAAGTTTTGTAGAAAACTCACATGAAAACATGAATAGTTAAACTAGACAAAGTTTTGGTGCAATTTAAGGTGCCAAAAGAACCATGTACATATGTCTAATGCATATGAAAACTAAGGATATAAGTATATACATACATACATAGGTAAGTTTAGGCATTGTTCCTCTTCCAGTTTCAGTTCACTCTTCTAATCTATTGTATACTCTATGGTGTACCTAGGTCAATTCAATGCAAAAAAGTCACTCTACTATCTCGCACAAAGGAGATGAAAGTTTTTAATTGAAAAACAAAAACTTAAACTTAAGAGAAAACAAAAAAGAAAAATTGAATAAAGAAAATAAACATAGTGAGAATGAGTTTTGGTTAACAATCAATTATATTGTGTATGAGTGAGTGTGTAAAGTGAGTAGTGAGTGAGTGCAGGAAATGAGCAACTTTTAATGGAAATTGTTGTAAGGCTTTTTATTTTTGGTTTTTGTCATAATATTTTGTTGTGTTCGCCCTTGCATAAAATTCTCCGGTATGGTCTGGTCCGGTTTAATCGAAACTATTTTTTTCCTTACTACCTTCTCACTTTAGTGCACATACTTTCCTTACGTTTTGGCAACCATAAATTTACGTAGTTTTAATTCTACTTTCATTCTTGGCGTGGCTTGCATTAAAATCCTGCATTCTGCCTACGGTTCTCCGCAGTAGTATCATTATCCTATGGCTGGAATGGAGTGAGCAAGTGCAAGCACTTACAATCCTTTTTAATGCTGCAACTTGTTGTCGTCACCAACATTTGTCGTTCTTTGCTTCTACGTTATTGTTGCTTTAATTCTTCATGTTGCTGTTGTTGTTACTTGATGTCCTTGTTGACACAATTTCAGTTTTTTCGCAGTTTATTTACGAGCCTGAAAGTGAAAAATCACTGAAGTGCGATTATCTCCCTAACAGTCAACATTGCATTGACTGTGCATCTCCTCCAACCAAGAATCAGAATGAGTATGCATCCCCATATGTATCCTCTATATATTTCTTACTCATATACAATATATATGTATCTGTGAGTGTGATAATTGCATATGTCTACTGTATGCATGTGAGAAAATCTGTGCACTTATCGCATACTGCAGATATTCATTAATGCAGATTTTTTTTCTGGCCTCCACAAAAAGTCGTCTTAATGTTGTTACAAATATACTTATATATATCTGTACCTATACGAGTGAGTGAGTAAATATGTACATGTGTACATATCGGTATCAAAGGATATACTAGTACTGAAATATTGTACAAACAACATGGATATGATGGCAAGTAGCCAAAAACAAAACAAAAATGTTGAGTTGTTATTGTAAATGTCCTTATTTTTGTGATTATCATGGATTACTTTTATTTTTATTTAAAAAATGGTGAATAGTTAAAGATTTGAATTTAGTTATATTTATATATTTTACCATTTGTTTTGAGAAGGACATTGTTTTACGTGACCTTAATTAAAGCTATTACTGCTTTATGGTTTTCTTTTGAGAATTTGTCATATTATTATTTATTCAATATTTTACTCATGACCGCAGTTTTGAATGAGAAAAGGGTGTCCAATCATAAGATTGAGTTTCATAGAATAAGGATAATCAAATTGACTTACGCCTGTTTCACAAGTTGGGTAAGGGGTATTTGTTTTTTTATGAAATGGAACCTTTCTTGATATCATTGTCAACTTTATTGCGTTTATTTTGTTGTTAGTTGTTACTATCAATTGTCTCGTTCTTGCTTGGTTGTGGTTGTTACTTTGTATGTTTGTTAATTTATGGTTCAAAACAAAGAATAAACTAAGTTTGATCCACAGCCTTGCAATGTAAAGTGAAATCATTATGAAACGAGTTCGCTAAAACTAAACAGTATTCCTTAACTTTTATCCCTTTAATTCCTTTGGTAGTCAATTCGTTCTTAGCAAGCCAAGAAATGAGTGGTCATTGTGTTTTGTAATGTTGCTACTCATTGAAGTGCGTCATAAGGTCTGGTTTGTCATAATATATTCAACACACCTGTTTATAAAATGAAATACGGGTGAAATAAAAAAAAATTGCCTCCCTAAACGACTAATTTATTAGTTAATTCGGAGACTGCACTATGTGCATAGATTATTTGGAATTATACTAATAAAATCTGAATTTTAGCAATAAAGGGAGCTGCACTAATTGCAGGCATTTAATTGCCTGTATATTCCAGCAAATTGCGTCCATTTGGTTCCTAGGATACTGCAAATTACTGAAATTAGAGAAGGAAGCCAAAGCATGTCGTGTTTTTTAAGCATTCGTTTTAGAATATATATATATATATATATAGCCCATTTTGTCCTGATAAACTTTGAGATTTCCTCTGTCGAGTCACAAAATCTGTTGCTTGTAGATGATTATCCCAATTTCCTGAGAAGAAGCTTAACCTGACAGTGACATTGTTTCACGTAACAGCCTGTCATTATTGCTACGAGTATTATTCCTGAACTGTATAATGGATAGTGACCTACTTATTTTGGTTTGTAATCCCCTGCACAGTTTTATTGTTGCATTTTAATTCAATTCAATTGAAATTGGAAGATTTAATTAATTTTTCATTGATATTCATTGCTCATTTTAAATTGTATGCAAATAAAACCATGCAAATATAATAATAAATAAATAACTTCATATGCATATGGTAATACTTGTACAATAAAAACATGTATCGCATATGTGTATTTCTGATAAACATTGACAAAATCAACACATTATTATACTGTCATACAATAATCAAAATGTAACAAAGCAACGTTGACTACACTGCGTATGCGTGCTATTGAGTTGTAATATTGTACTATTGAACATTGATTTGTTGTCTGAATCGAATACAATAAATAAATGAAATTGTTTGGAGTACTCATATTTATGAATTGTATATACACATAGGTATATTGAAGAGGAGAAAAAATTTAATAAAAAATTGATATGAAATGAATTTCTATTAGGATATTTTATCATATTGTATTTTGTACTAGTCGTGTGTTGATAAACAAGAATGACTTTATTGAGCTAAAGTTAGACGATTTATAGACATTGACAAAAGCCATAGCCTTAGGATCTATAAGGAATACTACTCTCAATGAGTTTTCCGTTTGTATGAGGGGAAAAATAAATTTATACAATACATAATAAAAATACCACGAAAAATAAAAATAAAGAAGAATGTAAGCAAAGTGGAATGTAATAGTAGAGTGGAAAAGGTAAAATGGAAGGAAGCACAGGAAAGGAAAGGTCGAAATAGCTTTATTGCCATTCATAAAAATGCTAGAAAAGTTGGACAAAAGAAAAAGGTAAACGATACGAGCGCAATGGGCATTGAATGTAATTGTTGAGCTTCTTTTTGATTTCAGTTAAAGTGATTTAAACGAAGGTGAATTGTGTTTTTAGCAGGGAAATGGTCATGAAGATGGAAAAATTTATAGCCATCCACGACAATGAGATTGTGGCCTATAAATTTTGCTTTCATTTTATTCACAATTATTTGCTCAACAAAAAAAAAAAAATAACAAAAAAACGAGGAAAAAATTATCAAAATTAGCAATCTGATTATGTGTGGGTGAAGGCATTTTCATATACATACTGTACACTTATATATATGTATGTATGACCTTTTTGGTTGCTTTATGCAAATAAATAAATAGAATAAATAAAACAACATCAATCTCACTCAACCAGAACAGTTTTTATTTATGTATTTAGCCACTTGATTTGTCTTATTTGTATTTTCATTTAAAGTGCGCACAAAAGCATGCAACATTTTATTTATTTCTTTGAAATTTAAATTGGTTGAACAAATTAAATGAAATGCAAAATCTCAGCAAATTAACCGAAAATTGTGAAAATTGTAAAACAAAAACAAAACCAAAAAAATCGAGAAAAATAAATAAATAAAATTTTCAGCATCGTTAAACATGTTTCATAAGTCACAAATGCACATTACTATGCACATGTATGTATGTGTGTGTGTGTGTTTGCTGTAGATATTGACAGACATGAATCCATCTTATTTAAAAACAAAAAAAAAAAAGAAAAAGAAAATCAATAAAAAATCGTAAATCACGAATTTGTCATAACGAAATTCATTGAATTTCATCGACAATGTCACGCGCAATTTTACCCTGATATTGTTTAACAGAACAAAAAAAAAAAAAAAACAAGCAAAAACAACATCAAGTATATTATCAACAAGAACAATGAGTATAAGGACATAACAGCAGCAATGAATGAATTCAGCGCAATAAAATACAACAAGGATAACAATGAAGAAACGTCTGTATGTAACGATGCTTCATGTCAGTCACTCTATGCCTGCCTGCCTGCTTGCCTGTCACATGCACACATATACACACAGACACTACACACAAATAAACTCACATCAATATAAATGTACAACACATATACTCTTTTGTATAGTTATGTAGATAGATACTCATGCATAACCACTTATATTTCGAAAGTCAAATTATATTTTGGAGTTTTTAAACGAAAAACAAATACATAATCAAAATTGAAAGTATTTTAGATGATTTTCAATAGTCTTTAGAGAATTGTTTTTGGTTAACTCACAAGATACTACTATACATATAAATACCAAACGCAATGATCGATAGTAAATAGTAAATCAACCATTTGATATATGATAGGCATATACAACTGATTTGATATGCGATACTCTCTACTCTTCAAGGTCTATTAGACACTGGGAATTTCAGATTCTATGAACAGGATATTAAAACACTTATGCATATATCAGTGGCGGATTATTCTCTAAGCAAATCAGGCTACTCTCAAAAGTTCATCTGAAATGCGCTGGCCAGCTTGAGCAGATGCCTGCAAACGTTTAAAAGAGTCATTTTCAGAAATTTTAAACGTTTTGACAGCTATCGAGAGCAATCCTCAGCAGAAACGATCTGCAGTATGTGAAGGAAGCTAAAGGCATAAGAATGAAATTAGAACGATTAGAAACTGCGACGAATTTTTGTTTTTAAGCATTTTAATTAATTTGAACGATGAGGAAGTCCGAAATAAAGCGAGACAATAGCAATGTCATTCGCCTACCCGACGGTCTCAACTCCATTGGGTTTACCAATCCGGAGGATGCCATCATACATGATATTCCACAAAATAGGACCGAGTACCGAACATTGTGGGACACCTCCAGTAATGTCAAATGCCCTAGTGCCTTCTTCAGTATCGCAAACCAAGGTTCTCTCACTGAAGTAGGACACCACCATCCGGATTAGGCAATAGGGTATATGCAGTGTGCTCAGCGCATTTATAATACAGCTCCAATCAGCGGAGTTGAAGGTATTTTTTACGTCAAGCGTGACAACTGCGCAGTACTTTTTGTCTCCGCCAAGCCATCTAGTGCCATTCAATGTCGCAGTCCTTCTGGATTACTCCTAAGTACTCCAGTCTTACCCCGTCTCGGCCTGAAGCCAAATTGCAGTGCAGGCAGACCATTTGGCATCTCCATGTACTGCTGTAGTCTGGCGCAAATAATCCGTTCAAAGATCTTCTCAGTAGTGTTCAGTAGACACAAAGGCCTCTAAGACGATGGCAGCTCTGGAGGCAGGTTTCCTTTCGGGATGAGAGCCAGGCGTTGATTCTTCCAATATTTGGGGAAGAGTCCTTCTCTCATGCAACTTGAAAAAACGTCGCAGAAGACATGAGGTTTCGCTGCAATGGCTCTTTTATGAATGGCATTGGGGATGCCATCCAGCCCAAGCGATTTGTAGTGAAGTGTAATGAATAGAACCATTTGTGCAGCTCCTTAGTATATACATATTCGCATGTTCTATTGTAGCAATATATTTATATATACTTATTAATCAGTGTACTATTTGTTACTTGACATCCAATACTAGATAAGGAGATTAAAATAGAACATTTTTAAGATTGTATCCTTCTATTTTTAATTGCTTTCCCTTCATTACGACTATGTATTTATTAGATGAAATTAATGAGCCTTCAATAACTTTTGATTATTATCGTTATTTATTTTTTGTCGAATTATTTAATGAAGTCAAAAATAACTACAGATTTCTTTATCAAATATCTCTTTTAACTACTATTACATTAATTTTTGCAGAATAAAAGTTTATTGAGAAAGTTTTGTATATCACAAAAAGAAAAAAAAAAGAAAATAGAGAAACAACAAGGACATCACTAAAGGAAGCAGTCAACTACAATGACGATGAAATTGTATGAAATTTTTGTTTTTGTCGTCATTTTCGCAAAACAATGCAACTAAGAAACAATAAAAATAAGTCATAATGAAAACAATAAAAAAAAAAGAAAATTGCAAAAATTAAAGAGCAAACAAAATTTCAAAGTTTTTTTAGTTTCCGCTCTTGTCAGTTGATTTTTTCCTTTGTCTATAAAACAATGGAATTTTGATTGTTGAGTTTTGAATCCTGCTTCCTAGCAATAAATACAAGTCTTTAAATAGTTTAAATAGTAAGCGGAAGACTATTTATATCATTTGTAATTTATTTTATGATTTTCAAGATGAACAACAAAATTACTAATCAGATAATAGGTAGTATTATGAATTTTCCAAATATAAAGATTTGTTTTGATATTTCTTCCACGAATATTCGAAAATAACTTAAATTAAAGCTGATCTAAATTCTCCTTATACAGAAAGGATCATTTTCTAGGGAAGCCCTCAATTAATCTAGTAGTAGTAGTTTCAATCGAAACCAAATTGTTAAGGCCATTTGAATTTTTTTCTAATTTAACTATTGATTGTTAATTTGATTCACAAATCTGCATTTTACATAAATCTGCCAAAATGATGTCGTTCAGCAAGGACAATTGTCAAAGTAAGTTATTTTCCATTTAAATCACTTGTAACATAAATAGTATTATTTTGCCTGAGATAAATATATTTCTCTTATTGTGAATTGGATATTTTTTGTGAAAGTATATGACGTTCATGCCTTGTTTTTTTTTTTTTTTGAAATTTTGTTCTTTTTCAGTTTTTGTTTCACATTTAATTTGAAATTTATAAAATGGTTTTATTCAACGTTTCAAATGTAAAGAATTTTTGTATTTGACACACAATGAAGTATGATATGCATAAAAAATGGTATATTTTATTTTTTTTTATTTAACTGAACTTTTTGAAATGTTGTTAATTGGTTCTGTAAAGTGTATTTGGATCGGCTTCAATGTACCAGGTTGTCACGACCAGAATGTTATTAACCCATTTCATGTTTCTGTTTCGAAAACGAAACAGAATTTCAATTAGTCCTGTATCGTTTATTTGATAGATAGAAAAATGTCGTCTTATGCTTATATGAAAGATAAATATTTAATTATCATGTACTATAATCGAGATAAAGATTGGATCTTACCTGTTTGCAAGCACCTGTGAATTTCCAAAATTTTAAAATTT
Organism: Amiota communis; assembly: GCA_037043315.1. Classification (NCBI taxonomy): domain Eukaryota; kingdom Metazoa; phylum Arthropoda; class Insecta; order Diptera; family Drosophilidae; genus Amiota; species Amiota communis. The sequence goes on along the minus strand of JBAMAV010001386.1, from coordinate 2,213,154 downwards.
CGAAACACAAGAATTTGAAAAACATGTTGTAAAAACGCAACTTCAGTCGTTTACATATACAAAATTTGCATTTATGTAAGATTTCTATAAGTGTGTTGTTTGATTGCTTGGACTAAATAAAGATCTTCATTGGTCTTTGAATCCAATCGTTGCTTGTCAGCTACAATAATACAAGACACTTCTCACCACATAAAAAATACTTTCACATGTGCTTTGGACTCAGTAAAAATGCTGTTTTGATTTTGTTAAAGTCATTTTAGAATGTGCGTTGCTTATTTTAATCTAAAAAAATCAGATACTTCTTCATCTTTGCACCTTGCAAGCACTAACTTTGCCTGAATGCTTTCCTATTCAAATTAATCTTTTATTACCAAAGTACTACGAGAAGATGTGTTTCTTTCACTTCACTTTACTTTACCGTATTTGTCATTCATAGTTTGTCTTGCTATTTTTCCACCTACACTTGCTTGTAACATCATAGAATCTGTCACCAATGTTTACGCATAGCAAAGCTGCAAGTTTCTGATCAAGTGAACCATGAAGTAGAAGATTTAAATAAAAGATATTCTGGTGAAAAAACTTATTCATGGACATAGTGAATCGTTGCTCGTTCGATGGAATGACAAAGTGTCCCATCACATCATGTGAAACATTGATAGGCTACAATCAACGAATGGGTGGCATTGATCTTTTCTATAATGCAACCAATAATTAATAACAATGACCACAAAATGATGTTGGTCACTAGTTACTAACCAATGCTTTTGATGTTTATATGGTGAACATTGCTTACTCAAGAAATTATTCAAATAAACAAAGCAAAGGTAAAAACTAAGAGGCAAAAGTCTTGGTATTGGTTCGTTATGGTGCGAATTTTATACAATTAATATTTTCAATCGTTGTGGTTTCTACTAAAGCAATACTGTATATCCCAAACAATTTAAAGAATATCAGATTATAATATAAGTTGAGAATTGTTGACTTTCTGTCTTTTCGCCTTTCTTACTTGTTTGATGAATGCACAAGATTTTTTGAAATAATATTGGACTTTTCTTTAATGATTTATATATCTCACAAATCTAAAGCAAGGAATGGGTTAAGCCAAATAACAATGTGGCAAAAATTTTGTAAATTACAAATAATAATAATAATGAAAACCAGAAAGAAGACTATCATTGGCTATGCCAAAGATATAATACTCTTCACGCTCTTCCGGGTTGCATCCAACCTTCCTTTCTTAGCATCACTATATTCTCTCTGTAACAGTTTGAGTATCAACAAAGAACACATTTTGAGTATCAAATATGAGCACAGTTTGAGTGGCACTTTTATTGTACGTTTACTCGTTATAAGTTTGTTTTTTATTTTGGGTTTGTATGGGAGGCACTAGTGGTCCGATTCTGCTGATTCCGACAAATGTGCAGCGTATGGTAAATAGAAACCTATGTGCAAAAAAAAAAGGAACTAGTTTGCATACATACAGACGGACAGACGTACATGGCTAACTCGTCTCATCGAGCTGATCAAAGTTTAAATACACTTCGCATTCAATTTTATTTATCAATATAATATTTTCTCCTTTCTAGATAGACTTGATAGTATGATTGTAATGGTAAATTCCTCAAAGATCAAAGAAGTCCAAGGCACTCAGATTTCATTAATATTTTACACTGTGCCTATGCTTGTTAATAATCGGTTTACTTTATTAAAAAAGAAACAATGTAAATTGTAGTAATCCTTTTCATCAAAACAAAAAAAAGCAATAGTTAATCTTTAAAACAGATTTTTTGATTATTTTATGATACGAGTATCTCCAACGTTTTCTTTGATGTGCCATAAACATCAAATAGAGACTATGCCCACAGATATGCCAACTATGTATATGTGAAGTGTATATAAATATAAATAAATAAATTGACATTAAATGAAACGTACCAAAGTAAATTCAAAATCATTGAAATTGTTTGAAATTTTTAGCCAATTTTGCAATGTCAATTGCAGCAAGTGTGATGACTTTATTACTTTGATATTAATAAAATTATAGTGAGTGGAGGATGTATGTATAAACATACGTGTATATTTATAGATCTTACTATGTAAGTAAATAAATAAGTATACAATTTTTTTAATTTTTCTTTATCCAATTTGTCCCGTAGTACATAGTAATGATTTAATGTAGTTTACTATAAGCCATCGGTGATGGACAACTTTATACAATTTATGCAATTTCAATGGGGATGAATCCTCTTGAATCAGTAGGTGTACCCATTGGAGCTTATATTTCTAATATCCCTGCATTATGTTTATGATAGAGTGAGAAGCCCTAAAGCTATGTCTCATATAACCGTTAAGCTGAGTAAACTTCGATCTGTGTCTAATGAAATTCTTCTTTTGTTTTTGATATTTTGTGATTGCACTTGTGATTGATGTGAGTCTGCCACATTATTGTCATATCCATGGTTAGCCTGAGGTATTTGGTAAATATATATTGCAAGAATTCATACATATGTACTTAAGACTAGCAATCAATGTTATTTCATGAAATTAACACACTCGTATGGTATATATTTAAATCATTTGAGATAGTTATGATTAATGTGAGTTATATAAATGTGATAAATGGCACCAGAGAAATCATTTAGTTGTTCTTTGGGTTGGGAGTGTGCCACAATTGTAAAACGTTTAAATTCTACTCAACCCAAGTTAATTCATTAGTACTAATATATTTAATAGCAATAATTACGTAAGCACATAAGTATGAAATATGAAGTGCGTGTGTGTTAAATTATTACTTGAGTCTTTACTATTCAATTGTGACCACTCATATTTGCACTATAATCATCATCATCATCATCAGCATCATTCTCAACACATTTCATTCATACAATAAACACTTAAATTTATGCATAGTAAATTGTTTGAATGCTCTGCAATTGCTCCATTTTGAGCTTATAGTATGTACTCAGATGGTATACACATACTATGCACACTAGTATGTAGATGCAATAACAATTCAAAGGAAATTTTCATTTGGATTTTCTGTAAAATGCCAACATTTTAATCTCAACTTAATTAGCATGACATTTGCAATTGGTCTTGAGTCTTGTGTTAGTTTGGTTTAGTTTGGTATGGTTGAGTTTGGTTTATTTTGCTTGTCTATTGTTCTTGTAGAATCTGACATATGTCCTTACGAGTGACTGATCACTTTGCAATGAACACAAAAAAGTAAAATCAAATTGCTCTAAAGAATATTCATTCATTCACTCAGTCAGTCAGTCAGACAGTTAAATCACTTCGGAGAAGGGAAATGAAATTGAAATGTTTTATGGTTTTGTTGATAAGTAAATTGCAATTTAAATAGAATTTTAAGAGATGACAATGGCAATGTAAAGCAAACCAACAAACAACAAAAATAATAAAATTTAGTGCTAAATGTTACTGAATGCAAAGAAGATTAAGAACGACAGACAGGACATGCGTAAAATTAAATAATTTTCAAATTCAATTCCTTAAAAGCATACAAACAATTTCTAAGAAATATTTTTTATTTTTAATTGTGATAGTATCAAGACAAGAAAATTGTTTTACAATACAAAAATAAATCAATTAAATGAAATGAAATTAAATGGAATGGAAAATCGTAGTACAATACATTTTTGTAATGATTCTGTCATTAAATTTAGCAAAATTGTAAAGAATTTCTTCACATATTCTATTTTTAAAATTAATTTATAATTGTGTATTTTTATTTTATTTTTATTTAACCATATAAGTTACAGTACAATAATATGTAGATGAAAGTTATGCATATAATAGTATAGTGGTAAGAAAAAACTGTTCACAATAAATTTTATTTCTTATGGAATCATGACAATGGAATATAGTATTTTGAAAGAATTACATGGAACTCAAGTTTGGGGTGACTGTGCTCACATACACACAAAGTGTCTGCGAATTGCCAAAAATAAACTTCTTAAATTACTCTTTAATTTACCCTTTTATTTTTCAACTGATCTACTTCATAAAACAACCCATGTGCAAACAATAAATGCAAAAATCGATCTTGCAATCACTAAATACAACAATCGCAATGACTAATATACAATGTGATATAATTGATTGCCTATGTTGGTACTTGGTGATAAGTTGCTCATGTTCCTCACTTATGCTGACAAGATCGGCAATTATGAATGTTTAGATAATTTTAGATTGATTGCTTGTATGTGTTTTAGCTCGTCTTCGATTCGAGCTTTTTCGGACTTAGTTCATCCGGCAATTTGATGGAAATCAAAATACTAACATTTAAGTTTCTTTTTAGTTTACAAAAAATGTCTTTTTCATTTGTTTGGGTAATTTTTTTTTGTTTATTACGTTCTGATCAAAATATTTTTCGATTTATTTTACAAATAAGATTGCCGCAAATGGAACATTTGATGTGTGATTTCAATTTGCAGCAACCCACGCTTTCTTGCCGCTGTATTAGATGTAACTTTACCAGAGGAGGCCACTGAAGTTGAGATGATGTTCGTATCTCAATTAGTAACTGTGCTGAAAACTGTTGCTGAGGCAAACTAGTCCGTTTCTCTATATGCGCTTTATCCAAAAAAAGTGCTAGGTGCCGCAAAAACTATTGTCTCCTGCGATTTTGATCTGCTGGTGCCGATGAAGCAACGATTTCCGAAAAAAAATCAAAGTGGATATATCTAATATGTCTTTAAGTCCAATACAACCTGTTCTCCTTGGTTCTTTACAGGCCTTGCATTACTAAATTTCTCAAGGTATGGTTGTATTTTCCTTACGTAACCTGACTTTGAGTCAACGGCTAACCAAAACTTCTAACCATTTTTTTTTGCGGGTTTTGATGGCATAAACTGTTGAAAAGAACATCGTCCACTGAATGCAATGGTCAAATTTTCGTGGATTGGAAGAAGGAGTTGCCAATGGTCCCACAGTTTACGAATAGGAGCCAATATATCATTTCTACATCATCGAAACGATGCGCACTTGTAATCAAGTAGAAAGTACCCTCAGACATTATTGAAGGAAAAATGGGACGACCAAAAGATGCATCAAATAATCCATGAACGTCTTCATTTCTTCAGAATTAGTACAGCAATATATGCTCGCAATGTGACTTCATCAGTATCGCTCCATTTGTTAACAAATTTAAATATTTCTTTGTATTTTCGATGACAATTCTTGCTATGGAAAGCGTAAAAACAACAAAAAAGCTGACATCATGTCACTGCATCTAGATACTGCGAATCGATTTGGTCCTGCTTGTGTTGAGATAATATTCTCAGCCGCAGTTCCAATGGGTTGAGATAATGGAGTAGTAGTCCATACCATTTTGAAAATTAGCAAGAGATCAACCGAGCTAGCTGCATCTGGTTCTCTTTCTGTCCAACAATCACTTGATTCACTATTTTCTGAACTACTGTCTATATCCATACATCTGAAATAACCGAGTCACTTTCTTCATTCAGCACTTCACGTATATCATCTTCGTTCAAGTAACGTTGATTTGCCCTTTCGTTAATCAGTATATATATGATTTATTGATAGCAAATCATAAACTGAACCAAGCAATGCAAATTTGCATACGTATTCATAGCCAAATGGAATTATGGAAATAACACATCTAATATTTTTGTCTGATGTATTGTCTTGTCGACACAGGATAAGACATTCCATATTCCATAATCCAAGTTCCACAATCAAAGTTCCACAATAATTGGTAAATTATTATATTCACAAAGTATTGAATGAAAATAGATACATAGTACAGGATTAAATGGTTTTTTGTATGAAAAATACAGTATGGACCAAATGGTCTCCCAATCTAATCTAACAGCAGGGTTAAAGATTTTCCTATCACACAAACTGTTCACATGTCTTGATTTGCCATTTATCATATGATCTATTGTACCTGCAATATTAAGATAACATTGGAACAAATGAAAATTTTGAGCTCTGAAATTTTTGTGAAATGTTTTATCCACCACTGTTAGTTTATTATTATTATTATTTGCAATATTTATTTTTTATGTTGACTTTAAATTAATTTGCATATGGTAAATCCTTTAGGCAAGTTATTGTTCATAATATTGTATTTCAAGTAAAATTTTTACTATTATTTTTGTATGTTTAGTCATAAATTATATTTTAACGTAATTAAAGCAACTTTTAAGCAACAACTTTTTCACTTTTGTTTTCATTGTGTAAGTAACAGCGATAAAATTTTCGAAAACAAAAACATTAAATTTTCTTTTTATGAAAGAAATGCTTTTGACACTTTCATTAAAAATTCTCATGGTGGAGCCCTTTTAAACATTTTCATTATATTATTGTATGTAGGATATTTTCATTTTTATAAACCAAATAATTACTGCAGGTAATTCATAAATTTTAAACTCATTGAAAAGATTTTAAGTGAAAACGGTTTCTCTTTATTTAAATTTGTTGTTGATTTTTTGAGTTCAAAATGTGTTGAGTAAATTTACAAAATGGTATGTCATACGAAATGCAGTGTGCGTGTGATATGTGTAAAATTGAATTTGAATATGGCCTACTATGCAAATAACTTGCATAGTAGTGAATTCATAGAAAAACCTCAGTGGCAACCATTGGCATATGCCATAAATTTACACTTAGATCATAACTCATGCATTCTGACCGCAAAACTGTCAAGTTGAAATATTACTGGCAATTGATATGTCTGAAATAAATCAATTTCTATTGATTTCCGTTTCCGTTTCAATGCAATTGTGGTTCGTTAATGGATTTGAATTGTAGTACTTACTTACTATACATCTGAATAACACAAGAGTTGTAGTGGCTAAGTAGTTGCTTACATATGTGTTATAAATGATTAAATACAAAATGTCATATTAGTAAAATGGAACATTTAAAATCTTCACTACTTTAATGTATGAAAAGTGAGAGTAAAATTTTGATGAGAACTTATTTTCAAATTTTGCAGTCCTAACTAAGGAAAAAAACACATAAAAAAATTAAAAATAAACGTAATGTGTCAGTATTGTTATTAGAATAGTAAGCTCAACAAAGAAATACAAATGGCATATGATGCAGTATTTGGGAATGCTGAAAAACTATGAAAAACTTAAATTGTTCATGGATATAAGCAATTTTGAACAGTCGTATGACTCATTCTCTCACTCTACCCGTATTTGGGTACAACCCCAGCCACCACGATATTCCCATAAAGAGGCCGTCTCCGCTGGCCAGGACGGAACAAGTTCAGTGGGTACCTGACCACCCGTGGTACCCAAAAAAAAAAGCCTCTGTTCAAACTTCATACCAATTTGAATCACAAATACTTCGTGGGTTGGTGACCCAAAAATCAAAACATAGTTCTCTGGAATAGAATGCAGGCATAACCCACAGATGGCATATGGTTTGGAGCGAGGTCTATTCCTACTTCTACTGCCAAAAAGGCATCCTTCTTAAAATTACAGATCAAACCAACTATGAACTAAGGAATATATGATTACAATTATTTGCTGCGCCGTTTGCCAAACCAAAATGTATAAAAGTGATCAATTTTTACTCAATTTTGCTCGCCTTATGGGATATAAAAGAAATAATTATATACCACAAATATAGTAAATCATACAAAATCATAGACATTACTTCGCAGGATCATTTCTGTATGTAGACTTCACAATGTACTCATGAAAATATATAAATCCTATACCTCCTTCAATTATAATCCATTCAATTATACTCCTTTTCTATTATATTGTTTCTTAAATCTTAATATCATACTGTAAGAAAAATCATAGTATCCATTGTTTCATCTATGAGTTAATATCAATTTAGTTAACTCAACGAACTTAACTTTAGTAAGGAAAAAAATAAATAACATTTTGTTAATATGCATTAACATTATGTTGTCATTTAACAGTGATGTAAAGTTTAACAGAATATCCTTTTTGGCTGTGTTTATTGCGCATGTTAACCATTCATAATAACTTAAAATGAGAAGAGAATAAATGTCGGTGATGCTGCACAGACTTAGCAGAAATTGAATGCATATAAAAGCTTAAGAGCAAACCAAAATGCTTACAGTTGTCATCGACATTTGTGGCGTTCGGTATAAACGGTCCTTGAAACCTACAATTGTAATCCTACCGTTCATTTGTCATAACATTTAATATTTTTTAGTATTCAAATACAATAGTAGTTGCAGTGTTTGTTTGTATGTGTATGTGAGTCTCCTGTGTATGTTTGTGAAATATGAAAGCATAAAGAAATAAAAGAGAAATTCGCGTACAATAAAAGAAAAGAATGAAATACATTAAAATGATTTAATAACATAAAATCAAATTATATATAATAAAGGAATATCAGTGCACTGAATAACTAATTCAATTTCGAAGAAAATACGCTTAAGACAATTAAAAAAAATTAAACAAGAGTATAGAGGAAGTAAAGAAGAAATGCAAAGCGAAGTGAAGTGTGGTTGGTAGTAATGTGAAACAAACCATAAACAAACATAACTCATACGCCGCATAAGTTGGCAATGTGCCCACTTTTATTAAACTCTATATACAAGTATTTTGTGTGATTGTGTGTTGGACTTTTTCTTATTAAAAATAATGGCATGCCACCAACACCTTCAACCTCCCCTAATATAAGCTTTGGTCTTTGTGTTGAACTATCACCATTGAATATGTCTACTTATTTTATGTTTGTATGTATGTGCTGTGTTTGTGTAGTTGACTGTCTGCATGCCTGCCTGCCTGGCAGACTATAGCTAAAATGCGAGAAACACGCTAATTTCCTCATACTGCTAATGTCTGACTCTGAATTTCCGGTAACAACGACATTTAGTCGCCTGCCATGCTGAGTTCGCATTTGCCACTTGCTACATGCCGCATGCTACATGTCGCATGTCACATGCCGCTTACCGCGTTCAACTTTTGTGATTTTCTGCATTTCATTTTATGCAGAAAGCCATTCAATCCAATCCAATGAGGTTTCCCATCTTTCTACTACACTACATTACACTACACAACACTTTATCTTTGCTACTTGACATTGTTAGTCTTTTAATGTAGTATTTGCCTTTGTATCTTTGTATATCTGTGTGTCACACTGTATGTGTGCGTTTGTGTGTATCTGTTTGGGTGTTTATAAAAGTTTATAATTCGCAATCGTAAATCGAATGAAACGATTTGCGCAAACTAAGCCACCAGGATGCCTGCCCCCTCTGTTCGCTTCCGTTTCGAATGCACGCGGCTTATTTCTTCAACTTTTGCAACATTTTCTAATTTCTAAAGCGTTTATTCAATTTTAATGCCATCATAGTTCACTTCCATCTCCATCATCATCATCATCATTATAATTTCTGCTTTCATAATAAATTTGATTGCCATTAAATTGAAATAATTTCTAACTTGAATGGTTTAACATCTAGCATAAACTGGAGATTCTGGTCTCATGCAAATTTCACTTGAATTTTTGTCATTTACATAATAATTCTAAGTAAAAAATTCTACATGATTTATCTAGGAATGTATATCATCTTTGTACCTATATCAAGAAGCCATCTTACAATATCCTTAAGCAAAATGTCCTTTCATAAATTAAGCATCTTAAACTGAAGGATAAAAGAATCAGGCAAATAGCATCCATCCATCCATCCATTCATTCAACCATCCATCCATCCGTTCATTCAGCCATCATTCTTGGTATTGTATTTCTTTCTGCCTTTTGTGGCTGAAAGTATTTCCGTCTGTTTGTCTCTCGGCCTTTCTGTCTGTCTGTGGCGGAAATGGATGCGTTTCCTGCTTTCAAACTTCAACATTATGAAAGAGAGATGCCATTTGAAGTTCAGTTCACTACAGTTCAGTTAAGATTTCTGTTCAGTCCACTGTTATGTGTGTGTGTGTGTCACTTTCTTTGTTGAAACTTTTACATTAAGTATATGTCGCCATCGTCTATCTATCTATCTATATGAGTATCTACGTACCTGACTATCTGCCCAACTAGTTAGTCGTTTGGTCTTTATATATATTTTGTTAAGTTTTTTTTTAGTGTTTCCTCCTTTTTTATTCATTTCTATGCTTATTTTATTTTTTAGTTACAGAAATTGAAAGATAACAGATAAAGTTAAGTGTCAAGATGAAAAGAACAAGTGTATTTTTTAAAAATAAATACAATAATAACAAGAACACACAGCAAGAAGAAGAGCAGCAACAACAATTGCAACATAAATAGATGTATAAATAGAAAGAAAAAGTACAATAATACAATTGTAACAAAATAAAAAAGAAAAAGAAAAGGCAAAAGGAAAAGGAAAAGCAAAACAAGACAAAGAAGTCACATTCTTATTACAAAATATAAAACAAGTAATACGAGTAATAACTATAACTACAACAACGACAATACTAGTAACAAAAAGAATAGTAAAAAAGTCAGCAACTTAAGAGGAAGGATAGACACATGTGTCCTGGGTATCTGTGTGCTTGTTTGTATCTGTGTGTTACTATATGAGTGAGTAGTGTTAATACGTGCTCATTTGTGTGCATATAAAAAAAGAATACGAAAAAAAGGAAACTAGAAAAGAGATCAAAAACAATGCTGCGAACGAGAAGAAGCAGCAACAACACATTCCGTTGGTTTATACACACGAGTCTCTGGATTTGTTATCTCTCGTACTTTGTCGCCTTGTCACACTTCAAGACAGCGGGTGAGCTTTGTGCATATCTTCATCATCACCACAAACACCATCATCACCACCAACACCATTGCATTTGTTTTTATTTATTTTTATAATTTACATGCAGCGATTTTCTTTTCCCACATTTCTTACTACGTGTTCATATAATATTTCACACGAAGTGGTGGGTTGTGATCTTTACAAAGGATAAAAAATAAATAAAAATATTATTTTATGAAAATCATTTAATGTGGGAATTTATTTGCTAAAGATGTTATCCTTGAATAAAAGTGCTTTTCATTAAGTATTCGCTTTAAGCGAATTAACAATAAACATCTGTAAGGGTTTCTTTTCATGAGATTAAATAGAAGATAAACAGGAATATAAAAATGGATAGACATTATCTTCAATTCACGTTCATTGAAAATGTACAATAATATTTTTAATGAAAGGAAATGATGTTTTATATTAGAAGTTTTTCGAAACCAAAATTGCATTTCATTATCGAGAAAAATAAAGCCCCCAAATATATAGTATAGATCTGAAACACTCACTTTATAGTATATCAGCTTGTTATTCATATCATAAGAAATATTTAATTTGGGAAAAAACTGCAACAAGCAAATTATTATCTATGGTAGAGTCGTCGAGATACATATTATCTATCATCTTACAAATTACAATATTTCACAAACTTAGAATACCATTTACTTTGTAAAAAATTATAAGACTTTAGTATTAACATTAATAAGTAATATATACTTGTCACTATAATAGGGGTATATAAGACTTGGTTGGTTAGTTGGTACCTGGTACCTGACTTAGTTACAACGAAAATAGGTCACTTAGACTCATCAATAGAAGACGCTCAGAAACCGCAAGGCTCACAGCGGTTTTTACTGGTCACTGGTGTGTAAGGTCTCACGCGGAGAGACTGGGTATTCCGTTCAGAAGCCATTGTGGAAGCTGCGAAAACGAAGAGGAAGAGGAGTCACTCACCCACTTTTTATGTCAATGCTCAGCACTGGCAAAGACTAAAACTAAGTTTTTGGGCAAATACATCATCGACAACCTCTCGTTCTGTTCAGTCACATGTCCGGGCGATCTTCTAAAATACCTAAATACGGAGGAAGTGGTATCAAATTAGTACTCTAGTGTTAATTGTTGCTCGTGGTGGACTATACGAGTCAGCCACGGTAACCAACAAATCATGAAACGACTTACTTTCTTCAATGTTTGTATAGAAAAAAACTTTTATTTGAGTTATATACATTGTGAATTCCTAAGTTAAACAACTTAAAGTATATGGTATCCAACAGAGATAATATAATTTTATGATCAATCGAATTTTAGAAAGAATAAGTTTTTTGATGCGAGCACAGACACTCTTAGAATATGGTTTACTTCTATTGGTGTTTAGCTATAAGCTGACATAGTGTCAACCTTTCAAACTATTAAGTCTGTCATGCAAGTTTCGTTAAGTTAAGAGATGTTCTAAGGGTTTCTCCTTTAAACATGTCAGATTGTAGCACAGGTGGCAACCCTGCGAAATTGATTAGGGGGCAGTTTGAGTCTAGGAACGAGGGAGTAGTGGGGAGAACGAGTAAAAGAATGACAACGAACATTCTTGGTGTAGCAACAGACATGTAAATCGTATATTTTAAAATATTATTGTAACCAACTGTGAGCATTTAAACATTTTTCCCGAGATATATACTTTTTATATGTATGCTTGCTGCCTTGAATTTTAGATGCTTCAACACACGACCCGTCACGATTGAGCTCTATAAGGCTATTTTGCATTTATTTTCTATTGTATCTCAACAAATATGTTGTAAGTTTATTCCTTTTTGAAGATTTTTGACTGAAATATTTTACCTACATAGAATGAAATGCAAGTGAAAAATGTTCCCTTTATATATCATATAATTTTATATGTGTTATACTGATCAAGTATACCGATCTCCTTCAAAATGTTACAAAGCCTAGTTATATTACCATCCTTATTAAGCAAAAAGTGACATTTAATTTATAAGAAGTAAAATATTTACCCTTTTCTTCGAAATGGAAATCGAGATTAATTAATCACAGGACGATTTAGATAATTATGCCGAAAAGTCTGAATAAACTTAATCCAGCATACTTTATGGAGTAAATCATTAGTATCAATTATAACAAATATTTTAAAAATTGAAGAAAACAGATTAATTTAAACTTATGATGAATGATATGATTTTCTAAAACCCATTGTATTTGCAATATATAAAAGTTTCACATTCATGTTAGTAAGTGGTGAAAATCCTTTGACCCGTAAATATAAAATTGTATTTTGTTTTTTTTTTTTTCATATTACACATTTCTTCCTTGCTACTAATACTTACTACTACACACATACTACAAGTATATTTTGTATTTCTATTTTTGTTTTAATATTTGTTATTCTTTTTTCTTTGGTTCATTTTCACACACAATGTCTCTTTCAGCAGAATCTTATGAGTACTTTGAGGTTCGTGAAGAGCTCTCATATGATTTGGACACCGCACAATCCCAGGCCAAATACGATGCACGTCTACTTACCGAACAAATGCTAAGTGAGGAACAGGAAAGGTTGGCCCAACAACGTGAACAACATAAACATCTACGAGGAGGAGATCAAGAACAATCTGGGAATGAAGCTGGTGCTGTCAACGTTGAAACTAAAAATGTGGATGAAATTGAGGATGAAGAAGATTTACAACCGCATGAAAGAGCAGCCTCGTGTTATACTAATGGACACAAGTATACACATGGACAAAAGGTAAGCTAAACTTAGATTAACTCAGATATACAATATACAAATATGAATACATATACCATACATACATATGTGTATGAGTGTTTGTATAGAAAATGCTTGATAGAATTTGTTGTATGGAAAACATTTATTTTCTAGTTTGTGCCATTTAGATGTTTTTGGTTTTTGTTTTTGGCTTTTATTCTTTACTCTACTGATTTCTGACTTCTGTATGTACAATATTTTGTATGTATGGATTTAATAAAACACACGTGCGACAACCAAGAACCGTCAATCTAAAAGTCTTATTTTCCTTTTTATTTTCTTCATTTATTTATTCATTTAGATTTTTGTTGGTTTGTTATTTTCCATGCTTTTGTTTTTGCGGTTTCTATCATTTTTCATTTTATAAAAATATTTTTTCTATGTCGCTTTTGCCCTTTTCTGATGTGATTGCAAATGGAATTGTTGAATTGAAATAAAACCTAAAAATTAAACCATGTTTTAATGTTTTCTCCTATTACGAGATCAGAATTTATTTAATGAAAAATGAAAAATATTCTTTCTATAAACATTTTTGCAGGTTCCACGTATAGATCCTTGCGAAGTTTGCCTTTGCATGGATGGCGAGATATTTTGCTGGTGGGAAAAATGCGGTTAGTTTTATATAAATTTATATGAATTTAATGTATTTTTATTGTGTAATGTTCCTTCTTAATTCTAATATTTACTAATTCTTAAAGATAAAACTAAAATTTTACCACAAGTTCATGACTATTCGGATCCCTATCATGATGTAACTACAATGAAAAATACCATAGAACATCACAAGAAATTTCTTACCACCGAAGAACCAATGAAACGCTCAAAGTACATGAAACAACATCATCATAAGGAACAGCAACAATATCCACATGATTGTGGAACAAGACAATGCAAGCGGAAACATAAGCAGATGAAAGCGAAACAAAGTGCGGAAGTTGAATACAAAAAGAAAAAGAAAACACAGAAAAATCATCGAAATTCATACAAATTTGCTGAACAACAACATTATCAGCAACATCAAAAGTATCATCAACAGCAGCAGCACCAACAACAAAACCAAGAGCAACAATTACAAATTGTGCATGATGATGGAAGACAACAAGAAGAAAATTTATTGTTACGACATGTTAATCAACAGCAGCAAGAGAAGAAGCAACATCATACACATCATCAACATCAGCAGCAACAGCATCAAGAGGAACAGCAACATTATCAGCAACAGCAGGAGCAGGAGCAACGACAACAAAATCAACAAGAACAAGAGAAAGAGATTTTGCGTAGAACTCATTATGAGGAAAAACAAGAGCAACATCATCAGCAAAAGCAACATGAACATGTACATCAGCAACAGCAACATTCACAAAGTAAAATCTTAGATTTTCCAGCGAACTTGCCCGCTTTACTTTACTATGACTATAAAACTGAAGAGCATGAACATCATCAGAGCCAACATCATCAACAGCATTTAATGCATCAGCAACAACGTTTAAGGCAACAACAGCAACAAAAACTACAACAGCAACAATTGCAAAGGCAACAAGAATTGTTAACAACATCAATAACAACAACAACAACAACACAAGTAACACCATCATCATCATCATTTGATGTCGATTTAGTTGATGATGTTGTTGATATTGTTGATGATGTTGATAAGAAGTTGGATGAAGCGGAAATCGACAGTGATATTTTACCAGAGCCTCCAACGAAAAAACCCAAACCAATTGTTGCAACAACAACAACAACAACTAAAAAGGCAATTGGAATTGCAATTGCATCAGTGCCAACAAAACTACCAACAACATTGGATAAACCAACATCACCAACATTCCAGTCAACTTCAACCGCAGCATTAGGAAAAGGAATATCACCAGGACCAACAACAACAACTACCACAACCACAAGTGATGAAATTGAGAAGCAACGTTACAATTACAATGTAGCATCTAAAAAAGTTGAAGGCGACACTGAGTCAACCAATGAAGATTTGGAAGGACCCGAAGGGATGTTGTCCAGTGAGCATGTAAGTCTTGTTATGATATTTCAAGTGGAAAACCGTATTAATGCGCATTCCTGAGTTTGTTGATTGCTTTGCTCTATTTGTGACTAAGAGTATTTTATGTCTACCATGTATGTATGTATATTCATCTGTGAGTGAGTGAGTGAGTGTATAACTAAGTAAAGATTGAATGTTTGATTTAGTGCTAGGATACAGTACAAACTGTTACTATTGGTAGCACCAAGGCCGATTTAAATGAAATTGTCAAAATTGATGGTGAAATGAACAATTATATAGTACCTGCGATATCAAAAAACACTTTCAACCAAAAGGTTTTTTTATATAACGGCATCTACAAATATGAATTTTCCATAAAATGGTAAAAATGTCAAAAACACAAACTACATAAATCAACTACTCTCATCTATTTGAGATTAGTACCAGATGACCGAGTTTTGCTTGGGTATCGTGTTTGTTTCGTCAAATACCATATATGTAGATGCGAATCACTTATATATTATTGATTAAAAATCAAGATATGCAAAGTAATTTTCAAAAACGAATTATTCGAATTGTCAAGTAACTTTACGTACATTTTATGCATATGGCAACTCTCCACAACCAAAGTTTTCTCATCTTTACAACCATACCATGTGTCATCTCACTTGCACACCTTTATTTGGATTTTCCGTATTTTCGGCAGTTCCTTTTGGGTCTTATGAATTTTAAACCACACAAATATATAAGCTTACAAAGTTCATGGAATATTATATTTTTTACCTTCATACTACTTAGTTTGAATAAGTATTATTGCTTTGACTTGATTTTCGTAACGGAATGTCCGCTCGTCCAAGTGTTTTCAAAAGGTGTGGAATGTGTTACTAAATCGAAATAATCATTCTATCAAATCAAGTGAAATTCTTTGCATAAAACTAACTTTTGTCGATTTAATGATCAAACCAATATCAGACCAATAGATGGCCCACTCCTTAGAAACTTCTATGAACAAAATTCAATGTTTGTTTTGTTTTTATTATTGAAATAAATTGATTAAATATATTTTTATACTATTTTTATTTGCTAATATTGTTCTGAACAGATACCTCAAGTTGTTAGTGTCAGTGAGAGTAGCAATGATGACCTTGATGATGCCTTTCATCGTTGGTTAACATCAACGGAACTTATTGCTGAAGGTTATATAAACAATTATAATGTGATTGTTGACAACTCGACTCAACCACAACAACAACAACAACAATTGGTAACAACAGCAGTAGTTAACTCAGAAGAGATAGCAGCTAGAACAAAAGCAACAATAGCAACAACACCAGCAGCAGCAACAGCAACAGTTGCTGACGGCATTGATAGTAATGTTATTAATAGTAACAACCATAACATAATGAATTCAAGTGACAACATCAACAACAAGTTACGACATGAGGAAACATATGATGATGTTGATATGAATGCATTGAAGAATAAAAATAACAAACTATCAGATGTGTTCAATAATAATAATATCAACAGTAACGGCAACAATGAGAAGAAGATGAATGATAATGTGGCAAATACTTCAAGCGTTACAAAATACGCAATCATACGAAGCACGGAAACAGATTACAGTAGTGAAGCCAATGGTAGTGTTGTAAAAATTGATATCTCACTGACAACAGTCGATGAGCAACAGCAACAAGGAGAACAGCAACAGCAACAAGGAGAACAGCAACAGCAGTTGCCACATCAAATTTATTCAACTACAAGTGAATTATTAACGGTTAACTCGATTGTATCAAATAACGAGACAAAATCAACATTCGAATTTAATATCACCAATATTGATAATACTACACCGATGACAACAACACCGGTGCCAAAAACAACAACAACAACTATTGATCCGAATAGACAATGCAATGTGATGGGTGAGTTAATTTTCAGTTATTAAAAATTCAAATTTCAATCGTTATGACAATCATCATCCAGTCAATCCCCTCTTCTTCCTCTAAATTAGTCCACTTTCTAACTTATTTTATCCAATTGCTTGTTATTCTATTTTTGGTGTCACTATGTCAATATGTGGTATACTCGATTTCCTTTTATACTCTTGTGGTCTCCATTTCATTTTAAGAACCTCTCTTTATCCAAAGTAAGCGTTTCATCTTTCATTTTATGAAATGAAGATTTTATTTAGAAAAATTTGTTTCAATTGTATTTATTCAAATTATTGTCCATCGGTATACTGATTATTTATGATTCCTTTATCTCTAATGAAGTGTATTCCACAAATGTGACCGAGCATTATTATGAGTTAAAACTAATTCTAATTGCTTCCTAATAGTTCGGGTTGATTCTATTGAAAATAAAACAATGTGTGTCTAATATAGCTTCAGTGAACTAGTTCTCATAGCGGTTATCACCTTTATACAGTGGTGGAACGTAGCGACACTTTTAGGGAGCGGCAAAATTTCAAAATAATTAATAGTACCTTGTACTAATTTCAAACACTTCATTTCATTCATTACTTTTTCTGTAACAAAACTGGGGAATCACCTTTCTTTAAATGAATGTCATCTTGCTCATTGTAGCGACTGGCAACACCGTAAGTACTGACTTGTAGGGATTCTCCTTATTTTATTTTGTACTTGGATACCTTATGACTAATATTCAGCGAGAATGACTTATAAAGAATAGTGTTAATTTTTCGTAAATAACACCTGCAAATTATATGTATGCGCTTTGATTTAAGTGCTCATAAATACGTGTAGTGATTGGGCACGTTCAGCTGAACCAATCGGTGAGTTTTTCGGGTTGGCTCTTGCCAAAAGATCATAGAAATTTAGAATTACTGCATATTTTTTAGTCTTTTAAATTGAAATACCTAAATAAGGGGGCTGCGAAATTTTACGAGCACAGCAAAATCTATTTTCTATATTTGCTTAACACAATTGCCTCATGTTATGAATTTTTAAAATGTTGCAAAAATGTTTTAAAACTTTCTTGCACACCATAAAATATCAAATTAACATATTCTATTACTGTTAACAGTAAATTATTCAAAAAGTTTTGTACTACTTATTGTGATATTTTTTCATTCTTTTTTCTATGTCTGTATTGTATAAATAGGTACCATGTACAATATTGGTGATATTTTACCACAGGATACTGGAAATTGTTTGCAATGCATTTGTTCAATTGATTCAACACCCGATGACACTCCTCGAGTCACTTGCAGTCCGCACAATTGTCCACCATTGGTTTTACCGGATTTGCTTGATGCCACAGGTTACTGAATCGATCAAATCAAATCAAATGAATGATTCAATTTCTAAGAGGATGGCTACAGGTAAATGAATAAATAAAAGACAAAAACAAAAAAAAAATTGAAGCATAGGACTTTAGAACATATTTATGAAATAATGAATTATCATTCTGGAACATCAAGAAGACAAAAACTACTTTATTAATTTTAATTGTGTATTAATGTTTTTTTTTCTGATTTTATTTTTATTTGTTTTTGATATGCATATCAATTAACTGATCATTTATGACATCTAAATAAGATAAAAAAACATAGGATTTCATAAATAAACCCTCCCATAAACATATTCAAATGAAAAGAACATAAAAATCAACTTAACTCTTAAATGTAAAACAGGTAAAAAGAAATGTCTCCATGTAAATGAAATACAATACTTAATACAAAAAATATCTTCTACATACCATATACACTACTCCCACATATATCAAAGAATTCTATCTATATACAAATTAAAATATTATACATTTAGTACACATGTGTAAACTTAAGAAATAAAAATATAAATATATATGTATATGTATCATCTTTATAGTAAAGAAAAGAAAACTTTTGAACTTATCTACGTAGAAACAGACTCAGTATATACAATAGAAAATGGTTTGGAAAACATATGGGATAAATCAAAGTATACAAAAATTATTTAGAATTTATAAATGTGCTTAACAGTCAACTTGTATCACTGTGTATTTTTAATGTGTAAAAAAAGAAAATAAATCAAAAACTAAACAAAAAAAAAAAATAATATCAACTTTGGTCTTGCCAAAACAAACACACAATTCACATATCCATTTCTGCATTAGTTTCTTCTTAAATATGATTCTTATGTGAAATTAGAAAAATAAATTGGTTCTTCTTTAACAAATTTATCTTCTCTGAATAAATCCATTGGAAATTTTATTTTTCTACACAATAATTACAAAAATGTTTTATTGAAAACTTACGTTTCAATGAGTGATTTATATGACGAAAAATATTGAATCAAGAATGATAGTAGTCACTGAAAGCCAAATGTAGTGAATACGGGGTGTGTTCAAGCAATTAGAACTTTAATTCATTGAATTTACCCATCGTCAAAAGACTTGACGAACACGACGAGTGAACACGTGCATTGTCTTGATGAGAAATGATTTTTTCTTCTGTAAAGCGGGTCTTTTTTTCACGGATTTTTTCATTCAGCTGATCCAAAAGGTTGCAATAATATTCAGAGTTAATTGTTTTAGTTATTTTTATTCTCCTACTGGTTAATAGGTGTGGCTTTCAATACTTTAACTAACCTATATACAATGACGATGGTACCAACAAATGATAATTGTAGAAACTGTGGTCATGGATAAATAAAAGGTCTACGACCTAGACTCTCGGCCAGGGACAAACTCAAATAGACCTAATATATGTGTCATTTTTCCATGAGGCCTTTTCTTTAAATTAAATTCCCACCTGTTATAAGGTTTTCCATTCAGAATTTAATGCTATACTTCATTAAGTGTCTCTCCTTTTGAATCTGATCATGAGCGTCACCATGTGTGATTTATGTAGTCTTTAGTCTATGAGCTTTGAAATAACAATAATAAAGTGTAAAGTGTGTAGGAATTTATAAAAAAATTCCTGGAAAATATAAAACCCATCGAAATAACAGAAAATTCTTAAATACCATATATGATTTTCTTAACAGTTTTGATTTCATTATTAAAAATGTTGAATCGTTTCTAATCACAAGGCATAAGGAAAGTTAAAGTTTCTTACTTCGAATACATGAAAATCAACCAATTTTAACTAAAAACAAAAATTATTCAATAAATAAATAGAAAAAAACTGATTAATGACAAATAATAGAAAAATCAACTTAAATGATTTATACTTATACTCGTATATTATTGTATTACAATACATATATATATATATATATATATATATATTCAAAACATAGTTTGTAGTACTTATAATAATTAATTATTAAGATATTTTTAGAAAAAACAAAAAAATATTTTATATTCTTATTTTCATTTCTATTTTTAATTTTATTTTTTTTTTTAACATTAATTTTGGGATAAAAGAAATAATTAAGTTAGTATTTCTTTGTTATATAAGTGTGTGATAGTAAAGTAAATTATTCGATGATGGATCTTGAAAAGAACTTAGTAGAAAGTTTATTTTAAAATTTATTAAAAATATATATACAATATCATGAAAAGTGTTCAGATAAATGAATAGATTAATTTCGATTTTTTTTTTACTAAAAAATTTAAAATATTTTTGGTTTGCTACCTAATTTGATTTATTTTGTTTTAAAACCAACTTAAGTGTTAGAAATGAATTTCTTTTCCATTGAATAAAAGAATATCTTGAATTGAAAACTAAACAATAATAAATAAAAGTAAAAACTTTGGCTCTACCAAAGCTTAAATACACTTCACATACTCGTAGATAAATTGTTATGAATTAAAAACTATGTATTGTAATATGTTGTTTTAATTAAACATATGCAGTTTTTCTATAAGAAGCTGTGTAAAATTTGAAATATTTATCTCCCAAACTTTAGAGTTCTTGATACTCAACTGTAAGTGTCAATATTCATTTCTATGTGTTATTGTAGATTAGGACACAGCAAGTGTGAAGTGCATAAAAAACATAATATACTACCATATATCGTAATATGGAATAATAATAACAAAAAAAAAAAACCAAACAAATCTTTAGATAAATGTATACAAAAAAAACAAAAAAAAAAAAAAACAAAAAGAAAATAAAGAAATTTAAAATTGAATATGACAAGAATTAAAAAATCTATACGTGTACTCATGATGTTATTTCAAATCTTTTGACATTAAATGAGAAAAACAAGAAAATTTCACATATACATACATACTACTGACATGGAGCATCCAATGAAAATTATATAAACAATTTCAAAATTCTATAAGGAATACTTATCTACAAATGATTATTTTATTTTCAGTAAATTTCAAATAGAATTATGATGATTTTTATTATTTGATTGAAAATAAACAACAAAATTATTAAATTAAACTAAAAAGAAAAACATTAAAAAAAAGAAAGGAAATAAATAAATAAAACAGAGAACACATTAATTAAAACTGAATTTTATTGAATAATAAAAAAAAAAATAATAATGGAAAGTATTTATGTCTGTATACAAAATATGAAATCAAATATACAAAACACTACACAACAAAATACAAAAAAAAATATTATACAAAAGAATAATAAAAATAAAAATAAATAAATTTCAATGTTTACCAAAAATAACAAGAAAAATAAAAAATTTAAATAAGTTATCGTAATTTAAACTATAATACATACAACAACATACATACTTACATACATATATGAATGTGTACTATAGACAATGATATTGATGAAATATAAATGATAAATAAATAAAAAAAAAAAAAATTATAAAAATTGTTTTGTTATTTCTTTACTTTGTTATTTTTGTATTAAGTCATAAAATTGGAGTTTTTTATTATTCAACAATGGTTTTTAATCGATGGACTGTGGGAAATGGTCTTTTAAACAATTAGAAATGATTGGCGAAATCATCATTCAGTAGTACAAGCCCGCGAACTGGGATATATAAAAAATAAAAATTGAGGAAATATATATAATATATATGTAATAGAGAAAACTAAAACGATATGTGTTTGGCTGTAGGATTCAGCATTTGGATGTTCAGGGCCTGATTCAGGGGTGTTGGTGCTCAGAAAATTAGCAATTGGTAGACAACCAAAAGGGGAGACCGGTTAATTGTGCGACGATCAAAAGACGATCTGTTAAAAATTGCAAAATCTGCAGCAATTGAATTGAATAAGCAGTATAATATTGAAATTTGTTAAAGAACTGTGAGAAATCGTTTAAAAGAGGCAGGTTTTGCTACCTATACAGCCAGACCAAACCTTAAACAGTCATTTATTTTGCAACATGACAATGCTTCGTGTCACAAAGTCAAGATGATAACCAACTTTCTAAGGGATGTGGGAGTAAATATATTGGATTGGCCACCTCAAAGCCCCGATTTAAATATTATTGAGAATGTGTGGGCTTATATAAAAAGAAAAAGAAGTTTAATAAGAACGCGCGAGGAGACAATCGCTGAGGTCGAAAGCCATTGGGAAGGACATTTGTCCGCAAATCCTCCAAAATTTAGTGAAATCAATACCAGTCCGATTGCAGAAAGTTATCAATGCTAAAGGAGAGATCATTTGTTATTAAATCATACGTTCATATTTGTAAATTTATTTTAATATACATTTTTTTCTGACCAATAATATTTTGTCAAAATACTTTTTTCTCCATACATTTTTCAAAAATAGTTTTTAATTTCTTAATTATAATATTGAATTGAACTAATAAATGTTTTTTTGTAAGTTTATTATTAAACGATTATCATGGATTTTTCTTAAATTTTTTCTTTCATTAAAAAGAAAGATATACACAAAAAAGGTGCGATTTTTTCTTTGTCAAAATACTTTTTCCGACCATTGTAGTATTTGACAAAATTTGCCTAAATTCGAAAGGTGGTTGTGTTTCGATGGCACAATGTTGTGAACCAGCTTGATGGTTTTTGAAAATTTACATAAGCATCGGTGGCATTGTGGTCAAACATATTACTTGTTTTCGTTTAAACATCCTTAAAATTTATTGAACTTTACATAATATAAATGTGTACTAATGTCAAAACTTTATGTTATTTTCTGTTATGCAAACCAAAAAAGAGCAATTGCGAGATGCGCTCTGTTGGTACTCATGTAGAATAACGAATGGTTGAAAATGAAATGATGCTTGACATGTGTGGTGAACCGCAGTTGAACAAATTTGTCTAGCTGCGACCACCTTTAAAGGTTAAGAACCACTATTTTTTTCTATTTATTTTGTTCTTTTATCCCCATTTGTTTGCTACCAACAAAGCCATAGTCGAGAATCCCAACTCGTTCGTCATGCTTAAGACCTTTTGCTATATGGTATGTATGCAATGCACCTTCGACTTTAACACTTTTAATCTCATCTTTTTATTTCCTTTTCTTTTCCATTGCACTCTCATTCTTTTCGTTTCCTTTTATTTATCGCTTTCAACTCATTCTATATGCATATGGCTTACGCTTGAATGCATTGCATTTACTTTATGTCTGACATTGCTGCTATAAGTTGCATAGCAATATGCTGCTGTTGCATTTGCACAGATATGAAGATACTTATAAGGTAAATACATACATAGGTTGTTTGTATGTGTACATTTATTTATGTGAAGATTTATTCCATGCTTTCAATGCATATAATTTTATTTTATTGCACTTTTGTGAAGGACAATCAATGTGTAGATACATTATAATAGATAGTAAATAGTTGCATTTATTAGCTCAGAGCATTCAAATCATTAATTTAAACCTTGAACTGATGACATGCTATAGATAGAAAAAAAGATCAAAACCTATGTCAAGTGTGAAATAAACTAAAGTCAAATATTGAGCTATCTATATTTGTATATGCATTTGATTGTAGTATCTCATTTTTAAACTCAAAGCTAATTAAGGCATAATTGTGTCCTCATCAAACTGAAAAAATGCAAATGACAAAAAAACCAAACAAACAAACATACAAGCAAAACTCATACTCTTCATGTGAAATCATAATCCAGCAGAGCAGTGTAAAAACTTGAAAAAAAAAAATAAAGTGAAAACTGAGAGAGAGATATAGAAGAAAAGTTGCAACAAGGCGTGCATATGAATGAATGTCAACAAGTTGTCCACAGAATCTGTTTCAAGCCGCTTCATGGCTTTTGCACATTTTTAATTACGCTGTAGTCGTATATTTGCATTTGAATTGCGCATTTTGCATACACAGCTGCATAAACATAATGGCAACACAGTCAACTCACTCTACTTACCAACCAACCATCCATTCATTCATCCTCCCTTCATTCCTTCATTCATTCATTCAGTCATTCTGACTCTTAGCTTATGTAGTACACATGTGTATGCATGATAAGCACAAACATAATGAAACCGAACAAAAAGGAATAAAAATACCGAACAAATAAAAAAGTCAAGGCGTAAAGAACGACACAGGAAACATAAGCATTGGGTGGGTATGGGTCATATGACATGGGGTACCAAATCGTACTATGTCATTTTTAAGTCGACAACATTTGTCCTAAAGCAGTGACCTCGTTATAATGGTTATATTTCCATACTTTTTTTGTACCCACTCACATTTAGTAACATGTATTTCTCAAGCAAAATTTTCTTTTTTTTTGCTAAAAGTTTATTGAAATTAGGTTAAAGTGAATCAAACAAAAAAAAATAAAATGAACAATATGGGAAGGATAAGTATATTGTACATAAAAAAGTTCCATCACAAAAAGCAAAGATGCTGGGAAAATCAAGTTAAACAAGTTCAATAGCGTGTTTAACTAAGAGATTCTTTGAAAGTAGTATCTACGCAAATTGTTGTTGAAATTGAATGAAATCTTAAAGAAAATGATTGAACTGATGGGTAAAGAAAATAACTATCAACATCATCCATAGTAGTTATTATGGTACATGCCACATATGTCACAAATCAATGGCTGTGATATACATATACTTATAAGAATAATTGTATAAGGCATCCCAACAATAGATAAAATAGTTGTAGTTCTCGTTCATAAATTTACCGTAGTCGGCCTAAAGGTGCTATTATAATTAAAATGTGAAAAATCACTATCGATCGGGAGGATTGGAACAAAAGTTATTCAAGTTGTAAAGTCACATATTTCACATTTTTCTCGTAAACGGTAAATGCTATAGAAAAAATGTGTAGGGCAATATTGTATGATTTATATAATTCTCACACATTTCCGTACCACCAAAGGACACACATTTCCGTACCACCAAATGAGGTAGTGTATTTAGAGCAGTTTTTTAACGTGGCTTCCCCAGTGGGCATACTCCACGATCTATTCTGATTAAGATTTATTAGATAATATTGCTTGAAAAAATGGTACTATTAATACTTAAAGTGGAACGGATAATTCTTAATTTTAGGGGAAATTTTAGTCGGATTGATAATCTTCAAATCTAATGTCTAATAGTGGGGTAAAAAAGAGAAGTAGAGTAGGCACTAGTTCTAGTTTCTACCGATGATTTCTTGTTACTATAGCCAAAAACATGATTCTGGGTAAGGGATTGCATGAAATGGTGAAATACTGAAGTCATAGCCGCAACAAGCGCAGAAGGAAAACTGTGGAGTGTATGAATTATTTTTTAAGAAGTTTCATGCTTTAAGTATTATTTTGTATAAAACATAAGTTTGTATTTATTTTATTAAATTTTATTTTATTTTAACACATTAAACTTAAAATGTAATACTAGACTTAATATACAAGTTTAACGAGCACTAGCTACTCGGACCTTCGATTCGAAATGAATTTTTATTAATAAGATATGTCCCAAATATTAGAAATACACTTATAGCATAGTAGTATATCGAGAGGTTCCGTTGTGATGAAGTAATTATTTAAAGTTACATATACACGTTTTAGAATGTCACTTCACTAATATTTTACCTCTTTTGTATGAGCTAAAATATTGTTCAGAAATGTTATATGGTAACCACTGAATGATTAACTTACAGATACTTGTGGCTACAAACATTTGCTTGCTTATTTAAACTATCCAATGACTTGATGAAAAGTATCGTGAAACTTTTTAATTAACAACCCAATAAGTTAAAAGAAAATTGAAAAGCCTCTACAAGTAGTACTAGTAGTATAAGTTCTTCCTTTATAATAAAAACTAAAGATCAACGTTATATGAAAAATTAATAAACGCAACACAATAAACTGTTGCCAAGCTGCAAGCCAATTAGCAAATAGATTAAAGTTCGTGCTTCCGTGCTCGATGCAGCAAAGAATTTGCAAGAATGCAAAATGGATGAAAAAAAACAAAACAAAAGGAGTACAAAGAGAGAGAAAGATAGAGAGATGGTATACTTGATGAACATGGCAGAGATAGGAGAAAGAGGAGAATGATGATGCCGATGAGGAGGAGGAGGAGTAAGAGTTAAATATCCTGAATATTATTTAAATTTCCTTTGGGAACTTAAATTTTGTGTGCCAAACATTTAATAAAGTGAAGTAGAACAAAAGAAAATATGTAGTATAAAGAAAGAAAGGAATGGATATAAAGAAAAGAAAGAAAAAAAACTGTGAAGAAAAACTTTTGATAAACTCGAAAAAAGCACGAACTGTCAAATAAAGAATTTTGTTCCGTTCCTTTATATTATCCTATTTTTTTTGGTACCAAAATGAATTGGCAAAAATAAAAACAAAGCATAAATGGTAAAAACAAAAAAAAGGGAAAAGAGAAAAAAAGAACTATGAGATGTCGAACAAAAAATCAATCAAGCATTTTTGAACCTCTAAGAAAGAACACAAAAATATAAAACAAAAACACAAAAAAAAAGGAATAAAGAGAAAAACTGTACAGTTAACAAGCAAAAAGTGTGTCCAAAAACGAAATTTTCACTTCAACTCGTTTTCCTTTTATGCGCGAATATTACTAAAACGTTTGGGGTTGGTGCTGATGGTGGAGGAACTAGGTCCTTATTCATATTTTCGGGTGTTGCCGCCATTTTGTTGAATGTGAGGAGGCAAAAAACAAAAGAACTTCAAATAACTTGGCTTAAGGACGCAAGCAGAGACGCCGAACGCATGTTGCACACAATTAGTGTTCTAGTCAGCTAAAACATATTTGCCCTTCCATCATCAAGAGTCATCATCATTACCATCAGCATCACCATCACCATCACCATAATCATCATCAACACCAGCATTTCCATTATTATCATCTCTAGCACCAATACCAGCATCATCGGCATTGTCGTGGTCGTCTTCCTTCTTCTTTAAAATCGCGTGAAAAGGCGTTTTTAATGACGGACACAGTTGGGCATCATCATCATCATCACTCATTCCACTGCTATTTAGGAAGCTATTGAGTGGGATCATGATGGTGATGATGATTTCTTGTGCTCACCGTTGCCTGTTAACATTGGAATGCTTTCAAATCCAGTTTACTAACAATTACGCAATGGAAGCACTTGAATTTCTAATGAAATTTTAAATTTTAAAATCATAATCAAGCAAAAAAAACAGAAATGTGAACAAATGCGTGGTAAATAAAAAAAAAAATGAAGTAGAAAATAAAGTGAAAACCTTAAAAGCTTTCATATGTGCAAAGAGAAAGGAGGCTTTTCTCGCAATTATAGCATCAGATCAATTTTAAACATGACTGCATCACTTAATTGGTATTAATCGGTTGACCAAGGCAGGCAGGCAATGCAGTCCAAAGAAGTCAAGGATACGACATACTTCGTACCAGTATATTTACTGCAAATAGTATATGGCGAAGTTAAATTGGTTTCGTTTGGTTAGGTCTTTTGTTTTTCCCAGTTTTCCCATTTTTCATATTTATTCATTTCTGTTCTTTTTTGTATACCTTCCACACTAGTGTCAATAGGTTTTAACCGTTGGTATGATGTGTGTAACGCATAGAAGACCATAAAGTTTATATGAAGTTTATATCAACTTGATGATGAATATCAATAAAGTCATGTATTGCTATCGAGCTAAAATTTAATACAATATATCATAAGTAGTCATAGTTGTATATAATTAATTCAATTGAAATCATTTGTTTTATTATAAAAAAGATAGGAGAATGTGAAAGGTATCTAAGCTTCGTTAAACCAAAGTTAATGTTCTGTCTTGTTTTATTTTCTGTTTTGTTTTTTTTTTTTGTTTGGATGTTACTCGTGTATCACTAAATGAGTCATAAATCATAAAGACGACATAAGAGAGCGAAAAATAGTAAAAAATGTTGACGACTTTAGAGAAATGGGCGAGTAAACGAGTGTGCAAGAAGCCTTTAAGCTATCAAAGACCTTCTGCGGCCCAAAGGGAATTAAGTTACGACTAAGTTAAGTTGCGAATGAAAACTTTTCATATTTCAAATAATTTTCGCCTAAAGTATGCAACGACAACGACAACGACAAAGTATGTGGGTTAAAGCAACACTCGAAATACTACTAAAGTAGTAGTCGAAAAGGAGAGGTAGAGTATAGTGTAAAAAAGATACACCACAACGCAAAAACAGCACTAATTAAATGTAGACATGTGTGTATACGTGTGTGTATCTGCGTATGAACATGTGTATGGTACAAGTGATGTATGCGAGGCAGCAGAGCAAAAGATATGAAGATACAAGCCACTAAGCACTGTGCTATGTCTAAGCATTGGCGTGCACTAGAGAGATACTACATGGAACTCGATGGAGCCCTCCTAACCCAAAAGAGGTCAGTGGTTTTTAGTTGAAAATAAAAAAAAGATAAAGAATTTTAAAATGAAATTGGAAAGTATTTCAAGTTAAGTTTTTAAATACTCTTTTAACTTTTTGTCATGCCAAAAGCAACAATTCTTTAGTTTAGTTTGAGGTTAAACAAGTGCACCAGAATATCATGCATGATGAGTGTGGATTGTAAAGATACTATATAATTTTCCATTTGCATTTTCATTGAAAAATATTTTGTTGAATGCGAACTAAAATGTGTGAATTTGCGGCTGTAATTTGGTTTGCTTCAGTTTGCTTTACTTTGGTTTGGTTTGGTTTGGTTTGCTTTGGTTGAATTTCGTTCATGGTTTCTGCGTAGAAGAATTGAATGGAAAAAATAACTCTAGTTTTTTCAGTTACATTTCCTGGCATTGATGATAAGCTTTTCATTGTAGCGATGCGAAAAGACCATAAACCAAACAAAAACCAAAAAGTCAGACTAAAACGCAATAATGATGTGCTTACATGCAAGTCATGGTCTCACCGTATTGACCACAAATGACAGAATAACATTTAATTAGCACCAGTAAAGCTGACTCTGACGACGACTGGATTATGTTAAGAACTTAATGCATCATTGTGTTTTGATTTAATACTTGCTAAGTAAATGAGGTCCACCCACTTGCCTATTCCAAAGGTAGACTTACATACATGGTCAACATGAATGACCAATTTGTTTGATTTGAAAGGCAGTTTGATATCTGTGGTACTGGATTCCAATATTTGAATATTCAACAGTTCGAATAGCAAGTGATCATCTCGTCTGTGGCGTTGTCTGTGGGTTGTCAAACATACTGATCATTTACTTTTGAATGTCAATTGTGAATACATATTACTAGCAATCAATTTCACTACCTCTTGAACTGTTCATGCATATTTGGAATCTATGCTTACCTACAGTAAAAGCACTTATTTTGTATGCATGTTTCATGTTACTCAGTACCATATAGAAGAATCAGAATAATAGGCATGGTAGTATGGGTAAAACGTTAGTGCGCATTAATTAAGATCAATGTCTGTAAGGTGTGTGTGATTATGTGTCTTTGTATCTAAATACATAAATAGAAAAAATAATCATGAGTAAGCATTTTTGTGTTGAAATGATAAATGAAATTGGGTGGGTGGGCGAGAGATTTGATGGTTTCAGTTGAATTAATTTGATTGTATGTGAATGTGAATGTGTCTGGCTGTGTATGTTTGCATCTTTTAACCAAACAAACAAATAAACAACAATTGCAAATAGGAGATCTACTTATTTTATGGTTTTTATTCAATTTAGTGTACACACATACATTCTTGTGTTAACATTTTTACATCATATAAACATCCTGACAAGCTCAATTGGAAATAAAAGACTTGAAGCAGCATTTGATTTGATTTGATTTGTTGTGATTTAAAAATCAATAGCAATTCATTTTCATTATTTTAAACTATACAATTTTTGTATCTAATATTTTGACAAGTGGTTGGTTATCTTTTCAATCCTAATGACATTTTGTGTCAGGCTCATGTCAATGGTAAAGCATGCTTACTTATCCTATCACAAATGTAAGTATATTTTATCTATTTTTAGTTTTCTTTGATAGGCCGCTACTATAGTAGTAGTATATTGATTACATATTCATTCCTGAACATTCTGCGAACGACCTGACAGATTGAACTGAATTTCGCGACGCCGCCTATGATGATGGATAGAATAGAATAAGCAGGCCGCTACCCGCAGAGTGAGTTTGCACAGAAGCCTGACAGTTCATGTTATTGCCTGAAAAAGGGTATAAGTTATCTTAAATTGGTCTCATTAACCGCTTTGTGCCTGTGAAACAAGCTTTAAGAATAAAAAAATAGGGGCAAGTTTCCCAGACTGTTAGTTTTTCGAAAAAGTTTTCTTGAGAAAAATACACCGTCTTCCAAAAAGTATATGGCAGTCGCATTGAAGATATTGGATCCTTTATGTCTCTTTTTCATTACTACAGCTACAATACATTTCTTGATGGGGAATATGCATCTTTCGAGCCATTAGACTGATGATGGTATGTACCTCCATTCGAATTCGAATCCTGTTCTTTCGAAAGTGTGCCTTTTTCATTTGTCCACAGTATGAACAAAACAGAAGATAATGTCTGCTTTAGTTTTCTGTTAAATGTTAACACAACATATTCATACAATGTTTCTATCTTTTCTCTTCATTGCCATTCATATAGGATGCCTTGTATCCTCACATACATAAACCTAAAACCGGAAAAAAACAAGAAATCCAGACAACAGCTTAGCACACGTATTTATTTACAATAAACGTCAGTCCAGTGGCTTTGTTCCTTTTCCTTTTTTTGTTTTTTTTTTACATACTTCGTTTTATTATTATTTTTTTGAGCTTTACTTTTTCCACATCTTCCTATCTCCCATGTGCTGTTGTTATTGCTTGTTACGATATGCCCATGTTTAGCAAAATATACAATACTACAATGTAATGTAAAAGTGCTACTGTGCTATTGTCCTTTAATAAACCTTTCAGGAGAGAAAATAAAATTAGAAAGAAAAAGAAAATACAATAATAATAATAGAAATAAAATGAAATTGTTAAAAAAAAGGGTTTCCCATTCATTGCTGCTCCTTTATTGAATTACCGAGTATTCATTTTCACTTTGAAACATTGAAAATAGCTTTAGAGTAAAATAAAAATGCTTAAAAGTAAATAAATAAACTAGAAATAAAATAAAATTTGTTGGAAATGACTGGGGACTAACAGAGGCTTCCACATGTCAAGAAATCCTTTGGTATGATATCAGAAATAAGAAAAGAAATGTGTACACAGGTTCTGCTCTCTGGTCCAGATGGCCTCCAACTTTGAGAACATGACCTTATAACTGGCACAACAATCTTAAGCAAAAATTTGACAAAAAAATTTAATTTTTTTTCTATTTTCAGTTCAATGTTTATAGCCCCGGCCCCCCGAAAACTTAGTACACCACTGTTTTTCATGCTTTGAATTAATGTTGGCTTTCAATTCATGCAAATAAGGCATTTAAGGCATAAAACTAATGTATAAAAAAACCATCTAAAGCCTCAGAGGGATATCATTCAAAGATTGAATCCTTCCACTCGGATTTGTAAATCGACTTACATGGCTGTCATTTTTAGAAGATTTCTGATTTCCACTTTCTTATTTTTATCTCTTCTCAATGGCAATTAAAATATTTAACAAAGTTTTAAATGAAATTGGAAACATTGCTGTTCCACATTCACGGCTAAAATGATCAGGGTCATTAGAACATAAAAGCAATATGAACAAGCCTCTTGGAAGCGACAATTGTTATTGATGGTATATTTTGTTTTTATTTTTAGTTATATATATTTTGTAGAGATTCCCAAAATTTGTAATAGCCCACAGAGATACCAAACATCTTGAGACGCCTCTGCGTATGATTAATGTACAATAATTGTGTGTGTGTGTTTCTATTTAAACTGAGACAATTTGTTGTTTGCACCTTAACATAAATAACTTCTCAGAATTAATCAAGCAAAGGTCTAATGTTTCTGGTTAAATCACTCATACATACATTTGTATACAAAAACAAGCACAAATTGCTAATTAACCCTTTATGGCAACGTAATACGTATACGCCACATTTTACGGTAATTAACATACACACATGAATACCTATATCATATATTGTACTATATGTTTTCGTTGGGTCAAAGTTTAATTATTGAAGAGATTTATTTCAAAAACTACAATCCGTAACAATTGTTTTATATTAAATACACTATTCACAAGTGTTTAAGCTTTTAAGTGTATTTTAAATGTTTTTAAAGATTATCATCAAAAACAAAATGGCTACTCAGTAGCAACAGCATCATCACGGAAGAAAGGAAAGATGAGATGAATAGATCAGGAGAGCAAAACAAAATTGTGTACTCGAATGTTTATACACATAGTAGATACACATAAAAAAAAACAAATAAAAAAAATAAACCATTGACTGACTCGACAACTTGAACCTAAGGGCAACAACATTTTGTGCAGCAAGCATAATAAATATGCAAGCGATATATACACAGATATACACACATACATACCAACCATCCTTTTATAGATGCATACATGTAGTTTATGTATATAAAAATGTTTTAGTTTTTGTTTTTGTTTCTGAAAATACTACAAACAGATGTAAACACTGAACAATTTGATGTTATACATTTTTGAAATGCAATTTTCTTGCATAAATTGAGAATTTTTTTAAAAAATGTATTAGATTTTTCTTCGCGTTGATGGAAGTGTTATCTCTCTCGATTTTAAACACTTTTCTTTTTAAAACCATTTGTTTTTTCTTTTTTATATTCTACTGGCGTACCCAGCTTGCTTTGCTACGCTCCCGACGTGATGTTTTCAATTCAATTTTATATATTGTACAATATATTCTTCAATCATATTTTTTACTGAAAATATACTTCTATTAAACTTTATCTTTTAATATCCTGTGGTTGCTTTAGTGTCTGTCCAAAAATTCGCGCTTTCAATAACTTGAGCCAAGATATTCTCAATTTGTATACAAGTCCATTAATAAAATACATGGTATATAAGAATAAATCATAATGAACCTTACTATTTCGATTCTAATTTTCCTAATTCTATCTTGGCTACCAATATTTGTAAAACATAAACGTGCATAATTAAAATAATTAAATTATTTAATTAAAAAGAACGTAAAGAGAAATTAAATTAATTAAAGCAATGAATGAAGTAAATTTACTTTTATATGGAAATGATCAGCATTTGATCTATATCTGTCCTCTTTCTTGGTAATTGTAAGATCTATGACCCTAAAATAAGTTGTGAACGCTCGGTTGAATCCGAAACAAATATGGTAGATATATTTTAAATCATTGCAATGCCTCCTTCTTCTGTTCATTATTTAGATATACTATTGTATTATATTTTTGTGCACTTTCTTTTATACTTAAAATTATTAGTGGATAAAATGCTCAACATCCAGGTCATACAAACTTAACTACAATTCGCATGAAATATGTTAGAATATTGTATATTTTATGGGGACTGTTTGGTTTTAGCGGAGTCATTTCATAGTTCAATGGTTGTTGTGTGGTAGAAACCCGGTCTCGCAGCCCGCACAACGCTGGTTCGAGAGTCAAGATGAATGTAGTTATTTTCGCAGTTATTATATTTAACATTTATTCGCTATTAAAATTTGGACTCAATTCATTTTGATTATGATCCTGACAACCCTTAACCATCAACCGTATCAGTAAAAAAACATATAGTATGTATATGATAAAACAATGTGCATATTTGACTATAGTCTCACTTATTATTTATTGTTTAATATTTTAATATTCATACATATATTTTTCCTCAGTGTAGATATCCGCCAACAGCTGTTAAGGTCAGACCTGATTGTGTTTTAAGTCATTTAGAAGTATCCATCATTCAAGTCTGGTAGCAGTAACAGCAGGTTAGTACATTTCGAGGCGTCAAAAAGCATCAATAGAGCTGCAAGATTGTTTTTGTTGCCTATTGTTTGTTCTTTTTTCTTTGTTTTCTTCTTCATTTTCATCTCTCTCTTGTCTTGCTTTCCCAATGATGGTGGCTGTGGTGGTGGTTGCATGATGCCATTGCCGCTCTTGAATACTACCGTTGGCATTGGCTTTAGGCAAACAGATATATATACTTACATAGATTCACATTTACACAGTAACATGGGATACATAGATACAAATTGATTGTCTCGAGTTGTTGCATGCTCGAATTAATCTTCATCTATGGTATGTTGTGTATACGAGATTCCATAGACATATGTGCACCTTTCATTTTGACATTGTTTCTGACGGTAATGCCTCTCTTCCTCTCTTCCCGTGTTTTCTTTTTCATTCTTATCGGATCAATTAAGTTGAGTTGTGTCCCACCTTCAAAGTTGATGTCGTTTACTATTCTTTGTAATTAAAAAAAAAAAAAAAACTTACAAAAGAGGCACTAGATTAAAGAATCCATTGAACGTAGACTTGATTTCGAAGGGTTGAATATTTTTTTGTTCATGACCTTAGGAAATTTATATTCTATTGAATAGAGTATGCAAACAAAGCTTTATTTATTTAATTTTTTAATATTTTTGTTTTCTAATTATAATAAAATATGTAAATATTGAATAATAAAAATAAATATGCAAATATCTTAAATAATACAAAATCATATTTATTTATGATTTTATATATTTTCGATTATTTTATAATTTATGAATACAAAAATGAATAATACATTTTCAGCATAATGAACTGTGAAATTTTTATTGCATGAATACAACAAAATCATTTTGGCAATATTAGGTGACTTTATTGTATGAAATAATAACACCACTTCTACTACTAAAGCTTACCAAAGATACAAATAAAATTACACATGGCTATATATACCATATAAGGACAATCATATATACATACGTTCAGTGTATGGTGTATGGTATATGGTGAAATGCATGAAAGCCGTTGGCATGACTATTGTAATGCCGCTTAAGCATATTTGCATTTGAATTGCTGATTTTTAACGCACACAGATACAATTACTCACGCACCTAAACACATATGTATGTGTATGTATATACTCACTGGCTCACTCACTTACTTATGCCAACAATTTTGTGCCTGCTGGTATGCAATGTCTAAAAACAAAATACTATACGAAATGTGGAAAGCGTGTAATTTTCAAGTTAACAACTCTTGACCTGGTTTTATTTGTTCATTCAGTCACTGGGTGGTAGATTGGTAGTTGTGTTATGTGAGTTGCCTGTTTTTAGGCAAATATGCACTTTTAAGTGCAAAAGTCTGCCTAAGTCTGGTTGTTTCGGTTCGCGGTTTAAGCCATATTCAACTGAGTTACATACACAACATATAACACCATGCTGTGCTGTTGGCATTTAAGTTGCCATTTGAGCGTTTCATTCCTTTGTTTGGTTGTCTTTGTTTGTATGTCTGTATACTTGTCTGTATATTTATGCATACATAGTTGGTACAAAAAGATATTGTAGTTTAAGCATACTTATGGCGCTGTTTCATTCGTTGTCAAGGCTAATTTTAAAGTGGCAAATGTTCGTGTTTTTTTCATTTTTGTTCTTTCATTTTTCATCTCATTTTCCTTTTGTATTATGCAACAATGCTCTAAGACTCAATTGACCCTTTAAATGTTGCAGTTGCATTTACTTACCTATCTACCACAATACCACCTACTATAAATAGTTTGATAGGTAGATGTATAAGACTCAATGCCAACAAAAATGTAATATTCTTCTTTACATACGTAGTAAGTATTTTAGATTTTACATACAGTACACATTTTGTCATTCAGTGTTTATATGCATGTATAGAATAGTATACAAAGTACGTATAGTCAGGTATGCTTTTAGCATACATTAACCCCTTTTAGTGAACTTTTATTCAAATAACAAACATGAGACACACTCACTCACTCACTCACTGGCTTACAAAAGCAGCATGGCAAGTAAAATAAAGTATTGTATATAATTGTGTGTGGAAAAGGCGAAAAATGAGAAAAGAAAAGAAAAACTTTTTTGATGAAAAACATTATAAGAACAACTCAAATTTTGTTGAGTGCGATTTGTAACTGTAGACATTACAATAAACAGTAACAGTAACAGTCACAACAATAACAACAACAAACCATCAGTAATATGAACTGCCATGTACAATAAGTATTTATCAACACATAACAAAAGACAGGTAACTAACAACAACAAAAACATTTTAAAGGCATTTGAAAGAGAACTGGGAAAATGGAAAAGAAAAACAAACGCAATTTTAATAAGAAGCAAAACACTCTCAACTAACTGAAACTGAAATTGAAGCAACACAACATTTTGAGAAGAATAATTTTTGTGAAAAGCGCAATGAACGATTTGCATAAAATAATGGCAACAACAACAACAAACACCAGCCCCCTCACCAATGTCCCTACATAAACATGTACTCACAGATACATACACATACCATATATACATATGAATCTAAGTATATACCCATAGACACACATAATCCTGACAAACAAGCAACGTAAAATGAGCTGCTTATAAAAAGAAATACAATATTTAAAATATTCTTTCTTTGTTTTTCTTTTTGATACTATGGTATTTTATTTTAATTTTATTTATTTATATAGTATATGGATATAGTACTTGTTTATATTCATTTTTTTTTGTATTTATTTTGTAGTTTGTTAAAGTTTTCAAAACTTTTACACCGCACAACTTTGTGAAAAACTTTGTGGCTGCAGTTGGGAAACTAAAACAAACAGCTTAAGCACAGATGTCTACTTGCCAACCTGCGTGAGTACGAGAGTGTATGCGTGCTTGCGTGCGTGCGTGAGTGAGTGAGCTAGTGAATGTGAAAGTATTATATGGAAACAAGTAACTGATTATATCTTAAACTATACAAAAATATAAACAAAAAAAAAATTAATTAAATATTCAACAAAATTATATTAAACTAGCTGTGCCCCCGACTTCGTACGCGTGGTATTCGAAATATGTTTGTAATACTTTTTTATTTTTTTCCCAAATTATCAGATCTTTAAGGTTTGCTCATTCGAAAATCAGCCAAAAAAAAAAAGGCAACAAAATTAATTAACAAAATGAATATCTTTTGAATTAGTAGGTCGACTTCGCTAAATGTTACACGAAGCTTGCTACAATACACCAGTCAAAACCGCATTCAAATACGTTTAGCCGTTCTGAGATTAGCGTGCACAGCCACGAAAAGGCTTACGATTTTATATAGATAGATAGATATAGATTTAATTGTAAGTGAAATCAATATGCAATAAATTATTAAGGTACTATCGAACTATAATTGATAAATTTGAAATCTATTATTATTTATTAAAAAAAAATATATATGGTATATGGAAAATACTAATATTGGTCATACTAAAGCTTTCATATTGTAATGAGACGAATAGAAAGCGGTAATATTGTATACTTCCGTCTGTTCAATTTATCAATGGGCGCTTTCAAAAGAAGTCAGCGCTGACTTTTTTGGCTTTCATGCTAGCCGCTGAGTGATTTGACTTTTCTGAACGCAGTGCTGCGAGCTTCTCAAATTACGGCGTTGTTAAATGGGCGGCTCCATTCCCCTCATCTTTAAAACACATATTAACAACATAAACAAATATTCACGATCACACTTTGCTAATTCTTCCACCTATCCTTCCTAACACTCACCCTGAGCTAAAGTTCTAATAATTAATTAAAAAAATGTATTAATTAAATATATTTAAATAAATATTACTACATTACATTCCTAGGAATGCTCAATTTTTTTTTAACAATAGCTTTTTTATTTATTTGTTTACAAATAAAACACAACTGATTAAATTCCGCTGACTTCAAATCTTCAAAGTATTTTTATGATTGATTTTTAATCAGTGTACTCTCTACATTGTGAATGAATTTGTAAATTTGACAGTCACAACGAACACCAAGTATCCGAAAAAAGTCAGCGATTGGATCTTACTCTGGATAGAGCACTCAACTGGAGAAAACACCTGTTCAACAAGCGGACCCAGCTCAACCTTAAGTTCAAGCGCCTGTACTGGTTACTCAGGCTTTGTTCGAAGCTCTCACTACACAATAAATTACTACTCTACAAGGCGATTCTAAGGCCAATGTGGACCTATGGCATTCAGTTATGGGAGTCCACTGCGGTCTGAAATGTAAACATTATACAAAGGTTACAGTCCAAAGTTCTTCGCACTATAGTAGGTGCCCATTTATATGTTCGCAACGATGTCATTCACTGCGACCTCAAGATCGATATGGTTGCAGAGACCATGCAAACGTCCTTGCAGTGCAGCTTGTGGACAACAGCCAGCAACTCCGCAGACTTAAGCGCTATCATTCCTTGGATTTTCCTTTCCGCTTCAATCAGTGAATACCTCATGCAATTTAGCTACTGTCTACATATAATCATTAGATAGATTCTAAATAAATAATAAATTATAAAAAAAAAGGGAATTGGACGAATGATTCTTAGCTGAATTTGATTCTTTATTTATACTTACTTAAGTACATACAAAATGCTAATTGACTATTTTTTACAGATGTCAAAGAAAATTTCACTAAAGTTTAAATAGAACAAGGTGTTGATACACAGTTTTATCAGGTCGGTGAAATTAGTAGGTATTTCATTAAGAATGTTACCCAGTTTTACAACAACTGATATGAACAACAAATACTTTTGATTGTAATGAATGCTCTAGGTCAGAGGTCACTTAATACCACTCAACAACCTGTGCTTTACGGATTGATAATTGTAAATATTGTATACTAAATAATGAATAATCAAATTTTGAGTTCCTAGATGAATTTTGTAATATCCAAAGAGATCAATGACTGAAAACATTATAAAAGGTTAGGAATGTAATGTAATGTCCCATACAAACCCTCTTTAAATTAAAGTTCTTATTAGAAAAATTTTGTTTTTTGACGTATCGAACTGAAATTTGGACACTATAAGTATTCATATTTATTAACTCGTGCTAAAGCTAAAAGAAGTATATATTATTTGTAAATATATTATAATTAATTTTAATAAATACACATAACTAAAACTTTGGTCGAACTTCTTTACATTGATGGAGGGCCCCATCCAATGAATTTGCCACAGGCCTCCAACGGTGTAGTTACGCCACTGTTTATGACTGCAATAATCGAGGAAATCGATTGGTTGTAAAGTCGTAACGTTCGGTTGGAATGTACAATATGCTATTTCTCCTCGCTACGCTGTTCATTTTCAAAGAAGAATTAATTCTCGAATCAAGATTCTATGCCTTACAAAATGCAATAGTACAATATATGAACTTGCATTAAAGTGCAGCTTAAATCAATGATATGTAAATACATCTTAATTAAATTAGGTTCTAAGTACAAGTGTGAGGTTAATGGTATAAATGCCTACTAAGCATAATACGAGTACTTTTGTTATGTGTTGCTATGTTTTGGTATGGTATGATTTCTCATAATTGTGTACTATGTTAAGTATATTGATGTTATTACAGTTTCCGGCAGCGGCAGTATACTAATAGTAACATCAAAAGTCGTTATCGTAAATTTACACAAGCGGATTATTTGACGCCAAGTGTGCAAAATATTCGTACTATGCTGTGGTCAGTGGTCAGTTGATGACCAAAGCTGGGGTTATTGTTGCCAAGATTGTTCTTTTATATGTTCATCCGACCATCTGAATATGCACGCCTTCTATTTGTATGTGTGCAATACTACATGCTACATATGTGTGTACATATATTTGTGTGTTGGGTACTTTGAGTGTAGTTACTGACCATGATTTGAAAATGAAGCACAATCTATAGTTTGCGTTGCGGTTGATGCCATAAAATAATAATAAAGTTTTACGCACATGCGGCACACACTTGCCATCCATCTATTCATTCATCCTTATATCTAAACATCCTTTCATCCACCATCTACTCACTCATCTATTCATACATTTATCCCTCCAAACTCACCATCCATCTATTGATAATTGCATGACATTTGTTTCTCTTAAAAATTACATAAAATAACATGTTATTATTAAAAAATATTATGTGGTTTCAATAAAATTTTAATTTATTTTTTGAAATAATTTATTTAGTTTAGTTAACATAGTTCTAAAAATTCTATTCTAAATTTGATTGCAAATAAAAATATAATTTTATTAAAACAATATTGCAATTTTTACAACAAGGTAAATATTATTTTGTTGTTATCATGTTCAGCGGTGTAGATAAATCATTTTAGTACTGGTAGATTGAAAATTATTGAAACTGTTTGAGTGAATTTTTCAGCTTTAAATATTTTTTCATATTTTGCAATCAATGAAGTTCAGTGTAGTTGAGCAGAATTGAATTGAGTTGAGTGTAGCTTTAAAGCTTCATTTATGAACAGCGTAAGCCGTTTTCGGTATCCGGCAGATGCCGGATGCATACCACCCATGGTTTTTTGTACTCGAAGCGTTTGTACCTGACACCAAAGATGATTTCACTTTACTTTTTTTTCTTTTCTTTTATTTTTTGTTTTGTCTTTCATTTCTTTAATGAACTTTATGTGTTTGCGAAATTGTACCTACCATGAATGAAGAAACGCTGGTACTGTATAAAATTGGTACAAAAACTTGTATACAATACCGATATGTAAGAAGAAAATGATTATTTGAAGATTGCGAATACGCCCTGTGGTGTCACATTGCTTGCTATTGGGACCTGAGTAAAAGCCAAGCGAATTTTTCGATTTTAATTCAAAAGATTCTGAAATAGAATAGAATAGAATAGAATATCATAGAGTTGAGTTCAAATTCAAGGCAGATACTATATATATGTATTCGGCTATTGTTCCTTCATTATCGCTATAGTATTTGTAAGTATATTTAGTTAAGAGGCGGTTAACTGCCTCTGGCATTCGTTCGTTTGCATTTTGTTGGTATTGTGGACTTCGTTGTTCTTTGCAATTAAATCCCAGTGTTTAATTTAGTTTTTAGCGTTTTTATTGCTATTGTCCTTTGTTGTCGGCCGATTCTTCTTGATTTTGTCCTGCTCCAGGCGCTGATCCACCGTTATAATAGGAGCCTGAGCGACAAAAGCGTACTGTACAATGGCAGCTGTCAGCATTAAGTCAATATTGACAACATCGCTATTGAATTGAATTTGTTGATTCCATTCCCACAAATTCAGCTGGTAGCTGGTGCTATTCTACTGATGCTACCTCATGTCATTTATATTTATAAACGTTCATTCAACGACATACTGTGGAGCATGGATGAGAATTGGTGAAATACGATAAAATGAAATGCCATGGAATGCGTTGTTTTCGCATCATGTACATACTTGTTTTGTAGTCATGTAATCTCTGCACATTGACAGGTTGACACGTATGTATCGCGCCTTAGTTTACACATTATCACATATACACACATATACATCGATAACCACAAACACAGATACACATTCATCTCTGTTCCCTCATTTTGCCTGAATTGCGATACTTTAATATTCATGCTTAGTTTCAGTTTCCTTTTAGTTATTTCGTATGTTTAAAACATATAAAAATATACAATATAAATGAAAATTATGGCTAAATAAAGGGGGGGAAAAAAACAAAACATAATAACAATCACAAAAAAAGTGAAGAAAAGAAATTTTTATAGCAAAGAAAGTCCATAAAAACTCTATCAAATGCTGACCTTCATGAACATTAAAAAGAAATAAATAATAAATCAACTCATGCATGAAATATTCAATAACATAAACTGACAAAGATTTAAGTCTTAGCCAATTTGGTTCTACATACAACAGAGTACCCATATATAAGAGACAATGTGTCCGAGTGCATGTTTGTGTGTTGGATGGACGAATGAATGGAAGGGTGGGTTATTGAATAAGAGTCTGAGTCTGAGGATAAAGTCCATTGTGCAAAATTTAGAACTCAATTCTTTATTGAACATTATTTGAATCAAACAAAGTAACACACACAAGAAAACCAATCTAATTCGGTTTCAACAAAGATTTAATACTTTCTGAGACACAAATTTTGATATTATTATAACCATTTATGGGATAAGTTTTCTTATATAGTGTTCTTCAAACGTTACCGTGTAACTCAATCTTAATCATTCCAAAAAGTATTTCATTCCGTGGGAAAAAAGGAACTTATAATAATACAAGCTGAGTGGGTTGTTTGTTTTAGTATAAACATTCAAAAAGGTCTCTTTCTCTCTCTCAGTTCTACGATTGTAATGTATAGGGCCTCCAAAAAACATTTCTATTGGCTACGATCTTTTGCAATGAGTTCGAATTCCTTGGGGATTGGCAGATGAATTGTGTCACAGTTTTATTTCACAATTCAATTGATATTTTTGTCCAAAATTTTCATAGACTTACCATCATTATCATAGAACACTGTATGCCTCTTTCATTTGTTACAAACTTTCTGCTAAAACGTACATACCTGTCAATTTATAAAAGGTACAAAAAAGTAACCAAAGACGAAGATGAAGATAAAGCAAAGTATAAATTGTTAGGTTTTGTTGCAAATTGTGCACGAAAGAAATTGTCAATGCGAACTCGGCACATTTTATTAGCCACAAACCAAAAACACCAAAGGAATGGATTTCATATAAATGTACGGCAAACCTTATACACACATATATATGTGGTATAGTGTGTTTCATTGTGGGTGTCAGTGTTTATGTTATGTGTGTATGATATCTTATAATTTATAAAACCATGCGAGTATATTGAACCGCTGAGTAAAAAATCTGTAAATTGCTTTTAAATTAAGTGGACTTGAATGAAGAAAAAGAATTTATATTTGTTATGTACTATACTTTATATAATAGCTTTAATAACTGAATAATCATTATATACAAAATAATGGAAGTATGTACCATACAATAAAAAAGTTGCATAACTTTGTAATGAATCTTATAGTACAATAGGAATATAAGGAAATCAAAAAGACATCTATAGTGTATGGTAGCATAGTATAGATGGTAGTTTCTAAGTTTTACTTGAATTTGTTAACTCAATTTGGTATCAAGTTACAACGTTACACTTTCTGTGCTTTGTCTTCGTTACTGCTTTAGCCTTTTTAGATAAACTGACAGTTTGCTCGTTGACTGTGGCTAAGCGTGCTTGACGCTTTTCCACATCATCGAACGCTTTGTCATCGTCAATGCTTGAGTTATCCATTCTCCAGTCTTATGGTATATAGTTCTCAGTTTAATGTTCATACATACTATACACATATATCCCTAGATACATATAATAATACATAGTATATATAATATTATGGCTTTCACAGTTGTACTATTTTAGCATTAAATGCTATTCCCTGCGTTTATCAAAACAGACAAGTCTTTATATTTTCCATTTACTATTCTTTGGTATTTACCACTTTAATTTCAATCATGCCACCTCAATCATTTACTTTCATTTATTTTTATATGTATGTCTGTCTATCTAATACCAATTATATATTGCATTTACTTATTTGAAATTCAAAACACGCCAATGACAATCAAACTTCAATTGGCAGATACTCACTCGTACAATAAATGTTTATCTAAACTTGAACTTGTTGAAGTAAAGTACTTAAAAGTTAAACGGTCCTTTGGAATATTCGATTAAGAAAGTGAAAACAAGAAACTTTTAGAGTTTGAGTTAAGCTTGCAATCATTTGTACACAAAGGACTTACGTGGCGGATGAGTAACAATATTACATTTTAAACTAGAAGTATATATTATATTGCATTAAAAAAAAAAATTCTCATTAAAAATTGGTTTGTATTTTGAAAATATTTTCTTAACTGTCAATTCAGTTATTTTTCTTCCTGTGAGTATCACAAAGCAACAATGTGTTTAT
The DNA here is from genome assembly GCA_037043315.1 of Amiota communis. Classification (NCBI taxonomy): domain Eukaryota; kingdom Metazoa; phylum Arthropoda; class Insecta; order Diptera; family Drosophilidae; genus Amiota; species Amiota communis. The sequence continues at coordinate 2,168,512 of JBAMAV010001386.1, read as the reverse complement.
GAAACACATCCAACAGCATCCTGCAAACAATTCAAGAGCAACAAACTCACAAAGGAAAACACAAGAGCAGATTTTGTCTCTCTTAAATCTGTTTGAGATTATTTCAGAATGTTAAGTTAACAGAACACAAAAAAGTGTCAGTAACATTCTGTTAATAGTTATCTCTTAATTTTGTACCACATTCCTTTGTAATGTTTATAACTATTGTATACTTTAACATCCTTTTTGATTTTCCTTGTTTGAAATACGATTTTATTTTCTTTTATTTATTTTACACAATATATTGTAAAATAATTATTAAATCATCCATTTATTGCTTTCTCTACCATAAACATCATTAACCTTTTACTACTACATACTTGATTGCTTTCGCTTGCAATTTCCGTTTTTCATTTCTGAAACGAGCGAACATTATTCGTCATTAACTTGAACTTTTAATCATATCATTTGATTTTTCCCAACCTTTCGAAACTTAAGCCATAAAGCTTAATTATATTCTCTTTGAAAATTCGTACTTATTTTTCTCATTTTTTCCCATTTTTGTTTTATTTTTTTAATATTTTGCACAATACTCATAATTAAAATGACGACTTATGGCATGATGGCTGACTACATTCAAGTGAAATCAATCTATGAATGAATGAGGTTACTTAATGGTATTAAAACAATTTAGGGTGTGCCAAAATTACATGTATATTGTATAGTTAATTGTAAGTGACAGTTCTTTTAATTGATTGCAAGTGATATGATGATGATGATGTGTGTCATCTATTATTATTAGGTTACTTATTAAAAGTATTTTCTATGTCAAAATATTAAAATTTCATCTTCAATTATGTGTATCATATAAATTTTTAGGTTAATTTACATTTATGGGATTAAGTTTGCTATAAAATTTAACCATCAACATATGTATAAAAGTATTGTATTTAAGACTGAATCTTTGAGAATTGATAAATTTTTACTTAAATAAATAAATAAATTGATATCCAAAATATTTTTGTTTTTAATTGATGATTTTGTTTCATAAGAAAAACTATATTTTATTTCATTAGAAATAAAAAGATATTTGTTGGTTTACATGCATGTACAATGTAAAATATAATAATTTGCTGCATTCTTTTGATAACCACATTTCTTTGAATACAAAAAAAAAAAAGAAAAGAAAAATATACTTAGATGAATGAATGAAGAAATGAATTGTATGAAGAAATGAGTTGAGGGAGAACTTGTATTCATGGCAAAACGTAAAGCCAACTTAAGTGGATTTTGATTGAAAAATTTTACTGCTTAATTCGATTCATGAGAAAAATATTATTGTATAATATTATTTTGCCAAAGGGAATTTCAACTACGCAGAGCGCAAAGCGTTGGCAAGAAAGCATGTTAATGTAATGTTAACATAAAGGTAATGATTTAAAATCATCAGCTTGATTCGATATATGTACATATGATTGGGGTACAATGTATGAATACATATTTATTGTTCTGATTCATTCAGGCAGGGAGGGAGTGAGTAAGTGAGTGAGTGAGTGAGTTTGTTGGTGTACAAAGTCTCATATAATTAAGGTTACTCGCAGTGGCGGACCGCCCAGGGCGCTACTTTTAGGGAGTGGCAAAATTTCACAATAATTATTAATAGTGCCTCGTAAAAATTGGCATTTCCGTGGGACCTAAGAGGCGCATAATGAGAAGTCCCATTTTTGATGACGGAACCAGAGATGCCAACTTGTCTTGTGAAAATGAGTTGAAACGGAAGCTGTTTTCTTCTTTAGATAGAATAATTATAGAAATTAGTGAGCATTTTCAGCAGTTACGGAATTTGGCCTAGAAGTTTGGTTATCTAACGCCGGCTATATTATAGATTCGGACGAAACTAAATGTTATCTAGACTATGCATCTGCCGAAATTGACGAGCAGGACTTCAAGCTGGAAAGACTTCGACTGCGGACTCTTATTGCTGCCACAGGCAACGAAAATAAATTAATTAATGCAAAGCCACTAGACTTATTAAAATTTATTGTGAAATCCAAGCTGGAATTGTTAGATAAAGTCAGAAGTTTTGTTTATAATTCTAACAATTATATTATTTTCCAACAAAAATATAAATAGTGCAAATATCTTTCTAGTATTAATTGGAAGTCAATTTGTATTTTATATTCAATTCGCTACTGTCTTAAACTTGTCGATCGTCAGGGTATAATTTTAAGTGCACTATTCTTGTTATATCAATGAAGGTGGCACACGTGTAAGAATTTTTGTTGTTTGCAGCCTGTACAACACAGAATAATGATAGTTGTTCTTGCTAAAAAGTTCAAGAAATTTATAATGACTATATATTTTAGTCTTTCAAATTGAAATACCTAAAAAAGAGGACACCCACGATACGCCACTGGTTATATGTATGTACACATAATGTACATATGAGCTCTTTGAGGAAGAAAGAAAGAATGAATTTATGATTGAATGACTTAAGCAAAGGTTTTCAATCATTTAAATCAATAATAGCATTAACTCGTACTGAACAATATAATGAATGGTTCCAATGATGATTAAGTAAATGGCATTTATACGTATTTCAAATTGATTCTTTTACATAATGTTTTTGTTGTTGATATTTTTTGGAGAACCTTCATAAATTTCAACTTGATTATTAACATTTCCAAAAGGATTTAAAGATTATTATTTCCAATAAGGTTGGTAAAATATTGTGTTTAAAGTATACTACTACCACTAATATATCTTCAATTTATTTGGATTTTATTTGGGAAAAAAATAATGAAAACAAAATAAAGCGAAACTTAATTCGCGCTTCGGGCGGGTTTACATAAATTTCTCTTCTTTTTAAGTATGAAAAATTATGCCACATTTATAACAAAATAAACTGCGTAACTTCATGAACCGAACAATAAATTAACAAATAAATAAAAATAAGAACAGAAAAAAAAAATAAAGGATAAAAAGGACTGCCGAAATTGCCCTTTTTAATTGCAGGTGTTAAATATATACGATGAATATCTCCTACATAAGGTACAATATATATGTATATATGTATAAGTATATGAATTTATGTATGTATAGATAAGTAAAATGAGCTGAAAGTGTAACAGGTGCTTTGCATGCGAACATTGAGCATCGGTAAAATCACTTCCATAAATTTTAAGTACGGAAATAAAGTCGTTTTTTGTTGTTCTCATTCGCTTTTTTTTTAAACTGTTTAAGAGTCGCAATGTGTTTACAACCGCATTAAAAATATCTTTTATCATTAAAATATTGCAGATATCAAAAATGATGGTGTCAGCGAAAGTAAAAAAACAAAACAAAATAGGTCGATTTTTGTTTTACATTTTAATGTCATGCACGCCTTTCCTTGAATATAAATTTGCATAAAAGTATGTAAAAATGTTAAGTATTGTAATACTATTGGACTTTTACACCTTTTAAAAATTTAAAGTATGAATAGGTGTTTTTGTTTTGTCGTGTCATTTGTAACTGTAAATGTAAGCAAAAATCTAAGAAACCATTTGTCCTAGTGTAGACTACGACTAGTTCACAGTCTCTCAGTTTATTACCTTTCGCATAGCTGAAACTTTCTTAGCTCACAACCAAATCTAAAATAATCTCAACAGATAGAAGTATGTTTTTGTACCTTAATTTTTCACAGCACAACATGACTTTAAATGACAATGAAAGTAGTATAGAGGCTGGAACAGAATGGTGAAGCTGAGTCTGAAGTCGGTCGAAAAATCAAATGCAGCTGTCTGTATGTGAACGAACACAATGTGAGGCTGAAGCCGTGAAGTCAAAGTAGTTTGACTTCATTCGGCTTCAAACCATCTGTCCCTCTCTGCCTGTCCTTAAATGGCAAGCACAGCTGATTGATATTCAAAATAAAAGCGATAATGGCTGAACCTCGCATTTTGTTCACTGTTCACCTTCAGACGCAGCTTCAGCTTCACCATTCTGTTCCAGCCTTAACCGTTCGGATCAGTAGTTGTATAGTTACTTTTTGTATAAATTCTTCATATCCTCTGTTAGGGTATGAAAGCGTCTGCAAAACCGATACACATTTTCTGTTGTACTTGATTGCAGTATGACAAATATTTATGGTATATGGAAATAATTCTTACACAACATAATCCGTGATGACGAAAGGTTGATTATGAAAGCAGATGTGAACGGCAATATATCACAATGCAGATCAGATTTAAATATATTTTAACATAATATACAATTTATATAAAAATTAATATCATTTAATTTAATAGTAGAACACAAAATTTAAAAAGTCTAGTGAAATATGAAAAGACTTTGGACATAAAATTACTAGTAATAGAAAAATTCCAAAAATTTGCTATCGATCTAAACTAAATTGTGTTTCAGAAAGATAAAAAAAAAATCTAAATATTTTTCTCTTCTATTTGTAGCCTTTAAGAGGAATATTTTGTTTGTTTTTAAATTGTTCCGTATCCGCAGCGGCGGATGGTGAGTTTATGGGGCCTTGGGTTAATGCTTTTTGGGGGCTTACCTAATTAGTAAACTAATTGCTATTTTGTTAAAAAACTGTTTTCTATAAAGATATACTGGTACACGGTGTAGGAAAAAAAAGAGGATATAAAATTTAAGGTGAAAATACAATATATATTGCTGCCACAATTTGTTTTATTGAATGCTTCAAAGCTTTGCCCTTTTGTTGAGCAATCAAAAGAAAAGGAAAAGATTGCACTGTGGCCCCGTTTCTGGTCTGTTTCAGTTGCAAATGACTGGTTCTGTTGCCGTTTCTGTCCTATGTGACAGTGCGCCATTAGACACACAAACAGTAACTGAAAAACATGATTGCAAAAGAAATCAACAGGTTATGATAGCCTGGAGAAAGATCACTCCCCTTCACTGCTAGTGATTGGCAACGTTAAAAAAATCTTTAAGATGGTATAGCAATTTGGAAAACATCAACAAGTTACTTTAGCATAAAAGTTTCACTGCAAGTGGTGTAAGACTTTGGCTCAGACTGTAGTAAGTACGATTTTAACTGAATGCACTCATTTATTAAATGTCCGTTTACGTCATCAATAATATTACATACATTTTCCAGATGAATATTTATCATATTTTTTTCTTTTCTGTCACTGTATTCTGTTTCCACACCAGTACTTAACTTTTTCAGTTCTCTCTTTGTATTCCTTTAGTTTCTGATCTGATTGGTATCCGTATGTCGCTTACAAACTATTTTAATGGCATAATTAGCTTATTGCCTTCACAAATATCTAAACCAGGGCTTTGTAATTTTTGTCAACTACCATAAAGTGAATCTCATTAAAATTTCTTTGCAATAAAATAAATAAAATTGCAGTATCGAGTTTCGACAGTTCATTAAATGAATTTCCTTCTTCCTTTCGAAAATCAACTTTCTCATTATAATTTTTACAAAAACTTATGAAAATTCTCAAAATGTCAATTATTTTTTTAAGCTTTGACAGCATCATAGTGGCAACACTTTCCCATCCCTGTGTCAAAGCTTCCTGCTTTACGTATTCTTTTGGACTGCTCCAAAAATGTTCATAATTTAGATTGTCATCAATGAGGCTTCGGGCTCCTTATATCACTGGGCCCTATGTAGCATCTAAATAAGCCCTTGAATATATCTCTTATATATCATCTTGTTAACATAATTTTCAATTCATTATATTTGACTTTAATAATCCTTAAAAATTCTTCATTAAATTCAAATCGGTTATATGATTTCATTAAAACTTTATTATTTGCTTTTAATGTCGACCATTTGATTTAAATGCAGTTAAAAACTATTAATTTAAAAACCATTTCAACCAAAACTTTGTATACACAATAATATAGAAAGAAAAAAAAAAACGATTTAAATAAAAAAGTTTTAGTTCCACTTATTTACCACATACTCTTCGCTTACACTAAACAAATACTTAAATCATTTATAATCTTAATATGGTAAGTGTAGTACGAGGTCTGTTTTATAAGTAGTATGTTAATAAACTGAATTTATTATTCTTTTTGTTGAAGTGATTATGGGAGCTGCACGTAAACTTGAGGCCTTTCAAGATAGAAAATGCAGAATATTAAATAATTCAGACAGATTGGTTCATTAAGTTTAATAACACATAAGTAATATACTATACTATTACTTTACTATTTTCAACACCTCCAAATAGAACTAAGTGTATAGTATGTGTTAGTTCTATTTGTGGGGGCTTAAAACATTTCTTGGGCTCTCTAACTTAAGAACATAAACTAAAAAAATAATTGTGTTAAAAAATACAACAATAAAGCCGAATACTTATTAAACACTCCACGTACATACATTTTTTATAATTTTTTTGTTTTGTTTTCATACTTTTTTCTGCATTTATGTAGTTGTTACTGCAGTTTCATTTATATTGTATATTATCTAATAGTTTTTGCACATTTATTTTCTACCATTCTGTATATATATATATATATTTTTTTTTTGTTTTGGTATTCTATGTTTTCAATTAAAAGTTTATCCGCTGCAATGAGTTTATTCAGTGTTCATTCACCTAAGCCTGTGCGAAGTTTTCTATTGCCCGACTGACTGCTTGAAGTTAATATGATTGTTACTATGTCTATATTTTTTATCCCATGCTCTACTATTGAATGAACAATTCTGTAGATCTTTGATAATTTTAGAAAAAGAAGTTTATATAAAGAGAACGCGAAAGGTTTTTTACAAGTTTCAAAATCATTTACAAAACGTAAATCTAGTGATAATTTACTAAACTTTCTGACAGCGAATGGTTTTTGAACAAAAAATATGACTTAACTTCTGTGGATAGGCAGTTATTTAAATAATATTTTGATTTCTTTAACCAAGTCTTAACTTTTCGATTGGAAAATTTGGTACCCAGAGAGTGTTTGCCGGAGAACTCGACTGCTGACGTAGAACATCACATTTCTCAACTGATTATTGCCTATTTTATATCATAATATTGTTTGAGTTTTAGTCTTTTGAATAAAGATCTTTACGCTGTTTTTATTTTCTTAAAGTCATTTGAGAACGTGTGTTACTTATTGTAGTTTAAACATATTTTAGTTCTGCATCTTTGCTCCTTGCAAGCAGTAACTTTGCCTGTTTTGCTTTACTATTTAAATGAATCTTTTATTATCATAGTACATACTACGAGAAGGTGGGTATTTTTCACTTCACTTCACTTTCCATTGCTGTAATTCTTTGCTCTAGTCTTTGCTGTCTCTCTTTGTTTGTTTTGTTACATTTCCACCTACACTTGCTTGGAACACTTCTTGGTATATGGGCATCAAAGAATATGTCACCAATGTTTACGCTTAGCAAACCTGAAACTTTCTGGTCAAGTGAACCATGAAGGAGAAGATTTAGATGATAAACAAGTTCCAGTGGAAAAACTAACTCTTGGACAAAGTGGATAAGTTTCCTATGCAAAAAAAAAAAAAAAGAAAAAAATGCGCTTCACAAATCACTGTGTATAATTAAAAGAAATACGATACATACAATACGTACACTAAGCGAAAAACGCTGGTCTAAGCACAGCACTGATTGTCCTTAAATATAAAACACACCAAATTGAGTTGCATTTTGTGTAAATTGTCTTGAAATGAGTAAGATTTGAACTTCAACTGAAATTCGAGAACAAGTAAACTTGAATTAAGCACAAACAAACATGAATTCAAACAATCTCTGCTTATCCCGATGCCGTTAAAAAAGATATCACCAAATAGAGAGAATTGACACGCCCTCTCTGCAATTTGTTCTCATCGTTTTTATTTTGTTCTAAAAATGCATATACAGAGTGATAAAACCGAAAACATTGTACCTAAATCGACACCATTCGGTGTTGAAAGTCGGCAAACATGAATGTTGTATTGTTTTAAGACAGATACAATTTTAACTGAGACCATTTTGGTCTTGAAGTTTGCAGTTTCCATTTAAGGCACTATAATTCTCTAACGATTCATGCTTAGGTATATTATAAATTTATATGTTACTAGCTGTACCCACGACTTCGTACGCGTGGGGTATAAGAAATATATTTGTAATATTTGCGAGTATTTTTTTCTTAATCATCAGTTGTTTAATGTTGCTGCACTGCAAAAGAGCCAAAAAGTAGTCAACAGAAATATAAATATGATTTAGTAGGTCGATTTCGATAAAATAAACGCTGAGATTATGCGAAGCTTGCTACAATACACCAGTCGAAACCGCATTCAATTAGGTTTCGCCATTTCTGAGATTAGCGTGCACAGACACAAAAAGGCTTACGATTTTATATATATATAGAAAGATATATGTAGATATATAGATTAGATGTCTGCCTCGTTGGCTCGTAGGTAAGGCCGAGCTGACATCCTTGAGCCAAGTGTTCAATTCCCGTTAGAGTCTGGTCCTACACACTTTTCTAATGTACTTATTTCACGAGCAAAATGGTCTCATTTTAGGTTGTTTTGGTCTTATGTCAAATGTACATTTCATTTGATAAAATTTGTTCTTCTTTCGACACCAAATTGTTCTGGTCTTAAAATGAAGATTATATCTTCTCGTTTCGGTACAATTTGTACAATGGTCTCACTTAAAGTTGCTTTGGTTTCTTTTAAGACAAGACCGTATGGTGTCATAATGAACAGGTAACGTACTTAAAGTAAGAATCATTGCAGTTGAATTAAGTTCCTATGGTAACTAAAAACGCAACAATACATACTTGAATTTTGTACTTAAAAATACGTGCTTGAAGTGAGAACATTTCACTTGTAATGACAGCATTCAGCTTGATGGACTATCGTGACCGAATGTACAGGATCCAATGTTCTCAATTTTTTCTCTCTGTGTACATCCTAAACGTTTTAAAGAATATGACACTATAATATGAGGTGAATTTCTGTTTACACTTTTTTGATGGAAGTTTTTGATAAAATATTGGATTTTTCTCTTATGATTTTTGTATATTTCATAAATCTATGTATGTATATATGGATTTGGCTGATGTAGCGCTATGGCAACATATCCTATAATTGAAACACGAAAGAACTTTTTTCGATTCACATTGAACTATTAAAATAATGAATCTCACAAATTTTCATTAAAATTTAAATTAAATTAACGTTCTTTTATTGAATTACATGCAAATTAAAATATTTTATGGTATATGAAATAAAAAACTGTTGTTCAAAAAATAAAAATGTAAAAATTTTAATAAATAAATTGCAAATTATAAATAAAAACTATGTTATCAATACTACATAAGTGCATATGTGTAATTGTTAAAGTTTTGAAGTGTGGATCATCAGAAATATTATAATATTCAATGGAATTTTCTGAATGACGCAGTCAAATTAGTAGTAATCGTTGTATTGGTTAACCACAACAGCAAAATAAAAGAAACTATAAAATTTTATACAATAAATTATATATCAATAACTACATGATTACCACTTATTGATATGTGTTTGTGTTTATTTTCTTTTTTGTATAATTTTGAAATTATTTGCATTGTTTTATTGTACGATTTTTCTGTTTAATGAATTTCCGATTTATTCGGAAATCCACAAATACAATAATCACACACAAAACACTAAAGTTGACTACTTAAAAAGTTGTTCATTCGAAAGCCTGTTTTCAGACCATTTTTTTTTATTTACTTTACGATTTTCCTGAATCAACAGCAAAAGCAACATCAACATTAACATCGCTTTTGTAAGCCAATTATGTAAATTTAAAGGTTTATTTTCCTAATATCCGCATTTGCATTTTCAACGATTCAAAAATTTGCCTGTCGCCTCAGAACTTCATTCATGCAACCATCCATCCATCCACCCTACCAACTATTCATCCATTCTATTCCATTTATCTGATTCATGTTTCCGCTTTGGACGAAAACAATTCACTATGTCAAAAACAACATTCATACAACAAGAGTGTTAACAACAAGGATACAATATTTAAGTAAGTGTTAGATAGATACATAGATACAAATTAGTTGACATAGTCAATATTAAGAATTTAAGATTTTCTTTATTCAAAATCTATTCAATACTGCGGTGGCTTAAAAAAACAAGAAAATTCGGAAAAACTAATAAGGCACAGACGAAAAATTGAAAACAAGGAAATTAACCAGGGGTGGGAGGTAGATGCAGAACATGACAACCATTAATCTGAAAAAAATACAGATAAAAATCAAGCAACCTGCATTTAAAAATCTTAATTAGTAAGGTGTGCGATTGAGATGGCAAAACACGACAACATGATCATAAAAAGACTTTGGTAATGTTTTGTATTAAGCAGGAGTCATGTGCAGTGTATTAAAATAAAAACCATGACAGCCCGCAAAAGAAGAAGACGAGGAAGAAGAAGGTGAACATAATATGGCGAGACATAGCAAAAGGTGGCCACAAGCTAATTTTAACGAATAAAATGGATTTTCTAAAACATATGAGGAGAAACCATTACACAAATGTTACAGCTAATCAATCAGTACCCAATAAATGATTGGGAAGGAGAGGCAGAGCAACGTTTTCCCGGGTGTCTAGTCTAAGTATATTTGCAATCTGTAAGTAAGAAACGATATTCGTCGGATGTAGACAGTAGTAAGGACTTACATATACTTCGATAAATATGCTTATATGATAAAATAGTAGAGACAATGTGTGTGATTAGTAGAAGTAGTTTTATGTAAATGAGTTGTTGTATTCTAAGATGTTAAGACATGAATTACAAATAGGTGAGTGGTAAAGGCATGAGCAGTAACAACAACAAGAAATATAGCAACCTTCATTATCATTGCGTCTACGTGGCCGAAAATATGCAGTGAAGTGTATAATTTTTTGCAGGCTTCATTTTTACTTTTCTTCCTTTTTATTTGGAGCGTCACTAATTTCGATGGCATCCGCGCCTGCAGTTAAACATGGTTTGACTTCTTAATACACATAGTAATACATATGTATATGTTATTGTAGTAAGAGTATAGTATATATACATTATAGTATGTATGCGAATGAGTATGTAAAACTGTTCCAACACTTTGCACTGTGCACACTTCATTCAGGAAATTTATGTTTTTACTTGACTTTCATATTTTTTTTTTTTTTTGTTTTCTTATTTAAAATATTTCCGTTTTCTTGTTGGTTTTTTTTTTTTGTTGTTGTTGTTTTGGTTTTGTGTGAAAGTTTCACAATTTGATGCTCGCTTAAACTTTCAAGTGTAAATAAAAAAAATGTTTGAACGTAGTAAAAGGCTAAGTAAGCGTCTTAACTGGGCTATCATAAGCGTGTTTGTTTAGGTAAGTTTACGAAAGTCCTTTATCCGTTTGTTTAACTGTCGTTGCTAATGGCCTCACACATTATCGTTAATAGAATCCTTCAACTCAAGTTGTATAATATACAAAAGGGTGGGGGAGGCACACAATGTGTGGGTGATATTGTGGGAGCATATGTTCTGTACTATAGTGTAGATAAGCATCTGGAAGATACTGACATAGCACAACTCAACTCAACTCAACTCAATTTAAAATGTTATGTGTATTTAAGCCAAGTTTAACGCATTCTCTCACAACAAGACTTTAAAGCGAAAAAATAAAAAGAAAAAATAAGAATAAAATTCAGTTTAATTTAAGTTTTATTACTTGTTTGTTTTTCAGTTTGAAAATATTCTATATAGAAATAAATTAAATTAATTGTTTGTGCAACTAGTTTCGTTCATTCTTTCAAATTCAGTAACTTGCGCAAAACTAAAGCACTTTCAACACTTCATTTTTATAGTTTATATGTACTATAAAATTCTTGCACGTAAAATGCAAACCTTTTATTTTTAGTTTCCTTAAGTCAGGCACTTTTCCACATTTTTCAAACACTTGTTGGCACTTGAGTGAGTTGGCATTTAAAGTTTATGTTTCGCAGACTGCGTTACTTTAGTTTTGGCACTTTATTCTACTAGCCATTTTTTTCTGTAGTTTTCTACTAAGGATAATGAGGCAACCTTATGAACAATTTTTTGAGAAATAAATTAATAAAAGTGAATGAATTTTATGGAGATTTTTTTTTATTTCAGAAGTGTGTTTATTTTCTGTAAAAGTTTTTTTTTTTTTTGCTAACACAGAATCACGTTTCTTATGGCGCATGAGTGATATTTACAATGAACTCGTAATTGTGAAAATAATATAATCAAACACAAGGAATGAAAAGAGAGAAACCTTCAAAATACTTAAATGAATATGTTTTCTTTTCTTTATCTTTTATTAGTTTTTTGTTTTTACTAAAGGAAATTCAAAGCGACAACAAACATGTTTATGGTGTACGCCTTAATTATGAGTTTTCTGTGTATTTAATGAAAAGTTCGCACTGTGATGAATGTCGGAGGGTAGACGTGCGTGTAACTCAGTAGCTATTGTATGCATCTTTATATCTCAACATCTCAACAGACTAAGGCGTTCCTTAAATAAGAAAAGAATCTTGCGTGTGAGAATCTGATGATGACACAAGAAGCATCATCAGCAACAAAAACGATATTACTAACACGACAACATTTTTAATTAAAAACAAGCAACATAAACTTGTAAAAAGAAAAGAAAAAAAAAAAATACGTGTTAAATAAACATAAGAACAATATGAGCTCACATTCAAATCGTTCAACACAAACAAAATACTTACAATCAGATATGGTAAGGTGAAATTTTATAAGAAAATAACAAGGTGAACATCAATATCAAGTGCAAATTATTTCTTTAGATACTTAATAGTAACAAGATTTAAGAAAGACGTAAGCTGAGTTGCTTAGAGTACTTGCGATCAAGTGGAATCAAATTTAGTTTCCTTATTATGTGCTACCAAAAAAGCAAGCGGCACTGGACCCTTTCAATGGACTGCCTTAGAGCTATAACAAAATCAAGCATTGTCACACCAATTGCATCTGTACACAATATATACTAAGTATATTAATATTGCGTAGAAACAGAAGTTATTAAGGCAGGTATCCGTATAGTCTCAGATTTCTTAACTGAACATTGCAGCGTAATTATCAAAAATTAAGAATCTAGAATTATGAAAGAGAAAACAAGAGAGAGAGAGAGAGAGAGCTATGCCATTATAAAAATAAAATGTTCATCTGTGAGTGAATAAAACCAAAATTTTCGTTTCATGTATGCAACTTGAGCGAACATATTGCGTCTGGTCGCTGAGTTGATTGGATTGATTTTTCAGTGATAGTGTACGATCCGAAAAAGCATACTAGACTTTGTTACCCATGTAATTATAACCTAGAGTGGACAGAAATTGCAGGCATCTCTCCGAAGAAAGTTTTAGAAATTATTATAAATACCAGATACTTGTAGAATCTGTAATTTGGAGCATGTTATAGTAGGTTCAACTGACTAAGCATAAAAATATACAAACCTATATTACCCCCAAGCCCATCAGTGAGTTGACAACATCCAAATAAAGAGGAAACATCTTCTACGGATTCTTACAAAATATATCAAAAGTCATTGTGAAGTAACCATGATCAAGCATTATAAGCCTTGAGAGCAGGGCTATCCAAACCGCGGCCCAAGTGAAGACTGTATGCAACCCAGGTGGCCGAAGTGGCAAACAGAAATTTCTTTGGCCGCTTCTAATCGTATTTTTTCATTCATCACAAATTCTTCTAATGCGGCCCAGGAAACCACAAAGATTGGATAGCTCTACTTTAGAGGTTACATTATAATAGGCAATAATAATAATAAAAAGGTCCAATGGAAGCCACAATAAACTTATGACTATCTATGTAGTTTCTGCTCTGCTCTTCTCTTCTCTAACATTAACTTATCTAATGACTTGTTTTGTATTTCTTTTTTAATTGTTGCATATTGAAGTATTATTTGCAATATATTCCAACATCCAAGCCTCTAAGTATTTTAAAAACATTAAATTATAACTAACGTAAAAACTACCAAGTCAATCAGAACTGTCAGTCATATTATAGTTCATGATTACGTTTCAATAGTTGCAAGTCTGTTAAACTTTATTTTGGTCTTTCTCGCTTCTCTTCTCTCTATTCTTATTTATTCTTTTCTTCTCATTTTGCCAAAGGCATGAAGGCTTTGTTTAATACACAGAAGAGAATAGGATTTCAGTACTTAAGGGACTTGTTAACGCTTATGTTTTGTTGCTGTTCTTGTCCTTGTTGTTGATATTGCTGCTGTTGTTGCTGATAATGCTGGGGATGTTGATGTTTTGGTATGGTGTTTTGCGGTGCGGTGTGATGTGGGGAACATGTTGCTTGGGTCCCTTAGGGCTATGCAGTTTGTGGTTTTAGTTTGCTTTTAAGCCAGTTTTTGCTAGTTTTTCCTCTTGTTGTTATTATTATTATTGTGTTATTTGTTTTAGCCTAAATATCATTGTATGTACATGTTTATCCTTAAATACAATATGCCCTTCCTTCAATTTCCTTTATTATGTTTACCAGTTTGCAGCTGTCAGATACAAGCAATGCAAATATTTACCAAACATAGTTCAGAAACTCTTGTCCATAGATAGAATATTTTTGTGATTATTATTTTTTATGCAATACTATAGAACATATCAATTTGATCTTTCAATAGATTCTAAGTATTTATGCATATTTGCAAATTTGTATCATTTAATTAAATTAAACTTGATATATCCACATGCATTATGCAAGACAATTGAGTGTGTCAAAAATCAACAGAAAGAAAAATAAAAGAATATTTGTAAGTTTCCAATCTCATTTCACCTTTATTCAATATATTAAATTGAAAACAAGATGGGCAAAAAAAAAATGGAAATGAAAATGAAAATGAAAATAAGAAAAAACAAACATAAAGCACGCAACTCAGAGTCAAAGTAAAAAAAAACAGTAGAAATGCTATGTAAGGAAGAAAGCACGAAATAAAGAAATGAGCTAGGGAAGAAAGCATGGGAAAGATTGTTACTAGGGCAAATTGCTTTACCAGGCGTAATTTGTCTTCACTGAAAATGTTTTGCAATTTGTTAACAAGGTTTGTTTTTCAAGTTTTCATGTATTTTGTTTCGGTTTTCCTTACCATTTTATTTTCTGTCGATATTTGTCTTTAAGATTTTTTTTTTTTACTTCGCTTACACATATATTCTTTTTTCGACTTATTTACATTGTTTTTCAAAAAGCACGGAACCAAAAGATTCTAAATGAAAATTAAACATACCATACATAAATATGTTTAGTCTTTGAAAAATTTTATATATACCAAAAACGGAAAAGTATTGATGGAAAATTTAAAAAGATATTCATCAATAAGTAGTTTTTCTTAATATTTGACTTTTTATACTTTCATTTATTAATATTATTAATAATAAATTCAACTGATTTCCTTTAACTTTGAAATAAAATTGAAAAATGAAATAATTTTCAGAATTTATTAACATTTACACAAATATTTATAGAATTGCCTTGAAAAATATGAATCCAAGGCATTGTTGCTTGTCGCATATCATTTCATATTTTCAAAGACAAAACAAATCGAGTAAATGAAGTCGCTCTTTGTCACATCATTCAATAAGTTTTCGATCTGGCACATATTATTCCTGATCAATCGACACGTGTCAAAAATTTTTGTGCAATTCCGGCAGTTCGTTAACAAGTTACAGTGACCCGAAGTTTTTAATTTTCAAAACAAAGGAGAAACTTATATTCGAGTTTCGATTAGAAACTACACATATATTTTGATGAGAAAAATATAAGGGTAGGAAAGTAATGGCATGTCAAGTTTTATAGGGACTCTGCTCTATCAAAATGAACGTAAGTTTACTGTGTTTTAACATGATCACATGAGCAACGATGATGCTAAACCTTTTGTTCACCCAACGGTAGTTGTTCCGGAAAACATAAAAATGTTCACATAACAGTTACGTAAAATAGCTGACACCTTAAGGATATCAGAAGATAGTGCGTTTTCCATTTGTCACAAAAATTTGAACATGCATAAGTTGTTTTCGATGCACAGTGTCACAAGTCGGTTAAAATGATAGTTTACTTGAATGAATTACGTTTGAAATTGTTGCCTTATCTATCGTGATCGTATGGCGCAGAAGCATGGACGTTGACCAACAGCAATGAGAACGTTCGAGAAAAAAATACTCCATAAAATCTTCCGTCCTCTCTGCGTAGACGGTGTGTACCGTATTCAATGGAACAGAGAGCTGTATGAGCTAAACAAGGATATGGACACAGTGAAGCGCATAAAAATTCAGCGGTTGCGCTGGCTTGTGCCACGTTTCGCGTATGAATGAAGAAGTTCCGGCAAGGCAGACCTTCGGGTGGAAAACGAGGAAGGGGACGTCCTCATTTTCGTTGAAGAGACCAAGCTACGCAGGACCTGTTGACATTCAGAATCTCCAACTGGAGCCAGCGTGCAAAGGACAGAACTAGTTGGCACGCTCTTTTTGACTCAGCCAAAACCGACACACAGTTGTAGCGCCACTTATTATTTTTATTTTTATTATCCATCGCCATTTCCAAAACTGGCGACCAACGACTACTGGCTTTTTGCAGACATAGAAAAGATGCTCCAGAGAAAGAAATTTGGCTCAAACTGAGTCCTGAGAGAATTCGTTGTATAAAAGAAGGCATCGAAAAGTTAACGGTGTATTGGAATGAATGTATCCCTCTAGAAGAAGAGCATGTTGATGACCGGATATTTACTGAGTGATGTGTTAGTTGTTCTTACTAAAACACAATATATGATAATATTGAATTCATTATGCAATATTTTATACATTTATCTTTCTTATTGGTTATATTTTTATTTTCCAAAATATTCAAGTCAATTAAATTTTTGGGCATGATTTATTGTCTTTCCTAGAACGGGACATCTAAGGAGCCATCCTAGCCACCAATTTGACTTTAGTGCACAGCACGGCACTCCAGAGCAACTGCATCGTGTTGTTCAACACTTTCATTCATCCTGTGGAGCACCTATTTTTTATTAAGAATTTCAGAACATTGTTACGTAGATGTGTTGACTTTTATTTACGATCTCTGATAAAAGTGGATTCCGGAAATGATTCATAATGCATTGAAAAGAGTCTTCTTATTTCTACAGTTTTGAATTGTTTGCATTAATAAATTAAGTAAATTTTACCATCATGATGATAAGATTTCCAAAATGCATTAGCTTCTTCTGCTTCGGAATACAAGTTTAGATGTTTTGTTAAAGATTTGACTTTTAACATCTTGTTTGCATATTAATTTTTGCTAATACATAATACTTAAGCATTTTCCTTTTCCTTGTGGTGCAATTATATTATACGCTTCAACCATCTACAACATCTTAACTTGCATCCTTTATTGATTTTTATACCCAACTCTTTGAGTATGTTATTTTTGGTATTTTGACTAAGACTCTTAAGTCAATTTGCTTGCCGTAAAATGTTATTGATATACTTGCCACGACTTGCTAATGGTCGTTCAGCTCCATTAGCTTGTCAAATTACTCTTATGCATCGCATAAACTACTCAGTATATAGGTAAGTTGGGCACTTGAGGAGAACGTCAACAGGTGCGTTGGCTTGGCATTGAAAGGATTTTGTTTATGATTGGTTTTCTAGTTATACTTAACTTTACTATTGATTAATGATATCAAAGAATGTTATTTGCATACTCAGTTGAACTATCATTTATATTATACATACGTATAGATTGCTTTCAATGATTTTCACAAATGTTTATAAATAACATAATATACATGAGGAGTATTGATTGGATCTTAAAGTGTGGCAAGATGTGGAGCATAAAATTTAATTGTGAATTCGCTAAAAAATTTATAGATACCTACATATACTTACTATATATTGTACTAGACACCATAACAAATTTTACAAAATATAAAAGCATGTACATACAATTTACTTTGTGACTTTACTACAAGTACATAAGTACATACATATATTCACAGTTCAGCTTTTGTTGGAGGAAACTTGTTTGTTAACAATTTTCGGTGAATTAAATCTCGTGGGTGTGTTTTTGATGCATTTGAATACACACTACTGCATGGGGATTTGAACAATGCAATCCAACAAAACACATCCATAAAAACTAAGAGGTGGTAGTAGAATTTTATAGTAGACTGCTTAATGCATTTGCAAATGGAGTGTAACGTACGACTACGGTGACATTTCGATTGTTTATTTTGGTCCTTCCAAATAAAGTCCCATTGTAAACTGTGAGGTTCATGATGTGCAAAAAATGGGAAGCTAGATACAAAATTCTAAAGCTAAGCTAAAGTAAAAGTACATTTATTGTATTTATTTATATGTATTTGTATTGTAAATCAAGGTGCGTTGTTGCGTAATCAATCGAATTTAATTGTGTTACTTTTCTATAAATACATTAATATAGATAAAGTACATAAGCCGGATTTATTATGAATCATTATGAAATCATTATATTGTATACTAGCTGTGCCCACGACTTCGTACGCGTGCTATTCGAAATTTGTTGTATGTTGCGTGTGTTTTGTTAACTTTTTTCCTAGTTATTAGATGTTTAATGTTGGCGTGCAGCAAAAGAGGGAAACATTCGAAAATCAGCCAAAAAGTCGGCAACAGAATTAAGAATATGAATACCTTTTGATTTAGTAGGTCGATTTCGATAAAATAAAAGCTAAATGAAAACCCAAAACGAAATGAAATGATCTAGAGAAAGAGCTAAAGCTGTAGCTTCAAGTTATCAAAACTAATGTAGCGAATATAATGGAAGAGTAGACAAAGATTAACCGTTTATTCTTTTGCAGGATATTCCCGTTGCTTATTGTTAATAATTATAATTATAATCTATTGTATATATACATATATAATAAAATCGGTCAAGTTAGAGTCGGACTCGAACACGAAGGGTTCCATACCACCGCTCAAGGTTTTAACGTATGCCTGAAGTGGGTCTGTATGTGGAGCCCTCTATGTTTTTAACTTTATTTTTTAGTATTGTTGTTATACACGCAATTGAATAACACACTCTGTTAAAATTTCAACTCAATTTCTCATGTGATAAAGCTCTCTGATGGATGGATAGGAGTAGGAGTAGTAACAGGGTTACTTTGATCATGCTCCGAGCATGAAATATACTTAGTTATTCGGTAATTCAGTTACTTCAAGTTTCGCATTTTACCCATATTAATAAAAAGATTTATAGAAATCATAATAGAATATTTGATGATACATATTTTGTTTCATTTTTGCATAAAACCAGGTATTTTTAGGTTGTTATATTCACATGGCATGATGATAAGATTTATTCGTCAAAATGAAATGCCTTTTGATGTTGCTTCATTTTTTTTGCTTGCAACGAATACAACTTTCTATAAACCTTATTTTGTTCACATTATCAGCAGGGTATGAAGAGTGAGGAATAAATACATGTCATAGTGTCAACAACAAGATGCTTGTTTCATCTTTACTTTTCTCATATCAAAGCTCGGAACAAACTTCTTCTATTAAGATAAACTACAATATTACTGAATCAACGATATGATACACATACATACATACTTTTTCCAGTAAAAAGCAGTCAAGCAGAACACTATACACACTAGCACATATTACTAAAAATGTGTTTGTCATTTGACAAGGCCTCGTCTAAGTAACTTGTAACGAAAGAATTTCATTTTTCTAATGCATCAATAACTGAAGCTTAACACTCTGTCATTTACAAATGCACTCAATAAAATTACCATTTCTTTGATTAAAAGCAAAAAAAGAAAGAAAGGAGAATGTGGCATACAATTTTAGTTTGTTTTTAGCCTAGTTCATTAAATCAGAAAGATATTGTGATATTTTTGTTGAAATTTTCTCAAATTTTGGTAGGTCCAACAGTCAATTACTCGGTACTTCGGAAGTGTGTTCTTCAAAGAGAAGGAGAGTTATAAAAGTTTAGTAAAATATTAAAAATTTGGGGATCCCCCGGCCGACATAATCGACCGCATACTAAAAAAAGCACACATTGCTAATACAATAACTTCTCTATAAACAGTGTTCTTTGCGAAAACTCTATAACACGGCTTCACACAAGCAATGAGCGTACAGCAATAGAGCAGAAGAGAGAGGCACACAAACCTCTCTATTCTCCCATTCTACTGCATTCACAAAGTGTTGTTGGAAAGCGGTTATCTTTAACTCCTATTCTTAGAAAAATCACTAGACCAATTTTGATAAAATCAGGAATGTAGACATCTTGCGAAGAATGCCTTTGAATTGGTTATTTCTTTTTTTTTTTTTTTGTAAAATCGGTTCAGTGGTTTAAGCAGGAATGGCTACACAAATTCAATGTTTGCCGTTTAATTATATAGAAATTTGTTCTTCAGGTTAGTTGTAGTTTGAGCCAAATAGTCAAAGGATTCCTGTGTGTCGAACGCGACAATAGCCATGCAGATGAATGGACACGCATGTAGAACATTGCCTTAAAAGTCGCAAAATGCATTTATGTCACATTCACACTGAAGAGAGACGTTTGCCCAGGATTATTTCTTAGTGGTCAACCCCTAGGACATTATGCGGGACATAGATACCTTCGTATACTTGGACAGGCGTCTTACTTTTAGATCGCACATAGCAGAAGTTGTGGCGTCGCTTAAGGCTAAAGTGGATAAGCTGTCCCTGCGGAACAAGGTGCTCATATAGAAATGTATTCTTGCACCCAGTTGGAGATATGAAATACAGGTTTATGGCATTGTGGAAAAGTTGAATTTAGATAGCATTCGAGTATTTCAAACTAAAACATTTAGAAGAATCACTGGTGCTCCTTGGTATATGCGAACCAGTGACATACTAAGAGATCTGAGCATTTAGAAGGTAGGTGACCTTATACAATCACAATCAAAAGCATACAGCATAAGATTATTGGCTCATCCAAGGAGAAGATTAAAACGTACTCACCCTAAAGACTTAAAAACAAGAACAAACACTTTCAAATGTTAGCACATCTCGATGCATCAACGGTTCTTTAAAAATACTTGAAATCATTTTTCTTATTTAACGTGTAGAGGCAAAAAAAAAAACCAAAATTCTTAAAATTAATATATTATAATAATAACTTGAATGCCAATTTGAAGTTTCTTCTGTAGAAAAATTCACAGAAGCAATTTTTGAAGTGAATTAACTGAGGCTTCATTGCCAAACTTTAACGAAAAGCGCGAAATTAATTTAAATTATTTGTAACGCAAATGGCAACGAAAATAAATGACTTTACATTAAATAAACTGCTTCAAACACAAAAAAAGAAAAAAACAAACACAAACATTAACAAAACAAAAAGAAAAGAATAGTGGAAGAGAGGAAAAAACTGAAATGAAAAAGGAAAAGAATAATTGTTGTACTTCATTTTTCGTCCAGACCGTACGCAGGTGCGTGTCCACGACACGACAACGAGCAACGATACCATACATTCGTGTGGATATATTCGTAGTAGATACATTCATTCGCATGCTTCAAAGAGGAAAACTAAGAACAGAAAAAATACTTTAATAAAAGAAAAACAGGAAAACGTGCTGAAAACCTCAAATGCTCAAAATGAAAATAGAGGAGTCTGGATGTGAGCTTCCTTATTATATGTTTGTTACTCCAATCTGACAAATATGAGGTTTCTGTATTTGTTTGTGTCTGTGTGTCGGTTTGTTCTTACACCTTTAAAAATTAAATGCGGTAAGTGCAAATTGTGTTGTATTTAAAACAAAATTGGTACAAAGAAGTGTTGTGTTTTTGTCTTTTAGTCTCCCTTTATTTTGATTTGTTTCCTTTTGTTTTTTTGTTGTTCGTACTTCTTTGTGTTGTCAATTTGCTGTCCTGTGATGTTTTCTGTTGAGTCTTCGTATTAGGTCATTTCAAGTCAACCTGGTTGGTCTAATTAAAATTTTAAATGTTTAAACAAATGACATCTGAAAAATGTCATTAATTAGTGTCATTTCCCTTTATATGTATTTGTTTAGAAATTATGAAAGATTATGAGATCACTGACAGCTAGTACCCGAATATATAATACTTGCCAAGACATTTTTCTTCTTCTTTGTGTTATTTACAATATATAGAGTCCATTTCTTTTCCAAATGCTTGTAGTGCAATTGGAAGTAGGGTGACCTTAGTATGCTTCTCATTCGATGGCCTTTCTATGTACATTTCGTGTTATCCTCGAAGCAGTGGGTCCTGCAGTCTTACTCCTATCAGCCGGCTGAACTAGGCCTTCCTAACTCTGTGTCGTAATGTTATAATTTATCTTATATGTCAACACTATATTGCTATTTTGGTTGTTGTATATTACATTTAGCCACCAGCTAAAGACTGCACTTTGCTTCAAAGCTCCCCTCCGACTATAGTGTCAAGGGTAATCTAGGAATCGCTATCAGGATTCAGACACCTTATCATCAAGCAGGTCACTTGGTGAAGAAACATAGTTTGAAAACTTCGACCCAAATTAATATTTAATTACCAAATGAACCCAACATTGAGTCGATTAACATGTCTATTGAACCCATGAGCTTTCTTTTCAATATGAATAAAATTTATTTATTTATTGAAAATTCTTAAGAATATGAATAACAAAAATTTAAAAATACAATTTTTATCAATGAATAAATAAATAAAATAATGGTTGCATTTCTCCTCGAATTGTAACATATTTAAAAAAAAACCATTAACACATTGTTATACATTTCTATCTATGATGATAAATAGTCATAAAATAGTAATAAATATTTTTACTATTAAATAATTAAGTACATATGAACATACATTTGTGTGATTATGTACATTTTCCAAAAATATTTTTATGTATTTTTAATTTTTAAAGTATCAGTTTGTGCTAATAAACTTAAGTGCACTTGTGGCAAGATAAATTCGTTAAGTACAAGTATCAGATACTAGAGAAAATAAGTAATATATAAACATTAGAAAAATACATTTTTAAATGTACAAAATTCTGTTTGCAAACAAAAGCACTCAACGATTTATTTGTTTTTGTTTCTATATTTTCTTGTTTTTAAAATATCCACACGAGTAGCAAACAAAAGGACATTGAAGCTTGTTGCATGAATTGCGAAAATAAATGTTTAACTTTGTGTTGTACTAAAATAGCAAAGTGAAGTTCAACAAACGTGTAAATACTAAAAAGAATAGAGGGAAAAATAGAATAATAAAAAAAAACCAAAGTAAAGGTTTAGAGAAAGTGCAAAAATAAAAAATGCAAGACAAAAAAATAGTAAAATCTCTAGAATACAATGAACACGAAAAACGATCAGAACTAAAAGAACCAAAGAAAGAACAAGTGAACAAACGAATGAATGAAAGCACTTAACACGCTTTTGCAAACACCCTAATTTATGGGATTCTCTTCAATGTAACAGTTTTAGATACACAAATACATTCATGGATACATATAGAATAGTAAATGTATATACGGTAGTAAAGAGACTCTATATCCGATTTGCACACAACAACGATAAAGATACAAACAAACAACAGACATCAAGATACCAAAAAGAAGATTAACTACAGACGACTAGCCAAAAATAAAGAAGCATTCTTTCACAAAAGAATGAAAGAAAGAAAGATGAAGTCAAAAGCAAATGCTACATGCAGTATAACTTATGAGCTCTCACTTTGGTTACATTGGATTTGATATTTGATAAGAAATGGTACATGTAACTTCCTGAATTGTTCAGACATTTTTCATCTTTCATTCTATCCAAAGCATTTTTGAGGTGTTAATACTTATAAAATCTTTTAAATAAAAAATGTATACAATAATATAAATTTATATACATACTCATAAGTTTTATATAAGTACTTAGCATACGATAGTACATACCCATTTACTCACTAGTCTTCATGTTAAAACTTTGTGCTTTGTTAAAATGTTAATTAGAGCAAAATAATTACAATAATTGCACTTGATGTTTCTATTTATTAATGTATTTTTTTCCCCTCATTTATTAACAAAGACAAATGAAACTTTATGTTCCAGATTAAATGAGTTGGTTGTGTTCTCTCTTGTTTCTCATTTTATACACATAGTCACAATTATGTCAGTGACAAGCTACTGAAAAACACTGCAAAATACTGAAAAATGAAACAAAAATTAAACGAAGAATGGCTAAATGATGGGGTTACAAATAAACTCCATTTACTTACTCGTACCACATACATTTGTTAATGTTACTTCTCTTTAGTTTTTACAAACAAGCAGTTGATTTCAAACAAATGGTTTATGTTTACTAAGCTATGGAAATATAAAAACTTCAACAATCCTCTCTTAATTTGTAAACGTGCCGACACTGTGCTTCGCTTCGCTTCTTTTCTTGTTCCGTTATTCGGTAATTAATTTTTGTTCGCATTCGAAGCTAGGTTTTAAAGCTTTAAAGTAAGTGTTGTTTTATCAGTGAATGAAGCACAAGTGTAGATATTGTAACCGAAATTGTATTAGTATAACATATAAGAAGATTCTACAAGTCTGCAGCGGCCTGCCCTAAGGAAAAGAAATAATTTTTAAATTTAAGTGAAATTTTACTTTTTTTTATATGGATTTAAAATTGTTGAAGAGCAACCACTTGAAAAAGGTGCCAACAACAAAAGAGATATGGACTAGCATTTTCAGTGATCGGAGAACAATCTATAGTAAATATGAAGTCAAAAAGGAAAGGCTAACTCGATTTTCCTTGTTGATAATTTCTCCAATGAACGATTCGTCTATGCCCTAAAAACAACATAACTGTCCCCTCTTGTGTGTAAGGTCATATTAAATAATTTTGAGACAATAATACCGACATGTACAATTTTAAGAATTTATTTACTGTCACAACCAGAGTACATGCATGTACTATAGTATATCACTTATATTTGCTCTGAAGAAAATTATAATAAGTATATTGTATTTTTCAGCAAAATATCATTTTAAGAGAATTTTTTTACTAATTTAATAAACAAATTTTAATATTGTAGATATAACTTTGATTAACTGATTCAAGAAAACAAACTAAAGTTAAAATGTATATTTGGGTGTTTCACATGGATTGTAAATTAAATTTACTTTATTAAAAGTTGCACATCAAGTTTTGTCCTTTTAGCAATAATTGCTTATAGTAAGTTAGAATATACATGATTAAATTAGTTTCATGTCAGTTTTGATTTCATTTTTCATTATTGTATTTTAATACATTTTATGAAACTTTTACTATGTACAATATGTAAGTTTATAACATACTTGTATAGTAGACATCAGCAACACAATTCAAATTGATCAATATGATTTTTCGTGTATCTAATTAATTGTCTCAGTCTTTTGAGTTACTCTTCAGTTTCTACTTATGTAAAGTAAGTTCCCAATTCCTTCAGTAAGCAAGTTGCAGTTTTCAGTTTTTTTTCCTATTTTGTCATTCGAAATTACATTATAAATTCATTGAGGCACGTCAATTACATGAAAAGCTATAGTAGACCCTAAATCTGGAGGATGGTTTTTATATTAAAAACGCCTTAAAAAAATGTCTGAAGAATTTACATGCATTTATGTATAGTCCAAGCTAACACACTTCGTACCATCGTCGAGCAATCGATTGAATGGCGCTCTCCATTATATATGATGTTCGTCGATTTCAAAAAAGCATTTGACATACTTAAGCGCAACTCCATCTGGCTGGCCTTGAATCGAAAAGGAGTCCCCCGAAACTAATCCGCCTCATATCAGCGCTGTACGCGGACTCTGAACTGGCGGTCCTGCACAATGGCAGTATCAGCGAGTCATTCACCACCAACACTGGAGTAAGACAAGGCTGCCCCCTTGCACCGCTCCTCTGTGCCATTGTGTTGGATGATGTTATGAATAGCATCACCCAGCAGAAGAAAACTGGCATAAGGTGGAACCTATCACGCCATCTGGAGGACTTGGACTTTGCCGATGACATTTGTCTCCTTTCTTACTTAGTCGTGCTGGCTCGCACCGTTGGACTGGAGATAAACATTGAAAAGACCAACGGTTGTGCGATCGATTTCGTAGAAAGCTTCTGCTACCTTGGTTGCACCATTACATCAGACGGAGGAGCGAAAGCGGATGCTATATGCAGAATGAGCAAAGCAAGGTCAGCATTTGGCCGGCTCAAACCAATACGGGCAAGTTCCCAAATTTCTAGACGCACAAAACTACGAATATTCTCCGCATGTGTGAAATCAACGCTACTATACGGAAGCGAAACATGGCTGATCTCGAATTCCATCACACAGAGACTCCAAGCTTTCGTCAACAAGTGTTTGAGGATTATATGCAGAATATTCTGGCCGAACACTATTTCTAACGAGGCACTATGGCGTCTAACAAACGAGGAACTAATATTGAAGCAAATAAAGAAGATCAATCCAGCGTGAGCTTGCTGATTTCAACATCACATGGGATGGCGCAAAAACAACAGCCCAGAATCGTGTGCGATGGAGAAGTCTTATAGAGGTCCTATGCTCCAAATAGGAGTGGACAAGGAAGGAAAAAAAAAAAAAAATTCCAACCATAACCTCGAAGAACTTTTGTATTAAAAAATATGCCTAAAAGTTTAAATTTTTGTAGCTTTATAAGAGGATATTAAATACTATATTGGTAATAGTTTCGATTTCTTTGGTTACCTTTTATTATAAGTATCTTCAGCTGGGGAAACTAAACTTAAATGAAATTCTTACCACATTCGTACATGTATATCACAATATTAGTCAAAATTGTAACGAACTTATAATAAAGTATCTCCCAAACAATCAGTTTATTAGAATTTAAACTTATTTACACTTTTTTATATTAATTTAAAAGTAATCATAGTTTTAAAAATTTAATCCCATTTAAATATTATCATGTTAAGACTTAAAATGAGCTATTTGTAAACTAACTTATGTGAATATAAAAATGAAAGAATAAAAAAATGAAAACATGTGTAACATGTGTCAGATAAGCTCCCATCTCTTCATTTTATTAGGTATATAAATAGAGTTTAATTTAAGGCATAACAGGCTTAAAATATTATGCAAATTCTTAAATTGTTATAAGTGTGAAAGATATCATGACATCTACATTTATGTGATTAAGTTTTTAAATTTAAAAATATATTATCAATTAAACACTCAAAAATCTCTGAACAATATAACATAAATTCATTAAAAAAATATACATATATATTGTAATAACTAAATACCTGGACATAACATATCATATTGATTTAATGCATAGGTATTATTGTGCATAGGTATAGTTCAATAATTATATGTTACAACAAAATGTAATTGTAAATACATAGTTTCAAATTAATTATTATGATAATGATGATGCACTTCAAAAGCAATTTTAATTAAATTGTTGTATAAAGTAATTTTTTGAAATATTTCAATATCCTTTGTTTGATTTAATGACCTTATCAACTTTTCTGACATTTGATTTTGTGTATCAAAGTGTGAAATTGAATCAAATGCAATTTCTCGCAACGTTTGGTGCACTATTCAAGATGCAAACTGATATTAATTAAATTTTATAGGGCATTTACTATTTAGTTTAAGGTATTATGGATATGTTGTCATATTCTCTGTTCATATCTAGGGCTATTAAGAAGAATGTTTTAACTGCTTGATTCGAATTTATTGAATTAAACTTATAATGAACTTGATGACTTCATAAATATTAGAAATATTAGACACATTGTCTCTGAGGTTATATCTCATCTCTAAAGGCCTAAGTGACCATACTTACCAACCTTACCTAAACTAAAATTACTTATGTACTATAGAAACAATGCGTACTTATTGCTATCAAATATTAGAGTTGCTTGCTTAAACAATTAAAAAAAAAAAACTCACTATCTTATCAAATGGTGTATGCCACGAGCAAAGAATTTAATAGTTTGCATAAAACTTTATGATCTCAAAATATCTATATATGTTGCTTTACGAAAATACTGTTGCGCTTCGGTGCCCTTTGATAATCTACTTGTTCTATAAGGTGTGAGAAGAAATGATTAAGAATACAACAACATATCTAAAATATAGTTTATAACCAAACCTTCCTGAGATAATTTTTGCAAATTTGTCAAAAAAAAAAGAAAACAAAGTTGTATTTGTTATCACACTTACCAGACGCATTGAGGTATTTGGCCAAGGGGTAAAGAAAGATCAAGTGAAAGAAAGTATTTAAACTCTTGTGAAAACCCATAACAATCACAAACCATTTGGACTTCGTGGTAGAAAGTTCTAATTGAAAAGTGTACAGTATGAAGGTTCTATTTTCACTCGCCGCACTTGCTTTTCTAAGCATTGTATTGGTCTCTGCTAAACCATCGGCAGCACGGTTAGATGACTACAAAGTATATCGAGTTTCGGTGCAAGATGAGGAACAGTTGAAGGACTTCAAAAAGTTGGGTGATAACTTGCCGGTTGCCTACTTAAATGAAATCAATGGTGTTGGCCGCACTTATGACATTGCCATTGGACCAGAATTCCAGGAGCAATTGGAAAAGTTACTGAATTATCTTGAAATGATCGCAGAAGTTACCATTGAGAATATACAAGAGTAAGTAGAAATTAATAACGTCCAATTTGAAAAATTCTATGAAAAAATTGTTTGTGCTTAGGTTGATTGAAAACGCTTTCAATCCTGGAGGCAATTATTCAAAAATGGATTGGACTAAGTATCATTCATTGAATGAGATTTATGATTGGCTCGATTTACAAGTGGTATTACACTTGAGACATCTAAGGCCCTACACTTTAGGTTACTCTTACGAAGGCCGTCCCATCAAGGGTGTCAAATTGTCTAAGCGCAAAGGCAACAAAGCCATCTTCATCGAATCAAATATTCACGCCATTGAGTGGATTTCATCTGCTACAAGCACTTATTTTTTGAATGAATTGTTGAATTCCAATGATCCAGAAATTCAGCGGTTGAGTGAAGTTTATGATTGGATATTTGTACCAATGGTCAATCCTGATGGTTTCACTTATTCACACGATGTGGTAAATTTACTTTCAATAATCTAATCAATCATATTATGATACATGAAAATATTATGTTTCATAGAACCCCTTGTGGAGAAAAAACCGTCGTCCCACAGGATTCAGAAACTCCTCTGGTGAATGCTATGGTGTCGATATGAATCGCAACTTAGATTTCCATTGGGGTAATGCCGGCTGGAACATTGATGTCCCCTGTGATCATTGGTATGGTGGTGCTGCACCTGATTCTGAACCAGAAGTCAAAGCACTGGAGAAGTTCATCAATAGTTTCGAAGATGACTATATTCGCGTCTATATTGCCATGCATTCATATGGACAGTATTTGTTGTTGCCATATGGTCATACCACAACTGAATTTCCACCAAACTATGATCAAATGTTGCGCATTTCAAAGGCTTTTGCTGATAGTGCAGTGATACCCTATGGCACAAATTACACTTTCGGAGCTAGTGCCTTGCTTAATTGTAAGTATAAGTTAATGAAACGATAAAAAAAGCACATTAATTAAATTCCTTATTTTGTTTAGATCCTGTCTCGGGCTCAACTAAAGATTGGGCTTATGGTGTGAAGAAAATCCCATACACATGTACATTGGAGTTACGTGATAAGGGCACTTATGGTTTCTTTTTGCCAGCCAAATTTATTATACCTGTTGCTGAAGAGGTGACATTCGGACTGAAAGCATTGATTGCCAAAGCCAAGGAGGAAGGACTTTTTGAATAAATACTAAGTAGCATAAGTCTGATATATGAGATTTTACAATAAACTCAATCATCAACAAGTATTTAAAAATATTTATAACATTTATTTAAAGCTTTTGAAAGCTTTAGGCAGGAAATTAATCGTTTGGGGAAGCTTTATTTGGGAAATTCATTGTCATATGAAATGTGGGTAGTTTCAACTGAAAGTAGTCAGACTTGTCACCTATGAAATTACAAGAACTACAAATATTTAAAGAAATAAACATATGAAAGTATAAATTCATATAAAATTCTATTAAACTGAATTAAAATCGTCTTTAGAAAAGATGAATTTTGTATTTTTCTTTATCTAAATAGCAAATGTAACAAAAAATGAGATTTTCAAAGATATTAAAAATTAAATTAAATTAAAATGTTGCCAATAATGAAAACAACTTTTTATCATTGCTTTTTGACTTTCGGATAGTCAAACGGTTATATACCAAATCCATTTTATAGCTTAAGTCATTAGACATTCATTTATATCTTCTTTTGTAAATCTCTTTGAATGGCAGAATGGATGGAAGAACGCCATGCAACATAACCATCTAGACAACACATCATTGCTTAGAATGTTGAAAATTTGTTCTAAAAATCATAACCTTTCTTGTCTCTGGAACACAAACTTACCAATAATACCAAAAACAATCAAAAAACATATTCCGAATACTTACTTAATTCCATTTAAATATTATCCAGCATATTTGAGACATCATTGCCATTGAGTGGATTTCATCTGCTACAAGCACTTATTTTTTTGAATGAATTGTTGAATTCCGAAGATTCTGAAATTAAAAGGTTGAGTGAAGTTTATGATTGGATATTTGTACTAATGGTCAATCCTGATGGTTTCACTTATTCACACGATGTGGTAAGTTTACTTTCCACAATCTACACAGTCATGATATGATTGATACATGATAATACTATGATTCTTAGAGCCCCTTGTGGAGAAAAAACCGTCGTCCCACAGGATTCAGTAACTCCTCTGGTGAATGCTATGGTGTCGATATGAATCACAACTTAGATTTCCATTGGGGTAATGTCGGATGAAACATTGATGTCCTGTGATCATCTGTATGGTGGTGCTGCTCCTGATTCTTTACCAGAAGTGAAAACATTAATTGTAAGTACAAGTCAATAGCACATAAAAGTTTTTTAGTTAAATTCCATATCTTGTTTAGATCCTGTCTCGGGCTCAACTAAAGAAAATCCCATACACATGCACATTGGAGTTACGTGATAAAGGCTTTTATGGTTTTTTGTTGCCAGTCAGATTTATTATACCAGTAGTTGAAGAGGTGGCACTGGGACTGAAAGCTTTCATTGCCAAAGCCAAGGAAGAAGGCCTTTTTGAATAAATAATGATGTGAGACTTGACAAGTTACAATAAACTCAATCAACAACAAGCTGTTACAAGCTTTTCCTAGGTAATTTATCGTTCAATAAAGCTTTGCAGAGGGAAATTTATCGTCATATAAAATGGTTGTAGTATTATTAACCATGTAAGTCAACCAATTTGCTAGCTATGAAATACTTTGAAAGTTCAATTAAGCTTATATATTCATGGTATTTAAGAAGTCTAAATAAAAAAACAATGTATTGTATTCAAAAGATACGTGTGGATACAATACAAATGAATTGTGTCCGTAAATGTATAAGCTTTTGGTCTATTAAATTGAAATTAATCATTAAAAATTATTTTTTTTTAATAATTTTATTCTTATCGAAATAGTAAATACCATTTTCAAACGAATTAAAAATCTCAAATAAAAATGGAGCCTAGAAAGAAAACAGTATCATTGCATTTAGCCTTTCAGGGAACTTAAGTGGTTAGCGAAATGGATATTTGCCACATCTGCCCAAACCTGAAGACAAGCATTTACTGTGTCACCTCTTCTAAAATACTTTACATAGAAAATTGTTCTTTAGTTGTCCATGGATTACGTAAATGCATACGAAAAATAATTAGGTTTTTCTTTTGTATACAAATTGTGTCTGCCAAGGATACAAAATTATTACATTTAAGCTATTAAGATTTTAAGGAGTAAATAAGTATGTATATATTGAGAAAACTCTAATTAAAGAATGTGTGTCACTAAGCCAACCAAGTAGGTCTACACACTTCTGTGAATTAAGTGGTCGATTAGATTTTATCTCCCATGTTAATTTATTTTTCTCACCAGACACAATAACATTGCAGCAATAGTAATTCCATTACTCATATTTCGTACTTGTAATTAATCCTATTATGTGAAGTAAACTGTTATCTGTATTATAACTTGTAGTTGTTATTCTTGCCACAAAATAAAATTGACCGAATGTGTGTGAGAGTGAGTCTAGATTTTAGAGGAATTGCGTTATGTGCATAACTGATAAAAACCACACAACTAGTCAAGAATGACATTCATAATGATGATTAAGTTTTACCATATCGTAAATACTAATAATTAACGTTGATGAATAACTAAAAAAAATACACTACAATATTATGTATTTGTCTTGATGTTTATAACTTGGAGATTTAACTAAATTACGATATCCGTCCTACTGAACATATCTGCTTATGAATGCCAAACTCTTAAATTCTGTTAGTAAGTCAAAAATCAATTGCTAGAACAAGTAGCCAAGCATAAAATGTATCCATAGCCCATCCAATTGAAGTGAAATATACGTAAAGTTTAATGTTAAAAAATTAAGCGATAGTTCTAATGAATTTTGATTGATTTAAATATGTTTAAAATTAATGGAATTTAAATAATCGGCTTATCTTGGACATCGAAACTTCTATTAATCGAAACTTATTTGCTGAACCAACTCATATATACACTATACACATTGCAATGGTAGATAAATTTCCAATGCCAAATTGACATTATAAGAAAAAGAAAACATAATTGTAAGCTGTCTTCCGAATGAGTAATTTAATGTTTATTTGAATCAATAACTTACATAATTACAACACCTATCACAAACACATTTACATGTAGACATATGTATGTATCTAAACATTACTAACAATATTGAACTACAGATAATATATATGTATGTATGTATGTATTTGTATTTACGTATTTGATATTATAAATATTTTGTATTTTAAGTACAATACTATTGTAAGTAAGTATATTGTTAAGTCAACTGTACTAAGTATATGAGTGTTATATTCTTTTATTATTAAGTGTTATCATTATTCGTTATTGTTATTATTAGATTAGACTAAGGACAACAGACATCAATGATGATGGAAGCAAACGACAATGACAACCACATGTTGATGACGCGGGACGATCAAAGTCCCATATCCCATGACTGAGTCAGTGACTGAGTGAATAATTGAGTGAATGATTATGGGAAGAGAAGTAAGCGTGGAACAAAAAAATAATAGTAATTTACTCATTTCGAAATTTGCACATTGAATGACTGTAAATGAGAGAGAAAATCATCAACCCGACCACCAAACAGAATTAGATGCGTCGTCCTTCTTGATGGGGTTTTCTTGGCGTTTGTTGTGAGCGGAAGCATAAAGGGTAAAATGAAACAAATAAGGTCGCACACATGCTTATGAGGGTGAGAATATGTGTATTCCAATACGAGTATACTTATAGCAGCAACAGTAGCAGCTGTTTACTTTTTCTTTGAATTTTTGATATTTGGTGGACTCAATTTGAGATTTTCCAGAAAAACAGGTTGCATATCAGCAAACCATGAGATCTCTTCACGTTCACGTACTGGCCCATCTTTGCATGTCAGCCAGTAGGTGTTCATCAAACCTTTGCCCTATGACAATGAAATAAATATAAATATTATTTAATAAAAAATGATTAATGAATCCTTAAATTACTACTCAAATGCATAATATACACTTATGGTATATGTATGTTACCTTCACATCGATGAGACCTCGTAGTTCGGTTCTAAAGCCACCCACAGCTTGAAGCGCCTCATGCATTTCCTCGGTAATGTGGATTTTATGTGCCTCTCCTGTGGACTCCATGCGTGAGGCTGTGTTTACGGTATCACCAAACAAACAGTAGCGTGGCATTTTGGTGCCAACTATGCCGGCCACAACTGGGCCAGTGTGGAGGCCACAACGTATTTGCACAAAAGAACTGGATGAACGCGGCACGGGAAAAAAAGATGAGGCATCAAGCAAATCAAGCGCCATTGTTGCTATTTCACTGATGTGCTTATTGCCTGCAGTTTTGTTTCAGTTTCAGTTGTAGTTTGCCATGCATTCCATTCACATAATTCGCCGAAATTTTCCATCATGCGTAAAACATTCAAAAATACGAAACAAGACTAAATTAGCAGTTGCAGTTTGCAATGTCAGTTTGCTGTTGCCATGGTTGACTTACACATTCAATTTGCATTAATTTAGTAGGTACATCCATATACAAATGTACCCTAAGGGGTCGGTCATTGACTTACCGTTTTTAACTGGCAAACCAGAAGCAACCATGTACGAATCACCAATTGTTTCCACTTTATAGACATCATAGCATTCAATGCGTTCGTCAAAAACACGATAAAGTGAGTTAAGAAATGTGACCACCTACAGTGCAAACCACCCAAAGAGAATGATGAGCATGATAGCAAAGCAAAAAGATATTTTACTTAAATGGCCATTTTAAAAACAAATTGTTTTATACTGAAGAGCGATTAGCATTACCTCCAATGGTGTACACTCTGCGGCAATTTCGGTGAAGCCAACAATGTCGCTGAAATAAATCGTAGCAGTCTCGTAAAGCTCTGCGGGCACCTGACATAGGTTAGCAACAATCAGTGAATGACAGGAGCAGTAAAAGATATTTAAATAAAAAATCTCAATTCAATTAAGGATTCAAGTCAAATAGTAATTAACAAAGAACAATGTTAGACGTATACACAATGCTCACTTATATTGTATGTACATATTACGTATACACAGCGTTGGACAAAAAAAAATAAATTAAAAATTCATTCCTTTCTTATATATTCGTTAAATGTAATAAAACATTTAAAGATAAGATAGTACCAAATACCTGTTGGGTTTGCTTAAGTTGCATAGCTACACTGGGTGGTAACATTTGAAAGAGTAACGAATCACTTTTACGTTTTTCACGTTTAAGTTCCTTTGCCTTCTGAGCCAAATTCAATGCATACATCTAAAAACCACATTAAATAAATTTAAAAGTTTATAATATAGTAATTTATAGTCTCCCTCACCTGTATAGTTGCTGCTGCATTTTTAACCAAAATTATTATAATAGGCGAAACACACAAAACAACTACAAGTATCCCAATGCCAATTGCCTCTTTTCGATCAGCAGCAATTAATGTTTCATCTACATAATTTCTGAATTAATAAGTAAACAAATAAATTAATTTTACAGAAAATATATGTTTATGTATTGTATGAAATCTTACTTGATAAGTTTTCGTAGTGCCTTTTGTAATATACGCAAATCATCAGTATAGTTGTGCATGAATTCATAATATTCAATGGCATTTTTTTCATCTGAGACATTTGGTTTGTTCTTCAAAACAATGCTACTCCTATTGAATGCACAATTTCATATTTATGTTGGTACTATTTATATATACCATAATATTTAGAAAAGTTTTTAACATACATAGATTTCATGCGCTGAAACTTCTTTGTCTTTGTTATATTCATAAACGTGGAAAGCAACTGTGGTGCATAACTCAATGAGGAGTTGATCAATTCGCGCGCCATAAACTCGTAGCGCACGTAGGAAACAAAATTCTCTGCACTCAACGAACCACGTCCATAGTATTTAATGCCAAACGAGGCCGCAATGTTCTGGCATTCGATGCTCTTGAGTAAATTTTTAAAGCCAACTAGATAACTGAATGATATAATACAATGAATACAAGAAAAAAATGACGGATAGTCGCAAAAGTAGAAATCTTCATAGTATAGAATGTAATGCCCATGATGACCAGTATGTTTCCGCGGTATAGAAATTTTGGTAGACTAATTTGGACAAATTGAAATCTGAGTCTGACAAAACTGTCAAAAAGTTCAATAGTTGGAATGAGAGAAATTAAAGAGGACGTGTTACGTACTGATAGACACATCAGTAGACTAATGCAATGAGATGTATACCACATAAGCGGATGAGGATGAAAAGGAAGAAGTGATAGTGGAATATCTTCTGTAAAGTTATCTAGTTTCTATGCATTTGAACTTGCTTTCCTTAACAGCATTTAATAAATTATCCAAATAAGAGTAATGAGTAAGGATTGTCAGTGTATCTAAGATTAAATATATATGAAGCATATGACGTACTTATGCGGCTTAAATCTTTTAAATTCTTTGCATCTGAGTTGGGTTTCACAAGCAAAGATTTTAAACTAATTTTATCTGTTGCCAACGAATGAATGAATGGTTTTGCTAACACATATGGTATGTATATTACATCTACAGGTTATAAAGTTAAAAATCATTGTGTTATTGTGATAAACAAATTGAAATCAATGAATTGAAAATAATAATAATTTTATGCATACCGCCATACTCCACTGTTGTCCGTTTCCTTAATTTGTTCATTCAAGTGATGTAGTAGACCTCGATTTATGCTCGTATACCAATTCATGACTTCTGTTATTGAACTATCTTCCGGTTCAGAACGTATGCGAACACTGCATTGATTTTTATGTTTATACAAAAACGATATTTAATTTAAGTGATATTTATGCAGATATTAAATTGAAACCAAAAAGAAGGCTATCATTGGCTATGCCAAAGATGTAGTACTCTTCACGCTCATCCGAGTTGCATCCAATCTTCCTTTCTTCACTATATTCTCTCTGTTACAGTTTGAGTATCAACAATGAACTCAGTTTGAGTATCAACAATGAACACAGTTTGAGTATCAAATATGAGCACAGTTTAAGTGGCATAAGTTTGTCATTTCATTTGTGTTTGTTTGGGAGGTACTAGGGGTACCTGTAACCCTAGGATCATGAAATTTACATGGTTGATGAATATCGATCAGAAACTTATAGTGTCCAAATTTTAGTTTGATAAGTCAAAAAACTAAAAACTTTTTGTAATAAGAACATTAATTTACATGGGGTTTGTATGGGAGGTACCCCCCTAATTGTCCGATTCGGCTGATTCCGACAAATGTGCAGCGAATGATAAAAAGAAACCTAAGAAACTCTCTAGCTCAAAAACTCAGGGATTAGTTTGCATACATACAGACCAACAGACGGTCAGACAGACATGGCTAAATCAACTCGTCTCATCGAGCTGAAAAAAATATACATACGAGTACATACTTTATGTGGGCTCCCGTGAAGAGTATAATGAAACAATAGAAAATTTGCATTTAAATTGTAAATTGTACCGAAACTCATTCAGACGACTTTGAAATTCGCTTCGATTCAACATAACCTCAATGTCATCTTCATCTTCGTCGGGCGCCGTTGGTACGCTGACCTCGCTCCATGTTGTCATATTGTTTAAAGCATGATCGGTTATTTCAAAACGTTGTGTTAGATTTGAGCTATAAATATAACATATTTCGAATAACAATAGATAAGTCTGTCTGTCTATTGTATGTGTAATTGTGTGTGTGTGTGTTTATTTTTGTTTTGTTTACTCATTGAAATGCATAAAAGGTTTATGAAACGCTTAAAGTGCTTGTGTGTTGGCGTTTGAATACTCACCGCTCCTTACTGCCATTTGTGAATATGTAGAATGCCACCTCAGAGCGTTCGAGTTGCAAACGTGTGACAACTTTACCCAAATCTGTAGCAATAGTCACCTGTGGCATGCCCAACACACAGTTATACACAATATGATTTTGGATTGAAAGATATTTTTAAATGGAAAATAATGATAAACTCATTAAATCTTTAATTTATTCAATTATAATTGATTTATTTTTTTTATTTTTATTTTTTGTTTTGTTTAGCTATTCTTTATTAATTTAATCTTATTGATTATGTCACTAATGAATAACAAATGTCCAAAATATACCAATCACTCTGTGCAGTTCTTCATTTGTTATCCTTTGTTTTGGGATCCATGAACCTATACAACTATATGTAGTTTTAATTATTGCCTGAGGATCTGCAGAGCCTATCGATATAATTGGTTGAAAAAGATGCATATTCCGCACGTGCAACTTTCCAGGCTAGTAGAAATAACACGTACCTAAAAATATGGCAACACAGGTACAGAGCCACGGAGGATCCACGAGCTCATCTCTAGTATTGCAGACGGGCTTAAGCGCCGATCCGCTTGAATTTACCCAATTGGCAACTGGTCAAAATTGATTCAGTCAATACTTGCACAGGTTTGGGCATGATGTGGATCCATACTGTACTCACTGTCTGTGGTGGAAGACCTAGATCATATTGTCCATGATTGTCCGCGATTCAAAGAAGCAGGAGGAGGTGAATAAGAATATATGCTTGCCTCGGATCTCTCTGCAATTTACGGGAGATTGTAAGGCGAATGATCACCTCAACAGAGGATTGGTCATTCTTTGCAACCGAAAGTGCTGACATTATGCGTGGGGCTCTTATGTTTGAGCGAACAACGGCACCTAGGTTATTGTTAAAGGATATTATCCCTCTCTTCGAAGGAATGCTTTGGCGGCACCGTATTGAATCAAAGAGATTTGAGGCGATAGGTAAACGTAAGTACCTCCTTGTTCGCATAACAAAAAAAAAAATTATTGCTTAATATATGATATCAATACTTTGTGTATTTCCAATTAAATTTTATCTATTTATAAAAGCAATCACTGTTCCTTTTTAATATTATATTTAATCTGATCAGTTTTCTGTTTCATGTGCTGCTAACAACACATATACATAGTGGCAATGAGAAAATCAATGCCTTTAAAATACGAGTCATTGTCCTTGTTTATGTAATACAATATAAGATAAGAAGTTCAACTTTAATGTTTATCAAGCTTCATAGAAGATACCTAAACATGTACGATGTGTACTTGAACAGAATGATTGAATTTTTGCAATAAATATTAATTACAATACATTTCTCTTATCTTTTCTATACTCTCTCTCACTCTCTCTTACACCTTCTGTAACTTACATGTATCTTTGACTTAACTTTATGTCTTATTTATGGTATTGTAGTATACGCTTGATGTTCGCCAGCCATGAAGACGACAACAACGACATTTACTTAAGTCATTTGTCCACTTTCACTTTTACTTTCAAACACACAAACCCATACTCACATTCATTGACTGACTCACACTTACACTTAGTTAGACTTACCTGAGTCTCAATGTCGGCCACTTCGGCCCTATAATCGAGTATCTCTTGCAGTATCACTGATGTTTGTACAATCAATGCCAATATTGGTATAAATGGTAAAATTATCATCTGGAAAATTGATACAAAACTCAATGAATAACTGAATGAGTGAAGATAGTATTCTATGATATTGAATAGTATTGTATTATGTAAGTATATAGTTACAATAATACATACTTAGAATAGGAGTAATCTACCGACCCACAAAATGAACAAAATACCTAAAATAACAACAAGAAAAATTGGCAAACAAAAAACAAAGACAAGCAAAAGCATTTGTCTAATGCTTTTCAAAACAATTTATTTTAATTTATTTATTAAGAATATCTGTCCCTCTATCTGTCTGTCTGTCTGTCTGTCTGTCTGTATATCTGGTATCTGTCCTTCTATGGGTCTATTCAATGTCCTTTATGTTGTATCTATGAGTGGATGTGTATAAGTGTGTTTATTTGTTGTAACACCTTAGCTGTGTATGTGTAGATATTTTCCATTGCGTTAAACAAGAAATTTGTATTTTTTTATCATATTCAAGTTCATCGTGGCCTTTATCCTAGTTGTCTGGTTCTAGGTATTTTCCCCATTTTGATGCTTGACTCTCCATTGTCTATTCTGGGTCAGTGGAATATTACGTTATTGACTTTTGAAATTTATTATGTGTATATTTGTTTGTCACTCACTAACATTGTAAGTACTAGTATACTATGTATGTCGTCCATCTATCGATTGAAGTAAATTTAAGCGATTGCACTAATCGTCTCAATAGATGATAATGGTAATGGCGATGATGATGATAATGATGTTAGCGATGACAAGAACGGAATTTCCAATCTATTATAATAAGAAAATGCTACGAAATGAACAAAAGAGATTTCATCTATACATATGTAGCTATGTGTATCTATTGAGACTTAATTAAGTGTTGTTTACAAGCCAAGCACGTGATGCCAACAACAATGAAAAGCAACACTTCCGAATCACAGTCATTGCCGCACTTGACCCACCGACAGACCATTCATATACATACATAGTATATGTTCGGTACTGTGTCCGTATCCGCATTCAAATCCTACGAAGTTCAAGTAAGTCAAGTGTCTACTTCAGCTTCTCATACTCCTCCTTCTTCTCCTCCAATATAGTTTATTTATCTT
This sequence comes from Amiota communis, assembly GCA_037043315.1. Taxonomy (NCBI): domain Eukaryota; kingdom Metazoa; phylum Arthropoda; class Insecta; order Diptera; family Drosophilidae; genus Amiota; species Amiota communis. Next base: position 2,128,329 of record JBAMAV010001386.1, on the reverse strand, counting down.
TTTCATTCGTCTTATGCTAATAAAGATATATCTAAGTGAATTTGAGTAAATTTATGCGAGTCTAGTAGTTCATTGAACTTCTATTCCACCCACTAACTCATGTTCCTCCAGTCCTATCAATTCTCTACCATGGGTGATTTGACGATATTTACCTTAATGCCATTAATGCTGCTAATCAAGTATTTTGTTGCCTGCTGTCACTTTTAGCTCATTCGAACGAGATATTTTGTCAATATTTTATATTTATTTATTTATTTATTTATATAATACTTAAACATAATTCTATTTATCTAATGGATGAGAATGGAATCGAATAAAGTGGAGTGGAATGGAATGAAATGAAAGCTATTGATTACGCACCTGAAACAATTGTATTCGTCTGCCTGTCTTGATAGCAGGATTACGTGCTGCTGCACTACAGCATTTGCCGGATATCGCTGTCGATATATCCTCAGAGCTAATCGACCGTAACGATATTTTATCCAGTTGTTGATTATGATGAGTCGGTGGTGGTATAGTATTTGTTGCCTTTGTTGTCATGGTTGTTGCATTTGTGGCTGTGGCTTTTGTTGCTGTTGCTGTCGGTGTCTTTGTAAAGACAATTGAGTCATCGAAATTGGCAATTGATTTGAAATTAGTGAGGTCGATCTTAACACTTGCTGTGGATTCATTATTTGTTGTTTCTGTCGTCATGCTGGCACTTTTATCATTATATTCCGGAACTGTTGGCAATGTGATCATGGTTGTCTCTGCTATTGTTTCTGTTGGTTTTATAGTCCCTTTATTGTTTATCGCATGATATTTCCCATTTAACATATTGTGCAATTCCATGCCACTTTTGTAGTGATGATGTTCTCACTTCGTTTATTTGCAATAAGAAACCAAAAGCAACAAGTTACTGCAACTATTGATACTATTTTTCCCCTTTTTTCGTTATCGTTTCTGCTACAATTTGTCCTTTTGTCGTTAAGATTTATGTGCTTTCTGTAAGGAAAAATAACCGGAAATTGGTTGGAAAGAAAAAAAGAAATTTGAGTCTTTTTGGTTTGTTAAGTTAAAAATATTGATTTGCTTTTCATTTGAGACGAACATTTATGTATATTGTACAACCAAACCAATTTGAAATAAAATTATGGAAACATGGAATTTGTTATTTTTTATTTATTTGTTTCTTTATTTCTTTGGTTATTAATCAAGACACTAGGGATAAATATTAATGTATATTTTTACCTCTTCTCCTCTACATAATAAATTCAAACAAAATTTAATCAAATTTAAAATAAGAAATTAATTGTTTATCCATTTGTGCAGGATAAAACAGAGAAATGTAATTTAAATGAAAAATGTGTAAATTATAATTGCTTTTCAATAAATTGTTCAAAAATGAACTTTTAATTGTACATACTTCCAATCGAAGCATATGATTGAATTACGTGTATTTATATTCATTAAATAAATTCTCTTAAATGGTCGAGTGATAAATTTAATTTGATTTAATTGGTTTCATCTAAGGAATAACACGTGATTTGAGATCAAAAAAGGCACGAGGGTAATGAACAAGCAGACCGTCCTCTCATAAGCCCCGAACTAATCTGTGGACTATCTAGAAAATATATGAAAGAGTGACTAAGGAAATTGATGAACAAAAGCTCCAGACAGAGGTGTTTCCACTCTTACCTAACAATGTATCTGTATCTCCAAATCAATATCAACAATAAAATACGATCCTTTTAATAAAGAAATATTTCGAATTGGGGTCTTAGTAACAATATTAATGCCATCCACCCATTCATTGAGTATTATTTTGCTATCATATTAAATTGTAATGTATTAATCTATTCGGATATGCTTAAGATACTTGGTATACAATAAGTAATATGCCACATCACGTCATGGCATGGCATGGCATAGCACAGCGACACTTGTTAAGTTTCAGTTCGCGCGTTTCAAATAATAATAATAAGCAAGAAAGCGTTGATAAACAATAATGAGTAGAAAGGATACAAAAATAATTGCAAACAACAAATAAACAAACAAACATCACACACATATCCACACCCACAAACTAACACATACATATGTGGATACAAAGATACAAAGATAGATACATATGAATATTGCCGACGACCCTACTACAATATAGAGACACAAACAAACAAACAAACATTCATAGAATGTTAGCTTAGAAGGGATAAGCTTGTTCAATAAATTTGATGGATGAACGACATTTGGTCAGCGATAATTTTAACATTTGAAGGATACAATTTCATACATATGCACATGTTATACTTACTTAGATGAATGAATGAACGAATGAGTGAGTGAATGATTATGACTGTGAATGTGTGACTAAGTGTCTGTGTGAATTTTTGCATGTTTGTTGACAAGTGAAAAAATAAAAGTCAATTATTTAAAAAATCTTAAAAGTTCTAAGTGTGTAACTTCATGCGATTTAAGGACTCTTTCTTATAATGAATTGATCGATCGATGTGTATGAATAGATGTGTTTGAATCAATCAATCAAATCTAATGAATTATGATTTTTGTGACGAGTGTCATTTGTTATTCTCTCATTGTATTTTTGTATTTGGTTTGATTACTCAGAATGACCGAATTAAGGGTGTGGAATTTTTATCCTTTATGGTTGATTGTTTTTCCTGGAATTGTATTTTGTGTTTAGCCCGCTCATCAGTTTTTCTATTAATTAAAAATTTCATTGCTTTGACAAATTATCTCGCCTTGAAGGTGACCTTATTATTGCAATCACTATAAATGGATTAATGCATTCACATCTACTTAAGTATCTCTTTATGTAGATCTCAATGTACATATATCTAATGTGTTGTGAGGTATTGTAGCAACCGATGATGGTTGGTGTCAGTAACATGATATTATGTAAGATAAAAATTTAATGAAACTGACCATTGAAAATTTTATTCATTTCACTTCCGATTGAGTTTTATAAAAGACTGACAATCTATGTATCTGATGTATTATACAATTTTAATATTCTAATTAATCAAAGACACATTTTTAATTTCCTTTACTTTTCCTTACACTTTTTTTTTTTTTTTTTGCATTATATATATTTCCTGCTTTTTTATTTGGTTTTAATCATAAAATTCCCTTAAAGCAATTGACTTTATTCGAAAACTGTCAACAGCATTTTCCTTTTTGAAAAATCATCTCATCTCATGAAGCGTGAGTGCTAAACATTTTTCTTTACATTTTCTTTCCTTTTTCCAACATTTACTTCCGTTCGTGTGCATAAGAAAATAAATAAAAAAAAAAAAATATAGAAAAATGGATATAAGTATAAAGGGACAAATGTTGGTTATTTCCTTTTCAAATTTTTGTTTTGCGTTGAAAAATGCAATAGATATTTATGCAGTGAAATGCAATTTATAAAATTGAATTTATGTAAATTGATATTCACTTTTCTTTATTTGTTTAAATTATCATATATTGAAGCATTTCAAAGAATTTCCCATTTATCTTCTGAAATATTATTCTATTTTTTTTTCTCTTATAAGTATATTTTTATGACACCAACACCAAATCAAGACATTTATTAATGTGAACGAAATAAAGCACATCATAATAAAATTCCACAAATTACAATTAATTATTTATGTTTAATTCACATGAAATTATTTCCATTCCTTAAATTTCTTTAAAAATTATGAGTTTTTATAATTCAAATGAATTGTTTCCGTACCAAGTGAGTGTGTTGGAGTTTAGTCCTTTGGCCTCTGAAGATTCATTTCGAAACGTTCCCGATGAGTGCACGACGGCGACTGAACTTAAACCTGTTGAGTTTTGTGTGTTTATAGATAAAATGTTGCCACTTCGAGTGTCACAGACACCCACTAACGCACGAAGGCACGCACGCACTCACACACAAAGCGACACAAGGAAACACACACTCGTGCGCACTCGCAGCAAATAGAATGCTTTATATTGAATAAAAAGAAGCTCAAAGGCAGCATTCATCTACAATGTACACCCACAAAGCGACATGCACATACAAACATTTACGTATATGTAATGACCGTCAGAAGTGCGTTATGTTAACAGGACTTCTATGGCAATGATTCTTATCGAGAATAATTTATATTTGATATTTGGAATTCTTGTTAAATTAAAAATAATTTATCTTTTGTAGTTTTCGTTCTTTTAAATTAATTTCCCATCCTTAACGAGTCCTTTTCAAGCATCACAATAATTTCCCTATTTCCGCTTTGCACAGTATCGCCATCTAATTGTAATTGCTTCCATCAAAAAGCCATCTAACGGTAGTTATTCAAAAAGTGTTGCCAACTCAATCGAGGTTATTCCTAGGTTCAAATATTAACTTCGATACATAGGTGGCGAGCTTTTACTATTGTTATTTTTTGAAATTGTTTTGAGGTCACGAAATGGCAACGAGTATTCCATTTCCATGATTCCACTGTTTCACTAAAATTAGTTTACAAGTATATATTTACTCAATAATTAAAGAATCAGGTGTGTCCCAGAAATCGCTTTCGCCTCAACTTCATTTTTTTTTTTTTCGTTTTCTATGACACCCCTGATACTTTAATTAATGAGTAAATAAATAATTGTAAACTAACATTATGAAAATTTTAATAGCATATATTTAGGCTTTGAAAGCGCCACAACATTGAAGCTAAAGCGATTTCTGTGACGCACTTAATTAAAACAATAAGAAAAAAATTTTTCGAAATATTAGAAGAACTGGAATTAAAGAATAAACTTATATACATATGTATGTATTAGAGTATTGCATGAGTCAACACTATACAAGAAATTATCCTCTCTAGGTCAAACGAAACATGTGCTACACTCACACTATCAAAAGTCGCACTGCCTGCTCTAAAACACTTTGAAACAAACTCCTGTGCTGTTGTATATCAATGAACTAGCCGACAGTATACTTCTATGACAGTATCATACCGAATCAAAGCCGAAGACACCAGACCGCAGTGCCTTTTAATAATAGTGTTGTACCGAGTCATACCACAACACACGATTCAAACGAGAGCAAGACTCGGTATGAAGTATTTCAAAATAATTTCACAGTGCTCACAATGTGCGCAGTGTTGATATTGTACACACTTTTGCTATCCAACATGCATGCTGTCCCTTTTCCTCTCACTAAAATTACACGCTCAAAACAATAGATGCCTTTGGTGGAAGAAGGTATTAACTCAAATAATTTGAACAGTTGGTTAAAAGTGAGTTAAACAAATTCATCTATGTTGAAATCTTAACATATCAAAAGCTATTATTAGACATTTGCACTCTACATATCGATATTGTTATGAATTTAAACGAAATCTGTCACCATGGAAACTTAAATAGAGAAAATGTCTCATGGTGTGCGCAGTATTAGTGTGGACTGTTCACACTACTTGTACAATGCTCTAAATGTACAATATCAATCAAGATCATCTCATGTAATTTATTTGAAATCTTTTTTTATAATTTTCATTTCCTTCTTTTTTAATGGTTCCATTTCATGTGATTCCTTTTTTGTAGGTGTGGTCTCATCAAATATTTGAAGATTCTTTGAATAATACCATACACCGAAATTAAATACAGTACCAACTAGAATAAAGGCTGCAGCAACAATGTTCATTTGGTATCTGAATAAGAGAAAATTAATATGAAAATGATTGATACAGTGGAATCGAGTGGAAATTATTAACATACCTCAGAGCCTTTGTGTCATAGAGCCAACAGTTGCTTTTACTTGTGCAGTTTTTTCCCCATACTAAACATACTCTATCCAATAGCCAACCAAAAAATATCGGACTTGGTATCAAAGTGAAAAGTGACAATTGCATCATACCTAATCCCATGGCGAGGGTCTTGTCATTAGTGGCGGTGCATCGCAATGTAATAAGGAAATTTGAAGAACCCGCTGCAGCCCCTAGGAAATTTAAACAACACATAACCGCTAAGAAAATCACAAACTTTTGGAAACAGTCCACAGGACAAGCTCCATCATGAGCAAAACTTTTGTGGGGACTGTGCTCTTCTGCAGAGGTACGACTTAGATTAAAGTTGCCAACACACGAGCAGTCCTCATATACTGTTTGACCCAAAACATTTTTCCGTGCTCGATTACAACCAGCATGACACGGAGATATATACGTCACATTATCCTGTCCACATACCGGGGAGTAGCGTACATAATCACAGTTGCAACGTGAGCTGCACGCTATTCCAGATGCTGACAACGACGACGACATGTTATCGGTACCCACACATCCAATGAACACGTAACTCAAACAGCCTGCGACAGTCACTATATCCACAAATAAATTCCAAGCAGCTATTACACGAGCACTTGGTTTATACTTTGAGATAACATATCCCGATATTAGAACGCCAGCAGCAGAGAAAGCCAATGCCACAGAACCATTCACCATGCTTGAAGTGGCTGCAGATTGTCGGAATTGCACTTCAATATACTTGGGAGTGTACATCCAGTAAGGCATACAACCGAATATATAGAAGGTGGTACCAAGATTGTTACACACATAGATCTTGTTGTGAACCAAACGTTTTACAGACTCTAACATATCCTTCAGAGAGAGAGGTTGGCTGTGAACTTCTTCATTCGGTGATTTAAGGCGACGCAATCTCGTGCTTGGTAGCTCTTTGGGAAAGAGCATCAGTAGTGTGCCAAAAATCAAAATTATAAAACCAAACAATATCCAACCCATCCACCAAGCGCCTAGCCAACGTGGATCAGTATCTTTGATGAGGGGCGTTAGGCTCGGTGCAATATAGTAACGCAAACATAACGAAGCAAGTGTGTAACCACAAGCAGGACCCAGCATACGAATGAATGTAGAGCCACCTAAAAGTTTGAATACATTAAAAATAGTAACACTAATCTCTAAGATACTCTAACTAACTCACTCAACATGGCTGCCGTTTTTGCACGTGTCGTATTATCATCCATATAGGCTACACCCAATGTATAATAAAGGGCCCCACCAATGCCGGCAATTAATTGAGCCACAAAGAACAAAACTACAGGTAACCAATCTCCCACCTCCTCCTCAGCGCAAGCTGCTGGTATCAAACGGCAAAGCGCTTTCTGGTTTTGTTTTTCTCGCCTTGTGACATTCATGGCCCCAAATTCTTTTGCCAGTTTTAGTGCATCATCACCGGCACCATAAAGAAAATGTGGTAATGCAGTAAGGAAACAGTAAACTACAATTGTCAATAAGCCTAGGAATGAAGTGAGTACTTTTTTTAGATTTTCATTTATTTTATGTAATCCATTCTTCAGTCTTACCAATACCCATCCAACGTGGTCGGTGTGCCTTACTTGCATAGTAGCCCACAAAAGGGGAGCCAAGCATTTGACTTATATCATTGCCCACTGAAATAATTCCCGTCACCTTAGAGGGTATCTTGAAACGTTTCTCCAATGTTGAAATTGTAGCATTGGAGTAGGCGAGAGTCATTGACAAAAAACAACCTACTATGCCGTAAATTATGACATAAGATGTTTCATTTGCAAATCTGATAAAGTAATACGAATAAATTTAGATAAGTAAGAATATCTGCTTTGTTATTCCTGTCACAAACCTTTGTAAAAATGGTCCCTTGAGAATTGAAAACCCACAGGTAACATCCTCATTAGATTCATTGGTGATTTTTTTAAGTTCTGATGCATTCTCACAGTTATCCTCATATTTATTTTTATCTTCAACATCTCTAATTTCTATTTCGGCAAGAAATGTCTCTTCTTCGAGTTCCCCAACAGTTGCAGCTATCATTTTGGCACAACTTATTCGAATCACTTAAAGATATAAACTAATATAAGGAAGCTAACTCAATTCTTCTTTTATTTCAGCAACTATATATCTAATTATCATTTTATGATCATGAAAATCCCTCAACAATAAAATACAATAACTTTTTCCAAGATAAGTACTATAATATTATATGTTATGTGTAAGCAATAAGCAACTCCGCCCTATGCTCTGATTTCCGCCCTATGCTCCGATATCCGCCTTATGCTCCGATTAGGAGCGTTATCTTGTATTCGTACATTATATCAAGGATTTAAAAAAAAAAAAAAAAAGCAATAAGCAATAAGCAAGAATTTGGCTAAATACTACTTGGGATAGTTAGAACGAGTGTATAGGAAAAAGCTTCTTATTAAATTTGGAGGATAATGTCAACTAGAATCTCTTTTCTTTTAGGATTTATACTTACAAAAGAATAAAACTTTCAACTTATATCTTATCCTATACCATAATAAAATGAAAATTCATTAAAAATATATTTTATTAACATAATATAATTTTATTTTTATTGATAAGTTGAAGATCTAAAACTCTACTTTCTCAATTGTAATGAAACAACCCCATAAAAATCACAAAAACATGAGGAGTACACATAACTAGCAACTGATGAAACAAAGCATTCCTTTGTGTAGCTAAACAAGAAGCTTACCTACTACATGGCGTACAGAACATAGAACCAAACTTAGATACAAAATAACACAGTAACCATTCATCCATCCATTCATACAACGAACCATTCATACACCCATTCAATCATACATGAACTCAAACAGGATACATACGAATGATACACACACTTTGAACTAAAAATTAAATTTCCGATTTCTTTTCAGAAGTGATTTCCTCCTCATGTCGTACGATTTCCATTTCTACTTCCTTGACTTCCTCATCGAAGATTTTTAGATCTTTGACATAATACCAGACGCCAACGTCGAACACAGCACCAATTGTTATAAAGACAGCGGCAGTGAAATTGAGAATATATCTAAAAGAATGAAACAACATTTATAGATAAATACTAGTTTCATAGTTTCTAAGAGCATCTACTGTACCTTAGAGATTCTGGATCGTAGAGCCAACAGTTGCCTTTGTTGGTGCAAGTTTTTCCCCAAACCAAGCATAGTTTATCCAAAACCCAGCCGAAAAATATGGGACTTGGTATAAATGCCAACATAGAAAACATCATCATACCGAAGCCCATAGCGACAGCTTTATCCTTTTCAGGTACACAACGAACTGATACTAGGAAATTAGATGCCCGACCAGTTGAACCGACAAATTTTAGACAGCACATCACTGCTAAGAAGGTGACAAATTGTGTCCAACAGTTGACGGGACAGGCACCAGGAATAGCTTGACCACCAGAAGCGAACTGAAATGGAATTATTAATTAACTCTCTTTTATGTGTTGAACAGAGTTTTGAATAGGAATTACCTCTGGATATGAGGCATATGGTGTTGTAGAGCTCTGGTAATTAGCCTCTGTTGCGTTCAATTGTGTAATTGTAATTGGAGCAATGGTACTAACATTGCCAGCGGGAATGCAAGAGCAATCATAGAATATCTGTTAAAAATAACATATTATAACAATAAAACAGTTAAAACCTGCATGCTTGCATACCTTTTTGCCATTTGGACCGATATACTCCTTTTTGCACCCGGCATGACATGCCGATATATATGTCATGCTATTCTCACCGCACACTGGTGAGTAGCGTACATAATCACAAGAACAAGCTGAATTGCAGGTTGCAGTATTGTTCATAGAACTATCGTGTATGTTCACAATGACAGACTTCTCATTTCCCGGACATCCAATGAAGGCATATGAAAAGATGCCAGCCGTAGTCAGGAAACCAACAATGACATTCCAAGCAGCCATGTAGCGTGCACGTGGCTTATAGCGAGAGATCACGAAACCAGAAAGTAGTACGCCAATGGCAGAAAAGGCAAGTGCAACAGTACCAGTGACCATGCTGGAAGTAGCCGCCGATTGTCGGTACTGAATCTCAATGTATTTTGCTGAGAATATCCAGTATGGAGTATATCCAAACAAATAGAAAACCGAAGAAAAGTTGTTGTACATGTAGATTTTATTGGTTGTCAAACGTTTAAATGTTTTCAGCATATCCTTAAAGGAAACATGACCCTCCTCTTTGTCGGTTATATCTTTTAGGTCTTCATCATTGTGTTTTTCTTTTTCACCATCTTCTAATGATTTCAGAGTGAGTTTTTGTTTTCGTCGTTCCTCTTCAACCATGCGTCTTGCAGCCGCTCGCGGCAATTTCTTTGGGAACATCGAGAAGAAAATACCAGAGACAAGCAGAATAGCACCTATAATCAGCCAACCCAACCACCAAGCTCCCAACCAGCGCGGATCCATGTCATTGATGACTGGATGCAATCGAGGAGCAATGTAGGTGCGCAAACAAACCGAGGCCAATGCATAACCGAGAGCAGGACCCAACATGCGCAGGAAATATGACAAACCTAAAAATAATAATGTAAGTATTTCACATTCACATAAGGAGAATACTAATATTTAATTTCAACACTATATGAAATATATACGTATATACAATCGGTCATAAAGTATCTCAGCTTATCTCTGTTTATTCAATGATCTGTGTGACGTTAGACGACCGCCTGACTAGTACACGAAAAGTTTACACGCCTCGTTCAAATATTTATTTTAACACATTTCCCTTATTTTCGTCTCCAACCCGACGCGACTCTTCGAGACGTTTCAAGCCAATTAATTTTAGTTGTAACTAGTCACGACCTTGAGCTTAATATATCTTAATCCCTCGACACACAGATACCCAGTCGTTAAAGATAATCAGTTATTTTATTGGAGTACTCACTTAATAGTGCAGGCGTCTTGGATTTTTTTGTATTGTCATCCATATAAGAGACTCCAAGTGTGTGATAAAGTGAGCCACCTATACCAGAGATAAACTGGGCAATAAAGAGAACTGCCTGAGGAGCGAAATTGCCATCGGTCATTACACATTCTGCTCCACCACCATTTAAGCGGCATAGAGTCTTAGAGCGCTGTTGACCTATAGCTTCCATGGTTGCATTCTCATCGTTTATTCCACCAAATTCAGTTGTCAAAGCGAGTGCATCTTCACCGGGGCCATAAAGGAAGTGAGGCGTTGCTGTCATCACACAGAAGATAATAATTGTAAGCAAACCTGCATCAAAATTTTAAAAAAATATGAAATCATTGGCATCATAGATAAATACATAATAGTGACAGAGAGAAAGGAACTTACCGAAACCAATCCAACGAGGCTGATGACCCTTGCCAGCATAGTAGCTTAGTCCCGCTGACACCAACATCTGACTGATATCATTGCCCACAGATATAATACCTGTATTTTTGGAGGGAATCTTGAAACGTTTCTCTATTGTTGTGATTGTACCATTGAAGTAAGCGTAAGTCATTGATAGAACGCATCCCACAAAGCCATATAACACCACGTAGGCAGTTTGATTTGCAAATCTAAATTCAAATATAAATTTTTATATTTACTTACAATATATCATTGTGGATAACACACCTTTGAAAGAATTTTCCGCGTAGGAACCAAAATCCACATGTCATATCCTCAGTTAGTGGCATATCTCTTAATAATTTATTGATTTCCTCTGTCATAGTTCGTTCCGCTTCGGTTTTCTCACCTTTGGTTACCTTAGCAGTTCCATTCTCAAGCAATTTTGATGCAGCATCCGGTTCACAAGTTACAGGATCATCTTCTTTAGCTTCAATATCACGATTATCCTTGTCTAAACGCTCATCACTCGCACTTATATTATCACTGTTTTCGACCATTTTGCGTCAATAAAAGAAATTGAATGATCAACCCAATCAAGAAGACATACAAAGGTCCGGGAAATTTACACTTTTTTGTTTGTTATTTTTTGTTCAAGTTCAAAGAAAGCTCGGGTCATACATTGACTTTTTCCGGTTTTATGTTGACTGAGTGACAGACTTGCAATATTGTAATTAGCAATAATATTTCTCAATTTCATAAACTCTATCTACTAGGTACACTGTGTGATTCAATAGTCAGGAGATCGCATTAAGTAATTAGCTTAGATTAAGCAATGGAACAAACTATTCGACTCACTGTGCGATCTACAAATGACATGTTGCACTTCAGATACGTTGATCTTAACTAACTTTCGGCAAATCGTCAATCGCAATCTTAATCTGGTATTACTGCTATTTCTGCCGATGCTGCTGCTGGTACTAATACTGATACTGTTGCTGGTGCTGGTGCTGGTGTTGAGGCTGGTGGTGATGATCTTACTGACAACGATGCCAACAATGATGAAAATGGCTACGACGTACAATGACAAAAATGATGATAATGATGTTGATGTTGATAATAAAAATCTTGTTATTGCTTTTGGCAGCAACTCAAACATCTCTTTTGTCTTGTCGTCAGTCACTTGTCGTGTCGTTATTCACTTATCGTGTCTATACAACAATTATTTGGCGTCCGACGACAATGATTAAAGTATCGCAATCGTCTCCTGTGTATCTTTTTATCTATCTATAGCACTTGATTCTATATAGTTTTTACTTGTTTTACTATAATATTACAATATTATTTTTTGCAAGTTAGTGTCATTTATTCATTTATTGTCATCATTCTGTAGCAGCACATACTTGTAATAAATATTATCTGAAATAGGTTATCACATAAGTTAATCTTTTAAATACAATATACTTTTTTTTTTGTTTTATATAAACACAAGGGAAGTAAATTGTAGGTTGCTTCTGTTAATGCCCACAAAATTTACAATTTGTTTGTAAACATTAAAATACGAGTACATATAATTCATTGTATAGATAATAATATCACTACTATACTATATACAACAACAGTAACATCACCAACAATAGAAATATTTTGACATCGAATTGATGTGGTTTGAAATCTGTCACACTGGAGAGATACTAGTTTTATTTCTGACGACGTCATGTTATCACTTAGACAATAGATGAATAAATGGATAGATGAATTAATTTACTAAGAAAGAAAGTGCGCGTTTAATATTATTATTATAGTATTCATATTATTTTATCACAAGTTCTATACATGTACGAGTATTGTACTAAAATTATGTCTGTCTATCATTGCTTGCAGTTTAGGAGCAATGACTGCCTTTGTAAATTTACATTATAAATATTCGTAAATAACTCAAACTGGAAATTTTTATTATACAGTACATACATCAAACACATTTGGTAGTCACTTAGAAGGTGGATGATATTCTGATGTCTTTGGAAAATTTAAATAAATAAATTGTGAATGACAAGGTGCACGTTCCATGAGTTTAATGAATCACCAATAATAAACTGATTTATAACGCCTACTATACAAATGAAAATAAACCATAAAAATTTGTACTTCATTCCATTATCATAATATGGAATGTATTTTCTTATGGCGAAACACATCACATCACAAAAACATATTTAATTTATTTTGATTACGTTTTCTTTTCCATGTCACTGTGGCATCATTATGATATAAATACATACAATGTTCAGTGGTCACAGATTCTTTTGTACACAATTCTCAGAGTAATGAGTAGCATATTTAATATATACATAGTATATGTTATGTGTGTATATGTTTGTTATCAAAGTGTGAGTGTATTTATTTACATACACATATGCTAAATCATCATTCACTTCACTTGTTATTGTTGTCACATGCATATTCAAAATTTATGCGCAACTTATCACTTGAACTTTATTGCGATTATCATTTATATAGATAAAAAAATGTAAGTATACATACAAATAGATATATTGAAGTTAATAAAGGTGCTAGATGTTTTTTATTTATGTACAAAAGAAATCAGAACATTATATTGTCTATTTGTAGATTAATTTTATCCAGTTGAATGAAGAAGATTTTGATTTGAAATGCTAAATATAAGTATATGGAATGGTTGTATAGCATTTTTGAACCTATCATATTACTGAGAATATTTATTATCATATAGAACTGTGATTTGAAATGCTAAATATAAGTATATGGAATGGTTATATAGCATTTTTGAACCTATCATATTACTGAGAATATTTATTATCATATAGAACTGTGATTTGAAATGCTAAATATAAGTATATGGAATGGTTATATAGCATTTTTGAACCTATCATATTACTGAGAATATTTATTATCATATAGAACTGTGATTTGAAATGCTAAATATAAGTATATGGAATGGTTATATAGCATTTTTGAACCTATCATATTACTGAGAATATTTATTATCATATAGAACTGTGCATTGGGAAACCCATAAATTGTTATATTACGCATATGTAAATTATGAGTGATATGATAATAAAAAATTGGGTCATAACCGCCTGATTCTAAGCAAATTTGTCGCTCAGATTTTGCTCTATCAATCTAAAATTTTGTACAGTCACATCTTTTGAATCGTACACAGATTATTTACTGAAACAAGAATGTTCCAGTTATTGTGCATAAAATTTGTCCAAAACGATTGCATTGAGAATTATCATAGAGTTTTCATAAATTGATGAGATGTGGTCAATGTTTTATACATTCGATGTGTAAGCCTTTGAGTTTTAAGGAATTCTTGTATGATAACTTTTGCATTTGCATGGAATAAGGGATCTCATAAATATTTGATATAACTGCATAAAACAATATATTAGTTTTTCGAGAAAATTTACCAACAATCAAAAGTAAATTATATTTGATGGACCCAAGTTAGAGTTAAAAATTAAATTAATTAAAATTAAATTTATTTACTGTGGACTTTTACACTTCACTTCAATATTTTGATATTTTGTGTTTATCTATCATACATATACTGTTCTATTCCAAAGAGAATCAATCGGTTTTTTTTTTTCTTTCTGAATATTAATCACTATTTGTTAGCTATAGATTTTTAGCATCAATACCGACAACTACAACAATCTACGATGATCAACTAACTAAACAGATATGTTCAACCATAATAAAATATCATCAGCATGAGATACATACAATACAAAAGCTTGCTACACAAATCTACAAAATGTATCTCTTTCTTAATTCGCTCACTATATCTTTTGTAAGATGAGCTCTACTAGAATGATGCCTATAATGATGACAATGATGATGATGAGCCTTCAACGTCAATTCAACGGCGTTGATAAAACTGTGTATGTCAGCGACATCAACTAAAATTGGACACATATATATGGTATAATACAGACTATATATACAATACTTTGATTTAAGCAGCTTAATATGGGTGAATATGCATGTGTGCTCGCCAAACGTTTCAATTATTCTATAAGTTTTTTCAATTTTACAGTTGACAAATGGACAGAAGAAGTATATTTACTTGAGACTTACTCAAGTGTTACTTATACACAGAAATACATGTAAGTATGATGACATGTATCTTTTCTTATATTCGTTTATATGTTACTTATGTTTTTTATTATATTTATTCTAATTTAGTAAGCTCAGCGTGGAAGATAAATACGAAAAGTAAAAGTGAGATACAATATTATTGAAAATTTCCATACTAGATATATATAGTAGTATTTATTGTAGTATAGATATAAATATTATTGTAAATATCAATGAGGAAGTTCTAAAACAAATATTATAATAAAACAATCTACAAAAATCAAATTGGAAACCGCAAGTAATTCGTATAATTAGATGCGATGTATCTTCTAAAGGTAATGTTTATTATACCTTTCAAATTTCATGTGAGTAACATCAGTTTCATCAGATGTTTGTAACTCACAGAACCGTGTTTACAGTAAACATATATGGAACCTATTAAGCTTACACCGTCCAATACCTTAGTTTCTGTTCTTAAGCTACAGCTGCCTCTAAATCAGCATTTTGCTACTTAAAACTAGCCTGCTGTTTTCACACAAAAGCCAGTCCAGTCTGCGTAACTTCTGATAGCAACAAGCAGTGACACTTCTTACATGGGCATGCCAAGTGAGACGTTTATCCAGATTCAAGCCGAGGTATTGAATTTGAACCATATTTTATAGCTGGACAAACATCACGCCTTAATGTAGTGCAGTTCCGATGTTCCAACGATTAGCCTCAGTGTGAAATCTTCTCAAATATGATTGAGCCATATCCGTTGACACTTTGGTGGACCCATCATATGCTAGATTGGCCGTGTTGCAAGCAGCATATTTTCGTCATTTGGTACAGGCATATCATAAGTAAATAGCGTGTACGGAAACTGATGTCAGGACCACCGCCTTGAAAATCATTTCCAAATCCATTTAAAGTGACAATTAATTCAATTATATTTATGTCAAGCCTAAGTATCTAACAAAATTGTGGGTAATCAGTCGTCAAAGTAAAAAGATATATGAACTCAAAACTAGAGGTTTTCATCCCACATAACTTATACCATATATGCACTAAATTTTTGGTGTGAGAGGTATGAAAGTTTCGATAAACCGAAGTCAATGTTTTGTTTTGTTTTATTTTGTTTTAGCTAAAGTACACAGACACCACCTACCCTCTTAAATATGTAGCATCCTCTACAGATGTATGTATGTTTGCATCTATTTATGATGTGGTTTTATTGGAGAGAGAGAAAAAAAATAAGAAGAATGATAAAAAAATTATAAGCAGATACGATTCAATCAACCCCAACCGCTTAAGATATCACATTACATACTATTATACATCAAGATAATGCAGTATAGTATATATTTGTATGTGAATTGTAAGTTACTATGTATTATATTCAAAGATAAATGTCAAAGTAGGCTAAGCTTAATAATAAAGCTTCTGAGCTTTCTAACTACATTTTCTTTTAATTTATATGCACAATGAAAAGAAAATCAAATGAATTAAACTGGCACACGATTTATTTTCTCACCCTCCCTCCCTCTCTCTCTCTCTGTCCCTCATGCATGCTGTCGCCTAATGAAGCGCATAAAAATGAAATCCCGTGAGAGAGAATATATACAATAATAAAGACAAAAAAATAATAGAGAATTCATCTTTTCAAAATATATATAAAAAAAATGAAAAAATAAACAAATAAACATTTGAACAATAATAAAAATCATCAACATTAATGATGAAGACATTTATGCATGTAAAAGATACAAATTGATAGATGGGAACATATGTGTTGGGTTTGGAAGTGTGTTTGTGTGCGTATTCATATGAGCATCATATGTTTTGTGAATATAACAATAAAAATCAGAAATATATTAATATAATTTACTCAATATCAATAAGAAGTACTAGATAGTCGCGAAAGCAATAAAAACCAAGAAAAGTCTTTCGCGTAATTTTGTATTTTGCATACATATGTATCTGTTTGTCAATTTATTTTCATTTTGATAACCACACACAAACGCATAGAGAGTTCTTTTCATTCACATAGATACAGTTTATGTTGCGAAAGCGCTTATATGGATTTTTAGAAAGCAGCACATAAATAATAATAATAAAAAATATAAAGATGTAGAGTAGCTATACACCAAAAGGCCATTGAATGAATGCTTATCAGTTGCAACGAAGAAAGACTTTCCCTATTCTATATTACAGTACGTATGTACACAGTCGTTCGTATATTTTTTCCAAATGTTGTTTAGAGTACCGTCGCCCTTAAGTATGCTACGCATTTGTTTACAAATTATGCCGATGGCACGCGTTTGTCTATTTTTGTTTTTTTTTTTTATTGCGCTATTTTTCCGCAAGCTCACTTTGTATCTGTATCCACATGTATCTATGGTATATCTATATGTATGTAAGTGTGAGTGGGTTATATATGCAAATTTGATCACTCTACCCAACATGCCAGCCACCAGTTACCAGACTCAGTTGTTCATTTTGTATACTACAATACTTACTTACTGCTACCCCATCAAATTCTTTGACTTCTTTTCTTTTTTTATTATTCCCTTTTTTATTTTATCGCAAACATATGAAATCCAAGAGCATTTCCGATGCTGCTGCGATTTCATGTCTTCTGTGTTTCCTGTTTCCTCGTTTACTTCATTTGTTTGTTGGTATTTTGTTTTGTGATGTTGTCGTCATCATCATCATCATCATCCTCACCATTATTGTGGTATATTTGTTAGCTGGGATTTTGTGCTCAGTGCGTTGACAATAAATAATATTTGCAAATCAAGCATTAAATCGCAATGAATATTAACAATTTGCATACTCACTGGAAAGGGAGGATGTTCGATATAATACTAAGGGTGAAGCTTAGATATCTTAAGTGTCTGCTTGATATTCAAAGACAGTTTATGTATCTTGCTCTAATTGAAAAATGAAAATATTTATAACATCTTCTTTAGTTTAGAAGACTATTGTTCATTAAGATACCTTCACATACGTTTGCATGCTTCTCATCAACCTCTGGGCTCTGAGTGAGTAACAATAACAGCTGTTCTACTATATAATTTCTTTCTTCATGGTAAGTTTAAGTACATTTCACATCTAATACCACAAACGGCTTATTGACACCGCGAAAGCAACTCATACACTCAGGACACACACATCCGAAGGTGCCAGCCAGGCCAGGAAGAAGCATTACAGTCACTTCCGGCAACCCTTTCAGAGCGCATAAAATACGCTCGCGTGCCAACAATCACTCAACTAAACCGCTTAAGCACACAACTTTGAGAGTGAATGGCGGCAGTCAACTTGATACACCGCCGTCGTAATATTGTATGGTGCGGTCGATATGAGTGGGTGAGTGAGAAGAGTGTTAAATTCCCATACATAACACGTAAAGCAAACCGCAAACCACGCATCAGGGCACCCACCCAACCCATTGACATTTATCCACATTTACTCACATGAACCCACAGAACGTACACATGTCAACACTTTGTTATAATAACCGTTTCCGTTTGCACGCTGAGATTACATATCCATATGTAATATGTGAATGGGAATGCCAATCTCTGGGTGTATGAATCAGAGTCTTTGTATGAGTGTGCGTGTGTTTCACGCCTTTTAACCAACTCACACATTTCCATTGAATTTCCACCCACCCTTGTCATTAGCACTTATTGATGTCTTCTTTAGTTAATGGCAGTTGCCATATGTCGTGCCTCGTCCTTCTCATCTCTCATCATTTGTTCCTCCACCGATTCTTTATTTTCTTTTCTTTCTTTATTTATTTATTTAAAGACCCGTTTAACCCTTGACACCCATGTGTGTGGGAGCGCGTGTGTGGGGTTGATTGTGTTTAGTATCATTAAATTAGGGTTAAATTATAACAAATTGATTGCCCATGTACGAGTATGTCGTTTGTTTATAAAAGGAAGTTTTTTCTTTTCTTTTATCAAAGATTTCTTTATTTCATTTCTGCTGCATAACTTCAGGCGTCGCTTTTAAATGCCGCCACATGTGACAGCATACAATAATTTTTTAATACTTTCTTTTGTTGTCAGTCTAACTTTTTGCTTGTTGTTGCTTATTATGTTTCTTCATTCCTTAAGATCTTTAAATAATACATAATATTATTTTCAACGCAGAATTAAACATTTGCTTCGCTAACTAAGTAGCTTAGAACAGTGGTTCTTAAATTGTGCAACCCAATAACATATGGTGGCAGAGATCCACAACTTCTACATTTAACTTTTCTTAAATAGAACTTTTTGGTCTCAAGTGTTTCGATGAAACATAAATAATATTGTAGGTAAATTATAATGGAAAATAAGAGTTCTTTTCTGTCCACCCTGCCGGCTTAAAGATAAACCATAATATTTTTATTTATAAAATGAAACTGCTAGGTTAATAGAGGTCATCATCCTACGCCTATGCGATTATTAGTTATTAATTTTATTTAACATAATTAAATCTAAAAGATAATACTAAACGATGGACTAACTGCTAGAGCTTTCGAATCCCGTTGTAATGATTATGGTCTAAATTTTTATATTTAAATGTAATGTGTTAATGTAACTTGGAAATGTTTAAGGGCGAGGGAGTTTTTAAAACATGAGACGGAACTTAGGAAACAAGAAGTGAGACCCTTATGCTCTCCATGCGTTGGCAGGAATCCAGAAGATGGTCTGCGTTGAAGTCACATGGCATAGTGGACAAACAGATCTGTGACATTATTATTGAGTTAAAAGTTAAGTTTAAGAACTCCTGACTTAGACAAAGCAGCGGCATGGTAACTAAACACATGCATGCATGATAACTTTGTCGCCTACCGATTCGTTCAAGGATTCATTTGAATAAGTCCATCTCCATTTACTCTCAGGTTGTTCCATATATAATTAAGCATATGCGCCGCGCTTAATATGCCAAGTGCATGAGAAAATACACAATTCTTGGCGATAAATTGTGCTGTCAATTTAACGTTTAATTAACTGCCTGTCGGCGTTAAACGAACTTCCAATAGCTTTCAAGCATCTAAGGTCTAAGGCAGCTCAGTATTTTCCTAAAAAAAAACCAAAAAAGGTGGTCAAGCTACGGTTCCTCTTTCACATAAATTTTAATGATTATTATATGCACATCACGTGCGTTCATTAAAATATGTATTTCTTAGGATATTTTTCGTTTTTTTTTTCTTTTATAAATTTAGCATGAAAATGTGAAGCCATAAGGTTGGATGAAAAGTCATTATCATCATCGCCATCATCACTATTATTTTACCGCTTGCTATTCACTTTTGCCATTGGCGTGTTGTCAAGGTAAGCTTTGCTTTCATTCCACTAAGTAAGTATGTACTAAGAAATGTCAGCACAGACAATGCACGGATTATGTGCGTCGATGGCTCTTGATTTCTGCTTAAAGCCTACGAATATAAAAGTAAAGTGTAGTCCTGCAATATACAAAAATTTTGTATTTTTGATACTTATTCGACGTACACACACAATTAATCATTGTGGCAAGGATTTCGCTCATTAAAAATGCGGTGGCATCATTCGTTTTTGGTAACCATAATGAGATCGCTTAAGTATCCCGAATGGTTACACAGAATATATACACACACAAATACACAATTGAAATCGTCGCAGTCAAACCAAAGCTAAAAAGGATTTAAATGAGCGCTTAAAATTTCATTTTTCTTTTAGGCAAAGCTTTTCTTTCCGCTATTCTTTTTTCTCTCCATACATAATTTGGTGGTATTTACGCAACCTTTGAATGCAAACCTTTTTTGTTTGTTATTCTTTTATTATTATTATTGTATTTTCCACAACAAAAGGAGGAAAACATAAGCTCTTCATTTGATTGTTTGCCGCATTTATTTTGCCTTTTAATTGTTGTTGGAAACGTGGATCTTCACTAACAAAAAAAACGAAAAAAAAAAAATTATCAGACAACACTAGTATCCTTTTACTATGCGTTTTGAGCCACTTGAATGCTGCGCATGACTGCTTCAAAAAATCCTTTAGCACGCTTCCGTTTACGATTATATATATATATATATATATATATATATATATATATTTCTTCTATGTCAATTCATTTCTTTTGTTTGTTATCTGCCCCCTTCTTTTCATTCCAAGTTTCTTCTTTTCTATGTTTTTTGTTTTGTAAACTAGCTCATGCCCACTTAAGTATGCTAAGCTGCTGCTTAATCCTTGCGACCTTTGGAAGAAAAAATATAAAACTCAAACGTCGCTCACTCAGCCCCTTCCCAAAGTCCACGCACAAATTCTTAATTTTCGCTTATATTTCTCCTCTTCAACTTTGCCCTTTGCTTTTTAAGCATAATTTTACAGATTTTTCACTTGTATTTTGATTTTTTTTTTTTTTTTTGTGTATGCCCTAACCCAGCCCAGGGTTGGTGGCTTGGTGGTTGTTCCGGCTTCATGTTGTTGGACAGGAAGACAAGTGAACGTTTGGTTTCATATCCTCAGCAGTTAATTTAAAAAAGAAGAAAATAAGCAATTTCAAAAACTTAATTTTTCAGCGATTATGTTTGTAAACACCATCAACAATAACAACAGCATCAGTATCAGCATCCGCATCCGTATACTTTCATCATCATAAACAGTTTTCAGCTTTTGTTCTTGTGTTCTTCATTTATTCTAAAGGTTTTTATTTGAAATATGAATTATTTTTCCACACTTTTCATGATATTGTTTGAATCATGTTACGCATTATTATTATTATTGCTGTTGTTGTTGTGTTGTTGTTGTTGTTTTTTTAATAGCATTTAAGTCCTTGTAAAGTGACCGACCCTTTTAATTTTTCTGCTTTTCCGCTTTGTTATGTCATCATAGATACTTTCTTTTTATTCTGATTTGTTTCTTGATTCTATTCGCTTTGTTTAGATAATTTAATATATTCATATCTTTGGCAACTGATGGGATTCTACTCCAACTCTGTTTTGTGGTTTGTTTGACACGCTTGTACTGTTGAGATTTGCATTAGATAATATTGTAGTAAATCTAAGAAAAAAAAAACACTTGCATACTTTTTGGAGGCAGTTTTTTTATTATATTTATTAAAAGAAGAAACTTTTGTATGACATACATAGTAATTAGTATTAATGAAAAACACTAAATATTAATTGAATTAGTAAATCAAAAACTTTGTCTTGTTGCAAGAGAACGCAAGTTTTTAATTTTTTGTAATTTATTTAATAAACTTTTTTAATTAAAATATATTTTCGCAAATACTACAAAAGTTTATCATGTATACGAGTATACAAAGTTTTACAAGTTGCCAATGCTAAAAAGCTTTTTATAATTTCTTTGTAGAAAAATAAACTAAAATAACATAATAATAAACTTAATAAATTAAATTGAATTATTGAACTCGTAGAGCGCAATGACCGCGCTCACTCCAATATAATAAAAAAGAAAAAAAATCTTATTATATAACACAACTAGTTACAATCATTGAGTCAAACCAGAGAAATTAGGTTAGCCTATAAAGGTATTTAAATTTTAGATCAATATAATTGTTGAAATCCCCTAGACACTTATGTTATGCTCCTCGAATGAAGAAGTAATTACAATAGGTCTTATACTAGTCAATAATTCATTTCATTTGCTACTGTCGACAGACGTCAACCCGCGAATTTTATCTCAAGTTATAAGTTTGTAAAAGCTAATCACTCATGCGGGATGCGAAATTGGTGGTCTAGGGGGTGCTGTCTACTCAGGGGTTGCGTATGCATGCTGTTGACCAGCAAGTTGATTGTCA
The DNA here is from genome assembly GCA_037043315.1 of Amiota communis. Lineage (NCBI taxonomy): Eukaryota > Metazoa > Arthropoda > Insecta > Diptera > Drosophilidae > Amiota > Amiota communis. Next base: position 2,105,318 of record JBAMAV010001386.1, on the reverse strand, counting down.
GGTGGTTGACATGGATATCCAACCTACTGAACTTCCCGATACTGTATCTGACTATCTCCTCATTTATTGTTGGGACCTGCAAATCTTGATGGATGACTGAGTTCCGAGCAGACCACTGTGCACCTTCAATCCTCCGCAGTTGCCTGGACTCTGTAGGATTTCTAGGTTTGAGTTGGCTGCAGGGCCCCAAAGCTGCATACCGTAAGGCCATACCGGTTTCAGTATGGCATTGTACAGTAACAGCTTATTATGCAGGTTGAGCTGCGAACTTGTACTGAGTAGCCAACTCATTCTGCAAAGTTTCTGATTTAACTGTTTCTTTTTGGATATAATGTGAAGTTTCCAGGTGAGGCGCCTGTCCAGTGTCAGTACCAGGTACTTGACAGTGGGCATGTCGAGTGGTTCAGGGTAAAGGTAACATGCATAGACGTAGATGTTCCACCTCTTTAGCCACGGCTCTATGAGGGCCAACTGGGCTTGCAGGAGAGTAGAGGCTATCATCCACATATATCGCTGTTGCGAGTCTTTCGACTCTCAAGATCGGAAGGGCCGACGTATAGAGCGTGTCTTGAGGCGTGCATAAAATATGAACTAATGCTTTTATCAAGTCGTGTGTTCATAATATTGTAACTAATTTCTAATACAAACATGTCTTATTATCGTACACAGAACTAGAGTTAAAAATTAAGTATATTTTTACTTTTTCATAGACTCTTCCAATTAAAATCTTGTCTTTTCAAAACCAGCTTATGTGAAGTATATGAAAGGACGAAAGTTAGCTAATACCACTATGACTACATACGAGTATATGACTATATATATGAATACTTACTAATATCTTTAGATACTCTTTCGTAAAAGACAAATAGTTTTAATGCTTTTATTGGCAGAAATTAAAAAGCACTTAGTAGTAGTACATACAATATTTTTTCCCCAACAACTTCAAAAGATACAGCAAAAGGAAAATAGCAATCAAATACTAAAGTTCCATGTATCTGTGTCCGCTTTATGTATTGTATATCTTCGTCTCAGCAATTGTGTATGGCATCTATGTACTGAGTATGTATGTATGTATGGATGGATGTGATTGTGAGTAATACGAAAGTTGTCTGGATTGTTGCCGAACTAAAAGTGAACTGTGCATATACAAACATTCGAGTATACTTGTACATATATGTGTTATAATAAAGTCGCCATTTTGAAACTAGGAAGATGAGAAATATTCTAGAAAAGACAATGACCGAGAAGGATACTACTGCATACAGTATTGAGTATGGAGGATGAGAAGTGACACAAACTAAAATGATGGTGAACAGAAAAATTATGTTCTTCTCATTTCATTAGTTGACACAAAGCAAAGCGCAAAGTAAAAATTACTATTTATTGAGTATTGAAACTAAATTAGACGTAAAATTGCAATCTGAACCAAGTTGGTTGTACATGTAGTAACTTGATTTCATTACATTATTCTTCTATTGTACTGTAACGTAGTGTATTTGTTTTTGTAAAGTCTCGTTCTTGTTTTGTTTTTAATAAATTAAAATAGTATTTTTTCTGTTTTATATTTCAATGAAATGAAATTACTTAGTATCATGAATGAATGAACGAATGAATGATAATTTGTTGAATGCGTTTGGTGTATTACTATAGGACAGTTTTATGACGCTACATTTAACATTTAATCCTTGCGATTCCTGCGAAATTACAATAGAACTGGCAGTTAAAATTTTGTGGACTTAACTTGCCAAAATGGAATGACCAAAAATAAGTTAACCGCATTAAGAAGTTTAACTTTGGATGGTTTACGAATGGTTGTCGGACAAATGGATGGAGGAGCCAAGAAATCAGCGTATAATTGAAAAACATATAAATTTGGTAAGCGATTACATTGCTTATTATGTTGTGTAGTGTTGCGTGTTGAAAAGAAGTAAAGAAATGTTCAGGAAAAGTCGCGCATGAAAGGATTCTTTATGGAACCCATAGATTCTTACTATTTAACTTGAAATGCTGATGAAGGGTGAGAGGATTGGAACTGGAAATAAGTGGTCACGGCGTTCGAGATTCTACACCAAGTAAGAAATATCTTAACTTATTTTGGATGTTAGAAGAGTGAATAGAGGCAGGCGGAAGTGTAGATGATTTTTTAAGTGCTGTGTGGGAAGGCATTAAACGTTTTCTAATTAAGTTCGTTGTTCTTTTTCTATACAAACAACATCACCAGTTCTAGTAAATTGTATTTTTTGGTTGGTTGGTTGTTTGGTAAGTATTTTTTCTTCTTTTCTTCAACTCCACCAACTGTTTTTCGTTATTAAGTCAACAAGGATAATGATTGTTTCTCGCTTAATTTTATGCGCACGAACGTCGTTCAACATTTTGAATTTAGTTTCGCGTTTTTTTTTCCCAATTCGTTTGGCCTACGAAAGGGTTACTGACATTCATAGAATTCTATACTTTTCAGATACTTTTTACTAGGTTTTTTTTAATCAAAATATCTTCAGCTTCTTTGCCCACTGTCATGGAGTGATGTTGTTGCCATTAATTCGGCCACACTCAATGGGATTACTTATTTATTCTGCGCTTGGACACATTTAATGAGGCGCTTTACTTTACTTTTCTTTGCTTTGCTTGTCTTTTACTTCTACTTCACTTTGCATGAACGCACTTTGAAGGCATCACTTTGAATTTTACTCTATTTTTTTTTTTTTTTTTGTCCTTTCCATTGAAATGAGACTTTTTTAATTCTTCTTAAGCTAAAATTATACCCATCCATTCAGTTTTATTTCCTTCGTTCTTTCTTTTCCTTTCAATATTTTTTTTTATCTTTTTGTGATTAACTTGATTCTATTGTAAAATAGACATATTTTTACCGTGGTGATTGTTGATCTCTCTTACAGTATGTCTTATATTCCTTTATTATTATTATTTATTTTTCTTTCTTCTTAATTCCCCACTTACATTGAATGTTTATTGAAAAGCGACTACTTGCTTTGTATTTGTTTAATTATGCCTTATTTGATGAAAAAAAAAAAAAAAATTTGGAAAATGTCCTTCTTAGTTGTGTATTTATTTATAATCTGTCAACTTGGTCGCTTTGATGTTTTTTTTTTAAATTTATTCAATAATAACAGAATAAAAATAAAAAAAAAAATATTAAGAAAATAAAGTAAAAGTTGGAAGAAAAAGGCGCTTAATTCAATTTTTAATTGGCAAATGGTAATTATTTCTCATTGCACACGATTGATTTCAATTTCAAAAAATTATTGTAATAATGAAAAAAAAAGCATGAAAATTAGCTTTAGCTTCATCGAAACTTATATACCTTTTACAAAGGACAAAGAACACAGAACATTGAACTATTACTATTATTATTACATCAATGATATCTCTTACTCAAAAGTTTTGTTAGTTGTGCTTAAGATATGATGAAGTTGTCCATACAAAAACTCATAAGCAATTGTCATTCTACCATGGGGACTATATGATGTATACATAGAATCACTCAGATGTATATATTATGTGATTGTTCATACACTACATTAATTTTTTTAGCGTGAAAACGTTTTTAGTTATGTATCAAGAGATAACACACAATTTGTTGTTGGGAAGAAGAAGAGATCGCACTTTTTGAGCGAATTGTGCAGTCTTCGATTCAAGAGAATCCAAATACTGGTGTTAGTACACAGACAAACACAGAGTACGCACATTTTGAATTTTGTTCTGTTCTACTGTTATTAGCTGCGTATTTGAAGAACTCCAGCCTGAGTTCAACACTCACTCTTTCAGCTGTTTTGTACCACGAGCCGGCGCTTAACACACTATTCTATTGAGGTATTAATACTTTTAGAAACTTTATTTTTGTAATTATTCACATTTAAATACAAAAAGTCCTAATTTTCATCTTTTCCAGTGGTTTTTTTTTTAAATTATCTTTCATACTCTTCTAATTGCCCTATAACGAACACTACACAAAAGCCAAATAGAGTAAGCCGATACGCTTAAAAAGAAAAGAATTTTAACAATTTTGTTTGCCTTTTTGAACGTCCCTTCCTCCTTGATGCCATAAGCGTGCAATGACAAAATTCATTTTACAGGTATCATCGCTTCCTATATTTTCAGAATATATATTATTACTTATAGCTACGACTTTTGAGTCACGAGATATATATTTTTAATTGGCGACATGTTTTTGTTACATTTCTGAAAGTGCGTCAGATTGTGCCCGTGGCTCTGGCGTGTTGTACACTATGTACAACAATATATCTGGTTTTTATTGAATTTCAGGTCAAATGCTCTGTTGGTCATGTTGATTATTTTGTAATGAAGCCTTTCATAGTGTGGATCACGACAGCAGAACTCTCTCTCTCTCTCTAAATTTCCGTTTGTAGAGAAGGGACAAAGTCGACAAAGAAGAATCGACGATCGGTCCCTTTTTTCTGATCCATCGTATTATACCCGTAATACCCAGCTCAATAAACTTTGTTACAAATACTACGATAAAATGATCATACCGATCTATTTTAATGTGTAGGATACAAAAAAGAATAATAAAAAAAACATAACTAATGAAACAAGTTTTAAATGAAACACAAGCAAAAATAAACACATTATAAAAGTTTTAAAGTTTTAACGATGTGAAAATTTTGAAAATTAAAAATTTTTAATTAAAGAAAAGAAAATATCATTTAAGTTTTCATTTTAAAATACTTTTCTATAGTTTTGTTTAATTGATTAGTTTTAGTATAGTTGTCATTTCATTATTACAATTTATTTATTAAATTTACTAAGGGAGTTAGATAAAAAGAAATAAATACATAGGTACCCTTATTAGTATGACATTTAATATCATATTATAGTCAGATACATTAGAGACTTCATGTACATACTCGCATCATAAGTCTAAACGATGAATTTTTTATATTCATATTCATCTGTCAGTTTTATCATACAAAACTTTGCCATAAAAATAAAGAAAAAATACCATAATACGCTTACTGAATAAATGAAGTGGAAAATAAGAAGCTGATCAATTGTCTAAAGAACATCGACAAAGTCAGCTTATTCAAAAGGACAATTGGCTAAAACAAAACATAAAAAGAAATAAATCATATACGAGTATCAAACAATTTTGTCTGCATACTAAATGACATATTCGATTTGATGGCAATGATAACAAAGAAACAACAAAGAATACAATAATGCATGCTCCTTTAAAAATCAAATCTATAACAAGGACCTTTTTGTCCATAAGATAAGCCACTTGAGTAGCCAAAAAACAAACAAAACAAAGATTTCACAAAAAAAAAAATCCTCATTATTTCCCCAAAAAAACTTGAAGGCGAAATGAGCTCAAGGCTTTGTTCCACTAGGCTTGTACTTTACATTTTTATAAGTTACCATGGACCGACAAAGCCAACAAAAGATTCTCACTTGAACAGCAGCCAAAGATTTGACACACAAACATATATGCATATGTGATAACGTCAACGCTATCATAAATCATTGTTATATTTATAAAAAAAAAATAGAAAGAAACAGCAAAAGCCTCACATAATAGATACACAGATACATAATCGAATTTTTATTGATACAAGCAGCTTATATTGAAAGGATGCCCGCTTATGACCAACGGTGGTTAGACTATGAGGGATGGAGGACTCTGAACTACGCAAAGCAAGTAAGAAAGTAAAAATAAATACACAAATAAATAAATACTAAAGCGAATTTTTATCTTTTTTGGTCAAGCTAAATTTCAGCGTAACAACAATTTGAGTAAGTTATATGAATGTGATGATAGAATGAGTTGGATGGCGTTTACTTGAGCGCATTATAGTAAATATTTTTTTTATGTTTTCCTGAACTTGGGAAGACCTTATCAGCATTTAATAGTGACCATTTGGCATTAGATTTCTTCTTCTTTTTCAATCGACTGGGGGCAGTATGAGAATTCACATGCTTTTTAAGCCTTTTGAGCATTCAAAATCGCATAAGGACGAAGACATTACTGAATGGAAATGAGGGAACACTTAAAAAGCAAATTTTCCTATAAATATGTTAGTAAGAAATTATTGCCAACAAGATATGTAGTATATACAGTACATACAATAGATATAGGATAAGGTATAATTGGCATTTTAGAATTTTGATTTTTAATGTTCGACTTTCAAAGTAAACTACAAACTAAGTCGATAAAAGGGTAAAGTGAAACAACCTTTGAAATTGGCCAATATAAGGCTTATGGTACACATTCTATAGATATCTAGATGGTTATATGATAAATGGGTATCATGGCATAGTAGAAATACCGTAAACCTAATTGATTAGTTTAGATGGTAGAGTGGAATGGAATAGAAGAAGTAAAGAGGGTGGTGGGAAAGAATAAATTTAAGTGCCAAGTCTCAAGACTTTTGGCTTTTAATAAATAACTTAGCTATTTCCTTTTTTTAATTTTATTTCTATCGAAGACTAACTCTGACTAACTCAATTATGACAAAGGCAACAATACAAAATATGTAATATTGTAATATGTAATTGAAAGGAGAAAGAAGAATTGAATAAAATATTATACTATGGTATAACAAGAAGAACAAAGCGAACAAGTAAAAATGCACGATAAATCATTTTTCCAACGAAAGCAAGTCTCAGTCAACAATGCTGACAGTCAAGCCAAGCCAAGACTGATGATGATGATGATATTATTGTTGAGAATAATAATGATGATGGTGATGGTGATGAAATGGTGATGACAGCGTGCAACCCTTTCAATTGTGCCTCCAAAACACAAATGAAATGCCGGCGGTTAAGTGCTGTGCTGCTGCTCTTTGTGGGTGGGCTTGTGCCTCTTATGCCTTAACATCTTGATAAGATTAATCAAATTTTCATAAAATTTGATGGCACAAAGGCACACACACTCGTGCTTGGAAGGCAAAAATACTTCAACTCAAACTCAAAGTAGCAGAAAATATGCTTGGCGTGTAAAAAGGATTTATAAATAATTGTATAAGAAAAGCGTAAGAAGTAAAATCAAGGCTAAGTACCTACTCCTCCACTATACTAGTATATTTTAATAAGAACATATGTATGTATGAGGATGAGGGCTTAAAAATTGGTAAATCATTTTTCATTCTTAAGTTACCAAACTTAAAAGGTTTCTATCAACTTCAACGCTTTGCATACTTCAAGGCGCTTAATTAGTAGCTTCCTATAATTTGAGAAAGATTTTTAGTTTTCTCATCATCATCATCATCATCACAATTATATTATATGTATTGTATAATAGTATGGAAGCATAAAAGCACCAAAATTACCAACAAAAAAAAAAAAAATTTGAAGCTTTCTTTCATTTTACAACAAAAGTTTATGATGCTATTCAAAAAGTATATTCTACATAATATTTTCTCATTTAAAGTAGAAATCTTCTTTCAACTTTTGAAGTCTAGAATTTCCAAGTGAAAACCACAAAATACTTACTACACAATCTTAAGCAAAACTACTACTACCATATATATAGTTTTACCATTTCCATTTCCATTTCCAAACAGAAGTAAAGTAAAGTATTTGCATTAAAAATGTCACAAAAATACTACTGTGGTTCGGAACTTAATGGAACTTTGAAAAACAACAAGGACAAACGAACTTAGTAGCAAAATTTTATATTCAATTTTTCATTTACCATAGATTTCATTTAAGAAATCATTTGTGTTATACTGTGCAAAATTTTGCTTTCTTTCTAAATGTAGTAAGAAATGAAAACTAAAACGTTTTCTCAAGCAAATATCAAATGTAAAACTCAATTTGCACATTACGCCAGAAACATGTGGCAACAACTACAAATTAAGTCGTGTCTATGGAACACACACAAAATCGGGAAACTAAGAAAATTGTAAAGAAAAGTTTGTATAGTTCTTAATAATGGTGATGGTACTGATGGTGGTGATTGTAATGGTAATAGTGATGGTAGTAACATTTGCCCTAAGTGGGTTTATGGTAAGGTAAAGTAAAGTATAGTAAAGCAAAGCAAAGCGAAGACACAAACTGAAGTAAAGAAATAAGGACTTAGCAATCTTGACAACTACTTTCCGGTTGACATGCAATTTTCACGCAGATAAATGATGACTAGGAAAATACAAGAAAATAAATAGTAAATAAACTAAGAAAGCAACAAAGGATTCAATATTTTCATATTATTTCGAAAATGTTAAGCAAATTTTATTATGAAAAGAATTTATTAAAAAAATGTTAGTAAGGTTAGAAAGTCATAACAGCACATTTACTAAAAATCTGAAGATAATAGTAGACTGAAAAAATGTGCTGGGTCCAGCCCTTAAACCTCCCTAATTACGCCATTATTTAGTTTAATTTTGGTAATTATAGAAATTAAAAATGGCATTACCAACTTCACAGTTTCTTTTTCTGCGCTCATACCTAAAGACCAGAAGCTTCTACGTCAGTTATGAAAACGCCAAATCTGCAATTAAAAACTTCCGGACTCAAGGTGCGACGAAATAACCATAGCCACATACGCATATGACACTGCAGTACTTGCTACGTTCCCTAGTGCATGAGTGGTCACAATTGCTATAAAGTCAACTTAACAAAATCCAAGATTAGAACATAACTGTAACACAGACAAGTCCATCTATGTTTTATTTGCACTTCGGCATAAAGGCATTAATCGAGCCCGCTTCAGCGGAGTTGAAATACCCAAAAGAAACAAAGTCAAGTACTTAGGCGCGTGGTTTGAAAAAAGACTAACATGGAAAGAGCACATTGTAGCCAAAAGAAAGTAACTAGACTTGAAAACGAACCGAATGCATTGGTTGCTAGGCTGAAGATCCGGGCTCAATTTAGAAAACAAATGAAGACTCTACAAAGCCATACTTAAGCCTATTGGACATACGGCATCCAACTATGGGGAACAGCTATCTAGTATTAAAATTCTTTAGCGTTACCAAAATATTACGTTAAGGAAAATGACTTGCGCTCCCTGGGTCATACGTAATGTGAATATTCACAAAGATCTCGTGATGCCAAATGTCAATAAAGTGATAAGTACACAGCACAAGGCACAAAGAAAGGCTCAACCAGCACATCAGTAAATTTGAACTATTGTAGTTCTCGAGTCAAACTGTTGGCAAATATAAAGATAATAAAAAAAGAGGAAAAACCCGGCCATACAAACACTGATAACAGAGCTCATCGATGTTCCTGGGTGACAAAACTAATGAACACCTGGTATTTAAATTTTGCGAATTTAAACTCAAATAAAGATGGATGATTCGATGAATGTTGGCGGCAGTGCATTTGATAGGTGGCAGTAAAATTTTACTTATTTTTAAGTATTTAGTTCAACTCCTGTAGCATGTCTATTTCAGATAAGAAGGTACACCTCAGTTAAAAGCTTGAGGCGGTCTCCGGCAACAGCTTATCCTAAAACCACATATGGTCTGTACTGCGTATGATGATAATTGAATCCCAAATTTTAACAAAACTGATCCTTATTTAAACAATTCAGCATAACAAAACCAAGTTTTAATTCTACATTAAAAATTCCAATGGGAATGACAAGCTAAAAATTTGATGTATTAAACGGATGTTTCTTATTAAGAATGCCTGCATAGATAGGTAATTAAAAGAAAATAAAAAATAGCATGTAGAGAGCTTGGTGCCAGTAGAAAAATGACAAGCGACACAGACTAAAAGACTGACAGACAGACAAACTCAGGACTTACAAGGATGCTGACAATGACGACGACGACGACAACGACGCGACGACATAACACGGAAACTGAAATGAAGCATAAAATGAATGAAGCATTGAATACAAAACTAAAGCAATAAACAAACAAAATGAAAACTTACATACAAACACGAATGAAGAGTTATGGTAGATATACTTAGATGTTGTATCTATAAATAAAAGAACTGCAAATACACATAAGGATGCTAGTCTATAATATCTGTGAAGCAGTTTCCGTCCAAAAGCAGGAATTTACTTGACATTTTCATTAGAGCAACACCACAATCAAACAAACACACTCATTCCCGCACAAATACTCATGTAACATTTCCTTCTATAAAAAAAAATACACACACACACAAATACTTAGTGCTACAAACCGCAAAGATACCATCATGATGCATGTACACATGGTATAGTATACTAGTTTGTTGCAAATGAAGAAAATACACGTGTGTTATTCGAATGGGTAAAATGTGCAAAGCAAAGTAACCCAAACAAAATCAAAAAGGGAAACCAACCCAAACCTGATTTCAACTGATTTGAGAGCAACATAAAGGACCATAAAATAGAAGGAAGGCAAGGAACATAGCACAGCAGGATATGAAGGCATTGTGCATCGTGAGTATCATCAACATTGACGCGATTGTCTTTCCAAGAGGGTGGCTTTACACAGTATTGGCTTTGCTTTGCCATATCTTGATATCATACTAGTATCTCTAACATTGAAGTTTAGTTCGCATGTGGCACACTTGCTTGTATCATTGCTGCCTTGAATTCGCGCTAAAGTCCTTACTGTTCTTAGCATGCTCAAAGATTGGCGTTCTCAATGTTCAATGGTCCCTGCTGCCTAATGTTGTGGGAAATTGCATTAATTATTCTATTAGCAGCGTAATTCGTTCTTAATTGCATGATAAACTTTATTGCCTTCATTTCACTTTTTTTTTCATCTTATTTTTTATACATTTTTTCTACTTATAATATTATTTTTTGTGTATCCTTAGAATAGACAGCATTATGATGGGTGTATGTGTGTGTGTGTGTCACTTTCAGATTTATATGATTACTGAATTTACTGTAGAATATCACAATCAAAATGTTTTATATTCATTTTTTAATAAGTTTTGTCTTTCCCTTGTAATACTCAAGTATCAAGTGTTGATTTGGTAATAATCAACTTAATTTAGCCATTCATTATCTTTGCTTATTTTTATATTAAGTTTATACCATTTATGACTAACTTAGCAAAGAAAATCCAATTAAGGTTTATCAGCGTAAATAACAAAATACATCCAAAGACAATAGCTTCGCAAACAGAATCGTTCTTAAATCAAATATTAATCAAATCATCGTAATGTTTAATCAAAACAATTAAAACAAATAAACAAATTGAATACAGTGAAATCAACTATCACATGAACTATGATAGAAGATAAGGCCAGAGAGAATATCCTACTTTCTAAAATACCTTATCATTTCAAGGAGGAATATATCCTATAAATTCAGCATCAGCTATGATATCTCAATTCCAAATATGAAATAATAAACTTAAACGAGTGCTTGCTATGGTGCGATATAAGTCATATCACAATGCAAAAATGGCAAAATAAGTCAGTCCAAACAACATTCACATTCAAGCGTGGAAACTGTCCTCCAGTAATTTTAAATAATTCCCTTATTCCGCGACACCGTCAAATACCTACATAGGAATGTACCTGGGCCGGAGGCTTAGTTTAGCTTAGATTAGGCTTAGAAAACAAAGTTAATTCTATAAGGCAGTTCTGCAGCCGGTGTGGCATATGCACAGCTTCCAAGCTGTGTACATAAAGATCTCTAAATACCATTCATTAAGGATGAAATAAGAAAAAGTTCGGAAAAGTACATCAACAAACTTCACAATAATACCAACAATTTAGCTATAAGTCTTCTAGCAAACGACACGAATGTTAGACGCCTGAAAACTTTTTATCTGTTAGATCTTCCTCAAAGATTGTAGATTATGATACATTTTTAAGTATTTATCTAGTTGTATTATTTCACTCTGTTCAACTTTTCCAAATAACACTGTACTCTTACCTTGAAATCGTTTTTAATAGATCATTCGATTGATTGAATTGATTGTTTGATTATTTGAATTAGTAAACATTTGATTTTAATCAAACGCACGGACAGATCATAAAAGGATCGCCGCTGCACTTAAACGATTTTAGCTTATCTAAGAAACAACAGTACTAACAACAACATTGACGTTGATCAACAATTTCAATTAAATTGTTTATTGTTATTCTTTTATCAAAATAGTTATAATTTTTTTTTTTTAATATTTGATTAAGATTGGATTTTTTCAATTTTGTGTTTCATTTGAAGAATTTACTTTTGGAAATTGTCACTTTGTTTAACTTTTTTCCTTGTTTTTACTTTTGATAGTTATTTGCCAATGATAAACACAAACAAAATGAGATTTTGTCTAACAACTGGCAATGACCATCAACAAGCTACGAGTATTGTCATTATGAAAATTGTTTTGTTGTCCACAATAACATTATTATCATCATCATTATCATCAACAGCAACAGCAACAGCAGCAGCAGGAGTAGATACTTCATCAAAGCGGCGCTAAGAGTGTGCGGCTCGTGTCATTTTTCATCCTGTGAATGCTTAAAAGAATTTTCGGACAATATTTGTTTGCGGTTATTCTAAAAATTTGTTCAAGTATCTGCGGACACACGGCTCTGGATGCAGATGTGGATGTGGATGCGGATGCTCTCTATAAGTTGACATGAGCAGCAGCGCAATTTTAAGCAATTAATTTAATTATGTGGTCACATCATCAAACTTTGTATATCAAACCATCAAAATCTGTATCGCGAACATGTACACATACTTACTGTTCAGCCATGTACCTAGATACAATGATAGATATAGCAAATGGTTTACCATATACTACGTGTAGTATGTACCTAGTTGTTGCACATTGAATTGGTTTTTGTGGTAATAGGTAGACTCAATGGTTATTTAATTAAAACACAGAAAAAACTGTTATTCATTGATATTAAAATATGTATATAAAATAAAATAAATACTAATAGTAAATAAAATATATTATACTTAATTTGATTAAACATGCATACAATTTTTTATTCATTATGCAAAAAAAACAAGCTTTCCATTTGATAAAATTGAATAAAAATTCAATGAATGCATTTTTGCATAGCTTTTTATTTGATTTCTATATTTTTTTAGGACAAACTTTAGTCACAGTAAATTGACCAAACTGAATCAATATACGTATTTAATAATTACAACAAAATTTTCACAAACGTTAAGTGGTAATGTTAGTTTTGTTTGTTTCCTTTATAAATTTGTTATAGTGATTTTTTAGTTGTGAAAAAATTAATTAATAAAAAATCAACAAACTAACTTTGGTCTTATCGTAATTATCATACAATTCATATAAGTTGAACTTTTAACAATTTGATTATGTAACAAGCAGAAGGTATAGGAGTAAGGACCATTCTTAGAATATGATAAGATAAACAGGCCGCTTGATAAGATCAACTATGTTGACCCGTAGGCCTCATAGGCAATTCTTAACCCACAATGGATCTATCTTTTAAATATCAACAAAATGTGAGGCTTATACAATACTTATAACATGTGATTTGAATCATAAAAAAGTCTATAATTCATAACTTCGATTATCTACTTTGCAACCATTAAGACTACAATATGATATACAATAAGTACTGGTCGGATTACGGTGACTAGGAAAAATAATTCTTTAACCATAATTTAATCTTGAAACATCAAAACACAAGAGTCTAGTACACAAATCATAGACTAGGCGAACAAATTGACAGGTAAACATGGTTAGTTCGCAAAACAGATGATACCAATACTTTAGAATATCTTTTATACCGTACAAAAATAACAAACTTAAATAGAAATGAATTTTAAACTAGAAAAAAGTACATTTAAACATCAAACGATTTTCAATTTCCCTAGAGATATGTCAGAGTGAATAAGGGTAACTATGAATTGAATCATTTGAACTATATAGAAACCGGGACAGTTAACTGAAATCAAAATCTATAATAGCAACAACAACTATCGTCAATGATAAAGTCAACAAAGTCAAGTGGTCAACGATGATGACGAACGACAATGACGCTGTCGCTTTCGATGATGTTGCATTGCGGCGGCAGTTCAATAATTGTTGCCCCTTTAAGTGTTGAGAAACGTTGACTTTGATTTAGTTAATCAAGTACCGAGATTTTAAAGTTTATACAACACTTGAAATTCAAAATTAATTATACTTGAATTTAAACTTGAAATGTGAATGTGAAAGATAATCAAATAGAACAATCAATCAATCCTTGGGGATTAGACCTTATTAGCAAATGAAGTAGATTTCTTTGTTTTCTGATTTCCTGCTATATACCATACAGACAGTCAGTCATTTAGTCAATGAGTGTGATCACATAGGTCAGGTAGTAAAATAGTAAGTGAAATAAGAGATTACTAAGTATCATAATCCATTGTTTAAACATAACAAAGTCAAAGCAGGTAAGAAATGACATTGGAAAATGGTCAATAGCATTAAGTAAGTTAATCTTTTATGTAAATAAAAAGTCAAAAATATTCCTCAATACCTTAATAGTACAATGAGTATCTATGACAATGTCATCAGTAAGAATAGTATAACTTCAATAACAATTACCAAAATCGGAAAGATAAGCGAACATTGTTTTGGCGGTAAAGCGTTCTATTTAACAATTTTACACGTAAAATTTTCTTAATAATTTTCTTTGATTTTTTCAAATCAAAAATTAAATTGCTGTTTATCATTAAGTAACAAAATGCTTAGTTTACTTTAATGTGATGATAATGATGATGATGATTTGTTGATGAGAATGGACGTTTTTTTATGATTAAACCGATACTCATTGATATTAATGGACGACGACAACATATTCTTCGTTTATCGAAATCAAATTTACAAATCGATATCGAATCTTGTTTACGCTCATGTTGCACACATACTTATATGAAGAAAAGATACTATGTACTACCATATATGCCGTCGTTTGAAGATGCCGTACGATTTCAAAGAAAGTCACTTCTCAATGTCGTCAAAGTTGTCAAGTCGTTATAGTCACCGTCACCATTGCCGTCGCCTTCATAGCCAATCAGCAAAACATCCTCAAATACTATAGCAAGCAATAATACATAAAGATATTGTATCTATGGTTAAATTTATCTATTATATCTACCTATTTATTGTTTGTATCTTTCTGCGAGTACAAATGACATTTATCTATTCCGTCGTATTGATTTGTGGCATGTTGCTTTTTGTTCGATATCAGTATCAGTTAAATCAATTAAGAAACTCAAGTGTCTCGTTTTACTTGTCTTAGTTAAAACGATGATGATATTGATGATAATAATGATATAGATGATGATGATGATGACTATTGTATTGTACTTTGTGCGATTCATTACTTCGAGTGCTAAATGTAATTCCAACATTGGCGTTGGTTTTGTAGTATAGTATGTATATGTATTTCTTTAGAAGTAATTGAAATTGATTGATTTAATCATTGTTCAAGGTAGCAGAGAATCTGCTTAATGTGTAAATTGAAATATAGTATAAGGCAACTATATGATATATGCCTTGCATGGGATGTTAGGCAATGGAAAATATTTCTTAAAGGACTCTTAGCTTGGACTTTTGAATACAATATAATATGATTTTAATTTACTTTTTCTTCCTTTATTTGCATTTTTAACATTTCCCATTTATTTAAGTCTCTTCATATTTGCTTTGAAAATACTCTTGAAGCGCATTAATCCCAACTGTCAAAGAAAACTCTCCAATTTTTTTATTTTTCTTTTTATTATCTTTGCTTCAAGTGGCAGATTTTTTAAGCGCACACATACCCAAAGCTTGTTAAACATTTACAGAGCACACTCACACTAGCATATAAACATATATAAATAAAAAAAATATAAAAAGAAAAAGAATCCACACAAAATTTGACGCAGGCGCATTTGGAGAGTGTCCGACAGTAGGAAAACTTCGGAATAAACCAAAACCTACTCAACACCTCCATACCAGACTAGACCAAACCAGGCGAACACTTCATGAGCAGCAAAGCAAATGGAAACACTTCAATTTATCCTTATATACATACAATAATATATCTGGTATCTGTGTATGTGTACATGCTTATACATATTATGTACATATATCCTCAACAAGGATAATACTCACTGCTAGCAAACATACAACATATCGAGTGGGTTGTTCATTCATGTAGTACTTCTATACCATATACAGTAGAATAGAATATTCATGTCATATACTCATCGGTGAGTACATATGTCTATACATATAAATGTTAGAGAAGTTTGTCACTTGGCAAGGATATTTGATAGGATATTATGTTGTACATAATGTTAACCAGTGAGAGTTGCTTAATGCCAAGAAACACTATTGAGATAGGAAAGAGTTGGCAACGCCCAAGAAAATAAATCCTAGAATTTAATGAATTAAACTAAAATACATATATAACTAAATCTATCTGAAAGTTGAATCCTTAAAATAAGCAAAACTCAACAAGAATAATAATGATAATAAAAACGGAAGCATCAACTTGACATTTTTCTCCGGAAATGCTCAACAGAAAATTTTAAAGCAAACATTGATGACAACGACGATGATGATGATGACAATGATGATAACCGTAGCCAGGACTAGAACCAGGACACACCATTAATGCCATGAGGGTGTTAGTAAGTGTATCCTTTTTTGTTGTTGTTGTTGTTGTTGTTTTTCCAGTGTTACGCATCTACATACTCGTACACCCACTTTACTTATACATAATCAACAATAAAAAACCAGAAATCAAAAACTTAATGAATGTCCTTTTGTCATTATGCCTGACAATGTTAAGCGTGCAACTAAGTGAGGCAATGAAATGAATACAATTTCTCGTCAATGAGCGCTTCTATCATAAAAGAATTGGGTTGGATGATGTTGGTGGTGATGGTGCTGCTGATGATGATAATGGTGATGGTGATAACAACGCGGATGACGATGAATACCATAAGTACATATAAGAACATGGACCAGGGTGATGGAGATGATACTGAAGCTGATGATGCTGATGTGACATTTGATGCTGACAACGACCGTTTAGGCTACTGATGATGTCACGTTGTAC
This sequence comes from Amiota communis, assembly GCA_037043315.1. Lineage (NCBI taxonomy): Eukaryota > Metazoa > Arthropoda > Insecta > Diptera > Drosophilidae > Amiota > Amiota communis. Next base: position 2,088,356 of record JBAMAV010001386.1, on the reverse strand, counting down.
CCATGTTAATAACACAATCACACAACAACAACAACAACAACAACAAAAAATAACAGTCTAAAAGGACATAAAAACAAATTAAAGGGTGTGGTGTGATGTGGTTTATGCCACCCAAATGGGGAATATTTTATAAATTGAAAATATTATTTAAAGAAACAGAAACACAGACGCGTAGACACATGAATTTTAATGTTGACTTGGCAAAAAATAAAAAAATAAAAGTCCTCAAAAAATGAACTTTAATAAAATTATTGATTTTTCTGCTACGCACACAGCATGTGACTTGGAGCAAGCTGCCCTTCTATGGGTTCCTATATATGTACTTTTTCCTTTCACACATATTTTGATTCTATTTTTTCTTTTTTTTTAATTCAGAGTTTTTCGTTGATGGCTCGGTGATGTCCTGTTGCGTAAAGAACGAAAGCGAACGCAGGTGAAAATATTGAAAATGAATGAAGGAATATTTAAAGTTGAAGTAATTCTCTCTTTCTTAAATTTTTAAATGAAATTGTAAATAAAGTTGTCAAAAAAGAATGAAAGTCTTCCAGCAAATTTTGTTCATGAAAATACTCACAATTTAGGGTATCTGTAAAGCAGATCTGAGGAGAGAACCCTCATCTCGAAGCATGCATTAATAAATCTACGCATGAAGGAGCTTTGAATGGAATCAATCCACTTTTAAATTATATTTTAATATGCTTTCTTCAGTCGCTCCTTGTGGGATATAATAAAACCTACACAAATCACTTCCATCGGTCGGACGAACCTTCAATAAATGTTTTAATTCTCATGAATTTTTACAATGACTTAATTTTACAATTTATTTTTATTTAGTGTATGGCTTCACTTGCCTATTAAAAATAAAATCAACTCAAAGTTCATTTAACGATTTATTACTCTTAATGTTATTCTTATTATGATCAATGTTGGTCATGATAATCTTTTGTGGTTTCACCTATATTTTTAGAATTTTAATGAATTAAAGTTATCGGTTAAGTTTCTGGTTCCATATCTGAGTTAAAGGCATTGTGATTCCCTCTGAAATGAAGAGTTAATTGCAAGACATTGTATTGGAGTTTCAACATCGAGTTCTCATGATATATAGTACTTAGTTCTGAGAGGCATACTTACTTCAGATTATACGTAATGCTACAATAACTGCTGAGATGTCCAGTTATGATTTTTATGTTCTCCCCGTATAGTTGGATGATAGAAGATTCTCTGTCTATGTAAGGAAATATTATACTTGCTTCCGGCTTGCATATTTTATGTATGTCGCCCCAATTTCTTATTGTTTCCATTTAGTATGTTCTAGTTAGTTTTTGGTCCAATAAAGGTCCTACATGCTTGGCTAGAAATTCAGTTTTTTCTTTACCGTAGTTTCCTACATCGAGCAGAGACAGACATTTTCCTACCACTAGGCAGGATATTGTTAATAAGGCAACACCAAAATTATTGCAGATCTGTAGTTCATTTTCTGAGAATTGTTTTTATTTACTTCATTAAAATTAAGTTTTTTAATGTGTATTTTTCACTGTGTCCATATGATTTATAAAGATACTGGTCACACTTATAATTTTAGATCATACAAAAAATCGTTGCTTCTTCCTGGACATATGGTATCCAACTTTGAAGTACATCACGCCCATCAAACCGCAGGCAAATTCATGTCGTTTAAAACAAGGCCCAATGCCCCCTGGTTCATCAGAAACTCGAAGCTCCAGTTCTCCAGGAAATAAACTTCCACATTAGCAGATACAATGATAGACTTCACTCCCAGCCGAATTCTCTCGGAGAATCATTAACCAGGTTGGCGATTCAAAGGCGGCTAAGCAAACTGCACACAAACGACTTACAAATGCTTAGTTGGTCAAAATACATCGTTTCTGTAAATTGTGTTAATGTCTAATTGTTAATGGTCCTCACACTAATATTCTATAGCTTAGTGATTTAATGTTCATAAGAAATACAATATTAAAAAAAAAATATATGAAGAATCATTCCTACGAAGGAATGCTTTGGCTGTGCCGTAGGGATTAAATCGTGATTTGAGGCGATAGGGGGTTTTGCAGTCGGTAGACTAATGAATCCGACATAACTTGTGGCAAGGATCTTAAGTTGGAAGATTTTTACCTACTTGTTCGCATAACAAAAAAAAAGATCATAGATATTTGAATATACATAATCTAAAGTAAATAAGCCTAAGGCGTAGTCCGCTTTATTGCTGGTGCAAAGGTCTAAAGTGCAGCCTTTTGAGCTTCCGGATTGAGGTTGCATTGATCAGTGGTCTGACCCTACGGTTGATGTGAGCTAACAGACGATCTTATAACGGCTTGTGTATAAAAGATCTATGATGGTCAAACTATGTAATATTTTATTTTTGGTAATTAACTCTTTTATCAGATATGTACATATATGGTATATATTTTAGACTCATTAATTAAAGTCATGAAATAAAAACTAAATATATATACCAAGTAAATATACATGAAAATCTTTATAAATAGTAACAGGAGAAAATGTCTACATGTGTTTTCCCAATCTCCAATCTGCCAGTAAGATGACTTTGCTTCGTCATTAAATGTGCCAAGTCAAGCAAAATTTGGAAGCAAAAAAAGATATAGAAATAGAAATAATAAAATACAATAAATAAATAATGCAAGACGAAAAACCCCGAAATCAGCGTCGCCTGGATGTGGTGATGGTGGAGTAATGATGCAGTGGCGCAGCGTAGATAAAACCGCAGTCAACAACAAATTCGAATAAAAGCAAAAAAAAAAAAAAATGAAGTCTTTGTCGAAAGCTAACGACGCTTAGCCAATGGCAGCGCAGCAAGGCGGAGTCTGAACAGGTTATACTCGTTGCTATATATCTTTATGTTTTTTTTTGTGTTTTTTCTTATAGATACATTTTTGTGTTATATTTTTTCCGTGTGTATTTTGTTGGTGTTGTTCGTAAACCGTTTTTATTTTCATTTTTCTGCTTTTCCTCTTTTGCTCATCTTTTTTGTGTTGCTCTAATTTTTTTATGGGTTATCTCGCTCTGACACGCTGCTAAAGCTGAAACGGATGAAACGAGAGAGTGAGCGCACATTGAGAGCGGTTGATGTTCGTGTATCTATGTGAGTGTATCTGTTTGTTATTCCCTCTATCTGAGAGTGTGTTGGTGTGTGAGTATATGAGAGAGTGTGTGTGCATGTGTAGTGGGAGGTGGATAATGATAAAAATAAGTTCGCCTGATAATCTGCGCCAATGCAAAGCGCCGCGTTAGCTGTAGTGTGAGTAATGAGGCAGCGAGCTTCGTGATGGTGGCCGAACAAGTTCGTTTGCTCCCACTCCCAAAAGCCGAAGCAACACAGCCATACAAAAGATAGAGAAAGAGAGAGAGAGAACTTCCTGAGCTTACGTGAAGTGGAAAAGGGAAAGAAAGAGAATTTATTTTATATATTAAATTATTATATATACATATACTTATACAATTAATTAAAAAATTATGTGTAAGAACATAATTATAAAAACAATCTTTCATTATAAATCCCCATTTTTTATAAATATTATTAATTTTCTTTAGCATTAAATAAATAAATACATAAAATAAATTCTGTTTAATTAGAAGAAAATCAACTTGAAAATAAAAATGAAACTCCACCCAATTTATAGAACTAAGCTAAGCATTCTCCTCTATATATGTACATAAGTAGATATTAGTATATAACCATCGTAACATCCTTTGTGTCGGTTGGCTAAATCCTTACACGCGTTTCCACGAGGCACCTAATCACATGTAATGCGCGCGCATTATCTGCACTCTTATCTCTAACGAAAGGACGCCAACACTTTGGGGTACATAAAGCTCTAACACATAGATACAATCAGACATGCACACAGTTACACATAAAGACATTGCGACGAGGTGCCAAAAGCGGAGTGGGTGTTGCTCCAAAATATTGTAATAACGACATAATACACACGATTGCTTTACTTTACTTTGCTTTGCTTTGCTTATTTACTCTTTCATCCCATAAATGTATTTATTCATTCATTCGCTCGCACTCATTCGCTGTTGATGTCTGATGTTAGTTAACCAAAAGCATAAAGCGGCTGCAGCAGAGGCAGCGTCACAACGACAACCCATTCCACCTTAACAGCAGCAGATGCCGACAACATTTACCATCACCATCACCACCACACCACCAACGCCATCAACACTAGCAAAAAATATTGTATGCAGAGGAAGAGAGAGTTGCCGCCATCGCCATCGCCACCACGCCACACCACAACCAACCATACGAGCGAGTGTTGGCTGTATATCGTGTCGCATTATTCAACCCGAATTTGTGGCAAATCCATGCGAATTTCGCGAACGTCAGACAATGGGACAGACACAAAACAAACACCACAAGACAGAGAGACAACCATGACAGACATCTATACTGACGGGAACATTCGTTTGCTTCGCTCGTTCGCCTGTTCGTTCATTCGTGGGTTTCGTTCGGGTGTTCCTAGTGAAACAAGTGCAATGTCGTCGAAAAGACAAAAATACAATAACAGGTTCTGCTGCTTATTTCTTAGATGCGTAGTTGTGTGCGTGAGAGCAACTGCCACACGAGAGCGTATTAATATCTACATATGTATGTGTGTACCACGCTCTCGTTGTTTTCAATGTATGTGTTTTGTTTTGGTTGCACACATGGACAATTTGAAGCCGGCTTCTTGTACTCTTCACATACATTTTCTACTACTCTTTTCAAAATTCCTACTACTATTTTTATATCTCATGATAAGAGTTTTTTTTTTAATTTCATACTTTCTGAATTTTTGAAACTCATTATTGATTTTATTCAAACTTATTTATTGTACAATAATTCAACAGTGGTGGGCAAAACAAACGCAACAATTTTAATCAAAATATATAATTTATCTAAAAAGTATTTCATTAAGTAGCTAATACGTACCTTTGATTAAAAAACAAAAAATCAGACCAAGGTTATGTCAGCGCTTGCAAAACGGCAAAAGGCAACAAATCAGTAATTTAATATTTGCACACTTATTTCCTTCAACTTTTGGATGGACATCTGAGTGGGATTAAAGCTTTTATTAAATTATTAATAAATGCTAGTAGCAAATCTCCCCTTTCAAGAAAACATTGAGCGCAAACGCTTTGGTCAAAGAAGTTTACAATAGGATTAAGATCAAGGATAAATAAGTCTAACTAAAAACTTAAAATTAATTTTCCCTAAGGTAGTCTTTAAGTAGAATCGGTGCTTCTTTTGGATCGACGTTATTCGCATATATCCAACAAAGCGGAAAGTATTAACAATAACATGTATTGAAAAAATTGTGGTATTTTCAGAAAAAATCCGTTGAACACATCTAATGGCATAAAAAGACTCTAGAATCGACCAATCTTGAGAGTACATGTATGTGTACTTGATATTTTCTTTTAGTTTTTAAGTCAAATTAAAAGGTTTCATATCTAGTAATTAAAATTTTAACTCCTTCCTGTTGACCGATTGATCTGAATATTGGCACACACCTTCAATTTTTTGGACAATAAAATAATGCAATCATTTTCTCCATAAAAGTTGGAATTTCCATTTTTCCACATAGGTAAAACAGTCGATCAGTACCAACGAATCGCTTCCAAGTATGTGCGACATTTTTGAGTGAATCAAAATAGAATAGTCAGATTTCCATTTGTATTAGTGAAGCTGTTTAGCTGTGTAAGGCTAGCATGCCCGAGTAAGCGGCCTCAAATTCGCATTTGGTCAAACTTTTTTGCCTAGTTAAAATGATGATTATTCGAAGTACATAATAGTCAGTAATTTAATTTAAATATTAATACTTTAAATGAATTAAATGTGTGCAACTTAATTCACTTCAGAAAATGTTCTTCCCACAATATGCATAAATAACTGAACATAACATTTGCCTTGTATAAATTTCTTGCTTATACTCGTATAATCACTTTGCTGTTAATGAAATACAAAATTATTTGAATCCAACTTCTTTGTTATAATATAAGAATATAGGAATTAAACAATTGAAAAAAAGTTGTAATCCAACTTTTCTATGAATTTACTACTAATTTATCGAAAATGCCATTTTATACAATTTCACAATGCCAGCCAAAGCCAAAAGGGGATTAAACGAATGAATTTGTAGTAATACAAAGCCCCCGCCGAGAGAGCAGAGAAATCGAGAGAATAATGCACAATATCCAACGTCAACACCAGCAAACACAGATACAAAAACACACAGATACACTGGCTCATCGTATTACCAACACCCACAAACCGAAGAAGCATAAGCAAGCAAAGAAACGAAGCAAGCCAAGCGAAGCGAAACGGAACAAAAACAAGTAAATGTTATGAGTTTCAGTTGTGCGACAACTTGCGCTGCGTAAGGATGTTTTAACGCGCGTTCGCACAAAGAACAACAACACGAAACAATTGTCGATTGTGAATCGAAAGAGTTGAAATGAAATAGTATCTATCATATTATAAACAAATATTAACAAACTCAACACAAGTTTATCATAATAATAAATAAATAAACAATTAGATAAATGGTAATTACTTATAAAAAAAAAAGACCATAAATTGTGTGAGAGTGCATGAGTAACATAAGTTAAATGAATAAGTGAGTGAAGAAGTGAAAAGAAAATCATAGAAAAAAAAAATATATTAACAAACAAAATGAACCAACAACAAACAAATTATATACATATAAATAAAATAAATTAAAAAAAATACAAACAGCGCGAAATTAGTTCAAAAGCGACAAAATATAAAAATTTAAATAAAGAAAAAACGATTTAACAAACTAAAAATCTTAGCAGGCTCAGAGTGCTTATCAACAATTGCAAATACAATAATAATAACAATAACAATAACAACAAGAACAAGAACAACCAATTGACATTGCGTGTTGAAATAAACTCACTAACAGTAATAGTGGAACAACAAAAAGATACAAATGCAAGCGCACAAATTCGATCATTTAATACATTCATACGAGTATTGCGCCGCTTGTTAATTTCATTGATTCATTCATTCAATCAGCCCAGTCAATATTCATACGACTACTACTATATATTTATGCACATATGAAAGTATCTATATATACATACATATATGCATGTATGCAGATACTATTGCAGTTGGAATCGAATGCACGCAAGGCATCATCATCATCAACAGCCTTCGTTGTTGCTTTTATGTTGAAAAAAAAAAAAAAATAAATAAAAGAAAAATTGAATGCATTCAAATGAAAATCCAAAACAAAAATCCATTTAGTGTCACTGTTTACTGCCTATCAACTTCTTTTGGATTTTCACTAATTCGACCATAACCTTCACATAGCAGCACAAACAAGACATTATTTACAGATACTTTTTGCAGTTGGAAAATTGTATATTTTACTACTCTACCTGCTTGCTCATTTAAGTAACTCTGTTAACTGTTGTTACTTTTCTTTCTGCTCTTATTGTTGTTTTACTTTGTTTTATTTTTTTGTTTTTGTTTATTTATTTATCACAATTCTTGCGCCTTTTAGATACGCTGCCATTCTAATAATAATAACAACAACAAAAGAAAAAAGTAATAACTTCAAAAGAAAAGAAAAAATAAAATCGAAGGACTACAAGTAAAGAAAGATTTCAATTGTCGGTGTTTGTTGCTTTTTTACAAAATATTTTTGCTAATGATGTCGCGTCATCGACACGACCGACATCCGTTACAGTCATCACCTTTACCAATGAGTCCGTTACGCTGAGTTCGCTAATTTTTATCGCGTTTATCGTGTTCAAGCATATTTACAGATACCCCAACACACACACACACGTACACACAAATACCCCAAGACACACATACACACAGATATATGAATATATAGATGAATGCATTCATGCATCTAGTATTGGAATGTTTATTGTGGGTGTGTGCGTGTGTAACGAATTTTGCTAGACTAATAAAACATAAAAAATAAAAAACAAGAAATAAAGCGTAACAAAACAAAAATCACTTTAAATATTATTGTATAAACAGTACTGTAATTAAACCGTGCTTAAGTTATTTTTTTTATCGCTCAAGTTTTTCTTATTTTTAATTTCTGATTTGTTTTTTTGTTATACTTATCAAGAAAAATAATCAACTCAATTCAAAAATCAAGGAGAACGAACAAAATCATGTTGGGCACGCTTTGATACAAAACTCTGTGCAAAATTGACAAAAATTACAATATTTATTTATTGCATTTGAAACATCAAAAAGGAATCAATAAAAACTAACAATTGGAAATAAAAATTTTAATCAAAACAATATACTACTTATAAATATCTATGATGGACTTTCAAAGTGCAATGGAAACCTTCGCAGAGGCTTGGGTTGCCGCCAATGCTGGACAACAGGTCAGTTTTACTTATTATTATATTAACTTGTTAGAATAAATGTGATGAGTTTAAGTTCATTCATTTCATTCAAGGGTAAGCCAAAGATTCATTTCATTCATTTTCCAAATGAAAAGTATCACTAGCAATCAGAATGCATTGCCTGCAAAATCTGTAATTAAAATCTAAGGAAATAATAACCAACTTGTGACACAGTAGCTACAGCACTCAAAATGTCATTGAGAGTCCTTGTTGTCTTTTGGCATGTCTACACTCAATACATTGGCTCTTGTGAAATTAAAATGTTCAATTGTCCTAATTCTGAAAGAGATTCAAATTTTCTCCTTTCAGCCTGTTTATCTAACTTTAGTAGACCTAAATAAAGGAGAATGTAGGCGCTTGCTATGACAGTAACGTCCTACTTTAAATCAATCAATAAGAGCTGTGAGAGCTTGTTATGAGACCAATGTGCTATAACATCCTATTTAGAGAATGTCAGTAAAGTTGCTGCCGATTGTATATGTAATCAATTTGTACGTAAAGTCAGAGAAAGTCCGATCAATTTGATGTTCATTTTGTAATTGAAGTTATAAATTGACTTCTTTGTTTTTATATGCTGAACTCTGCTTAGCCCAAACTCAACTATTATTTGAGAAACGTAACATAACAACAAAGCTCAATACAACACACAACTGTACTTGTCATTTCAATTTCTATATATTTATTGTTATGGGTCTTGTGCTATCAAATATAAATTTAACTTTAAAATGACAATTGAGAAGCATATTTAAAATATTTATATAAAGCATTTCTATGGTTGTTTTCTCGTACTTACTTAGTTTAATATGCTAAAAACCGTCGGCATAATTTTACAATATTATTTTTTTATCCGAAAATATACCTAATTAAATGTTGTTGTTAGATATTTTTTCCATTTATCATCATTATTATACTAACATACATATAAATATATAACACATGTTTGTTTTGTTATGCTCTTTTATTATTGAATTATAATAAAATAAAATGTGTTAATCTCAATGATATTGCAAAACCTTCATCTATCTAAGTCAGATCGACTTATAATAATAATAATTATGCATATACGTACCATTCCACCGACCTGATAAAGATGAAAAGTAAGAAAGAAGATTTTGCTTTCGAATTAATCAATATTAATAATTCATTTACTATAATATCCGAATCAATTGTATAAAAACAGACTTAAATCTCTAGTACAATAGTATATCTGTTGTTGGTGTAAACAAAAGTTGTTATGATTGTCAAGGCAGTTATATCATTATTCTGGATATATCATTCTTATATCTACTTGAAATATGATGATCTCTGAATGAATGACAGAATTCTACGAATTTTGAAAACTTTGTAAGAAGTGCTCAATTGTAGTTGAATTATGTATACAGAAGATTTGAGAATTTTAAAATAGATTTATGATCTGCTTCCTCTTCAATTCACAAAGTTTAGAATGTCAATCCCATAATTAATTTTTGCGAATAGTCTTTGGATTTATTTACCATATATATTTGTATTTTGACTAATTTTCTATTGAAACTTTTAATCTTAAAAACAAAAAAAAAAAATCACCGCATGAACTCACTTGAAAAAATCTTATTAAATAAATAAACAAAAACAAAAATAAAGATATCTTGCGACAAACGCATATATAGAGAATTTTTTATATTTTATTTAGTCTTCCAAACTGATAAAAAGATATATATATTTTAGTTTCTACAAAGCAATTACGAAAAATACTTTCTGGAACCAGTATTTTCCATGTGCGGCGTGTCTCTGTTGGTTTGTTGGTTTTGACTTGCTTTGTGTACTCAGATTAAGATAATCCTTATCAGTTTGAATAAGATAAGCTAAAGCGGTGGGACAAGCAAATAAAAAAATTAATTTTTCATTATACATTGTAAAGCAACAACAACAATAACAAAAGACAACAAAAATAGAAACAAAAACAACAATGAAAACAATAATAAATGAAAAGCTAACAAAAAATAAGGAAAAGTAATTTCTATTTACACAGTTTGAGTCAGATACTTTATTATTATTTTTATTTTTATGTTTTGTAACGATTCCATTGATATCCAAGTATTGTAGAAATTTATCAGTTCACCCAACAATTGACTAAGTCACCCACTTAGTCAGTTTGTCAGTTAACTTCTAAGTCATTTTTCAGTGGTGACTTAGTCAGGTTTTCTTTACTTTTGTATATATTTTTAGTTGTTGTTGAACTTAAAAAGCTTTTAGCGCTTCTAGATAAGATAATCCCAATGTTGCGACCCACTAAATAAATAAACCAACATTACCAACACCAACAACATTCATATATGATAGTCCTATAGATACAGATATATGTTAAAGTACTCATAGCAGTACAATGGTAATTGTTGGCATTTCTGCGTAATTTCGGCATTGATGACGTTGATGACACACATTCGAATGAACTGAATCGAACACGCACGCACACTTTGGGTCAAACGAAACCAAAAAATCAACCAAATCAACCAAATCATCAACAAATAAAAGATATATGTATGTAATAGTGTGTGTATATTGTCGTAAACTGAGTACAACAACACACACACACACTCACATGATTATAAATGATTGCATTTAATAATTTTTATCTAAATACTCCTCATTCATTAAATGATAGATTGACTGAACAACTGACTAAATAACTGACTGACTGACTGAGTGAGTGACTTCGAGGTGAGCTTCACAAATTTTATAGCCTTTTCATCATTATCATCATCATGATGTTCAGCTGACAATATCGCAATTAATCCAAATAAGTGCGATAAAATTGATTATGAACATGCTGGCGTGATTAGCTTTTGGGGTGAGTGAGGTTGGTGTTCTTTGGTTGATTACTTCGTTAGTTCGGTATGCGGTTGATTTGTGAACTCGATACATATTCATGTGATACTCGTTCATACTAATGTAGTATATCATATGTATGTAAGTAGATATGTCCACGTTTATTAGCGGGTATAATTGATTATGTCGTATGAGTGTAATTATTTTATCTTTTATTCCCATTTGTTGTTTGAAGCTTTCAATTGATAAAATGAAACCCGACTACGCCTTTAAAACGACTAACAAAAAATAAACAAAAATACTTACTACATATATATGCGTATGATGACAAGAATAAAGTGAGTGTTAAATTATTGGACATATACATTTTCTATTCTATCTTTCATAATAAATTCTTAACATAACAAAAAAACAAAAAAATACTGTAAAACCCCATAAAACTCTTTCATTGTCTTTAGTTATAATAATAATAATAAATAAATCGTCGCATTAATGCGTTCAAACGATTGATCGAGCGATCGTAACGACTGACTTCAAACTTATCGCATTCATTGTCTTCCTTATACTTGAAATCATGTCACCACACACATACACACACTTTAAACTGAACAAAATAAAAATAAATAAATAATCAAAATATTAGAAAAAATAAATCCAAGTCATAAAAATCAACAAAAGAAATCTTTAATTTTTGACATTTTCATAGATCTGCTTCCACTATCACTATTCTTTGTATACTAACATACATAAGTGGGATTAAGATAACACAAACCACAAAAATTTGGTCACATTTTAGAGATTAACATTTAATTAAAACACAAAAAACAATAGAAAAGATTTTAATTTCAAAGTTTTATAGTAAAGAAGTACATACTTCAAATCAAAGATCTGTTATTTTAGTAGTTAAATACAATTTAAGTTGGTAAGTGAAAGCGACTGAAGTTTGTCAAAAAATTGTTGGTTAAGCAAACCTCGAAGACTTATAGTAATATGCGAACTGATATAATCAAATCAACAGAGTGACACTGTTCATCTTTTAGCATCTGTCGAAACACAAAATTTCTCTAATTTTTAAACTTCTGAGCTGAAAATATTGCACATTATTCAAAATTGTTATTCAAATCTCTATAGATTTGATTAGATAAGTGACAGAACCGTAGCCAGTATACCTCGTCACTGCGGCCACAAACCCAAAAATCATGGATCCTCTGAGATTCTGGTATTTATTTGGAAATCCAAGATCCTCTTCGGAGACAAACCTGCAATTTCAACTGGTTCCTAGGACTGGTCTACAAGGTGACGTGGTCTGGTCCTGATTAGGCCCTCGCAGTGACATAGCTCTGCTGGCTCCTCTTCTTCATTACATAATCTAAACAGATCACTGCGACTGATCCGCATCTTATGTAGATGTTTCATTAGTATGCAATGTCATGTCCGTGCCAGTCCTAGTAATTCCTGTGTTTTTTTGAGAGATCTAGTTGTCATGAAGATTTTAGCCACTCTAGCATTCCTCTTATCTACCCAATGGCGACGCGACTTATTATCCAGCTATTGTTGGAGTTTGGATTTCGTCGATCTCCAAGGCAGTACGCAGAGTGGTTCTGGTCCCATGAGGATGTTAGCAGAAGCTTTTCTGGCAATTCATCTGCCTTCATTCCCAAGATATCCACATCAAGCAATCTCAAACTAATTTGGAATTGAACTTGAAAGCATTGAGTGCTTCTTCCCCGAGGCATATTTCTATTAGATGGATTTCTGCCTGGTACACTGAGTTCGCTTTGCTCATGCTGCTGATTAAACGTTTTTTATGGTTTTCTCCGTAGACACCTGCTCCAACTCCAGTGTATGTTTTAGAACCATCTGTATACCACACATGGGAGTCACGTATGGGCTTAGGTCTTGTCTGTTCCCATTTCTGTTTGTCTGGAAAACTAACAACAAAATTCTATTGAAAATTGAATTTAGTCAGACAGAAATCGCTAATAATGAAGTAGTGAATGCTCATCCTATCTCTACACCAAATCTCTATTTCTGATTAAGATGGCAATTCAAATTTTGATTCTTTTAACCCATATACTCGTATTTTTAAATGGGGAAAATTAGATCCAAATTTATTTAAATTGCTGAGTATTTACTATATACTATATATTAAAATTTGAACAATCATATGACAGATGTTTTCTGCTTAGCTTGCGCAAAATTCATAAGAAATTCAGACATCACAAGTTATGAAAACTGAACTGATCGGTTGTATATTGTTCGTTGTGTCTGTAACCGGCTTGCATTTGTTATGTCTACATTTTTTAATCACAAAAGTTTTAAACTAAGATTAAATAAACAAATATGCATATCTTATATGAATAATTGTTCCATAACTATATCAACTTTCCACTAATGTCATACCCTACACCATGACAATACAAATTCAGATCAAAGTATTAAATTAAATTTCTTTTGAAATCATTCGCACCCAATGAACAAAAAGGAATTTCGTTGTTTATTGTATAAATGAATCTCACTCTATTTATAGTAAAAATACAATACATAGATAGATTTTTGTCTTTTGTTCTTTCGTTGCTTTTTTGGACTAATTATGAAGCATTTAAGTTTATTATTGTGATAATTTTCTATTCTTGTAACACACAAAAAAAAAATAAGTTAAGAAACCCACAAATATAAATAAATAAAATATCGAAATAGATAGAAAGACAAATATACTTACTACATACAAATAAATATCATATACAATAATATATACACATATATACTACATACATATAGATAGATAGATGGATAGATAATGACATGCGTATCTTTAATACAAGTGAGCAAGCAGCAGATATGGTGTGTTAAGCAAGTCATAAATTAATTTCATTTAATCTGAGCGAGTCTTTGGCTTTGTTTCAATTTTAATTTTTTTTATTTTGTCTGGTTTTTTCGTATTTCATTTTAAAATCTTTTGATTTATTTACACATACAGAGACATATGTATCTTTAATCTATATGGAAGTGAATTTGTCAATTTATTTTTTGTTCTTTTTTTTGGTTCTTCATTTCATGCTTAGCTCTTTTTTTTTTACAAAGTCATTCATATCCTCTAAATCTTTTAAAGCGCTTCCTGCTTAATGATCACATTTATTGTACAATAGTTTCCTGTTTTCATTTAAGTGTAAGGCGTATTGATTAATCAAAAAGAGATAGTAGAAGAAACAAGCTAATCACGTCAAGATACACGTACATATGTAGTAGTATACGAATGAATCTATACATTTAACACGCATTTTCACAGCCACTAACCATTTCCACACATGCTGTGAGATACTGATGGTTAACGGCACAGCACACTGAACATATTCATATGTATGCTTGCTACCTTTTGGTTTGGCGGTCAGTTCAATTCCGGTAGTCAAATGTCCATTTAATCGTGGTCATAAATGTCTAAACTGTTTGTCATATCACACACTCTTACATGCACACGCATCCCATGGATGCGTGCATTGGATTTTTTCGTTCGTTCATTCATTTATTCATTCATACCCTTCTTCCTCTCTTCCTTGCATCCATACTATAATATCTTTCTTTCTTTGTTGTTTCATTATTGTTGTTGTTGTTCGTTCATTTGTTCGATTTGCCCCTTTTCATCGTACGCTTTTTCACGGCTTTTCCAGATACTTTTTCTTTCTTTCTCTCAGTCACTTACACATTTACTCATTCATTCTTTCTGTCATTGGTTTTTCTTTTCCTTTGTTTAGTCGGCTTTCTTTTTATGCTGTTGCATCTTTTCTGGTCAACATTTGTGGCCATTTATTAACGTACTACCAGTATGGCCTAACACCTTTTCACAAAAGTGTTGTTTTTTTTCTACTCTTTCTACTCTACATTTTGTGCGGCATATTTATTGAAGCTTATGTTTCACATGTGTAGATACAAACACACATATACATCATGTATATTATTGTATCTCATCCATTCACTTATGTGACTAAGACTGTAACTGTGACGGTGACTTGATTCAACTGGATTCAGTTTCAGTATAAGTTTGTGTTTGAATTCGAATCGAGTTGAGTTGATTTGAGTTCAGCGTCTTTAGTGCCGATTATTCTGGCTGACGTTGAGTATGCGATTTAAAATTTATTAATTATTCAAATCCGATTGGATTATAATAATTTATAATGATTATTTGTACAAGTTGTGGTCGGCTGGCCTGGCCACATGACTGACTGACTAACAAAATAAACCAAACGAAACGAAATGAAATGAATATACTTGTAGAAATGAATGAAGAAACGAACGAACGAACAAACGATTAAATATCGGACAGACAATAAATAGTATCTACTATAGACTGCTACTGCTACTTAGGTAAACAGACAGACAGAAGAAAACCCTGACAGATATTAAAACCACAAACGTGTGTTAAGCATATAGAGCAAGCTTAAATACTTAAATCAATGCGATATACTATTTGTATACATATGTATATGTACATACTATTTCTTATATACAAACATATTCTCATCTGTATATTTATATGTGTTTTATGAATTATTGAAATACTCATAGGTAAATAACTAATACAAATTTTATCTCATGCAACAACTTTAATAATAATAATAATTTCTAATATTTTTAAGTTGAACAACAAAAAGCTTTAAGTTAATTACTTGTCAAATACTCAAATACTCTCTTGCACATACATATGTATATAGTATAGTATAGTACTATATCTTACATGAGATAAAAAAAAAAGATATAACAGTTTTAAATTAATTTCGTCTTGTGTCGATTTGAAAATTGTATTTGCTTTTTGAAAATACCGCTTTTGTGATAATCGAAGTTGTTTGTCGCCTTTTTCTTTTATTTTTTTCTTCTTGATTTTTTGTTTAGTTATCGTAAAACATTGTTTCGTTTTTTTTTTAAGGTTTTTACCTAACATTCAGTTATTGACATATTGATAAAATGATTAGTAAGACATACTGTTTATGATATTGTAGTTAGTAAATGCAATTGATTCATTTTATTTACAATATCTTTAAGAGAATGAAATTATTTACTTAAAAATATTAAATTTAATTTATTTTTAGTTAATAAAATGCAGATGATGTTGATTTTCTCATTTCAATAAATTGAGAAAACAAAAACAATTATAAAATTAATAATATAAAATAACAAAACTCGCCAACGCTTTATATTCGGTTTTTTGTTAGGTTTATTCAACTGCGTAAATTGTTATTTTTACGATAATCTTTTGCGGATTATATTTAAGCTGCTTCATAAACGGAATCTTTTCATAATGAGCAAAATAGACTAACAGACACACAAAGAGAGACCGACATAGATCAACAGACTTACTTACATATGTATAAAGAAATCGCCTAGGCGTATCACTGAAATGGTTTAAGAAATATTTATATTGTATGTTTTGATGATTTCTTCTCATTCCCCATTTTACCATATTATTGTATAAACTAAATAAATTTCTCAACTATTTTTATTTTTTAATGTGCAAAAGCCATTAATCACTTTATTGTTGTATTCATTTTGATTTCCAAATTCCATTTTCATTTCGATTTAACAAGTTCTCCGTCCTCAGAAAATTCCTTATGCATTGTCACCTTGCTTAATTAGTAGATTCTCCAGCAATATTTCCAATCAAAATACAAAAACAAGGCACACATCTGGTTCCAAACACAAATCACATAGAACACAGCACACAGCACAGCTAACAACTTAACAGCAACGGAGGTATGTGTATAAAGATACAAACGCATCTCGGGGAAAACTATTTTTATAAATCCAAGTCTTTAGCTTGTTCAACAAACATAAATTTGACTTAATTTCATTAATATGATTTTTCTCCGTTTTTTTTTTTCTATTTTTCTTGTGTTCTTTTGAAAATTATGACAAGTGGCAGTAGATATTTATACAGAATTCTCATATTCTTCGGCTAAACAAGTGACTAAAAATTATAGAAAATTTTTAAAGTTTTAGTGGGGAAGAAGAACTTATTCTATGATTGAGGGTGTTCTATCTACCATACTACTAAAAGATACTAAATCATAAACATATTATATGGTATTGTATTTGTATAAATAATTTAGTTTAGATTTTTCTCAATTTTATACCCTTCACCCATTACACTATCATAATCATTATAGAATACGTATGCTTCATTAGACATTTGTCCAATACAGAAAAGTATAAAAAAAAATAAAAAATATAAGGAAATATTTTGTCACCTGCATTCAAGTCTTAGTAGTAGAGTATCTTAGAATCACTATTGCTGCACCAAAGAATTCTCTCAACATAGTAAGTATTTGTTACATTTAATTAATTTGCTTTTGAATCTCATCCAAATTTTCAAACGGAATGTGATTTTGTTATAAGATTTTTCATAATTTTTTAATTTAATTGATTAAGATTGTCATAGAAGGAAATTTCTATAGAATTCTCTCTACTCTTTAGTTGGATAATAGTATTTAATGAAATCTTTTTGCAATTTCCTTACCCTCAAAAATATTAAGAAAGAAAAACATCAAAAGTCAGAGGCAAAATCTTTGGTTTCATTATTATCTATTGTAGTAGTACATATTTTCGTAGCTAATACTTATGAAGCATGGAAAATTTTAAGCTGCCGCCACAGTTCATTCGCTTGTCGCACATTTTTACAAGTCACAACGAAAATCGGCTTTAACTTAAATACCTACGCCTTAACATTTTTCATTCGTTTATTCGATCGATCGTTCATTATTTGTACGTTCGTTAATAACACAAATTAGTCTCAACAAAACTTCATTCGAAGACATGAAATGAAAATACTATAGTACGAGTATAAGAAATCGGTAACCTCGATTTATTTAAAGTATTAACTGCTGCTGTCGCTGTAGTTGTTGTTGTGGTTATGGTTGTTGTTTAACTAATGTACTATGTGACATAGTATTATAAAACTAAAGTATGGCCTACAATATCAACTAAATTTAGTGAGGGTGGTGGTGTTTGAGGGACGCTGTGGGTGGAAGATTTAAGAAGCGATCTTCGAAGGCAAAATCGCATAAAAATAAAGCTTAAGTCTGACGATGAAGACGACATGAGCGTGCGATAAAATTAAGCACAGAACCTAAAGCAGCTAAGTCATTGAAACAAATACACAGATACGAACGGAAAGACAGCAGACTGATTTACTTACAAATAGACAGACATAAAGACAAACATTAAGACAAAAAGCATCTGTCGAAGATGCTGCCAATAAGCGAGCAAGCAAACAAACAAACTGAGGCTAATGAATAAATGTAGGCTCACAACGCTTTAAACTTGGTGGGCTGGTCATAGATACACAGATATAATATCTATGTATAAATACTTATGTGTGCGTGTGTGTGAGTTTATGTTTGTATATCTATGTTGAACAAACGTTAACAGGTGATCATAGAGTAGCGTAAGCGGTGATCATGCGAGCATATACAAAAGAGATTATAAAGCAAAGGAAGCAAAATGTGAGTGAACGCGTTGGATAAATTGATGGCTTCGCGTCTGCGAAAGTCTACTAGAATGACTATAACTGACTTTGTTTTTGTGAGTATCTGTTTGTGTATATGTATATATTTCTTATGTTGCACACAATCGCGCAGTCGCGTTGAGCTGCTTAACTAAATCCGGCTTAAAATCCGACACAAAATTAATGTCGTTGAAAAACACAGCAAAAGTCACACATTAACGCTGTGTACCCAGTGAATGAGTGAGTGAGTGAGTAAGTGAAGCCAACAAACGCGTCTCAAGATACTTAGGTACACTCTTGAATGTGCGAGAGCAGACGGAAGAAATAAAGCCACAGGAAGTCAACAACACATACTCAGATATACGTACAAAGAGTATAGTAAGTAGCAAATGCACCGCATCGCATCGCATCGCATTGGATTGCATTGCATTGTCTCGTTTCGGATCGGATCGCCAATGTTGATGTTGATTACCACCAAGTAGAGTTTTGATTTAAGCGTTTCACACTGAAGACAGCTTAGGAAATTTGTCGTCTGTCGCTTCGTTCGTTCGTTCATTCGTTTGTTCGTTATTTATAAAAATAAATAAATAACCAAACAAATCCAATAACAAAACTAAATAGGAAACGATCATGATTATGATCATCATCAACTTGTATATATTGGTAGACATTAAATGTGGCTACTCACTCTCTGATACTGTATAGCAATGTAGAAGTAATTGTATCTGTGACTCCCGCTTGCACTCTCTTTCTCTCTCTCTCTCTCTTTCTCTGTCTGTAGATATATTTAGAGCGGATTAGTAGAATTTGCAGCACAAAATGAAATGGAAAAAAAATAATAATCGGTGAACTGCTTTGCTTCTGTTCTGTTATTAAAATTTCCTTACTCTACTTCATTTGTCTGCGCGCCCAACTTGTCAATAACTAAATTGATTCAAATTACTGACGATTTATTGATGTTGAATGTTGGATTAGGGCGTAACAGAGGGGAAAAAAATACCAGCAGGTATTCATGAGTATGTGTGTGTGTGCATCTGAGTATTTTGTGTGAATGCAAAGGATATGCCATAATTGCCTTTGTTTCTTTGTGCGTGCATTTGAGAGGATTAAGCGGTAGCTAAGACTTTTAGCATATTTTACTTTGTCAAAACTTCTTTACTTCCTTTTATTGAACAAAAATGACTGACTGAGAATACAATAAGAAACTTTATAATCAAATCGGTTATTGAACTGAAGCCAACAAAATTCAAGGATACTTATGTTTGTATGTATATATGTATATTTTCAGGTATATTATGTATATTTATTTTTCTTATTATTGTATTTCATTTAATTTATTACTTTAAGTAAAAAATACTTAGTAAGTATTTAAAATCAAGTTCTATTAATTCTACTTAAAATAAAACAAAAGATGACAGTTGCAACCTTCAAAAATGTAAATAATAATTCTTTTTCTGATGTATGGTAAAACAAAACATTGTTGCCATTAAGAAATATAAGAGCATCTAAATATTATATAATTAAATCGCTCAAAGTTCACTTATAAGTCTCAGAAAAATGATGATTTCTTTTATACAATAATTTTATAAGCAAATCTAATCAATTTTGATTATATGGTAAATATACATATACACAAATGTATTTTATTTTCAATGAACTTTGCCATGATATACTTTTGTTATTATTTTTGTTTGCTTATATCTAAACTCCTTTTATAGAAAATTTATATTAGATACATTTACTTAGTAGTATGTACTATGGAATGTATTCTTATGTGATTAATCTAATCACTCAAGTGAATTAAGTGTTCATTTCATTTATTATTGCTTTTTGACCATGCAAAATCTAAATAGAAACAGAACACAAAATAAATACACGTACATACTAAAATTTGAATCGATAAAAGAAATTTTATCTTTATGAAATAATTTAACACAGTTAACAAAATTGATTGATTACCTAGGAATCATTAAATTATTTTTTACCAAACAACAAAATTTAAGTGAATGTCATGGAATTTTTTACTTTAAAAATACAAATAAATTATGATAAGCTTTCTTAAAGGATTTTCATTATCTATAGCAAATATATGATATTATATACCATACATGCTGAGTAAAAAGTTTATTGGAAATATTTACCAGTAAATGTTTACATTCATACATTCACTGAGCTCATTCCTCAATCTTGTTGACTTAAATCTCTTTGCCAATCAACAATCATTCTCTTTGTTTATTATACAAGAAAAATAGGCCCCGCAAACATTAAACATATTCTAAGACTATCTAGTAGTTGCTTTCATCCTTATCAATGTGAATCCCCAAGAATTTATAAAAATTATTATATGTTAAAATCTTATTAATTGTACAAACAATTATACTTTAATTACAATCAATTGCACAAGCCTGCAAGTATTTATCCCCAGAAAACTAAGCAATAATTTCGGTGGATATTACGTACTTAATTATGGGAAAAATATTTATTAAATCTCATCACCTAAATTTAATGACAAAAAGTTTTTACAATTTTCTTAATAAATGGTAGTGGTACTTTATTTGATAGAGTGATTCTTTCGGTGTTGGTCGCAGCTGAGTCAGCAGTAGGCCATCCTGGAATACCAATTTTGAAACACTTTGTGAGCCTCGGAACTTATTGATTGATACCAAAAATTTAAAGTGGCAATTTTCCTTTACATACAGTCAAGTGTAAGTCCGACTCGCACATGAAGGGTTCTGTGCCCCAAACTCAAGCGCAATGTGATGATCGTCGTCATAGTATCGAGCTTGTGTTCCGTAAAGAACTGGGAAGCAGTTTGTCAGGATTATATGTTGTCGACAGTTTTTGTGAGAATTGCTGTGAAAATTGCGTGCATTGAATATTGGAGCGTATGTTTCCCCTTTAATTTTGAAAATCATTTTTATTTTTATTATTTGTCGTTATAGCGGCAATTAAATGACACTCACTGAAGAATGGACGGACAGCGTAGAATTAGTAATAGTGTCTTCAGTACGGAACCCTAAAAACGTGACGTGATATAGCAAAAGGAAGGTCATATTTGAAATCAGAATGTTCTAATCTATAGATTCTATATAAAAATATTTAAAAGAAAAAAAAGTCAAAATTTGCAGGCCTCATAATGCCAAATATACTTCCAAAAGAGTTTTAGAGGCCTGAAACTTGGGAAAAACGTGAACTAAAAGATAATAACGAATTTATAAAAAAAAGGGGCGTGTCGCCTTAGATAAGGGTAAACAATGTTAGTACGGTCTTCGCCTGTTTAGGCAAAACTAATCTAAGCAGGAGTAATAGCTTAGAACAGAAATGGTGAAACTTAATTATTAATTTATACATGCTACAATATTTTCTCAAAGAAGGATCATTTGGGGTATTTTGGGGATGTCATCTAAAAATTGCTTCAGTCCACAACTTGTCTTTTTTTTTGTGAAGCCCTTTAAGACGGTAAAATATTACCTCTCCTCTATAATTTAATTCTTTAATTCATGGCAAGCAACAATTTTTCACAATTGTTTATTATCATTGACATTTCATTTGGCCGCATGAATCAAATTTGATATTAATCAACCTATAGGCCATTCACAACGATTTTAAATCGGTTCTATATTGAATCGACCATTGAATCGGACAACAATCACAATGACAAATGACACTTGTTGTTGTAGAATGTGAATCGATTCAGTTAGGTTAAACAATACAATTGCCTGTGAATCAAAACAGGGCTGGCAATTTCTGATAGTGTTGGAGAATTTTCGGTTACTTCCGGTTTGGAACTGTCATTTTCGACAGATTTTGAAGCCAAAATAAAAAACAGCTGATCATGGCACATCTTGTTAAAGTATCAAATAAAAAAACAGTTATTCATGATCCAGAATCGCCGGTCTGAACGCAAAATCGATCCACAATGAATCAGTTCGGAGTGAATGGCATGTTAAATTTCGAGTATTTAATGTGAACTGAACTGGCAAAACATTTTTATTTCGGTTTTCAAAACTTAAACTAACATACATTTTGAAACATTGTCAGATAAATAAATAAATAAAGGCGTTGGGAGTGCTGTTTTGAGAAGCGTCGTTTTGGAGAGTTGTTACAATTGAAAATTCGCCGTAGACGGGACGTATTCTTTAATCGTGTGTATTCCAATTTCCATATAAGATATTTTATGTTTGTTCAAGACTAGCAATTGTATTTTTTTTTTTTTTTTTTTGGTTGCATCTTTTGTTGTTGCAGTGAATAATACCAAATTGAAAATATGTGTGACGAAGAAGCTGCCGCTCTTGTTGTTGATAATGGGTCTGGTATGTGCAAAGCCGGCTTTGCCGGTGATGACACACCACGCGTTGTACTCCCCTCTATAGTTGGGAGACCACGTCATCAGGTTGTGATGGTTGGTATGGGTCAGAAGGACTCTTATGTTGGTGATGAGGCTCAATCGAAGCGTGGTGTTTTGACTCTGACATATCCAATTGAGCACGGTGTTGTAACCAACTGGGATGATATGGAAAAAATCTGGCATCACACCTTCTACAACGAGTTGCGTGTTGCCCCAGAAGAGCACCCAGTTCTTTTGACTGAGGCTCCATTGAACCCCAAAGCCAATCGTGAGAAGATGACACAAATCATGTTCGAGACATTCAACACGCCAGCTATGTATGTTGTCATTCAAGCTGTGCTCTGCTTGTACGCATCTGGTCGTACTACTGGCATTGTTTTGGACTCGGGTGATGGTGTCACGCACACAGTACCCATTTATGAAGGTTATGCCTTACCCCATGCTATTCTCCGCTTGGATTTGGCTGGTCGCGACTTGACTGATTATCTAATGATGATCTTGACTGAACGTGGTTATTCCTTCACCACCACTGCTGAACGAGAAATTGTGCGCGATATCAAAGAAAAACTGTGCTATATTGCACTTGACTTTGAACAGGAAATGGCTACCGCTGCCTCAAGCTCATCTTTGGAAAAGTCCTATGAATTACCCGATGGGCAAGTCATCACTATCGGCAATGAGCGTTTCCGTTGTCCAGAGACTCTCTTCCAACCCTCATTCTTGGGTATGGAAGCATGTGGTATTCATGAGACTACCTACAACTCGATTATGATGTGCGATGTAGATATTCGTAAGAATCTCTATGCTAACACTGTTTTGTCTGGTGGTACTACCATGTACTCAGGTATTGCTGATCGTATGCAAAAAGAAATCACCGCTTTGGCTCCATCAACCATGAAGATCAAGATCATAGCTCCACCTGAGCGTAAATACTCTGTTTGGATTGGTGGTTCCATTCTTTCTTCTTTGTCCACATTCCAACAAATGTGGATCTCAAAGCAAGAATATGATGAATCCGGACCATCCATTGTCCATCGTAAATGTTTCTAAGCGTTGTAATCCACATTATATGTATTTTTATTTTATGTTCGAGGTTTAGAAAACAAAGCCTTCAAGGCTTGTGTTAATGTCGATTTTTTCGAACCTTAGCCTTTTATCAAAAGTTCGCGTGTAATTTAATAACGTACTACAATATATAATAATATGTAGTTGTATAGTAAGTCCATAGTAAGCAAGTGTTTTCAATGCAAAATGAAATGTCGCCAGACACAAAACAAAAAAATACAATATTTTATACCCACAAAGTTGTTGAAGAACATTAAGCAATGAACGCAGCTGGTGCTACAAGTACCAGACGCCAAAAGTGCGCCAAAATGTCGCGTGGCTTATCGTTAAATACACAATACTATAGCTTGTAAAGTGAATGTGTCGAAGCAGGAAGGAGGAGTGGTGAAACTTTTGAAAAACTAAAATCTGAAATACAAAATAAATACATACATACGGGTGTAATGTATACAAAGTAAACCAAAGTAAAGTATCTAACATATTAAGCTGAACTGTGCGTGTTATCTAAACCTAATCCAGTTCCGCTTTTGAATTTTTTTTTATACTGAAATACTTATTTCGATATAAAATTTACCATAGAAACCGGGTGATTACAATTTCGATTTCTAGTTTTTTGTTTCTCTTACACCATTTTTAGTTTAATTAAAGTGTTTAGTGTCGCAGTGAACACGTAATTAAACACGCCATACAAATGAGCTCACATAGATAGGAACAATACAAACACAAACATACATATACCACATGTATACTTACTTAGGTTAATGTATCTACGTGTTAATTATTTGTCGCTTGCATTATTAGTTTAATGAAACATTGATTGATATCAAAGGCATTTTCATTCGTATACATATCTCAAATAGCAACAGGATGTTGTCAACAATTTACAATATAAATGATGTTCTTGACATTCTTGTCTTTCTTCAGTTTCGTCTCGAACCCAACAAAATACATTCACTATGCAAGAGTATCACATAATCATGATAATAGATCATGAAAATGCGCTTATGTCGGCTTATCCCATAATTTATGTTTACCGGCACACATACACACATACACAAGCATGCACAGACACACACACACACACACACACACACACACACACACACAAAAGATACACAGAGACAATAGCTTAAGGGCACCTTAACTGAATGAATAGTAACGTATTGTAAAAGGAAGGGGCAAAAGACAAAATAATTGTCATGATCGTCATTGCGTTGTTAAAGGTAATGACAGTAAATGCAACTGAACCAAGACCAAGTCTATTAGCTTCTGCTGCTGCTGCTGCTGCAATAACAATAACATGTATCTGTATCTATGTATGTGCATCTGTGTCTATGAGTATGCATGCATTCATTTGTGTATATCTTTGGATAATACGACAGATGACAAAACAGAATTGTGTCATACGACAATTGTGCAAAAGGATCTGCGCGTATAATCAAGTGAAATGTTGCACGTTAGTAAAAAATGAATAGAATCAACAAAAATAATGAGGAAAAACACATTGGGGAAAAGCAAACCGGAAGCAGTAATCGAGCCACAGACAAATGGCCAACACACACACATATAAGCACACATAGTTACTCTGAAACTCAGAAACAATTGTAGTGCAAACTAACGCATAAAATTAAGCGACAAAAGATGTGCACCCAAGGAAATGGAAGTGCTAAATGTGCGTCTAAACATTGTAAATAGTAACTACATGTGTGTAGGTTCGTTCTTCTTGATTCATGTAATACACTATATCTATCTATCTATAAAAACTAAAAACAGAAAATGAAAAAATAGGACAGGAACTGCAAAGTGCGCGACCGTTTTAGACAAAAGTGAGAGAAAAAAAAGCGAAAAAAAGAACATAAACAAAACAAAGAGCAAAGGGCAAAGAGGAAAGAGAAGTGGGAAATAGTCACCTGAAATGTTTTGACTGAAGTACTACAATCTGCTAAGTGAGTGAATGAATGAATGAATGGCAAAGTGAGTGTGTGGCAGAATGTTCTACAACGTCCAAATAGCAATTAATAACATTTTTACATATACACAATAAATATTTCAAGGGATGAGCAAAGTATTTTCCCCTTACAAGACAGTACAACTGTATTAATACACATACAAATGTGTGTAAGAGCTTATTCACCTGTTTTGGTTTGCATTGCAACTGAGGTAAACCAACGAAAGTAAAAGTGATACCGGCTGCGAGTTTTTTTATTCGTTGAGAGAAACAAAATAAATAGTAGTAGTAGCATCTGTATAAATATTTAGGTTATATAGCGGATACATTCTATATTGGTCAACATATGTCATTTAAGCATATACATATTAATACTCACTCACTTACTAAGAATAAGATGATAGATAGTAGATTAAATGAATTATTTATTAGAGACATAATATATTTTATTGGTTAGTTTAATCCAATTCTTGGTTATAAGTAGTAATTGTAATTTGATGGTTTCATTGCATATTTATTTATTATTTTTTTATCTTATTACAGTTTACATTTAGATTTTTAACATTAACATAAAGAAGGGATTTGTGGAATTGTCTTAATAGTAACTGGATACCGAAAAAATTAAAACTTATACTAAAACTAATGGTCCATACTTGTTTAAGCCAGTTTAAGAGTAAGCTTAGTTAGTACGGATCATCATTAAAATGGATTTCAGCCTCAGAGATTTTTACATCAATCATACAAACATCAACAATTTCATGGAGTAGGAAAGTGGAAAAGTGAAAGGGAAAATTTAGAATCATTTTTAATATTTCCTTTTGGACTCTTTGGATTTTGGCACGATGACTAACCTGCACGTGACCAGATTACCGAGCCGTATAGCATAATTGGATATTTGTAGTATTCTTATTGTTTTATTTACTTTATCCATTGCTCTTCTTATACATATGTAGATTAAATTGATCACTCCGAGATATTATACGCTGTTTTCCCATTGAATAGATTCAGAGCCAAGCTGCAAGTTAGAGTTTGATAGGTGGGAGAGATTTCGCTTTCGAGTGAAGTATAATGCACGTGTTTTACTTACTTTTCATTTGATTTTCCACTTATGAAAATATATGGCGAAGGCTTCGATTATGCTTAATATCGCTGTTGGTGTAGCCAGAACAGTACAGAGCAGTATCATCAGCAAATATGAAGGTACTGCAGCAATCAGTTTAAGGAATATCATAGGTGTATATGTTATAGAGCGTGGGACCCAATATAAATTCCTGAGAAACGCCGGCTACCATCAAAAAAAAAATAAAACTATCAGTTAAAAAGCTGCTGATAATTTTTATAAGATACCAAGTAGGTAATATCGATATTTAACCCTCGATATATCGAATCAATCCAATATTATCGAAACATCAGATATCGAATACATACTTATTATCGGTATATTTTATTCGATATATCGTACCGAATACTCTCGAAATTTTTAAGACCCCAGATACAAAGAGGAAATTAAAAGATATTCCAAAAATTTATGATACAGGGAATTCTGTTTCGAGGTATTTATCAAGCATTTATTAAAAATTTATTTAAACTGGTCAGTTAAATTGTATTCAAATCAGAATACAAAATAAAAACGAAGATGCCATTAAGAAGATTGAAAGTGAATTAAAAGTACTGAATGATAAAATGAATCCAAATGCTGACTTTTGAATAATCGCTGAAACCTGCCATGCTAATCTGTGTAGATAAATAAATACATGGATTCCATGATCGATTCAGTTTCTAGTTTTATAATGAGATTTGACGATGTGGCAAATTTCAAATTTACTTAAAATATGTGGGAGTTTTTCGTAAAAATGAAACTTTATTGAAATAGTTTTCTATGGATGCTACCTTTATTTAATAATCGGGAAAACTACACGTACTTTAACATTATTATTGTACAATGAAACAAGAAAGAAACAAAGAAACTTATTATTATTAGAGTAATAATTTAAGACTTTGTCTTAGAATGATTTCCTTGACATTGAAACTGCAATAAGTATATCAACCAATGTATCTAAGTTAATTCTTTTATATTCGAACATATTTCACTTCCATCAATTTGGATATAAAAAACTAAACAAATAAACATTTTTATATGAGATCCATAATTGTGAGAAATGTTTTCATGGTTTTTGTTGACAAGTCTGAAGAAGTCAAAAGCTTCATCTCTCGTATTTAAAGGAAGTGAATGCAAAAAAAAAAAAAATAGAAAGAAGTAAACGAAGACAAGGGAAACAAATCAAACTTGAAGATTGCATTAAATAAATGCCACATTAGGCAACAAAAACGCATTAAATGCGAATTTATTGACGCCAAAGACAAGAAAGTGAATGAAGACCAAGAAGACCCGAGTTGTATGAAGTTAATAGATGCTAACAACATTGAAGAAGTCCCCAGTCCAAGGTACACATTATTGTTGTTGTTATTATATTTGTACGGGAGCGTACAAAACTGTGCGCATAAAAACGTAATTAAAACAATTTTGATATCACATTTGTAGCGCGCATTCAGACTCAAATGCCACAACTAATTCCGCACATAAACCAGCTCGATCAGCATCAGCATAATGAATGTGAATGTGAATGCGAATGTGTTTGCAAGTGGCAAGTGGCAACTTACACATTGCAGATACATACTACAATACATACAATATCTACATGTGTGCACTCACTGTATTGTATATTTGTAGAGTTGAAACATTAAAGTGCAGTGAAAACAGTGGTAGACAAGAAGCCACATTTAAAAATCGTTTATGATTATGGCACGCGATTGCCATTGGAAATTGTCATCAACAAACAGTGAATAGTGAACAACGAAAGGCAGCAGCAACAGTAGCCTCAACAATAGTAGCAGCAACATGACATAATGACAGCAACAGACATAAACTATACCAACTACAATATACCATACATATAGTATATTGTATATAGTATCTTTATAGTAAGGAGAGGAGTTGCTGTTGCAGCGTCAACATATTTCACATAACAACGCAACGCCAACCGGCAATCGATCGATCGTTGTAAGGCAAGTTGCGCCACTTGCCACTCAAATTCATGCGACTGAACAAATATATCTCATGCGACAGAAGACATGCGACAATAAAACGCATGCAATAAAATAGGCGACAATGCGTGCTGTGGTTGTTGTTGTAGTTGTTGTTGCTGCTGCTGATGGTTGTTGCTCTTGGCAAAGTTATGCGTGCGAAAATGTTGCAACAAGCATGTTGCACCTTGCAATATTGTCTCTTATGGCAAACATAACAATAATATTGTTGAAGTTGAAGGGAAGTTTAGTTTAGAAAATCTTATTCTGTAATATGCTGCGCTGTGTTGATTGTATTTCTATAACATTTCTTTCTCTCTGTGTGTAGAGCTTAATGCATTTCTTGGGTGTGAATTAATTTTATTGCCTAATTGTCTGTCTACACTTGGCATAGTCCAATTGTTGTCTGCTCCTGTTCTCTTGATGCTGAGCGGCTTCAGATTCAATTGGAAGTCACGCGTTCTTTGGCGAACATGTTGAAACTATTAAACGTTTATTAACCTGCTGCTGATGCTGCTGCTGCTGTCAACCGCCCTCAACTACACCATGCATGCATGCAACATGTATCTGTGACTTTGTAACTTTGTTGTTTAATGCATTTTTCTAAGCAACTAAGAAAAACTATAATACTTAAGGAAAACTATCTCAACTAAAAGCATAAAATTGTCCACAAATATGTGCTTGTGTGTGCATGTGTATTTAGTTAAAATGACAAATTTTTGTGAATATTTTCGTTTAAGTCATTTCGTTTAACAATTACTAAAAGGAAGTGCTCACTACAATATTTTGTGGCATTTAAATGGCTTCATTTTAACATGAAAAATATTTACAATATTTTTTTAAATAATAAAACAGAAATTTCAACAATTTTTTGGTGCTTTAAGTAAATTTTACTTGGAAGAAACTATTAATTTAAGTATCGCAGTACAATAGTTTGTTGGTTTTAAATAGTTGACCAATTTTTCTATGGAAAGATGCAACATCAAAAAATGGCAACAAACTTAATCTTCCAATAATAAAAACAACAATCAAATGGGCAATAAGAACAACAAATGCAAGGACAAAAAAAACACATAAAATTCAATGTGAAACAAAAAACCCTGAAGTACTAGAATACAAAAAAAAAAATTTAAAAGCGTTTGCGTGCTTAAAAAGCATGAGCAATGCACTCACATACATATGTTGTATATACACATGTATCTATCCTGCCTACACAATCATTCAATTCACATTCACTCAGTTGAATTTCACTTTCGACATGCGCCAAAAAAAAAAATGAAAAATACACAGTACTTGTAACAAGGTAACAAGCAATGGATGGTTGTAAGTAAGTAGGCCACACTCACAGCAAGTCAAACAATCAGCCGATCAGACAGATAGAAGGACATATAAGCAGACAGACAGATTGATAGATAAAAAAACAAAAAGGCAGAGAGACACATACACAGTTAAGCTGTCTTCGATTGTCGTCTCTATGAAAGAAAACAGCTGAGCACCATTGAATGTATTCCACTTCGTCCTGCTGTCACTAAGCAAGCGTCCTATCTTGAGTTGTGCCAATTTCTTATTAGGTTACCTTCAGTCATTCATTCATTCATTCATTTAGTCCTCTCTACTAATACTACTTCAACTACTATATACTATATTCATTGAAGATGATGTCTCACACTCATTGAGGGACTTTTGTTGTGTTGTGATATGATAATCTCGCACTTGAAATCGAAAACTCGCACCTAATTTAAGCAAACGGCTCAAAAAGACCTTTCATCCGGTTTCACCTTCCTTCCTTCATTCACTCATTCTTCCTGTCTAACAATAGCAATAGCAACAGCAACAGCAGCAGGAGCAGCTCCAGCAATAAAACAACAAAAAGAACAATGATGAAGAAACGGGAATAATTCATATGTTGCCGTGAGGCACTCGCAAGTCTTTTTTCTTGAGTTTTGGCCTTTGTCTTGGGTTCCCTTCTATTCACTTGTGTTCTTTCATCATCATCATGCACGCATGATGCAATTTTTATTCTTGAATGAGGGTAGATCTACCAAACTTCAAGTTCTTGGGTCTCTCGTCATTTGGTCTTATCATTAACGACTTTTGTTTTTGGCATTTATCTCTTGCCGTCGATCTGCCATACAAGAAATGAGTGTAGTGTGGGTTTGTGACAAGAGATCTCAGGGGCCCCTTACACGTGTTCGTCTTTTTTTAGCTTTTTTTTCGTAAAATGCAAACTTAAAAAGTGAAAACAAAAGGCCTACAAACCACTCACTCACTTTATTCACAACATTTCTTCCTTCCTTCTTCTACTTTTGTTTTTTTTTTTTATGTGTAATTCACTTGATGTTATTGTACATACTTCTTCTTGAATTAGCCTAGAAACAATACATTCGTATCTTTTACGCAGGAAGTGACCTATCACAAAATGTTATTATTGTCGTGGCTGCTTTTGATGGAAAAACATTTGTATGAATTACAAATATTTTAATTAACAATGTAAGTTGGCATTCAGTCAATTTTTTGTTTGACTTTTGCTTAAAGACGCATCTGCTAGGCAAATGAAAAATATAAATAAAAATTTGTAATAAATGCATGAATCATGTAGTATGATGTATCTTTTAATTTTCATAGCGGTTAATCTAATTAACTTGTCTAACAGTATCGAACCAAAAAAAAACCCTAAAATTTATCTAATGAATTTATCACAAAAAAATTAAAAACATCAGCATCCGTTTTGTGGCTTTCACATTCGACTATCATCAAAGAGTAACAACAGTGAGTAACACAACATATCCTTAATATTCTGCGACTGACATGGCAATATCAAGGACATACTATTTTCTTTTCACAAGCCTATGGACAAACACTCAAACTCCGTCCTTTCCTTTACCATAAACTGCTCTAAGCATTTTTTGTTTAGAATCATTTTGAAGTTTTGTTTCATTGTTTTCTGTTTTATTATGTTTTTTAATTAAGTTAACTTCCTGTTAATGTATCCTGCTAATAGTAGCTTGCACTTCCGTTGGTCACAAATATTTTATATATTTTTTAGTTATTTTTCAAATTTCTTTCCATTTTTTTCTACTGTCTGTCTGCCTGCCATTGAAGGGTAAAAAGCTTGATGCATTTGGAAGTCATTTAATTTGGTTATTGGTTACCCTAATTGAGTCTTTGTCAACATTTTTAGTTACCGCATCGCCATCATCAAATGACAATAAAATTGTGTTAGCCTGCTAAGTGCATGACTCTTTTTTCTTTCAATTTGAATGGATGTAATGGTTTATTTGCTATTTTCAAAATGTAAAAACAACTTGTTTTAAAAACAAGCACGTCAAGTAAGTTTAATACAATTTCGTCTATCATAACTTCAACTATCACTGGTTATAGTATCCTTATTTGAAGTATATGTTAGACAGTATTTGGAGGCAATACAAATTTTCAATACGGGCAAGTTTCGTGATTAGAAAAATTTGTAATTCCCTTTATCGGAAATGAAAGGACGAGAGGTGCCTTAGACAATCCAATACATGTCCATTGGAAGGGGAAATAAATACAGTTACTTCACACTTATCACAAAAATGCCATAAAATCAAATTATTTCAAGTAACACAATTCTTAATACTATAGAATAGTAGTGACCACGTCCAGTTAGAACTATCAATATATTGTAATAAATCAACAACAACAATACAGCAATACTATCACCAGCTATGAGTTCCTTGCCACATGTTGTCATAATGACACTACCAATGAGTTGTTTTTGTTTGTTTGTTGTTTTCTTATCATAGCAAGAGCAGTTACACAAAATCAGGATTAGATATATGAACATAAGGAACTTCTGAACACTTCTTGCCAATTTATTTGCATACAAAATTCTTTCCGTTCATGTGTTTTTAAAATTATCACAAAAAACAAACCCTATTAACTTTCTGTTTGAATGCATTTGCAATTTACAATACATGAAGTGAATACAAAAACAGGACAATGTTGAACAGTGGTAATGATGTTGATGACGCTAAAGAAGATGGAACATACAAAATGTCAAAGTGAAAACAAGTGCACAACAAAAAGAGGGAAAACTGACAGAGAACACTAAATATGCAAAGAGGAAAGGGTAGCGAACAAAATATAGAGAGATAGAAGACTATTGGGCCGTGGGGCAATATAACCAAAAGACAGGCAGAAAGATTTCTACTCACCTTGGTAACAAGACTTTCAATTGTACACGTAGCTAACACAAAAATAGGCCTAGTAGTACATTTTAGTCTTGATTGCAACATGCAGTCTGGCGTGCAGCTACTTGAAGCAACATCATCACCCTTCTAGCCACCTGTGCCCACCTTTTGTTATGATTTTGTTTTTCTTTCTGAGTATGTGCATGTGTAGAATTTTTCACATTTCTGGCTTAATTGCTTTTGCTACATACACTGACTGACACACATACATCTATAGAGATATAGATACTCCTCACACTCAATTAGATTTTCCGTAGATACCTACCATTATGCCATCCATCCCCCCCATTTTATTTGAGTATCTAACTTGTATCGTAAGTATGTTTTGCCACTTCTAACCAATGAAGAAGCAGCAGCAGTAGCAGCAACAAGCACAATAGCTCAGCTCAGCTCAATGTTTATCTAAGGAGAGGAGTGTCTGCGCACATGCAGCTCTACTAAGTATAAAAGTATCTTATACACACTTCAATTTTAGTTACATACTAAGGCATACACTACACTACACTACAATTTACTATTATGGCTTGTTAGGTTTAAGATCGTTTCAGATTGCACTTTGAAACGTTTAACTTGTTGCAAATGCTGTTGTTATTGTTGTTGTTGTTGTTTCATGTATCTAAACTTGTCTATCTATCTCAGTGGTCTTGCAACATGTTGTTGCTACCATGGTTTTGGCGCTAAAAGACTTGTTAAAATTATTACTATTTGTTGGCGTGTGTTTTATTAATTACCAACATCACACACATTTAGCGGGGCTGAACCAAGCGTCCCGCATGAAAATATTATTTAAGTTAAATGAAAATTAGTTACTGAGTTAGTAGTCGCATAGTATTTAGAGTTATTGTATCTATGAGTTGCACTACTGCACTACGATTAAAATGGTGTCTGCTTAATGGGGTATTTAATTTGCCATTTTTATTAATACGGATTTTACAGTAAATTTCGGTTCAGAAAACTCATTCTCACTCACATGCAAAATGATGAGGTATAAAAACAAGGACACAAGTACAAGGCAACTGTCGTCCTTATAGCATATTTTCATGGAAAGGACACTAATGGCATATAATAAAAATGCGTTTAGAATTGTTTTAATGTTTTTTTTTTTTCTCTTTTATTTTTCAATAAATAAAACCAAGGTTCTTGGTGTCGGCAGGCAGCCCTTGGGCCTTATTTCCTTATTTGCCCTCCTTTCTCCCTCTCTCTCTCTCTCTTTATTTGAGTAATTTATTTAGTTAGTCATGTATGACGACCATATAATAGTACTTATACCTCTAAAACAGGGAAGTTTACCAATGGAATATTTCACTTGCTTTATGACACTTTTTCTTTCTTTTTTCCTTCCTATGATAATTTTTCTATCTTATGACAATTTATGGCCTAACAAAGGTCAGTTCATAAAGTTCAAAACTGAAAAAGTGAAACAAATAAACTAAACAAACTACATAACTACTAGAAACGAATCTCAACTCATACAGATACAAATACAGAAAACAAATACGCGTAACTGATTGCGAACAAATGAAGCTCAATTAAAATTAATTCATAAAAATATGCGCGGCGTTATACAATCTGCATAACTAAGATTGTCACCCAACTGTAAATACATACATACACAAGTACACAAAGATACAAAACCACAGATTGACATTAAAATCATCACATCTCAGCAAACCAAAAGCTATCAAACAACGAGCAACAACAATGATAAAAGATGCCTTTATAAAACAAAAAAAAAATAAAAATAAAAATGAAATAAAACAAATCAAACCTCAAAAGTTCATAATTCAACTTTTGTATCTAAATGAATATATGATGAACATCGTAATGATGATGATGAAAAAGAATGAGTAGAGAATGAACTGTTTTTCGCATCTAGATACAATTTCTACTTATATGTGGTACAATACAATGTGAGTAACAATTAATTTGGTATTCGTGATTCTACTTAACATCGATTGACCTCAACAGATTAGTGAAATGAAACTCTTACTCTTTATACAATATGTACAATATTTTTCATCTATACATAAATACTTGAATAGACATTCTTGTGAGTTGCCTTGATGCAACCATGAACCATACAGATACATACATATGTAAATACACTCATATGTGTGCATATACAATTGATTTTTATAAAACAGAAAACAACACTTGGCTTTGATGCGCAGTTAGAAATTTATGAATATGAAAGAGTATTTCATCCAAAGCTGGCGCCTAACTATGTTTTTTAGGTTTTGTGCCCACACAATTTGTTTCATTCCCTAGTTTCAGTAGGTCAAAATTTTTGTGACGCAAATTGTTAATATCTTCTCATTCTCTGTACATATACTTTCATCTCTAAAGATATAATTTTTTGCATTGCATTTACTCTTAATTGTCATTCATTCTACTAACATACAAATACATACATTCCGCACACATTTCACTAAGCGTGTGTCAATAAGTTAGATAGTTAGATGTCCATATATTCTTCTATTCTTCTTTGAGAATATGCATATATCTCTCTCTCTATATACCATATTTATGGGACACATTGACGTTCGTTTGTTCTCATCACGCTTAATTGGTGCGATTTAATTAAAATCATTTGCTGCCACTTTATATGCATATACACTTGCTACCAAGATACACCACCATCATCATCTTCATAATCATTATCATCATCGTCATTGTATGGAAGACCTCATTGTCTTTTAGAAAGAAGATACAAGATACAACATATATATTTGTTTGTATCTGTATCAGTTTCAGTAGCATTGTGTCGATTAGTCGCACTCAAACAAAGTCAAGACTCATACACAGACTCATCACACAGATACATTGATGTGCACATTTAAATGATCGATCCATAAGACAATTGTTGACACCCTTGTGTTGTTGTTGTTGTTGTATCTAACGGAGCTTGAGCTTATATAAAAAAATTTTGTATTTTGTTTTTTTTACTCTTAGTATAGAATATTTCAAACGATTGACAAGTTGAGCAATCAGTGTTATTGAATATCACTTAAATTTTTATTAAAGACTTATAAGTGAACACTTTTTATTGTATTGTAGTATCTTTAATATTATTTGTTAGATTATATAATGTTGCAGTTGCTTGATTCAAAGAAAACAAAACAATTTGCATGAACAATATAATTTTTTATTTATTTTTTTTTTTTTTTGATTATTTTCACATGCAACTAACTGATGCATATAAAATTGAATTTTAATCCTGCCTCAGACAACAACAACAACAACAACAACCATCAGAATCAACTTCAACTTCATAAATTAACTGCAAAAGCATTGAAGCGTGTCATTGTGTCCCCTGAATTTTCATTTCATTTTCTAATTCTTTTTCAAAAGAACCACATCGAAGAAACAAAAGAAATTACTTTAACCTATATAATTGACTTATAATTGGACAAATGTTTCTGGTATGAAACTCACTCATACTATATCTGTATCTACACACATGCGACACACACAATAGAGCATATGCGCAACTAATAATTTTATAGTAAATTTCTCAAGCGCAACACTGCAAAAAAACAAAAAAAACTTCTAAAATGAGAAAAGAAATTAAACAAAAGGAAAGGAATGGAATGGAAAACAAATGAACGAAAGTTAAAACGTCCTAACTTGGCTATAAGAATGCGCATTTATGTGACAAACCGGCAGATACTTAGTCAAATGAGTGGATAGATAGATATAGAAGGACGGATGGACAGACGGATGGATGGATGAATGGATATATGGACAAATGGACAAATGGACGAATGGATGTTGGTTAAATGGATGGATGAATGCATGGATGGATGGATGGATGAATGCTTGGTTGGTTCGGATTGAGGGATAACTTTTTAGTTGCAGCAGGACAAATGCAGAATGCAACATGTTACAGTTGAACGATTTTGGGAATTCTTTTTCATCGTCTCTGCAATGTACACGTACTACAAAATATTGTATTGTATTGTAACTTTAACATGCTGAAAGAAGGGTAAAAAATTTATGTCGAGAGGCGTAAGCAAATATATAAAAATAAAAGAACATAAAATATAGAAAACAACAAAAAAAAAAAAGAATAGATACAAAACAAAGTAAAGGAAATTATGCCGCCCGCCATGTTGAACTTGAAATTATAATTGACAAGGGCACCTACATACATTCCATACATACGTACTTACAAACAAAATGTACCTACAAACAACATAAAATACTCAAACCGACAGTCAGATGATCAACTGACTGAAGCAGGGAGTTCTAACTACTCACAAACTACTACTATAGTACACGTAAAATATTTTATGGTCATTTTGTTGTTGTGCTTTGAGCCGCAAATGCCGTCAGCTGTTATTTAAAGTTAGTAGTATTTTACCATAGTAGTTGCGGGAAATACGAGTTCATTTTGATTCCACAAATTTGTTTTTTTTTTCTCTCCATAAAAATACTTTTAAGACAAGTGACCATAATACAATTAATACCCAATAAAATGGAAAAAAATCTGCTTTCTATCTAACAAACTGATAAATTAGATTACATTTGAAGATGTAGCTTATGTGGTAGCTATGTATTTTAGTAATCGAATCATAGCGAATGCGAAACTTGATGTGATAATAGAATATAGAGATGACACAGATATCCGGTGACCATCCGGCCTAAATTTCAAATCCGACCAGATAGCGGATTTCAAAAAATACGACTTTTAAACTTTAGAGGATAAAGTTCCACCACATAACAAATAAAATCATTATTTTTTAATACACAATAAATAAAAATTACTAGTCGCACTTTACTAAGAGCAAATTATGATGAATGAATACCAATTTCTCTGCATTAAGAGGCACCAAACGGGTTCACTTGTCTTCGTATACAAGACCTGCTTCCGAAAAAATTATTTTGCTTTATAAGCTACTGCATTGCTCTGTAAGATAAATTCTAGCAAACTTTGATAAGTTCTGGTATTGCACAGTATTATCTGACCACCAAATATAAGGATCACGATCGTAACCATTGTGCACTTACTTCAGATAAAAATCCATCTCCGTTGCCATCCTGTTCTTTTCTTGATTGTGAGGCTGAAAACAATTATGATTCACTACCTCAGGAAGAAGAACGTGTCTGTTACTGGAGGACTCTTCGCAAGACATTTTTCAAAATTCCAATAGAATTTTTCTGGCGAGCTCTCTCCGCTTCAACAAAACTTAAATAGTTATTTTTAAATCTTGGCTCTAAATAAGTTGCAATCAAGTAGTTGAAGTCTTGATTTAAGGAGGTGAAAGTATCCGATATTCGGTAAAACAGCTATCCGTTTCATCTCTAATAGAAAATCATAAAAATTGTACATAATTTCATTGAAAGACTAGACAGAGTAGCGCCAGGGACTATGGAAACAATATTAAAAGGCCTTTAGTTAATACAAATCTCTACGCACTTTATAATAACCTTTAAAATAACTTTGTAATAAGAATACCAATACTTATTAATATGTTTCATACACTACAGTGTGACCAAACTACTGAACATATCAATTGTGTTAATCACCCATAGTTGCGGTTTTGGCTAAGTTAAAGATAAGAATTGCTCCCCTCAAAGGATTCAAAGAAAAGGAATATAATGCTGCTAACCATAAGGATTCTTAAATTAAAGCAAATTCTATTTGAGAACCAATCAATATTCCTAGTGTGGCTGATCATTCTGAAACAAAGTTATCAGAAACCAAAAAAAAAGCTAGAATAGCAAAGAAAATTAATCTATTGGAATAATAGAATAAAACAATAATGAAAATGTTTTCAAAACATTCTAACTTACTTAATTGTTGGAAAAATAAGAAAGTTATTTTATCTTACATTGTTCATTGTCTTCTTCTTTAGTTGATTACTTATTTTCCACGTAAAATTAAGTGCAAAATTGAAAATTTTTTCAATTCCATCTTTTCATGATTATTATTAAAAAAAAATACCATAACTCATTAATTTTTGTATTTAAAATATCTGAAGCATTCAACACCTTACAATAGCAACTGCAAAATATCTACAAGTGAGGTGCAAGTGTTGAAGAATATACTTACAAGAATAATAAGTTAATGACTTTGATGACAAGGACAACATTGAACATGACGAAGAAGATGAAAGAAAGATCAAAAAAAAAAAACAAGGAAAATTAAATAAACAGCTAAGAAAGTTTATCATAAAAGCGAAATAAGGTTAAAATGAATACTTTAATAAAATGGCCGCCATCGTTGTGTTTGCCGTCGCTTATTTGACAATGTTTGCTGTGGCGCATAATCAAGACACGCACGCATGCGCTCGCTCATCATTTAGTAAAAAAGAAAGCCAACGATTATATTGCTAAGATATTGCTGAAATATTGCAGGGATGTTATTGTTGCCGGTTTATGATTATTGTTATTACAACAACGGCGTTGTTGGCCTGCAATTGGTCATTTTGACCATCATTAATTCGTTCTGCCCAAAAATCAAAATCAAAATAAGCAAAAATGCAACAGCAAAGTATATAAATGAGAAAATGCATTAAAAAAAATATACAAAAATATAATTAAATGTCGCTACATTTTAGCTTCATCTTCTCCATCATCACCATCATCGTCATCCTCATCATCTTCACTGCGATAATTTGGTAGAAATTCTTGATGAAACAGCGATCATGATCGCATACCTTCTGGAACAGAAGCAGTAGCAATTGAGCGAATTGAACAGTAGCGTAATATTTAATGCAACAATCCATTCCAGACTTTTGTCAACCGGTTTGGTTTTTGAACCTTGAAGTGAAGTGAAGTGAAGTGGCGTGGCATCGATTGGCATGGGTTTTGCTTATCTTTGGCTTTGTGGCATCTTTAAATGGCGTTTTTTCGCACTCACTTCTGACTATGGACATACCGCATAAGAGTCCATATGAGTATGTCTGTCAGATCAGTCAGTTAGTGAGTCGAATAAGGCAGACCAGACGCGCGCTGATTTTTAATTATTCTTTATAAGAAAGAAATTCTCTTTTCTTAGACTGCGACTTTAGCTTTCGTCACGTTAATATGAAACACTTAATCACAATTTTATTATTACTTTTTCTTGATTATTTCAATTTTTTGTCATTTTTTTTGTGATTTTTTTACTCCTTTTTGGTTGAAAGAAATTTAAAATATTTTCTACAAATTGTACAGCGTTTTGGGTTAAACAAAAACTCACACGAAAATGATATTTCGCTGAACATACCCAAATGCCAAATTCAGAAATTCATGTTCGCAATGTTCGCTTGGGAATTTCGCAGACCGATCCCGATCGATGTGGCGACGATGATGGTCCGTAAAATCATCATTATCATCATCAATATAAGTATAACTAAAGGAGCAAGTGAGAGCGTTTGCGAATTCTACAGTTGCATAAAAACTTGCAACATCCAATCACAAAAAGCGATTTGGCGCATATTTAAGCCTTTTGTCTACCAAGTAGCCAATGATGATGGGGTTTAAAGAGTTTTGTAGCCACTGACATTGCCGCCGGCGCGAATGAACGCAATTCCTCAAACAAACAAACAAATAAAGTTTCAAACAAAAGACCAGTCCAGACCAGACCAGAACAGACCAGACCAGACATAATCTCAGACAGTATGGAATGCGAAATGAGTTGATCGAGATGAGCAAATGTTTGGTTAGAAAAAAACCAAACCAAATCAAACCAAACCAAACAACAAACCAAATTTGTTTTATCAAACCATATAAATGCCAATCCATCCAATGTCTTGCTACTATAGATGTTTGTCTGATCATCTCTTTCATTGGAAATTTTTGCTTTAGCTTTGGCCATTTTCAACGATTAAGATCACAAAGCAATGTCACCACTTTCGTACTACTACTTTTGATAATGTTTGGCTGCTGTAAGTCGTCACTCGATGACAGACAACACGGCAGTTCAACTGACAGATGCTGTACAATTAAAGCTCATGTTAGAAGCGACAAATAAACCAACAAATAAATGAAAAAATAATGAAATTATGCAAAAATCTTTTTTTTTTAAATGAAAATAAAAACAAAGATACAATTGACAATAATCACAATGATCGATCACCTTGTGACAAACAGTAGCTGATCGCGTCAATTGCCATGAAGAAATATAATAAAAAAAAAATAAAAAAAAAACAAAAGACAGAGAGCATCATCATGCAATGAAGCAGTATAAAAGATACCAAGTGCAGACAAAGTTAGTTGCAGATACACCAGCAAAAATACAATCTTTAAGCAAAATCCAAGTAGTAGGTAGAAGCTTTTTGTTGTGTTTTCGAAACGCCTTCAGTTATGCTGATATGGAGTCCAGTTCAGTTCAGTCAAGTCGATTGAAGTAGTGAAGAGATTGAGTCTCAACAGGACTGACTGACTGACTGACTGCAATTTCTTTAACAATCCAAAAAGGGACGTGCTAAACGTGTTTAGATCACTCGCTCGCTTTGCTTTACTCGTACGTATGTTCATCATTATTTGACTGTGAGTGAATCTCAAAGATATCTTCTGTTCATGTTCTTGTTGTTGCTGGTTTACTTTTTTTCTTTTTTCTTTTGAATTTTTAGCTGCGGGACATTTTTCGTAGCCAGGGACTCAGGGCAACAATGATGGCAATTATTTATGCGCTTAAATGCATTCGCTTCTTCTGCTACTCGTGTTTAAATTTAATTTTTTATTATTAATATTTGTTGCTTCTTCGCCTTCTTCATCTCCTTCTCCTTTCAGCATCATCACATTAGTTTTATCTTTATTAAAAAAAAAATTACAAGTAATAATCAATTATTTATTTTGGGTTTTTTTTTATGAAATTTTGGCAATGCCATGAAGATGATGACTGTATTTAAAAATAAAAATAAAATATTCTGTAAGCTGTGATCCCTTAAATCTTATTGATTTCACAAACAATTCATATAAAAAATAAAATTTCAAAACATTTTAAAGACACATTTCATAATCCTCTTCCATATTTTCACGAGATGTTTAGAAATTCAATTTAAACATTCAGTATTGAGTAATAAATCAAATTAAGATTTGTCAATTATATTTTTTATTTCATTGAATATGTGATGTTTGAATTTATTGTAACTTCTGCAGAAATCACTTTACAATTTATTCGTACTGAATGTTAATAATCGGTGTGATTTATATCCACATTACAAAATATATTAGGAAAACAAGTGTTCTTAATTAACTGATTTTAATTCAATCGCTGTCAGGCATCACCTAAACAAAAAAACAAATTTTCAAAACATCAGTTATATTCTCAATAGATACTATTACCAATTAATGTGAATTTAGAACAAAATAGTGTTTAAAAATTTGTAATCTCAGCACTGTATTTGAATAAATATCCTATACTGATGGTTGTTTTGTGGTTATATGTTTCTTTGTTTTATTTTTTCGTATAACTTATTATTTTCCACTTGAGAAATTTACATTTTTATGGTTTAATAAAATAAATCACTCAAAACTATGGAGACCCTCCATCGGTCAGACGCTCTGTCGGTTGGTTGGACTATCAGGAGTTATGACAATACACTGGGTATGTGAAGAGGAGTAGCTGTGTGTAGCGACATGGCAACGTTTGCTAAAAATAATTGCAGCACATAATAATCTCGCATTTAATAATCCTCATTAAAGCTGAAAGTCACTTGCACAGCACACAGCAGATGCCCCCAATAATAACAACACTAGCAACAACATCTCGATATCAGCATCAACATCGACAATATCATATACTTACAGCATTATTATTACTTATTTTCATTTATATCGAACAATGAATGACTGAGTAAAGTGGACTGAACTGAACTCAACTGAACTGAACTGGACTGACAAATAACTTTAATACTGGACATTTCGGGTAACTTAAATTAGAGGCCCAAAACTTAAACCGAATATTTTTGCGATTGGACAAACTACAAAATTCCAAACAAGCGAACGACAACAGCTTCTGTTTTAATAAAAGAAAAGATACACTTATTTCTCTTCTTACCATACCATTCTTTCTTACTACATAAGTACTACAATATTATAAGAAAATAAAGTAAAATTCCAAATAAAACTGAAAACGCAAAATCTCTTAGCAGTTTTAATAGCATCAAGCATCAAGCATCAAGAGCATCAATCGATCGATATGATGAGCTGTCGTCTCGTCTCGGATTGACGTTTGCTTGTCGTCAATACGTCGCTTAATAACACGTCACAACAGGTAGTCCCCGTTCGTCAAATATTGGACATCCATCCATCCATCCAAAGATACTCATACATATGAGATAGAGAAGAGAAGTGAAGGAAGAAATGAGTTGAATCACAAACAATTTGGTCCAAGGGGACAAGTGGCAACGCCACTTTGACAGCGGATCACCAAAATTTTTAAAACACAAAAAAAGAAAACACAGATACTATACACTATAATGCATAAAAAAATAAGTTGTGCGTACGTGCAACAATGATGCATTTGTATTTTATCATGTCTTCAGCTACAACTACTACACATACCTACCTCTCTTTGATGAGGCTAACTTACGTACGTGCCCCATGTGTAGAAGAACTTCGCCTCAACTCCACCGAAAACTTCAAGTCTCCTCAATTGGTGGAGATCTTTTTGGTTGTTGGAATTTATGCAATTGTATGAAAAATATGAAATTAGTTGGTGATGATGATGATGTTGATGTGTGGAAAAAGTCGTCAAACTTTTCGTAGCA
This sequence comes from Amiota communis, assembly GCA_037043315.1. Lineage (NCBI taxonomy): Eukaryota > Metazoa > Arthropoda > Insecta > Diptera > Drosophilidae > Amiota > Amiota communis. Next base: position 2,044,249 of record JBAMAV010001386.1, on the reverse strand, counting down.
CATTGCAAATGCATGCATGCATACATATAGTAGTTGAATGTGCTGCACTTATGTCATGCGTTCATTATGAGTAGTATATTGAAAGTTGTATTGGATCGTTCGATTGTAAGCATCAAGTGATGGACCAGTGATGATCATCTTATGGCTACTGGATTTTTAATGTGTTTTAATCATCATCGCACATAAGATTGAACCAAACCAATGGACCAATCTTACATACTACATACACATGTAGTATTGTCGTTCGTTTTCTGTTTTGCTGTTGCTGTTAAATTGTTTTTTATTAGCGCACATACCAGCAACATCATCATTATTATTATCATTATCATGATCATCATCAGCAGCAGCAGCAGCAGAAGCATTATCATTGGGAAGTCTGGTGAAGGGCTTCGTCATCGCGATCAGCATCTTTTGTCATTTTCATATGATCCGAGCTCCGGTCCAAACTCGAGTTATGCACGTTCTATAGTACCATATTCCTTAGCTTGTTCAACTTGCTTCTTGCTGAGTTTGGATGCCTCACTCACTACTACTACTGTGTCTCTCTGTTGGTCTGTTTCTCTGACAGACTTGCTTGATTTGTTTTCAGATTTTTGCTGATGAATTGTATCACTAGTTGGGCTATAAATCGTTGATTTTCAGAACGCTGCTCCAGTGCCTGCGACATTGAAGCTCTTGTTGCTCCTTATAGACGAAGATGGTTCAGGCTTTTTTTCATTTCGATATCATTTGATTTAAAGCTTTAATTGTTTTTGCTTTAATCAGTTATTTTCTTTTTTTTATATTTTATTTGCAATAATTTTTATTTTCTTTTGATTTTTTTTTTTCTCATCATCATGATTATGTGTTTCGCATATTTAATTCTTTTCGAAAAGATTTAAGACAATTGTATTTACTCGTATACCAAGTATATTTTTAAGCAAAAATCTTATTAAACAACACAAATCACTTCCATGCGCCTTAAGTAAGTTAAGTAAGCATCTTTGAATTGGCCGTTGGCATTTAAATTTCCGGTAGGAGCGCCATGCCTCCTCATGTTATTTTGCTAATCAAAGTCTTCACTTGCTTCAGTAGCAACACAACTATTAACATAATCACTCAAAGAACTGAACTGAACAGAACTAAAGTGAAGTGAAGTGAAGTGGAGTCCAGACTCTTCTCGGTTGAAATCGATACAAGCTTAATTTTAGCGCAGGACCATCACTGCAGGGCGATCAATTAAAATTTTGATCGAATTTTCGTCAATTTTTTGACATGTGGCCATCGTCACAATAACAACATCAACAGCTACAGCAGCAGCAGCACTAACATCAGACAATAATAACAGATACAAAACTTGTGCTGCAAGTTCATTTTATTTTGAACCCAAAATTTAAAACGAAAATCAATAGGATGAAGCAGAACACAAGAGATCAATGTATGGAAAACCCTTTGGGCGAAATAGTAAGTACTATAGTAACTGACTGACTAACTTACTAACTGACAAACTGAGTGACTGACTGACTGACTAACTGAATAAATGATCTCTGGAAATAATCAAGATCTTGATGCGGATGATGCTGAGATACTGATAACGTCTGATGATGATGACAAAACAACAACAACATGACAGATAGACTACCCAACTTGCTGTCGCTGTTGCTGTCTCCAAGTTGAGGAAGTTAAGACAAAAAAAAAATTGATTAAAGCGTAAATGAGTTTTGAAGTAAAAATCTTATAAAGCCAAAGCTGTTGATTATAACATCGAGCTTTTGATCAGATCCATTGACTCACACTAACTTGATGCGGCTACTGTAGAAAGTAGAACTGATTTTTTTTCACCTCTTGATTTTATAACATAAAAAAGAATCTGAAGCACTGAAACAGGCACCATTATTAAAGTGTGCTTTGATGCTTTGATGAGTGGGCAAAGGGGTAGCGCGTGATCCTTTTTGCTCTTCATGAGTTTCTTCTTGAGATTCTTTCTCCTTTTTTTTGTTGTTTTGTATTTGTATCGACGACCTTTTTAGCATTGTGTTGCATTGCTTTGCGTATATTTTTTCTAGCCTTTGGGCTATTTAACGTTATGCTTAGCGCTTATTGCAGGCTTTGCTTGATTAAAGTTTATCCGCACGATCATCATCAATTCTTTTTCTGTTGTTGCCAGACAATTCAAGAAACCATTAAATTGTACAAAAAAAAAAACACACATATAAACTCAAAATTCTTTGCGTGTTTCTTGATGAAACATGACATGAAACAACCAAAAACTGCCTGCTTTGAAAGGATTTCTTCTCATGAGCGTGGAATTTTGAATTTTCTGTAAAAAGACTTTTTGGCGCATGAAATTCCTTTGAAGCAAATCACAGAAAAACAGAACAAAATATCGAAACGGTAGCATTTTATTGCGAGACGCTATCATTAAAGTGCCAAAGTTAAACACGAAAAGATTTTGTAGTTTTTAAATGTGATGAGACTTTAACAGAAATCATAATTCACATTTCTTTGCTACAAAAAAATCAGTTTATTCTTTTTATAATAAGAAAATCAAATATTAAAAGTGAGTTTTATTAAATTACAAAAAAAAAAAACTTAATAAATATGTTCATTTAATTTTATTTAATTCTTAAAAACAAATTTGTTGTAAGTATGACTAAAAAAGTTAAGTATTTCCTGCAAACTTTAAGTGAAATGCTTACATATTTACTAAGTGTAATAAATATTGCATTTTCCATAGTCAAAGCATATCGAAAAACCATTGAAAATTTCTATTTCTATTTCTATTTATTTCTTCTTTATTTTTTTTTATGTATTTATTTATTTTATTAGCCTTTTTCTTTTAGCTTTTTAAGTATAATATTTCTAGTACTTTTTGGTTTTTATTTTTTTGTTATTAAATCAACATTAAATTCGACACACTGAAACAATAAAAGCGCAATTAAAGAAAATACTTAACGAGAAATACAATTTACACAAAGTGAACAACATTATGTAGTAATTGTTGTTAAAGTCAAAGCTCGTTTACAGATCAGAAACCAATACAACACTCCCCACCCTCTCTAAACTATTTCAATTAAAAATAATACTCATAGTTACGGTTCACAAAAAGCTGGCAAAACAAAAAAACTAAACCCAAAAAGAAAGAAGAAAAAATATTAAATTCAGTTTCACCAAAGATTATACACTTTTCAAATCAATGAGTTCAATAGAAAAAGTAACAACATGAAAAGAATTCTTATAAATGAAAATAAAACTTAAATCTGAATGCTCCCTTCAAATAGTGTATATACATACTAGGTTACACTGATTTTGACAAATATTTTGTATGTTAAATCCGTTTATTGGGTTGTGAAGTATGAAATTTGTAGAAATGAAAGCAAAGTTAGTTGACAGTAAATTAATACAAGGAGTTATTTTATTCATCAAATTATGCACCCATTTTATTTATACACTTTTGCCCTTTAATCGTAAGAATGTTCAGGCTGGTGGTATAAAACACTGGCCGACGAAAGTCAATGAATTCCTGGAAGGCTAGTTTTGCGTAGCAAATATTGTATGGAGGTATGGAGGTATGGAGGTTGTTGAATAATTTCCAACGCCAATTCCTGTAGTTTTGCCACAGTCATTTGTGCAGTGTGAGGTCTGGCGTTAAGTAAGTCTATATGTTGACCAATCTAGGCTGTTTTTGCTAAAGTTCTTGCATTATCTGGTTCAGCTGTGATTGTTGAGCCAGGTTTCATGCATTCATAATGGATCACACCTGCACCAGACCACTAAACAGTTACCATAAGCTTCTGTTGATGAATTTTAGGATTTCAGGTGTGTTTTGATTCATCATCCTTATTCAACCAATTCGCTGAATGCTTACAATTGTCATATTGAATCCATTTTTCATCACAAGTAATAATTCGATTCAAAAATGGATCGAGTTTATGACGAGAAAAAAATGTTGTATTCTTTAATGCGTAGTAACACACTGTTGATGTTTTACGTGTTAAGAATTCATACTTTATAATAATGAAAATTTCCAACAAATACCTTTCTTGCAAAATAATTTTTTAAAATTAAACGTGCAGCTTTCTAACAAAAAATAATCAGCTGTTATAGTTGAGAATAGTGCCAACTACAAATTTCATAGTACACATGTACATGACCCAATATATCTATATATATAAAATCGTAAAAAATTTTTGCCTGAGCAGGCTAATCTCAGAAACGGCTTAACCGATTTGAAAGTGGTGTGCGCTGGTGTATTTTAGTAAGCTTTCCTTAGCATATAGCGTTCTTAAAATAAAAATCGACCAACAAAATCAAAAGATATTGATTTTTCATTAAATTTTGTTGTCAACTTTATTTTTTTCGAGGTGCATTAGTTTCCGCCCTTCCCCTAATCTTATCCAACTTGATAGCTCATAAATAGGGAAAGACCAGTTTATATAGTAACCAACGGTAAGACGAACATATAATAATGAACTTAATAAATGAATTTAAATTTAAAATCATTACAAACATCATGTTAAAGTCTGTAATACCTATTCTAACTATATAATTCCATGTGTGAAGAGTATAAAGAAAATTGAAAAATTGAAAATGAAATCTGAAATGCTTTGAAATCAATCAAGTGTCGATGAACAAATCAAGGCGACGCCAATCGACGTAATTTCGTGCAAATCAATAGAAATCAACGCCTGTCACTGGAAGACTAAATGAATCTTAACACTACTCAGCTCAGCACACATCACTTTGTACTCTGTTCGCATTTAGCGATCCGATCCGATTCTATCGATCTTCTGTTGCTCTATTGACTTAATCAATTGAAAACGAAAGAATACTAAATAAAAGAAATGAGTCGTCGTCGCTCATTGAATTTGGGTTATTATTGTATTGTATTGTATTTTCTTTGGTGTTTTTTTTTTTAGTAAAGTGAAATTTACAACGCAAACAAAGAAAATTTAAACATTTTTTTATTGTGAAGTATTTTATTCCAATTTTTCGATTTATTTAATTAAGTAAATGCGTCGTCGTTCATTTAACTTACTAAACTAATTCTTTTTTTTTTTTGTGTCTTTTTATATTGATAGAGTCAAGCTTTGGCATTGACACGCGCAGCCGCAGCTGCTGCTGCAGCAGCAAATGTGAAATCACCGTCGGCACCATCAAATCTTGTTGATATGACAACAAACATCAAGAAAGAACATTCACATTCGCCAACGCACAGTGCTGGTGGGGCAATGGCACAATCAAGTGGTGGTAATTCTATGTCAACAACAGTGATTCCTCATAGTAATAATAGTAGCAACACAAACAACAACAGCAACAACAACAATAATAACAACAACAATAGTAGCAATGATGTCCACAATCCTCAACAACAACAGCAGCAGCATCATCATAGACGTTCATCTTTACAAGGAGTTCAAGAGAAACTAACACAATTGCAAATGCAACAACAACAACAACAACAACTGCAGCAGCAACAACAACAACATCATTTATCCAACGATGAAACACGAAGTCCTTCACGTTATGGACGACGTTCAGCAGATGGCAATTCACCTGCACACAATGCTGGCTCCATTGCTGCTGCCAATTCCGACAATGAGCGCAATGCTTTATCCTCATCAACTGCTTCTAGTCAAAATGCATCTCTGGCGCCAACCCCAAAACTCGAATCCCGAAATGATGAACGTGTGGGTAGTATTTCCTGTCTGCCACCCGCTGCACTTGGCATGAGTGTAGGCGTCCAGCAACAGGCAGCAGCTGCTGCCGCTGCAGTTGCAGCCGAAAAATTGTTCACACAACAAGCACTGGAAGCACGACGTAGTGCTGGTGGTGGTGGTGTCACCTCAGACTTCGATATGGCCAAAGTCAATTGTAAGTACTACAATACAATAGTTCATTATTTTATGTACAATATATATCATGTAGCTATTGTTAAAATTATCGATTAAAATTGCTTCAGGGAGGCAATAATTACAAGTGTAACCCCATCTATAATCATCCCTTAACCCTTCATCATAGTAAAATAAATCCGGCGTCACTTTTAATCCGAGCAGTTGCGTCGCAGCCTCTGTTGGCTGTGCTTCGCTACTCATTAAAATAATAAAATTTCATGCTCGTTTGATTTAAAGCGAGGCAAAGTAATGTGAACTATAGTATTAGGTAAGGAAGAGAGAAGTAAAGAAAATCGGAACAAATGCGCCTTCTGCCCCTTTGTATAAAGTGATATCCTTTTAATCTGCAATGCGTTCGCATTGTTGCCATCGGCACTGTGTGTTCTGATGTTCTGCTTATCAACCACCAATAAATGTATGTATGTCAGCCTAACAAGACTCAACCTAAATGACTTCAACAACAGCAACAGCCTCATTATACAATGCGTATTTTCGGAAAAAGGAATTCCAATTGAAGTCCCTTTTTAATCCACTCTATTATGCTTTATATTCTACAATGTATTACAATCCTTTCAAAAGAAAATAATTTATACAGCGAGCTTAAAGGATTAAATAGTTCAATGAGACACACACACAGACATAAAAACATACTCAGCAACAACAAACAAAACAAACATAAGAAGATAACAAGAAAAAATACACACTAACATATATAAAAACCAGCTGATTTAAAATAAGTAGTATCTATGTGTCTATCAGATAAAGCAAATACTGTAATATGGTTGAAGTACTACTTTGCAAACGCATCTCAATGTAAAAGATTTTCCTATTCCTATTTCTCAACTAAGTTGACCAGCAACCAGCCAGTATCTCTTTGAGTAGTATCTATTGGAACCAAATAAAACTAGTTATTGTATGTATATACTCATGGACAAGTACTATATATAAACAAATACAATACATACTTCCGATTAACCCCAATGACATAAAATACTAAACAAATATAACAATTTCAAAACATGTTCTGTCTATCAGTATGTTTTCTTTTTATTTGGAACCTCATCAGATATGTCCTATCCTATCCTATAGATATCTTATGTATACTGTAATGATTGAATTGAAAATCAATGCACATAGCTGTATGCAAACATGCACACACATACATGGTACATACATGTATATTTAAAATCCTTTTGGATTAAGCATGCATACTGGGAGAATACTCATAACATTTATTTTTCACTGTGTGACTCCTTGAATTGTATTGCTATTGCTTTTATTGATAATGTATCTGCAAACACTACATTGCAACAAACCACATAAGTATATTGTTGTGTACACAAACAATTTGTGTTGATGACGATATGAAACACTTGTAGAGCTACTGTGAAATTCAGTCACAGTTTGTTTTTTCACCAAGGTAACGCACTGGGTAACATGGAGCGTATACATTATGCTCATGTATGCACGTGCAAGCAACAAGTCTCACAGTCAATCGGTTTTATGTTTAGTAAAGAAATCTGATAGAGATTTTTAAATTACATAATACATGTACATATTTTGTATTTCTTTTTTAGTATATTTACCTAAAAAGTATTTGTATTTCAAATGCAACTTCATATTTATGTACTTAAGCTTAAGGTCCTTCACATTCATACACATTCTATTAAGTACACAGTTCTACTACACATAGTAGATACTTTGACTTAAATGTACATGTATGTAACTAGTAGCTACAGTCTATGATGCTAGACGAAGCTTAGAAAAGTTTAGTACAAAACATTGCCAAGTGTACTCATGATCCCGATCAAATAGAGGATTTGCACGAAAATTAACACAAAACTAGTATACAAGCGGGCATCCATACAGTGGCTTGTAAAATACACCATACACAGATACACATACATATTTACTAATTTAAAGATAGACAGACAAACGTTCTCATTCCCATTGATGATTTTAACTTTTATACATACAATGAGATGAAAGCATGCACGAGTTCGTTTAGAAAACCTGCATTAGATTTGGAATTTGCTTGCAACATATGTAACATACTAGTATCTATAGATAGTAGACACACATGCATGGTATAATCATATCTATGATTCAGTGTTTTTATTGCATTTATGCATATAAGAAGTATGCATTTAGTATGTATGGTATAGTGTGCATTTGTAAGGATTTACACAACAAAATGTTATCAACGAGATGTTCGGTTTTACTCCTACATACAATAGATACATAGATAGATATACAGATATTGTAGATACAAACAAACAGATTTTGCATAGTTCAAACTACAAATATATCTATGTATATTTATTATTGTATTTATTATTGTCTTTTGGCAATAGTATTTCATATTTATATGTATATCCTTCGTGTGTTTTTGCATAGTTGATACTACTATTGTATATGAGTAAAGTGTGAGTAAGTAACAATTTAACACATTCATACACTTATGTATCTATGTATGTAGTAGGGTATATGCATGCATCTATAAATATTAAGTCGCATATGCATGCATTGGGCTTAAGCTGATTTGGCTCGCTACACTAAACATACCCAATACCCATGGCACTCAAATCACCAAACCACCTTCCTTCATGCTGCCCGAAAAAACCATTCACTCTTTTAAATAGTATACAAAGATACACAATTACAAATGCACAGTTCAATGCGATTTGTATATTTTTAGAATTCTATTCTGTGCTTTTCATCTTTTATTTTCATATTATTGTTGAATTGAACTCGCTTCAACACTTGTTTTTCATGCGATATTTTCATATGTTGTTAGCCTTAATAAATCCTCAGCAAGCAAGTACAAAAAATTGCACACAATTGCACTTTCAAAATGCATAAATGTACAAATGTACGATACACAAACACTACATATGCATATAAGGATTAGTTACTCACACACATGTATGTAAATATAGATATACACACCACACACATAGGCATATAAATTGAACACGCACGTACAAGGACAAAATTGTTTGCATTGCAATTGAAAATCACTGCGTCTTAGTTAACGACACGTTTGTGGATCAAAAAATGGCCGCGTTTTGGCCCCCACATATGCATAACTACAAACCCGTGTAGGGATTTTTATTGTTGTTGTTTTGGTTGTTGTTCTTATAGCATTTGAGCCTTTCCACTTGGTATTGTTGGTAGAACACTAGTGTACGACTGATGATAGCTGCTGTCAAAAGCCAAACAAAATGTTCTCCGAATACACACGTTCAGGATTAAAAAGTGTGAATGCATCCATTACCATTAGGTTGGTTGCATTGGGTTGGAAAATTATTTCTTAACCTAAAGAGTGTCAAGTAAAACACTTTTCCCTTTAAAATAAATTTTAAAATTGCAACTAAAGAAGGCCCCGAACTAACAAGAAATTTTTGGCAAAAAAAAAGCAAAGCACGAGCTGAGTAAAGATTTTTCATGCCAGTCTTAGTCTCATGTATAAGGCACAGGATAAGGGATCATCAGCGAAGATAGTTTCATCACCAGATATGCTGGGTCATCAATAGATCAGGAACCTCAAATATTGTACAAAAGAGAAAAAAATATTTTGTTCAGATTAATCAAAAAATATTTTGCAAGGCCTCACAAGTCAAAACACGCCGGCCCTGAATAGGATAAAGGATCGCTAGTGACTGTAAGGTTTTTAGATATGCTGTATCGTAAATCACCCACTATTCAAATTATTCCACTGCTGTTTAGTTCGCCTGATTAGAATATGAAAAAAATTATCATGATGATTCTAAATATAACAACAAATTTTTAACAAATCATTAAAGATAACTCAAATCTTGGTTTGTATGTGGACCACATAACAAGCACCAACTTTCAAATATAAAAAGAATCATCAAAATCGGTTCACATAGAAAAAAGTTCTGCGGCAACAAACATATAACTAATAGTCAGATCATGCTCAAATTTATATGGAACCAGCCTGACAAGCACCAGCTTTCAAATAAAAAAAATCATCAATATCAGTTCACCTAGAAAAAACACAGTCGAATTGATAACTTCCTCCTGTTTTTGAAGTCGGTTTACAAACATGAACATAGTAAGATGAGCAATGAGAATAATTTCAACATATATTTGTTATATTAACCAACTGATATCAATCATTCTGTTCAAGGACACACTTACAGAATGATCTTTCCTCAAAGAGAACTTTACAAAAACTGAAAAAAAACCCACAACTCGTAAATCCCACAATGACAGAGTGACAAAATCGTGAATGTGTTAAATCACCGATAGTATCGCATTCAAATACAAAACCAACAACCAAATCGAAAATGGCGTCCATTGGCAAATACTATATGCATGTATGATAGTTATATGTACGTATGTGGATGAAGTTCTCTGTGTCTGATATTGTGTGACACACATAAGTTTGAATTGAACAGAAATAAACTGAAGCAAATCGAACTGAACTCAAAGTATGAAAAATGAATTGAATTTTTGTACAAAACTAAAACAAAATTGAGAATGCGTGGCACAAAGATATATACATATTTGTGTATTTGTATGTGTTATACACAAACCCCATATGCGACGAGATTTGCACAAAATTTTAAGTCGTACTCAAAAGGATTTATGCCACCCTACACAGAGTTGTATACAATACCATAAACTCAAAGCTCACGCACTAAGTGTGCCTTAGAGGTAGTACAACAATATGGTAACAATACAAAAATAAAAAAAAATAAACAGTTGTGTAGCCGTGACAGCCTAAATAGATGTGAGTGCAAAGTGACAAACATTGGCATTAGATATTGTACGAAACAATAACAACAATAACATCAACACCAGCACCAGCACCAACTACATATCTACACATACAATGAGTGTGTCTGAATGGAGTAGTTGATATAGACAACAGCTTTAGATACAGCAATACCTAAAGCTAGAGATACAAATTCAAATAGATGATGATGTTGCTCCTGATGCTGATGCTTGTTGAAGCAACAGGAAGAGTAACACTTTCGTATTAAAAGCAAAAAGGGATTTGCGAGACAAAAAAGCTTTTTACTACAAAGCAGACTGTGTTTCATAGTATGTGAGTGTCAGTGTATCTATCTGCTCACAGATGATACCACACAGTTCTAACCTAAGTATTAACTAGACTAGGTAAGCATGTGCATTGTTTGAAGCCAACTACATGCACATACATACATGTGATAGTGTAAACTATTGTAGGTAACAAACAGATATAACCCCATTCTGATTTGATCTTATTATCAAGCATACGCTTCGAGTGGGTAAAGAGATACAAATTTCAAGGATTTCAATATTTGCAATCTAATACAAAATTCACTACGATATTCATACTTCAAATTGCCAACACTTGTAGGTCAATTGACTATGTCAGTGGGCTTGCTTCCATGTTCATAGATGTTTACACAATTCTGTTCTATACCGTATAGATGATAAAATATCTCTTGCATATACATTAAAATGAATTTCTTAAGCTCTTTATGTGGCTACAATTTTACTCATTAATACATGTACTTAAATGAAAGTATCTAACTTATTATTATATATAGCAATTTAAGCCACTCAACTATTGCATTTGAATAAATACTTACATATTGTATATATCCTTGAGGATGAAATTATGTTCTGTATCTCAAAGAAAGAAGAGACTAAAATATTTTCTTTTTACACAATTTAAAAAGATCATCAGATGCCTTCACCTTAATCTTAATACAAGAAAATAAATCAAAAAGATAAATTTCTACATAAACTTGAACTCGGATTTGAAGGAAAAAAACAGACAATAAAGATTCTAAAATAAATCCATAAGCTTATACAAATACATCTATTGTACATGTTTGTATATACATATGGATATGTAGATAGAAAAATAAGCTTAAGAAAAGCACAAGAATGTTGATAATCTTACAATGCAAGCAACAGCAGCAACAACAAAAGGATACAAAGAAGTTAAAAAAAAAAACCAGTGGCACATTAAGCTAAAGCTTCAAGTTTGCGACTTATCCCCGACCTAGCATAAACTACAAACAAACAAACAAACATCCTCATGTACATATAGATATATACAAATATACACTTTTACATATACTCATCAGGACAGACACAAATCCCAACAAGACACACCATGCCTTAGTCCAAGTCCTAAACCCAAAGAAATAAAGAAAGGGTAGCAAATGACTTCAAGACTGAACTCAGAACTCAGAGCACACAAAACTTTTCAAAACAAATCGACGTCTGTCTGTCTGAGTGTTTGTGCTTGTATTTGAATTTGCCGCCAAAAAATTTGATAAAGCAGCTACGCTTTCTAGATACAATTTGCCTTGCTTAGTTCAGTCTTAGCCTCATTCTCATATTCATCCTGAGGTTCAGCATCAACCAACTCAGTCCCAAATGAAGTGAACGAAGTTTATTTGAGTCGAGATGATGAGACAAAAGTGGAGATAGAGGCAAACGTAGCAAAAGCATTACGTTGAATCCTTTATCCCTTTATCTGGTTTTAACTCTAATCCCATCAGACACACACACACACACACACTTATAAACAGACATATACTACATACATACAAATGAAGAAAAGTTTCACGTTTCACTAGGCGAAAGGCGCAACGTTACAAGGGCAGATAAACGGTCGGTGGGACGGATAAACGAAGGGACAGAGGCTACAGACGAAACAGTTACGTTACTTTATCGAAGTCTACATTTTATGTGTATCTGTCTGTGCACTATGTATGTGTGTATTTAGAATGAAGTTAAGCTTTCTTTGGGTTGAAGTGTTTTTTGGATTTTGTCTTATTTTTGTTTTTGTCGTTCTCGTCATTGCTACTGCTACTGTTACTTTGTTTTTCTCCGGTGGTTTTACGTTGAGGATTTAGCACAAGGACAAGGTACAAAGTATTGTTTGAAACAGACACGAATTGGATTTAAGCCTTGCCACATTGTGCTAAAACGGAGCAAATTTATGCAGCAACAACAACAATACAAATGGAAAGAATGTAAGAAAGAGAAAGATGAAAATTGGAAAGTTCAGTTTAATCTGAATGGAGGTAACAACAACAACAGATGGTGGATCCTGAAGTTAAGTAGAACGCCACACCACACCATCACAGTCAGCTAATCTCAACACATGCCCATTCTCGAAGTAACATACGAAAACTTTGTTAAGCTTTATTGATCGCTCGCAAGGATAATCCTGATACATTAGATAAACTTTAAGAAATGTATATATAAATAAGAGAAATGAGAACGTGGGGGCAAGAGGGATAAAGCAAAAATACTTATAAGCTACCTCAGTGGTAGCTGTTGTGTGTTTTGTGTGTTAGATCAGATGTTCTTAAGCTTATTCTGTCAACAGATCCTTTCTTGAACAATATTTTTCTATCAAATCTGAGCCTAATCGTAGACGATCTTAAAACTTAATTTCTGGCTCCAGAATCTCATAGACCAGGAGTGGCAGATTCAAATTGATAGATGACCTGCATTAATATTTATTTACAATAAATCTTAAATGTTAATATAAATTTGGGTTGTAATTTGTTTTCTGAACCCTCGATATTAGAATCCCTGCGTTAAATCATTATTCACGTAATAGGCATTGCACATACGCACTGTAAGGCGAACTCGAAAGCATTTGATGATACATATGTATATGTACAATATTTTGAAATTCTCTTCAGAAATAATAACAACAACAACGCATTTTGTGTGTGTGTGTTCAGCATTGTTAGAAAATGAAGATTGCATAGGAAAGCGTTAAATCGCTTATTTGTTTTTACAAAGCTACTGAACAGTACCAATTTACAATACCATCAATGTTGTGTTGTTGTGCCTTTAGTGCGTGCATACATCAACAACACTCAATCATTCATGTATTCAATCATTCATTCATTCAGTCAGTCAATCAATCACTAACGGATCCCCGCACGCACGTATGGATGCACGCATGTATGCCAACTCTGCAACTTAATCCCGATTGCTTTCCATGGGTAGTGAAACTGGCCTTCAGTTATAGTACCATATGTCTCCCCAATCGCCCCAACTTCTCTTCTCTTCCGTTGTATGCACTTGAAGTTTCCAATGAAACAATATGCTTCCAACAGTACACTACACTTCCATTCAACTACCATTCTTTCTGTCCATACTTCATGCGACAGTTAAGTTGATCAGCGTTTTTCTGTTTTTTGGATTCTTATTATTCTGTTCTGTTTTTTTTTTTTTTTTCTTCTGTTTATGGTATTTCTCAGACAAGCATATTTTCGCAATAAAGCAGATCCCGCATTAATCCCAACGATTTTGTGCTCAGGGCATTACGTGCTATATTTGTTTGTTGTTGTACAACAGACGCGTACGCTTACGCTTATGTGTGCGTGTGCGTTTACGAGTACATATAGCTCACCAATGCGTCAATTCGAGTTGTGTGTGTGTGTGTGTGTTAATCCTTAAACCGACAGCGCAGTCAGTTGCCAAAGCTAAAGCCCAAAAGTATTCGCATAGCCAAATGCAGTTGAGCGGCGGGGGCAGCCACACACATAGTGTGAACACAGCCGGCACCATCAACAAACGATATTAAAGAGTGGAGAAAAGATATGTAGAGTCAGGAGTAGAGGGGTCGGGAGAAAGCATTCGTCGGTCGTCAATGCCAGCAACAAAAATATTATACGAAGTTGGAGCGCAACATTGATGATGTTTTATAGGGTATGAGACGAGCAGTGGAGTGTGGTGTTGTGGCAGGCAGACAAATAGCATGGGCGCGTGAGTGAGTTGCTGCTGTGGGATTAACTTTTTTTATTCGTGTGTGTGTGTGTGTTTGTGTGAGTTGGATTCGAGCAGCAAAAACAACAACAACAACGATGGCAATGATGATTATGATGATGATGACGATGGCAGAGACGCAACTTTCGTTCGTTCGTTTGTCGTTTCACCATTTGTTTCGTCCGTGTGGGCGAACGAGGGATTTAATTTCGTGCGGGATTATTATTTTGGATTTAACTCTTCGTTTTATGGATCGCTTGGTATTATAAAGCACAGTGACGTAGATAAATTGGGGTTATGAAAATAAAGAAAACATTATTATTAGTGTGAATTGTTCTTAAAACACAAATGTTTCTCTCTTATTATATGTTTTATAATTGTCTGTTTTTAAATTTTCTTTACAATAAATTTCAATTATTATTTGTAATTTATTTTTTTCCAGTCAATTTCAATTTTTATCTATTACATGTTTAATCTTTATTGATTGATAAAACTGGCAATTAATTTCAATGTTTGTTTTGATATTGCATAAAGAATCCTTTGCGCAACGCCACTGAGCCATAAGCCAGTTGGCATTATAAACTCGATATTTTTATAACAAACACACACACATCCAGACAAACAAACACTAAGCGTCTGAAAGACACACAAAGCCATCGACACACACAAACTCACTGTAATACTGGCAGTATTAAACTCACAATAAGAGGAAACAAACAGAGAGAGTCAGTGAGTGAGTGTGAGTAAGAGTGAAACATACAAAACGGAATTATCCCAAACGAAATGACATCCCTTCGAAATTAATCCTTAATACCATTCATTTCACTTAATCCCTCAGATAGACTCTGATAAGCGTAATGTGGCAGGCAACATTCGTACACTCATTCATTCATTCACTCATTCAAGCAGTCACTCCATGCACTCACCCTCCAAATACAAAAATACAAAAACACACAGAAATCCAAATCCAAAAGAGAGTATAAACATTTGCCATACCATGCCATGGCATACTATGCAAGAGAGCAAACGTATGAGCGACAAAAAACAGACCACAATGTCGTCGTTGTTTCAGTGTATCAGTGAGCAGACACATGTTGCTGTCGCTATGCGAGTGTATTACTACTACTCTACTGTTCTTTAAGTGCTGTCTGTGTGATGTATCTGTGTCGGGCGCCAAGTGTTCGTCTCTCGCTCACTCAGTCGTTGCTTGCTCACAAAAACAAACGCCATCAGTATCGTGCCAAACATGCTGGAAGAAGGTTGGTGAGCGTTTCTCTTAATATATAAATTTTATTCGAACGTGATTTTTGTGTTTTGTAATTGGTTTTTCTTTTGAAAAATTTTGTAAAAATTCATGACTTTAATTTATTAAATTTAAAAGTGTTTTGTTGTTGGTTTTTTTTTGTGTTTTTTTAATATTATTTAAGTTAATTTTTTTACATGTCTTTATGTACATTTCTTTATGAAATAAAAAATGAAAGTGTAAAGATTCATTTCTTCATTCAAGTTGAAAATTGTTTTCGAAAATTTTCTACAAATTTATTTATTCCTTCTGAGAACACATAAGTAAATGAAAATCAAAATTTATAATGATGATAATCTTATTGGAAAAACTACAAAATATTCATCATAAAATTAAAAGAAATTGTGTTAAATCGAATAAATAAAAAAAACTATAAAATGTGTTAAATTGTAACTAAAAATGAAATTAAATTTTATAATAAAAAAACTAAAGTATATAATAATAAAAATTAAATAAAATAGAACACTTTGTGCTGCATACATTCCCTAATCCTCGCTACTTTTGTGTGACGTTTCATACTGTTTCAGTTAAGATTTGCCACGCCATTGTCAACTTATATTTGTCAAGCGAATTCAGCAACATCAACAACAACTGACAATAGTTGCAACAATTGCATGCAACAACAAATGCCGCATAAATGAACTTACCAAACAACAACAATAGTATTAAAACAAAAACAAAATTCAAGAGAAGGAAAAACAAATACAAAAAAATATTGTGCAAAAGCTTTTATAAATCTGTTGCTTTCGTGCAGGCTAATCCCTATGAAGTTCACTAGATTTTGTTTTTGTGCTTTGCCTTTTAAGTCTCTTGTTGTTGTTGTTGTTGTTGTTACTACTGTTTCTCTTGTAGTTGTTGTTATTGCTGTTGTCTAGCATTCGAATCCCGTTGTCTCTAACTGTAAAGTAGTGAAAACAAAATGACAGTGGCATGCGAAATGCAACAACACAAAAAAAAAAAAAACAAAACATCAACAAATACTATTGTAGTAACAATGAGAACAAACAATGACAAACGCAAGTAATATACTCAGTCAGAGTGACAAACACTAACACGCTTAATGGCATCAGGAGTCAGTTAAAAAATGAAAACAAAAATAATAATAAAAGCAAAAATTGAATAAAAAATAAAATAAAAGCAAACGCATACACATATGATTGTGTGCGCGGAAAAATCACTTTTCACTAACTATTGTATAAAAGATGGAAGAGTCAAATAAGAATATCTGTGAGTGTGTGTACTACTACATTTATATGTATGCATGTAAGTACAAAGCAAATGAAAGCAGGCGGGCGACATGAGTCTCTCTCATGGCTCTTAAGTAACTGTGCATTCTATTTAATCCGTTAGGATATGCGTTATTTTAGCGCACTATATGGCTGTCGGTCTCTCAATCTTTTTGTCTTTCTGTCTGTCTGACTGACTGTTTATTTGTGTGTTTTTTTTTTATATACGCCTGTGAGTTAGTGTATTTCATTAGTATAACTACGTGATTGTATGTATGTATTTCACTTTATCAGTTCTGTTGGCTGTCAGTGGCTTTGCACATTTTAGTATGTAAGTTGACTGACTGACTGACTAACTGACTGAGTAACTAAGTGACATGCAGACAATAAATGTGGTTTTTAAAATCAGTTGTGCACTCTCTGCCTGACTTGACTTTTACTCAATTAGCGCAACACCAATTGCCAATAAGAATTTCAATTAAGTCAATCATCCTCCCCCGTTATCTTGATTCTGCCCTTGTTCCTTTCCACAGTCCTCAGTTCTCATTAGATTTTATTTGATTTATATTATGCACGTGTGTGCATTTAAGTGAAAAAAAGTCAAATAGTGGAGAGGCATCTGTTGTGATTTCCATCTTGATTTGCATTATTTGAAAAAATTAAGATGATATGATAATTTTTGAACAAAGTTGCTCAAATGCATTAGTTTGATGTTGATAACAATCAATCTATTGTTTAAACTTTTATCACTTCTCTGGTTACCAGAGTTTCTGAAGGTATGATTCGTGATAAGGTATATATCATATAGTTATCTATATAGTAATACAGTGAATAACTCCGATAGAATTTAGTTCTCCACTTTGAATTACAGTTACAGTTACAAAAGAGTTTAAGAAAACTAAGCTTTAGACCAGGGCTGTCCAACCTGAGGGCCGCATATGGCCCAAATGAAGTCTGCATGCGACGCAGGCGTCCCAAGTGCAAACGGACATTTCTTTCGGTTTTTTTTTTTTTTTTTGCTCATGCGACCCAACTCATCACGGGTTCTTCCAATGCGGCCCAGGGAACCACAAAGATTGGACTGTCCTGCTTTAGACTATGTTCACATGTAGGTTTGAGTCCAATTGAATAGAAAATTCATCTCTACTTCAAATACTACGTCATATTTATCAACCCAAATTACATTGGTTCTATATGAGCATGCCGGGAGCCCCATTCGAAGCATTTCTTTGCGTTAAATCTTTGCCTTCGGTTTTGGAATACTTATTAAACTAAGCTACTATTGGTCAACCGTAATCTACCACATGTAACCTCCACAAATTATTGATTAACCATCATTACTGATTAGCTAATTCTAAAAAAAAAATTCATCATTATTATCAGATTCATAATCCTCGTTTTCAATATTGTAAATATTTATTTAAGTTGGGTATTCCAACAGAGTAATTAAATCTTGAGGAAACGGTCTATTTTTATTATTATTTCCATTCGCAATATAGATGCTTGATAAATATTACTCTGATGAGTCCTTAGCCCTGAGGTATCTAAAATTCGAAAATAGCAAAAAAGTTTTTAAAAAAAAAAACCGCTTATTTTTGGACTTAATGGCTAGAATATGGGAATTCCGACCAGTCTGGACTGGACGAAATGGAACAAGCCTTTTGAGATTATAGCACTATATACTAAATTTTCCATACAGTATGCTTGGTGGCAATACTTCCCGTTTCGATAATAATTCACTATCCCCTTTTCTTATTACCTGGTGGCTAGGGAATTCACTAGTCGTTTTGAAATGCAGGCGGTGGCAATGACTGATGGCACGACTAGAGTACGGTAATACCGGTGGTGGCAGTGAACAGGGACATAACTGGTGAACGGTAATGCAGGCGGAAGCAATTACAACCAGTGTCATCGTCATGTTAAATTCACCAGTTGAAAACGTGTGTAAAAGGAGAAAGTTCGAACTAACCACTAGATATTTTTCACCGATTTACGTGGCAGAAATTCTACTAGCCATTTCAGATACTTTGTAATACGGTGAGAAGTTATTTTTAGTGGCCCATAAAATCGAGCAACTTGAGATGAACCTGCTACTTAAACAACACTTTTTGACCAAGTGATTTTTATTGCAATAATAATATCAATTGTATATGTTAATAAGAAATAATCAAATAAGTACGTGTGTATGCACACAGATACTATTAAATATTTGTGATAGTCCCAAATGGCGCCCAGTATCCGCAAACACAAGCACTCAAACACACGCAACTTATGTTTGGATGTGAGTTTAGTATGTGTGGTAAAGAGATTGAGAGAATAAAAAAAACACAAGCACACATGCATATTGTAGATAGTTGTATCTGTGTGTGAATGTTTGTGTTTGTTAAAACACCACACATCAATTAGCCAGAGTTGCCACATAATACACGCGGATAAATGTTTTAAGATTTTAAGTTCACTTGTGTTTGGATTTGTTGCAGACACAATACGCTTCTCTTTGCTCCCTAGCTTGCCGTGCAGTAGTATCTTTTTCCTATCTGTACATTGCTTGTCGACTCCACCGTGCTCGGTTTTCTTTATTTCATTTCAGTTTTTTTTTTTTTAAGTTTTCCCATTGTTTGTTGAATTTGTTTTTGCCTCTGGCTCACTCACTCACTCTCCCTTTTAAGTATTTTATTTCATTTTACGCTTTTGGCCCATTGAGTTTTTATACATTTAATTGTTGGCAATGGCTTAACAAGTTTCTCTATTTCTCTCAATTTATATCTTAAATCTTTTATCTACACACACTATACATTGTACATACATAGATACAAAACCTAGTAAGCGCATTGATTCAGTGCTAAACATTTAAAACAGTTTGCGGTTAATCTTAGCCTCCGACGAATCACAGAAATAAATAAATAAAGATTGAGATTGAGATTGAATTGGTTTTGACGTGAGCGACTACCAACCACCCTAAAAGTATCTGATGATGATGATGATGATGATCTGATAGGCATTCAACTAATTAGCCTTTGTATGCGTTTATTTTCAATTTGCTTTCATTGCTTATCAAAATGTTGAATCTGGTCGAAATGCTGGAACTTAAAAAATCTCTTCAAAAATTTGCTTAATCCCTCAATACAAAAAAAAGAAAATCTGAGCCGTGCCGTGCTGAACCAAACGAATTGCAACAGAACGGAACACAATTCGAAACCAAAAAATACAATAACAAAAAGTTGAAGATGTAGAAGTAGAAGTAAAAAAGAAAAGTTATATGTAGTATGTGGATGTATTATAATGCCATACGGAATAAATCCCTCTTTAAATTAAGCTCCTTGGCCACGAATGTATGCCAAACGATATATTGAAGTAGTACAAACGACTTCGTCGACGACGGTAATGTCGATTATGATGATGGTGATAATGATGTTGTCGATGTGTATGATGATGGCAATGGTAATGTTGACGGCATCGACGACGATATCGTCTTATCGCTGTCACGTCACCCTTCCACGCACAACAATGCAATATAGAGTAAAGGTTACACGCTCCGCTCAATGCAAATTCGTATGCTTTGCTCAACGCAAAGGATCAAATTTCATCCCCATCAAAGCAAAGCACAAAATACTGAAATACCAATACAATATACTTCCTAGGCTTTACCGTACTAGTGCTACTAAAGATGTTTTGCTGCGATGTGCTGTAAAGGTGGAAATGGAAGGTGGAAGGTGGAAGGCGGCGGAAGGTGGTAGAGAAGACATGCCAACTAACCAATCGACTGACTCATAACCACTTCACTTTGAACTCGCAATCGGGTAAGGCATTTAAAGCTGCTCATCGTAATCCTCATCAGCAGCAGCAACAGCAGCATCAGTAGTGATGGCATCATGAACATCGTTACCAGCATCAGCTTCATCGGCGTTGTCGTCATTATGAACGCACAACAAAATTCGCAGTTCAATGACAGCGGATTAAGCCGCGCGCACAGAAGAAGAATGAATAAGATTGTATTTCAACACAGTCAGTCAGTCATTCGATGAGTGATAGAGTGAGTGAAGTTATCCATCCTTAAATGTAGTAGAAATAGTAAGAATGCTTGATTAAGTAAGGCAGAGGAAGCAGACACAAAGACGCGCCTCATCCTACGTAGCTTCCCACCGTCTTTCCTTCCCACCAATTGATCTGATCCATTTAAAATACTACAAAAAAAAAAAAAAATCAACGTTATTAATAGCAAAAATAAAAATAACAAAAATTTTAAATAAGATAAATTGTTGTGGTGGAGGGGGTATCACCTGATTTTCTTCAGTCTCGTTTAAATTCCAACAAACGGCTTCAAGCGGATTATAGTAATCAGTGAAAAAGAATTAAAGATGATGAGAAAGCATGATTACTGAGAGAGAGAGAGAGAGAGAGAGAGGAAGTTCAAAGTTATATACAGGGTTACCCAAGATAATAATATTCTATTTGTAGCATTTATTATATGTCTATGTATGTACTTCATAAATTAAATTAATGAGAAATATAGTACCACTTTAATCTAAATATAACACATCGACTGATATATTCCAGATGTAATGAAGAAAGCACATCATTTTCGTCAAATTCAATTATATTCTTATTTTAGCGTATTTCCAAGTTTTGATCTCTTCCAAATTATACGTTATCTTAAGGTTCTCAAAATAGGCATTTGTTTCGGCGATCATCTCCTCACTCGAGCCAAATTTCTTTTCGGCGAACATATTTTTTTAACCTGCGAACAGATAAAAGTCACTGGGGCCAAATCTAGAGAATAGGGTGGTTCCAGTTGCAATGCGAAGTGTAATTCGTGAAATTTTGACATCGTTGCCAAAAACTAATGAAACGGAGCTTTGTCTTGGTGAAAGAGGATTTCTTTTTTTCCATATAGGTCCGTTGAAATTTTCTCAATCCAAGAATCCAGTTGGGTTATGTGACAATCGCTATTGACTGTCGTGCCAAGGTAATCGATAATCCTACCGAGAACTTATCACCCAATGTACAATAATATATAAGTCTTCATCTCTAAACAATGTTCTTCCTTAGATTCTTCAAGTAAATATTGTAATTTATCGTAGCAGCAATGGAGATATCCCTAAGAAACATAGATAAGTACCCAATAAATTAATCATTAGAATATAACAGAGAGAAGCCGCTCGATATTGAGTTTATCTGAAGAAACCTGACTGCTTAGATTACAATTTGCCATTAAGCTGCATTAGGAATAAATACAATTTGAAGATTCTCCAACATCATCTGGTAACGCTAAGGACCTCAAGTACATGCAAGTATTTTTGCGAATCAGTGTTAACTAACGTAATCTATATGATCACAGCTTAACAATCTTAACATTTCTAAAATTCAAGAGATTCTACTTGACTTGACCTTTCAAAAACAGTAAGCAATTTAATCTTACTTAAGAAAAGAAAAACTCAGTTCAATTCAATTCAATTGTCTTCAATTGTCTTTGGAATTTTTATTGAAATTATTTTCAAAAAGAACCCCAAATGAATGATCCTTCTCATGAGTATATAGTACTTAGTAAACAATTCGATAAATTTTAATCCGACTTTACTACAGTCACCAACAATAAGAAGAAAAACAAAAGTCGCCGTCGTCCACAAACGGGGAACGTGGCTGAATGAATGCCGGCTGTTCAAGTGTCCTGCTGAAGGATTTCGGCGCACAAATGCCTCTTGAATGGTATAAATTCAATGTCAAATAATTTTGAAGTGTTTATTTTACAAAGATGTAATATATTTCTTCATATTTGTTGAGTTAAGTTAAAAAATCATCATCTCTTTATGTTGTCATTCAATTGAGGCTGGGGCCTGGTTGCATAAGTCAATGACACTTCTTTGCTTTCCAACCCAATTCGAGTCATATATGAGTATATAAATTTTTGACATTTGAACCAATGTTTCTACATTTCATTTGCCCAAAAACTCATACTATATTAGTAAGCATCTACACTCTTAATCTACACGTGTGTATGTGTGTGTGTGTGTGTGTATGTGCAGTGTTACGCAAGTACTCGTCGACAACATTTTAATCCCAACAAACACATTCACTCACTCACTCACTCACTCACTTCCTCATTCGTTGACTCATTCAATGTTGCATGAATGAACTTCAGCGTCTGCCACTTGATAGTATTTTCTAAATTGAAAATCCTTTTGTGTCTTTGCTGCTTAGATTCTTCTTTCATACACACACAAAACCATTTTCTTTTCTTTTTTTTTTTTGCCCCCTTCTATTTTCTGTTTTAATTCAAAATCGCATTGTGGCTTAGAGAAAACGCACATAAAAACACACACACACAATAACATACACATAAAACTGTATCTTGATCCTCAATGCATAATTTTAATCCTTTTTCTGCACATTTCATGCTTACATAAATTATGTATCTTTATACATTTCCATTTACTGATGATAGTATTTATGTACAATAGTATTGCATGCTTATGTGCATTGAATTGTAGTATGTTGCTTTCAATTTTTGTTTTAATTATACAAGTAGTATGAGAGTGTAGGACAAATGTATCTTTATCTGGCTTTCTTATTTGCATAAGAATTACATATATATATATATATGTATATAACTTCCACTTTTGAATCTTCTTTAATTTCATACACATTTTTGTGATTTTCTAATCTAAAAATATTCAAGTATATGTTATACAATAATTCCATGATGACAATAATAAGAGATGAAGGTTTCTTTAAGGTTTCATCCATCTATTCACTTGTGGTATGTAGTACAACAATTTGTGGCCTTATAGGGTCCCGCTCACTGACTCACTCATATTGCACCTAATCTTTTGCATTTTTTTTTTTCTTTGTTATATTCACCTAATTGATTGGTGTCTAAGGCACCAAATCCAATGCAACTATCTTTTGCATATTTCTTTTAAGTTGTTGGCAACATACTAGTACTAAAAGACAAAAGCTAAAAACAGAACTGTTGTAAGATATTATTATTGTTATTGTTGGTGGTGGTGGTGGTGGTGGTGGTGGGGCTACTATTCCTATAGTTGTTAATATACTACTAGTTGGTTGTGGCATTCTTATTGGATTATTTTCCATGTACTGCAACGACAGCAACGGATTTTTACCATCGTTGGCTTTTGTTTCTCTGCTAACTTAACTTTGTGTTTTCTTTGTTTTTTTGTGGCCACAAGATAAAGTATGGTATTTACAATAGTAGTATGCATAAACTGAAGGATGATGATAATGATGATGATGACAACTTGTTATATTTATGTTTTACTTGTGATTGCTTTTGTTGTTAACGTTACTTTTACTTATTTCTCATTTTATTTATTTACATATTTTTTATCTATGTTAGTATGAATATACTTTTTTGCAACTAATAACTCTTGGCTTGCCATTTAAGACGCTTATGATTACTGCTACTGCTGCTGCTCTACTCTAAATAGCCACACACATATACTCATAAACATATGTAGATATGTACTTGTAATACATTCAAATGTTCCGACACCACTAAAGACTTATTAGCATTATTTCGTTGTGTCTGTCTAGAAACATTTATGCATTTCCGCACAGATTAAGAACACAAAACTCTTAGATACAATATTCCTACATACATACATAGATGATACACATAACACAATACATACTATGAATATTAGAAGTTTCATACAAGAAAAGATAAAGTTTTTTCCACACTTGAAAGTTTTTTTTAACCCTTTAAGTCCTACTTTAAGATACATGTACAATACAACACTCAAGAGTGGTAGAGTAGCCAATGCCTATGCTCAGTTACTGACCAATTTTAACCAATCCTTAAATGATGTATGCACGAGTATTGTAAGCTCGTAATAGTATCTGCTGCTGTTGTTACTTTAGCATCTCAGACATTCATCTTGGCTAGCAAAAATCTCTCTTCTTGAGTAAAAGCAACTTGGTTTTGAACTACTATTCTTAGATAGATATTTCTATTGTTGATGTTGTTGTTGGTGCTGCTGTTGTTTCTTGTACTAATGAACCAATGAGTGAAGAAGTATGATTCAGTAAAAGGCTCTTGGTGCTTTTGATTGCTAATGCCACTACAGCTAACCAAGCTTACTTATTCCCAAGCAACGCAAAGTATCTTCGCCTACTCTTCCTGATCACTTAGAATGTAATGTTATGTAGGTTTTGTTAGTGGGTTGGTCATTTTATTGCGTGGTTTGTTTCTTGGACAAAGCTTAGACAAAATACTTGTTAAGAAAATCTTTCGTTTTTATATGCTGTATGTCCCTTTTTAAGGCTACCATCAGCATAGCATGGTGTTTATGTTTTCTATATTCATCCTTTTATTTCTACAATATATTCCTAAGACTCGTTTTTCATTTTCCTTCTTTTGTCTTAGTCATCTTCATCATCATCATCATCATCATCATCATCATTGTTATTATTGTTGTTATTGCTTGCAGCTAAACAACTTCACCTGATGATTGTCCCAAATCAACATTTTAGCTTTGTTCCTTGACTAGTTTTTCACAAAAAGGATTATAAACTCTAAGACGCCCGTCCGTCTTGTGCTCACTCCTCCTCCCCCCTACACTTATGACTTGGCAACCATAAAGACCCAGGCAAAGGAGTATAAAGACAAAAAATTAATTTATTTTATTTATAACATAAGAATTTTCTCTTGTGACAATCTTTCGTCCTTGATTGCCACATGTGCCTGAGGCAGCTTAAGAAACATTTCTCCTATATACCATATTTTTTTTATTACACAAATCTAGGCCTGCAGCGTCTAAAATTTGTATTTCCCTTAATGGGTTCATAATTTTGAATAGTGTCAGAAGAAATCAATTGCTTCGTTGGTTGGTGTTTCCTTTAAGGTGTCGAAGAACCTTTTTCTTTTTGTTTTCCCTTTTGTGTTCTTTCATATTAAGCTTTGTTCGTAAACAAATTAGCACTGACGCAGCGTGTAAATGCGCGCTAAACGTCAAAATGGATATAAAAAAAAAAAAAAATACTAAGCGGATTAAAGAATTATATTTTTTCTTCTACTATATGTACTAGTAGTCTACTAATAGTATGTAGTATGTCTTAACATATTTTTTTCTAAAAATTGTTTTACGTGATATACTCATAGATAAATACATGGATAGGAAGGCAAGTGAGTGTGAAAAGCATTAAAACGTAAAAAGGGTTTAAAAAATAACGCAAACATAGGTGATTCTTATTTCAATTTAATTTTTAGTGCTTTTGTTAAATACAGTAGTTTGCTATTTTCATAAGGGGGCGTCTAACCTCTTTGAGTCTTTAATCTAACATATAATGCAAAATGATAGAGAACACTGTGATTTTTTTTTTTTTTTGTATTGGAGCAATAATAAACTTGGTTCTGTGAGTATTTAAGAATGTTCCAACACATTGTAGAAATTAAAAAAAAAAAATGGAACTTTCTAGAAAAAATTTCGACATATTTCAAGCCCCTTATCGCTATCGACACACAACCACCTTAGTGCACGATGGGAGACTTTGGCCTACTACCGCACAAAAACACAATTCGTATGCGATGTTTAGTTTTGGTTGTAGACTGAAATTCAGGAACACACACTTCCCATTTTATATACTTATACATGTGTACACAGCGAAAAAAATCGAGAACATTGGATTTAAATCGTGCACATTCGGGCACGATAGTCCGTCAATCACAAATATTGTCATAACAAGTGAAATGTTCTCACTGCAAGCACGTATTTTCAAGAACAAGAACAATATAGATTTATAGATATGTTAAAGCATAAAGTTAATTTGACAACTATAGTGATGATGTCAGGAACTTTAATGCTATTTGGAAATGTTCTCAAATCATTTTGATATCTGTAGCTTGGTTACTAAATATTTTGTTCATTTGCTACTGGCCATTGAAGTGTGGACATCATTAACGGGCAATTGAAACTTCAAGTAAGATGTGCTTAGAAGATTCAATAAAATCTTATTAATATTGTGGAAAAAATTGATGTGTAAATTTGATAGACGATTTGTTCTCTCACCAAAATCCGCTTGCTACCGACCTCTTAAACCACAACTGTCGTAGTAGACGTCTTAAAAGACTTCAATCTGCTGATCTGCGTGCTGGTCGCAACTGTGGTTGTCTTTAGTTATAATAATATTGTATAGGTATAATAAACTAATTCTTCATACACTCAACAAATATATTTACAATCAGTTAGAATGTATGCCACACAAAATAAAAAAATAGCATCACAGTGAATGGTCACAGATTACCTATCCTTCATGAAACCTGAAAGTTAGGTCTAGATGGTGACTCCTGTTGAGTCGGCAGACGTTGTTATCAGTGACAAGAAGGCCTGAGGTGAGATCATTAGGATGTACTTCAAGACGGGATACATAATTTCTGGTGAATCTTCCACTTTCGTCTTTGATCCATGGGACATGAAGATCTTTATGAATAAATTGGCAATCAAAATTGAAAATTAATAAGGCATTTGTGGCTTCAAACAAATGTATTAATGGTGATTTTATTTTCGAACAGTAATCAAGCAAGAACTGGTCCAATCTATCTATTAATTTATTTAAATTGGATCTATGTATGTATGTCTTGCTCCCTATACAGTTGTTGGATCGACTATGATGGTAGTCTAGAGACTGTTTCTGTGAAGTTTGGTGCGAATTGGATCACCGGAAAAATCAGAATATATATATTTTAAAATCAATCAAGTAGACTTTGTCAAACAACTGTTTCGAATTTTGAGTGACAAGAAAATAAAATAAATATATTATTTGTTTTATTACCGTGCAAAGCCGGGCCAGGTAACCTAGTATTTTAGGTAAACATATTTCTGATCTCCGATTTGCTGCGATCTCAATTAATAATATCTAAAGTGGAATAGTTATAGAACAATTTGCTTTCTTAACATAAAACTTAAATCGCCAATGAATCTTGTAAAGTATCTTTTAATGCACATTTAATATTTTTTCTTTGCTCTCTTTTTTCTATTCTATTGTCTGCCCTTTTGTTGTCTGCACTTACTTAGCCTGTCAGTCAGCAAGCTTACTTAAAGTTTAACACTTACACACTTACACACACACACACACAAGCAATCAGAAATGCACTTACACATAGATTCACAACTGATACAAGAAGCTATTGTAGCTTAATGCTTTAATAAAGACAACGAGCATAGTCAGGATGGATATGCATGTGTCAGTGTCAACGTAGTACATCACAACAGGACGACAAACCCAAGCTGAAAGAACTTACGAGTATTTAACTACAATACATATACGAATACTAAAGCGGAGCTGTGTGAAAATGAAAAGATTGTTGTAAGATTGTTGCAAGAACTTCATAAGCTATCCGAACTATGTTTCGCATTATAAATTAAAATGCATACATTAAAAATTCCACTAAGAAGAGTTTTCAATTAAGTATGACTTAAGTTTAAGTGTAAATAAAAAAGATGCCTTCTTCTAATAGAGCAGAGAAGGAAAGGGGTTAAATGAAGGATGTTTGAATGTGAGTGTGTGTATAAAAACAAAGTAAATTTTATGCTTACTTATTTGTCAAGCACACACATACAGATTCTGGAAATACTACAATATATAAAAACGACTTAAGTTCACAAAATACGAAGGTACAAGTACTATCTTAAAGAAATTCTTCTCTATTGCTTAATTTCCGGTCACTTTTAGTTTTAAGCACATAAAATCCTTTTGGCCACATAAGCACACAGTGCCACACACACTCATACACATGAAACTGGTCAAGCGCTGATAAGCAAATTCTTGCGCTTCACTGATTCGTTCACATACTACTAAAGAAATACATACAACACATGCATACTTTGATTATGTTTGTGTGAAATTTTAATTTCTTACCCAAATCACTCAAATCATTTTAATAAGTAAATTATGAAAATTTTCTTCCTATAAATAAACAATAAACAATTTATTTTCTTGTGATTTTCCAAAGTTTCCAATGTAAAAATTTTGAAGAGAAACCTTTTTGCTGCTCACAATAAATAATAATCCTGACTGCAAGCAGCGACTTAAATGTCCTTGTGCATATAAAGTTTTTGCTTATTTTCCTTAAGGATTAAGTTTTATTGGCACTCATAAGTGAAGTGAAGGAGTAAAGGGTTTTTAGTAAAAGAAAAGAAAGAAAGGCTTCCTGCTGTGTATCTGTGTATCTATCAGTGTTTGGGTCAACCAATTGGTCATTTTCTTATAAATGAAAACTTTTCAAATCTTTTAATAGTTCTTTTGGGCATGAAATTCTTGTTGTAAGCTTGTCATGCTTGAATAGTTAATTTTAAGAACATTCCGCTCTACTTATGAGTGAGTATATTTAACTACACACATAATTCTGTAGTATACAATAATTCTGTAGCATATACAAAAGAAGTTTAAATGGGCAAATCCATTCCTAGCTATGTGAAACTAATAAACGGCAACCACTTTGTAATATACTTACTTATGTATGAGAATGCTGGCATGATGATGACCTTATTATCGGCAATACTCAGTTACCATTATCATTGTCAATGATTTCATTATTTCAAGCACACAAATCCTAACGATGTTGTCTGTCGTCGACGCAGGTTAATAAATCTTAAGCTGCCGTTGATATGTTCGTATCTTCTAGTACAAGAGAACAGAATACACTTATAATAAGGGCAAATAAGGACGACAAGCTTTAAATGCAAGTATTTGTATCTGTATGCCATCCACCGACAAAGACACGAATAACGAAGACAACGGCGACGTCACAGTAAAGAAATACTAAGTACAATAGAAAAATGTAGCATACCGTAAGGCGGTGGCTGGAGTGGAGTTCATTACAAATCGTTGTCAGCTTAAGGCAGCAGGCGGGAAACATAAATCGCCTCACCATACTCTGAACACAGTAGATACCATAGATGGCTTCAAATGATATGCAAAATTCAAAGATTTAATGTCTACAATTTTTTTCTCTGCTTTAATTCAATTTATTCTTCTTCCCTTCTACAATATAATATCCATTTATAGTTCAATGGTTGATAATATTGTAATCATGCTTTTAGGGCAACAGCAACTACCGGCTTGGAGTATTTTTCATAATTTTTTTTTTTTTTTTTTTAAATTTACGCAGAATATTAAAATGCGTGAAAGTAGTATTGAAATCGGATTGCAAAATTATTAAGTTTCAAACAATGAGAGTACATGATGATGACGATGACGATGATAGTTATAATGAGGATGATGATAATGTGCATGGACATGGCCATTTGGAATCAGCGGAGAGGCCAGAGGCACCACAGATGACTATTGTGTGCGGTATCCACGCATATAATCTGCTTTTGTTTTAACCTCAAATCATGGTCGAGAATAATGGATTTAATGAGATTATAATTTGTGTTGCACTTTGTGCATTCGCTGAAGTATGCATATGTTCGCTGGACACTCACCAACCGACAAACCAATTCACTCATCTCATCTCATCTGATGATGAAAATGCGCAGGACATGCGTGTTCTTTGTGGCTAATGTAGGCGTATGCAATAAATATATACAGACAAACATACAAAATATAATATACTATCTACCATATATGCTATTCTTTCTATGATATATACGGTATAAATGAAATTATTGTTAGTGCAAAATTTTATGTATGAAATTTGCATTTATAGAAAAATTGAAAATGGAGATTTTTTTAAATTTTCATTTTTATTTTGGTGAGTTTTACATTTAGTGAACTCTTACTCACAAACATATACGAATATCTATATGGTATATATTGGTGATTGTGTTGGTGGTGTTGATGTGAGGATAATTACCATGGCAGCATAATGCACGCAAATAATTTTAATGGCAAAATTACACAAATACAACAAACAAACCAACCAACATATTCTATTGTAGTATTGTACAATAGTATGCATGACTAGACTAATGCATTTGCTATTCTTGATTTTCTATTCAAATTTATATATAGTACTTATATACTAAATAAGTATTTCTCAATTATTGAAATATATTCATTCTAAAATCTATTTCAATATATGAAAGTTATTTGCTCTATTCAAAATATTTCTATATCTTTAAAATAAAGAAAATTTATCAATTAATGGTAGAATTTGAAATTACTAAAGAAATGTGAAAAGAAAAGAATATTTCAAAGATCATTGGTTGAAATAAAGACATACCTTACTTAAAATTAGTTAAATTTTTGTTATCAAAGTAAGTATTGATCATATTTTCTGGAAGGATTAAAGGATCTTCAGTTACAAGTGAATTAAGTTAAGAATCTATGCATTATTTTAGCACGTTTAATCAAAAATTAAGTGAATAGGTGTCATAGAAACGACATTCTATGTTTTACAAGCATAAGACTGAAGTTAAGGGTGAGGGTACAACAAAAATCAACAATCAGGACTGAATTAAAACTTGCGGAGGCTTTAGGCAATGCAAGTCTTAGTCCTTTTAGGTAGTAATTACACATAAAATGATATTCCTCATTATACATTATTATTATGATAGTAGTGTTGCTACGACCCTGACGTGATTTTAGTGCGTAATTTTTGTAGTCATTGTTTTTGTCATAATGGTATGTCACCAACAAACGTGTATCTGCTATTAAGCTATAAATCATTATCGGTTTAACGGTGTAGAAGGTGATATCTATAGCGCAATCATCTAGTGATGAGTTACAACAAAATGGATAGCATAAAAACTTTCACAATGAAAATCGTAGCCGCCATGCGCTGTGCTGTATGAGTTTGTCGATTGAGGTTGCTTCGCTTTGGCGGCATGGTTTGTCAAAACTTTAACCGCACTTTTTTCGCAAATATTCACTTTGACTTATATTCAAAAAACAGCTGTAACTGGAACAGATTGCGTTGGCGTAGAGTTGATATCTATTGTGTGGTCATGTTGGTTCTTACGACAGGCGTCGAGAGACCATTGATAACAAATGAACAGCAATTAATTTATATATATAAGAATACTATCAGTAGCTGTCCCGGCAAACATTATATTGCTTCAATGTTTATACTTAATTTGAGTGTCTTGATGTCCAAGAACACATACGATCCAGTCGTTAAGGATGTGTGCAGTCACAAAAGATCCTTACAGTCGTATTTTATGTATAAGATTCCTTGATGACGCATTTTCATATGCAATTGACCAGGAACAGAAAACAGTGCTGCGAGGTTGCATTAGCAACGAAACCAGAACTCTGTGTATTCACTGCAGAACCAGAAACAAGTACTTTTGACTTCTTTCTGGTTGTATTGTAATGAGAATGTCAAAAATTATTCGGCGTGAAAATTTGTTTCTTGTAAAGGTGTCAAAAATGTTTAAAAAAATAAAATTCAATGAAATGGACGAAGAAAAAATTATAAATTTCATAGAATGATGTAGAAGGCATAAGATTTCGGGACACCGAAGCCAAAAATCGTTTTTGGTTACAATTAGCAAACGAATTGATATACAATGGATGGTATGAAATGAAAGTACTGTTCAAAGAATAATGTTATTTAATTCACTATTGTGTTTATATAGCACTTCCAATTGATTTTCCTCTTTAACTTGCGTATTGAATCAAAACAATTTCAGTTTCTGTAGCAAGACACAAAAAACCAGACACAGAACACCACCAGGAACAGATCCAGAATTATTGTTTGTAGATCTGGTTCTGTTACAGGTTCTGGTTTATACGACAACAGGGCTTTAACTTTAAATAATTTTGATTGACCAATAGTATCGTTTGTTAAGTAGTTCCTTTTGGACCTCAAAGACTCATTCTGAAGTGTGTAAATACTGCTTTTATTAAGAATGATTATACGAGATAATAATAATGTCTATGTACAATAATAAGTTTAACTTATTTTATGGAAGCTGGGCCCTTATGGAGGTATCAGATTGTTGCTTTTATAGTATGTACAATACATATATAATTGAAGTCTGGCAACACTTTTTCTTTATAGTTAAAAATTATCATAATATTGGATTGAAGTTCTACTTGTTATTGAAAAATAATTATATAAAGCTTATGTTTTTAAAATTGGTGTCACTCATTATATAAAATAGTTTTAAACTTACAGCCAAATGATATTGAAGTGTCCCTATATATATGCATATTTTGTATATATTTTTATATTGTATCTGGTAATATGCAATATTTTCGCATTCACAATAATTTTCATTCAATTTGGTTTATTCAATTTTACCTTTGATCGCTGTACGCATGTTTAATGTACACCCGCCCCCACGACCCTTTGACATGTGTCACCCTGACACAAAAGTATCGCATAATTGTATATATAATGAATATTTAAGCTGTTCAATATTGTTTCGTCCTCCTTTATATTTCAATATAATTCTATTTAATTTCATTACAAAAAAATAAATATGAATATATGACAGAAAATGAGTATGAAAAACAAAAAAAAAATGTTTCTTATTTTATTTATTTTAATTTTAATATTCTTTTTATTGAATACTTTTATTCATTTTATTTGAATAATTTACGCTTATCCGACAAAATGAGTATCTAATTAAGTTCATAATTAGTCCGATTAAAATCAAAAACTAAATAAAATATAATAAATAATATTTTTGTGGTTAACCAAAATATCCACAGTAAAATTATTTATTGATATTTTTTAATGGGTTAAAATTTACCAAAAAAAAATAGTTGTGAATAAAAAAAAGAAAAAAAGAAAAATTTAATATAAACCGCTTAACAGTAATTAAGTGTTTTGTTAAATGAAATTATTTTAATTATTGTAAACTGCTTTAAAAGCCAATTTATTTATTATAACTTAAATACACGCATCAGTGTGTGTGTTTTTTATTTATTTATTTATATATTTTAATTATTTTCTTTCAGCTAAATCGCTACCACTGCACTGTGTGGTAGAATCTGTACACTCACTACAGGCTTCATTGAACATAGACACACGAAATCCATGGAAACGGCGACCAAATATCGAGACAGATAGTTATGTCATTATATCTGCAACAACACCTTGGAGTGAGATAGTCCATACAGCCCTACAACGTCTCGGTTATTCCCTGGAAACAGCGAACACAGCACGAGGTAAGGATAATACTTCTTATAGTCTAAAAATCTCCAAATTCAATAACTACAGCGCATTGTAATATGAAATCTTTTTTTGTACTCTTGTTTTAGGTGCCCTCATAATCAAAAATTGGAAACCTATACCTCTGGAACAGATCTCTGATAATCCAGTGGTGCCTGTTTCTGATATAATTGGAGAATTGACTTCTGTGGTAACTCTGCGGATTGTGATTTTGCGTGCGAAAGCTTCTCCCTTTGGTGAGATTAAGGATAAATTGTTAAAATTACTTGTGTTGCAATCACATGCAGTCTTGCGTTCGACCGGTTGTCCGCTAGATGAGGTAAGTCTTTACAGTATTTTAAAATACAATAAATAATTTCATAAGATTTATATTTAAGTATATAAGTATATATTTTTTGTTAATACAATACATACATATACATATAAATCAACATATTTCCATGCTAATTAGTTATTCACTTTGAACTTTCACTTAATTTTTGCATTGACAAAGTTCTATAATGATGTATAATCGGTTTATAGATGCGTGGACTTATGTATGTATGTATAAGTGTGTATCTATGTTCTTAAATTCAGAAAGCCTTCAAACACAACATTCATTGTCTTTATATAAAATATGTACATGTATGTGGTGATGGCAAGTAGTGATTTCATATAAAAAATACGACATTTGCTTAAACTTATATCATCATCATAATTATTATTACTTACTATGTTGCTAAAGATGATGATGATTATTCAACTTTCTTTTATACTTTGTGGCAGTGTCAAGTAAAGGCATAAGCTGCCACATGGTAACACGCATAGATTTTAAACTTACTCATCTTCTTTTGGTTTTGTTGCAAAAAACGACAAAGACTTAATACATCAAACTACAAATTTCAAAATTTTAAGAACTTTTATAGACAACTGTTGCCATCACCTCCACTCCACTCCATTCGTCTCTTCATTTTACTATGCACTAGTTGAAGTCTGCATATTAAAATCATTAAAATTGTCTTTTGTATCTTAAGATAACAACTACAAAGCTCAAAGTCTCATGTAGTCTGTCGTCATTGTCGTTGTTTTGTTCTTAAGCCGAGTTCATTTATTTGGTTCACTTAACTAATCCTTTTTCGTAATAGTTTTTATATTTAAGCAGCTTTACTTTACTTTTACTTTGTGAGTTTATCGTTGCCATGCGAAAAATCAAATAAACTTGGTACGAAGAATGTGACATCACCATCATCAACATCATAACATAAAGTGGTTTTGGTGTTTCCTTCATATTAAGGATATATGTGTGTATATATTTTCCAAAGACTATGGTAAAGTAAAACGCACTTAAATATAATAAAATCTCAGTGCAAGCATGTGATAATAGTTAACTCCGGAATGACACATTTTGTAAATTCCAATTCATAAATAAAATTAAATCTATTGTCATTATATGATATATCTATCTATCGAACACACACACACACCATTACTATTTCTAATCAAATGTCGTGAAATTATATATATTGAATCAAATGAAATCAGTTTGTTTGATATTCTTTGAGTTCGTTAAGTTTTTTATTGACCATGATTAATATTAGTAAAGCAGTGCTTAATCACATGATAAGCATTCATTCTCAGTGTATTTCAACATACGATATATCTAAAAATCACAAAAATCACAGACCAACAGTTAGTCATTTAATACTGTCCACATTTAAGTTACACATGCCATAGACGACTACGACAATGGGTTATCAGCACAAAAATGAAATTAATACCCAGAAGTTAATGCTCATCAAATCATTTGATATACAATTACTATATGTATGGGTAACCCAATCATTCCCAACTAAAACCAACCACCCAACGAGGTATCGTTACCTTATTTCATTGGAAAAGCAACAGCTTAAGTGATTTGGTATTCGATCGGTGCGCTTCCTTAGCTGATAACAAATGCCGCGGTATTCATTATCAGACTATGGTGACGGCTGAAGTTCAATCTTAATACGAAACGTAATAGTAGCTACATACAAAAGATACACGTACTACTAATATGTACACATAGGGGCAGCTTACTAATGCCAACACTAAATACTATCATTCGTGATTTTGGCCTCGTTTAATAAAAAAAAACAGTCATATTCATTAGAAATATACTTGTTATATGATTCCTTTTCTTTTCATTTCTTTTTTTTTTCGATTCAATTCAATTTTAATCGCATAAAGCCGCGCGTTGTCTGTTGATGACTTCTAAGTGTTTATCGCTACCATGCGCGAGTTTACTTTCCCCTTACCCTCTTTGCTCATACTAACACCTCAACAAAAACCCCATAGTCCCCACATTCAGTTTATATCATTATGGTATTATCATCGTCGTTCGAAATAACCCATTTTGAGTCGATTCGTCTTGTTATGTGAAGGTTCTGTGGTTGTTGTTGGTATTGTCGTTGTAAATATGAGGTGGTGAGCTACCAATATTTATTATGTTCGCAATCAAAAACGACGCATTATATATGGGTAAATCGGTAAATTAGTAAATGAATCCCAACCACTTGAACGTTTTACAACTGCCAGGCAGTGATTTTTATTACCATCAGCTTAGGGTTGGAGCCATTACAAATGATGGCGTCGACGGCATTAGTTCTTGCATTAGACAACGAATTCATACAATGTTCAATGGCGCCTTTCAACTAGAAGTTGCATTGGACAAAGTAGAAGTTCGAGACCCCTTACTTCATTAAATATGTATGAAAGTAAAGCACGACATTCTATATTGATCCCTTTATCCAATTGGGCTAGAGTTAGAATAGTGAGCATTTATTCATCTCGGTTTTTAAAATTTACTTTATGTTTGTGTGTTTGGGTATTGTTTGGTCAAAACCGCGGACTATTCCGTCTAAAAATTGATATTCATTGCCAATTGTCTTTTTTAATTTATTTTCAGGTGACATTATCCCAAATTTGTCGTAGTTCCCACCAAAATACTTACGCCATTTCTGGATCGGAAATATCCGATGAGCTGCGACGAAAATTCGATCAATGGTGGTCAAATCAACTTTCGCCGCAGGCCGCTATAACGCCAAAGATGTTGCCGTTTATGTCCGCACCAGCAGCTGTGCCAAATGATATGGATTTTCCAGTTGGTACTGCTGTAGCTGCTGCTGCAGCAGCCGCAGCTGCGGCACATGCTGCTGCCGCTTCAGGAGCAGCCCAAGTTTCGGTTGTTAATCCACTCAGTAGCATTGCTAGCAGCCGTGAATCTTTGTTACTGGCCAATGCTGAAAGCGCACACCATGCGGCAGTTGCCGCCGCCGCTGGTGTACCGTCGAATGCGAGCTCACATCATGCCGCCAATATGATGGTTCATCCGGCCATGCATGCCTCCATGCATCACCATCATCATCATCCGGTGCATGCTGGCAGTGCAGCGTATCCCAGTCAAAAGACACGCATGCGCACTAGTTTTGATCCGGAAATGGAGCTGCCAAAGCTGCAAAAATGGTTCCAGGATAATCCGCATCCATCACGCCAACAGATACAAACCTATGTGGTGCAATTAAATGCATTAGAGTCGCGTCGTGGACGCAAGCCACTGGATGTTAATAATGTTGTCTATTGGTTTAAGAATGCACGCGCCGCTCAGAAACGTGCCGAGATGCGTGGTGGTTTGGGCAGTGCCATGACAGCTTTAGGTCATGCTGCCATGAACGGTTATCTAAGTCAGCATGCTCAATTGGGTCAAAACTCCAGCAGCAGTGCTGGCAGCCAACAACTGAGTAATTTATCCATGACACATGATTATCTAAAAAGTCCGCTGAGTTTGAAATCAGAAGACATTGATACCATGTCACAGCATTCAGATGATATGGATGAGGATCAAAGTAGACCAAATACGCCACAATTGCCGCTTTCGTTGACCATACATGAACGCAATCGAGAATCACCAAATGCTGGTGATGACATAGAAGATGAAAGACGCGGTGTGACAATGCTAAAGGAGGAAATACATGATGACCATACTGCGGATACTTTAAATGGCAGAACAAGTCAAATAGATTACAATGATGAGCATGAGAAGCATGACAAAGTAGCTAATGAAAATGCACGCAATGAGCATGAAAGTGAGCATGCTACAAATTTACAGCAACAGCAACAAAATGACAACGAGGCTAACAACAATAATAATTCATCTAATCATGACACCACTATTAACAACAACTCAAATGCAGACAACCAAACCAACGAAACAAGTGCGCTTCAGGAGTCTGTTAACACTGGCATGACTTATTCGCCGAAGCAACAGACAACACCCAAAGAGGAGGAGGACGATTTGGATATGGATGAGGATGATGATGACAATGATACTAGTCACTTGGATGAATTTCGTTCACCATCACCAGATATGTCAAGCACTGTTGTCGTACAGCACAAAGATCAGCTGCCGTTTCCAATGGTCCCCAACTCGATGTTCTCACAGTCGTTTATGTACATGAGCCAGTATATGCCAGCCTTTGGTCAAGCTGCAGCTGCTGCCGGACATCCTCATGCACATCATGCGGCTGCTGCTGCAGCTGCCGCTGGCATGCACCAAAATTCCCTAATGGCTGCAGGTGGACTCAACTTATCCAGTATTTCCAATGAAGAACGTCGCAAACGTAATCGCACATTCATCGATCCTGTTACCGAAGTACCCAAATTAGAGCAATGGTTTGCCATGAACACACATCCCTCGCACAATTTAATTCTCAAGTATACCGAGGATCTTAATACAATGCCATATCGGTAAGACTCTTTTTATTCTCTTACTTTTTCTTGAGTTTCTCTTTTATGATTCTTAATCTAATTAGCACATTTTTTATTTTCTATTATATCTTTCAATAGTCAAAAGTTCCCCCGTCTCGAGAGTAAAAATGTCCAATTTTGGTTCAAGAATCGCCGCGCCAAATGCAAACGCCTCAAGATGTCTCTATATGACAACACCCAGAGCTCACAGCTTGCCCTGCAGCACAATTCCTATGTGCATCGATATGAAGAACGCGACTAAATCTTTGACTCTGACCGAAGTCAAATAAAAAAAAAAAAAAATACTATTATTTATAATTTGTAACATGACAACAATGATGTTTTCTTATAATTTTTTTATTTGTACATAAATTAAAATATTGGTATCAAAACAAATGATATGACACATTTTTATAATCTATAAAAATCAGATCCAAAATGATACTAATTATAATAGAAACATTAAATAATATAAAAAATTAAGTTACACAAAAACCAGTGCAGAAATGCAATTTCAAATTTTGAAATGTTTCACAACTAAAATAAATATAAATATAATATACATACTACATAATTATTATTTAATATATAAAAAAAAAAAATTAAAAAATAAACATGTTATTGATTGTTAACAGCATAACAATTGGTTAAAATATAAAATATAGAAATGTCTGACCTACTACTAATTGTGCCCTAAATACGACTTAGAAGGGCAGCCAACTAAAATGTTTAATGAAAAAATATTTAAAAATAAAAGTTAAAACCAAAGAAAACAATTCACAATTTAAAAACAAAACACAAAATTTTAAACAATTTTAGCTTAACTTAACAATATGCAAATAGCATATACTTAGTATTGTATTTTTATCTACGCTCTAGGAGTTACATATGTAAATACTTACAACTTTTTTGCCTTATTTGGATTAATTTTGTTTATTTATTAAAATTTTTTACTAAGTATTTTATTTTGTTTTAAATTCAATAAATAATAAATATAAATTTGAATTAAACATATCCATCATCATCATCATCATTATCATTATCATCATGAATTTTATTATATTTGAACAATATACATTTTGATCATTTTATGTTGCACATAAGAAATAAAATTTATACACAATTTTTATTTTTTTGGTATAAAATACCAAAATCAAATAAATTCCTTTTCATTATTAAATATCACAAAAATAAATAAAAAAAACTAAAAAAATACATTAAATATCTATATATATCTATAATATAAAAAAACAAGTATCTTCGGCTAAGTTCATCAGTATCTTAGCTTAGTTAGTCAAGTTTCTGCAATTTCAACTATATAAAAATTAATATAAATAAATAAATAAATAATTACAATCATACATGTATATTTTCGTTTAATTAGTGTTTTAAAATTTACAGATGAAAATTAAAACAAAACTATAACATAAAATAAAATAAAATATTCATTATTTATAAATTTGAAACAAAACAGAAAAACAATAGACAAAACTATATACAAAATGCTTAATAAATTATTGTAATATTATATGTATTAAATTTTCAAATGTTTCATAATTTTTTAAATTAAACAAAAAATCCATTATTAAATAATTGAAAAAAAGAATAATAATATTTATAATAATTATAATGTATGATGATAATAAATAAATTATTAATTATAATAATAATTGTATAATTTATTGCGGTAAAAAAAAAAAAAATACAAGAAAAATTAAGAAAAACTATTTCCAATTAATTGAAAATATATTTAAATAATTGAATAAAAATTTTAATTGTCAAATTTAAATTAATAATTCTTTGTCTTTTTATTTTAGGGAAATGCAAATTCAAAATTCATATTATGGGGAAAAAATGGAATTATTTTATGGCAAACATATTTGCCTCATTTAAATACTACAAAGAGATAAGATACTTAGTGCCAATTGATTTGTTTCTTAGAATTCTGTAAATCTTGTAAGGAATTATATTTGAGTAGTTAAGGCTGGAACAGAATGGTGAAGCTGAAGCTGAGTCTGAAGCTTGTCATAAAATCAAATACAGCTGTTTGTATGTGAACGAATACAATGTTAAGCTGAATTTGAAGATGAGTCTGACGCTGAATCATCTGTCTCTCTCTCTCTGTCTGCCTCTTAAATTACAAGCACAGCTGATTGATATTCAAAACAAGAGCGATAATGGATGAACCTCGTATTCTGCTCACTTTGTTTTCGGGCTTCGGCATCAGCTTTAAACCTTAGCCCACAATTCTGTTCCAGCCTTTGTTCGTTTCAAAAAATATTAAGATCACAAATAAAATTGCAATAGGTTATGAGGTGATTATTGCACTATATCACTTTGATTTATTACATATCCGTGCCAAAATATATCTTTTCTTCGCACTGTAAACATTTTTATGAAAGTCAGTTCATTGACAAGACATAAGGTAAAATAGCATATCATGAATAAGCTACATTACAAGGGACCAATTCGTACCCAACTAAGAGTTTTTTTCTCTTGGGACTTTGTGTTCAGTACTCTGTGGAAGGCATCTAAGCCTTACAATAGTAATACAAATATGAGCATGACACCGCATGACGTTATCCTGAATAAATGAATATTGTTACTATTCTCACATTGTGAAGAATCTATTACCCAAATGAGTAAGTTTATTGATTGTTAAGAACTCTTCGAAATTCTCTTAACATAAAAGTCAATATTGATAAAGCATGACAGCATTGCTAAAGACTAAATAAATGTTTCTGCTATCAGATTTGGGTTCTTAGGAAGAAGTTTGGTGGTTATGAATTATTTGAATATTAAGAACTATTTAATGTACTGCATCTCAGTCACTATGTCGAGAGTTCTGTGTTCTGTACTAATGGCAAAGCAAATTAAGTGGTGAAAATAAAGCACAGTAAAAAACGGAAATGAAAGCACATAAATGCAGCTACAAAAAAACACCTTATAACTAGAAATCAGATATACATATGTTACTTCTAAGAAAAATGACAATCATATGCAAATGCAAGTGTTATAAACGATATATGTATGAACATATAAATGTTAGTTAGACTTAAATGACTATTGAAATACTTTGCAATTTACAATCATTATGGAACGAATTTCAGTAAATAAAAATTCTAAAATTCTATAAATCATTTTAAAAGAATTCTGGTGCTTATTTAATTTGAAAATAATATTTAATATATGAATGCATTTGTTTGGTTATTTGGTATAGTAGCAGTAGAGCAGCTGCTCCTCTCTGGACGGCATACTTAGTACTAATAGTTAAGTTCTGAATAAGTTATCAACAAGAAATACCCGGTAAAATACGTCGAATTCAATCAGAGTTAATCTTATGTTCATATTATGCTTGGTTGACCTTCCCTTCCACATTCCTTATTGTGTGCTCTATCCATCCAATTTTAATTTCGATTGCTCCTCGTTGAGTCTCAACCATAGTTCTTGATTTGATATCCTATTTGGCTAGAAGATATTCAAGACATTTGCTTAGGCATCAAATGATCGTAAATTATTTTGTACTGAATAATTTTGTAATATTTTATTTTAAATATCTTTATAAATATCTTAATTTGGCTAAACATACTTTCTCATAAACAAAGCACTCCGCAGATATACAATAAAAAAGCAGGGTATGTCATAAATGTCCTGCTAATGTGTTATAGTATATAATGTTTCTTGAATTTCTCCACACATT
This sequence comes from Amiota communis, assembly GCA_037043315.1. Taxonomy (NCBI): domain Eukaryota; kingdom Metazoa; phylum Arthropoda; class Insecta; order Diptera; family Drosophilidae; genus Amiota; species Amiota communis. The sequence continues at coordinate 2,001,540 of JBAMAV010001386.1, read as the reverse complement.
CGACTAGAATGAGCTAAACATTATTCACAATTTTAGATATTATTCTTTTTTATTTTCATTTCTCTTCTTTTCATTCCTATTTAAGTCTTTATGCTGCTGATAAGCAAAATAGAAATAAATAAATGTAGAAAATGTAAAATGGTGTTCAGTGCTTGCTATTTCTTCATTTCTTTCTTTTTATTTTTGTTGCCACCAAAAAGAAGACAACGAGCCGTATGAGTTATCTATCTGCCTGAGCGTATGAGCATATTATAGATATGAGCAATAATATATTAGCGCCCGAGTTTTATTATATACGAGTATATCTTTCTTAGAGGGTTTTTTCTTTTCGCTTTTTTTGTTTTTTATATTTTGTATCTATAACTTGTGCCTTGTGGTACTATGGTGTAAGTAGTAGTAAGAAGATACATAAATAAGTAAAAATAAATAAGAAGAAACAGGTAAAGCAATGTTAGCTGGCGGGTGTTCGTGGTCGCAGTCGTTTGCTTGGTATTAAATCAGTTGCGTACATTATTTCTGATTTTGGACAGACTCAACCACCCACTCAGTTTCTCACCCTTATGTGTGTGTGAAAGTGCTGTGCATCATTTGTTATCTCAAACTTTTAAATTAAAACTCTCTGCATCAGAAAATACAACAATGAGAGTGTGGGGATTGAAAAAGTTATAAAATTTATGTGCATATTTTTAGGCTGCAATTTAATATGGTGAGTTTATTTATGTTCTTAATATAAAGTGTTGCTTGCATACTTTCTGCTGATTTGTGTTACCGAACTCCCTACAATTCTCAAGTACCTACATAATTCCCTTGGAAAAACCATCAACAAAACTAAGGAAAGAGAAATGAAAGAAGTAAAATAAATTAAAATACTAAAATAAAAAGTAACACTGCCCGAAGCTCTTCAGTCACTTGACTCGCCTGCTTAGCCAATAACAAGTCATAAGCTTATATAATACACCACTTCGCCGGAATACGAAAGGCGGATTTATGTACATATTAAGTAAATAACAAAACAAATACCCAATGCCCAGCCCACGACACCACCACCACCACCCTCTATCCACACAGCAAAAATAAACACAACAACAAACATTTTATTTCTACATAAAATAAACGACAAAAATATATGTATCAACAAAAAAAAAAAAAAAAAACACACTCAGATACAAACACAAACACTCATCTATGTATCTACACGCCCCCAAAATAAAACTGTCGTTCCCTCCTATTCCATTCCTTCTTTATATTATTCAATCGAAACACAGAACAATAACAACAACAAAGTCAGAGGAAAGTCAAAGCAAAGTAAAAAGCAACAAACAACAAATGCCAACCAAATATTTTGCCATTTTACTGAATGAAAATTCAACATCAAAACGAAATGAAACAAAAGCCAAAAGCCAAAACAGAAGTAGAATGGAATCACAATCAGAACAAACAGGCAAAATGCTTTCTTTACTTTCTTTTTCTTCTATTTTTTCGCTAGTATTTCTATTTTCCTTTGCCTGCTTGTTGCCAGATACCACAATATAAAACATTCTTCTACCATAGATTTAACCACTAAAAATGTTTAGCGAAATAACTGAGTACTTTCTCGTTTGGGAACTTTATCCATTAATTAAAATTGTTAACATTATTCAGTACTCGAATGCTGGTTGGTTGGTTCGCCAAAAGTGCTGTTTGTGTTTTGTTTTTTTATTGCCTTTTCTGTTTATTGTTGTTTCCTTTGAACAACATAACAAATATTGTATAAATGGGAAAATAGTAGAATCAAAATAGCGAACTTTTAAGTTGCAAGTATTTGTAGGTAGCACTATAATTTAAAGAAATTACACACTTCGTATGAGTAATAGTTGAAATGAATTATACATACAATACATGTTACGGTAAATTTATTAATAAATAAAATTAAAGACAATGATAAGAAAATATCCAATCGATCGACTGCAATAACGAAAGCTTCTCTCGCTCTTCTTCTAGCATTCACATGCTGTCCTAGGCTACTGATCTTCTTCTAAAGCCATTTCCCCGGTGCCTGGGGCTCGATTTACAGCTAATATATATGGCAGGACATTTATTATTAACTTTACTGGGAAACACTGGGCCTTCCCTTTCTTCCATTTTAATAATTCTATTATTAATTACTCACATTGCTGTATTAGTAATAGAAACAGCAGTTGCTATAATTCAATCATATGTATTTGCTGTAATAAGAACTTTACACTCTAAAGAAGTGAACTAATGTCTACACATTCAAATCATCCTTTTCATTTAGTGGATTATAGCTCTTGACCTTTAACAGCATCCATTGGAGCTATAACAATAGTTTCAGGTATGTATAGTAGTTGAATGATTTCATCAATCTATTATTATTTATTTTAGGAAATAATATTACAATTTTAACTGTTTTTTTTTTAGCTTTTTTCATAGAAGACTAACTAATGAATTAGGGTATTTAGAAACAATTTTATTGACAGTTGCAGGTTTGCCCCAAAGCCAAAGACAAGAAATGACATAAGTTTAAAATGTTTGCATTCTCATCAAGGGTCTCAGATCTTAAGTTAATTTCTCCTTGAGTTAAGTGCGTTTGCTAACTAAAGTTCAATTCAATAAAATATATAAGACATCTCTAATTTGGTATTTTATTATTAGAGTCCATGATGTTTTTCGATACCATGCATCGATGTTTTTCGATATATCGCATACAAATCACCAATGCTGTTCAGATGGAACTGAAGTGGTGACAATAGTCAAGTTTTATAAGCAAATTGCATAAAGCTTGGTATCTAAACTTTAACATTTCAAAAGGATTTTCATTTGAAGCATCGTATAAAATAATTATTTCTCAAAACATTGAATCAGTCCGATATATTGACATGTTTACCGTCAATGGTTTTGAAACTTCAATGTTTTTTGAATAACCCTAATTAAATGTTGTTAGACTTCTCTTAATTCGATGGCAATGGAACATCAATTCGTTACTTCAAGTTCCATATCCAATACGATAAATATAAATAAATTTCTGAATATGTTTTAAAATAAATTAAAAAATAAATTGAATTGAGACATATTTTGTAACCCATAACAATATTTGATTCACCTTGTAAAAGTATGTTAAACGACTGAATCTAGAAGCCTATAGATTAAGATGAAGGAACTGTTTGTGTTATAAGTAGGTATATGGTGAAAGAGAATGGAATCATAAAAGTAAAATTTTTGCTTAAACTTACCTCATTTTTATTCAACATAAATACCAATTTTATATAATTCTGGTCCATCCAATTTGTGAGTTTTTAACCATTTATTTTATTTATATAAATAAATTTAAAATATTTAATGATATTCATACAATATAATAACTTTCTTGTCTAATTTAATGCACTTGAAGTGATGTGCAAGAATTGTCTGTACCCTTACTGTTTTTCCTTTTTTTTTGTTTTTTTTTTTTTGTATTTGTATTTGTGTGGACTAATAGTGTCCTTTGAAATAAGGACAAGACATAAAACAAATATACGCTGCCAATTCAAAGGATAACTGGCAATTTATTAAAAGGAACTTACAATCGTCTTAAATATATTTACTACCAAAGTATTGCAATAGCACCATCACCAGTGGTAAGGGAGACTGCAAGTTCAAAGAACATAAGGACATTCATATTATTATATCCATATAAAGAAGCATTATAAGTATGTATAGTTGTAAATGAAGTTATTACGCGCAATTAATGACAAACAGAAAACACTCCCACATCCAAATACTCAAAACGAACCCAACAAAACAAAAGTAAAGCGCCAAAACTGAACAAAAACAAACACACAAAGATACATGTCCATATAAAATAAGTCTTTATGGGTTTGAGAAATTCGGTGGGTTGCGTGTAGTTTTGTGGCTTTGAATGATTCGCCGCATTTGTAATAAAACTAATGAGCGTGCGAATTGTTTTTGGCAAGCATACACCAAATGAAATGTAATGAAGGAAATACTATAATAAAGAAGAGAAGGAAGTTCTGGAAGGCGGCAACAACAACTTCAAGATGCAGTGTCTAGTTTGGTATAGTGAAAGTAAGTATAAAAGATACGGTGTGTGGTATGGGATGTTTGTATTTCTAATTTGGCAAATTGACTGCGCACAATACTATGTACATATACTGTCCTTTTTATTTGTTAAGAGTGCAAGGACCAAAGTAATTAGGGTTGGGGATAGGTTAGTGCCGGTCTTAGAATAAATATTTAAGCTTAAGTCCAATTAAATGATCATAAGTAATAATAATGCCAATTTGATTTGTGATTTGCTTTTTGTTGTTTGTGTTGCCTTTTGACGAAACCAAAGAAATGATGATAATGAAATCGTTTGTATTTGAAATTGAACAAGGACCAAATATCCACAATACTATAAAAATAAAATGAGTAGATAATAATACTTATAATATATTAAATGTGAATGAATCGCAATTAAATTCCATTACTTAATGGTGGTCAAGCCATATTAAAGTGTATAGAAATTTCGTTGTTTTTAGCCTCTTATCAATGCATGCAGCACGCATTCTGTGAACAATGCTTAAGTGGTTGGGTGATTGCCCTTCTCATTTTCATCTTCATCTCATACATGAACCTAACTCATTAAAGTTAGTCTAAATAAACTAACAAAGTAAAGTGTCATCAAATGATCATAATTCTCTTTAAGCAGCACTACAATTGGAAGGAGAAGAACAGGAGAATGATGTCCTGCTCACAAACACTATGCAACACAACTGTGTAAGATTTAAGCAAACAAGAATTATGCGTGTCTATGAGCTTAAGGCAAGCATTGGAAGCCTGCTTTCTTCGAGCAGATGAAGATGGAAAAATAAAAATAAGAAAAAAGACAGGACTTCGTTGGCTTGCAAAACATGACAACAAAGGCTTAAGCTCTACTATAGTATTTCAATGGGGTGAGTTGTAATGTTGACTTGAGTTGGTCCTGCCCTGTTGTGCTTCCCCTCTTACCGCTATTGCCACACCATCCTCCTATACCTTTTCTGCCTAGCATTGGGCGATTATTATTTATTTTCTTAATTATGTCTTAGCATGCTGGCTGTGGATGTTTGGATGACGGGATGGACACCCTGAGTAAGTAGGTATATTTCACATGCTCCTGAAATCTTTTTGCATAATATATTTACGAAACGAAAGTTGCTACTTTCTACTATGTTCTGTAGAACTTTCACCATAAAGAAGAGAAGGCATCAGACATGTGTGTGTGTGTGTGCATGCGTGTATCTTTTTCTGGATTTATGCTTCAATGTTATGCACACATGCTACCACTTTTGCTACCACTTTAACTGAACTTCCCTTCATGGTCCTTTTCCAGATACAATATTAGAACAATACTTGCCTGCCTGCTAGCTGCTGTTGTCTTATAATAAAAAGTCTTAACAACGCGCGAAAGCGACTTGATTTTAATTATTATTTATGGCACTTTCTTTAATGAAGAAGATTATTGTGATAGCCAAACTTCAGGCCAAATATGAACGCTTCATTTTGCTTGGCTTAATTTGTGTTACCTCTATGCCTCACACATCTTTGGATACTGTATCTGTATAAATTCGTCTACTACAATATTTTATTCTATTTTCAGATTTTTAAAGTAATTTAAATCAATTGTAATTCATTCATTTCATTTATTCATTCATTTTAATCAAATCTCACGCACCTAATAAAAATACAAACTTTTACATTTACTAAACGTGACGAATAATTTACGAGGATAATTATGTAAGTCAGTGAAAATAGAAATTGCCCCCAAGAGAGTGTTTTGCGGTTGGTTGTGGTGAGTACACGTATCAGTGTGGCGAAAATGGAATGGAAAAGTGGATAAAAATAGATGGAAAAAGCAGCGGATGTTACCTTCAACTAAACTGAAATTGTTGTCCATAGGACAGAATGTCCTGTCGTGCACTTAATGTAAAAATGATAATCCCATTGTCAGGCGATAATTCATAAAAGCTATCTGCTAACTCATCCCTCCCCATTCTAGTGAAAGTTGAACCCATGCAACATTTTCAACTAAAAATGCAATAAATTTACATAAAAGAATAAGAAGAATTTTTTATGACTTTTTCCTTTGGTTTTCAGTCCAGTCAAACTCAAATTCTAGGATTCAAATTCTTATTCAAAACCAACAAGTTGTCGTCTTGGCGCGTTAGCAAGTGAATGGAGTTTTCTACACTTGAAGATTTATGCAAAAATATCTTAAGTAACCAAAGAGAAATCATGAAAATGAATATGTATTAGAATAGGTTAGAGCAGCGGTTTTTAAACTCTGATCTGTTTACAGGGGTTTACATCGCTGAATTATATAATTCTGAAAAGTTCTTTAAGAAAATCGTTAAGAAAATCTTAAAACAAACTAAACTTTTTTGGTCTCAGTGAACATTTTTGTTTGGAAAATAGGGCTAATAGATCAATATGGCTTCACCCTAACCTTTGAAACAGTGTGGTCCGCTAAAAAAGAACATATTACTCTATAGACTAGTACATTAGTTTAAGAAACACTGAGTTAATGGAATGAAAAGAAAGTACTACCTACTCCCATGAATTATGACAGCAGCTTAGCGTTTGAAATTACTTTAGAGCACACAACCATTGCCAACGCCTTAAGGTATGCAATACTTAAATTATCAAAAATCGCATTTCAATTCTTTAAGAATGTTTGGCATTGTTATCATGTGCAAACGTAAACGTATTTTTGAGAGATTTGTTCATTAAACTTATTAAAAGATGTGAATGCCTAAAAACAAGAAATCTCAATGTACTTTCTCCAAGCACTTGCTCTTGGTTTTTGATGGTAGTAGGTGTGCACGAAAGAATGGGGGGAGTCAGTAGTACTATTGCTCTTGTTCTTTGCCACAGGCATAAATTTTCTAAAACTAATACGAATTGATTTATTACACTTTTTAAGCGTCTCATAGCCAGCGAAAGGCTTACAGCCAATGCCACCCGACAGGCGCCTGCTCCGTATTTGCTACTTACACTTAAAAATGTTTAAATACCTCTTGGTATTTCTCTTCTTTTTTTTTCAAAATCCTCAATAGGAGCAAGTGGTAACAAACCTTGCTATCTGTTGATGATGTCTAAATCTTTGCAACGACGACGACGATGATGATGATGTCAAATGAAGAAGAAAGTTTCCACTTCGTTTTGGAGGCATCTTAAGAATGTATATTTGTACCTTCTTCCATTGGGCATCAAGCACAAACATACAATCTCTCCCATCCTCCAAAAATTTTGTTAAGAATAAGACTCTGAAATTGGTTGATGTTGTTCCTGCTAGTAGTTGCTATTTAACGGGGATGAGTGAGTGTGTATAGCTTGCACCCCTTCGTCTATGGCTACAAATGCTCGCTGTGGCAAAAATATTATACTACTACATAAGCTTATAATTCATAAAGCATTTAAGTTGGCAAAAATCGAAATTTATTGCTATTTAAGATGCTTGGCATTCAGTTGTTGGAAGAAGCTCGTTTTGCTTAGCAAAGATAATTTGGCCAACGCGTACGGAATTTAACCAACATTAATTAAAATAAATGCGTTGCCAAAAAAATGCCTTTGATAGCATAATTTTATGCATTCTAAATGTGGGTACAATAATCAAATACAACTGTTTCTTCACAACACCCATGGAACACCTGAACAGTGGCATTGAGTTGAAAAGAAACGCCCGAGTTCCATGACAAGTAGAAATGCTTAAAATCCTTCTTTTGAAGTCCTACCTAAAAAAAATAATATTGCCAATCGAGAGGTCAAACTAAAAAAATATGAACGTAACAACATTCGAACACTTGAGAAGAAACAGAGAAACATGCTTGCTTTGTTGCTTGCTCAGTGGCAAAAAATTAAATGTGCGTGGACAAAACTGGAACGAGAAAGTAAAAATGACTACAAAAATAGCACACTAACATCACGACGCCGCAGCAACGCGCGCCGGGTTATGCTAGTATATCATATATATTTACAAATTGCAGTTCAATAAAATCGACACAGATAATGTGTTGGTCAGTCGCTACCTATTTTATTAGATTTAATCAGTTTTACCACAAACACCTTGATGTGTGTGGAAGCAGAAACTAGATACAGTCTTGATCTTAATTCTGCAATTAATAATGTAAGTAGAGAGTAATGAAATGAGAAATATTTAATGTAATCTGAAATTTGAATGTAACAAAGAGTGGCAAATCAATTGATGCTGATTATGACAATGATTTGATTGACAAAGTCATTTCAGAAGAGGAGGTTGATGATAATTCGGTTGGAAATGAAACTTCTAAAATGGAAAATGATGATATTTCAGTTGTAAATGAAGCTTCAGCGGAGGAAACTGAAGCCGTTCAGCTGATTAAGATATTTATTAAGAATTTATAAACGTACCAAGAACTCAAGGAACTGATACAATATCAACGAAATACTTAAGTAACCTTATTCTATGGTAGATTGGGCATAGCCTTAACAAAAGATTTAAATCATGCACATTAAATTATGCAAATAAATACCATAGGTATTCGTTCATTTGACGAATCGTTGCATAGATAGGCATAAATTGTTTTTTTTATTTCACAAGGAATGTGTGATGGTAATAAAAATCTAATTTAAAAGAGGCTTCAAGGCAATAAGACATAAAAATAATCAAATACTTATTCATACTGGCTGAAAGAGCAATGATGAGGATGGTGATGGTGATGGTAAAGGCAACTCTTGATGATAATGATTGGCAGTGTTCTCTCTCAGTGATTATTTGAAATGATATCTTTATGACAACGGAAACGGAAAGCAGCAACACCATTCTTACGATGTTAAGGTTGGTTCATGTTGGTTTAGCTGTCGTTAGGTAAAGGTGACAATTGAAACAAATTTTGACCAGCTCACAAGCCCAACCAATCTTCATTTACCTCCTCCATCTACTACTACTTAACGATAGACGGTTATATGCTAAGAAAGATATGAAAAATATGAGTGAAGCTTGGAAAAATGCTTGACATGGCACTTCCGCTTCCGGCAGAAATCAACTCAAAATGCACTATTAACTTTATCATGGTGTCACTTGAGTTAAGTTTCTTTTCTTCTCATACTTTCTTATTACTTTTTTCATTTATTCATTTTTTTCTTATTGTATCTTATGTAAGTGCAAAAAGATAATTATGATGATTATGTTGGCTACAAAAAGTGAATATTCTTATCGTGAACTGTCAGGAAACTTTCTTGCAATTGCATTGATTTCGTCTATGAGTATGAGAAAATACTAAGGCTTAAGGCTTTGCGTAGCTAAAAAGTATCTAAAAGGAAATGAAAGTAGCATAAGAAAGGCAAAAAAAAATAAATAAAAAGCACTTTTTATGTCAAAAATAAAAACACCCAAAAAAAAAAAAAAAAACAGGAAACTGTGGGAAAAAACGCTTAAAATAGCACCAAAGTCGTCCATTCTTTCTTAAGATTAGAAATTAAATTGCAAAATCAATCCATTAACAAAAAAGATAGGGAAAAATACAGTAGAATGAGCAGAATAGAATGAATAGACAAAGTCCATCGAAAAAGGAATCTAGTTAACTTGTATTTTCAACTGTGCAAATTCCCAAACGAAACGGACTTAAGGCTAATTATCCTTGCACGTTGTGCGTAGCCAAACACAACCAAAGCGATGTAAAGTAAAGCAAAGCGCGACTGATGCTTTAACAAAAGATGATAAAGATGATGAAGATGAAGGAGAAGCTAAACTGACAAAGCGTCAATGCTGCGCTTCATTAAAATGACAATGGCTATGGTAAAGCCAACTGAATAAGTCGGCGACGATATTACAATAGTAATGAACTTGATGAACAGTGGCGGACTAAGCCATTTGATGATCCGGGGCAGCAAAACTAAATGAGTCACTTCAAATATGTACGATATTCTTACTGTAAACTGAACTGGTAGGGGAACAAATAATTTTTCAAGGTACTTTTTGTACCTTTTCAAATTAATATCACTTTGGCTTAATGTTAGTTACGCAAAGAAACTTGAGTGTGTGTGATCTTCTATAAAAGAAGTTATTGTATTGTCTTCTTCTTCATGACTTGATCCTAATTGATTCAATTATAGGGGACTTTTTGAGATTTGGAGCCCCACTTTAATCCGCCAATGTTAATGAGGATGAAGAAGAGTTCGAGGATTTTGATGACAACAACGATGATGAGGATGATGAGGATGAACTCAAGTAAAATGTTGAATGAATTTGACAAAACCACGATTTTCTATTGAAACATTCAACTTATTACCTTTAGACTTATTATCATTGAACAAATCATCATCAACATCGCTTATTGTTGTTGTTAGTCTACTTGTTGTCAATTGAAATAACGATGAAAATCTGTACAATTGTACCATAGTTTTCACCTTGTGACATTGTAAAAATGGTGGTGGGTTGGGAATGGTGGGCGCATTTAAAATTTCCGTTGTCAATGTTTAAGCTGAAATCCTGTCACCAGGATGAGTAAGTACTGAATGAGTACCGTACTCATGATGATTTATCAGTGATTGGCGCCTGTTGTCACATCTTTCGTTGTCATTGACTTCCGTTTTTTCCAACATTTTCATGTGTTTTACCAAAGTCAATGTTGATTTTTCTTTTTTAACCATGTTGTTGTTGTTGTTGTTGATTTTATTTTGGTTCAGATGGTTTTTCTTTCTTTATTTGTTATTTGGTAAATATAAAAATGTTTTCTCTTAGTGTCAGTGTCTTTGTCAGCGGCTTGTCTTGCACGCTTCATTACAATAAATCGTCTTGAGTTCTCGAACTTTCTATATTCCTGATTGTCTGCGACTTGACTCTTAATGCAGCGTCATCGCACTTTCATCTCCTTCACATTTCTTTGAGTACTTGCCACACATCCTTTTCCTAATGCAAGTGCACTTCTTTCCGTTTCATTTCGGTTTGAGTAATTTATAAAACCTTATCAACTTCAATTTTTCACTATTTTTTTATGGGAAAATATTTACAACTGTCAACACCATCACATCATTCATATGACATTCCAAGTTAATGTTGCAAGTTCAAGTAAATTGTGAAATGCAATTTAAGCTGAAATGCTGTTTATTTATTTAAGTTTGTAATACCATATTGTGGCATCAAATGTAGTTGTGTCTTCAATTTAATGGTTGCTTTTTTAAACCAAGAACGAATTTAAGCATTTGGTTAAATACAAATTTTAGCAAAGTGGAAATTTAATTTAAAAAATACGAGTGCAGTTTGCGAAGTTATTGATTTTTTGTATTGTATAATAACATATAATTTCTCAACGCAGTTTTCTTTTAGTTTAACGATTTTTTAATTTTGTATTCCCTTCCAATAGCCCTTTAATCATTCAAGATCCTTGAAATAAGCGTTAAGGTCAGTAATTGGACGCAAATCTCTACACCGCCCATCCATTTTTTTACATTTGGAAACAGGAAATAGTCTCAGGGGGCTTAATCTGGAGAATGTGCTGGATGGAGAGTAGTCATATTTATGGATTTTTGCAATGGGGGCTACACATGTGAGCAGCCGTGCATTGTCATGGTGGAAGAGCACATTTCTCTTCGCAAAATGCGGTTGTTTTTGATTGCAATTAATTTCAATTTTTTCAAAAGCTCTGGATGCTATTCGCCGGTGATCGCTCCGCCCTTTTCAAGGTAATCAATGTTAATGAAAGTTTGATTGTCTTTAGTGCACGTTCATCCGGAGAAACTACTTTAACTGTGCCTTGGCGTCTGGTGTATTATAATGGATCTATGGTGTATTATAAGATTATGAAACGTTGCAAAAACTTGTTCAAGTTTTGGTTGAACATTGCTAAACACTGCTTTGAAGCGGTCGCTTAGCTTTTTTATGTCCGAATAAGAGTATTCATCCAATTAAAAAGAGAGAAATTCGAATGGCGGAAGAGGAAAAAGCAGCAACAATTGGATGACCAATTCAAAATTAAGCATATGGAATTACAGAAAATTGGAACACGAATTCAAATTTTAGAAAAATAACGAAAAAAATATGTTAGCATTAGCATTAAGTAAACAAATGATTATTAAAAGTTAAGCTGGCATGTAAGCTTTAAGTTTTATTTTTAAGTTATCATGAAAGTGATTTCATTTATCAAACAACAAAGAACAAATAGTTCGTCGTTTTGCTTCCCCTTCGGAAGTAGACACAACGTCATCATCATCATCATCATGTGTTGGACTGAAATTAGTAGTATTTACATCAAAATTATCGTCTTTTCCAGTTATTATATTCTATTGTATTATGCAAAATACAGCCAACATATATCCAAATGCATGATTTTTGTCATTTTTTATAATCATTTTGAGTTTATTAAGGCTTTTAAAGCGTTCGATGCGAATATGGTACTAGCTGATGAATCGCTTATTGAATCTCTTGAGCCGTTTTGAACTCAGATCACGATAATATGACCTAAAAGGTATAACCACCCCAGATGTTGTAGTTTGTATGCACTATCAGCAGCTTACATATTATGATGCCTTGACTTCTAAATCGGAGTTGTTGAATATCCGGCTGTGGTGAGTGCCTAATGATCTTCTAGTGATCGCAGACAGCTTGCAATACAACACTGTAAATATAATATGTTCTTTCAAGAAGTATGCTTCTGAATCCTGAGTAGGCTTCTCCGCCAGTTTTATCTTCGTACCGTCTGAATAGCCGATCCAAATCGGTACAGAACAATGATGAGCTGTACCATTACCAGAAACTGTAAAACCCCAAGAAAATGCATCGTCTTTAATAACACCATAAAGCGACAATAATTTAGCCTTGCTAACACGCACAATTTGGCGGAATCTCCGAATCATCCGAAATTATGTCAGTAAAGAGTGTTGTGTACAACAACACCATATCGGGCACCCGACGCAACCGCTACTGTAAGCCAAGCCTCATATAAGATGTCTGCTTCAAATTAACAAGAATTTCTAAGCATAATAGTACATTACTTATTGTACATAATTTCACAATTTAATTCAATTTATTAATTATTTTTTCTTATTTTCGGCATTGTGAGTTCCTTGTTTTCTTTTTTTTTTAGTTTCTTTGCATTAAAATAATAATTGGTTTTCGACAACAGCTGACTTAACGACCCGTTGTTCATGAAATGTGGTTCGTAAATTTAACATTCGAAGATTTAACAAGTTGCATGAAGACCCCAAATATAAATAAATATTGCACAAAACATAATTTTTTAACAAAATACCCAACACTTAAAAAGTTTACCAAAACAACTGTCTGTCAAACAACACTGGCTGACTGTGGTGATGTTATCAGTTACATTATCATCAGCTTATCTTATCAGTTTATTTAGGAAGCCGCTTTTTAACCCATATGTGCGTTGCAGGTGAATGATTGAGTCAGTTATTCACTTCGGTCCGTTAGTATTAAACGAGCGCACAAAACGATATTACGAAAAATTTCTTTAACCAATTGAAATTATGGAAAAAGTTGGAAAAATATTATTTACAAAAATGTGATATTTTCAGTGTAATAAAACACTTTTTTAATAAACAAACTAAAAATTATTGGATTTGTCATTAAAAAAGAAAGAAAATAATAAATAAATTTAATTGAAAAATTAAGTTTGGATGTCAATTTAGTGAGGTAAAAAACGATTTAATATATTCGATAAGATAAGCAGACAAGGAAATTTTTTCCATTGCAGCTCAAATGCGCTTTTAACAACATTAAAAAAACAGGTGAATATGTGTACTTAAATTAAAAGAATGAGTCAATTTGTGCGCCTATACATACCTGTATGTATTTGTTTAAAGAATTTCTAGGCTATAAAAAAAATCAATCAATTGGCTTACTAAATACTTTTAACCTTATAAAGAAGTGTGGTGTATTTTTGTATTGTATAGTTTTGTTCTTGTACTTGATTACTTTATAGTATAAACATACTTAAGATCTGATAACAATTTGTTTTTATTTCGTTCAAAATAAAACGCAGTACAACAATCAAATTTCAAGCTTCTTCATACTTAGTAGAAGATTTGACGTCACTTTTGAAATCTCTTAATCAGTCAACTAATCAAACTGGAAAATTGTATATATTATGTCTAAAGAGTTTATTTAAGAGGCTTTTAAAAATGCGTACAAAAGATTGTAACTAATAATTTTAAATTTACAATTTATTACAGATTCTCTTAATCTCTCTACTGTAACTCAGGAAAAAAACACTCAACATGGCTACTATGCGCCATATACTATTCCTGTTGGTATTAAATTTTCTAACATTCTACAATGCTTCGCATGCTGTCATTTGTCCAATGAATTGCAAGTGCATTTGGGTCTTGGAAAGTCTTGAAATTCATTGCTCTGGTTATGGTCTCAATGCCTATCCCGTAATTGATACAATACCCGTGGAGTACTTAGATTTATCCCACAACAATTTCACAGAATTTCCAACACAATATGCAGATATAGAGTCACTCATTCATTTAGATCTATCAAATAATCAAATTGAGTATATTGATGCAGGAGATCTCTTGGGATTTACCTCACTGCGTACATTGTTGCTAGCAAACAATTCTATTTCGAGCTGGTCACACATTAATCCCAACGAGGCCTTTCGGTATGCAACCAGTCTCAAACGACTCAGTCTAAGTGGTAATCACTTATCGAACTTCAATGACAATGAGCCCAACGAACAATTAAAATGTCAAACACTTGCAGTCCTGGAACTTGCAGCTTGTGGTATAACATCTGTTGGTGGTGATCAATTGATTAATAATTTACCCAACCTAGAGCGTTTGGTATTGAGTGATAATCGACTGCTCAGTCTTACTGCATTACCTTCGAAGAGTTTGCGTGCACTAGAGCTTCGGAACTGCAGTTTACAACGTGTCAGTGGCCAACTCTTGTCTGGATTGCCGAGCTTGGAGGCATTGAATATCGCTTGGAATACGGCTTTGCAATTTGGCAGTGGCTTAGACTTAAATGTTGTGACCTCTTATTCGCTTAATCATTTGGATGCTTCTTATTGTAATCTCGATGAAGTCGATCTCAGTGGCTTGCCCAGCTTGACTGTGCTGCGCCTACGTGGTAACATGTTGCGCACGATTAGCGCAACCAATTTTGCCAACAATACAATGCTGGAGTTTCTGGATCTGTCCAGAAATGCTTTGAGGGTTATTGAACTCGATACATTCAGCCACTTGAAGCGTTTGGCAAAACTGGACTTGGCCTACAATGAGATCGCAATGCTGGATCGCAATATCTTTCGCAGCAACGATGTGTTAACTTCCCTCAACTTGAGTCGGAATGTCTTTGAAAAGTTTACTAAAATTGTATCCAACTCGCTGCGTGACATCAATTTGAGTTGGTGTGAGATAACCACAATTGATAGCATGGCATTGTCGGGATTCTCATCACTTCAGAGACTCGATTTATCTAACAATCTTATACGTGATGTTCCAAGCCTCATGCGGTCCTTAACTTTGCAAACATTGGATTTGAGAAATTGCAGGTAAGATGTCCTATTGATGCGAGGTCTTGATATTCTTCTAATTTGAAGTTCTTCTTTCCACAGACTCTCTACGATACGTAACAATACATTCAGGGAGTTGCCAGAACTGGCCAGTTTATACCTGAGCGGCAATCGTTTTACGAACCCCATGTCAACGGAATACTTTCGTTCAAATAAATATCTCGATCAGATTTGGCTTGGCGACAATCCTTGGATCTGTAACTGTCATGACCCAACATTTATAGATTTCTATGATTTTCTTATAGCAAGACCGCAAAAGGTTTGTCCATTTCCAAATATACGACTATTAATATCTTAAATTCATTTGTTCACTTTCAGTTGAAGGACAAGAACAATTTGCGTTGTGCTGCTCCTCCGACTTTATATGGCAAAACATGGGAGGGGGCATGCTATGATGTTTGGTTGCCGAATGCTCGTAGAAGCAGCGCTGAGAAAGTGTGGTCAACAATTGTAATTACAATCATGCTTCTCGGTATCTTCGTCTTTGCTATAGTCTGTTTACAGAAGTATATAAAGGGACGCAAAGAACGTAATGACGAGGCAGAATTCCAAAGCAACCAGGACGAAATGCAAGAAATGTTTGTTAAAAATTTGATAAAAACCACATGAATTTTAATACCTACCCATTCTTTTGATACAGTCAACGTCTTAATCAACGACTGCTACAGCAGGAAGCCTCTTCAAATGCACCCAGTTGCTATGAGACGAATTTGCCGTCATACGAAGATGCTCTACGCATGCCAAAATTGGTGCGCCCGGCAAAGTCAATGGTCGATTTAACGGCAAGTGAACGATCACGCAAACGTTTGCGTCGCTCCCAGACAGTACCTGACAATGATGGTGATGCAGATGATCGAACTGAATTAGAAGATGAATGTCAATTGGATACACGACAACGGTTCAGGAGCGTTGAAATACTTTCGAATCGTGACAAAGAACGTATCGCTCAAATTGGTCCCTGCCGACGTACTGGTCACGTAAACTACAATAACTCTGGCACTCGACGTTTCAGCATTGAAAACTCACGCTTTCCGGCAGCTCATCTCAAATCCCAGAATCTGCAGAGCGCTGAACAAATTGGCAATTTCCAGAGCTATGAAAATAGTCCATATACAAAACGTAAACCAAAAATAGCTGAAATTCCACCTTTCAAGAGAGCAACCATGCGAACCGACAGTGTTGAATTCCTCACCGATCCTGAGTATGAAGATGTCACAAATGTTGAGGGCAGCATACCAAAGAGTCCATTTGCCAAGCGTAAGCCAAAACCGCCCACGAGTATAGCCCAGGTATATGCTTTGCAACAAGACCCTGGCATGGATGTCGTCGACACACTTGCTCCTGCAGTAGAAAATTACTTTGACATTGTTAAACACCATAAACAACAACAGTCCTCATCCTCGACAGAAGGCAGTGATTTTCATGTTGTAGTTGAACCTGATATGGTGGACGAAAATTGTTCCACTGATTCAAAGGAACATAATCTCGAGTATGGCAGACGTAAAAAGCGTAAAAATTCTGCTAGTCGCCGGGTTAGCGGAAATTTTAGTGCCGCTGCAGCAGCAGCAGAGAAGAACTCTTCCTCTTCCTCATTGGAATGCGATCCTATTGTTGTGGTACACAAACCTATGCGAGAGACTTTATTCTAAAGTTTTAGCTTTTAAGATATTTTATTATTGTATAATAGATTTTAAGCTTATTTAATTTTTAGTTAAACACAAAAAAAAACGAAAAAGCAACAAAATTATAGAAGAAAAATAAATAATTATAATCCGTATAAAACCACAATCCTTTCTAATGAGAAAGAAATACACAGGGCTAAAGCGCACGTGAAGTGGAACATATAAAGATATATGATGTAACCCTCATCGTACCCACACTTCAGATTTGCCTACCTCTAATTTTCATTCATTTAGTTCACTTAAGGCAGCTTTACGTAGAAGAACATGGAGGAGGTACCTACTTTTTCATCAAGTATTAAAATGCTTGATTATCAGTATGAAAAATATACTGAAGTTCTTCACTCAAACGTGTAAAGAATAACAACATGTATTTTTATTTGGGCGGACTTGCCAATTCATGATAAAATCACAAATTTGGCAGCCCTCAGTATAAGCGGCTCAACCTATTCAATTATCGATTAAGTTTATATACATATATACGCGACAAATACCACAGACACTACCGACGTTTTCAGCCGAACGACCGACCTTTTTGATCGGAAACAAAACTGATAAAAATTTGAAGATATATGTCTAGCACGAATCTGTTCGTGTAAAGCTAGCAACATAATTCGGCAATAAACCCGCAAATAATTTTCGTGTAAATCATGTCTAATTCAAATTATCATGTCATGCTGACTATATGCAAATAACACTCACAGTCTGCGATTTTTCTGTTTCAGTTACATGTTAACTCTGGATGGAGGTTGTTGTATACTTTTAAACTGCAACACCTATTTCATCAGAATAAAAACTAATTATCACTCAGACGCGTTTACAATTATATTAACAAGGAATCTTAAAAAAACAATGGAATGGTTAAAAACAATAATTCTACTAATGATTTTAATGACGTGGTCAAGTGGTCAAACTGTTAATAGTGAATCTCCGGAAGCTGCAAATTTTTCAAGTAGAAATTTAAGCCATTTTAACTGTTTACCAAATGTGAACTTAACACAACTCGATCTAACCAATAATGTATTTACACTAATGCCAGAGTGTATCTTCGAAGAATATCAAAGCTTGGCATTACTAAATATGAGTGGAAATATATTGTTAGGTAGTAGGTCTGTGCTACTGGAAAGTTTTACTAGTAACCTTCAAATACTCGATATATCCAATTGTGGAATCATGAACATCAATCTTAATGGACTGCCTAAGCTCGAAGCTATAAACTTAAGTAAAAATAGACTCACTCGAATTAATAAAGATCTATTCAAGAGGAATACAAGACTACAACAAGTAGATATATCAAAGAATTACATAACATCATTGGATATTACAACTTTTGAAGATTTAAATGATTTACGACATCTGGACTTATCAGACAATACATTAAAAATATTTAATAGCATAAATTCTTCATCACTACGCATCTTGAAACTACAACAGTGTGAGATAGAAGAAATTAATCGGACTGCTTTTGAAATGCTGCTTAGCATTGAAATCTTGGACTTATCAAGGAATCAGTTGGAAATGTTTGCAATTCCAAAATTAATGCTTTCCAACACTTTAAGAGAATTGGATCTAAGCTTCAATAGGTAAGCCTACAATATTGTTATTAAATTTTTACTTAAAAATTATATTAAAAGGATCACAATGCTGGACATGAATGTCTTTCGTAATTTCAAGTCATTAACATCTGTTAATTTGGCCAATAACAAGTTAACAAGTATGCGAGGACTTAAGGACTTCTTCAAATACAATACACATCTCAAGAGCCTTACATTCACTGATAACCCTTGGATCTGTAACTGTAGTTATAACAATTACAATTACCTAAAAGACAAGGTAAATACATTAATACAAAATTACATGCGATGAGTAAATGTAATATTTGATTTTATTCATATTCATATTTCAGTTGTCTGACGATTTAAGATGTATAAATTCAGATATTGAGGTTGAACAAAAATGGACACGTGCTTGCGATGACCAAGTACAGAAGTTAAGTGGTTGGGTGCCGATATATTTTGCGATTTTTGGACTTCTAATTATAGTCGTAATTTTTCAGATTTTTCGATATATCAAATCAAGAATATCTCAACCAGAGAGCAAATAGAATTACCTGAAAGAAAAGTTGATTAATAATAATTAATAAGTATATATCTGACAAAGGCGACTTTATTGATTTTAAAATATGGCTCTAAGCATAATATCCTAAATTTTATCCACCAATTTCTCGACAACTGCGAGTCCGATTCGTACCAAACTTCACATAAACACTATCCAGACTATGCTAGAGTTTCGCAGAAAATTTCATCAAAATCAGTTCAGCCGTACTCCCGTGTTGCGCTCAGAAACATGAAGCCATTGATTTTTATTTATATAGATTTTTTATATGTATTCATTTATGATGTTATTAACATAACCTCAATAAAAATATAAATTTAAATTCATCCAACTTTCATTTTCTTTCATTGTGGGTATAATTTTTACTTCACTAAAACATTCTTAAAGAACAGGGACACCAATAACTACGTTTGATTAGCTACCTAAGTCTAAACTGATAACATTAAAGGTTAGACATCAGATCTTCCTTTCTGTTATCATCATGGAGCCCTTAACCTTCATTATAAATTGGGTCATAACCAATGCTACATAGTATCTTTTTTTGTGTAAGTACCAAAATTACGTCAAAGTACAAATTCAAAGCAACAACCACGGAAGGAGATATTAAAATGGAAAATTAGGAGGATTTACATAATGGAAATGAACTGCCTGGTCTTCAATTTAACCGTCTGAATCATCTTTTACTACTACTATTGGGGTTGTCGCGCGTTAACATAGAATGTATTCAACAAGCTTGGAAGCTAAGTCAGAGATAATGACGTTCCTGAGAGGGAGGTCGAACCTCAGCTGGAAAAATGGAATATTAAAGGAGCAGATGTTGACTCCTAATGTGTCGTTTGTGTCCCATATTTTTATTAAGAGAGTAGAGTCAAAGGTGCCAATAAGCTCGGCTTGGAAATCATTTCTAGACAAAAAGAATATGTATAACAATAAATGCAAAATGGAATATATTTAGTGCGGCATGTAGATTCATCCAAACATATGAAGCCATTCATACTACAAGGAAGTAAATTTATTACAGAGATACTTCGTCATGCGGATATTGCAATTGTCAGAATGCATTCCTAACTAGGTAATAGCCATAGAAACAGGACTCGAAGACGCATACTTATACACAATAAATTTACACTTTAATTACATAACGTGAACTCTATACGACTACAGCGGCAAGAGACATATTCTTACAAAAACTTTACTGACAAAAGAACTCTCTGGCACTCTCAAGTACTGGATTAAATACAAAATTTAAGGATACACTTAACAAACGGTTTGATCCAGAGGGCTTGGTGACAATAAAACATCAACAGGTACAATATTACATATTTAAAGCTGGCAATAAGTAGTGAAAGGCATATATACAAAGATCTAGACGCTGGAGGTTTCCAAGGGGCACTAGAAGGCTCATAGAAAATTAGTGGGCATTAAGGCAATCTAGATGTGCAAATATCCGACTTTGAATAGCCCTGCCACAAAAACCGTAGAGTTCTCAATATTATCACGCGTACACCAAGCCAGCGCATTACACCAATAAATAGGAAAAACACACTATAGGATAGATAATTAAGACAGCTTTGCGTTTCCAATGATGAGGATTCCAATCGCTTGTTACTTCACACAGAAATGCGTTGGTTAGCAGAAGGTAGGGGTCTGACTCGATTTTTCAAACTGTTTGGCCATTTAATAGAGTTCCTGGAAAACAAAGATACAGAATTTCGCGACAACCTCATTACATCACGAAATGATATTGCATACTTGTCAGACCTGTATACATTGTTTAACGATTCAAGGCGACAACTTAAACTTAATAAAAACCAAAAATATCGGTGCTGCTTTCGTAGCTATCTGCTAATGTATTGTACAATAAGAATGTCAGCAGTTATGAACTTAATAACGTTCCCAATTTATCAGCAGCATTCGGTAACAATGATTTTGATATTTACTGTTAACACTTGGAGAACCTCCACGATGATATTATGAACCAATTTCAGGACATTTAATCATGGAAACACCATACTTCGTGTTGGATCCCTTTTTAACTAAAAACACAGCACCACAGATCGAAAAAACAATTCTAGATTGACAAGCCAAAGCCAAAAATTTGATCGAAATAAGTTTGGGAACCTATAATCTATACTTTATATGAAATTTCACTAGCTGAAGAGCATTTTCAATGACTTTTTTTTACTATGTTGTAGCAGAAAATCTACAATTTTGGTATGCCAAATATTGTTCATGTAAATAATGGCGAAATTCATTAAATTTAGATTTTTATAGCATTAAATGTTTTCTAGGCAGGTAATTTTTTCAATTCACCACATTTTATGACCATGTATAATAAGGGGGGCCCAACTATGATAACTTTTTTTTTAAATGCCCACAACTTTTTATTTTCTATCCAATCGATTTCCAATGTATTGCACTTTCTTTCATACGATATACAATAATAATAAATATTCAATAATAAATACATAAATCTGATTCTAATGAAATTTATGAGCCACAGACGAAACTATGCCCAACTATGACTATTTCGCTACTTATACGCACACTAGGGTAGCCTGAGAATCATTTATCAAAATCGATATCCAATTGCAACAATCGGTTACTTTAACTAAACATGTTCTTCAAAATAAACTTGGTCATGTTTCCGAGTCACAAAAATATTGTAGATTGATGATGCTTAACAAAGACAGAGTGCTACGATCACTATACTTTCGAACAATTTACATATACTAATGCACATGGCAATATAAAAAATTATAATACCCGCCGACACTAGATGATAATTGGTTTAGATGCACTTACAGAACATTATCCTTCGGTCCGTTTATTTATATGTCAACGAGTGTGATTCATCCTTGTTTTCAATGGCTTCTATTTATGTCAAAGTAATAATTGAACATACAAATTTGGAATATACATTTTCAGATTTTTTTAAATGAAATGTGTGCATGTTTTTATATCAAATTAAAGGTAATTAAATAACCTTTCCAAAAAGTACGTATGTTCAATTATTACTTAGACATAAATAGCAGCCATTGAAACTTGATTTATCAAAAAAAAAAAACGCAGTACCATTTAATAGTAGTCACGGTTCGTATATCAAATCCCATCCAGTGAGTTTGGTATCTTCTTAGTTTTATTTAATTAAATGAAATTATTGAAATCCTTAACACTGAATTTATTGTTTTTATGGAACTAATGTGTGCTTCCATACTTCAAAGAATGACTGAATGAAATTAAAAAAAAAATCTGAATCATAACAATACATGAATCTTTTACTTATATATGTACATATGTAATTTCAAAATGAATGACTTTACAGATATCAAATTTTTCTTATCAAGTCGAATTGTACACATTTACTTATAACATATAATTTATTCATATATATAATATAATGAAAGACGATAAAAATTATCACCACATAAAATGAAAGAACAACGCGATAGAAAACTAAAGAAAAACAATTGTGTTCTCTAAAGCAGTGGTTCTTATCCGGTCCCTGGAAGCACCCGAAGTGGTCCGCGAAGCCATACTAAAAATATAGAATAAGTAACAAGCCATAGACACTCGTCTTTTCGTCTGATATGAACTCTGAATATGAAACTCTACTTTCCCACACGTGCGTTGGCTTTTCAAAGGAAACATGCTATCGAGATTGTACGAACTGATAGAGGAAGTAGAAATATTCTTGACTAACAAGTTGATCAGTTTTGTGAATCCGCATTTCAAATACGTTTTGCTAAAATATAATAAATTCAAACTTCAACGGCAAGGATCAAGCATTACATTTGCATATGAAGAAAATTTCAAGGCAAGGTCGAAAAGCAAATATTTTCAGCGTTTGATATGCTGAATCAAATTATTCACGGACAGTGTGCTGAGATTAAAGTAGAAGTGCATACAAAACAACATGATCTTCCATTTGAAAACTTAAAAAATTAATTCAATCGCTTTTTTCCTGACTTCAAGGTCGAAGGTATTCGGAAACCGATTCGCAATCCTTTCATTATCAACCTATCTGAGGTGCCTGATGAAATTCAATAAAAAGTGAACATTTAAAACATGAATTAATCGAGAAATTGTTATACGTTAATCAACCTTGTTTTCATCGACATATCTATGCAAGTAGGGGTTTTCAGCACTTCTGATAAACAAAACAAAAAAAAAAAAACAAGCACCGAAATCGGTTGGATGCCAATGCCGTCATGCATTTAGCTTTGAGTAGAACTGAACCAAGGATTCAGAAGTTAGTACTTCGTTACCAAAATCTCATTAAAATTAATATATTTACCACTGTAATGTTCGCTTTGAACAATTTTATTTATTTAAATTTACTGTTGGTGGTCTATGGTAAGACGGAAATTTTGTTAAGTGGTCCCTTATCACTAAAAGTTTAAGAACCACAGCTCTAGGTGTTATCTTCGGACGTTTCTCGTTTCCGGCTTCCTACTTGTTAAAAGAATGTATTGGTCATTTCTGGCGACGAACTCTCATCTATGCTATGCAATTACCAAGGATTCAACGGTGCCCTATTAACCAAAAAAGTTAAGTATTGGAAAATTGTTACCTTATTGTGCAATCTTGTGATTTGCTGATTTTGAGCTTAAAATTGTTATAATCATAGAAAATGGCAACATCTTTCGAAGAGCTGTCATTTCTCTGAAGCCAATTCAGAAGTTTCTTAATAGCCAAGAATTCCACTGATAGACTTAATACAAAGTCAATGTAAAGTTAAGTTTCTCTGAGTAAGGCCATAGGACCCAATTATTCAAAATTATGTTTATTGGGCATACAGTATATCAGCTTCTTATTTTCACCATGAGTTTTTAAAAATATAAAGTTTTTTTTACGTGTTTCTGCCTTAGAGCGGAGTTTGACACGAACGAAAGATAATCAACCGCTAGTCCTCTTCTTCTATCGCTCCTATATTCCTTTAACTATGTTCAAATATCACAATATTTTGTTGCTGTCATTTTTGTCGTCTTTATAATGCAAGTACAAAATTTTAACATTAATGACGTTGTTTTTCTTCTGTTGCCTACTTTTTGTCTGATTTTCGAATGTTTTCCTCTTTACCTGCGGGGCAACATTAAAGATCTGGCAATTAGAGGAAAACATAACAAAATACACGCTATTACAAACATATTTCGAATACCACGTGTACGAACTCGGGGGCACAGCTAGTTCTAAATATAATAGAAAACTAAAGAAAAAGTAAAAACTAAAAAACAATTGCTATTCTATTATTTTTGCACCATATAAAGAAGAATTAAAATGGAATCCACAAAGCTCAATGCAGATGGCAGCACTGTTGCTATTAAAAAGCTCTCTCACGCATTCATATTTTCAAGAAAAAAGATATGCGATTGTGCTTATTTTCAAAGAACAACAAGGGCTACCGACTCAAAGCTTCATGAAGATAATATTTTCTGTTAACGAAAACTTTATTCAGTGCACAACTCACAACGACTTCCGTTGGGTCATGTGCTTAAAGCCGATTATTTTCAAACAGTAAGCTAAGAAAAAAATGGGGGTAGGTAGGATCGCTATGCTACCGTAATCATTTTTGAAGAAAAGCGTTTCTCTGAGTTTTTGATGTATGTAATAGCCTTTTTAGACAGGGCCATGATACGAATCTCTCACAAGGGAAATACCGTCATTCAGGAGTTGTTTTTGTAGATTGCCATCCGAATCAGCATCGTATCACACATTGATTCACGTCTGATGCTGACCAGGACTGGGAAATGTCTGATAGTGTTGCAAAGTTTTTTGTATTTTCGGGTTAGATATTGTCAGTCTCCTTCTCTTTTTGTGTTTTAAATTTGTATCTAAACGTACCAGCGTGCTTGCAATTATTAATAATTCTTTTAAATAATACATTTTCCATTTTAAAATTTTTTTTTATTAATTTTCTTTTATACTGCCTCTCAATTCAACAAACGTGGTTTTCTTGTTATGCGCAATCAAAACAAAAAACAGCAGTTGTGAGTGCTAAGAACATTCAGATTTTATTTCATATTTTATTCCGTTTATTAAATTTAAAAAATCTTGGCCCAAAATGAGTTTTGTTTTATTGCCAATTATTTGTTGCAGTTACAAAAGATATGTATAGAAGAAAATTACAATTAACAATACTCAACAGCTTTCACTGGCTGATCAACTCACGCTATCCATTAAACTTTGAGTATAAAGCGAATCTGGACCATAACTATGGGGTAAGGCAAGTGTCTTTAAGGTAGACGTTATCCAAAGAGCGCTATCAAAAATGTTAAGAACGAAAAAAAGCGATGACGATGACGCAAATGTAAAATTTCACTCTACCGAACCCAATGTTGTTTCACATCAAAAAATCTATAAAATGTGAACCCTAAAAGTATACTTTACTTTTTTATATATAAAAAATCCAAATTTCCAACTATTCCGGTAGATTATCTTCCTTCGGGCCAGTCGTTCTCAAGAGATAAATTAAAAAATAAGGGAAAAGGAATTATTTTCAAGCGACACATAACTTATAGGAAAGACTAAGGAAGCTTATCAAATCAATTATCGCCATAGCTGTTGTCTGTCCTTATACCGTATTTTTCAGTATTGGGAAAAATTATTCTTTTCTTTATAACTGAAGTTAATAGAAATGCTTACAAAGAAAAGCATTTCCATAAATTTTTTAACTTTTTTCAACGCCTCTCCCCTTCCTTAATGACGTAAGCGTGCACAATGACAAAATTGCTCTTACAAGTACCGTGTATTCTTCTACTTTCAGACTATATAAATTACTTAACGCTACAGCTATTGAGTAATGAGATATAGGTATTAAAATTACTGACGTCTCCAAGAGCGTTTCATGTGCAACACATTTTCAGATTTTCACATGTCTATGAAACCCTTTTAAAAACAATTAAAATTACATTCAAATATTTTTCCATCTGTTTTATTTATTTATGCTTATACATATTTGAGAAACTTTTATAGTTTAAGCTTGTTTTTAAATTAATACAAGTAAATTAATATGACATTTTAAACATTTCACTGCTTCTACGAACTACCATAATTCATACTTCTATATAATTACTTTTATTTATTTATTTATTTTTTTTTGTTTTATTTTCTTATCAAATTCTTTTCTTTTCCATTTTCTTTTTGATTCATTTCATTTGTTTTTGTTTTTTTCAAAAATATTGCATAATTTTATCAATTAGATTTTGATTTAATCATTTTTTTTTTTATGTTCTTAAGTATTGTATAACTAAAATAAAATTAAAATATATATTTTCACTTCACTTTTCCTTCGCCTTCTTGTCCTTTTTCCTTTGTTTTTTCTTGTGTGTGTGTGTGTGTGTGTGTGTTTAACTAAAGCTTTTCGAAATTTTTAATTTTTGTTCCAAAAGAAAACTAAATTAAGTTTGGGAATATAAGTATGTAAATGTTTATGTAGATATAGTACTAGTATATTATTATGTATGTATGTATGTATGTAGTTAATATGTTTAAAAGTTTTTGTGTGGTGTATGTGTGAGTGTGTTTGTGTATGTGTATGTGTGCTTGATAACTTGAGTCTTAAAAATTATAAATTCAATATGGTTTTGTATTTGTTTCTATGTTTCTTGTTTAAAATTAAGAAGCACGATCCACATATTCTGAACCTATTCTCGATAGCGTTAGATAGGAGCAGACAAGGTGACTCATTGTGTTGTATTCAATATGGTTTTGTGTTTTTGTTTCTATGTTTCTTGTTTGAAGTTAAGAAGCACGATCCATGCAAACAGGGTGACTTATTGTGCCTTTTTGAATATGGTTTTGTGTTTTTGTTTCTATGTAATTGTTAAGTATTAAAGACAGCAACATCATTGTTAGAACGGAACAATATTGTGTGTTAAAGATTTCTTCCGTTTCCACCACATCTTAGACAATGAGCCTGTGCACATGACTTGGATTAATAGACTGTTGGCGACTAACTGGAGTATTGCTGCCAGTGACAACAATGCTGGTTGTGTTCTTGGTGTTGTTATTGTTGTTGTTTCCATTGTTGCCGGTACTGCTACCAATATTCAACAAAGATGTTGTCGCCTTGACACGACGGTGAAGACCTCGTTTACCCTGCGGGGAGACGGGAATTTGAAGCGTAAGTATATTGCATATAAATCGCATAAAGTCGGGAGCACCACCCACCTGACGCGACTTATTTGTGCGCGATTCCTCAATAAGATGATTTGGCACCTGAAAGAGAGCTTCCCCGCGTGTGATGAGCGCAGTAGTGAGGCCACAGCAATGTGCTGCTATTTTCACCTGTTCCTCAAGGCTGTCCTTTACCTTAGGGCGTATATGGGACGCTGGAAAGAATGATGGCCCAATGATTGTCGCCACATTATGTAGATTCATCTTGTTAAATTCCTTCAGATCAACAACATGTTTCAAAAAGCGAAGCAATGAACGTAACGTATTGCGATTCTCATGCGGCAACAACTGACAAACGATGGCTAATGCCTTTATCTGATCTGTGGGCGGGAGCATGTGACATTGATAGAAGAGCTGAATCAGATCGCTGGTCACCAACGGCTGAGGCAGCTCACGCAACCAACGTTTAAGCAATGCGGTTAATTCATGTACGCTGGCATTGCTTAAAAGCTGGGCAAACCTTTTTGGTCTTTGATAAAAAGTCGACTCCACTTCGTTGTAGAGTAATTCAGTCTATAAAACAAAAATAAATTCAGATACATAGTTAACCAACAGCCAAGTGTATTATCATAAAGTAATTGAATGTCGCCTACCTTTTGTTTGTGTCCATTGACACGGAGTATACCCTCCTCTTTAGCACCACGCTTTGTCAGCTCTTCGAGCAGTCCTTCTAAAAATAGTGGCACCAATGAAGAATCCTTGTCTGTGATTTGTTGATCACGACGTATGAGTGCATTCAGTGACACACCAAACAAGTTCCCCTCCTCCTTACGACGGCGCTTGAATGGTTTTCTATTATCAAGGGAGACATGATTACGATCAAAGACACTGGCCAATTCCAACCAAAATATTGGCTGCAAACGTTTCAGCTCGATCTCATTGATCGTATCAATATCAGAGCAGTATTCCAGCGACATGTCACTGCTATCAACGGTGTCCTGAAAAATGTCAAAAATACGTATTAATATACATATATGCTTTTAATTTGGAACTAATTAAAATAAGCCATACCACGCCATCCTGACTAGAAGTCTCCCGACACATGCTTTCAAAACTGATACCATCACGCGAAGATGGTGAGTTCTGCACACTCTGTGGTGGCGTGTCCAAATGTATCTTGCTGAGTATCTTCTCCGGTGATGATAAATTCGATAGACGTGCCGTAGTCGAAAGACACTCATCACTTGAATCACTCGATGATGTATTGTTATCACTGTGTGAATCTTGCATAAGTTCACCGCGAGCACGTCTTTAATTGTATTTCAATAGAAAAATTAAATCAAAAATATGTTCTTTTCCATTTTCCAATTCCAAAAAATACTTACCCTACGGAGCATGATGGATCCGAACCGGAACGATTACGTGGTATGTGTATGGTACCGATGCGTGAGAAATTCAGTAGCTCAACCCCATCGGCTGAGTGCAAGGGTATATCGCAACGCACATGTGAACCACGGAATATATCTGTAGAACCTTTGAGTGGAGCACTTGGTGTGCGACGCAAGCGCTGTTTAAGATTCTTGCTTAGTGACTGATGTACATTAGCAGTGACTTCATTGCCATTGCCATGATCAAAAATGCTAACAAAACTGGGGCTACAATAGATTTATCAATTATTATTAGATTCATATGTTTTGTATGAAATTTGAACTCACATGGATGCATTGCCCCAGACCTCATCACCATGAATAGAATCCAATGAATCAGGGGTGGCACTGCGCGAACGGGTGCCTGTGCTAGATTCCTATGAAATAAATTAATGTTTTAAATATATGAACAAATCTTTCTTCACTACGGAATGCTTACATCAAAATCACGAAAAACATCGCGTATGTCCGGTTTACGTTTGGAACGATTCTTTGTGCGTCCACGTACAGTATGATTGAGAGCACGTACACGTTGCTTAATAGCTTCAGCATGTGGCTTGGAGAGAGTAGCAAGTATGGGTTCAAGTTCAGCGGTACGCAATTCTAGTCCCTGTAATGTAATTAAAAGAATATTGATAAATCATCGTCATTATGTTAATTCATTAGGAAGCTATAATTCATTGATGCTTATCGAAAAGTGGGGACAGAGTACAGTTTCCGTGCTTTTCACTAAACTTACTCGATTCGAGTAGAAAAGGTCAATTTGCATTGGTCTCGGCTTTATTTTTTATGATTTGAAATTTTGTTCGGGATTCTTTTTACACAGGTCACCGGATATTTGCCCAAGTTGATGAGTCAGTCATAAATACAGACCTCATGTACTGTAGTGGAAGCAGCTACAGAAGCACCGAATGCATCAGCAGACGGGGTAGCTGCAGCGCCTGACGGAGCTACTACAGAAGTAGGCGAAGCAACTGCAGCAGCAGGAGGAGTAACTGCAGCAGCAGGAGGAGCAACTGCAGCAACAGACGAAGCAACTTCAGTAGCAGGCGAAGCAACTGCAGCAGCAAACGAAACAGTTGGATTAGCATGGCAAGCAGGAGCTGTAGTACGAGAATGTGCAGCTGAAGGTGGAGCAGCAGAAGCAGCAAGATCACCAGCAGAAGTAATACCAGCAATAGCAGCAGCGATAGCTGTAGCAGTAGCAGCACCAGGAGAAGCGGCAGCAATAGCAGCAGCTACACCACTACGACCACCACCGCCAGCTGCAACAGAAGACGGAGCTGCAGGACAAGGAGCAGCAGCAGTACGACTACGACGAGTACCAAAAACACGATGAGCAAGACGAGTAGCAGCAGCACGAGTACGAGCTGGAGCACCAGATTTAGCAGTAGCAATATTACCACCACTCGAAACACCACTAACACTTATTACATTATAGGTAGCACTTCTTTTAAACAAATATTTTCGCATTATTTTGATATAATGAATATTTTTTCCAATTTCTTGCCAATAAGAAAAGCAAAGTTTATTAAATTATAAAAAGCTAAGCTTTCTTTCTTTCTTTACAAAATCACTTTTCCTATCTTTTCACTTTCTCAGTTTAATAATCCGTCACATCACTCACTCCAACTGAACTTGTTGATATGAAAAGGCTAACTCGATACAAATCATTGTAAGCCTCTCTTTTTGAATGCATTATTATACCACCACCTACCAATCTAAAATGTATACAAAATTCTATATATGATATACAATTATCTATATATAACATATACAATAATATCACTACATGCGCCTCAATATACATACATATATGTATTTACCATATGTATAGCACTCCGGGCAAAAGTATCATATTCTAATATGTATACAAATTCAGTTGTTATAATCAGTCAGGAAAATGTGTTTAGTTTGCAAAATTTTTTTAAACAAACAATATGTTTTTACTATACATATAAGTATGATAATATACATACATATGGATATGTATATCACTTGCGTATCAATATGTTTTTCTTTTGTTTCGATTTCTGAGAAAATCTTTAATAAATAT
This sequence comes from Amiota communis, assembly GCA_037043315.1. Lineage (NCBI taxonomy): Eukaryota > Metazoa > Arthropoda > Insecta > Diptera > Drosophilidae > Amiota > Amiota communis. Next base: position 1,970,612 of record JBAMAV010001386.1, on the reverse strand, counting down.
TATTATTATATAGATTCTATATCAACTCTATATCAACAGAGACTGTTTTATGGTATAGTTATATCGCACATTTTTTAACCTTTGATTTGTATCACCAGATATGCATGGTATCCAGATACATCTATAATGTATATAGTAGATTTGTTATATTTGCATCGGTTACTCTTCATTTTACAAAAACAGCCTTCTCCAAAACCATTTGATAGGTCCAAGTAATTTAAAAAACTAAATAACGAAGTTATCCAAAATCTAATTTTATTAAAGTTATTTATAACAGTGTTATAAAATAGGAATGAAATTATCGAAAACAAATGAAAAAATTTTAAGAAATTTGAATTTAAAGAAAGTTGGACTCCCCTTAACAAGTAAGAGTGGCTTGTCAATAGTTACCAACATTACATGCATTTTGGTAGGGAAATAGTATATGTGATATCCCCTTTCCCTTGGCCCAAAGCAAGTATTAACTGCCCCACGGCCCACGTGAGAAACACACAGAACAAAGGAGAACAGAAATCTCTTTCGTATCTTTTTTTTTTTTTTTTTTTTTTTGGCCGTCATTCAGCTTCATTGGCAATAAAGACATTTTTTTTCTTTTTTAGCAATGCTATAATAACATACCTGCGTTCCAAATAACCATATCTTCTTCCAATGTGGTCCAGGGAAACAAAAAGATTGAACACCCCTGGTCAACAATATTTTGGGTACAAAGGTTATTATAACCTTATATGATTAGCATAAGTTATAAATAACTTCTAAAAAGATGCAGATTTCTGGTATATTTCTATGGCTTGGTAACTTACAGAGACACAAACACAATTAAGAGATCGACGGCAATTTAGGATAATCCTAGGATGTCTTTAAGGGCAGATATAGATATCGTGACCTCAAACAAACAAGGTTACTTGAACGAAAAATACTACAATGAAGCATGCTTCTCAGTACATATATATAAATTTGTTCCAAAGGTTGTGTACTTATTAGGAATGCCAATTTTCAGGGCTCTTGTCACTCAGTGATTTGAAAATGGCAATACTGGGATCCCGGGATTAGTCCTGGGACCTAATTTTTCCTAATTAACACACACAAAATATTTTCAAAAACATATTTTCTTTTCAAAAATTCAAAAGCATCATAAAGGATGGGCCATCATTGGTCGTTAATTTATTTAAATGATAGTGATTCTTCCGATTAAATATGAAATTAAAACTGGATGACCTTCTACAACGTTTATATTATAAATAGAACTACAATGTAGTTACTACTACTATGAATTAAGAAATATTTAAAGGAACATTGTTTACACATCATAAACACGGATGAGATGAATTAAACATATTTATACTTATACAAGTAGTTACTAATTTCGATGCCCCAGTACAGGATTAAAGCCAAACTCCACACTTTGAATTGAGTACAGTAAAGATTATTCAACTCGAACAAACGTCAATTTTGCACGTTTTATTACAATACAAGAATTGAACAGTTGCTCTAAGTCCTTAGATAGATTCAGTGGCACATAACCCATAGAGAAATTTAAGACACTTAATTTAATCAACAGTCAAACACCTTTCTTTTTTTTTGTAAACTTCAAATGAATAATCATCAATTAATCATCAACTCACCTGTTCGAATGGCTTAGTCAATTGTGAATATCCAGCTGAGATTAACCACTCAGCTTCCATTTCACCATCTAAAAAATAACATAATAATTTAATTTAATTTCGTATATAGATAGTATGGTAGGTAAGTTGTAAATGAACCTACCTTCATAGTGTATTTCCGGTTCATTGCTGGTTGAATTTGTTTGCAGCAAATATTCATTCAGGAATTCTGTATAATCTTGATCTGATGAATTATCCAGCGATGTATTACTACTCATTTTATTACTGTTCTTGGTACTATTGATATTTGGAAAATATGGCATTTTGTTGCTTTTTTGTTGTTGTTGCTGTTGTTGTTGTTGTAATCATACACAACAAAATCTCAACTAACAAATGAGACAAAGAATACTACACGACTACACAATATAAAATTATTGTGGAAATTTTTGTGTAATTTTTGTTATTATTAATTTTATTTGTGTTTTTAGTTTTTCGTATTCTTTTAGATCATCAATATCATCTCTTTTGAACTCCCTTAGTTATTGATAATTGATAAATCGACGAGTGTTGATATTAACGAAAGTGTTGATCTTGATAATTGAGTTGATGACGAAGATAATGATGATGACGATGTCTTCACTTCATACATTTTTTTAATTTGTTTTTTGTAAGCTGAAAAATAATAAAAAATAAAAATTCAATTTCATTAAATAATAATGGAAAATTTATATTTATCTATAGCAGTAATATGTACTATAGTAAATGCATAAGTTTTCTTGATTCTTTTATGTATACTGTATATAGTGCATATGCACTATGTTATATCTTTAGTTTATGTCTAAAATATATACAGTAGTAGTATGTAGAATGAGATGAAGTGACTCAACAATTGACTTTTGAGTTTCATTTAGACTACTAACAATGACAATAAAGTGGGTCTTTGGGTTAGTTGTTTGTCTACATCAAGTAATATTTCATATCATTTAGTAGTATACCATACTACATATAATATAATGTGCATTTCCGTTTCAATTTATCATTCATTTTCTGTGTCAATAAATTAAATTCATTTCATTTGGCTTTGTTACTTGACATGCTTGGTTATTATTACAACTGTTGTTACCACAGTCCACACTCAATGATTGTGATGATGTATGGTGTGTGTGTGTGTGTGTGTGTATGTGTAATTATTGCAATTAGTAATTCTTTTAATTGATTTCGTTTTTCTCTTCTTTTTCTGTATTTCCTCTTCTTTACTACGTATAATTATATAGAATTAAGTAACAAAGTTTTTAAGTTGGTTTTATACTTATGTATTGTATACGATTTTGCCTTGGTTCAGTGCTTCTTGTTGTTGTTCGTTCGATGGTGTTGTTTGTTACAAAAGTTACAAGTTGCACCATATTCATTATTTTATACAGTAGGTATATTTATCTATTAATTGATTGCATTTATTGCATTTACTAATAATCTTAAAGCAACGTGTTTGTTAATTTTATGAGTATGTTGTCATTACTTTTATAATTTTTATTATTATTTTGATTTTGATTTATTAATGGTACACATGATTCATCAAATCGAAATGTATTTTCCAATATGTTTTATTATTTTTTAATTTGTATAAAAATAGAAAATAAGAAATCACAAAGAAAATCTTCTTATAATAGAAATCTTGTTGTTAAATTTTATTAAAGAAAATAATCAACTAAAGTCAAACTCCAATAATCAAAAGCAAACAAACAAACCAACTAAATGCATTAAATGCAGTTTAAATGATCTTAAATTAAGTCTTGATTACCAAAATACACACTCAGATACTCATTGCATGTTATGAGTATGTGTGAGTGTGTGGTGACATTTAAAGTATATTTTGATGTCATTAAATTGTAACCAAAAGAAAAATTAAGCTGAGCTAAGCCAAACCAAGTCAAGTCTACAAAACAAAATCATTAATGTAAAAGTGTTTTTCTTCTTTTATTTATTTTTTAAATCAAATCACACTTGATAGATACATAGATAGTTACATTCATTGACTATTATTAGTTTTGTTGATGCAATTGCATCAATTGCTTGCTTGTTGTTGTTCAGGTTTTTGTTAATATTATTGTTACTGAAGATACAATAGATACATATCTAATTTTTGTTTTTGTTTCGGTTGACTTGTCACATTTGTTGTTGGTTGTTTATGCTGCTCTACTGCTGATGAGGCTACTAATGCCTACAGAGGCGTATGTGTGACATTTCATTACACATACGAAAACACAAAGATACCTTCATTATGTTTTTTTTTGTTTTTTTATTATTATTTTTTGATGTTTCTTTTGTTGTTTGTTTGGTTTTCTTGTGGCTGACAATATTTTACGATTACTTTATGCTCGACAATGACGATGACGTTCATGAACTCTAACTGAAAGTGAAAGCCATTGAAACATTTTCTACTATTGTCAGTTTTGTATCTTTTTCTGTCTATCTGTTTTATGTTCATATTGTCTTCTTCAACTTTTTCATTATTATCATCATCAGTAGCAATAGATCAACAGATGTACTCAAGCACAACACTCACTCAAATGCCACTGAACTGTATCCAATCCATCGAAAACCTAGTACATACAATAGTCGTACATACATTGCTAATAAGCCATGTACAAAGTCTTATGAGTGACATCTATTGTTAACTTGGCTTGACTTGTACCTGGGCCTGGGTTTGGACTTGTATTGACTTGACTTGACTTGACTGAGCTCGGTTAGGTTTTGATTTTCACTTAAGATTCAATATTCAATTCAATAGCTACACTGCTTCCATTTCCAATAAGTTGTAGGCGTTGTTGTTTGACCATTTCGATTGTATATAATTTCATTTATTCATTTATTTTTTAATTCTTTTTTATTTTGTTTTTGCCAACTAATAAAACAATAAACATTAAATAAAAATAAATTCATGTAGGAAGCAAATTTGCGTAGCTACTCAGGAAGCAGTTTAGTTTTTTGAGTGTTTAAATAAAAAAATGAAATATACAAATTACACTTCAAACAAAGAAATAATAATAATCCATCTTTTGAAGGCAAACTAATTTGTTTGTAAAATAAATAAATTTAATGGTACAAATATTTAAAAGATACTGTGCTTTTCAACTGAAACTAGTTGTATGAACAAATGTATCGCATGCGTTAAATGAGTAGAACAAACTGTTTGTTTATTATATTAAAATTTCTTCTTTTGAAGGCAATCAAATTTGTTTGTCTGATTAATAATTTAATGATAGAAGATTTTTTTTCTTTTAATAAATATGAAGACTCATTTGTTTCTTAGAAATATAAGTAGTTTATTTTCGTATGAAGAAGTCCTTCTTTTAAATGTAATTCGCTTGTCAGGTGAACAAATTGCATGCCACAATTACTCATAAGATACTTTGCCCTTCATATGAAGATGAACTATTTTATCGCATGCGATAAATAAGTAAAACAAAGTAAAAGAAAATAAACACACAAAAAAAAAGGAAAAGTTATGTATATGAACAGACACAATTTATTTTTTCTTATTTTTGTTAAACAATAAGAAAAAAAAAAATTATGCCAAGTGAACTTTTGCATGAAAAACGAAAAAGAAAGTGCAAAGTTTCAACAACAACAACAAGAACAGCGGCGGAACAATAAAAACAGTAGCAACAACAGTAGCAAATTATAAGTAAGTACAACAATAACTACAGTAACAACCACTACAACTACAACTACAAATAATAATGACAGTAGAAACCATAAAAAAATTATGAATAATCAGAAAAAAGTGCCGGCTTTACAATATGCCGCGCATGACTGGTGCTGCCCACTTGTATCAAATAAAATTCGCCATTTGAACAGAAAAAAACCTTACAAATCGTTGAAGTTGGTTATTTTTTATATTAAAACTTATTTAATCTGTTTCACACGTTGTTGTAAATGCAAAAAGCCATAAATTAATCATTCCGAAATGTTTAGCGTTACAAAAACAAAATTAATTGGTCCGATCATCCAACACTTCCTATACAGAGAAAATATATTTCAATTGTATTGTAGTTTCTGCATTATTGAAAGAAACAATATTCATAAAAAAACTAAAACAATTTCAGTTGATAAACTATTTATGTTTTTATATTCTAATGTTTCTACTATCATACTTCAATGGTAAGTATACTTGTTAAGTTAAACTGTCGAAACAATTTCAATTGACAATCAACAATATAACAATGAAAAAAGGAACAATCGAACGAATATAAACCATATAAACTTATGGTACAAACCGAGTTTTTATGAGTTTCTGTATACCATAGTGTCCCTTTGCTTATTTTGTTAAGTTATTCAAATTAAAATTTCTGGATATAAACATTTCAGTAATAATAAGTAATTTACACAATATATGTATCAATAAATCTTAGACCGATCGGATCAATATGTAAAAGATATTATGTATAACACCTAAAAACCAATCAGTATCCAATAAATGTTTGGGAAGGATAGGCAGAACCTTGTCTGCCCGGGTATCTAAGTAGTCTATTATAAAAGTTATAATTTCTGTATGAGAAATTTTGACATCAACTGAAATGGAGAAAAACATTATGTAAGGTTTTGGTCTTTGGCAATTATTATTCTACATGAAGCTTCAACTTCACTTAATGCAAATTGTCACCACGCTTAAAAGAGTTTTACTTTGCATTGTAAGAAATTGTTATGAAGATCTTTCGCTTTCTTTACTCTATTCCATTATTTTCTTTTCGTTTTTTTTTTTTTCTTTTCTTTTAATTACTTATTACATTACCAATTTGCAGCAACACTTTCTAAGTTGTCTTAAGCTAAATCTTTGCTCATTAGTGAACAACAACAAATGGTGTGAACACAAGCCAACAGACACAAACAAAGATACTTTTATAGATACAACAAGATATAGAGATATGAATACAACAGATATTGTACAATAGATAGACTAAGAGTGTGTGCAGTAAGTAAATGTTTTCTCGCAGTTAATTTGTTTTGTTATTTATTATAAAAATCTGCTGTAGATAAAGATCGAAATGAAGTTTTTTTTTTGTTATAATTTATCTAAACAAAATGAGTTTATTGCGTGCTAAATTTTTGACAAATTGCACAAAAAACTATCCATTAGATAAACATATTTGATTAATTGTTGTTCTTGTTGTTGTTGTTGTTGTTGTGTTTATAAGAAAAATACTCTTTTACTTCTTAATTTCTAAACCAAAATTTCTAATATTAAAATAAAAATAAAAAAAAAAAATGAAAAATAGAAAAATATAAATGGAGAAAATCAAAACATTTAAAAACTAATAAAAATTTCAAATCAATAATTAACATAAAACCGATTTGTTTGAATTTATATAAAATCAATGATTGACCACACAACACAGTAAGTATAAAGCGTGAAAGATAAACATTTTTCTCATGATTAAACAAAAAAAAATTATTAAAATATATAGTAGTATATCATAAAAGCCCTTTAGCGATATTAGTTGATTAAGTGAAGCTTAAGAATTTCAAGATTTCAATGCAGCAGCATTAATAATAAAAAATACATATAAAATGAAAAATGTATTAAGAATTTGGTCCCAAGTGAAGTCAAATGAAATCAAGAAGGTTATCATCGACAGCAGTTTTCTTTTCTTTTTTTTTATGTGATTTATCAAGTTTAGGTTATGATGGCAAAGTAAAGAATTATTATAATATATGGAAAACCTCTTGCAAAGACATTAACATACTTTTATAGTTAACTTTTTGTCATGTTTTAATTTTTACTTTTCTTTTTTTTTTTACTTTTCTTTTAAATTCTTATCAAAGCCGACATTTTATGCTTGTCGGCCCCGGCGTCTGGTCTGTTCATTGACATTAATGACACACCCAACCCAATAAGCTCTTGGCGACCCTTTTTTTTTTTTTTTTTGTTTCTCAATTTACTATACCATATGCATATATGCTTCCATGTAGATCGAATGGGCACGTATTATTGATGATGGTGGTTACCCCAGAAGCACAGCAGAATGGCTTTTGTTTTAGGCATGAAAAAAAATATACAAATGGATTTATGTAAAAAGAAATATTATATGTATAAATGTTCATAAGCTTTGTTAGAGACATACTATATTTACTGATGTATGGTAGTATGTCGCTTCATTAAGCATTAAGCATTAAGACCTAAAAACCTACTTTAAGGAGTTATGAGGTTCTTTTTTTCTTCAGTTGTCATCTGATTTTTCAAGTAAATAAGAAGAAAGTAAAATCTGATTTCAAATAATACAAATCATAAATCTTAATGACATTAAGCAATGGTTATGGGAACAATTTATGAATTGTTTTCTGAATTCACTAAAAACTATAAATTTTTATTGGAGAAACATGTCTCAGTATATGGAGAGATTTTAAGAAGTAAGTAAATGAGTGTTGATTTCAAGATAATACTGTTACAGTATCAAAGAGACACTTGTTGAGATGTTAAGTCAGGAGGTATTTTAGAACTTTGAAGTTAACTTGAATAAAAATAAACAGAATTTACATAGTAAATTTCACCAGAAATTTCAAACAGACGATAAGAAAATACATATTATTTATTTTTTGTTTAACACAAATTGGACACAAATAAACTTCCAAGTTAAAGGATACACAAAATTTATGTGACAATATGGCAAGTGATTCACAGATAACTTAAAGCCTAAAAAGTATTTGTAGGTAAATGTCTGGTTAATGTAGAAGAGGAGCCTACGTCCTCTTTGGCGTCCGTTTACCCAAAGGTCATCAGGGTGAAGGCGCTTGAGACTCCTCCTGGAGGTATTTATAGCCAAATCAGAAGCTTGCCTATTGACGTGTTACTTTAGCTGGTAATTAACCCGGTTTGTGTTCAAATTTATCTGCTCACGGACGGTGAGTATTCTCAGCTCCGTGAATATGACATCATTACGAACGTACCAAGGAGCTCTAACTATCTGACGGAGGGCAGTGTTCTGCATCTTCTGCTTGCGGTATCCATTTGACTCGGGGGAATATTTCTATGCATGCTAATAACTAATTTTAGACTAATATATCTGTCAAAACAACAACATAAGGCTCACAACAACAATTCATTGTATTGTTTATATTTTGAAGTATTTTGTTAGAAAACGGTAATGAAATCTCCGGATTGGAAACCATTGGATTTCTCTATCTATGGCATTTTGGTTGGTTCAAAATATTCATAGACTCAAGTCTCCACTTCGACGGGAATGGCACAGCTCATTCCGGCTCTCATTAACTGACTCATGACCATAGTAAAAGTACTACATCGTATCAAGTCAAACAAAACTGAATTTATATATATTTTTCTTTCACAAAATTCAATCAAAAATGAAACATATGTTATGTTTTAGTTTGTTGCAGTTTGCTTTTTGGCAACTCTATAGATACTTTTTGGAGTCATTGCTTGAAGTTATTCCGCTGAACATTGAATGTGTGTTTGCGATTTAATTTCTTTTATTTGTATTTCCTTTGAAATTGAGCACAAATTTTAATATCTTTTATCATTTTTATATATGTATATTGTTTTACTTTGATACAAGAAATCAATTTTATCTTTATTTTGCAAAATTTCAGTTAATAAATTTTGCATGTCTATAGACTCTGATCGACCCATTGTTTTTATCGCTCTCCCATGCTTAAAGTTTTTTTTTTTTTTAGTGAAAATAACCTTAACCTAAAAGTATCTGTGTTGTATTGTATTGCTGTTGATGTTGAATTTGTTGTTGGAGGCTTGTTGTTTGAGTTGATTAATGCCTCATGTTCATTTGTCATTTGTATATACTTTTTCATTTTAATATCTTGTTTAATATGTTTGCCTTTTTTTTTTTCTCGCGTTTCTTTTTTTTTATTATTTTAATTAATAATGGAAGAAAAAATAAAATGTGTAAAAATGTTATTGACTTTTTGACATGATTTGATGTCAAAACATGGCCACCACGGGTGATCACAGCCAATTTCGTTTCGCATGTTATACAATTTATAAGTTTTATTTTCACTATATTCAAAAAATTCAGCATACATCATTTAGTCGTCAAATTCAAATACTAAGTATCTATGGTATGAGGTAAGACGAGAGCGTGAGAGTTCCAAGCATAGATTTAATGATCATCCCTTTGGAATTATATTAACAGGTATCGATTTTATAGTCATACTTGATTCGTTACACAACTTTCCCCTTGATCTGGAGTTTTTAGGCCTACCATAAACCTCAGGGCTCTATGAGTCACAACACTCGATTTTATCTATCTCTTCCACAAAGGATAAAACAAGATCTATGGGCTCCTGGCCACATGGGTACCAGAAAAAACTCTCTGATCAGACTTTGTATCCGAGATACTATCATTTTGAACTCCAAAACAATTCTGGGTTGAGTATTTAGTAACAAAAAATTGCAGGAAATGACCAACAAAATGAACCAACTTAAAATAGAAATTGAACTTCAAACTAAAGCCGCCTAAAAGCTTTTTAAGTAAATTGTTACCAAAGAGACAGACATATGAGTGAACGAACATTTGATTGTGGCGCGCCCTCATGTCGATTAAATTTTTAAAAAATAAACGTAAGCGATTTTCACAGCATATTTTTTTTTTTTTTTTTTTTGGTGAATTTACCTTTAAATCCAATCCACAATATCTGACTGAAACATGTTTGGTATTTAGAGCAAACTCTAGCCAAGTCAAGTAAGTGAGTGTGTCGAACAAGAGTTGAGTTCATTATAGTAGACAAACAGACAGATAGACAAACTGACAGAACAAATAAAAGCAAAGCACTTTTAAACAGACAAAGGCACAGAAATGCAAGTTCATGATTCTAAATACTATACACTGAGATAAACAGACATAATAATGCACAGTGGGTTGCTATTAAAGCATTCATTTTTGATGATAATCCACGCCCACATGAGCATAAGATCGATCAGGAAAGCAACCAGCAGCAATAAGATTATATACATATGTATATAGTCTATACTTCAATCCTAAAGATAGCATTATATCATTCATTCAATAATTCTTTTATTCATTTCCACATATGCATCACAATGTGTAGGTGATGAATCAATATATCTATTGTAACAAAACATATGCAATGTACGTAATCCGAGCTGTTAATAAAAATATTTGATACAAAAAACAGATACATGACGCAAAAACTAATAGATATTGTTTTATTATTTTTACTGAGAATAAAAATAACAAGAATTTCACAAGCTTCAAATTGCAATAGAGAAATTACAAAATCATACGATGGCGAGCCAAAACTGATTATAAATACATATACATAGATACTTACACATATGACCAATGGTTGTGTTTATTTACTATTATTGCTGAATACTTGTGTTGACGCCAAGAACGAAAAATTACTCAACATGTATACGCCTCATTGTCTTTGATTGGATTTTGTTGTTTTCTTTTTAACAATTGTTTTTTTTTTTTTTTATTATTATTATTATTTTGTCAAATGTATCGGTCAATTGAAGTTAAAGCACTTATAGCCAAGTATAATACTCAAAATGGCTCTAACTGATTTGCCGCTTGTCTACTTATGTGGCAAGATTTTGTGCCATTTCTGGAAAGACTACATAAATAATATATTTCTGAAATATTAATACTTTTATTTTATATTCACAATATGATTTTATCTTAAAGCTTAACGTATTTAAATATTATTCAATAAATTGCCAAATTAATGCAAAATTCCTTGAAAGGGAGTAACATAGGAAGTTTTATGAACTCGGGATTATAAAGTTGCTTGATAGTTGGCTATTGAACAAAGAATAATAGTAAGTAAACCTATGAAAAATGATTCCAATAATTATGAACTCATTTCAATAAAGAAACAAATTGATTGAAAATGAAACAAACAAAAGTAAAATAAAATAAAATGAAGTATACAAAATTTATCAACTCTCCAATAGAGCTCGATGACAAATAGGAGATTCAAGAAAACAAGACAAAACAAAACAATAATAAAAATAAAAATCATTTAACTTTTGAATAAACAAAGAATATAAGAATCATTCCAAAGTAAAAGAAGATTTCTATAGAAGAAAGAATAAGACACTAAATTTCTGGGAAGAGACAATGAATGTTATTCTTGTTATTCTGACTGATTGACTCACTAGCCTGACTTTGTTAATTTCTTTATTTCTTCTACTCAATATATACCATAATCATTTAGATTTTGTTAAGTGATGAGAAAGAAAAAATAAATAAATAAATAGTAAAAATTAAGAAAAGAAATACATATACCCATACTTTCAAATGATGCCAGGCGGCAATCAACAAAAATAAGCAAAAATTGCCCAAAGCACTTAACCTGTTCCATTTAATAAAATATAGGTATATAAATAAAATATTAAAATGAATAAAAGAAAAAACGTGTATAACATGTTTAAGGTTAATTTTGTTAAAATATAAAACAAAAACAATATTAATCAAAAATTAAAGAAATAACAAGCAAAATGCAACCAAAAAATTTAAATCAAATTAAAATTATAATATGAAAAGCATTTCAAAGCCCCGTAACCTAAATTTATTATTTTTGTTATAATTATTTATTAATGAATACATATTTTTTTTTTTATAAATACAAATTTGTTAGCTTTTATTTTGTATTGGTTTTGGTGAGATAAGTTTTTTTTGAATGAATAAAATCGCTTTCAATTATTATAAAATTGCAAAATCTGTTGTCAACTCAACATCATCATCATCATCATAAGATTTGACTTCATTTTCAAATAATTTTGTCATTTACTACATCAATCTTGCGTTGGTCATTGGGATTCAATTGAAATGAATTGTATTTATTTTAATTAGTTGTTCGACATGCTTTTTATTATTTATGCATTTTTTAATTTTTTATTGTTTCTTGGTAGAAGAAAAAATACATTCATGACCCTAAAGCGTTAAACTAAATTCAGTTCACTTCATAAAAACTCACACGGTCGTCGTCATAGCAATATAAAAACTTTGCTCATGCACCACGCAACTTGTTTTTGTAGCTTGGTTTTTTTTTTTTTAATTTATTGATTAACTGGCAAGATTTGGACGAAGAAACCAAGTCAAAACATTTGACCATTGGCTACAACAACCTCATTTACCGCTTTACGTTTGATGTTTGACCGATTATGAAATACACTATCATTTTTTAATTTTCCCTATTCTCCCTTTTCTCCACTTATTTTTTTCACAATAGTACAGCACAGCACAAATGAAGTTATGTTTCGTTTTGAAGTCGTTACCTAAAATTTTGTGCCATTATCATTACTCATCCAATATGTAGTAACATGGTAATTTAAAAATCAATAATGAAAATTTTACATTAAATTTGAAATAGTAATATTCTCATTTACATCAAGTAAATATTAAAAATCAAATGATAATTATGTGGAAACTATCTTTAATTAAGTGAATGATATCTTAAAATTATTCAACAGTTTATAAGAGTGCCCATAATAAGTACTTAAAGATGAAAAGAGTTATGGCCTGCGAGCCTGTAAAATGTTGTCCTATGGGCACACTAGCAGTGAGCGAACTTATCGAAGTTGAGCGATTGTTGTGCAGAATAACTCAAAAAGAAATTTACATTGGAGAACTTCAGTACCTACGTTCACGAAAGTAACCTTATAAGTATTTGAGTTTATACGTTTATGAGGTTCTTGCATTTGCGTGAACTCCCTGAATATCTTATATAGACAAATACAATATACATAGTTATAAGTGTCATATAAACATGTTAATCAAATTTCGATTCTTATATGAAGGACTCCTGGATTTGAATCACCAAATCATATATTTACTTAATTAGTATCATATTATATCATCGATAAAAAGAGATCCAAACGGACTTGCTTTGGCTAGAAATACATCACACATCTGTATTAACATTAAGCAATTATTTTAGGCTTACGTTATGGGGTAAAAAGTTGATCGATTAGAATAATATAGAACATAAGTAGACATGGCGCGCTTTGCTACGCCCCTGACCTAAGACCCACACAATTCTGGTCAAGGTTGTAGATGGTGGTTGAAGAGCTCGTTGTAATGCGTTCTGTCGTTCTGTGTTTTTTTAATATGAGCAATAGCGACAGAGGCCTTCAGCTCAGGGGGAAAGTTAAGAAAGATAGGAGAAATATAAGAAACGTGCAGGACACCAGAATTAAACGGGAATTGAACCCATGACTCTAAGATGTCAACTCGGCGCACTAACCTCCTAGCCAACGAGCCAGTCAGCAGCACTTTTAAAGATTCATTTATATATGTAGATATAACTGCTGCATTAATCTTAAATTTGGGTTCTTTTATTGAACTTACTAATTTTATTAAGCTAGAAATACGAATTTTGATCAGTAGTTGTTTTATTATATTTTATACAATGTGAATATATTTGATGGGGTTCTATTATAAAAACCAACCATTACATGTTTTGAAGTAAGAATAATACAATACTAAATTTGGGCAGTAGTTGCTTAACTGAACATATTAAAGGTCCTTAAATAAATAAAGTTGTTCTTCATGGATTGGTATTAGAAACTTAAGACTTTATTAAGTGTTGCCTTAATTTGTATTATATTCTATTATTTCCCTTGATTTACTTTTATGCCTTTTTTTCTTCTTACCAACTAAAAGTAGCAAGCAACAACTCAACACACATAAAAAACAAAACTTCAATAAGTTATGTAATATGAAATTTCATCAAATGCTTCAAAATTAAAATGTGCAATTTCATGTTTTCAAAGTTTATAAATCAATAGCAATAACCACCACAACAACGAAACTAACACATAAAAAAAATAATAACATAAAAAACACATTCAAAAGAAAAAAAAAATATTAAGCAAAAATTAATAAAAAAAATAACACTTCGAACCAATTTTCAAAACTTCAGGCATAAAAATGCTATGAATTAATACACATAGTTTATATGAAGTTTGATTTAATGCTATTGATTCTGTAAATATACTATATAAAATACATTTTCCATATACCAAGTGGATATGATTCAATTTACACTATACATAGTATGAAAATATATGCTATAAATATGCAAATTGTTTGTTTTTTTTTTTTATTTATTATTGAGTTTTATTTTCTGTTTTGTTTTGTTTTTTAGTATTTTTGTTTTTTGGGTATAATCTGCATAAACGTGTTCAAGGCTTACACTCAACTCAACTCAACTCAAATCACCCAGCGAACTAGTGAACGCGCCCAAATACCAAAAACTAAACTCTTTGCCACCACAGACCAGTTTAACAGTTAATTTAACTTTTTGGATTTTTTTCTATTTTAATTTTTTTAACTACGAAAAGCTCCTTCTATATATAAAGAGAGAGAGATATATATAGAGACCCAGACAAACAAGTTTTTCATATAGTTATAATTGTAATTTGAAATAAGCGTGTATATATGTTCAGTGTACTTAGTTTAGATAAATAAAACACTTGTGTGATTTGTAACTTTCTGGATTTTAATTTATTGAAATAATATAAAACACACTTGCTTAGAAAAACCCCCCCAATTATAAAATTTGCATATGAAATTATTATCAACTTGACTTGGTTTCATTATTTGAGAATTAATTTTATTTCTATTCCAAGTTAAATTGAGCTAGTAACTTGTTTTCATCTAAAGTCTAAGATTCTAGAACAGTGATTTTTAATCATCATTTTTTAGTAGCACTTCAGAAATGGATTGAAGCTCCTTGGTTGTGGTCCCTTTTTTTTTTGAATAGTATCTCATTTGCTATCAGCCTTAAAAGCTTTTATTACTTTTCAAATCAGGTTTGTGACGCATTAAAGGAACATTGAAATTGCCAGTGGTATTATTCTTTACATTACAAATTAGTTAAGAATCACTGGTCTATGGCAAACACTTCTTACACTCTACAATTAAATGAGAAAAACGTGCTTAAAGTAAATTTAAGTTAAACTACTAGAGAAGAAGAAGAATACCTTTACGACCGACAAGTACAATTTTTCCATGTTTAAGCATTTTACTACTACCATCTAACAATTGAATCCAGTCGCAACGACCTTGATGTTTAGTTTATTTGTTTAATGCCTTGTGTTTAATTGTTAAACGTTTTAAGAAAATTTCGTTGTTGTTTTTATAAGTACATCTTTCTATACTCTCTCAGTTGTTGTGTTATTATCTCAACCTAAACTTAAAAGTCAACTAAATTTTAAGTAAAAATAAATAGTGATTAAGTTTAAAGTAAAAACAAACGTTTTATAAGATAAATTCAATTGAATCCAGCAACAGCATCAAAAATACTCTTAACCATTTTTGATATCAAATGTAAAAAGAATCACGCATCCGCAACAGAAATTTATGCGGAAGTTGACATTTAGGTAGCACAGCAGCAACTCTACCATACTTCACATTGTTTAGCTTCCAAAATTCAATCTCGAGACAACATTTAAATAATATAATATAAAAAACAAATAGCAACTAAAAATTTAATATGACATAATCAGAGACTTGAAAAATTTGCATGTTAAAGTAAGTATTTTATTCATTTATTTTTTTGGCTTTTCTGTTGTCCGAATATTTTTCATGTTTGTGTCAATATAGTAACATAAATAAATTGGAATATCTTTCGGTATCTCTGCTCTGTCTATATCTATTTGAATCTTGTTGTCTACAAATATTTGTTATCTCATACTATGGATAAAACAGGTTAAATTTTGTTAACGGAAATACCATTTCACATGTTTAAGTATTTTTTGAGTTGTTTTCTTTCTATATTCATTTTTTTGGGTTAAGTCGTCGTCAAATGCATTAAAGTCTTAAATTTGCCCAGCAAATAATCAGAAAATACTAGAATATATTAAATAGAAATTCGTATCAAATCAGTTAAAAATAGAAAACTAATGAGTTTTTAATAGAATTTTATGACTAAAGTGGGCGTATGCTGACTGACCAAGAAAAACAGAATCTGGTTAATTTTCTTTAAACTCATTAGTTTTGGTAATTTAAACTCAAAACTACTCAACTCAAATGAACTAAACTGAACTTAAATACAAGCAGGCATTTAAAGGCAACTTAAGTTTGTCTACAAAATTTTAAATTCTTCAAATTATGAAACACAGAACAGAAGAAAATGGTAAAATATGTAAATTTCTTGTAAAGATTTATGAGTTCATTTCTATGCATAATATTATTGTCAGACGCATTATACTACACTGTTGTTCATTGTTAGATATTTTTTTTACTTTTTCTAAAGTTTTTCTTAAGTTATATCTTTAGTGATTTACATTTATTATTATTTTTTACTTTACTCACCAGCTTTTCTTTTCTAGTAGAAGTTTAGTATTTTCTCCTGGGAATTCATGTGTTTTCCTAAAATATAGAAAATTTTTATTAGAATAAATTATTAATGTAAATAATAAAACGAAAATTAAAATAAATAACTAACATATTTAACTGCATTTTAGAGAAATTTCGCTATATTGGGATCATTGCTAGAGCGGAATATTACAATATGTAGAACTCAACACCACAGATGGTCATTTCTTCAGTAGCCTAGACACAGCGCAAATATGAAGTGTGAAATTTGCAGAGAATTCAATATGACTTCATTAACTTTATTATTTATTAGATGTTATATTAATGTTGTGTTTTCAAATGGGGATGTTATGGTATGTTTGGATATTGTATAGAGATTAAATGCAAATATTTCAAACTCACATAAGTTGCGAATAAAAAACAAGTTTCTTATTTTTTCATATGAAATGAGTAATACACACTTTCGTTGAAACCAATGTTATGAGTAGTGGCTTCTTTTTTATGTTTTGAAAAAGATTAACAGAAGAAAGAACAAACAATTAACCCAATTTTCGTTATTCAAATTTAACTAACCATTAGAATTTTAAGAAAATAATCTGAAAGAATCACGATTTCTAAAAGTTTTATATGAAAAAATAGTCTATACTATTCTTTATTCTAATATTCTGTACTGTATTTTGACAAGAATAGAACAGAATGCTATCTAAGTATTAATTAGGAATTAAGAAGAGTTAACTATCTTCTTTTATTGAAGTGTGCTTAGTAAACTAAGCCAATACCACGAATGCTTAGGAAATGCTGCGGAACTTATTCCGAATTGGCAAGCAAAGATGACCCTATTGTGGATTATCGAGAAGGTTGGTGTTTTGCAACCACAGTCGAATAGACTTAAATACTTATCGTATACTGCAACCTACTTTTAAGAAGCTGTAGATTTAGAAAGAATCAAGCATCGTGGGAATAAATTTAATAGTCACTGGATTTCATATTTCTAAGAAGTTAATTTCAATAGTATAAGCCAATATTTTATTTTTTTTATTGTAGTATATGGTAAAGTTGGTCACTCAGGTTTAACACCTCAGAGTCATACAATATTTCATTACATAACTTCAGTAAAATTAAGAAAATACCACTTTGATTATCAAGAGTTCAGATGGCAGGTGAATGAGTGAGTTATAGATGAGTTTAGTTTTAGTTTTCGGTTTATTTCTTTTGTTTTCAATTGATTACAAAATAAAGTTTGGTAATCTTTAAATTTTTTATATAATCAGATTAGCTTAAAAAATCGATCAGATTATAACCCATTTCATGGATGAAACATCATTGCCATTTGTAAAAACAAAATGAATATAAATGTATATGAGATACAAAATACAATAGCATAGTCATCAATTGAATGAAAGGAAGGAAGTGCAAAGATGTTGTATTATGAATTACATAATAAAATATTAGAGAGAAGTTTTGGAGAGACACAATTACGATTCAGTTTATTTTGCAGTCGCTTAAAGTGTTGTAAAGTGCAAAAAAAAAAAAAAAAAATTAAACAGAAATATTTAAATTCGTAAATTTCTCAAGTATGAA
The DNA here is from genome assembly GCA_037043315.1 of Amiota communis. Lineage (NCBI taxonomy): Eukaryota > Metazoa > Arthropoda > Insecta > Diptera > Drosophilidae > Amiota > Amiota communis. The sequence goes on along the minus strand of JBAMAV010001386.1, from coordinate 1,952,110 downwards.
TCAGTTGTTGTATTGATTGACCTCTTTATATCTCGGCACAACGTTGCGTATACATAACGGCAATCAAAACTTATGTCCAAGTTATCTTGCACCGTTATTTTAACTGCCTCTGTCATACCTGATTTTTTTTTTTTTTTTTTGTTGTCGTATTTCTTTTTTCTTATTGTATTTTTGGTCAATAAAGATTCATTGTTGATGCTGAAGTTGAGGTTAAAATCAATATTGACTTAAGTGTTTCTGTTGTTGTTGTCATTCTTTTTCTTTGTGTTGCTGTTGTTATTGTTGTTGTTATTGACTATATGCATATATAGGCCACATTAATTTCAAGTATAAAACACGACAACAGTTCCAATGAACTTTATGGCGCCATTTTTATATGTTAATAATAAATATTTTTTACAATAGTAGTTATTTTTAATACTACGACGACAGTGAAGAAAACAACAAATTCTTATAATTACATATATTGAAATTACGTGAAAAATTGCGTGTTTCTGATTTGAACTACTGAAAATTATTTAAGTTTCATTACATAGTTTTTTCAATAATAAATAGTTTTTTTATTTTTTTCAAATATTTTCAATATATAATAAAAATAATTGCATGCGTGAAATATTTGTGTGGATATTCAATTGGATTTGAATAATGAAGAATTAAAATGGGATAGAATAGAATAGAAAAATATATACATGTTAATTGGCAGACCTGACGTCACCTTTGAATTCATTCAGCAGAATCAAAAATAAGTACAAGATCCCCCAATGACAACTTTGCAACACAGGACTCCAAAGAAAATGATTCCTTGATTAGATGTTTTGTGCTATTTAATCTGCGAAACTGCGGCAGAAGACACGGGAACATGGTAGTGATGTAACGAAAATCAATTTATAGACATTCGCGAATACGAATGCGAATATTCGAAGAAAAAAAAAACTCTAGAACATGCATCAATAGAGCAATCATCGGAATCCTGTTTCTTGCTAAGGTGTATCAGTTGGTAACATAGTCAGAAGACGTGGAAGACGCGACAACCCGGCTTGCCAGCTTTCTGGTAAAATATACTGCATTCTTTCATAATAATTTAACCACATTCACTAACTCCATTCCTCACTTATTGACTCTTTTTTCTCAAAGCTTTCAAAAATACAATTAAAGCTTATTTAGAAAATATAATCTACTTACAATTAATGACAACAACACCATCATAATCATCATCAATTGTATTCTGCGCCTAGTTCAGGCAATGTCAACCAAATATTAATAATACTATTAAAAATATCTGAAGATTGATATAAATAGTATCTACAATAGTAACAATTCAACTGCTTGATATTCAAAATAAATAATTTGTATCATTCATACTTCCCTCAGAAAACTATAAATACATCAAACACTCTAACACCACTACTATATACAATGTCATCACAGACATTATAGTTTTTTTTAGAGGAAATTGAATTTTAATTTGTTTTTTAAAATATTATTAAGTATTATATTTTTAATTTTAATTAAATTTTACTTTTATTTTGTAAATTCAATTTTAAGCTTATTAGTTGTTACATTGAAATTACTTACTTTCAACTCTTCAACTCAACTCTTTCTTGTTCTATGAAGGCACTAATACTATATCGCATGAGTTATTTTGAAATTAGATACTCATACGACGCGTTGGCGCAATAATTGCGCATGTGTAACGCTGTTTTTGTTGTTGTTGTTGTCTTTTCTGTTGTTGTTTAACTTTCAACCAGTCAACATGGCTTTTGTTGCTCTACCTGTCGCTATCGTTGTTGCATGCATGCATTCATTTATTCATTTGCTGAGTTAGCGCTGTCAAAGGTGATATTTTTCTCTCTTATTATTATTTTTATAGTTGTTATTGTTGTTGTTATTGTTGCTAACTAATTTTCCAAAGCTTTCCCACTCTAAGCTTCCCGATACTATAAAATATATACACTTAATTTTGCTTTCTACATAAACACATACATATGTATATGTATATAAAAATAACAACAATTCAACGAACATGAAATGAAAATGAAAACAAACAAAAAAAAAAAGATATATGAAACTTTGGTCATACTAAAACTAACATACACTCCACTACATACATATGTATATTAAAATTTTTGTATTATTTTATATGGTGGCTATGTGTTCTAGTAGTCGAATCACTATTGCTCCGACAAATGATCAGCTTCAAATTACTTATATCATAAAATAATAAAAAACACCCTGTATTAAATTTCCATTCAAAATTTACAAAATTGTAGGACACATGAATAGACATGGCCATCGTAATAGTTCCAATAGACGAGTAGTATGTAGTATACTTTGTGGGTTCTCCGTTCTCTCTATTGTATATGCAATGGTAAAAAGGAACACCGTATACTCTATTTTAACTGTTAAACTATATAGATCGCCTGTAGTATAGACGGAATCAATACGAGAAGTATACTTTCTGGGATCTCCAATGCACAATTTCAAGTGCTACAAAAATGTGACTAGTGTTGTTTAGCGCATACTACTAAGTATATGACCGATTTGTATTGAGCCATGTAGTCAGATTATGACAAACAAAAAAAAAAAAAATCATGAAAGAAATTTCAACTCAAAATTCAAAAATGGAATGGTGGAACTATATACGCCGATTAAACCAATATACAAATACACAGTATACTTTTTGGGATCTCTAATGCACAGTTGTATGCATTACAAAAAATGACTAGGACTTGTGAAGTCTATAATCAAATAATATACACATGAACCGCGATAATCCGTAATGAGCTCGGTCCCGAGCATTCCGGAAGATTCTGGTCAAAACAGGTCACATATAAACATTCAAAATATTTATCAAATTTTTATCATCTGATTCCTCAGAGTTCAAACCAACATCTCTTTAATTGCAAGATTAAAAATATATAAATGGACACATGCATAATTAATCGAAGTATAAACTCAATCACGGATAATAGAAGTAAATCACGGGTAATAGAGGTATAAAATCAACCACTTAGTATCCCGGTTATCATATGTTCCCGGTTAAAAGAGGTCCAGATAATCGAGGTTCACGGTATTTGTATTTACACCAAAAGAAAATTAAACATAAAATTCAAGCAATGAATTGACTAATCAACTTGTACCTCTAACTAGAAGTATATGATGTGGGATCCCTATACACTACTCTAACTATGTATTACAAACAACAGACGAAAGTGAGAACACTCTTAACAAACTAAACAGTATTGTGAAGTGTATAAAATCATCAAAATTATGCGCTCTGAAATAAGTTTAAAATTAATGTAGGCAATAACAATTTTATTGTTGATGTTGGTTGTTGATTGTTGTTTTTGAGCTTCACTCCATTTCTATCCCTCTGCGAGTTGTTGGATCGCAGTTAATAATTGAGTGAGTGTGTCATGTGGGGTATTTTCTTTTATCTTCATTATTTTTCTTTGCATTTTCTTTCTTTTCGCTTATGTTTAGAAATTTCACTTAAATATATTTTGCTTCTGGTTTTATATTTCGTTCGCTTGTTCAGCCAAATTGTGCAATACGAAATTGCCTCAAGGAATCTTCACAACAGCAAATATGAAAATTATATACCAACATACATATGTATGTATGTAGATACATTCACTATATGTAAGATACAAACTGTATGTTGTTGTTGTTTATAATGTAGAAGAAATCGGAAATTGTTACTCTCGCTGTTTTTTGATCAGTAGTATGTAAAAGTAGTAGTTAATACTTATGTAAATTTATAACTTGGGGCAAAAGCATCATTATGCTTTTCTTTTTTCTATTTTCTTTTTGTATAAGGTAATCTTTTCTTCTGATAATAATGAAGACACATGAAGTATTCAATATGCATGACACGGCTGTCAAAGATCAATTGGATTTATTTACAGATAAAAAAAACGGATTGGTAAAAGAAACCTCAAAGTAAAATGGCAAAGCAAATCATCTTAATCATGTAATGTATTTTCTGTATTCTCATTCAAATTATTTAATAATTATAAGTTCATTTGTATTAATAACAGCAAATCATAGCCATATCCATCCAGCCTTGATGGACGGTCAAATTGCTGTATATATAATAATACACTTTAGTAAACGATCATTCTAACTAATGTTTGCTTTTTATAGTAAGAACCTCAAATACATTCTCATATATATATTTTATTGTTAATGATTTCATATCAGTAGTGTGTTTTGACTAGTGGAGTGGGCTGAGCTTAATATGTTACTTTTCACATTGGTAAAAATAAGACAAGATTTCTTAGCATTCTAGTTTGCGTTCGGGGCCCTTTTTGCTCTGAGCTCTGGACATATTCGCAAGTTTTCTCTGGGAGGACATATATGATTTTAATTAATTTAATTAAAACAATTGTAAATACCCCAAAATGGGGCCAATATGAAAGTTGAAAGATTAAAACTAAACCTCTGTCTATCTCAAATTTATTCAACTCAACCCAATTCCACAACACTCGATATAACTTCATGAAGACACCAAATAAGCAGATTAACAAAAGAAAGAGTTTGTTCACACATTTGATTTCAATTCAATTGCAATGTAAAATTTCAATTCATATCAAATTTGTGTTGTGTTGCATTCTCATAATTATTTCTTGTAAATATACTTACAATTGCCATTAACACAAAAATAATGCCATGAACTACAAAAAATTTTCAAAAAAAAAAACCGACAAAGCCAACAAATACATATAACAATAAATGTAAAACAAAAATATATACACATAAATCTGGTGTAAAAAATAATAAAATAATAATAATAGTAGTGTAAAAAAAACTCTCATAGTAGTTTATTAAATCGAAAGAAGAGTTAATGTGCTAATTATACACACATCTAAAAATGTAAGTATTATATTATAGTGTAGATGCATGCAGCAAGTGGGCAGACAAACAAATACATAGTACTACATCTACAGAAAGACAAACTTACAGAGAGACAGACAGACAGACAGACATGTCATTCCCACATTGCAATAATAAAAAGTTTATACATATACATAACTACAATAGTATCTCTGCATACAATCCTACTTACATATTTATAATGAAATCAAGTGTATTGAGTTAGAGAAACTTTTATTTATGTGTTCCCTTCTTCGGGCTCTTTCCGCATTAATTAAGTTTATTTATTTATAATAATATGAAATAATTTAACTAATACAAAATAATCACATTTGTCTAGTCCGCGTGTGTGTATCTTTAAAGTCATTCTCTTTATCATTGAATTGGCAGTGAAAACCTCTTTGAGGTAATTTAATGTAGGCAACTGTACACCTAAGGCAACAGCAACTCAACTCTAATATATGTCGTTTTTCTTATGATACCATCTGATGAAGATAATGAATGGCCATTGATCAAATCACAAATGCATTCATGCGACTACAAAACTATTGTACTAATTGACGTTAAATAATGACGGAAATACGATACAATATAAGATACAATTTAAAAAATAAAGAAATAAAATTAAATTATTTCAGTTTTAATTTTTTTAATGCATATTAATCTTTATACATACATATATTCATTCATAATTGTAGATTATAAATGTCATGATCATGTTTATTATTGCATATTTTTATATATTTTTAAATAATATAATATAATCAAGAAGAAGTTAGCGGTGTGCACTTTTTATGCACTCGAGTGTGTAGTAAATAAAAGAGATGATTGAACACGTTTGCGGTAAATTTTAGTTGCTATTTAAATAGCAAGAATACTACATTCACTTACTTGCATCTTAAACTCTTGGTCTATCTACAATTATTAGACGATTGAATTGTGATGAGAACCATAGTTTTCATATTATAAAACCATAATCAGTCAAGAAAAACATTTTCTTTTTGTATAAAATATTTGCTTTTATTTCTTATTGTAAATGGTTTTAACATCCTTGTATGAATAAAGAATACACCCTCCACATTAGAGAACAAAAATGAGAGCAACACCAAGAGACTTTCAAATGGTAGACGTACTATGTGTTTCGTCCTACCTTGAATGCATGAAATGGGTATTCTATGTGATGTCGTCGTTTATTCTTTATTAACAAACAAAATTTAATTGAATTTAATTTATTTAAAATCTATATAAAATAACAAAAATTTAGAAGAGCTTTACATTTACATAGTTTATCATTGATGAGTGAAGGAGAAGAGAAAATAGAAGAGAGCTCTAAGCTGCTCTCGCTCCACAACCTTAAAGCTTTTGTTCCTGGATATCTCGCAATACAAAACCCACTCGACTTCAGTTAGCCTTCTATTGTCTCGCATAATCGTTAGAACAAACAAACAAACAAACAACAAAAATCGTATTGTATTGAATTGCATCGCATAATCCGCATAATCGTTAGAACAATCATATATTGAAAGATCATTGTAAGTATTTTAATAAAAAAAAGGAAGCTACAAAATAGTGTGTGCCTCAACAATCATCATCATCGCTTTATATTGTGTTAAAAGGACTTATGTTTGATTATGTTTATGTGCATCTATCTGTTCTAATGTTAACACATAATATTGCAAGTATATTCATAGGTTTTTACTCTTAGTGCTTGACTTGATTCCTCTAGTATTTTTCATCATTTTCCAAATGGATTGAGTGCAGTTGGTTGCGCATGCGCATTGACACAAATTTCACTTGACTGCGCTCTAGACAGATATTTTTTTTTTGTATTATATATTTATTTATCTTATTTTTCATTCTCTTTTTATTTTTATTTCAGTTGTTGTTAGCAAATTGTTGTTAGCATGTAATTGCTTGTATCTGTGTGTATTTAAACACTCTTTTATATTGTTACTATTGTACTTTAGACAAACTTTTAAGTTACAATACATGCATATAGTAATGAGCATAGACAAACAGACAACAATTCAACTTTTGTTCAGGGTCGTCACATGTTTGAATTTGGTCTACATTAAATTAGTTTAACTGCGATGTTTTCTCGCTCCTCTATATATCTCAATCTCTCATTATAGCCTAAACTAACAAATTTCCGCAAGACTTTGGCACCTGAAGGTTAAACTTACTCATATACACACTCATACTCGTACAACAAACGGCTTATTACTCACTTAATATATTGTAAATTAAGAAAATGTGTTTTTTTTTTTTTTGTCTTATTTTTGTATGAATCTTCTTTTCACATTTGTTTTAAATAAATTTAATTAAAATAATCAACAACATTTAAATTATACCCAGGGTCACAACAATATTGAAGATGATATTCAAAACAAAATTATTTGCCGAAGAACATTAAACAAAATTTATTTTAATTTCGGTTGATTTTTTTTTTATTGACACTTCGATTGTATTTAATCATCATCATCATGATCATAGTTTGTAAAATTACCCAAAATGATTGTATACCACAAAATTTTCAATGTCAAGTCCATGAGCAGTGAACACACGCCTACCAACCAATTGATTGTCATCGCCAAATAATTCGCCCAAGTAGTCACAATGACAAAAACTTTTAATTAAATTTTATAGAGTAAAATAAAAAAAAAAAATTAAATTCACAAATTGTGAATAAATGAATGAATGATATAACCAAAATATTGTATTGTATATAAAGAAAAAAATCCAAGTTTTTATAACAGGTTACAGTCAGGGCTAAATCAAGTAACCACACAATCAATTTAAATTAATTTTAAAGAAGAAAAATAAATAAAGAAATACAATACATTGAAAAAATATTTATTTAATTCATAAAATTTATTAAATTAACTGAAGAACAATCCAACAATTATTCGTTTTATTATTTGTTATTTTTTTTTTAAATATCAAAAGGTTAACAAAAAACCAAATAAATTTACAATAATCATTGTGCATTTTATTTCTTGTAATTGTTGTATCTTTTACTCTACACATCTCTTTGTTTTTTTGTTTTACATATTTCCTTATTTATTAATTTATTTATTTATTAACTTATTTAATAGACAAACTGACTGCAACACCCAAACTCATTGGCCTAATCACCTATAAAAAAAAAACAAGAAATCAAAAAGTTCAATTGAAAATTTCTGCCTTTTTTACCTTATTTACTATTTTAACTTCTTTTTCTTTTCATCTTTCGCATTACCTTGTCTAACTTCAATTTTATTTTACGCACATTTTCGTTCCTCAACTTTAGCGTATTTATTTCTTCCATTTTCTGTCAATTTTTCTTTATGGCGTTTCTTCTTTTATTTTGTTTATTTGTTTTGTTTTATTTCTTTTGTAGTATGTTTTGCTTATTTCATTTTTCCATCTCTTTTTCGTTTTGGCCATTTTTGGCTTCTCTTTGTTGTATGTTGTTTATTGTTTGTTATCTGTCTGTCTGCCTGTCTGTCTTTCATTCTTCATTCAGCACATTATTTGTCAATGAAACCGTTATAAGTGTTTTCTTTGATTGTCATTTGAGGCTTGGTTTGCTTTTTAGTTTTGGCTTGAAGCTCTTCAAAACTCCACTCCAAACTTCAACTCAAAAGCGCATGTGACTCTTAAGTTATTTGGTGTAGTACACACATAAATGTATCTATAACCAAACCCAAATGAATCTGTATAATGAATGTATTTCATTTGTTATGGGCTCCAAATAAAATCGGTGTCAATACTTATTGTCAAACACAATTCGAACAATAATAAGAAGTGGCACATGCACACATAACATTGTAAATGGAACAAACAACACAATATGGTGTTGATTTTATTTACAAGAATTCAATAAATTTGACCGAAAGAATTCTGATAAATATTGAGAAATTTATAATCATAAACATTGGATAAAATAAATGTGACTATAAGATAAAGAAACAAATTGCATTTCACCCCAAAATCATTAATTTATAAACTCTTTCAATTACAAAATATTGATAATTTAAATAAATTTATTTAAAAAAGAAAATCTGCAAAACCGAAACTTTTAAATAAATGAAAGTCCAAAGTAAAAGTACACATGTGTCTGGTTTTCGAGACTTTTCTTAAATATAAAACAATAACAAATTCTACACATGCGTGCACATATGCTCTCACAGCTCTAAAGTAAAAGTTCATAGTTTTTCATTATTTAATCTTATAAAAAAAAGACTGCAACAAATTTTCAGTAAGTTAAAACATTAACTTTACTTAAGCAGCAACGCCTTATCTTTATATATATAAAAAAAAGATTTGTCTATGAAAAAGAAACACAAGATAAAAATATAATATATTAGTTTTATTTACAGAACAGTGTATAGAATACCCTTTCCATAATACAATTGGAAATCTATAGCAAGAATAATGGTAATCTGATCATTCTGATTTGATTTATCAAAATATAGCTCAGTCTATTAGTCAAGAAACTTAAATAACATAAAATATATTTAATGCTATACAATATCAGCTGCTTTTTCGATTTTTTATATTACTAAATTGCATAGAAAAAGTATAAGTTCATTTTCTTCAATAATTCCTAGAGAAATATTAAGTGTATTTATTATACTATAGTACTAGTATACCCGGCGTGTTTTAATATACTCCCGTGATGCTGTTCTCTGTTTAATTGTAGCAATCGATATAATTTGAAAAATCATACGAATCAATAAAGTATTAATATTGACATAATTATCTGATATATTTGATAAAGGCGACTTGATTGATTTTAAAATTTGTCTCTAAGCTTTATATCCACTATTTTATTCCCTAATTTCTCGACAACTGCGAGTCCGATCCGTACCAAACTACTTACAGGAACACTCTCCAGACTATGCTAGAGTTTCCCAGTAAATTTCATCAAAATCAGTTCACCCGTACTTAAGTGATGCGCACAGAAACAAGAGGCAAATGAGGATATTATTCATACGAAAATACAAAAATCACGATTAAAAAAATGGTGAGTGAGGGTAGGAGGGTGAAAAATACCATACGACCTATTCTCATACCCACCAAATATACAAAAAAAAAAAAAAACATAAAAATCAGTGGAGCCGTGACACGAGATTTTTATATATAGATTTATATTTTTAGATATGGTTTTATATTGGGTCATATAAAAAGTCCCCGCGGTTTTTTGCCACTTTTCAACCATATGATGGTGCCAAAGAAATTTAATTGACCAAATAACCATCACTGAAACGCTGCTGAAACGTAACGAAATGGAAGAATTTTGAAGCGAAATATGTTACAAAATACAAATACAAATGATCTGTATTTATCGGATTGTTTGCAATCTAACTTTAAACATTAGAAGTTGTCTCAATATATTTATTTTTTTGCTACAATATTTATATTATTATTATTAGGTTATTGAGTACCGTTACCAATTATATCTTAACTATCCATTTCACACATTCTTTGAATGTGATAGATGCGAACAAGAGCGTGAGGCGCTGGGAAACAGTGTGGGACGCATCAACGCAGCAAATATAGTAGACAAAATGACGGTGTGTAAGCACAACTGGGCACAAGTAGCTCACTACATTGATTCTAAGATGCAAAAGCGGGACCTGGGCGCAGGTGCTACAGTCGACATATGAATACAAAAGAGGATACCACCTCGATGTAATGCGAAAGCAGTCCCAGGGTGGACACTTACGACGGCACTATTGACGATGCGAAGGCATTTTTGATTATAAACTTAAATAAAGAACGAATCTGTCTATATATATATATATATGTATGAATTTATATTGCAGACCCTAATTGGCGAACTTTTTGTCTTTCACATAGAACATGTATCGATAGTTCCCTGTCCATATTTATTTTTTTTGTTTTGATGACCTAGTATAGCAGTGGTCAGCCAGTGGCTTTACCGATATCCTCTTTATTTAGTAAGGACAAACTTTCAGAGAAATAATTATATCATTTCCTTTGTTTGTTGAGCATGAAGTGCAATAAGTTACAAACATCAACACAAAGTGTTATTATCTAGTGTGTGTGTAAAATTAAAATCATACAAAAACTCTAACTAAGTAAAATTATGTGGCGTTGTTGGAACAGGTTTTTTGAATTTTTTCACTACTACCATATACTATAAATTATCAATTTTATTTTGTATTTGCATATTTTTATTGTAGTGCGAGTATTTGCTGTTGATTTTATAGGCTCGGCAACTTTAGTTTTGGCTTACAATTTGTGTCTCTGTTTGTGTATCTTTTCAATTTCTTTTACTCTTTTCTTCAGTCACTTTCTTCTCTTCACTCTCTTTTCCGGGGTGCGGAATTAATAATAAACTGTTGGTATTTCTGTATAAATTCCATGAGACAAGTGGAAATGCACTTTCTTTCTACTAAACATGCGCGACGACGCATCTGAGGAGAGTCAAATCTGACTGAACTTACTTAAAACAAAAGCAAAACAAAGCCAAGCCAAGTTGACTTTGCGCCTCTGTGCGTATTTTAACCCAGAAAAACAATTTCTTTTGTGGAAGTGAAATTTATACAAAATAAAAAAATTAGAGACAACAAAAATATAATTGAAATGATACTCGTACATACATGCAAACATAACATAAATGAGGAAATATATTAAAAAAAAAAATAAGCGTGATTTTTCGCTTCCCTTTTATATGGTATATTTCTTTGTATGAACATTGAAATGTTTTTGCGACAATTTGTACACAAAAAAAAAGAGCAATAACACAAATGCATAGATAGATTATGTAATCATCATTAGATTTGCATTTTAGGTTTTTTAAATCAAACACATGTTATACATACATGATGAATATGCTTTTTGTTTTTCACTGTTAATATATGCATCATATGTATCTGTACACAAATCCATTCAACCCATCCATTGAATTCAACCAACCAACTAACAAAACAGTAGAAAATAAATATATTCATTGGCAATAAAAAACATTTGCTGTTATGTTTTCTGTATCTTCAATATGCAATTGCTGCGCCTACTACAACAAACACCTAACTATGTTTTGCTTATGATGTAATCAATTCAAACAAAAAAAATGTAGGTACTCGTATGTCTATAGAAAAATACCTGAGTAACTGCATTCATACATGTGTATATGCTTGTATGCATGTATTTTTTACAGTTAAAATTCTAAATTGTTTGCAGCAATTTGGCAAAACAAATTACTTCAAGATTGCAAAGAAATGAGTTTAGTTTAAAAGAAGCATAAGAATATACAAAGATACATATGCGTGTTGCTGCTGTTGCTCTAAATCAATCAAGAAAATGACCAACCAAGAAACTAAGAAGCGTTAAACCAAAAAATTAGAAAAAGAAAAACATGTGGCATGCAACATAAGATTTGCCATGCAACAGAAACCAAAAGCAATAGAAACATTGAAGGGGAATCACTAGTAGAAGGTGAGAAGATAAGAAGAAGAAAAAGATAGATGCATGAAACTAACAGTAAATCAAGATAAATGTAAGTGCAACAAGTAAATGCCATGTTGCTGCCCACAAAAGAAAGAGAGAATAAAAAAAAGTATACAAAAAAAAAGTTATAATAATCATCATGATGATGATAAGAGATGAAGTGCGGTACGGTTTAGTAGAAAAACTTGTTAACAAAAAATTAAGCAAACTGCTGGCCACAATCTGCAACAAAGATACAACAGAGAGAGAGAGAGAGAGAGATAGAGAGTAAAGATTGAGAGACCAACACAAGCAAGTAAGTGCACTCAGGAACAGAGCTTAACAAGTGGCAGCATGCAACAATAGCAACACACAATATCAATAAATGTATCTATTGTCGTTATCATCACTAACAACTACAACAGAATCATCATCTATACCACATCGTCATCTATAGCACACAACATTGGCAGCAAATTGCAAACATCCGCAGTAGCAACACAAGCAACATCAGCAGCAATAAGCAACATAATCATTTACAGCAAAGCACACACAAACACTCTTTCTCTCCCCCTCTCTCTGACACACACACACACACGCTCATTATGTCCGGTGTTGTGCAGCAAACCATGCCTTTGATGTTAAGGCATCTTACTATAAAGATAAATTATAGGAAAAACAAAATCAAAAAAAAAACCAACGACGCAAGTCAAGCAGAGAGCAGCGGTACATTGTGCACCATTAGAGTTTGCAACATGTTGCGCACATACATTAGAGAATCTCTGAGAGTGTAGCTGTGTATGTAGTATCTCTGTGAATATGGACAAACAGAAATAAATTGCATTTCACTTGGCGTGGCAACAGCAACAACATGTAGAAGTCAACAACGGTGACGTTGTTGCAATTAATATCCCCGTTGTTTTTTTCCTCTTAATAAGTTTTTTTTTAATTTTTTTTGTTGCAAGTATGAGTATATACATATGTGTGTATGTGTCGTTGAAAAGTGAATTCTTTTTGTGGCAAATAGTTTTTCTTGTTGCTGCTACAGCTGCTCTGGAATGGAATGTTGCACTCTAGCAAATTCAAGCAGTTTGACTTGTTGTCTTGCCACATACTCATACTCAAACATTCAACTCAATGCCATATAACGATAGATAGAGCCTTAGATTTTTTACCTTTAAAGGATTTACTTTTCTTTTGCAACATGAAATCGGCTTCCGATTCAAAAGAAAAAGAAAAAAAAACAACGAAATGAAATCAAATCAAAATCATTTTGCCATTTGATTTGACAACGGCAGCAGTAACAGTAACAACAACAATAAACTTAGATTATTGTTTCAACTTAAGCGGAAAATTGCAATTTTTCTTTATAGATACGTGGATAGATAGATTGATCATTGTATAAAATTATAGAGCTACAGCTGACATTGATGTAGCAGCAACCACAGAAACAACAATAATATCATCATCATAATAACATTTGAAACGAAAATGGAGTTCAGTTGTTGATGATGATGACGATGATGATTCATCCAAGTTGTTGGTTGTTTCTTTGTTTATTTGTTTAGTTAAAAGTTTAAGTTGTCTTCAGATGTTGTTTTTGATGATGAAAGCTGTTTAAGCAGCTTCGCTTCACAATGCCGCATCACATCACATCACAGCATCACATTGTATCTCATCTCGCATGGCATCACTTCAATACAACAAACTAAAACAAGTTTGTTGTCTAAGTCATTCGTTTTTCTTAAACTTACCAGCCAAGCCGAGCCAAAGTCAAGCCAAAGTGTCATTCAGCATTGAATTGTTTTTGAGCTACTATGAACTAATTAAATTCAATATTTAATGTCATTTTTAGGAAATAAATCTAAAAAATCTTTCACCAAAATACATACTCGTACAAGATAGAAAAACTTGATTTTTGTTTTTCATTTCTTGTCTACCAATGAATTTATTATTATTTATGGTCAATAGCATCATAGTATGATTGTAGAAACATACAAACAAACATATCTTGCCATAAGTTGGCATTTGATTTGGAATTAAATAAAAAATTTGCTATTGAGAAAAATAGAAACAAAAAACAATCATGTATGTACATTTGAAAAAACTTTCATTATATCACTTAGCAGATGTAAAGTGACCACATGGTTGTGTCCTCTTTAAAAACGAAATCCAAATTGAAATGTATAAGTAATTTATTTTATTTACATACAATATTTTTCTTTTATAAAACCATTTAATGATTTTTTAATTGAGATATCACTATATTAGCATAGCTTGATAAACATGAAATAAAAATTTATATGTACTATGCGTAAGTAATTTTATGTGTGTTCCGCATCTAGATACATACATAATGAGGAAGTTATAATGTGTACACGTTTTTGAGTTCTTTTTGACTAACCAAAAATTGTTTTAATGATAAAATCATTAGATCTTTTATTATATTTAAAGTTTCTCTTTCAATTATTTGATATGAGCAAATAAAAATTTCGCATTACTTTGACAATGTTTAACCAGAACTTGATTGCTTTATTAGGTTTGCAACAAAAATTAGACAAAATAAATTCACAATTCGCTTCCATTTGAAGTAAACTGATTTCGAATACATAAATATGGAGGCTTATGGGAAGCTACATTTATTCGAATGAATGTTGCTTTACAAGTGAAATTTTTACTATTAAAGACAAACAATGTCAGGAGTCGGCAAAAGAGTTTAAAGATAAAGACTTGCAATCATTAATAGATTAAAATTCATAGTTGTAATTCAATATCAAATCGGAATATCTGTAGAAAGAATGGTAAACTGTATATATGGTGAGATCAGACAGGAATTCTGAATGATTAGCTCTTGAAATATGGCCAAATAAATACAGTTGATCTCTATTGAGAGAAAAACAATTGAAATTTAAGACAAGACAATACAATACAATACACATCGGGATTCGAAACTATCCTATGTTACAGGCCGGAACTAACCATACACATTCACAAAATTTCATTGCATTCAATGCATATAGGCTCATTTACACTTGGTTAGTTGGCGAGCTAAAAGCCAGCGAGTTGGCTTGTTGCGAGTAGAGTGGTTAAGTTAATAGCCGTCCAACTTTACTCGCTACTCTCTGCCTTTTAGTACTCTCTCACACTCACACTCTCTCATTATTTTCACAGTGAATCACTATTGAGGCAGCTGTGAGTATTTTTGTTTACAAAATGATTTGACAACTGTTTTGTGTATTATCGTTACAAGCGCACTTACAAATTCGCTCGTTTGTACATACGTTATTTTTCTGCACGCCAACTAGCCAAGTGTAAATGAGCCTTAAGATACGAACAAACAAACAATTAATTAATTTTTAATATTTATTTAACATTGTGAATATGACATGATGACTGTGTGATTTTTTCTAAAGTTGAATGCAGTTATTTGATCCGATTAAGGATAATAAAAATTATATAAAAAATAATTAAAAATTTTATTATTTTGTTTTTTTATTTTTTACATTTCCTAAAATTCTCACAACCACACACACAGCTGGGGGACACACCCTTTCCAATTTAATATTGACCCTTAACTAATTAAGTAAGCCTTTTTAGGTTGAGTAACCTGCAAGCAAGATAAACAAAAACTTTCCCGTAACCAAAAAAAAACTTCATCCAAAAAATTTCACTTTTCAATAAAACAAAAAAAAAAAAAAACAAAAAGACAATAAATAATTTAGTCACTGCATAAAATTACTAACAAAAATACATACAATAAAATTATATATAAAAATTAAATACTTTCACGCCAAGAGTTCATGGTAAAAACAACAATCAACAACAAACAACCAACTTCAACAAAATCATAAAACTAAAACTTTAACTCAATAATTAATAATGAATGAATGAAATCACACATGAACCCATCACATCGCTCCACACATATACAAAATTTGTGAATGAATACAAAAATAATTCCATATAGAAAGTAACAAAACTACAATAAATTAATAAAAAATTAAAAAATAATTTCTTTAAACAAAATAATTGGTTACATTGCAACATCCGCTTTGTTTGACCGACGACAACCAAATCACTCACTATAAATTAAATAAAATTAAAAAACCAAAGAGAATTTAGATAAAAAATTGGTGATTTTTTTTTTTTATTATTGTCGAGTTTAAAAAAATAATAGTCATGTCACGACAAAAATAAAAGTTTTAATTAAAGAAATTCATCACAAATATTTTTTATTAATTTTTTTTTAACCTCAAATCTAAATTAAAAGATCAAATTCAAATTCAAAAAGTGCAAATAAAGTTCATTACCAGTTTTAAAAATTTTCTCCACATATCTACATGCCTTTCCTATCTATCTATCTATCTACCTATGGAGGTATGTATGTTTAACTATTTTTTTATAACAAATGTTTATATGTTGGTGGCTTTTATTATTGTATAATGTTAAACTGTCAATCAGTACTATGAGTAGTTTGCTGTAAGCCATAATTACTTCTGACTAATCGTTAAATCGTTGTAATTAAAACAACTACAACAATAGCAACAAACAACATGAATAACATGAATACCATATATCTTTAATAATTCACAATTGTCTATACATAGATGATGTGCATGAACAACACAGATTGATTTATCATTTATTAGTTTGTTGACTTAAGTTTATGTTAATGACGCATTGACGATCGAGTGAAGTTCAATAAAACCACAAAGGAAAATAATAAATGTTCAGTTGTTTCTTTATAAATAGTTGATCTTCAATGATTAATCTATAAGTCATATCTGTTTAGATGTATATAAGTTGATAAATTGCATTATACTTTCTACCAAATTTAAATCTGACTGAATCAAAAATTACTGCAAATTTGTCAATTTATTCTTCAGCGATGAATATGCTTTGAATCAGCTCTATCATATACTATAACACATCACTCAATAAGTTCGTAGGATGACTAATAAAATAATAAAATTCGATTTTATTCTACAGCAGTGATACATTCATTGCTGAATCCCTTTTTGTAGAACGATTTATCGTGCTCAAAATACCCTTCAGTTTTGGCAATCACTTCTTGTTAAGAGCCCTCTTTCCCTGGAGTATTCTATTTAGGTCTGTAAACATGTTGTATTAGCTGGTACCCAGATCCGGAGAATAAGGTTCATGGAGAAGCAATTCAAAGCAAAATCCGTGAAATTTTGCCATTGTTTTCATCGACCTTTGACATGGTGCATTGTCTTAATGAAAGAGCACTGTTGTCTTCTTCATTTGGGGTCGGTTTTTTCGCAATTTCTTCCTTCAAACGCACTAATACCGCCATATAATATTCACTATTGATGGTTCTTCGTATCTCTATATCTGTAACTTATATGACATCTTACGAACTTATTGAGTGATGTGTTATGGTGGAATTAAAGAACAATCTGGGAGGCAGCTTATATCAAATAAAACTGTTTATGTACTAAGTTGATATTAGAAATGTTCTAAAATGTTTACTATGGAAAATAGTGAAGTTAATTTCAATTTTATAAAACAATTAGGATTCTTTTCTGATTCTAAACATACTTTTATTAAATTTTGATGCATAAACATCTAAAATATTGTATTTGCAATTAATACCAAACGAAGTTCAAACAGATGTGGTATATATATATACAATATTATGTGAACCATTCATCGTCTTGATCATTGTTGTTGTTAATTATGCAAGTTCGTGTAATTAAATACAAAAATTTTTAAATAATAAAAATACAATATTAAAAAATTCAATCAACACAATTATAATAAAATACCGAGGAAAGATTATCTAACAAATTTCTGTTGTTAACAATTGACATTTACAGTGTTTATGCATACCAACAACTAATAAGATATTAAAACAATATGAAATCGACAATTAAAATTGACTATTAAATCAGAAATTAAACAAGTCTCCGGGTTAATAGCAAAATGCAACGCACAAGGTACATACTGCACCATTATAGTATGGTAATATATTTTTACTATTTTACAATTTATTGTACAACAACAGAAGCCACAATAATATTTAAAAAAATATTGTAAATAAAAAATTAAATCAATAAAAATAAAGATAAAAAACTCATAAAAAAATTAAAAAAAAATAAGAAAAAATTTAATTGATTGAAAGACCAAAAAAAAACTTAGTTATGTATTTCTTTACAAATTTAATCAATTGAAAATGGCACTTGAAGTCAATTTCGATAAAAAATTAATATATACTCGTATAAATTGGTTTTCTCTGAAACAATTCCGAAGACTTTGCAAAATTTCACATAATAATAAACTGATGAACAATCAGGTGGGTTTGGCTCCTTTGATTGAATTTACGATAGATTATTTTTTTATACTTAACAATTTTCACTCTATAAAATTATAAACAACCAATAAAAATACAGGAAAATATACCGCCTGATTTTACACTGGAGCCATTGCGTCATGAAGGTGTGCCTGGCGAGGAAACTACTATAACCAACTATCAAAATTTGAATTTTCGCCGTCACGGACGTGAGTTACATTTAGAAGGCAATTATACATTTACTCATGGTACGAAGAAAGATAATAAAAATAAAAATATTTACAATAAAATTTAACTCGTCATACAATAAAAATTTCTTGCAATTTTTTACATAGCGAACCATTGACTCATATTTAAGTCCAAGTGGAGGCGGTAAATTCAAACAGATGCCATTTAAGATTCCGGAAACATCACTATGTGATTTCTATAATACTTCGTATCGTACATATATTGAACCTCATTTTATTGACAAAACAAATTTTCCCATAATACCACCCGAGGGTCTTTGTCCAATACCAGCAGTTAGTTGTCCATTTAATGAATTTATTAGCATTTTTTTTTTAGTTTTATTTATTAATTGCATTTTCTTTTATTTTTCTATATAAGGGTAAATATTGGGTGAAGAATGTCATATTAAGTGAAAATGTTTTACCGAAACATTTGCCACGAGGTGTTTGGCGTGTTGATGAAAGAGTTTATCATACAAAACCCACCCGGAAGATGGTGGGAGGCTTCAATTTTTATATACGAGTAGTGGATCGTATTAAGTAATGGCGTTTCTATAATCGTAATCTATAAATACCTGATTCAGCAACTCATTTCCTATAAGTATATTGTACATGATTTTACCTGCAATACAATGAAAAAGAAAAATGTCATTAAAAATATAAGAATATTTACTGTCATAAATTTAAAGAAGTATGTATTTCTTATCATAAAATATTATCACTTATCGCTTGGCAAATATTTATTTTGATTTGAGTTCTTTATTGTTTATTATTATTACTATTATTGTTATTAAATTGTTTTTGTTGCAAAAGCAAAAACTTAACTAAATGTTGCTTCAATTTTTTGTATACTTGGGAAGGTCACTTACTTCTGATTTAACTTGTCTGACAATTGAGATAAGAAATGTATTTATATGTTTCCAATTGTTGAAATCATATTCATATGTATTAAGATATCACAATTATATTGGGTGTAGTATGTGACTTTAGTTATAAAAATATCGAACAATAGATTTGTTAATTCACTTTTTCTTCTTTTTTTTTTCATTAATTTTGAAATTTAATTAGAACAAAAATAATATATGTACTGTCAGATCGTCATGACTCAGTTAAAAATCACGTTTTATAATTAAATACCCACTATTAGATAAGTGATATCATTGTCTAATATACTATTCCTTATATTGTAATATAATTAATATTCAATTTATCAGTTTTATACTAAGCAAAACCCCTCTATGGGTTTAAGTAAACATATGACATGTCAAGCGATTAAGCCAACAATTGTTGCTTTTCTAAGGTTTGTCATTTCACTATAAAAATGAATTAAAGTAATTTTAGTATACAAATGCAGAACATAATTTGTTACGCAATTTGTAAAAAACAAAAATCAAAAATCGGTCAAGTGGCAGTCGGACTCGCACACAAAGGCTTCCTAGTAATTCAAGGATCTTGAAATTTACATGGTTCATGAATATGGGTCACACACTTATAGTAAAAACTTTGATTTAAATTTGGGTTTGTATGGGAGGTACCCTTCCTAGTAATTTTAGGGTCTTGAAATCTACATTGTTGGTGAATATGACACTAATAGTGTCCTAATTTTTTAACTTTATTTTATTTTTATTATTTGTCGTAACACACACTGTGAAAGTTTCAACTCTCTACCTAATGCGGTTTATGAAGCAGAGCTCTCTGACGGATGGACGGACGGATGAACAGTGTAGTAGGCTTAGTAGCAGGGTCCCGTTGGCACCCTTTGGGTACGGAGCCGTAAAAAGGTACAGAAAGTACAGAAAGTCTTTTGGTTTCAATTTATAGAAAACTGCTCCCGAAACTTATCAAATACTTAAACTTGCTTTAAAGAGTTGGAAGATGAAGTGCAAGTGCTGTGACATGAGTTCTTGAAATCTTGCGAAACAGTCCCAGGGAATCTAAAGAACAATTATGGGGAATTTGATTAATACAAGTTGATTTGAGTTGACAACACATGGACGAATCTTTCGAATTCATCGAAAAATCCATACCTAATACAGATCGCTTTCAATAATTCTCCCATCAAAGAATAGCACTTTTGCCTGAAAAGGAAAATATTTTGATTGAAATATGATTACATATTTGTTTTCCACTTCAATAAAAAATGTGGTTTCTCATCTATAAACCTAAGAATAACCATATAAAATATAAGTATTGTATTATTAAGTTGGCATCACTCAATCGGTTTGACTACTTTTAAATTCCTAGAATTACCGGGTGAATTACTAGTGAATAATATAATAGAGATAAATATCACTGCTTACGTTAATCACTGCACTACTTCTTACGCTTACATACATATATATGTATGAGTATAAGAGAATAAGATAATAAAAATTACAAATAAAAATGTCACAAAAATATCTTTATGATAAGAAATATACACAAATTTTATCTTGTCTTTTCATTCTTCATTGCTTTTGCTTTTATAAAACCAAGCAAATTTATATCAATTCAACTTATATACAATATTTGCGTAAATAAGAAACCGGTTAAGAAAAAAAATAACATACAATTTTTGGAATTTTTTTTATTTTTGTTTATAAATTCTTTTCAAAACGTGCAAAGTTCATATAATTTAATAAAAAAACACGTATAATGATGACACCATCTACCTAAAAAAAGAAAATCAAAACAAAAGAAAATATCTATACAAAAAAAAGAAGTTTATACACATAATTTTATTAAGATACACAGAATTTCACTTATTTGTTCGCAAATATTCTGACGTAGTTTTAGTTAAATTTTTGTATGTTAAATTATACTCAGATATTCATATAAATTTAATGAACTGGGTGCAGCTGCAAATAAGAACATCTCTTACCAAAAATTCAGAAGTTTTCTGTATTGAATTTCATTGCTTCCTTCATCTGAATGCAAACTAATTGCAGTATCTCGCGTGTATTTATTTGCCTTTCTGTCACTTTTGTAAAGATACATTTCTTTTTTGCAATATCTTCTTGTTACAACGTAAGTAAGTAAAAACTTATAAAGTTTTGATGTCTTGACTTTTAGAATATCTTTTCGGTTTATTTCTTTAACTTCTTATTGCATTCTCAGAATTTCATATGAATTTATACAAACGAAATTTATTTTTTGTGATTTTTTGTTCTCTTTGGTCGCATCACATAGGCATTTATCTTTTATGGTTAGTGTAGCTCGCAATAAATTACATTGAGTGGCTTTCAATTTTCTTTGCCTTTGCGTGTATCTTTTGGTGTAGTGCGTGTATTTTTAAGGTCAATGCATTTTTTTTTTTGGAATTTCGGTTCAGATTGTCAGTCAGCCAATCTCAGAGAAGAAGTAACAGATAATATTCGTTTCGTTAATGCAATAAGTCGTCATTATTCATGATTTTTAATGACCAAAAGAAACGTAAAATCAAAAAAAATAAAAACGAAGAATGAAAACTAAATCGCCTTTTAGCAATAAATAATGTTTATGTTGATTTCTTTAGTTTCATCGTCGTTTTGAGTGCATTGACTTTTGTAAAGCAAACGTTTACTTTAGTGTCATTACCAATCACTCACACATGCCAACTACCAATGACTCTCCTCCTAGGTTCAATACATGTCTTCGCATATAGATGGATATTTTTGTTTGTCAGTTCATTGGCAAAATGCGTCAATAAATTAGACTTTGCACCTTTAAGACTTCCTCATTGCATTCTGGCATTCTGTTTACTGTCTATCAGTCAGTCACTTAGTCATTCAAGCAGTTAGCTCAATATGAATGCATCAACACTCTCCAATGCCTCTGTAAATACTCTTATTTAAGACTACAAATGTTTAGCTATAGCTATTGGCCATTATTATTGACGACCAATACTTTTCATGATATAAATGTACCTTTATTCTACTAAGTAGTATATACAAAATGTTAAGAAACAAAATTGCTTTTGTAAATAGTTTATAGTTTCTCTCAAGCTCCCTGAGTCGTACTTCTTTCTATTATTAAAAACTCTTACAAGGTCGATTCAAGCAACTACAATACAATAAAACCCAAGATCAAACGATCACAAATCTAATACACAGATAGATAACTTATAAATATTGTAGTATATACTACAATATAAACTTTCATAGTATTTAACCATTCAACCTCTTGTTCATAAAACTTTTGCCAAAGATCAAAGAAACAGAGCTACATACACAAGACTATAATTTTATAGTACATAATAATATTTTTTCTCATTGCTTTTGTCTACATATTGTAGATAGTAGATACAATAGTATACCAGCATAGATCGTTCAGGTGTTAATTCAATTATGAAGTTGTTAACTGAGTTGTTTACGTAGAACGCAAATAGAAAAGTACGATTCTAGAATACGAGTACTACATAAAACTCAAACAAGATAGAATGAACATTGATTGCAGTTTCACTGCAAGATAACATACCCTTCAGGAATAGTATACATAGAGTTATGTTTTAATAAAAGGGAATTCCTATATATCCTAAAACATCCAAATGAAATTTATTACCCTGCACGAATGTTGATCGAGTATTCATTTGTTTCAATTTAAACACATATTTTGTTGACAATCTTATAATACTTTAAAGTATGAGAGTAGTTTGGAAAAGCTAAATAATAATTGAGAGGTTTATATGGCAACTGTATTGATATTCAATATTGTACATTAAATTAAGTTTAACCCAAAGAATCTCAATTATTACCAAGGAATATTATTGGATAAACAATTCGCCTTACAAGCGTTACAAACATCAAAGCAAAGTGATAATATCTACGAGAATTCGAAATAGTGTAACAGGTATAAAAAATACTAGAAATATAAAAATCTCCAATAATTGTCTTGATTTGAGTATACTACTTGAAACTTCGACATTAATAATAGCACTGATGAACACCTTATGTGATTATTCAAAATAAGGATTATCATTAAGTTTAAAGTTTAGTGTGAACAAAATAATAGTAAAAAAAAACAACTAATAAATGATAATAAAACAACCCAATTATATAAATTATAAAAACAAACTTCTTCATTCATATCCATTTTATAATCTTAATCTATTCTTCTTTTATAAAAGAACAAAATATTTTTATGCAAATATCCATATCTTTAAGACTATAAACCTGATCAAATCGAATGCTAAATATTTTCGCATTGAATCACGAAAATTGATTTGATCAATAATAAAAAATAAAAATTCTAAAATAACAGGTTAGTTTACATTTTGAGATTAATTTACGCATCAAATTTAATAAACTGAAAATGGTATATGGTAGTAGACAAAGGCGAAAACATATTTGTCTATTTGATCACTTTAGAGAAGACTTCATTTTTGTATGATTAGATTAGTAAGTTAATTGGCAAAAATTACTATATTTTATGTTAATAGATCATCTCTGAAGCCTATAATATTATTATAGAACATTTCATGCTGTTTAATTTTTCTGTTTTGCCTCAAAGAATCAATAAAACAAACAGAACTAATAAATGAAAACAAATTTAATTGATCAATTTTATACCTTTCACAATACTTCGTTTGAACAGGTATTGTCACTTTGTCTTGGTGTTTGTTTCACATAGAATTTTGGGTATTGTAATATATAAATTGAAATGATAAGCTTGATTAGGAGGAGACCAATCTGTATATCTTTTATTGTAGTTACATAAATGCTATGATATTGTCCCATCCAGCTGGTATGTAATGTATGTCAAAATCACAGTTCTCAGATGCTTTCCGTAGAAAAGTCATTTTAAAATCATAACATATTTTGCCTAATTACATTCATCATGTACCTTTTTGTAAGGAAAACTTAGATTAATTTCTTGTCAATTTTCATATCAAAATAAAAATGGAAGTTTTTTTTTTGGGGAAATATTTGGCATTTCCTAAGATATTCAAATGTTACTTAAGAAATCAATTTAAAATCACAATAACTGCCATGGTTGGGGTGAAAGGTATCCAAACTTCGGTGAACAGAAGTTTATGTTCTGTGTCTTGTATTTACTCATTATATATCTCGTTGTGTTAACAAAATCTTTAAGAAAAATAAATACAAGTAAGTAAGTGACTGCTGCAACTACACAAAACATACGTACTGAATACACTGAAGATAAAACAAAAGTCAGTAGTACAAATGTTTGTATGAATGCAGGTGTGTTTATTTCCATATGTATATTGTACAATATAATAATAAGAACAAAACAATAAAACTTGACAGCAGTAAAATACTTGTCAAGGTCCTTTAAAAAATTGCCACATTACAAATACATACATACATTTATACATGAATGTATTATATAT
This sequence comes from Amiota communis, assembly GCA_037043315.1. Taxonomy (NCBI): domain Eukaryota; kingdom Metazoa; phylum Arthropoda; class Insecta; order Diptera; family Drosophilidae; genus Amiota; species Amiota communis. Next base: position 1,926,951 of record JBAMAV010001386.1, on the reverse strand, counting down.
TATAATTACTGTATTTATGTATTGTATATACACAAATATATCTGAGTACCACTTGTAACTTTGTGTGTATGGTATAAACGTATAACGATGTTCACATCACGCTTACGTTACTTAAGCTCTTTTTTGAAATACTTTATTATTATTTATTTATTTATTTCTTTATTTTCCTGTGTTGTTGTTATTATTGTTCTTATATATTGTTCTGGTTACTGTGCATTTTTATGTATGGATCTGTGTATCTGTGTGTATTTTTAAGTGATATTTGTTGTTGTACAATATAATGGGCTTTTATTCTTGTCAGATCTGATCTGATGATCAGCATGAATGACTGACTGGTTAACAAATAATGTGCGTTGCCTCTTATTACCTTTGAATTACCGAGGGAAACATTTTAACGACATCAATGCTTAAATACACAATTTAATTCAATTCAATTGAACCAACAACAAACGCGGGAACAACAAGCTTCTGAAACACTCATTCAATTCACTCACAGACTCACATACTCACACATCACTCAAATAACATACATACGTACTTATGAACCTACTACATAAGCATTGTAGTGTACCTAGTATCATTGTTTGTATGTTTATTTGTGTATATACATAGGTACAATATTTGTTGAATTCAATACTTCTTTATTTACCGGTTTTTTGTTTTCTTTTTTATGTTTTATATTTTTATTATTTTTTCGTTTAAATCAACAATCAACATTTTGAGCAAATTTTTATTTGGCAAAAAAAATAATAAAATTATTAATAAATGTGTGCAGTAATACAGACAAAAATTTGATGATCTCTTGACTGAAATTAATTTTTATAAATTTGAATTTTTGCTGAAATTGGATTATTTTTCTTCGATTGCTTTTAATACGCCCAAAAAAAGGAACATTAAATTTGATTTAAAAAACAGTATTCAAATATTCATTTAGTGAAGCGGTTGTTAACCTTATTTGCCATAGACCAAACAAATTGTTTGACAGAAATATATGGGACTAGTTAATCTGGGCAGACGCTGTCCTGCCTACTATATATTGTAGATCACCTTTTATCTATTCGCGACTACAAACATACAGACACAGATTTTGACTCACTGTATTTAGGCTATTATACCCAAATCTAAAAGCTTCGATGTTATTTTCAACTATCAAGAGAACGTCTATGTAAATTTTATGATTACTTTGAGGTCCATTTGTGTTGTTTTCAGTGAATCACCATTCAAATACTTCTGATGTACTAGTCAAAAGACCATTGTTATTTGCATCTAATCAAGGATTTTAATTTAAATTTACTAATTTAATAATTGTAATACAGAAATTTGATATGTAACTCTTTTTAAAGGTTTGTTTGATGCTTCGAAATATTGTACGCAGAAAAAGACTTTATTTTCTATACAAAGAGCTGCGCAAGCACTGTAAAATTATTTTGTAAGCCATTGATTGTACTTTCAAATACTGTGTCTCATGTTCTCTTTCACAACAAAACAAATACTGTAGTGAGAAAAATTTTTGATGTGCGAACGAATACTGCAGAAACAAGCAATAGAACTTTTAACCATTAGAATTATAGAACAAAACTAAAGTAGACGCACACTTTAATGGTTTTAATGATGGAATATTATGACGCTTGGTTTTATGTGTTTTTAATAAATCAGTGATGTATGTATTTTCAATCTTTTATTGGAAAAATAAAAAGAAATAAAAAATAAATTGGAAAATGTTCTACTCCACTCGCTGTGTTTGGTTCAATTTCTCGGTATTTTACTTCAAGGATTGCTCTGTTTTGATTTTTTGTTTCATAATAGAACTCAAGCACTGTCAAACATTATAGCAAAAACTTTCCAAATGGTGCAGTGTTTGTTTTGCTGGTAAAACTTTAAATAGAACTTACTAATTTGTTGTCAATGCTACACTGAAATATAGTGCTTGGCAGTACTGTACAGTAGCGAAGTGTACTGAATAGAACCATTTGTGCAGCTCTTTGGTATAGCTTAAATTGTATAAAAAACATTTTTTTATTCTTTACTTAAAATAAATGTTGAAGGGTGATGAATAAAATTATAAAAATGTGAATATTTTAAATCGTTTACTCCAATAACATTCCAAGAATAACATCGTCATTATCAGCATAATGTGGTTTGCAATATATTATTATTATTATTTTTTTTTTGTTTTGTTATAAAAATACTTCTTAGTAATATACTCATATATTCACACATACATATTTGTTACATACATACATATGTATTTATATTCATAAGTGTAGTATGTATGTTGAAGAGTATAAAATTCCAAGTAAAGATGGCTTCACTTGGCTTATCGTCAAAACGTATAAATTTGTAGTTTTAAAGCAACAAAACAAACAAAAGAAAAAAAACGAAAAATGAAACCAAAGAGTGAGTGCATTACAATAAGAACGAACGAGAATAAAAATGCTATTTTGCATTTTTGATAAGACTCTTGATAAAAGCAGAACGAACGAAAGCATTTTGCAGAACGTTTCCGCTAAATAAATACACTTCAAGTAAGTGAGTAGTAGAAGACATAAAGAAGACAAAGAACAAACTCATATGCTGATAAGACACTTTTGACTTCTTCCAGATAAACCAGAGCAACGGTCATAATACAATACAATTATAATAAACAATAACAACAACATCAACAGAAACAGAAACAACAGAAACTGCAAGAACAAAATCAGCTATTTTCAAAAATGCTTTGTAGATATGTACCATATAATATGAAGTTATTATAAATGACATTAGAATCCAAATTGTTCTTTACCCTTTACATATTCAGCATTATTACATATATAAGTTTTTATACTTTTTACGCAATTATATGCCACAAATCTCTCTTTTTTTCAAAAGACATAAACTCACGAAATCAATATTGTTGTAATAATTTTTATCTCCCATACGAATTTAATTTTTCTGTTTCAATATTTCTTCGATTGATGGTAAATGTTTCTCAAAACATTTTAAGTCATTGTAGATCTTTGATAACCCTAAGCTCCCAAACCATTGATTTGGTCTAACAGTTTGATTTTAAATATTTGTAATTTTTAATGCATCATTCATAGAAAGATGTTATAGATGCATTTCAAGTTTTATGTAATCCATAATCAAATTCATTAAAATTTCAAATATTTTAACAATTTATACAATATTTTTGTAAATTTTCACATGCATCTTGAGATACACTTGATTGAGTATAGCCAAGATATTGTATCATATCAATGTCTGTCTGTCTGCCATATTCACTATCACTCTCTTATGATCATTGTGAATATTCCAAAAACAAAACTTGTTTGTCATTTCTTTACAATTTCATGACACTTTTACCCCGATTTTAACATTAAAGTTTTTGGTTTTTTATGATGTTCATTTCGTTTTGTAATAAAAATTCATTTCATTTGGTTTTATATTGTAACATGTCTTTGTTATCGCTTTTCTTGTGTAAATTACAACAATGCATACAATCCAGACACACAGACAGACAGACGAGTATCTTAAACAGAGAGAATTCCCTCATGTTGCCCTAACTAAAGTCTTAAAAGAAGACAAACAACAGACAAAAAAATGATGATAGCGTACTGCACTTTCTTACTAAGTAAACAATTTTGTTGTCATTTTGTTACAGATAGTTTTTATTTCTGTTGTTGTCATCATCATCATTATCATCTTTGGCAGCCATTACTTTGCTCAAGATAGCATGAGCATAGTAAATACAATATATCACTCAATGTAAGTACAATATATTGTATCGTATATTATGAAATATCTATCAAGCGGGTTGGAAGTTCAACTACATTATTTGTTCTTTTGCTGTTCGTTATTTTGTTATTTCAACACTTTCGATTTCATTTCATTTAATTTTGTTTTATTTTTCATTTTTCATTTTCTTATTGTCTTTGTTTTCTTCCATATCATTCATTTATTTATTGTATTGTATATTTGTTGATGTCTCTTGTGCGGCCCCCGGATGCAAACGCGACACTTTATACAGTTTTCACTTTCGATTTTAGTTTTTCTTCATCATTATTTTCCCCTCCTCATTTTTCGTTCTTTTTCTATTTTTACCATTTTAAATTGAAAAATAATTTGAAAATTTATAACTCAAAAAATAATGGTTTGTGGAATTATTTATTTGTTTACCATTCAAGAATTTCATTTTCACTAAGCGTTTTGTCATAGTAAATAGAAAGGGAAAACATTCTGTCAACAATGTACCCGGAAATGCGGATTGGTAGCCTGCATTTTACTCAAATATTTATAAAGTTTCATACTAAAAACTTTTCTGCTGGACCTGACTAAGTGATTGTGTTTGCTCGCCTCGCCTCGCCTGCGGTTCTAATACAATTGAAGAGTCTATAAATTCCTAATTGGATAGAATAGGATAGCATAGAATGGTGATTCCAACAAAAAAGGTAGGGCAAGCTGTCAATGTTTTAATTCGAAAAAAAACCTTGTTTATGTCTCCTAATGGTCATATTTTTGTGGCCAGAGGTTCTGATAATGTCTGCAAGTGTTCCATTTGGTGTAGAAGTTGTTTAAGACTACTTTTTTCTTGTTAAAAGAAATTATTAAAATTTATTTGTTAAAAAAAAAATTTAATGTAAAATCCTTTAAATTCAATTCAATTAAATTATTTAATTATGTTGAATTTATATCTTGTTAACTCACACACAATCGCAATACCGACATCCTGTTTCGACAAACTCGTTAAGGCGTTAACAAGCTAAGTAGAATGCAAAAATTATGAGAAGAAGGACAAAATATTGTAACTCAAAAGGCACCGCCACATTTCTACAACTTGCATATGAAATGAAGAGAAAAAAAATCAAAGTGCAACAACTAAGCCAACACTTGATTACGTATAAAACATACTAGTAAGTAAGTATCTACGTATCTACTCAATACTCATAATATTCATTTTATGCATGCACTCAACTCGTTAAGCATAGTCAGCAATCATAAATTTAGTATCTTACACTACCTTCATCGTTTATTCGCATTTTATTTATTTATTTTTTATATTTTATTTTTATTAATAATAACAAGCTTTATACTACTACTACACACTCCTCCTCTCTCAGAGGATTCATGTTTATGATGAAAAAAAACACAACACACACATGTTGATGATGATGATCATGTAGTACCACATTACTATAGTACAATAGTAGTAAGTAGTAGAAGAAGTAACAACAGCCGCTATATGTATATAGAATTGTATATGCATACTACAAAAGTGAAAATCATTTATATGCGCATAATTTTAATAATTTCAAGTTAAAAACCACTCAGATGCGTTGGGTTTTGTTGTCTACTGGTTCTGCCGGATGATGATGATGATGAGCAACCACCAACTGGTTGAGATTGCTGCCGCCTCCTTTATATATTGTAACAAATGCACCTTACCTTGCCTCATGGTCAGATACAAAAACTTTATACTATTTTAGAATCCTGTGTGTGTGCTCTCTGATGATGTCGGACGTAATTACAATTTTCCTGTTTTACAATCAAGCAAACGTTCTTGGTTGTTTTGTTTGAATTTTGCATATAAATATTCTTAAATAATTGTAATCAGGCTCTAACTTAATCAATGTTAGTACAAGTACTAAAAACTTGTACGTGTCTTTTGCAAAGTTGTGGTTCTGACCGAAGCCAACATGATCAGGCGGCATGGCATGGCATGCCATCGAAATATGGTATCAAAAGCCAACTACAACAGACCGAATGTCGACAGTTTAAGTTAACCAAGTTGCCAGCCTCTTTATTTAGCTTTAAAATTATTATTGTTGCTGTTTACTACCACTACATACAAAATAAAAATGTATCTGATAGTGGTGGTGTTGTCGAGTTATGTTGTATGCAGCAAGTAACTACTACAACTTCTACTTAAAAAAAAAAAAAACTACCTTCGTAAAATATATAATTATGTTGTTGCATTGATACGCAGTAGCAGAGCGGAGCGCGTCTGTGCTTTAACTTTATAACTTTGATCTGGTCAACTCAGTTGGGCAAGACTGAGTCTCTTGGTTTTTTTGGACATTGGGGTCTCTTTGGCAGCATTGACAGCAATGTATCTGAAAATCTCAACAGTCAGTTTCAAGTTGTGATTTTCACTTGTTGCTGAGCACTGTAGCTGATTTCGGGTTTTCCCTTTCTGTAGTTTTTTTCCTCTTTTAGCATATCTTATTTTTTGAGATTTTAAACCACCCAAAATATGATATCTTATGGCCTTTATTACGCAAGTAAACACCACGGAAATGAATTTTTAATAAATATTGTTTGGTACATATATTTATTGTATAATTTTAATATGTTCAATTACTTCACAATTGAATGAAATGAACGCACGCGCAGAAATGCTTTTTGTCCTTCACAACTCAAAAAATGAAATAATATAAGAAGAAATACTTAAAGGTCGTTGAAATGTCATAATGTACTTAGAACAAAATGTATGAACAATAGACTTATTACTGATTGTTTAGTTGAATTTAACTTTTATAAAACGTGATTAGTAATCTATCTATTGTATATGGTATATGTACATACGTATAACACAATATATTGAAAAATTACAATTTGTGGCTAAAAGTTGTATATGATTAAAAAAAAAAAATCAAACCAATGGAACAAAAATGATGAAATTTAGACAGCATATTCATTTAATAGCACAGATAACCATACGTTAGGCAAAGCGCGATTGTTCGCGAGTTCACCCAGAAGCCTTAAGGTCCATTGTGATGCCTGATAAAACGTGAAAGGGTATGGTGATTGCGAGGCATAATCCACTACTGTCCCAGAGATTACCTTCTTTCTCTAAAACCAACCTGAAGAGTCTACGAACAGATCCACGTCCCACAAACGACATTTTGCCAAACTACCCAACCCATCGAACAACGAATTCCCGATAAAGGGTGCCAACGGGACACTATTACTAAGCCTACGCTGCGTGCCCGTCTGTCTGTCTGTGAGCTCTATCTCATGAACTGTAATAGGTAGACACTTGAAATTTGCACAGCAATTCTTACAAAAACTGTATTGCCGACATATTCCTGACAAACTGCTTCCCAGTTGGACATAAAACGTTCCTTATGGGATTTAGCTGCTTTTTGTTCACAAGTTCGATAATGTGCTTCGAGACGTGCATCACGATGTGCTTGAGTATTGAGTACGGAACCCTTCATGTGCGAGTTGGACTCACACTTGATGATATGTATGTCATTTGATATTACACTCTTAAAAAAGTTGAATGGTGGATCTAAGTTCGCATAACATATAAAAGTAAGAGGCAGTTTTTAGGATCAATAAACTGTTTGAATATCTTTAGCACTACAATGTACAATAGAAGGCCTATGCTTGTCTGAAATAAACGAGCAATTGGAAGCAATACTAGGAAATTAAGAATGAAACATTAGAAATGAAATGCGCATGTCGGAATATTTAAAGAATTGCAAGCAATACCCAAGCCACGAAGTACAAAATTGTTATCTAATTATACTGTGTAAACTCTATATAGCGACAAGTTAAGTAAGGGACAGTGCATTTTACAGCGTTATTGGAAGATATCGTTACATGGAGAGAAGAAAATCATTGTATGAAGGTAAACCAACGAAAGTCGAGTAATTTCGACGTATCACGGGTGTGTTATTAAATCGAGTGACGTTATATAGAGTTTACACTGTATTAAATTTTAAGTATGTGGGTTGTTTTACCAAAACATTCATTTATGGGTATACATATTATTCTAATACCCAATAGAAGGCGATTAAAACTACACAAATCATAAACCCACATACATTTTTGGTCAATATAAACTGATCTATATATCTATGTTCACCAATTGCCTGACTGACCAAATGAAAGTTTTTGAATATGTCGGTTTAATTAAATTGGTTTCAAACATCTGTATGTTTTTTCTTTCTCTCTTTAACGCCTGATCTTATCATCAAACTTACTTCCAAATTTATAGAAAAAGTATATTAATTAAATGAAATTTCAAATTCTCTTCAAGCAATTTAAAACAATTTAAGTATAATCGATGAAAACGAAAGACAAAACAAAAACCAAACAACTCACTAATTTAAGAAACACGTTCTTCTAATTGGAAATGTGTAAGAAAAGATAAAACCATAACAACTTTGAGGCTTATAAAATTAATCGATTCAATAAATGAATGAATAACTGAAAGTATAGTAGATAAAAGCAACAGCAAGATACTACACAATGACAGAGATACTATTAGTACTTGTCTGTACGAGTATGTGGTGCTGCAACAACAATCCAATCTTCAAGCCAAACCAATTCAATGAAGCGATCTACAACGCAAAAAAGAGTTAAGTAACATAAGAAAAGAAATCAAATCAAATCACAGAAAAAACTTCTGGTGTCTCTGTAAAAATAAAATTAATAACAATAAATTATTAATAATAATGATTATGGAAGTAGAGATACAGATAAATAGATACATGTAGATGACTACATTCATAAATGCCATATAAGTAAGTAAGTATAGAAGAAATCTTTTATATATGTACATATGGTATACATTGCATTCTTAAGAGTTAAGAGTGTGCAATAAACAGCTTGGCGACACATGTAGAAGTTTTAACCGACCAACAGACAACCGCAGCAAAATAACCACAAGTCGAGTCATAGATTAAAAGAACTAACTTGACTAAGTTGTTCTTGTTGTTGTTGTTATTGCAGTTCTTCTTGATTATAGCCACTTAACCTTCGCATTTGCAACGCAAACAGTTTCTGCATCTGTATCTTTACTTTACCATACTATACTATACTTTACTATATATATCTACTACCAAATGAATACCACACTTCTACTACTATCTACTTATGTTATAGAAAACATCTTGCGAAAGAGATGAGTGGAGGGATGGTGGAGAAACAAGATCTGATGATGCGACTCCATTAAGGTGCAACCAAGTAAAAGTATCTATATGTTTGTGGTGAGTGTGTGCATGTGAGTATAAAAATTAATTTTGTACACTTTATGATAGGCGAAGACTCGTTTCTTATAGCAAATACCTATCTGACTGCCTGCCTGCATGGTTTAGCTGCTTCCGATCTGACTATGATCAGTTCAAGTGAACTGCAGCATCATCAGTTTCAGCATAGGACACATTCATTGTTTATTTGTATACATTTATATCAGTATGTCTGCCTATGCATCTATCTATCTATTGTATATACTTTTATCTGCATTTTTTTGTTCTTTTCAGCTCTTTTTGCTTTTTATCGATGAAATCGAATTAAATTTTAGTGCGTGCGTGTTCAAGTGCGTTGTTGCCGTCTTCTTCATCGTTGGCAACACCACCACCATCATCATCAACAACATCATCAGCATCATAATTATCTGAAGAGTTGTGTCGAGTGTTGTGCATTGAATTGAATTGTACTACATATTTGTATCTTTGTATTTGTGAACTATTTTAGGCACGCAGACTTCTTTTCAGTTTCTAAACAAGAGATAAACACCAACAACTACAAGTGGGGTGTGTTCAATGACACACAACACATGTGTGTGAAAATCTGTGGAGCGTGCGCAAGTTACAAAATTTGTATTATAAAGAGAAATGAATGCCACATTAAGTGAAGTTCAAAAAAAAAAAAACAAATCAATTTATTTATACCATTTTCATGTATGCTTACATATTTTATACTATTCTAACGATTGAACTTTTAAGATACCAAATAAATTCTATTACAAGGATAGTATTTTATTTCAAGAAAGTATATTGTCTAAAAACTATTAGAAGCCCATTTTAGGGCATTTGTGGCCTTAGAAAAGAAAAAAAGCCTAATTGCACTTGTAAAGTTTATTCATTTGAATATTTATACCATCATATACATAGGCCCCTCTGTGATGGATGAGGGAGATTAGTAAGTGCTTTGATCCGAATATCAATGCCCGTAATATTGATGCTTAAGCAAGTGAAGGAACAACACTTTCTCAATAAAATATATTATAATCCGTATAATGACCCATTCACATGGGAAAATGAACTTGAAATTCCTTAGGACCCACCCAACCCAATTTCTTTCCCTGACAACAAAAATCGTTAGCTTCCACCAACAACAACAAGTTGTGTATTTTTCCCTTTCAGTGGCAGCAACCATTCAAATCAAATTTTCCTTCTTTTCTTCAACATACACGTACTACAAACACAAAAAAAAAACTCTCGAATTGAATAAAATCAGCGAAAGTATATTGTTCGAGAGACTTGATTCCCTACTTTAAATATACTATGTAAGTTGTTGTTATTGTTGTTGCTGTTATCGTGTGTTATTGTTATTGTATTTACCTTTTAAATATTATTTTGCCAACAGAAAACCCAAATGCAACTTGTATTAAGCAAAACAGAAAACAAAAATAAAATATTATTTCCAAGAAATTATTATGTGTATTAGCAACGTAGTACTACACCAAACAAAAATGAATGTGATCATTGATCGAGAGAGGTGGAAAGAGCAATGGGGAGCAGCACCATGTATGAGATACATTGTATTAATATGGGTAACTAAACAATGAAGACGAAGACGACGACGACGATCATGTCGAACGTCGATTGCAACAAAAGATGCTTTAGAAATGAATTTTTAATGAATGAAAACAAGATCTCGATACAATTGCATTCACTGCTGTAGCTGCTGCTGCTGCTGCAGCTTGCTGTTGCTCCCCAGTGCTCCCCGTTGCTTGCTGTGTACACTTGTTGTAGTATGTAGTATGTAAGTATCTGAGCAGGGCAAACTTGCTTTTGGGCTTGAATTGCCGCTTGACTACATAACGACAACCGACCACACCGAGCATCAATCGGCAACAATAACAACAAATTATAATGAAAACCTGTTGTAATAATTGCAGCTTATTTTTCTTTTTTTCTGTTTTTGTTTTTTATTTTCTTTTTGCTGCTGTTGCTGCAAAAAGTTTAGAGTATAGTGTATGTATGTTAGTATCATGTACTAGAGTCTGTGAGTTAACAAATTTGTTTTTTTTTTCTTCTTTTCTACTATTGTTTTGTAGTATAATAAACTAAGTCGACGACGACGACGATGTCGGTCGGTTAAAGTTAAAACAGACTGCAAAATAAACAAATAATAAAATAATTGCAGACACAGCTGCACAAGCGTAGTACAATATAGGTAGTATAAAACTAAACAGATACAAAAATATATAACCAAGTATAAAAATATCCATATGTATGTTATGGTACAGATCTATCTGTACATGAACAACAGCATTCACAATAATAAAAGATACATACTACATAGATACATTGATCTAAGTGCAACACTTTACTATTATCTATCGTTTAGCCCCCATACAAATTGTAATGATTTTAAAGCGATTTACTCGTGTTGCCTGCCTGTATGGCTGCATGCCATCTTCATCTCCTAGTTCAGTTCTCCCTCCTACTTCCACTTATTCCTCCTTAAACAGATGCACACTCCAGCACTTCACTAACTTCATCGTTTCTACATCGTTTGTACATCGTTTGTTGTTTGATAGTCAGATCTCTTGTATTTGTATCTGTGCATGCTCTGTGTATCTATGCCTACTACACTACTAAGTCTGATGTCTGTCTTTATGGTATTGCTTCTGGTAGCTCACTTTTTTGCTTGTTCTATAGTGTGGCTGCACGTACAAGCAATCAAGAACGTTTTGAACTCTATTCTTTGCTTAAGTTCATGTATCTAGTATCTATAGTAAGTATCTATACAAGTCTCTGTGTATGTTTGCAATTGAATTTTCGCAAAAGACGATGACTACGACGATTGAGTGATGTGCTTTCTGCTGTTGACGTCGTCGTCGTCGTCGTCTATATCTCGATCTAACTAATCGATGTTAGTATAAATGTATAGTATGTAAGAGACCTTCGTTCGCCTATTAAGTACAATATAACCAGACAAGGCACTTCCTATGAACTCGTTTATTATACTTACTAACGCAGAATGCGCGTAGGTACAACAACTCAGATGAAATAAGTATCTCAAAGTGTAGTACATACATATATAAGTTTGTCGCCGCAATGCCGTCTTTTGTGTGGCGTAACGAATTGCATGAATATGCAGCACTGCATTTATGGTAAAAAGATGAAAATTAAGTGTAGAAAAAAGCAAAAAAAATTGAAGTAGAAATGAAATAAGGAACTTAACCACAATACAAAATATGGCTTGGTTAAAAGGGAGCACCAACAATCTTAACGATTTTCAAATGAAAAAACACATGCGTCATGCATACCAAATGACTTTTTATGACGCGTCTCACCAAAGTTCTGAGTCGAGGACAACGACAGTTCTTTCTGATCCTAACCAAAGTATAGTAAGCACATGCGAAACATAACATATGTATGTAGGTGCCACAACATTGAAGCAACAAGTCAACACTCATGTATGTACTTTGGTGCTCTTCTTGAGTGCCTTTACCACTACGAAATGAAATAAAATTAAAATGCAAAATATATTACAATGTAAAATAAAAGCAATAACAATGAGGAAGGTTATGTAGCGTTACAACATATAGTACTTCATAATTTATGTATGTCTAAGAATTATCATAATATAAAGAACATTTTAACGAAAGAAATAATTGATTTTAGATTTAAATTCAAAACGAAATGAAGGCAACAAAAACAATAAATATAGATTTGGGATACAAGAATTCACCGCCTATCCCGATCGTCCAGAACTTCGGTTTTTACCATAATTAACGGTATCTTTAAAATAACTGGTGATAACGCAACGCGTTCGACCAATTCACCTGGAAATTTGGCTTAGTTGTTATAGGCGATAATCTTTCCTTTTGATGAACACCTGTCAGCCGTTTTGCATGAGGCATTTTACTTCAATTTTAAATAGTATTCACCGAAACAAGCAGGACTCATTGTGCCTTATAATGGGCTTTGCTGTTGCTTAAAAGTATCGCCAGGTTTTTTACATTTATGTAGTGAAAATTGAAACTTCCTATGGCAGCACTATTTTTTGTGTGTCGTACAAATATGTTACAGTTGTAACTATACCAAAAATCAAGCAATTCTATTAAATCTAACGGGAATTTTACACTTATGCCTATATAAAGCATGCAACTGCAAGTTATCACTAATTCTAATTCTTCTAGTCATATCTTGAGTTATTTTGTATGTATGTTATGCGGATGTGTAGATGCTTTTAAATTCTTAATAGATTAAGGGATACCGGCAATTATTAATTTTAAAATGTCCAATATATATATATTCAATTCTGGTGACTTGGGTTCAATCATGAACTTGGACTCCAATGTCTCTGAGATAGTCCTTAATCAGCATCGAAGTGTGTTGCAAATATTGGTCATGCCAACAAACACGCATACATACATCTATATATATATATATAATCGTAATCATTTTCCTGTCTGTGCACGCTAATCTCAGAAACGGCTTAACCTATATGAATGCGGTTTTGACTGGTGTATTGTAGCATGCTTCGTGTAACATTTAGCTCTTATTTTATCGAAATCGACTTACTAAATCAAAAGATATTCATATTTTTAATTCTATTGCCGACTTTTTGTCTGACTTTCGAATGTTTTCCTTTTTTGCTGCGCGCCAACAATAAACATCTGATAATTAGGAAAAAAATTAACAAAATACACGCCATTACAAACATATTTCAAATACCACGCGTACGAAGTCGTGAGCACAGCTAGTGTATTTATAAGAATATTATTTAATTTATTGAATATTGATTAAAAAATCAAGCCACAAGTGTATGTGAATTGTGAAGAATAATTTGTTATACTTACTACTATTTTTTGTTTATGTATTATTTATTTAGAATCTATCAAAGAAAATGTAGGCTACTGCCTAAAAAAAAAAAAAAAAAAAAAGGAGGAGGGAAGTTCCAAAGGATGGTAGAGCTTAATTCTGCGGCGTTGTTGACTGCTATCCAGGAGTTGCACTTCGAGGACATTTACTAGGATCTCAAGTCGATATTCATAGCGGCGGCTATAAGCAAATTTATACTGCTATGAACACCACTGTACATCTGAATAGCATTGATGCATTTAAATTATTATTCATAGCCGGAAAAATTTCCCTTTACAATGTCAAAGATGAATTATGGAAGTCTAGTGATATGGACAGTTCAATCAAGAACTTATTAATTCAAATTTTGTGCAATTCTTCGGACATTTAGAAAATAAATCTAAAAAATCTAGTACAAATAACGAATAATCTTAGTCAAAAACAACATTATAATGAACCATTCATTTATGTATCTAGATTTCAATAACACAATAAAAGACACATGGAGGGGCATTGGGAAACGTACTCACGTATCTCGTAGTACAAATTAATGAATTTTCGATGTTAAAATAAAAATAAAAAAAATAAAAAACATTGTGCTTAATTTCCTCAATTTGTTTGTCTTCAATTTCATTTAATTTCGTTTTTTTTTTTTTTTATTTAGAAAGTAGGTGGTTAGCTCCCAATAAAATTTTATTATGCTATGCAGGTGTATTTTGTATATGAGAGAAGAAAATATACACAAATAAAAAAAAATAAAGAGTAAAGTGGCGCTATATGTTGAACACGCTAAACTCTTTTTAAAGGCGTAGAAATGATATCAACATTACATAGATTTCGACTTCATGTGGTTTCATTTTTCAAGAGAAAAAAAAAAATCCATAACAAATGGAAAGAAGATACGTACATCAATGGATCGATGTGTGGGTGTTTGTGTTTCTGTAATTTAAAGCCCAATGAGAGTAGAACTAGAAATAGTAAGAAAAATCACTTAAATCAATGTCAGTATATGTAGTATCTACAGGATATATCTGTCTACATATGTTTGCTGCACATCAAGTTGTCTGTCATGTTCAGGCAAAGCAGCAAATGTCTAGACATTTATGTATGTTTGTTGTATGTATCTTTGAAACAATAATAACGTAGCGAGAAAAAAAAGAAAAGAAATGAATCTTATAGTACGTACTAGTATCTCCGACACTTCTTAAATGTTAAATGTACAACTTAAGATACAATTCATGATGATGACTCTTAATCCAGATACATGAAATCTACAAAATACTATTGCTATTGAAGATGCTGTTGCTGCGGCGACTCACTGATGACATGTTGCTCATTTCTTTCTTTGTTGGTTGCTTGATGCATCTTTGTAGCTTTACTTTGTATCTACAATAGTACTATATATACGTAATTGTAAATGTTCAAATGTT
Organism: Amiota communis; assembly: GCA_037043315.1. Classification (NCBI taxonomy): domain Eukaryota; kingdom Metazoa; phylum Arthropoda; class Insecta; order Diptera; family Drosophilidae; genus Amiota; species Amiota communis. Next base: position 1,911,710 of record JBAMAV010001386.1, on the reverse strand, counting down.
GACAGACGAGAACGGCAGTGCTTCTTAAACATTTTATTTTATTTTTTTATAATTTTTAAGTATTTTTAGCTTTGTTTTTATTGTTGCTACTAGACGTCAAGAAGTCAGACGAGGTGGTGCTACTGTGTATGTATGTATTTATAAAAAAAAAAAACAAAGAAACTTGAAAACAAAAGTGAAAAATAAAACTTTAATTTTAGTCTGTGGTAGCAACAACAGTTGTTGCAACAGTGATAATTGCCACCATTGCTAGAAGTTGCAATGCGTCGCCAAAATGTCGTCGTCGTCGTCGTCATCAGCAATAGCAACAGCAATAATAATATTAACATTAGTAAATACAGTAGCCTTCAGCAAATGCATTTGCAGTTGTATCTTGCCACACTTGGCCAATGATTGAAAGTTTTTTCATACCCCTGTTTATCTTATTCATCACATAGACACACACATGTATATATGTACATATGATTTTCTTGTAATGTGTGTGCATTTAGTATCTCCTCACATGTTCTTTATAATTAAAGAAAATAAAACATGAAAAAACTTGAATTTCTTGGCATTGCAACAAAGTAACACAAAGCAACTAACAAAAAAAAAAAAGGAGCTCCATGTCATAAGTCTGCTGCTGCTGCTGCTGTTGATCATGATAATAATGATTATCATGCAACAAAGGAATCCAACAACAAATGAAAAGAAATATTAATGAACTTTAACATGGCACCCACCATCGTAGTTGCTTTTATACATTTTAAATATACAAGAATAATACATGTAGTAGATACATTTAATTTATCTACACAGTGCAATTACCAAACTCCACATGGTTGTTCTTTGATCTCATAATATACTGACTACTACATGTAACTAAAAATGTATAAGACAAGCTCCAATAAACGAGCATCAGCAGCATGTGTAACTCAAGATGAAAACCATCAACATTCTGTATCTTACGAGATACAGAAAGATACAGATACAAATATACCGCACGCAGTGTATTTAAAAAATATTTTTAGTGCATTTCCGCCTCAAAATGAGGAAGTCAATGCAAATGTATTGTGTGTCTGTGCTGTAGGCTGTATTTTGTGTAGTTTATTTTTGATTATCACTACTATTATTTTGATTATTTTTATAGTTTTATGCTGGCATTCAGATAGATATGAATATTAAAGATAGATGGATAGACATGGATGACTTGTATGTTGTACATATGCATGCATCACTACCCGCTGAGCGTTGATCTTTATATACCATAATAGGCAACTGTGTGTGATTGGTGTCGGTTTTTTCTTTGTTGAAAATTTTGTATAAAATTAATACAATCAAAAATTATAATCAAATCAAAATAAAGTGAACATTTCAAAATGTTCTGATCATCATCATTCGGGTTTTTTTTTTTTGTTATCATGACAATAAAATTAGTCAGTGTGATAATAGTTTTGAAATTAAAAAAAAATATATTATCTTTAGTTTCGATTAGTATGACTGTGACTCATTTAAGATAATAGATACCTACTTAATAATATTTACGTTGGGTAAACTAAATGATTACAAGGTTAGAGATATGAAGAAAACAATGTATCAACAATTAATACATTTATCAATTTTAAATCATCAATAATTTCGAAATTCATTAAATTAAATATTGTATTTCATAATTATTACAACATTTGTAGGTTACAAGTTAAAGTGATAGGTGAAACAATTTGATAATAATAACCTAAATTAATTTAGACCTTAATAAATAAAAGGCTGATAAGGGAAAAAATGTAAGTGGCCAGGAACATTGTTTTTGCAAGAAAATTGAGTCGTGACTTCTGTCTTAGCTGTATGGACTAACAGGACCGTGAGACAATCCAGCACTTATTCTGCATATGTCCAGTTCTAGTTAAGATCAAGCATTGGTACTTAGGATCACGGAGAATTCACATCAAGTAGGTATCAAAAATCTTTTGTTACAAACTCAGCACAGCTCTGGTATCACAATGGATCAAACTAATGTTCTTAGTACTTAGTATCTCTGTATTGTAATGCCTACACATGTATGTACCTACCTACAAAATTACAAGAATTTTTTTGTTTCTATAATGTGAAAAAGAAAAGAATAACCTTGACAGAATAACATATGCAAACCAAAATTACTTTCTAGCCAATCCAATTTTATATGTAAATTTTGTTGTTTTTTTGTTGGTTGTTTAATTATTTATATAAAAATCGGAAGTATTTCCGTTAATAAAGTTATAATAAAAAGAAACAAACTTAATCAATACATTTACTAATTTTTATTGACCTCTCAAAGAAACATCAAAAGTTTTGATTGACATTAATGACTCTATAAAACATAGTAACAGATAAATATGTCAACTTTATACAATCAAAATCAAAGGCAATGAACATCATCAATGAGAAGTTGTAATTTGAGAAAAACCAAATTTGTATTATAGAAAAAGTATTTCACTTCCGCTGTGGAAATAATGGAAAATTTCCTTTGTGTGGGAAGAAGTTGAAATTTAATTGAAACAAAATTTTAAATCAATTTCTTTTCATGGAAATTTTTTTATTATTGAGAGGACAGAACAACAATTTTGCGGTGTTCCACCAGAGGTCTTCATTTAAATACTCTATTGAACCTTGGCGATGCTTAATTTCTGTGATTGGACAAGAACTAAAGTATTGAGAATGTGCCAAGGTGCATTGGCAATGGTATATGGTTTAAGCTAGGGATGTAACGATTCAACATTTTGCCACACCAAATTCGACTATGGGATATTTATGGCATATTAAATAATAACCTTGTTTTTGTGATTGTCATCTCATAAAGTAGTAAACCAATTCAAAAAAATAAAGTTATTAAAAAAAATCTCAATTCTTATATTTGACTTTCTTCATATATTTATTCAGAAAGAAAAGAATCTTTTAAATGATGTCCAGATAATATAATCTGTTATACCAATCTTTTTGTATGAGACCTGTGGTTGAAAAAAAAATCGTTTTGAGGCGACAAGAACTATTCCGCAATATTTTTCAAGTTTGAGAATATCTTACCATTACTCATGTGAGTTTCTTAGAATGTTTGGATTTCTTTAATAAAATTCCACTTCATTTTGTTCAGGATGAGTATTAGTCTTGGGGTTTTTTAATTAAATTGTGAAACAGGTTTTGCGTCAGTTTTCGGTCAATAAATATCGAACTGCCGATTATTAAGGGGTGAATTTTATGAAAAAGAAAAGGCCAAGCACGTTACCACTCTAAAATCTGAACCACACAGCGACTCAAACTGGATGAATTGGCTTCTTCTGTACGACGACGTGTGGATTTTCGGTTCTCCCAAATTCTGCAATTTTGTTTGTTTAACGTAACCTTCGAGATGAGAATGGGCATTGTCAGAAAAGATGGATTTTTCTTTCAAAATCTGGGTTTTCGTTGAACTCATTTAAAGCCCTCTCAGCGAACAGTAAACTTTGAGGAAATTCATCCAGTTTCTATTCCATTTTTATTCGGAAGAATCACTCGATCAAATAAAGTGTAATTCTCTGAAAAAGAATTAACTTTTGTTCATGCAGTGATCAAACCAAAATCGGAACAATAGATGGCCCATCCTTTCTTGGTATTGGAATCTTTACATCCCTAACTTAAACAATGACATATGTAAGTGTTCAGTATGGGAATATACCCTCTGACTGAAAAGTAGTAAGTCCCGGCATGCTAAGCTACGGTCACGACGTGATGTTGTTCAAATGCAGGTCCGATCCGCACCAAACTTCACAGGAACACTCTTCATACTATGCTAGAGTTTCCCAGAAAATTTCATCAAAATCAGTTAGGCCATACTCAATTGATGAGCTGAGAAACATGTGGCAAATGATTTTTTATTTCTTTAGAGATGATTGATTATAAATAAATATTAAATGCTAATGAATGTAAAACATTTTATAATGAGCATATTCAATTAGTGACTATATGCCATTTTTATGTATGTATTATAATTTTACTTTGAACCTATCCTAAATCTTAATTAACTTTACAAATTTGTACAAAAAAGTTCTAAGTTGTAATTAAAAGATTTGTTGCGTATTTTTGTAGGTCCTGACCTTTAACGAAACTACTGACTTACATCTTTTGCGATTAGTTATTAAACTAAAATTTTTGGTCTTTAATTAAAACTTCTTTCCAAAAAACTAAAAACACATTTCGAAATTCATTAATCGGTTTATTTTTTTAAGCATGTTTCCTCAACATCACACATTTACAAAGAAATACTATTGGATAGATAGACAAATAGACATAGAACAGATAGATAGATATTGTATGACTTTAAAGTCAACATCAACTTACCATTTATAAAAATCCCAAAAAGATAAAATGTTTGTTTTTCTTTCTTAAATCGTTTTGGTGTTGATTTGTTGTGTTGTTGGTTATGGTATTTTTAAGTTAATCCGCTTCACGGTTGTTAATCCAATTGCGTGTCGCCAATAACAAATAGTAATACTACTACTAATAATAAAGAGTTTTGAACAATCGAACGAACGATTTTATTCTTTCTTAGAAGAAACGCTTAACACAAATTGGTAATTTTTATGCAAATAGTGAAAACGTTGTTCACAACTTTACTTTATCTCCTCTGTTTTTATTCTGGGTGCATGTGTTTCTGTTAGGTTCGGTTTACAACTAAGTAAAGGAGAGAAAACACTTTATTATTTTTTGCAATAACAAAAACTTCAAGAATCGAATGAACGAACATAAAGATCAATAGTACATAGTACTATGTATTGTTGTATAATTGATTAGTATTCAAGTCATTGCATTATAGACGACGCCTGACACCTGTATCTATTATTATTATTCTTGTTGATGATGTTTTTGCTTTTATATTTTTGCAATTTATTCACTTAAGTTAAATACGCGAAAAATTATTACCTTAAACCATAGTTAAATCTATATACTACTACTACATATACTATTTCTGTTCAACTTCAATTTGACTTTCAATAAATAAAATTTGCTGTTGTGTCGTTTATTTCTTTTTCTTTTTTTTTTTTAATAATAAATTCCAAAGTGAACGTGGTCTGCAAATGAATCAGAAAATAATAAAATAAAAAAAAAAAAAGGAAAAATTACAAATTGGCGAAAAACAAAAAGAAAACAATACAAATAATAAACACAAAAAAAAGGAACAGAAAAAGTATATGGTATATCTTTTTATATAGGTAGTATGTTATATTCTCTATGTATAGTTTCTTCTTATTGTTTGTGTATGCATAAAGTGAATAGTATGCTCAAAAGACACACACACTCACAAACAAAATCAATACAAATAAATAAATAGTTATAATTAAAGATTTCTTTGTGTGTCTTTATAATATTTTCAGTTAAAGCTTTTGTTTTGTTTCTTGAGTTGTGTTGTGTGTTGCTTTATGTTGTGTTTCACTTCGTTTTATGCTTTTCAATTGTTGTTGGTTGTGTAGATTTTGTTGATTCTTGGCAGCACTTTTCAAGTTGCTTTAAGAGTATAAAACATAAGTATATTTTCATAGTCATTTGGCTTTGCTGATCAAAAACGCGTTTCGCATGATTAAATACACAATTGTGTGCGTGTGCGTGTGTGTGTGTGTGTGTATAAAGAGAGACACTTTCAACTTTCGATCAACGTTCAATTCGCTGCCGCTTTTCAATTTGAAACTAATTGATTATTGTCATGTATTTTCCTTTCTTCTATTTTCAGCTTAACTTATTCAATCAAGCATGTTATTTGTTTTATTTTTTTTTTTGGTTTTGTTTTTGTTAAATTTTTTAGTAACTGTTATTGATTTATTTAAATTTATTTCTTTCTCCTCTTCCCACTTTGAGCTTTTATGTAAATTGAACACAGTTCGATCACAAAGTTGAAACACAAAAACTACAAACAACTTTAACAAAAAACTAAAAGTGAACGGTGGTTTTTTTGTGTATTTTTGTTTTTTAATAAAATTATTTTGCTGAACTAAGCACATTTATTTAAGTTAAGTTTATTTTTAAATATTATTTATTTTTACTTTTATAACCTTTCAACGCCACGCATAACCGCGAAGTCGCGTTGAGTCGGAATATAAGAAAACGGTGGATCGATGGATATTGTAAAGACCGCCGCCGCGCACTTACAAATAAAGGAGAGAAGTAGTAAGTTGAAAAATATCAACGAACGAAGAAGCAACAAGTTAAAAGAGAAAACAATTTTTTGTTGTCTGCTGCACTTGTTACGCGTTATTTTGTTTGTTGAATATTTCTTCACAAGCACGTTTCAATAATAATTGTATATTGTTTTTTATTATAATTATATTTGTAAATATTCTTTGCACACTTTATTTCTTTGTTTTATTTAATGTTTTTCTTGTTCTGTTTACAAAATTATAACAACGACAACGACGCGCGTCATACGTCTATACACGGCAAGATTCAAGACTTCTTTAACTTTGAAATTTAAAAATTTAAACAACACTTCATGCTCTTTGAGAGAGTATTTCAACTAACAGACGTTGCCAACTCAGTTCAAACTCTATGTTGGTTGGCAACGCAAATAACTCGCCACTCACTCACACTCTTCTCTTTAACTAACAACTCTTCGCTTCGAAAGAGAATAAAAGAGTGTAAAATAAGAAAATGCTCAATGCAATTACTCACTCGCATCTTATTCTAATTACTCAATTCCTCCTCCTGTTATCAAATGATCAAATGATTGAACAACGAGCGATAATAATAATTGGTATAACTTTTTTGAAACATTCATATAGCCTTACAAAATCTGCCATTTAGAATCCATCCCTTTACCTTATTACGAGCAGCAACAATGATAATTTTATAGACCTTTTTAAATTATACTAGTCAACACTAAAAAAATATCTGACCCGGTTCATATTATTTCATAAATGACGTTGACTTATAATAAATAACTGTTATTTTGATAACACATCTGGAAGTGGAGTTAAAGTGCTTAACATATTCATACGACACTTATAAAATTTGACTTTAATTCATCGTTTACATCTACTCTTAACGATATTGGAAAGCATGGAACACTTTTATCGATGTTACAAAGAAGTTCCTTGATAACAAAAAATAAGATGATTTTCGTGAAAAAATAATAGTTTTGTTGGACTGCTACTATAAAATGTGATGCAATATGTCACTAAAATTGCATTTCCTTCACTCACATTTGATTTTTTTCCCTGAAAATATGGGTTCCGTCAGTGACGAACATGGAGAACACTTTTACCATTTGAAAAGCGCTTTCAAGGTAGATGGGAGCCTGCTGATTACTGTTAGAGCTTTATTAGAGATACCCCTGAATCCCAGTACAAGAGGAAAGTCAGTCACTCCATTAACACCATTCCGTTTCAATTGAAACATAAATCAATTTCAAACTTCAATTTGAGATAAATTCGTAATTTAAGACATTGCTGTTTATCTGGAAATTGAGATGTGATAGAAAGTCTTTATTCATGTATTTTTATTATATGAATAGCAAGGAATAATAATCACATAATGAGACCTCAGATAAAATAAAAAGTTGGAAATTTGTTGAGTAATGTTATACAAATATGTATGATCTGACACTACGGACATGATTATTAAGGAAATTAGAAACAGAGTTAAACAAGGAAATAATGGTAATAAGGATAAATGTCAATAAATGTAATATTTTGCAATTACTCGATCGTGAGTGGTATATCGTCGCTCTCTTTAAGCATAGAAGTGCTGTGCAATCAAAGACTATTAAAATGAGTGCTCGATCCAGTGTATACAGTGTGGTGAAAAACAAAACGAAAATTCAAAAGAAGGGTTCTCCAAAATTCAATATCAACATCTTCTATCTATCCAAACCGATTCAAATAATACGGATATTACTAAAATTACTAAAATTACGACTATAAGACTAAAATGAGTATTTGATAGAAAAGCCTTTGTTTGACACCTTTGTGAGGGAAAGGAGCTTGAAGTTTCTCTAATCTACTTCCCAATCAATTTACTTGCAATTGTACCACATAAGCTTTAGAGTTGTTATAAGATTTTATATGGAAATCTTATGCATTTCTTAAGTTATTCAAAGGAAGCTTTGAAAAAACGATTTGAAATAATAATAATTAACACAATAAATCACACTTTTGATTAATCGGACGAGCAATAACTCTATAAATAAGTTTATCAGCTGGTATCTGAGAGTGTGTTACATCTGTGTTTAAATGTTTAAGACCATGTGGTAAATTAATATGTTGATCTGTTTTATATTTTCTATTGAAAACAAATATGTTATAAACAATAAATGTATAGAACTTAATTAGATAGTTTAGTAATAAACAAACTAACAGATACTTATAACATCTTAATTTTGCTTCAACACATAACAATCGATTTACATTGTAAAGACTCAAACATATTTGAAAAATGAATGTCCTTTTCATTAATCATTGAGCGTTGACAATCAACTCATGATTATGCATTATGGACACATACCTACCTGGCTATTTGGCGTGAGCGGTGCACCAAATTCACAAAGTCCATTGTCATGAACAGCATGAGGTAATGCAATGAAGTAACAAGAACTCGAGCAACAACAATAAGTGTTGCCGCAATAATAGTATCAAGTGTGCACCGCCGACGCCGCATTGGGTTAATCAATTTATCAATCACAATTAAAAATTCCGAGAAATCTGAACTGGTTCACTTGGTATCGAATTCCTGCAATGTCAATGTGCCACGATGCCAAGACGCTGCATTTTACACTTTTTTATTTCGAATCTTGCAACAACAGAACAAGAGTTTCTACTGTTGCTGTGCATCTTCATTATTATTATTATATTTTTTTTTTTTTTTTTATGGACATTTCAAACAAGAAACGCTGCAACAAAGGACCAAGTAAGCTTGACTTGCTTACGCTTGACTGCTTCTTAAGTTATTAGTCAATGTCAGCGGTTCTTAAACTTATGGAGGCTATCGACATTTTTGTCGCGGACCTCTTTTGGTTCAATAATCTCTTTAGCCATGAAACCAAATTGTATTGTCTTGTATTATACCAGTCCCATTTTCTCAGAATATTACTTATTGAGTCAAAAAAAAATTGTTTAATTGAATTGTGTTTTAGGTATTGCATCATAGAAATTTTGCCCACACGTGATGAACGTTCCAACTCCTTTTTAAATATTTTTATGTTGGTAAAATAATTGTCAATATTGTATCAGGGTCTCCAGGTAATGGCAGCTTAAGATTCGCTGTTCTATGTTATTGGTATCTGCTGTTGTTGTTTCGGCAACTCTGACTTAGCTTAGGCATCTTGATTACTTATGCTGATGAGGCAGCAATGTTGTTGAGTCTAAATCTTGGTCGTAGCCATAGTCTATGTTGGAGTTCTTGTCTCAGAATATTATAATGATTAGAGCCTGATAAATACGACCTTTGCATTATATACTACCATTTTCGATATTACCTTGACTCAGTTGCAGTCAGACAGTCGCCAAGTATTGCCCAGGTAAAGAAAGGGCAACCAACTTGTGTATCTTTTAATAACCAATGCCACTTTTGTTTGATTTTGATATTCACATAGTAAAGATATAAGTTGTATGGTATACAATATTATATTCGCTTGATTCTTTCGTTTAAAGAAGCGTGTAAAGCGACAAGCAGACAACAGAAACAATGTGACAGGTAAGCAATGTGAGGAATATGAGTCTTCGTCTGGGCCTGTTTTGATTGCATTAACCTTAGCAAGGATTTTGGTCTAGCTCAGACACACACACAATTAAAAAAAGATAGGAAAATTGTTCATGGGCAAGGTGAATGGATGATGGAGTCAAGTAAACATACATATTAACTCATTGATGGCTTAGATTTGGGCAACAACAAATGTTAATTGTCTGAAAACTGTTTAATATTTTGTTGTTTTTCGTTTTTGGTTTTGTCATCTCTTTTTTATTGTTAACAAAAGATGTTCAGATTCTTTTGTGGGTTACTCTTTTGTCTAATTTTGTTTTTGTTATTCTTATTGTACCAGTTCTTGTGTGTGTAATATTATGCAATAATTGCGTAATACTACTTAAGGAAAAAAGGCGTTAAAAAAAACCATTCTCAAGAACGTGAGAAAGCGAAGACCTTCTTCAGGCAATTAAAGGATTTTTTCTAAGAAATTTTCTATTTCCTTTTAGAAAGAGTTTCCTTTGAGATTTTATTTTTCTTTACTTTTTCATTCTTTACACTCTTTGACAGTTTTATGATTTATTACACTTTTTACGACACCAATTAAAACTTCCTTTTGCAACATGCTGTATCGTTTTGGAAAAATATTACTACCCACTACTAATTATAGTTTGCTACTGCTAGCAGTACAATTGGTAAGTAATCTGTATTACCCATCAAAAATCATATTGCATTCAAATGTACGAGTAAATCCATAAACATTTATTAAAATGTGTATCTTGTTCCTTTTAATGGATTCTGAACTTAAAACATATATTTATTGTTTTAAATAATTGGACTTAGTAATTCAATTATAATGTTATGGATATTATAAGTATTATGGGCTAAAGTAAATTTATTTCAGTTCAGTTCATTTAAAAACAGTAAAATGTCAACATTTAAATTAAACGAATGTATCTCTCGGATATTCATCTATATTTCTTTGGGATTAGGATTCACCAGCTTCTATTTGGACAACAAATATCAAAACATCTATCGGAACTCTAAAAAATCCATAACATACACTATAGTAATCAATTCCATTTTATTAGTAACATATCCTTTTTCCTGTAAATTATTATTACATACTATTGACACAAGAAATATTCTTTTTGTCAGAGACTTATGCATGATGTATTCAAATCTGATAATTTTCGTTATTGCATATACAAGATTAACAAAAGAACGGAAATTCTTTACATTACTAAATGAGATGTTAAGTTTTGAACGAAAATATTTCATTTTAAAGACACATAAGTTCTCAGCTATCTTCAATTGGTATTTCTATTCTATATTATTTTTATTTATGCATGCGATCGTTTCGGAAGCAAAAACACATATTTTTATATTGAAATATACTTATACCGCGTACACTCGGATTTATATCAAAACCATAACGTTTGTGCATTTACTAAATTTGTTAAAAATTTCGGAGTACTTTAAGTGGATCAATAATAATGTAATCAAGTATGGACATTGTCACAATAAGTTAAAAATTCATTTACTATTAAAGTTGCATAAAAAATTACAAAAAATACTTGATGGCTTTCATGAAATTCTCGGTTTTATTATTATTTTAAAGTTGTTGATGTACATTATTTTTCACACAACTTTATTTTATTGGAATCTAACAAAAATTTTGAAAGGTTTAAATCCAAATTGGTATAACGTTATGTCTTCAACTACATTGTTTGTTAATGTTTTTGAGGTAATTATTCTAAATTTCCTATCTGATTATTTAATTCGACAAAGGAATTATACTTTCGAAGTTCTAAAATCTCTTGAGCGAGAATATTACAAGAAGATTGAGGTAAGTAAAATGGTTGAGATTTTAAATACAGAAATTCTGAAATATATATGATTCTTTTTCTTCAATAGATTTACGAATTTTTTTATATCATGCATATAGTACAAGATAATCCTGTATGGATATGTGGGACAATTAAATTAGAACGTGCATTTGCATTCTTCTTATTTAGCACTAGCATTAGTTATGCTATTGTAGCTGCACAACTACTTTTATTAGATAAATAGATACTAAACGATATTTACTCTTATTTATCATGTTAAAATTTTAATATATTAATAGGCATTGTATTTTAATTTTATCTTAATATTTATAATAAAATATGTACATATTAAAATATTAATATGGTTTTTATTATTCGGTAGATTGTGATATTTGAAATTTAACAAATTTTAGCCTGTTTCTCATTGGTCGTCTGTTTAGACTAATGGGATTAAGTATTAAGTACTCAAACCAATTCAGTCCTACTTCCCGTTGTTAGTTTGTTCCAAAATATTGAGCAAACAATTGTTAAATCTTGGGCTATAAATCATATTGTGGTTCTATCGTACTCGTATTTTATCGAATATTGTTTTTATTAGACTTAAAATCATTATCCAATACCAATAACTGGTAAGTAATCTTTATTCCCATCAAATACTATACATTAGAGTTTCCATAAATGTTTTATTACATTTTTTTGTTCCTCTTAATGGACTCCAACTATAAAATATATATTTATTATTCTAAATACTCTCTTCAACACTCTTAGACGTGTTCAAGTCATTCAAAACACTTAGTATTTTATCAAATTTTTTTAAATTTATTTTCTATTAGTTGAAAAATGACCACCCACTGCTACTAATTGTTCACTACTGCCAAATAGTAGAATGAGTAAATAATCTTTATTTCTCATCTAAAATCATACTGCATACAAATGTATTGTTCATTTTAATGGATTCCGACCTTTATAATTTCAAGTAATTAGACATAATTATATTTTTACTGTTATGGACATTTGTTTGGGTTAAAGTCAAAATATTTCAGTTGATTAAAACAGTAAAATGTCAACGTTCAAATTGTGTAAATGTATTACTTGCATTGTATCCAATATTTCCTTTAGCCTGGGATTCACTTACTTCTACTTGGACAACAATCAGAACATCTATCAAAAATCTAAAAGATCCGTAATATGCAATTTAATAATAAATTTCATATTTTTAATGATCTATCCTTTTTACTGCAAATATATTATATATGATTTGGACAAATTAAAATCAAGTGTAGACAAATTTTTAAGCCTTATTATTTTAAATGTGTTAATTATCGGTATTGCATATACAAGAATCACAAAAGAACGAAAATTATTTGAGGTGATCAATGATTTGTCCATTTTTGAACGAAGATATCTTAGTTTTAAAAAACATAAGTTCTCAGCTAAGTTCTATTGGTATTTCTATTGTATTTTATTTACGTACATCTACTTTGCCGTTTTGGAATCAGTGACACATATAATCATACTGAAACATATTTTTCACGTTTACATCCGAATTTTTATGGATACCATAATATTTGTCAATTCACTAATTCTGATAAAAATATCCGAGTATTTCAAATGGATTAATAATAATCTAACCAAGGACAATCATAAGAAGAAAAGGTTAAAGACTCATTTACTATTAAAGCTACATCATCAATTACAAAAAATGGTTGATGATATTCATAATATTTTTGGTCATATTATTACTGTAAGGTTGTTATTATTTCTCAGTCTTAACACAACCATAATTTATTGGCAGCTAACAAGTATTTTGAGAGGTCTTCAGTCAAATGTGTATCTCACTATTGCACTTTTCATTTCATACTTTGTTAATGTGTTTTATGTAATTATTCTGAATTTCCTATCTGATTATGTAATTCGACAAAAGAATTTTACTTTTGAAGTTCTAAAATCTCTTGAGCGAGAATATTACCAAAATATTGAGGCAAGTATTGTATTTTATGATGGCTAAGATTTTGAATACTGACACTTGTTTCTTTTTTTTTCATTAGTGTTATGAACTATATTATCTTATGCATATTGTACAACATAATCCTTTACCGATATGTGGCATATTTAAATTGGAACGTCGTTTTGCATTCACCCTATTTAGAACTAGCATTACTTATGCTATTGTTGCTGTACAACTATTATTACTTTATAAGAAATATATACTGAATGATATAACATTCAAATAATATTATTTCTGTACTGTCACTTTTAACAAACTTATAATATTATAATAAAATACATATTAGAATATTAATATTGCTATAGTAATTCTGTTAGGTTTTACCAACGGACAGACAGTTTTAGTATCCTCACACCGTAGTACGAGGATGGATCAATAAGTCCTTAGAAAAAAGCATTAAAACAATTTTTTTTTGGTAAATTTTTTTTTATTTTGCAACATAATCTCCTTGGAGCTCTATACACTTTGTAGACGTCTCTCTAATTTTTTTAACCCGTCAGAAAAATAAGATTTTGGAAGGTCCTCAAAATATGCATTTGTTTGATCGATGAATTCTTCATTTGAAAAAAAAAACGTTGTCCACTGAGCCATTTTTTCTGGTTTGGGAATAGGAAAAATTCACTTGGATCTAAATCTGGCGAATACGGTGGGTGGTCGACCAATTCGATCGTAAACATGTGTGAACGCAGGCATTATCCTGATGAAAGAGGATTATTTTTTCTGTTTAAATGAGGCCGTTTTTTTTCAATTTTTTTCTCTTATCTGGTCCAATAAAGATGCATAATACTCCCTTGTTATTGTTTTTCCTTTTTCCAAATAGTCAACGTCCACGTGCATCTCAAAAAACAGTAGCTATAACCTTACCAGCTGATTTTACGGTTTTCGCCTTCTTTGGACATGGTTCGCCTTTCAAAATCCACTGTTTTGATTATTCTTTCGTTTCGGGAGTGTAGTGGTGAATCCATGTTTCATCTACAGTCACAAACCGACAAAAAAACTCATTCGGACTACGTTGCATGAGCGACAACAGAGCTTTAGAGGCAACCAACCTATTACGTTTTTTGTCGACTGTGAGCAAACGCGGTACCCATCTTGCCGAAATCTTTTTCATACACAATTTTTCATGTAAAATAGAAATGACGCTACATTTTGATATCCCTGTAATCTCAACTATCTCACTCAACTTTAATCTTCGATCACTTAACACCATATTATGGATTTTATTGATCATTTCTGGCTTAGTCACCTCTACAGGGTGTCCTGAGCGTGGTTCATCCTTTGTTGATGTACGACCATGTTTAAATTCATTTAACCAGTTATAAATAGTTGCAAGTGAAGGAGCAGATGTGCCGTGAACTGAATCCAACTCATTTTTTATTTCCTTTGCTGTTAAGCCTTTTATATGAAAATGTTTAATAATAGATCTAAACTCAATTTTCCCCATTTTTGTAAACAAACAAATTTTTTTTCTTCAATGCACGAGAAACACACAACAACTCAACCAATCTGGCTGAAACTTCACAGCATACCTAGACGGTAGTGAAGCTGCATGAAAACAGACCGTTTACAGTAATAGTCGCTCTATCTGTTGGATTTTCTTAGGACTTATTTACCCATCCTCGTACATTCGTTTTAGGCTTGCTTCCCGGTGCTCGTCGATATCAGTCTTGATTGCCCTAGTTCGTTTATTTCAAAATGAAGTGCAAAATACTGTAAAGCTCCAAATTTATGTCGGTGTACACACATATTGGTCTTCAAATTCAATTTCTTTTCACATCGTATAGTATGAGGGCTTCCAATACATTCAGAAGGCTTTTTGTGTGACAATGCATTTTCCGCTCTTACAAAGGATTCATTTTAACATCAAAAGAGAAAGCACAAAAACAGATAAAACAAATGAAAAGAGGAAGAGGAGTCATTGTTTGAGTACTAATTTTTTAGGGCGATCATGAGGTTGGTATTGTGCACTAGAGGTGGCAAACTATCGATAGTTCCATCACAGCACTGCTTAGGTGAAGAGTTTAATAATAATAATATGTTTGTCTTTTCATACATTTTTTTTTTTTTATATATCTTTTTAATTGTCAACAGTTCGATTTAAAAACTATTTTAAATTAATTGACTAACCATTAATTTTTAATATTTTTTATAATATCACTTATTATTAATCATAGTACGCTTTTCGTTGTGCTTTGCGCTGTGTCTACATATATCTACCGAGACTTTTAGCATCAGGAGATCTTTGTTAATAATAATAATATAATAATTATACAATAACAGATTTTTTTTTTCAATTTAAAATTACTATTAAGTTTCTGTTCTATCTAAAGCCTTTATAAATCCTCACGTCATCAGATTATTATTCTGATTCATATGTCGATAAAAATATAAACGTATTTTCCATTAAATGGATTTTTGCTTACATTCTATCTATGGTATATATTGAATAATATCCAGTGGTGAATTAAATTCCGTTCAGTGAAATGTTGGCGTTCAAAGTCTATAAATGTGTATTACGCGGTTGGTGTTACATGTGCATTATTCTAGGTTATTGCACTTTCTATTTTGACAATCATCTACTAAGCTTTGGTAGATCGAAAATTGCTATAACATATAATTTTATAGCTAGTCTTAATATAATTGCAATATTTTTTATTGACTTGAAATCATTTCTAATATTCAGCGTAGTACACAAAGAAAATCCACGTGAAATTTTGAGAGAACTACAAAAAGCTTTTTTTATACTAATCATAATAGTTAACATAAATATAAGACTTATTCAAGAGGGAAAGTTAATTCATCTCTTAAACAAGTTATTTAATCTTAAACGAAAATATTTTAAACCTATGAAACTTAGATACTCTAATATATTTTATTTGTATTTCTTTAGCAAAACTTTAACTTATTTTCAAGTAATTTTTTTATTAATCATCGTTACTATGAGTTTAAGGCAGTTTAAAGTTTTATCAACTATTATTATATGGAAACGATTCTGGTTCTGTTACTTTTTATGTTTAAACAATTGCATTTTAGTTCTCTACTCATTTATTCTACTTGAAATTTCAGAATATTTTAAATGGATTAATAAGAAATTAACAGATGATAGTAATGATAAATTTAAATTGCACCTGCATTTGAGTATTCATAGGAAAATGCAAGAAATAGTTTCAGACACACACAAAATATTTGGTACTCATTTTACCCTAATGCTTTTAATTCATTTGATTTTCAATACATTAACAATATGTATCTACGTAACAACATCATATAAAAGTGATGATTTAACTATGATAATAGTTTCCTATATTACATATTTTATTAAATTAATTGATAATCTTATCACAATATTTATAAGCGATCGTGTGTATAGAGAACAGAATAATATTTATGATCTGCTGATAACACTAGAACTACAACAAGGCAACATTGAGGTAAGCAATATAAAACATTTCCAAATTACTTAACTATATTAACATATGTATATTATCTTTATATAATATGTAGAACTTTGAGTTGTTACACCTAATGAGAGCTACAAACAAGGACCCACATCCAATATGTGGCATGTTTAAACTGGATCGAAACTTTGCTTTTATCCTAATAAGCTGTAGCCTAAGTTATATTATTTTTGCACTACAATACTATTTACAATAATTCAGAAGTAAAATGTTTTCATCATTATCGAGATTCTCATTTGTATCTCCTCTCACTTCTTCCAAACCACGCAACGGCTTTTGATACAGTTTTCACTGTCATTTTACGGAAGGTTTATATACTTTAATTTAGTTTTTGTATAGTTGATAAAATTGATCTTGATCAAGCTGCTGTTAGTTTTTAAAATCAATAATTCTTTGTTCGTAGATATGTTAATATTTTCAATAATAAATCAATTTTATTTATAACTGATTCGTCTGATTTTTTCATAAGTTTTTCATGTGCTACGCAATATACACATAGTGTACTACTACAAAGATTGTTTTGAATAAATTACGGGCAAAATTTAACAAATAAACCAAGAATGCACAAGAGACGCAATCATACATCACTTACGTTTTAATGACAAAATGGAAATCAGGCACTATAATACAAGACAAAGTAAATCTTTGCGAATAAATTGAGAGTCATCTATTGAACGTGAAGTTCGTCATAGTCATGACAGGGATAGGGACATACATAGATCTCATAGAGCCACAAAATTGTACGACCGCAAATCCAGGACGACTAATTTGTGGTTAAATAAATTTCATTCTGCTATGAATTATGATCCTTCTATTATCAATATAAGAATGTTCCTGTAGTTTCAATAGATACAATATTTGCTGTCTTCGAATGTTGATCTTCTTTGAAATGGAAATATGAATCGAAATGCCATTTTTGCTTACGATGTAAAGTAATATTAGATCCACTATACTCATCCTAAATCTAAACCATGTTCTCTTTTAAGAGTACTAAGGTTGTAGAACGAGATTTTATGCTTAGAATCAAAATTTAGGGGCAAGTATATCATTTAGCAGGGAGCTTGTTACCACATCACTCCGGTGATTATACATTTTTCCAGATCTATTTCATATCAGATCCCGAACCATAAGCATTAGCACAGTGCAACAGTGTCGTACAACCAAATGATTATATGTAGTTAAGTAAGATCTACACAAGGTATGTTGGAATGTCCCATAACAGCTACACACAGTCTTTCAAAACTGCTTTTGAGAGCGTATTCCCAGACACACCCGACTTCAACGTCATAGTCCAAGTTAAAGAATACAGCGGCTGTTATAATGCTCAAACTATGATGCTATGTTCGGGAGAAGACGGATATACATATGTATTCATAAAAGTACCAAAACGTCGATTTCATTCGTTTGTTTGTCGGTAGTAAGCAACGAACAGATGGGCATGAATAGATGATGGTAATACTGTACTCCTCAAACACACTTAAAATTGACAGCTTGGGTACAATCATACATATGTAAATTACTATGTAATTTTCATGCACATGTCGATAATAGTATATTAATGTAGTGTTAAATTAAATAGATTTTTGTTTACTTTCAATCTATGGTATCTATAGAATAATATCCAGTGGTGAATTAAATTCCGTTCAGTGAAATGTTGGCGTTCAAAGTCTATAAATGTGTATTAAGCGGTTGGTGATTCATATGCACTATTCTAGAATATTGCACTTTCTATTTTGACAATCATCTACGAAGCTTTAGATGATCGAAAATTGCTATAATATATAATTTTATAATTAATGTTTATATAATTTTATTGATATTATTTATTGACATGCAATCAGCGTAGCACACAAAAAAACTCTACATGAGATTTTGAGAGATATTCAAAAAGTCATTTTCTATTAATCGTCTTTGATATGAGTTTAAGGCAGTTTAAAGTTTTATCATTTATAATCATATGGATACGACTGTGGTTCAGCTACTAACAGCTAATGGGTTAGCAATTGCATTTTAGTTCTCCACTCAGAATGACTGCTTGAAATTTTAGAAAACTTTAAATAGATTAATAAGATATTAACAAGTAATGATACATTTAAAGTGCACCTACATTTGAGTATTCATAGGAAATTGCAAGAAATGGTATCAGAAACAAACAAAATTTTAGGAACTCATTTTACCCTAATGCTCTTAATTCTTTTCATTTTTAATACATTAACAGTATTTATCTATGTAACAACATCATTTAAAGTGTTGATTTAACTATGATAATAGTTTCTTATATTTATAAGCGATCGTGTGTATAGAGAATAAAATAATACTTAGTATGATCTGCTGATAATACTAGAATTAGAACTCCAACAATGCAACATTGAGGTAAGTAATACATGCAAATTTCTAAATTACTTAATTATATTAACATATACCTATTATTACATTCATATATAGAAATTTGAAATGATTCATATCATGAAAGCTACAAGCAAGGACTTACATCCGTTATGTGGCAAGTTTAAACTGGATCGATACTTTGTTTTTGTCCTGATAAGCACTAATCTAATTTATATCATTCTTGCAATGCAATTCTATTTACAATAATAGTTCATATTAATATTCAATGTAACTGAAGCTTCATTTTTAATTATATTTAAAAAAAGTCGTATTTATAAAAATTAAACTTCTAACCAAACTACTTTCTACATATGGTATTGTTCCTGATATAAACAAATCCTTGTCTTGTTGTTTGGTTCACTTCCGAAAAACCCTTTGACCTCATCATTATTACTGAACTTTTTTCCAAGTGAACTAAATAAATAAATAAATAAAAATCAGTTAGAGCCAAATTTGGACTGTTAGGTGGATAGCCAACTCATGTTTTCAATGATTTCTTGGATAACCTACTTAGAATGACCCTTGTGATTAATATTTTTATCTTAAAATACCATTCCTTATGTAGTTTTAAAGTTATTTACTTAAATATTGTATATGCCACAAAACTGACTTATTAGTCATTCTTTATCTATGTAACTGAGTATAGTATTATTTGCTGTACTCTATAGAGTTCACAAACTAGATATAGATAAAGTGAGACCAAAGTTTGTATTTCTTGGATAGATAAGTAAGATTTTATTCTCTTTTCTTTGCTTTCTGTATTTCAAAGTGAAGTCATTAAACGAACTATTTGTAATCGTTAAAACAGACATTCAGCGAAACAATTCAATTATTCTACGCATTACAAAAGAATGCAATTCTTACCTTTTTTTTTTGTTTGTATCTTTCTCTATGTTACATTTGCATTCAAAATTTTAGATAAAAAGACAAAAAAAAGCGAGCAAAAAGAAAGAATGATTTATTGTTTGTTTGTCCTAATGATGGCGCCTCTTAGTCATGAGTAAGCAAAAAGGACTTGGACTTCTTGGAATATGATCTACAGTCTAAGACATTGATCTTTCTATGCATTAAGATTACTGATCTGTGTACTCATTTTTTATTTCTTGGGATTACTCTACATCCACATAGTAGTAGTAAGGCACTGCAAAGGATACATATCCAGTTCATTATTAGTTCGAAAATATCTAGTCGGCTTATCCGGCTAAGAGTTACAGAATCTAGGTGTTTAAATTACAATAGATGGGCTCTTTCTTTGAGTTACAATAAATAGGGGAAAAGTTTTTTAATTCAACCATTAATGATCTTTCGTATAACTTAATTTCATTTTTGCTGCCCAAATCATTTTTAGGAGGCTAAAGGGGATGACCTGAAGTCACAGGCTCACAGTAGTGTCTTTATTGCTTAATTCTGCTCATTGCTAGTGCGTCACAGTGCAAAATAATATGCTCTGGGGTTTCGTTTGCCTGATCACATAATCCCCCAGTTCCTAAGATGGTCTACGGCCTATATGAGTAACCTGCCAGTATTCTTTGGTTATTTTGGTTATACTGCTGACAATGAGCTGCTCATTTTGAGTGAAAGTACTCAAGTAGGAGTTGTATGTGCTAGGTATTCCAGTGTTGTTCGATAGCACGAGTAAGTATATTATAATCCACATTATAGTTCTAAGCATTGTCATACTAGTTAAAAGTAGATACATTGTATCTTCTTGCAATACAGTGCTTTTATAGCTTCTTACCAAGATAGCATTTGAGACAATCGTTTTTAAATATACAATATAATATTGTATTATTCGGTACA
Organism: Amiota communis; assembly: GCA_037043315.1. NCBI lineage: Eukaryota > Metazoa > Arthropoda > Insecta > Diptera > Drosophilidae > Amiota > Amiota communis. Next base: position 1,890,570 of record JBAMAV010001386.1, on the reverse strand, counting down.
TCCCTATAGCGTCTTCTATTGTCTTATCTATCTATCTTTAAATTTGTTTAATTTACTAATATATTCAAAATTAATGAAGATATTTAAAATAAATACAGACGACTGAGTAGCCTTGTGTTTAATATTGTAGAATTTTGTTAATGACCAAGCCCCATTAAGAAATCAATTTGCCCAAAAGTAAATATTTGTTAAAAGAAATACATATACACGTATGTACATATTAAAACATCTAATCAACTTTGGTACATATTCTAGTATGTAGTTAGTTAGTTAGTTTGTTTGTATATTGACAGATATAAGGAAGCAGGTAACCATCAAAGCAACAAAGTCGACATCATTATTGTGTTACTTGTGCAACTCATCTTTAATTATACTACATTTATATTGTTTGTTATTATTATTATTATTTTTTTATTATACAAATTGTTGTCTTCATTATGATCACTCACATATGTACATATAAGTATATACATTTCTGGCACATCATCAAAGTCAAAACGCAAAACGCGAGTACAAAATTTGTTAAGTTTTGGCTTCGCAGCAGGTAGCAGCATTTGGCCATTTGTGCCTTAACTTGCCTTACTACGCCTGAATGCTCTGGCCATGGTGAAAATTATATGCTCAAGGTGTTTTCGCTTCATTTTCAATCAGATGTATAGATAGATAGATACTACTTGACTTTAATTAAACTTAGCTTGTTTGTATTGTATATACGAGTGTTTCTTTTACAAATAAAATTGGCCATAGACAAGTTTTAAGGGTCTCAATCGTGTATTGTTATTAAAATGCAAAATTAATACTTTATTAAGTAATAATGACGTCGTATATTATATTATTCTATAATTACTAAAACCACTTTATAATTACATGCTTGTGTATTTAGTTTTTTAATATTTATTGCATGTGGTAATTCTTTCTTCAACTTGCGTATCTTTAACTTCATCCAACCATTTTTTGTTGTTTTTAAAGTGATTATCAAAAGCCATTCTTAGTACCATCATTCATTAGCATCTTTAGATAATTGTATAATGGAAAGGTCCTCCACAATTTACATTCTCAATCATCATCATCGGCAAAGTATCTGATTTAAGTTTAAATTACAAGTCAATTTTGAGAATTTCAACTACAAATCAATGAGTTCTAAAATCCAGTTGTTCTTAACATGTAGTCCATGGAAACCAGGGGGTTCGCAAAACTACGATATTACGATAATACTATTCAAAAAGGAAAAGGTAAGATACTGCCACCTGTTGAAGAGAAGTCAATTACCTTTCCAAAAATCATAAATAACTGTTTTGTTTGTTAATAAACAACATTTGCTCGCTATTACCATAGTCTTTTAAAATGCCTAACCGCAGACTAGATTATGGTACTTTAAGAACCACTGCTAGTATAACCTATAAACTTGCTAAACACTATTAAATCTTTGGCTTTATTGTGAGATGATGTGCTTAAAGCCTCTTAAAAACTACGACACAATGAAATATCACAGTTCACCGACTTTATCATAAATCTATGAAGCAGCTTAAAAATCTAACGCTATAAACACAGCATGAGCGGCACTTGAAATTACAAACAACATACAAAAGATACACACAATCTATCCTAGAAAAATACCATTTCATCAAACTGTAATTAGACTAAAACGATCGTAATGTGTAGCAAACTAAGAACTCTACACAACTACTTACTTGGCAGTGATTCGAATTTAGTAAGACAAATCTATGTAAATTATTTATAAAGATTTCTAGTTTTATGATGGCTACCCACAGTCTTTAGATACAATACAATACAATATAATGAAATACCAAACGCCTACACTGAGTGGTATGCACTGGAGATGTGCATGAAAAATCAGTTACATACCGAAAGTGGAAACAAAGAAAAAGAATTTAAAATGAACATCTTACATCTTATGTAGCGAATGCCTACTCTTTTATAGCGCGTAATTCGATGCCTCTAAATGCTGCCAGTTATAGGACTATAATACAATACAATAAAATTGAATTGACTTGACTTGACTTGACTTGAGTCAGCATCAACCGACTTAGATCAAAACTAAACAAAGAAAAGAAAATTGAGCTCAGGCTTTTATTTTAGAATTTTCTCTCTTTCCATTTCATCTGTGTTTTGTTTTGGAATGAGTGCGTTGAAGGGAAAATTGGTCATAAATTTCAAAATTATGCATTTTTAGATTTAAATAGATTATTCTTGCTTATGTTTTTCTGTAGTTTGGTTTGGTTTAGTTTGACTTGGTTTATTGTCTTCACAATTCATTCCCCTTTTTTTCTTCATTTTGAACTCTTCTTTCATTGAGTTCAATCGATCGTTTTGTTATAACCTGAAATTAATTTCCTACTTTTGAAGACGGCATTAGAGGCGGAGGTGTAGGCTTAAATGTCTTTCATACCCAGTCGCTGGTGAAGAAGCCATGAAAAAACTAGTAAAAACAAATCGTCTTGAACGAAATTCTATAAAATATATGATCCTATAAAATAAACTTAAACTTTGTGTAAAGAATTAATTACATCGAACACGAATTCTTGTTAAAGAGAATTAATTTTCATTTGGTAAAAAAGAATTTAGAGTATCACTAAAGAAGAAACCAACTTAGAGTGATCAAATGTATACAAATATCGTATATACGAGTAGTAAGCATACATTTATGAAAATCTGTTGAGGTATATTCTTATAAATTTTACTAAGCAGCTCCAGAATATCTCATAGTCTTGTTGGCTTATAAAGCATATGAGGAGGCCCAGAATGGAACAGTCCTAAGAGTTCTAAAGACTGTCCAAAACTGAAATATGATAATCTTACAGGGACAAAGTTTGTCATATAGTTTTGGGAACTGGATGAATAAAATGTAAATCCTTTGAAAGAATTTCCAATTGAAATTTTACAAAGAATGTTGAGAGGGACATCGGCTCTTGCACTGCCTAACTTGTTAAAGACCCTGTTTCTAAAGTAATATACCTTAGCACATTTATCCCCCTAATTCATATACTAGGGTTCTTATTATATTTCTGACAGATCGTCGCTAAAGTAATATTCATTATGAACTAAGCAAAAAGAGGTAAAAGACTCAAAGTGAAGACTGACAATGATGAAACATAAAGTAGAAGATCAAATATTTGATGATCCACTCAAAACTGATTTAATTCTTATATATATGAAGATAATTAAATACCGAATAAAATTTTGTCGACTTTGGACTTCTACCAAATGAAATAATATAAAATGTTCTTTTGTCTAACGATGTGGAAATTTGTTACATAAGAATAAGCACTTTTTTGGACTATAAAACTCACGAATACGCATTTCAAACAGAACAGAAATGAAAGGAAATGAAATGAACTCTTATTTAGATGAAGAAAACCTCAACGTCTTAGGTCAATAATCTGTTTTCTCGTTTATTTTTTGTTTTCTCAGGTAATTTTGCCAAGAAAGAACTTATTTAGTATGTAAGAAAAAATAACTCATGCAGAAAGCGAAATCATATTAGGAGTAATTTGAAGACGCTATCGCTCATCTTCTACGATTCTCTTCTTCATCCCTTCCCATTTCTAGTTATTTACAATTTGTTGGGCATTTTTTTAATGAATAAATTAATGAAGGTGTCTTGGTTTTACTTTCCTTTTATAGTTTGTGTTTTCTTATTATTCTCTTAGCCAGAGACTCTTTTGGTCATTTCTTGGGCATTTCGGACATGTGTCTTAGGTCAGCAGTGACCCCAACCTTCATGCCTCACTGCGCAATTCTCACGACAAATTGTTGTTTTATCTAGTACTACTTAGCTTCACAATGTTGTGTCCAAAAACATTGGTTTTTTAACTGTGTCTAGCCAAACTAACAATTGTTTCATTCAATGTTGCGCATCTGTGATCAAGTGTTGGTTTCTTGTTGTTGCCGTCTGTTGCAACTTCCCACAATTTGTGGCACCGCTTATTTAACTCGAGATTTTGCTACTGCTGGAGGTTTTTCATTTGATTTTTCATTCAAATGTCTTTCATTATAGAAATATGGCCTTGGCAGAGATCTCTCTGAGATTACAAAGTAACCTTTAATAGAATTGAACAACATGGCAACATGGCTACTTCTGAATCTGACTGTTCACTCTTTAACTTTCTGAACACTTTGTCCATAGTATAGTATATAGACATATAATTAGCGTTTGTTTGTCTGCTGAATGGTCTTCGCATCTTGACATAGGTAAACACACTTTTTGATATTCCGCTTCTATGAGGGTTACATGGTTCAGAGTCAGTTTTTAAAATCGATTACAATAATATAATGCCCATCAATGTTTCCAATTATTGGGAGCAGGAATATCTTACCATTCTATTGACAACTGATTCCTTAGTTGAATATTTAGTTATTGTACTAAAAGTCTAAAAAAATCTATATATGCTGAAATATGAATTCATGGGTTACATAAAGAATTGCATTGAATATTTTCGTACCTGGTTACATGATCCTAATGAAAATACACAATAATTTAGAAATGATGCCAAAAGATTATTTATTCAAAGTGTTTGCCGTCGCTTTCTACACATTTTGTCCATAGGCAATTTATGGATGCCATTCCAAAAGAAAGTTTCATCCTTCATCGAAATCCATTCACCAAGCCATTCTTTCACTTCATCGAACGTTGTGAAATTCTCCTCAGTCAGTGCGTGTCCGATCGATGAAAACAAATGATAATCTGAAGGAGCCAAGTCCTGTGAATATGGCGGGTGGGGTAAGAGTTCCTAACCAAGGGCGGATATGATGTCTTTGAATAGATTGGCTGAATATGAACAAGCGCTGTCATGCTGCAAAACGACAAAATTCCCATTTTGTATCTTTTCCATGACTCTCACGCGATCGGAAAAGGCTTTCTGAATGACATTCAATTGCTCTGCCATCATTTTTTTGTGTCTGTGTATCGTCTGTATCCAATAATCCTTGCAATTCAACATAATTAAACTGTTTTGATTGATTTTTGTCTTGACTTTGAAATCTCCACTTATGAATTTTTGAAACCAGCGTTCACAAGTATTGACGATTGGAGCAACCTTGCGGTAAAGTTCCACAAGAGTTTGATGATTTTCCAATGCTTTTTTCTTTTGATTGAATAACAAAATCTTTTTTACTTACCGTAAAAGCTTTTTATTGGCTTCAAATGTCGAAAATAAGTATGTTACCAACCTGTAAACAACGAAACGAATATCGCACTCTCTAGCGGGTGATCATGCCTACAAAATATCACTTTTTTGATTAGCTTTGTGAGCTATCTCTTTGAAGAAAATCGACATTTTAAACTTCTACACCTGTTACATATTTGTAATATATAATAGTTATGCCGCATAATTCCCCAAAATGACAAACCACTTATAGTATGTCCGTTTATCTTAAATATGACTGAGTAATTGAAAATAAGACTATAAAATTAAGAATGTAATACATACGAGATATGTACTGTGCAGATGGAATAGTAAACATAACCTAGTATGAAATTACTGGCATTAGCTACTTAATTATATTATATATGCATGTATTTAATTAACATACACAAATAATAACAGAAATTCTACTTTAATATAACCGTATACAAATTTGTTTTTAATTTTTGAAGAGTACATAGACCTGTCAGTTCACCTCAACATAATTGACTTAAATTATTCGCAATACTTGGAAATAAGGAAAAAAATGCTAATAATAATACAACATTTGTCATTATTTTAAGATACTCATACAATTTATATGGTAAGTACAAAATCGAGTCACCGGCTTGGCTCATCACGACCTTAAACAAGTTCGTTTGCTTAGATAAATTAACTTTGTGACTATTATAATATTAAATAAGCGAAACTACAGCAATACTACACAACAATAACAGAAAAATAAATGCTAAATAATAATAAGAAAATAAGTTAATAAACGTTGACAAATTACGTTAAATATATTTACAAAAAGTGCACTGTCAAAATGACAAGTTCAAGTTTAACTTAAAGCCGGGAAATTGAGTTTTGTTAAAAATAAAACCCAAAAACAAAATTGGTAGGTTTTGATGACATTTCGATACTTTGTAAATGAAACGATCTATTGTAAATTTAAATAATTCTTAAGGGATTAATTAAATCATTTAATAACCAAGAAACTATAATTAAAGAGTTTCTTTTTTCTAGAGGAGTCATAGGTGTTAATAACTTCTCCCCTTTAATGAACATTTCCCATTTTGAAATCGTTTTCACATTACTTCAGGTTCAGGAGTCTGAATTTGTTCAACGGAAATTACAATTTATTTCCAGTTTTTGTAATATTCTTCGGAACTAATGTTCAGACATAGATTGTAGGCTCATTATCAGAATTAAAGCTTTGGACTGTATAGTTCTGGACAGATCTTAAGTACAAAGTAAGACTCTAATCGAACAGTTGTTCCTTGAGTGTTCTTTGCCATAAAGTAAAATCGAGTTACTATGCCAAAAACATATGGATGTACTACACATCTCTAATTCAATTTGTACAAAACATCACTCTATACTATAAAAGTGGTGTTAAATTAAATTCATGAAAAATGACAAAATTGATATACTTTAACCTGACTTGAACTTTTGATATTGTAGGCAAAATGCTTTTTAATAGTTAAATTACAAATAATTAGATGACTATCATACAATACAATAGTACTTAGGACTACACAAAGGTGAGTGAAGCAACATAATAATTGTATTTTTTCATCTATCTAAGCCACAAGTAATTTACACTAAAAAATAGAAAATTGTTTCCAAAATACAATACAAAAGAAATAATTGAAAAATATTGTAAATGTAATTGGCATGTGTCTTTTTGGCATCTTTATGTACTCACAACTTATAAGCAATGAAATTATGTAATTACTTAAAGATACATGGGTGCATATGTCAAATCTTTCATTAAATTAATGGCGCCTTTAAAGATTTTATTTTTGTTTTTTTATTTTTAACTATTGTATATTTTCTTTGTTACTTCAGTAAAACTTCAAATAAAATCTTTAATACTCGTACGATCCCATATTTAAAGCAGAATGTCAGTAGTTGTCTCATAAAATTATATTTTTTGACTTTGAGTTTATGTAGGTTCACCTCAAACACGCCACTAACCACTACCAACCATATTGTCTAATGCAGCATTCCACAGATGCCACATGCCACAGGGATTTATACATCTATAAAAATTGCTTCAACATAGTCAATGAACAAATTGCTTATAACATATAAATAAAATATTTGAACATTATTTTTTTGTTTGTTATTTTTTTATTTTCTTGTCTTCTTTGCTTAATTACCAGAGCCTAAAATACTTTTAAAGTAAATTCATTAATTGATTCATTAATGAAATCATTGTACATGAAGACACTTAAAGAAATAAAACCAAAAAAAATCATTGTGGTATGAGAATACAATTTGTTTCTTTTACTGTCCAAAAAAGGTAATAATTTAAGTGTTTTTTTTTTCATGTTGTTATAGAATTTTTATGTTCATTGTTTCTTATCAGTAAGTACATTTAAATATCATCAATATCGCCACAATAAGCCAATAATATGTCGAAACAGAAGAATAACTTTAAAATAATAATCTAAAAATAATCTTTTACCGATAAGATTTTATAAAGAAAAACTAAATTAAAACAGTTCCCCAGTTCTGACATATCTCATACCATATATTGTAGATACTAATATTTAGTAGAACATTTTGATTAAGAATTTTGTAACTCGAGAGAAAAACATATACAGTAACGAGCAAAACTGAGTAAATGTTGATCACTTTTGCGGATTTTGGTTTGTAGGAAGCAAACGGGTCAATACAAAATTATGAAAAAAATACCAGGTATTCCTTGAAACAGAAGCAAAAGATTCTTAAAGTCACTTTATCGAAAATTGTAGTGGATGAGTTAATAAAAATTAAAAGTCAGGGCTACCTACATTTGCACGCTTCGCTCAAATTGACAAACAAAATTTTTTTAATGTTGGTCCTAAATCCCTAGATTTATATATCAGTACACATTTTTAGACATATTTTCAACCCATATATATATTATTCCATTTATGCTGCATTCTCCCCAAAAGTAAATATTCCACAATGGGCACTTTATTTGATTTTGGAGGCCTCCCCTTCTCCACTGACCTCTGATTGAGGTATGGGCTTTAAGCCGACCACTCCTTCATGTGATAATGGTGACTCTGACAGCTAAATCTGGGTTATACGCACTGCATGTTTTGGGTCATCATCTGGCTGGATAATGTCTTCAAGCCTTGGATTCGGAATAGCTCCACAATGTGATTTAAAAAATGCGCTTCTGGCCTTACTTAGTTATGGAACCCTAAATTCTAACTAGGGGAATAACTTTTTGTCATGTAACAAGTCCGCAATTACATCTGGAATTCGAGCATCTAGAAAGAAAAAAGGAAATTTAAAGGTTGAATGTCGAATGCTTTACCGGAGGATGATTTACCCGCCATAAACTCCTTGAGGAACCACTTATACCCATTAAGTTAATTAAAGTAGTATAAACAAATCAATCTAAACCATCTTATTGATATGAAGGCAGAGAAGATAACTATTGTAATTGGGCAAAAATCGCTTTCAAGAGAACATCAGCCTTGAGCTATGTCTGACCATTAAGAAGTGATATGTTATGACCGCCTCTACTGAGGAAACGTTTCTCTGCTTATATGTGTTCTAAGCTTCCAAGCAGCCCATAAGAATCTAACCATTCTACACAAAGACAGTTGAGCCCAACATATGTTGGTTTATCTTTCTGACAAAGATAATTTATATCATATCATATTTAAATAATAATGAAATAAATAAACAATAAAAGTGAACTATATTTTTTCAAAATTATGTCAAGTTTATCATGTTTTAAATTGATTAAGATAATATGATGGACTAGAAGGTTACGTGTGAGTGAGTATCTTCTAAAGAAATTCTGTAAATATTTGAGTACAAATGAATCGTGTATCAAGAAAAATAAATATTCTTTACAAACAAAGAAAACAATTTTAATATTTACTTATTTTATTTATTTATTTGTAAGAAAAAAACACATCCATTCAATAATTGAACAACCTTCACTTGAAAAAAAAGGCGTCACGCATATTTTCGCACTATAAAATTGGAGAAAAAAATTCATTTAAATTTATTTATGAACATAAACACAAGTTGTATATGTAATTATTATAGAATATTTTTCATAAAAGATTTCATATTTCTAAAGCGTAGTCAATTGCGCAATATTGCGCGCGAGTTCTGAAAACATTGTATGGACTGAGCATGTCAAATTGACACCCATATGCAAAAACTAAATACTTAACTTACTACAATAAAAAAACAACATTAAGACAACAATATTCATTGAATATAACTAATATTTATTTTCCTTATTGCGCGGCACATTCCACGTGCAACTTGACAAACAATAAATACATAACATATGTACATACATATATATGTATGTATGCATGTATCTTTGTGTTTGTGTTTATGGGTAAAATATTAGTACTCGTCGATATAAGCTAAACGCGTTTTGAAATAATAATAATAATAAAAAATATATCTTACAAAAAAAGCAAAACATTTCTATAAAGCAGAAGTGAACCCATGTCTTTTGTCAACTTCAATCTAACAGTCAAGACTATTCAAGTGCTATGTAGTATGTATGTTTCTAGATACATAAATACATATACATATACAATAAATTAAAGGAATGAATAATAATAATGATTTTATTTGTTTTTAAATACTTACATAGTATTGTAGTATGAAAATTATGGTCATACATACAAAATAAGTAAGGGAGTACATTTGGATCCAACTATGATATGTCTGTACCCCCTAATGCAAAGCTAAAGGAGAAGAATGTAAACCTTATATAGTATCCAAACTAGATCTTAAGAGATGTATCGATTGAAATACATAGCTAAGTTCTTTCAAGTTATTAGGATCTTATCTAAACGACATCGAAAGCTAAGAAATTTAAACAATATATATGTATAAAATCTAAAACACCAAAATATCTGAAAGAAGCAGATACAAAAATCATCCAAAATGGAACTTAGCAACCGTTCTAAACAAAAATAATGGGAAAACCTCAAATTGTCGAGAACAGCAAAAGCAAAAAGTATGTAAAATCTTTCCTAAATGAATTCAGGATGTATTTGGTGGTCCTAACTGTATCCGGCCTAACTCACAGGCCTCAGCTAACATATCAAAAATATATGTCTCTCTGATAATAAGAACTGCTGATTCTGTGGACTAGATATAGCGCATATATTTACTAATGACCAGTAATCACCAGGAATCGACTCTAAAATCAAGGGGCATTCCAAAAATGGAATAATAAATCTCAATAACTAAATCCCCAACAATTAGATCGTTATACAATACATTAGGTTATACTCCAATCATGATCAACAAAAATAATCAACCAAAATTGGCATAAATAGGGGACATGGTAAAATTTTAAAACAATTAAGATCTACCTAGGTAAGGTTAGGTTAGGAGATATCCAATATTGACAAAGAAGCAAACATATACAAATGAGTTTGTCTCATCATGCTGATTATTTCCATATATACATATGTACATATGTATGATCCCTACCCTCATAAGTATAAGTAAGAATATGGTTAACCAAACAAAACTTTTTTAGGTACAGGGTATAAAAATCCGAAAAAAAAATTACCAAAAACAGAGGAATATTAAAATGGAAATAAAAATACAATAAATTTGTATATAATGAGTAAGTATGTCTGAAAGTGACATGCGATAGAGAGGAGTTAGCAGCTGCCAAGCCCATTTTGTTAGAGTCGACGACGATGAGATGACTACGACGACACTCTTGAAATTCTTTATTAATTTAGTGAGACGCAAGCATGTGCGAATTAATTACGCAAATATAAAACAACAACAAAATTGAATCATGTCATACAGTAGCCGCCACTCAAATGCTTCAGAAACTGACAAATAAATACTACGAGAATATTGTGTTTTGTTTTTAAATTTTCAGTTGCTGATTTTCAGTTTTTTGTTGATTTTTTTGATTGTTACAAATTTAGCATTCAAATCTCGCAAGTGCACGGAACCCTGAAAAGGAAGTGAGACATGCTCCAAGAATTTCTTACCTGATCATACAATCATATGTATAAGTTGTATAGAAACAAAGGATGTGTCAGAATTATATAATATGTATATACAATACTTAATTATGACATACATATGCTTGAACTACAGATATGTAGTACATAGTATATGAACATTTCTACAAAATATAATGTATAGGTATCTTTGTTTTCATTATGTAAGTCATGTTTGAGTGATTAAGTTAAGTTTCTTAATTAATGGCGATTTTTTAAGAAACCAACTTCTAACTTTTAGTAAGTATAATGAGATGTCTCATTATATTGTATGTCTTAAAAATAATGAATCTTATACTATGACGCCATCAAAACTGTATTGTGTTTGAAGCAGTCGTGCCTTGATTTTTTGTATAAATTTCTATGATTCAAGATCTGAATAAATTGTTGTATTCGCACATAGTCTTAATAAAATATTGTATAGTTCCAAGTAAAAATCATCATATTTACCAAGCCCAGATTAATTCATGTTATTGAGTTCGTTTCTTAATCCATTTCAATATATTTTTATTGCATAATTTTGAATTAAGAACTTTAATTCTTTTGAAATGGATTTAACAAATAAAATTTCTTTATACAAATAAGAGTTCATTATAATAAATCAAAAACCTAATCGATTTTTTCTGTATGCTCAATAATCGATCAAAATTTAAGAATTAAGAATTCTTCCTGTATTAAGGCGAAATCACTTACTCTTCTCAGTTCCCTTTTTAACTTAATTGGCAAACATTCAAAGAGAAGAGTCCGTCCAATAATGCAAATACACGCCAAACCCGAATATGCCGAAACTGCTCAACACCAATTGGCCACACCTACCAAACCCACTAACTACACACTACACAATTGAAACCTAAGCTTGGGTTTAAGCTTACTGCGTCATAAGAATGTCAACCTACAACGAGCGACAGACACTTCATTTACATACACTACATATTAAGATCTATATGCATAAAAAGATAGATAGACATATATAGTAAGATAGATAGATAGCTAGATGTGTTTGCTTCGTTGCATCTAAGCGACTTCATCAATATTAATAAGTAATCAAATTCATCTCGATACGTCGCACAAGCGTGCATACTCATTAGGCAAGGCAGCCCGATGGCCTCACCTGAGTGTTTGCATATGCTGTTATTCTAGAAATTGTTTTATTGATGTTCTTGTTGTTGTTTTTGTTATTATTGTTATTTATTTATTGAACTGCAAAACTGAGATTGCAGTATTTGATAGTTGAAGGTTATATAAATATCTATCTATCCATGGAAGGGAGGCAGCAGGCACACAACAGGGCAAATGGCAAAGCTTCCGAACAACTTTGAGCGTGAACTGAATACATTTAATATCTTATTATAATAATGAATAATGAATGGTGCAATCAAATTCTTATTTTACTACATATATAACTATGGTAAAACAATGTAAGTAAACTGTTGCAGGATTCCGAAATTTGGGACTAATTGGGACATGCTGGAAAAGATCAGTTACGGTGAGGAATGACGCCAGTACGAACCTCATCGTATGAAAATCATTGATAAATGAGTACAATAACCAAAACCGGCATCCACCAAAAGAAGACCCTTTAATATCTTGGAAATATAATACAAAATTTCAAGCCTTTTTTCCGATCGTACGTGCTTATTTATCGTCGCCGCCAGGATCGGTTCCAAGCGAGCAACTTTTTAGTGGAGCCAGTTTAGTTTACTAACCATTGAGAAATCGGTTATTGTTTATTAAAAATAATTGCCTCTTATTAATTTTCCAATAGTTACTTATATACTACATATGTATAAATAAGCATACTTTGTAGTACAAACTTTGTAGTGTAAGTATAGTACTTAGGGGTAAATTTTTTCTTAAAAAAAAAAACCCAATTTTTTTTCTTTGTTAGCCCACTTCCACCTCCTCATCCGCCTCCGCTAAAATGACCACCGTTACAACCCTAGTTTTGAAATGTAATGGAATCAATCAGTCAGCATTTTAAATTTTGATTTTGTTTTATTGTTCTTCTGATAATTCCTATAGTCAAGATCTTTTAGTCAATATATGTATTATTTGTAACGTTTTTATTTTGCGAAAAATAAAGTTTGAAATTGTAATAAAAAACGAACAAGTCGAAATTTCATCAAATTTTAATGGCATTTGAAAGCTGTAACACTGTACGATTATTAATGGCATCAATTAAATATTCTCAATGTCTGGTATTGATGCACTTTATCGTTTTGGTTAAATTTTGATTACATTCCAACATGAATGGGGCGTTGATGTAGTGAAGTAACACCACGAAAGTCTGATGGTGGTAAATTGCATAATATCATCGAGACAACTCTGAAAAACAAATCCATATGACCAGGAAATCTCTCTTGGAAATGGCCTATTTTATTAACACTTTTAATGCAACATGGCGCCATCCTGTCGGACGAACAAATCGCTAATATGTTGGAAACTGATTTCAAAGGCATATATTCCAATCACATTACAAATCAAAAATATTATTAAAATATATAGTCTTCAATTTCTCTTGTGGACTCTCTTGGCAAAATTAGTTGTAAAGTTTTCACAATAGACCGCAATTCTTCATAGTACCACTGAACAATTTCTATATGTTATTGAATCATATATCTTCCATAGTTAAATGATGAACCTTGCTGAATATTTCTTTCGTAAAAGACGATAAAATTTGTTTAGAGATTGCCAGTTTGCAGCAACTGTCAACGGTGGCGTACCATAACTCTTTGGAGCCCCGAGCAAATACATATTTGTGACATTCTTTGTGTCAAGAAAAAAGCAACCAAAATATTGAAAATATTTCAATAATTCATTAGTCATTCAAAGACAATATGAAATTGGAATTTTTCGAGATTTAAAGCAAGCAAATTTATATTCAATTTCATCAATCTTAATCTGATCTAATAAATCTTTTTCAATTAAAATAATAGTAAGTCCATTTAAATAGCTGTGAAGATGAAGAGGAACCGGGGAGTATCAACACCACCTCTGTGATTGCCCTGATCTTCTTGATAGACGAACCCGGTTTCTCGAGAAACCGTTCTTCAAGGTAGTTTGGCAAAATGTCCTGGGCCTGGGTCTGATCATGGTCTCCTCCGATTGGTTTTAGAGAATGAGGGTGATTACTGGGACCCCTTATCCTTCACAATCCCCCTACCCTTTCATATTTTATCAGGCATCACAATGGGCCTTAAGGTTTCTGGGTGAACTAGCGAACAATAGCGAGTGGCCTGTATAACCTAACCTTAGTTCTTTAAATCTCTCTTGCGACATTGTTGAACGAAGGCAATTTTTTATTAATTATAATTTTGAAAAACTTCACGATATTTACACATTTATGTTTGCCACTATCTAAAGAACGGTTAACTGTATAAAAAAATGGCACAGTCGAAATTTGTAGAGGATTTTATGCTCTGTTATCTGTTGCTTTAAAGCATAGGAAACATGATATTTACAAAAAACAGATTTTTGTGAACTTTGACCTTGAATATATTGACTGGCATACACCGCATAGGCCTAGACTTTTGAGATAGCATATAAAAAGACATATATACGAATTTTTAGCTTATTTGGTTTCATTCCCCAGATATAATCTTATTAGATTTGTCTAATTGGTAATAACTACGTTTGGAAACAATTGAAGCAATTTATTATTAGGCAAATAATTCAAAACATCAAGAGGTGTCTAAACTGTAGTATGCTACAACAGGGTAGTGTACTATTTGTTTCTTTTCAGGAATTTCTTCTTTTCTTGTTGAAAAATCGTTTTTATTTTTTAATAATCGGAATTTAACTCTTTCTTAAATTTTCTCGTTTTCGCCGCCGAAAAGTTCGTGCCTCGGTACGCTACCGACTGTTTAGTCTGGATATAAATATTCCCTGTTTGGAAAATGAAAATTAAACAAAAGTTTTTAGGTGTCTTAAAATTGATTTATTTTTATTAAAGGTAAAAGAAAATGATTCTTAATTTTACACATAATAATTATATTTCTATAATATTACAATAAAAACAATTGCACAAAATTAAAAGATAATAATAAAAATCATCTACTTATATGAATAACAAATATGTATCTATGAATTGTGTGTGTAAAGTGCACAAACATACACAAAAGAAACAGCACACGAAGATAAAACAATCAAAATAACATAGAAAATTCAAATTAAACCCAAGCTTACAATTAATAAAAGACAAACACAAACCTACATAAAGCATAAAAATATTATAAGTATTATAAATTCAAAGTAATTTTTATATGTTATGTATTTTATTTATTTTAAAATACTAATTTTCTTAAATTTAATTTCATTGTGTTATTGTTATTATTATTGTATAAATTTTTACATTATTTATTTAATGCACAACACTCTTTATTGTTACACTGAAAGAAAAACGCATGTTGAGCAAGAAATTAAAAGCTTAATGATTAAAATGCAAATATATTAATAAAAAGTTCTTAAATTTTAATTTTATAATATTAAATTTATATATTTCGAAAATGTTTAGCTTGTGTAAATTATTATCATATTATTTTGCATTTAACTACTCACATTTTTATTATTATTACATATTATTATATTTGCTTATTAAGGCCCAAATTCGCCCTGCACTGTTTCACGCATCTTGGCAAAGAGTGTCGAATTCTTGACATTCAATGTTGCTTCATTATTGCTGCCAGTATTCTGACCCATGTTTATGGCATTTACTAAACTGCTATTATTACTATTATAGCGTACAATACGTGGCTTTAACATAGATGCTGCAGCAGCTGCTTGATTCTTGGGTCCAACCATTATATAAGTGCGAACTGGTGGTTTTTCCTTGGGTTGTTCATATTTAAGCGGCAATTTGCCACGTGCCTTGTTAGCTAATGTCGATGTGGATGATGATGATGAGATTGATGATGAGGTCGATGATGAAGATGATGATGATGCTGATGTTGATGCAGATGTACCCGTCGTCTCATTGTTAGCCACATCATTTGGCTTTGGTGTTGGTATTGGACGCAATTTTCTAGGTATCATATGCGATTTAATTTCAATTTGTGTTGTGTTAAAGACTTCACAATCAATTTGCATCAATACAATATCACCATTCATTGTCGGATCACTTGCTGGCAACATTAATGACATTTTCGGTCTAGTGCTTTTATTATAAGCTGATGCCGGCAACAAAATATGATCCATATTAAATGATAGCACATAGAATGTGTCATCCTGACGCTTGATACCCTTGAACAGACGCAAATACTCCTCATCAATCTTCGATTTAAACAATTTTAATGAGTTCTTATTCATGCTTTCGTCACTATCGATGTCATTGTTGTTATGCACATATTCATTTTTAACTTCAAAGTTCATCTTACGTTGTTTCTTTTGTTCCTCTTCCATAGTCAAATATTCATCATCCATAAAAATTTTCCGTTTTCCTTGTTGTGGTAGCGTTTGTTCCTTTGTCTTTAATTCCAAATAGTCCGTTGTCAGCTTAAATCCATGTGGGTTGTCCATTTCGTTGTGCATACTCAGGTTCAGATAATCATTACCGCCAATCCACTTATGCAGATTACTGGCCAAACGAAGATTTTCCGTTTGATTTGCGTGTATACTACAACCGCCATTACATTTCGGTTCAGATTGCCCTAAGGGTGGCATTGGTTCATTTGATTTGCCATATGTTTGCCTCTCGGCTGCTGTAGCACTGCTATTACCGGCACCAGTGCGATTTGTCGGACGTAAGAAATGCAATGGTGGCACTTCCATTTCCGAAGCGCGCTTACTGCGATTCAATTTTTCATTATACTCTTGTTCGGATTCCACCCAGAGTAGGCGACGACCTGATGCCATCGGCTCTTCTACAATAGGGTCTGACAAAATGTTGCCATCATGATCAATATTTTGTGTATTCAAATAATTTTGGAAATTGCCAACATTAAGTGTTACCATAAAAGCCATGGCAAAGAGTACAGCAACATTTTTCTTAACAGTTGCCGCAGTCATGCGTTGTTTAATACTCTTCGAATTTGTAGGCTTTGGAGCGATCTTAACGTGATGATCAGTTTTAGAGGCAGCAGCACTTAATGAGTTCAGTACAAACTCACTAACATTGCCATGTCGACAACGACAGGTTTTAGCAAACGCAACCAATTGGTTGCGTAATGTGGCATTGTCCTGGAAAAAATATATAAAAAAAATCATTAGTTTCTGTATAACATAATAATTGAGTAAACAATTTAATAGATTGCATATATATTCCTTGTATAGGGATGGATCTATAAAGTAATAATATTCGATGTGAAGTAAGATATGCCAGTTTCATAGAAAGCACCACCATGCAATAATACCAATGCTTAGGAACGTGACGATTTTAAAGTCGAAATGTGATCAGCTTTTGATTTATATTTCTTGATATTATTTCTTGTTCGCTTAAATTATTTCATTATTCTCTTTACACTCATTTTCCCTTTCTTCCTTCTTCCATTATCATTGTATTGTTGAGATCGAAAGTTTCTATTCCCATTTCTAGGCAAACAATTCATGTTACTCATTTCTGTTAGATAGAAAAATAGGCAGACATACTTCTCATCAGACTAGACGCCTGCATTAATCCATTCATTAGACTCATAGTCTCAGTTTTGCTACCTACTTCAGCAGAAGTAGCTCTAAAGATGAAGAGGATATAGTTAATCACTATCTCTTTGCTACTGATCAGCGCGTTTGAGTAGTTGATTCAGAACTCTTGGATCCTACTTCTCTTTACTTAACTTAACGACTTGAATGGTATGGACGCCAAGTGTTTTACTAGATTCTTAAACACGAACGAAAATTGTAATCTTAAAAAACCTTATAGAGAAATCAGTCCTGTAAATTATCGAAGATCTGTGAGGCAACTTAAAAAGATAATTGACAGAAAAACGCACATGAAATCGATGCTAAAAGCAAAAACAAACATCTTAAAAGTGAAGCATACTTTTAAGCTTGCATGATGTCAATTTTCTCAATTTTGTCGCAAGCCCATGACCAATTCATTGAGTGATGAAATGCAAAGCTTTGTAACTTACAACTGTGAATAAACAAAAATCATATTCAGTTAGTTTTTTTGTTGCAGATATTTTGTTTTGGAGTTTTTAAAATTTTTAAAAAAATTTAAGTTTTATGACAAGCAAAATTTATTTCTGTACCAAATACCTGAACCATCTCCTTGAATTAGCAAGAAATAAATACATATTTCTTGATAGGCCTAACTTAACCAAAATTTAATTATATATGTTGAGTATATGTACATATATTAATAGTTCTCAAATAAAATGGGTTCACTACGGTACTATTCACTTCGTCATTGTTCCCTGCGAATATCTAAACGACTTGTTTAATCTGTTTATTAGCCGTAACGTGCGAAAGTATCTCCATATATGTATTCCAACACATACCCACCATTATAGCAATCATACATTGAACTTTTCAAATATGCTTTGTGCGCACATTCGCCATGCCCGACACCGCCGACGTCGCTATCCCAAAGAAGGCGTTAAGTTAAATAAATGAGTCAATCAGAGAATACATAATTGCTTTCTCATTTCTTTTTTGCAAATATCAAAAAAGAAACAAATTACGTTTTAAGAAAAGAATTTTTGAGAAAAACAAATTTTGACAAAAATGTCACACTACACGCGGTTTCGTGTTATCAGTGATCTATTCATACGTTCGTTCGTTCGTTCGTGTTTATAATTTCATTAAGCTCAGCTAAGCAAAAAAAACATCGCTCTAAGGCCAATGAGGTACCTGATGATAAGATAAACCTGCATGCCGTCTTATGCAACAAAATATTATAGTATATACATATGTCATTAATTATTCTTATTCTGCATGTATTACCAATCACTTGTACTTGTACTCACCCCCTTTAATGTATAATTCTCCTTTTCCAAATTGCTAATGCGTGTCTCCAGAGTGGCAACATACTCCTTCTTCTTTTTTCGTGACAACGAAGCCGATTCACGATTCTTAATCATACGCTGTTGTCTCTTTAGAATTTTCTCATCTATCAAACCTTTATAAATACTAAGATCAGGCTTAGCTGATGCCGATGCTGAAGAAGCAGTTGTTGTAGTCGCTTGCAAACGGGCAGCGGTATTGATGGCCGACCGATTTGTATTAATCAATTTGGTTGGCGTTTGTTGTTGCTGCTTTACAAATACTGTTGACTGTGCAGCATTCGATTTGACCATTTTTGGTGTCCCATTCAAAGGTTGAACTATTTTATTTGCTGCAATCACTTTACCACTTGCTGTCTTCATAATGATTTTGGGCATTTGGGCATTGACGCTGCCATTGATTTTGGCGCCTTTGCCATTTGTGGTATTCATCTTTTGCATGAGTGCTTTAAAGTCATTCGATGATAGGAAAATAGTCTTGGGTTTTGTGACATTTGAAGATGGTGTTGCATTGGCAGCTGTGGATGTTTTAGCTGCAAATTTTGATGATGTTGTTGCAGTGTTAGCTAACTTCACTTGTGTAGGTGTGACCAATTTGGTTTCGACCTTAATGGGTGCCTTAACATTGTTGTCCAATAGGTTTGTAGTCAATGGTACTGGTTGCACTGGCATAAGATTATTATTTGCTGGGATTAGGGTAGGTAATGTTATTATCGGCAGGATTGTAGGAGTATCTTCTGCTGTTGACACTTTGATTTCTTCATGCTGAATCATATACTTGGTGTTTGTGTCATTTATATTGAAGGCATATTGAATTGGTTGTTGCACTTGATGATCATGGCGTGCCGATTCCACATCCACATCAGATGACACCATTACAGTTTTAACATCAATCGAGTCATCACCATTGTATGTGGATTGCTGCATTGACAATACCGAGGATGCATCACTTTGTATACCACTTGTTGAACTACCACCTGAACTACTTCCAGAGCTGCTGCAACTTCCAGTAGGCGATGGGGTATTGCGTTCAATTTTCATGTGTTCCAAAAGACTGTCGCGTGTCAATTCTTCAATCTTCATTTCATCATCATTGATGAAATTCAAAAACTCATCCAAATTGCCATAATCAGTTTCCATAGCGGCCGACGACGATGTGGAGCTATTTGGTGTGCGTTCCGTCGCATAGTGCGGCGGTGTCGTCGTAACCAACGAATCATTTGTGCTTGTGGGCGAAAGAAAGCCACTAAATCCAAGATCAAAGTCACCAGTACTCTGCAATGGCAGGTGATAAAGATCAGGTTGTGATGTTGGCAAATTAAAATCTGGATCGGTTTGCGGCACAAAACTATGCAAATCCAACGTAGTATCCAAGGGCGAGCCAATGATTCCATCTAAACCACAACCACTTAAACCATAATCATCCGGCGGCGGTAACAGTGACGATATTTCGTCTAGAAAAATATTTAAAGAACGCATCATAATATTAGTTGCTTCTACTTGAAATAAATCTTTATTAATAAATAATTACACTGTGTTACAAAAAAAAAAATTGAAAAAACTTCTTATCAGACCTAGTGGAGGTTATAGGTCATAAAAAACTAAAAAGAATGGCAGATAAAAAATCTCTGATACACCCTCAAAATCTTGATTTAGAGCCCAAAAACCGTTTTTAAGAGGTTCCTGTACATATTACCTTATAACTTGGACATTTTTTATCGGATTTCAAATTTTTATTTTTTATTCTTATTCTAGCTATCTCCCTCTAGCTATCTCCCTCTATCTGCAACAATTAAGGAAAGAAAACTGTCATATGCAATTACAAAAAGTACAATAAATCAAGTAATTTTTAACCGATTCTATTCAAACAGGGTTCATTTAAAGCTAAAATCACTAAACTTTCGATGAACGTTGAGAAAAAATATAATTTAGATAAGATAAGGGGCACAAATTAGACTTAAAGTTGCAAAATCGATGGAAAAATCAAAATTTTGGAAAGTTTTTGGTCTGTATCTTCATGAATTTAAATGATAACAAAATACATGATACATGGTTGTAAAGGGCTACATTTCAGCTTCTAAATACAAAAAATTTGAAATCCGATAAAAAATGTCCAAGTTAAAAGGTAATATGTACAGGAACCTCTTAAAAACGGTTTTTGGGCTCTAAAACAAGATTTTGAGGGTGTATCAGAGATTTAATATATACCATTCTTTTTAGTTTTTTATGACCTATAACCTCCACTAGGTCTGATAAGAAGTTTTTTTTCGCTGTGACACAGTGTTATCAGTAATTTCTCGATGCTAGTACGAACACAAAATTCTGGAGAGACGACGAAAATAAAAACGCACATTAAACCAATAAAAATCGGAAAAATATAATAGAAATCATATCTTAAAAACAATTTAATCTTATCTGTACAACCACATGAAAGAGAGACAGACAGACATTCTCTAGTGATCAGAACACAAAAGCAGGAAAATTATATCATTCAAACAAGTCAAATTGTAAGGCAACAACAAATCGCATAGTGTAACAAGAGTGTCTTAAATACTTGAAAGGACAGGACAGACAGACAGACTAACAGATAAATGTAATAAGTGTATGGGTCAGTGATTCTCAACTTTTTTTTTCTTGTCAAAGCAGGATTGAAATGAGAAAGTACTGTAGTATCTTTAGTTGGAATTATTGGACGCTCTATACTCAGAATCGATAAAATAGAGCACGATCCCCCTCCCAAAGTCAGGTCTTCGAATAGTTTTCCTGAGAAAAAAAGGTCTGTCTTTCAAGAAGTGCAGGACAATGGCATAGAAGCTGTTAGACTCTTTCTGTCTGTTCTTTTCATTTCAACTGGTTTTGGTGGTGAACATGCATTCTCTAAGCCATAATCAGAATATCACAGTGGTCTGTTAAGACTCTAGTCACCATTCGAATAGTGTTCTTCCTTCCTGTTCTTCCCATGTCCGCTTCGGATGGTAGCTAACCTAAAGTCACCGTGAGACATTATGCATTATGTCTGCAGTATAAATCACTGGTCCAAAACTGGTTCGTGGCTAGTCCCAGTACTAGTTCAAACTCCATTCCCTTTTTGGATGTCATTGGAAGAGGTTAATCGATACCGTCTGCATTACCGTCACCAGTCGTATTACCAGTCATTGCCTCCACCTGCAATACCGTTCACCAGTCGTGCCGCGGACATTTTTCGTGGCCGGACAAATTCATTGGAACCATAGGTGTCCGCCCATGGGAGATTTTACTGTATTTAAGTACTTCACAATCAATAACATCATTTATTAAGAATCTCGTGGTACAATAAAGTACCGCGGCACATAGATTGAAAATCACTGTTATAGATAGTAAGTATATCTATGTGTATGTAAGCATACATGTTTGAATATGTGTTCACATGTATCTATTGAAGGAAACACAAAAACATATTGAAAGTAATCGGAAAGGAAATGTAAATAAACCTGTTTTCTTTAAAAAAAAAAAAATTAATCAATTCATTCATAACACATAGTGGTGAGATATTAAAGTTTTACAAGAAACCAACGTGCTTAGTAACAATAATTAACAAAATAAAGTTGTTTTTGTTTTTTACTTTTAACTAAGTCATTATTTGAACAGTTGCTTTCTTTCCTTAAACATACGGAAACCCATATACAAGTGATTTTTCTGAGTTTATGTCAAAAAGATGGTGGAGAGTGCCAATTAGAATGATTTGAACAGCGCAAAATGCACATGACCGCATTATTTTGATTGCAGATAAACAAATAAGAACGAAAGCAGGTTACATGCACTTAAAACAAACGCAACAACAACACAAAATACACACAACAACAAAAATTACAGCAATAAAACAAAAGAAAAAAGTGAAGGGATTTTCCACTAGAGATCCGAAAAGAAGAGAATCGCCACGACACAACAACAATAAGTATTTATTTCATTTCATTGGTGAATTAGTCACTTGTTTGCATTTACACTTATCTCCTATTGTCTTTCACTCTTACCGTAGAAATTATCGTCTACGTTCATGTTTTTTGTTAATTTTTTTATTATTTATTATAATTGTACACATTTAAACATGTTTCCGTTTGTTTAAAACACCAATTTATTTTTCTTAATTTGCAATCTTTTTCAATCGGAAAGCATTTAATGCAATCTGCCTCGAAACAAAACTTGTCGACGAAAGCGAAAAACTCGGAGTACCCTTGAATGATTGAATAGGCTGGCAACAGTGGCAGCATGTACCCTTAAAAAATTCATTTAGTTGGCTACAATTGAGACCGCACTGCCCTCTACCTACTGCAACGCCATCTATGTCACTTCAGTAAGTCATCAATTGATGTTATTGAATCCAATTTCAATTCCCGTTCTTTACAACAAAAATCTTATGGTGATTTCTGTGTAAATGTTCTCTGCATAAAATTACGTAGCATTATTATTATTATATTAGTTTAATTTTGCTTGACCGACAGGCGATTTTTATAAACAAACTACAAGAAGAACGAGAATGAAGGATTGAAGAATGAATGAATATGAATATATGAAAACTCGTTTTTATTTTTTGACATTATTAAATTTAAAAGGTCAAAAAATAGCAACGAGAGTTAGGTAGCCCTGGTAGGGGTGAGGGAAAAATATGATGGTATGCTTATTTTCAAGAATAACTGACAGGGCTGCAGTAAATAATAAAAGGGGAAATTGGTCACCAAATAGTTTGAATTTTTACTGCATAAAACCAAAGACTATTACAACATATAGACTGGACAGAGCTCTCAGTATGAGGCCGCTTTTTTTGTAGAGAAATGATGTTGTTCGATGGTTCGAAGGAGAAAAGTGGTCGAACCAGCATTTTCACTCAAAATTGTGGAGATGCACTCAAGTAGATATTTGGAAATGTTCCTTTTTTAGTACGTGCAAAAAGTATTAAATATTGTTATGAGCTATTAAAAGAAAAGAAACACAACAGAAATCATAGAATTCCAATTTAAGAATTAATACATACACATTCTGTATACTTTCAAAGTGTAATGTTAATGTTATATGGTGTTATCACGCAGACATATAGTGGAACTCCTCTATAACGAATTACCTCTCTATAAGAACAAAATTTATACAAAATTTGCCTATGCTTTTATTTTATATATTTATTTATATCGAAAATATGATTTTTGGTTCATTGAAGTAACAACAATTGAGAGAAACAGTTAAATAATGGCAAAGCTTCGTAGTTTATCTTTTCTAACTTAATTTCAGAGATGCAAAAAGGCACTGAAATCAAAAATTGCTGATAATTATGGTATACTTTCAACCATACTTACAACAAATTAATATTCTACAGCAAGCAACTAACTGTCAAGAACGTTGAAACCATAAAAAAATATGATGCGAAAATTCAGCCATAAAAATAATTTACACTACGACAAATATAAGTATCCTGGGATAATAAACACCAATACAACTTTTCTAACTTCGCCACTAATAGTTTCCAACGTGTTAAAATACAAACCCTTCAATATTTCATGTCGAAACCAGAGTGACTTATGGCATTTTCAAAATAAACGGCTCATTTCTTCATCTTCTCAAAAGGTCCTTCCGTGGAGACCAATGAAATGGTCATGCATTTAAAGCACAAATTCCTTTTGTGCCACCTATTGATTTAATTGAATCTTATTTGCACTCAATACAAGAGGAAACCAAGAGGAAAAAAACTCAAAATTAACATTTTGCATCACATAATTGTCCTTCGAAATGTTATTTTGCATTTTTTGCACTAAATGCAATAGGAAATCAAAAGGAGAAAAACTCAAAATTCTGTTCTGAAATGTTATTAAAATTTTTCATTTATTTTTTCACTCATGTTTACAATAGTACATGTAACAGAATCAGAACATTTCCATTTTTATAATCATATTTACAACTGCACATTTAAAAACCTCTATATAATTTATGCTCTTTGCTCAAACATTAACAATAAACAAACCAATATTTACTTCAAACAATGGTTATGTTTATAATTTTGGATAATCATAAACCTAATGTTTTTTATAAAATTTCCTACTGGGGTTGTTGCCACCTAACTCAAAGTAAGTCTAGGTCTATATGTCTATCTCACTCACTTTGCCAGCTCTAGTTTGTATTTACGAGAACACTGAACAATTGTTTTGAACGAACGACGGCAAAGAAGAAGATTTCCAATATCAATATCAGTTTTATTTAGTAATTAATTAATACAAGTGACAATAAATATCATATTTATCAAATAAAATAGTAATATAAATAACATTTCAAAGAAGGTAAGTTGAAGTGGATTTTTGTGTGGTTGTGTGCGCGGTGTGTATAACAAAAAACAATTATGTGAAATTTGTTGCATTATTATTGATTTCACTTTGTTGGGAATTTTCGTAATGTTTGTTGATAAACCAGCTGCGGTGGGGATGTACACAACACTACCAACACCAACAATTTGAGTGGTGTTTAATTCTCTCCAAATTATTGACATGATAAAACTAAAAATTAACTAAATTATGTTAAAAAATTGTATGCTCATAATATTATCAATGTGAATTAATAAAAAAAATAGGAAGATGATTGGAATAAAAAGAAAAGTGGTGGAAACATAAATATAATAATAACAACGCAACGCCGTTGCTGTTTGTAATTTAATCGGCCTGGAACTCTGTGCGTCTTTTGGGGAAAGAAAACAAAATAAGAAAAAAATTTCATTCGCCGCTATTCGTTTGCACGCAGCTTCTACGTCGTCGTTGTTGCAGTTGTGCATTAAAGGAAATTTTTGCACAAATTGCATAAAAATGCAAAAATATTTGTGAATTCTTTGGAAGAAAAAATATGTGCAGTGTATGTTTTTATTAAATGTGAAAAATTAAGTTGCATTTACTTTCGTAAAAATACGTAAAATTTTTTCAACAACGCACACTCACACATACACAGCGCACTAGCTGCTCACACATACAAGTACAGTACTCAGAGATAACACATTACATTTGTGTACCCAATATTATAGTATACTTAGGCGTAGTAAGTGGATTCGATTTGTTCCAGTTAAAGGGGAAAACGAAAAATTATCAATTGAAAATTCGAAACAAATAAAATACTGCATAATGAAAGAGTTTATCCAATTAGAATCATAAGAATTTTTATTTTTACTGTGGAGTTGAAATATTAGCAAGTGAAGGCCCCTTTGTGACGACGTCTATGCAAACGTGAACGCGAATAAACGAATAAAAATAAAAAACAAAATAAAATCGGCGGCGCTTTTCTTTTTGTTTTTATTTATGTGGTGCGTAGGTGAATAATGGTGTAGAAGCAAATGAAAAGAATGCGAAAAACCGCCAAAATATACGTTAAGAAAATTGAAAAGAAATGCAAATAAATAAGAAATGTGAACATTTTTGTTTTGCAGGTTGAGCTCAATGAGAGCTTTGGATAAGGACCGCTTTCATTAGTAGTAGAATACAATGAGTGAGGCACTGACGTCAACTGCTGCAAGAGCGCAAGGGACTGCTGAATGCTTTTTCAGAACAGAAAAAACCAATACAAATGAATCTGTTACAATGGACGATATTGAAAACAAGACGGCGGAACAAGACAAAGTTATCACTAACCATGATGAGGTTAAATCTAAATCGATAAAAGACATTGAACCAAAACGAAAACAATTGGATGAAGCTGGTACTTCTGAAGATTTGAAAGCGACACATCAACAACAACAAAATGAAAGAGCTACAACGACATCAGCATCAGCAATGATCGTTGTACCAGAATCAGATACATTAACGCCTTCTTCACCATCTCAGACACCGCCACAAGTGCTTGCTGCTTCGCAAACGGTGTCAACGGCACCAGTAGCTGTAGCTGCTATACCAGAGAATATACTCTCACCACCAAAATCCGAAACTCATACGGATGAAACCAACACAGCCACTTCGACATCTTCATCACCTGCATCCAATACGCAAATGTCACCAGTGGCTGATCAAACGACAACAACGACAGCAGTAGTAGACAACACACAAGCACAGCCAACAAAAGTGCCGCCTGCCTTAGCAGCAATCCCAAATAAACTAGATGAAAACCTTAAGACGTCACCAGAAGAGCCCATTAAATCGCAGCAGCCACAAAAGCGGAAACAGCTGGCTGTTAATGGCACTATACCAAAGTCCGGCAAGCCACTTGTATCAGCGCTCAATAAAAAACTAAATAAATCATCGTCTGCACCGGTTCGATCGCCTCGTACACGTAAACCAAAGGCAAGTTTA
The DNA here is from genome assembly GCA_037043315.1 of Amiota communis. Classification (NCBI taxonomy): domain Eukaryota; kingdom Metazoa; phylum Arthropoda; class Insecta; order Diptera; family Drosophilidae; genus Amiota; species Amiota communis. The sequence continues at coordinate 1,863,193 of JBAMAV010001386.1, read as the reverse complement.
CCTATGTACGAAAGTGAAATAAGTGACCATAAAATCGGTATAAAATTGTGCATTAAAAAGTCGGAAAATACAATGGGTGGCGGTGAACCATCATCAGCCGTCATTCCTCCCGCTACTGCAACAACGACAACAAAGGCAACAATTCCTGCATCGACATCTGTACGCAAACGAGTACGAAAACCGAAACAGCAACAACAACGAGTTGATAGTGATGAGAGTGAATATGAGCCGCGTAAGAAGAAATCGGGTGGCACAAATAACAATGGTGAACGTCAGAAAAAGGTGTCATTTAGCGCTTCGGTAAAATCACCGAATGAAGTTGAGAAATTTGTCGCACCAATCGATCAAAGTGATTGGGCTTCCAAATTACCAGAAGAAGTGCTTGGCCAGGTTTGTAATTTCATATTAAATTTAATCACACATTTATTCATACTATTTTAACTCACTCAGGTTTTTCAATATGTCGTTGACAAAGAAGGTTGCCTGCCGACTCTCTTTCGACTTGGTCGTGTTTGTTCTCTATGGCGCCGGGTGTCATTACGCCCTGGTCTATGGCGCTCTTTGGATTTGACCACTTGGATAAAGGAGAAATATCGCACAGAACTCAAACTGAAGTGGTTTGTTGATAATCGTTGCAGTGGCTGTACAGATTTGAATGTTTGTAAGTGCATCATATCCTGTGAAAAAGTCTATTAAAATTTATATTTAAATTTTGCACTTTACACGTTTCACTTTAGCTAATTGGAAAGTGACCGATATAAATTGCTTTTTAATGAAGTTAGCAAATGGTTGTCCAAATTTGAAAGGTATCACATTAGCCGGTTGGAAGGGCTTTACATCTGATCACTTGACCTTTCTTGTGGACAATATGAAAAAGTTGGAGCGCATCGATTTAAGTTCTGTTAATGTAAGTTGCACTTATTAACATGTAACATCTGAGTTTTAAGTAAACAGATGATAATTCTAACATTAATTCCAGGTTGAGATGAATGCAAGTAAGAGCGCTGTGGGTGTTCTATTATTGTGCAAAGCGTTGGAGACAATGGGTAAAAGATTAACCCATTTGTATTTGGCGCACAATCGTTTGGCGGGCATCCCGCAAATAGTCAAAGTTCTTTCGGTACGATAAATTTATTCCATTCTATATAATTACAATCATTTAAAATAATTCTTGGATCATTTTATCCATCCATATTTAGACGCACTGTCCGAATTTAACGTTATTGGATCTGTCGAATGTTACCACGCAGGCAACATCACATGGTATACTGCACATCGAGAAGCTGCAACATGGATGCCAAAAACTACGTGTGCTACGAGTCACCAACTCACATGTATCACCCAGCATAGCGACCATGCAGGAAACAATGGATTCGCCTGGCTTTCCCAATCTCGAAGAACTGTCTGTGGCAGTACTAACCGATGAATCGCGTATCTTTAGCGATGATCATTTACAGCGCATATTGAAAAGTAGTTCTAAATTGAAACTACTTGATGTACGCAATTGTACACGTCTCACGCACGAGAGTCTCATAAGGTTGCCAGCATGGGATATTAAGCATTTATTTCTATCGGGTTGCTCGGTCACACGTGATGTTGGGTAAGTAATTTCATAATGAGAAAAACTTTTGCATCTTGAAATAATAACAAAATTTCTATGATAGCTCTGGTTTGGAATTGATTGCATCGAAATGGGCGCACAGTCTTATTGAACTTGATTTGGCTTGGGCAAATGTGCAATCTTCTTTGGATAATGCATTAAAGGCATTAGCGGAAAAGGGCAGTGAATCGCCTTTAGCGTAAGTCATACACTTAACTAACATATGAATATCTACTTAGGATTTTTCTTATGATTGTAGTCATTTAAATTTATGCGGTTCATCTGTGTCTGAAGATGCTGTCAAGGAAATATTGGCGAATTGTAAGAATATGAGCTCTATAAATCTCGCTTCATGTCGCGGACTTCCACGCGGTGTTAAACGTCTTATGCAGGGACCACAAGAATTGCGTGAGCTACGAGAAGTGCTTAAAGTCCAAATAAAATTTAAATTGGATAATGCAGTCGAAGATGCCGGCGGCGGCGTCGGTGGTAGTGGAGTTGATAGCGGCGGTGGGGTTGGAAGCAATTAATACAATTAACTAACAATTAATCTAGTTTTTAGCAAAAATCAAACACACAAAACAAAAACCAGACAAACAAACAACATACACATGCAAGCAAAAGAGCGTTACATAATTTGAAGTTTCAATTTACGTTAATAATTTACGTAATGATGAGAATGCATCTTCTCATGACAATATGAATGAATGAAGATAAGATATGATATGATATGATAAGAAGAAAGATAGTAAGTTAGAGTGATGCAATTTTGTCGTTAACAAGTGTGACAGTAGCCAAAGTCTCTGCGCACGCGCCACAGTTTAAATTTAATTTAAATTGTTGCATATTTTAGTTTGTGTTTTGAGTTGAGTTTGTTGGCATCTTCCAGAAAAAATACTTTACTTTATATTTTTTATTTTATTCCTTTTATCTTTTATATACATTTATATATATACTTATATAAACTTTTTACGTAGTCATTTTTTTATGTAAAGTTTAGGGGTCATACACGACGACGAGGTAATGGCAGCTAAGCTCCAACAGTAGCAGCAGCACCAGATGCATGCATGCATATACTAGCTTCCATCCAAATCATGTGTAGCGCTTAAAATATTTTTGTCTGAAACATGTTTTTGCGCACCTTTTTGTATATGCAATATTAACACTAAACAACAATTATACATACATACATATATATATTTTAAGTCGATCGTTTTAACTGATATTTTGTCTTAATTGATCGTTGAAAGTGAAATTGAATGTGTTTATGTTTACGATATAAAATCAGCAACAAACAAAAACAAAATTATATCTTATAATAAAAAAGAAAATAAATTTTAGACGTATGCAATTTGTAAGTAAAAATTTGTAAAGTTATGAAAAATGAAATCTTATAGTAATTAAGTTCAAATTACCAATGCATAATCTGTATGTTAGTTGGTTGCATCTCAAAATCTTTAATCAAAGAAAAAATTACAAATCAAAATTTCACTTATTGATTTTTTTCCCTCTTCATTTTTGCGGCACATTTTAACTGCAATGTTTTTCAATGATTTTTTTTATAAAATAAAATAAATTGTATATAATTCGGGACATTTGCTTTTTATTATTTAATCTATTGCAATTTATACAACAGTTATTAATAAAGAAAAAAAGAAAGAAATTAAAACAATTACAAAAAATAAAGAAAAACAATTCAATTGTTAAGCATTATTAGCAATTAAGTGAGGACAATTATTGGTAAAGTCAAGTAAAGTTTTTAATAAAGCAAAAAAAACAAACATTTTTATTGAAATATACACAAGTATTTTATTTATTATTATTATCGATGATGATACACTGCAGATTTGCGGCAAATTGCAGTTGCTCTCTGTACTTGTTTCGTTTGTCGTTACGTTGTATATTATTGCAGCAGTCTCAAGCCATTAGTGAATCAACACTTCCAGATTTATATGAAAATACAAACTAAATTTCAAGGATTACAACAAAATATGAGAACTCTATGCTATTTATAGTCCATAGTCGCCTAGTTCTTGGCCAACTTGTCGACTTCAGTGATATAATCAGTTCCCAGTTTGACAACAACAGCACCAGTGGCAAGTCCAGCGAGTGTACCGAGTAAAGCATTATTATCACGTGGCAGAGAGGACTTCAGCACAGCCCATATCAATACTGAACCCATGCTGAACAAAGTGCCACCTAAAACTGCATATAAGCCGCGCTTATTAGCTGGCACTGTCTTCAAATGTGGTCTGGTGATACAATAATGAAATAATATTATTTAATATCCAATGTACTCACTCACTCACTCAATGATTGCACACTCACCTGCCATAAACATAACAAGCACTACCCAGTAATGTACTCAAGAGGAATACATTTGTAAGATCCTTTTTAGACAGTAATCGTGGCACAATTTGTGGATTCATGATGTTGACGGAAAGGGCTCCGTATGACACCAGGCCATGGAGCGGTATGTAAAAGTTGAAAACATTTTCTTTTGTAAAAGGTTTCAATCCAATCTTCTCGCAGATAGTGCAGGCTGAGTTACTGGCCATCTTTTTATTGATATTATTCTGATTATTTAATTTTGTGTTTTAAAATGCAGCTGAAAATCGTCCGGCCGTCAAACTTTGTTTGTCAAAATTTTATTATGTAAAGAAAACAATGTTATCAAGCATCGAAAAATGTGAGCGACTAAAAATGCCCTTTTTATGTTTTTTTATGCTGAAGACATTTTTGAATAAGAAATTTGTTTAAGACTTCAAATCAAATAATTTATATAATAGAAATTGAATTTCTAAGGCAACTTGTATTTAATATTATGAAATAATAAGATTTATCTTCATATGAAATTGAAGGGGAAATTTAATTTCCCTAATCTCACTGTGTATTCGCACAAGTTGGCAGTGCTTAACAAATGCAAAAGTGGAAAAGCTTAGGAATTTGCAGAAGTTGGCCGGTCTTGGTAAATGAAATGAAGGGAGGGGAGCGGCAACCTGATCGAAAAGGTTAACATATAAGAGTTTCTTTAAAGTGTTGTTAATTTATAATATTACAAAAATATATAAATATAAATGAATACGTCTAGTGATAAACGTTATTTTGCATTATTGATCATTTGAAAAGGATTTTTGGGAGCGTGACGAATCTACACCGAAACCATGTTGACGCACAAAGGTTGTCAGGCACGCAAGAAAATGCAGGTGAGGCAAATTAAAAAAAAGAATATCCAATCAAAAATCCAATTGGATTTCATTAAGATCATGTAAGTCCTTTACACAAAAATTTAATTTATCCTTAATTAGAATGTAAAGAAAAGTGTGTTAAAATAACTCGTACATCGCCACCATTATTATTAGTAATATAAGTTGATGCGTTTGCCGGCTTAATTAGATTAGTTGGCAATTCAATTCAATTGCTTTTGTTTATTGTATGCTTGCAGGTTTCTTTTGTCATAAGAGATGCTGAAGAGAAACAACATCGGAATGGAGTGAATGCTTTGCAACTGGATCCCAATAATGGTAAACTATATTCGGCCGGACGCGACGCTATCATTCGAGTGTGGAATACACGCACAGAAACGAGTGATAAGTACATACAATCAATGGAGCATCATAATGATTGGGTTAATGACATTGTTCTCTGTTGCAATGGCAGAAACTGTAAGTTGTAGTTCATTTACTTAGATTATATATTTATCGCTACCATAACTATTGTTCTTGTAGTAATCAGCGCTAGCTGTGATACCACCGTCAAAGTGTGGAATGCTCAGAAGGGCTTCTGCATGTCAACACTGCGAACACATCGTGATTATGTGCAGGCACTTGCCTATGCACGAGATCGTGAACAGGTGGCCAGTGCTGGTCTGGACAAAGCAATATTTCTGTGGGATGTTAACACTCTGACAGCGTTAACTGCCAGCAACAATACTGTAACCACTTCTAGTCTTACTGGCTCCAAAGACTCTATATATAGTCTGGCCATGAATCCCTCCGGCACGGTTATAGTCAGTGGTTCAACTGAAAATATACTACGCATTTGGGACCCACGCACATGCATGCGCAGCATGAAATTACGTGGACATACGGAAAATGTTCGCTGTCTGGTTGTGTCGCCAGATGGAAATCAAGTGGTGTCCGGCAGTTCTGATGGCACCATTAAAGTATGGAATCTCGGGCAGCAGCGTTGTGTACAGACAATTCATGTGCACAAGGAAGGTGTTTGGTCGCTGCTTATGAGTGATAACTTCCAATATGTAATCTCGGGGAGCAGAGACAAAAATATCATTGTAACGGAACTGCGTAATCCAAGTAATTCGGTATTAGTGTGCGAGGAAAAAGCACCCGTACTTAGCTTAGGTTATAATATCGATAAAACTGGCGTTTGGGCAACAACCTGGAACTCGGATGTACGTTGCTGGAAACTACCAATGTACGATAAGTGTACCCTAAATTCAAGTGGTGGCATTGATGGTCATTGGACAGCGACTGGCACTGAGGTGGCGTGTATTAAAGGTGGTGCCGCCATTAAGAAATGCACTGTACTCAATGACAAACGGTATATTGTGACCAAGGACTCGGAAAACAATGTTGCTATTTACGATGTATTGTGTGTTACTAAAAAAGAAGATCTCGGCCAAGTGAATTATGATGAAGAAGTTAAGAAACGGCACAAACAGGTCTACATTCCGAACTGGTTTACGGTTGACCTAAAAACTGGTGTAAGTGTAGCAACTCACAAAATTCTATTTATCTTCTAATTGGGGTTAATTTTTTGCAGATGCCAACAATAGTATTAGCTCAGGAAGAGTCCGATTGCTTCTCGGCATGGGTATCGATTGAGGCTGGTCTACCTGAATGTGTTGATCCTACAACAGAGATTAAAGTAAGTGAAATATATTCGCAGAAATCAAAGAAATTTCCTTCATTTGCTAAATATTTTGAAGATAAACTATGGTAAATTATTGCTGGAGGCTCTACTAGAATATTGGACGCCACCGCATAGTTTGCCACCAAGTGAACTAGAACCTGACCTGCGCGGAAATGGTTATTTTCAAGTGCCCAAACACACACCAGTGATATTTAGGTAAGTTAAGCATTATTATCATTGCTTTAGTCATTAATTTTGCCTATTTGCAGTGAGGTTGGTGGACGAACTGTTTGCCGACTTTTGGTACGTGATGCCGCAGGCGAGAGTGAAAGTACTTTGTTGCATGAAACTGTGCCGCAATGGGTTACAGATGTTGTGATCGAAAAGAATATACCAAAATTTATAAAAATACCATTCTTTTTGCAACCACATCCACAAATGATCAAACCAGAGCGCACCAAAAAGGTTTTCACTTGTCTATTTTATTGGTGTTTATTTTGCTTAATTCTCCATATTTTGTAGGATCGCTTGGTAGCCAACGAATTCATACAGTGTCGTAAAGTATGCGAACATGTACTAGAAAAAGTTCTTAATGCAGAGACAACGCCTAGCGGTGCAAATGCATCTAGTTCACTGCAGAACAGCCAAAGTGATGCTAATTCAGAAGGCTCACAATTACCAGCAGAGGAACGCATTGAGTTGTGGTGCAATGATTCGGTAAGTATTTCAAACAATCAAATATGAATATTGACACAGATAATTTTTTACTATACATAATTGATTTGAATAGGTGGTTGATCCCAATATGGATTTGCGAACTGTGCGTCATTTTATATGGAAACAATCGACTGATCTAACCTTTCAATATAAAACCAAGCAGAATTTTAGTTACGACAGCAAATGAGCAATGTTGCACTCCTCCTCGGCTTTTGCTTCAAACACTTATCCCAAGGTTTGCAAGCGAAATCCTTTAAAGCGTTATCTACATCATCATCATCTACTAAGCAGCGCCGAAATTTAATTTCTAAAGCGCAAACACAACAACAATATTACAAATAATACCATTTTGCCAACAATGATTCCCATTTGAGATGCAACTGGTGGTGATAACTGATAATAATACCCCCCTGCTGGATAGTTCCGGATATACATACAAGGAAATAAAATAAACGAATTGTTAAAGTGATTTCGCCGCAAACCTTTTGTTTCTTTGAAAAATTTATATTACGTGTTAGATTCTCTTAGGGTACTCTCTCCATTTTAAAATTTGCGCAAAACTTATATACACATGTATTCGCAGTTATTATTATTATTATATATTATATAGACACATATAATTTTAAGCTACAAGTTACAACTATTATTAGATAAAAAATGATATGTGAAACAGTCAAAAACAAAAAAAAAAAAAAAAAAGAAGCAAATAACGAATGTAGGAAAACAAGTTATAAAAATTAAATCTAATAATATTATAGTTAAAAAATATTTGTAAATAAATTCAAAACATAAAAATTAAGAAAGTAAACAACATTATAGCAATAATAAAATTATAATAATAAATAAATTATTCTATCTTTTGGAATATTTGAATTTTAAATGCTATTGCACTACACTTAACTAATTAACTAGTTAAAGTTTAATGATATCATATATATATATATATATATAATAAACTTATACATATAATTTATGTAGTTTGGTACATTTGAATGTGGTTGTCAATCTAGTAGAGATCGCATTGGCGATTTGTTTTTATAAACATATATATAATATATAAATATAAATTATTTACACCTTCTTAATATATAGGAATCGTCATTGTAATGATGATAACAAATGATTCTGGTTCACCTTCTTGGTCGCCCGGAAGATGAATCTACAGCTACACTTTCACGATAGTTAACCACATGTTTGGACACAAACTGTAATTGTTCCTTTAGTGTTTTAGGTAAACAGAATGATGATATAGCATGATCTGGTCTATTACATCGTTTGTTGATATCACTGGACAGCGACCACAAACAATTATCCAGCAATGATTTCAATGGATTATTTATATTAACTTGTTGCCTGATACTAATAATGCGTTCCGGTTCCACCGGGTGACGAGCGCACGTTGGCACGGGCCAATATACCATTTGATTTAGTACTTGCAAACGCTCGCCAGTGTAGCCATCACGAAATATCCATGGATGTGAACGATATGTATTGACACATAATTGTTGCAAAGGACGCAAGGATGTGTAATAATTTGGTACATTTGTATGTGGGTCAATCCAGTAGAGATCGCACTGCCGATGTGTTTTATTCACAAATAGTACAAATACTTCTACATCATTCCGAACTAATACATGCAACCAATTGTTACGTGCCGATCGAACTTGTAGTGCCATTTCTGTTGAATATTATTATCTAATCCGTCCGACAAGCACAAAGAAGTGATTACTAACTTTTCTTTTTCCTTTTGTTGTGGTTTTTATTTTTAAGATATTTGTTGTTTTGTTTTTGCTTTGACCAGTCCAATTGAATGTGTGAATGTGTGTGTATCAGTCGAGTGCTGCCAGAAAGGTGCATTTTTTTTGCAACGTTTTTGCCGTCTAAATTTCTCATGTTTGAAAGTGTTGCCAATCACATGAAGGTTTCAAGGGTCTCAGTACTATTAGCAATCAACAACAAATTTTCATATTTTCATTCAAATTTTTACACATTTGACACGGCATTTTCAAATCAACCATTATAGTTTATTAATTTATAGATAAAATTCCATCTTAAACTATGCCTTTAACAAATAACAAAGGCAATTATGAATGTTTTCAAACATGTACCATGCTTGGCGCTCACTTCATTTAGTGATGTAAAATGCTCTAAAATTGAATTTAAATAAGATTCAAGTTGCACTGTAACGCTCTCTGTAGGAATAAAATAACTTGTCATAAGAAGTTCGGAACCAAAGTTCGAAGGATTTAATGTATTAAGTTATTGAAATATTAGATAATGATATTATTTTTAATAGAAAGGAAAACATAAAAATAAATAGAAACAGACAAGAGTAGTTGTACTTGTTCTTTTGTCAAATATGATTACTACCTTGACATGACTAACTCGAGTGTCCTGGCATTACAAGTTCCATCACTATTGCAAAGGAAAGGAGATTTCAAAGTCAAATCCGAACAAACCTCTCTATATACTCACATTAGTGAAAAGGGATTCAAGAAAACGAAAACAAGCTGCGCAAAAACTGGCAAAATCGTATTATCGTATTTAATGCTCTGACAAAGAGTGTTTTACTCTAGTGAAAATTTACAAAATTTTTTATCAATCAATTAAAACGAAAAAAAAAACACACAAAAAAATTATTAAAACATGTGCAATTTATTGTGAAAAACAATACAAAGAAAATTAAGAATACATTTTTTTATATACAATATATTAAACACAAGGTAAGGGTTTTAAGAAGTTATATGAAATACCGAAGTAGCAACAGCCTTATTACGCAATTGATTTATTTTCAAATGCGAAGTTTCTTAAGTTTGTTTACGACTACGACTTTAATGTTCTTTCTATAGGGAGAACAAAACAAAAATTGAAAAATCATTAAAGGTCTTTGACACATACATATTACATATTTGTCATCCATTTAGTAGCTTTGGAAAATTATATATATATTTCATAATTTGTTGCAAGTAAAGAAAATATATGTAAATGTTAAAGGAATCAAAAAATAAAAATTCATAATATAAGCCTACATATATTTGCAATCAAGAATTTAAATGATATTTATAAAATACTCCATTAACCATAGTTTATTGCCAAAATTATCTAACAAAAATTCCACCTGCCTTGGGCATAGTAATAATAACAAATTAAAGGTCTCTTTCGTATTCGTTTCGATTCAACTCAACCCATGAATACGAGTAATCCTCTAGGCTACGCCTATGATAATTTTATATTCATTGTACACATATTGTATATGCAAGAATAATATTTGTATATATACATATCTATGTAAGTAAATAATTTTTTTGAACAAATTTTCCATTGCAACTATTTTTGTCTCATATATTCAATGAGAAAAGTCTTGTTCATTTAGCATACGAAAGTGCCCACATTTAGACTAGTATTGTACGAGTACAACACTTTATGTAAGTTGAAAATATTTATAAAATAAAAAGTGAAAAATGTTACAATATCAACAGTACTAAATATATTATGTACATTCATCAATTAGAGCCTTTAAGTTAAATAAAGGTATACATTTGTTTGCATACTATAAGCTTATCTACCAAATTCACCTTCACTTCCAACAACCCTCTTTCTAGAAGTCTTTTGGAAAAAAAATAATAGACTTAAAATATTACAAAAATTTCTAATTGATTAAATCAATCAAAATTTATAAAAAACAAACAGTTGTTGTATTTTGTTTATAAAAGGAAATAACAAAAATAAATATAATAATATTCATATACATATATAGTATAATAATAATAATAATAAAAAATAATGTGATTTATGGAAAAACGGGCATTATCGTGCATTCCGTTTTCTAAAAATATACTTGTTAACTCTGACAAGTGCTGTCCACATGTTATGTATATGCCGATTTGTATAATTAAATCGATTACAATAAAATTTAATTACAAAGTCTTTATTTTTTTCATTGCATAAAAGAAGAAAAATGGAAATAAAACTCAGTTTTTGCGACACTCATATACACTTTGAGATCTAGAAATAATATTTTTGAACCTGCCAAATTTATAAAGAAAACACAATTTTTTATTGACAATATATGATTTTGAAATATGTACCTGCTATAAGAGAAAAACTTCAATGTAAATGAAATAAATGTTCGGAGGATTACAACGTGTTTCTATGCTTCTGTCACCAAAAAAACATTTGCATATTCTAATAAATGTAATGCACATAGTGAACCTAGTATATAGGCAACTGTTAATTCAAATTATATTCCTGATTCCGCTAGTGAATTCTGGAAATTCAGATTCATTAGTTAAATTCCAAATAAACATATGCACATAGCAAATAGTGCAGTCTTTGGAATAGACTACTTAATAAGAAATTAAATGCCGGGGACTGAATTTCCATCAATTTGCATTTCAGATGGCTGCACTAAGTGCATTTAGTTCCTGGGATATTGCAAATTACTGGAAGGAAATTAGAGAAAGAAGCCAGAGAAGACTGTCTATAAGAATATGATCTTTGAAATACTTGTAATAAGAAAGAAATATCAATTGAAAATTAGACAAAATTAAAAATCAAAATGACAATAAAATTGTTCGTTCATTTTTTAGCTTTGGTAATACATCATTCATAGTACAGTATGTATAATACTTTGTATAAATATACTTAAAGCATTGTGAATAGTTAGTTTATCTGTGGACCTTCGTAAATACAATATGTAATCTTATCACATCAGGAAATACAATATTTAAACACTTTACACCAGTGTGATATGAATTATCACTTCATTATGATACAATATTTTTAAGAAAGTTGATCCTTTTATGTGTACAATGACATGATTAGCAGTACGAGGGGAATCAAATTGATGAGTCCATCTGTCAGTCTATGAGGAACTAGTCTTGATATAAGTTTTGATATAATGACCATTTGAATACCACAATACAAACCTAACCGTGATCCGAGAAACAATATTAAATTCACTTTAAAAGTACAACACATTGACTACCCTGTTTTGATGCATTGCAATGGGAATCGAATGGGCCTAGTGCTCTTGTGATCCGTCCTTTAGAAGTCTTCCATTTTAGGCTATTTGTGATATATGTATAGCCTAATATAACCTTTACTTCAAATGACTACTCTTCTGTTACGATGTTAAAACACATTGTCATTCATAATTTAATATTATTATTACTATACTATTAACAATGGAAAAATCATTAAAACCAACTGTTCTACATTCTTCTCTATTCGCGATTACTCTTAGTATTTTACAATACATATATGTATATATTTGTGATATTTTCCATTTCAACAGCTGAATGACTCTTTGGACATATGCATGACTTTCATTGATTTAAATTAAAAGAAAAAAATAAATAATAATAAAAATACAAATTTTTGCAATACTTGTGCCGGTCACTTAGTCTGTACAATAGTATTTCATGCGATCGATCATTAATTTTAATTGATATGACAATAAAACACAATTAGAGTCAATCAACGATCACTTAAGTTATGCAAACGAAGATACACTACATACAATACATAAATATATTAAAACGATCCACAGATACTTTATGTGCATCTATACACAAGTTTATACTTATAAGTATGTATAAAGTACAATACTTCTGTCTGTAGATATTGACTATCAAAAATTGTGTCTCGTTTATCATTGACATTTGTTTTATATTGCAAATTTTCGCATAAAGTTATTACCATAAAGTTTTCTCATCAATATTATTTTGTTTTTTGCTGATTCACAGACACGTTTTTAACCAATAAAAGATAATGATTTTTCTTTATTTAGTTATTTCATCAGCCTTATCGGAACTGTCTGCCTGGTCTGGTCTCGTCAGGTCAGGATAATGTAAGCGAATCATGTATGTGGTACGTGAATTCAGCTGGATTTATGCTAAAAATAGAAATGTTATATAAACGCATCACGCCAGACCAGACCAGACAAGAACAAGAACAAACAAAAAAAGAGAGAATTACATGTTTCAAAATTATCTTCCAAAATGTATACATAGTAACAATAGCAATACCAAAAAAATAATAATAAATAGAATCATCCGTATGGGGGTTATCTATCTGCACTTTCGGTTTGATGACGCACGTAGTATTTCATTCATCTAGTGGGAACATGATCAGAAATATTGTCTGTACATATATGCATGTATGTATATGTATATTTTGTCCCTGAATCATTTCTGGCATGACCCAAACAAATTGAGCTAATAATATTTAATAAACAATTTCGACAGTTAATATAATAATACATATGGGGAAATAAAACAAAAGTAATCCAGTAATCTATCGCATAGTATATTGTAATAAAATTTTATTTGTTTCCTTATCATTTCATACTAATGATTGATATTTGATTTTGTTATTGATAGAGATCAAACCGAATTAACATTTACATACATATGTGTGTGTAAGGATAGGATAGAATAAAATAGAGTAGAATAGAATAAGAAAGACAGGCTGTTCGATCCACATAGTATAGTATAGGATAGGATAGAATAAAATAGAATACAATAGGATAGACAGGCTGTTCACCCACAAAACTTATGGCCCACTGTGATCCTTGGTTTGGATAGCTCTTAGCTTCAGTGCTAAGCTAAGTTACCAACAGCATTGCTCTAAGGCTTCTTGCACATACTGAGCAATCCAGCTAGACCGTTCTATGTTACTTTGTATTCATTATGAACTCACATTTAATAACACCTCAACAATGGCACACAAGGGCCCAATAAACTTTTGAGTACTGCATGTGTTGAGCTAATTTCGAATCAAAATATGATTAAAATCTTAGGAATAATCTAAAAAACAAAAATCCCCACATAAATAAAGAAACAAATACACATACATATGTAGCGGTTTATCAACAAATATAATATTAGATAATGTTTATCTATGCATTTGAAACAATTTGTGTTTATAGAATTTCATTATTATTGTATTATTTGAACAAGGCCTCTCGAATGTGTTTGTATGAGTTAAGGTTTTTTAAATTTATTTGAAAATTCTTATAAACAAAATAATCAAGTTTTTGTACTATATATTCACACACATGCATATGTACATGTGTACATGTATCTGGATGATGACTGTTGTTGTTTACAAGTTTTCACTGTTAAATCGGTAAACAAAAACAAATAAATTTACGCATTTGCTTGCAATTAGATACACACACCATGAGTGTGTATCATGTACACACACACTCTCTCTCTCTTTCTCTCTCTGATTATGTATCTTTTTCTCACAAACAAATCCCCATACATACATAAAAATGATGTCTCAAAAGAAAAGGAGCAGGAAAAATACGAATAAGTATCCTGTATTTCATCAAAATTAAATACCCTTTATATCTATCAGTAAGAACTTTTCTATACTGGTAAATTAATCTAATTAGATTTAGAAATTAGATAAGCTTTTTATGAGAGCGATAATTATACATATGATTATATGATTATAAGTATTTATAATGATCCGGTTTTAACTTTATTAACATTTATGGAAAAGTTGTCCATGAAATTATAGTATTTAATTGCCATGTCTTAGAATCACCTGAATTTAGGAACCAATCAAAAACCACTTTAGATACATAGATCTATTTTATTCAATAATCTTAAAGCTAAGCTTAAAACTTAAAGAACTCTAACATATTTATGTCCATGTTGGATTGATTCCTGACAATGCCTATGAAAGCATTACAAATATCTTGACAAAATTGCAATACCATTCCGACTTAGTAAGTATGGAAGGTATTGGTATAAGAACAAGAATAAATAAGTGAAACAAAGCAAACAAACAAAGACAAAATTTACGCACTTCAGAAATGTGAACACGCTCTCACTGCCTGCCTGGCCTGCTTGCTTGCTTTTGCAAGATACAAACACTCACATACAATATACTACTGTAGGTATCTTACAGTATCTTACATTTGTAAATGGTTGTTTTCTTTTTTATTTTTTTTTTTTGTATATTGCTTTAAGCTCGTTCCTCCTTTTTATACCCAATGAAGAAAAGAGAAGTTTCTGCAAGTAGTAATTACATATACATAGTAGAAGGAAGGAAAATAAAAAATGTAGCATGAGTTTGTATGTGTAAGAAAATCTTCAGTTCAAGAAACTCGAAACCTATTTTTCTTAATTATGATATAAAGTATGGTATACGATGATTGATCTAAATGAATTGGCTTCCCTAATAGGAAAAGTCTATTAACCGGACTGCTGAGTGGGATGGATGATTATACTATATGTACTTCTTTCAAAAGTAATATCGTTTTATCGGGATTTACCTATAGGGGCATATAATATTATGTTCTTGATTTTTTCCATATTAGTATATAGGTCAAATTCCAAAGAATCAATTAGACGAAATACAAAACAAACATACACATTTTCATGCAATAAGGCCTCTATTATGTTCCATTAGGGGTCTCAGAATACTACAACTGTCCAGGTATTTTGCAGAAATGAGAAAAAACAGACAATGGATGTAATTTGCAGGGTATCCGATAGTCGGGGATACCCGATGACTTGTTTCATTTCTTTTGCTGTTATGCTTTGTTTTCCTTTTAGCTTTTTTTTACATCCAACACCAACAACTACCATATTTCCATAGCAACTCTCTCAGGGTTGACGCGCTACGCCGACTGCTGCTATGAATGCAGCCAGAAAAACGAAGTTGATCACTCGTTGCTTGCGTGATAATCACGCAGTCAGCACACGATGGCGATGTACACACATACACACACTCAGACATAATTCCAAGCTTTTTTTTTTCGTTACAAACACACACTTCTTCTCACTCATAGAGATTTTGTTTATTTTGTTTGTGTATTGTGGGAACCAAAAGAAAATCGAAATAAAATTTGCTTGCCACACACACACACAGCTAACATACAATCATTGGTGGGTGGTAAGCAAGGGACGACGTGACTAATTCATCGTTCCAATGATGATTATGATGATGATAATGATGTCACTTAACATGCTTCCTCACTATCGTCGTCGTTGGTCTTGTTCTAGAATCTAGATGTGACACAATTTTTCATTGCCTTTGCCTTTGCCTTTGCCTTTTCATATGAAATTGTTTTTCTTTTTAAATTAAATAGAAATTAATACAAAACATTTAAAAATATTAAACAAAACAAAACAATCAAATCAACACAACATAACAAAAAAATAACAACCTATCACAATAAGTACATACATACATATGTGAAAATGAGCAAAGGGGGGCTAATAAAAGCATGAAGAATGAAGAGAGAATGCGAAAAACGAAGCTCCAATTTCAAAGGCGCGCGTGTGTGTGTCATGTATCGAAGCGTGCCTTTCTATGACGTAGCATTTATTCACATAGATACATTCATATACACAAATTTATTTACATATGTATAAGTATATGTCTCTAAAACAAGCCAAACAAGATTCAATGCCATCAGAACCAATGATAAAAAAATATTGTTGTAGTTATTGAACTTTAGAACTTGGTGAGTGAAAAAATATACATTTAATGTAGAATATACATAACAAAAATCTTACAATTAATAAGCGATACACGCGTCAGATATTTTCAATTGCCTATATGTAATGTTATTGTTGTTCCTTATAGTATATTGTATAATTCATAATTTTTTGTTTTCTCTTTTTGTCGAAATTTTTATAGGCAACACTTCTTTTGATCAGTTTAATTGTTTGTTTTTCACTTCTGGACAATTGATTTATTTTTATGATTATTTTCAACTTTTGCAGTTGAGACCAATCAAAATTAATATGTATTAATATACGAGTATGTGCAAGAAATACACTGTGAATTTATTTGGTAATTTACAATAAAAAAAACCAATTCTATAGAATCTTCTCAATATATTCATGAATAATTCATGAATATTAAACTTCTTAGTAACAAAACTACCTTAATCAGGCATGTGCCAGAAATCTCTTTTAACCCCACATCAACTTAATTACAATTCTGTGGTGCCAGAAATCTCTTTCGATGGTTTTGAAATCTCTGACATTTATAAAAATGGTTTAGTTTAATTGACTCTTATTTGAAGTTAAAAAAAATAAAATACCAACAACTGTAGCTTATTGTTTTCCTCGGTAATCTGCATTTAACGAATTTAAAATTTCAGTTGTTTTAAGTATAAATTTGCATTTTAAACATATAAGTTCGAAAAATGATATCTCCTCGTTTTCTAGCACAACTACAGAGAAATTCACATCAGTCGGTATAAAAACCGTCTTCGATTTCTGGCACATGCCTAAATATATTACATTAGATGAGATTAGGAAAGGGCGGTAGTCAGACAAGTGGCGCTATTGTAATAAAAGATCATTTTCGGTATTAAGTTTGTGTTTGAAATTTCTTATTGCCAACAAAATAGTTTTAAAACTGGTCATAATGCGATGGGTAACTAATACTAGATACGAGTACATTTAATGAATATGTATTTTTTGTAGAACTTTTTTATTTATAAATGATTTATTATTTTAAAACAATATCGTATATATTATTCACCGTGTATTTCGCGCATATGTTATTATTATTATTATTACATTTCATTTTGCATTTGGACAACAAAAAATAAGAAACAAACAAAAACAACTTTTGCTCTCCAGTTGTTGTTGTTGGGTTTGCCGGTTGCTTTAAGCATTTAGTCCAAGCATCGCGCACAAATTTGTTCAGTTATTCACTGAAAGTTGAAGTGTGAACAACAAACAAAGCGAAGAAAGAAGCGCATGAGAGGAAATTTTAATTCTGCTTGTGCTTAATTTCGCTGTGAAAATATTATAAAACAAAAGAAAATTTCTCTAAAAAAAAAAAATTCTAAAAAAAAACATTGACAAAGAAAATTTATAGAAATTAATAAAAAGAAATACTGTGCTTACTTTAAAAGTTCAATTGAAATTGGTTGTTTTTACTTTTCTTAAATAAAAAGTGTGTTTGTGTGAAAAAATCAATAAAAAAAATATTAATAAAAAAAATTACAAAAATGCCAGTCGATATTTATACAAATCAACAACATCATGATTTTTCAATAAGGTACTATATAAAATATACAAACATACTTAGTATACATGCTTATGTCCTTTTACCATATACCACCACATTAAATAATCCCAATTTACGAAATAAATATGTTTGTTAAAATAAAAAAAAAATATTAAAAATTAAATGTAAAATAGGAGAAGGATTGGAAATTGTTGTTAATCATTGTTATAGAATTACAAAAATATCCTTGTCATGATAGCATAAAAAAATATAATATAATAAAATTAAATTAGAGTCCTTGAACATTCAACTAAGACTATTGTTTGCCAGTGGGTAAAACAGGCTGCTTAAATTTATTCTATGATTTTCCCCATATGCGGAGAAACTAATTTAATATTCCAAATTTTTCAACATTCATGTAATGTTAAATTCAAATATGTATATTTATTCTTCAAGATACTTTAAGCAACAATGTCAATGTAAAACAGGCTACATGATTTTAATCGTTCTACCTGAAAATTGGACATTTGTATATAAAAGACAAATCATATTTGAGCACTCTGTACATATTCTTCATTTAATTTCTTTTAGATTACAAAGTGCATATAATCATCTTTAAAAATCAGACAATTGTCTAAAAAATATTAAAAATTTTCATGATCTTTTCGATCACAGAGTGAACATGTATTAATATTAAATTTATTTTTCATAAGTTTTATTGATGTTTAATTCAATTAAGTTGCCTTTGAGCCTTATGGATCCACGATACTTCACCACATTTGTTTTAAAAAAATTTTTATAGAAACATGGATCCATTCAAGATTAAAATTATAAGTCTTCTTAAGTGATCCATATAATATTTACGTGTTTTAAAATCTACAATATTTCATATTTATTTATAAAATAAACTTCTAGTTTATAGGGAAACTTTAAATCAATATGAAACACAGCCATGGGTCCCAAGGCTTTCGGCGGCTATCGTAAATTATGTTTTCCAATATCTAGTTAGTCTTACAACCCTTTTTCCGTAATAATTATTTCAATTTATTATTTTCTTCCCTGTTTATTATAGGCATACATACTATATATTATTATGTATACGCCTAATATATTTATAATTTATTTAAAAAAAAAGATAATGTAAATTGTGTTTATCAAAACAATAATTTTATAAATTTTTAACTATTTTTATTTCCTCCATTTAAATTATTTTTTGTTGAATTTTATTTAATTATTTTTATTTTCCTCCATTTTTTATTGACAAAACTTATGACTACATTTGACTATAATTGAATTTGAATAAAACTTTTATTATCTTTCGTATTTTATTAAAAATTTGTAAGCATTTTTATTTATTTCATATTTCATTTAAATTATTTTCTGCCATTTTTTCCATTTCCCATTATTTTTTAATTAAATTCATTTGATTTACAACAAAAATGGTGAACACAATTTCCTTATTAAATAATTTGTAATAAATAACTTTGTTCAAATTACAATATGAAAACAGTTCAGTCATAGAAAAATGGAAAATTTTTATTTATTGAAACAATCTTTTACACTTTGTTAAACTTAATTAACTTGATTGTTGTAAATTGATTACACGAATTGCCATTTTAGACATGTTACACATACGTATGTATGTCTATTGAAAGATAATATTAAGTATATTGATGTTTGTTCGTGCTGTCAATTGTAATTAAAAACCTTGATTTGTTGTCGTCGTCGTCGTTTATTGTGTTGACCTTTGATATGTAAACAATAGACAAATACTAGAAATAGGAATAGAATAGAAAATGGAATAGAATGGGTGGAATCATTTGTAATAAAATACCAAAGTAAACAAAACCTACATGTCTACATAGGATTTATGCCCGGAAAAATAATGAAATTAAATGATTCAAATGCTTGAAAATATAATATGTATATAAATAAACAAACAAAGTTCAGCAACAACAAAACAAAATAAAGATTCTCCTAGATTATTCAAATAAAAGAAAAAAATATCATGATTAAGCAGAAATAAATTGCTAACAACAAAATCATAACAATGTTAACGACCTTGGTCCGATTAATAAAAAAAAATCTACTCAATTTGTTTTAGCTTCTCTCTAGAATTTTGTTTACTTTTTTAATAATTTTCGAATTTTCGAAATGGCAATAAGTATGCATAGATATACACAAATAGATGATAAACATATGAATGGGGTGACAATGACTTGAATATATTATTTCTGCTATATATATTTTATATTTTTGTTTAATTTTCTTACAGATCTGGGAATCCATTGTCCTTAGCAGCTGCAACAGCAACAACAACAACAGATACCTCGTTGTCAGATAATTTTACTTCGGCATTTTTACCAATTAACGAATCAACAACCTCAGCAATTAGAACATCGTCAACAGGCAACATGAATAAACTCTGCCGTCAAGTGTCAATTGAATCACCCGGACCAGTGGTGAAGAATTGCGTTTTTAATTTCTTTGTTCCGATTGAGGATACACCACCCCTAGGGGCACGTATTAAGATTGTTTGTGCTGGCGCTTGTTATCGTCGCCGTGATCGTTCCTCATCGATTTCGAGCATGTCATCGGTGTCATCTGAATTAAGCGATTATAATCCTTCGATCAATTCACATTCATCGCCAGCACATCATGGCATACGTGAAGGTTCCTTGTTTCCCGGTTTTGAGGTTGCCGGTGTCATTGAAGCACTTGGTTCGGATATCACAGAGGACAACAACATGGGCTTAAGCATTGGACAACGTGTAATTGTCTATCCATTCGATGAAACACCAGCCGGCTATGCTGAATTATTGGTTGTACCGGAGTTGAAGTATATTGTACCGATACCCGACAATTTGCCGATTAGTGTGGCAGCCATGTTACCAACAGGAGCATTGTTGGCCATGAATGCCGTCTTCAAGGCACAGGCCGTCGTCAAAGAGATACTTAAACAACGTGCATTGAGAAATGAACCAGTAAACAAATGTAAAATTCTGATTGTTGGAACTGGTGGCCTGGCCCTTTGGGCAGTGCGTATTGCTTCCTATCATTTTGCTTCGACTGGCGCAAACAATTGCGTTGACATAACAGTCGCTAGCCTTAGGGATGAAGGTTTCCGTCTAGCAACTGAAATTAAGAAGTAAGTTTAAACTCACTCGCTCACACTTTAGAAATGAAATCTGGAGAATGTCTATCAAATTACTATAATACTAATAATTTTTATCTTTTTTTGCAGTGTCAGCGTAGTGCAATGGAATGAATGTCTATATGAGCCACAATTAATTGAACGTACTAAAGATGTTTGCGGCGGAGCAGTGGATGTTGTCATAGACTTTGGCACAACCTCTAGAAGTCTCCATCGCTCGATGCACTGCTTGTCAAAGGGTGGCGTCGTTTTGATCAGCGAAGAAGTAGCTGAGAAACTTTTACCAAAATTCTCAAGGCTCTCGCAGGAATATCAACAGGAGATCATACCAATATCAAATGGCACCGTGCAACAATTGCACGATTTGGTGGCTTTGGTTGCTTCCAATAATATTGAGCCACCACCGCATTCGGTTTTCCCATGCGAACAAGCCGCTGAAGTTGTCCAGAAGTTGTGCAATTCCGAAATACCTGGACGCGCCATTTTACGTTTCCATGACATACAGTAAAGTTAATGCATTCAAACATAACTTAACATAATCCAACATTAAGCATCTCTAAATTCATCTTTACATACATATGTATTTAACATTAGGAAACCTTCTACACATACATACATATATGTATATGTGTTAAACATATTCAACTTATTCAAAAATACCCTACGCTATCCGAACATATAAAACATACATACATACATATATATTTAAATCAAAAAGAAACTTAACAAAACGAAAATCTCAGAGATTTACAGACAACCATATGTCGTCGGTCGTTGTAGTTTATCGTTAGCACATTATTTACTTATTATTATTATTTTTTTTATTTTTTATATAAAATTGGACTGCTTTATTTTAAAAAATTTTTATTTGATTTTTTTTTTCGTTTTTAATTAATTAGTTTATAAGCACGCCATTTTTATATATATTGTACTTTTTTTTAAGTATAAATTTAGTATTATTTTACTTATAAATTAATTAAATTTAGTTATACTTTTGATATTTGAATTTATGTTTATTCATCATTTTATTGTTTTCCAAAAACAAAACAAAAAAAAAAACAAAATTCTGTGTAATTGTTTAAAAAACAAAAACAAAAAAACTTACAAAATACAAATAAAAATGTTAACAAAATAATCCCTAAACACTAAATATTGTATTATTATTTTTCAATTGCATCTAATAGATTTAATGAACAATTAATGTTTTTATTGTGTGTGACAAATTAATCCAATTGAATGAATCATAAACATAATAAAGAAATGCATTAACAGCATACCATACATAAAATTACAACAAAGAAAGAACTGCTATATGTTAAATATACTAATAAGTATTTATAGCATTTTATTTATGTTGAATGAAGTATAGGTTTTTTTTGTATGAACAATTTGAGAAAGTTTTCCATGAGTGGTCGATTGGTTGTTTGTTCTGGAATGATTCAACTCAACTCGGACATTGCCAAGAGACTCAGGCTAAAACTTGCTTTGCTGATATAATTTTATCATATTATTATTTATTTAACAACATTAAATCTTATATATTGTACTCGGTTTTTACTAAACTGGGGCTTTCACCACTTTGGTTTTGACAAGCTGATTGCTTTTTTTGGATACCCTGAAATGTTTTCTTTTAATTTTACGCATTTAAGAATTCAGTTTACCTGGAGATCTAGTTTTGAGCGTGCGTTTTTTAAAGTGTGACAAAACCATACCAAGAGAAACGCAATTGTCTTTGGCTCAAAAGAGCTTTATTATTTTGCATTGGCTGATGAAAATAGCACGCGAAGTGACTCGACAGTTGGGAAGAAAAAAACCTTTAGGTAGAAAAAAGTGCACAAATTCGCATTATTTTAAGAAGAAGCCTACAGGATCGTATTAAAAATGCGGAGCAGATGAAGTCAGAAGTCACTTCTGACAAAGAGGATAAAGAAAAACCGATTGGAATGGGCTAAAAATAAAAAAAAATTGGAAAGAATTCGAATGGTGACGTGTCATATTTTCAGATGAGTCTAAGTTCAATCTTATAGGACCCGATGGCTTTCGCTCAGTCCGTCGTAGAAAAGTTGAGCATTATGCTAAATATTGCATTTTACCCGTCATCAAGCATTCCCCCTATGTGATGATATGGGGATGTGTTTTCAAATACAAAACGGAGTCTTTTTTGATGCTAGAGGGTTCAATTAATGCGGAAATATATAAAAATATTATACTCGACGGAGTTGTACTAAGTTTAGAGTCTGTGACAAAAAAGGAAGAAAGTCAAATTTTTCACGATGATTCCGCACCTTGTCATCGTACTCGCTCTGTAAGTAATACTGTGACTCCTTGCCATCTAATCACATTTTTTGAGTTCAATGCAATATTTTTTAACGTTAGATTGCAAAATTGAAGGAAGATTTGGGCATAAGATCTCAATCCAATTGAAAATGTTTAGGCCATGATGTCAGCCAAAATTCAAAAGAAAAAGCCGAACACTATGGCTGAGTTAAAGGCAACGCTTCAAGAAGTTTGGCTTGAAGACGGAATATGTGAGTGTTTTATGTGCTTCCATGCCTATTAGAGTTATTAAAGCCAAAGGTTGTACTACAAAGTATTTGATCAAAATTTTAAACATAAAACGATGTGTTACCTTATTAAAAATAAACTTATTTTTTATAGCTTCATATAGAGTTTTATCTGATACTCTACAATATAAAGTGGCTTCTTACTTAATAAAAAGAAAGATACGACATGTTTTTTCAAGTGTTCTGACAAGATATCTCTTGTTCCTAGATTTAGTTGAGCAAGATTTCCGCATAGTTACGATTCCGTTCTGGAAATTATACATTATATCATAATTGGTTTAATAATAGAGTTATGTATATGAATGAAAGACACGAAAAATGCTAAAATGGAGTTAAAGTTAAGTAAAATTTGGTGAAGATAAGGATACGCTCCAGTACCAAGACCCGCTCAGTTAGACAATTAAAGAACATTATGAAGCCACGATGAGGATGAAAGGTAGGCTCTGTGGTAGAGAGGAGATGTTGACTGTAGAATTCCTTGCTACTCCAATCGAAGGTAATGTGTTCTTTTTTACTAATTTTATTAAATTAAATGGCAAAAGATCCTTCTTACAATGTTAAGAGGGCATCTTCATTTTTTAATATATTCAAAAAAGCGATAAATGTTTTTAAAGCTATATATGCATACATGCATATGTATGTATATCTATTATTTTAAATGTACATTTAGCTGAAGCAAATTTCAGTGTTGGTCACGTAAGTATTTGGTCTAGTTATCGAACTTCACTACCAAATATAAAAACAGTCGATATAAAACTAGAATTCAAAGACTATGAAATTAAATTTAATTTTAATTTCATAGTCTTTGTAGAATTAATTGTAGTTGGTCCATTAACTTATACAATATTTGCAATCAAAATCATAATAACCACAAATATTATTTAAATTCTGCTTACAAATCATATATGTGTCTCTTTGTTTTGATTTTCCCTTCCTCTTGGCAAATAATAATCGATTATTGTAGTAACAAAGACTATAGAGCTAAATAGACTGGACAATTCGAACGAAAATCATTGTTCAATGCTCGATGGTATTTGAAGGTGTATTATTCAAACTGAACTCATATAAATGTTAACATTTTGTTTGTTGTTTAGATTCATAGTCTTTGGTAGCAACAACACTAACATATGGAAAAAATTTGCTGCTTTTCAATTCTATCCAACACTGAAAATTTTGGCGGGAAACTAGGCAAATATAGAGCAAAACTCAACCTAATTCTTATTAATAAAAAATTGCTGACAAAGTAAACAAAAACAACAAATAACTCAAAATAAAGTGCAAATAATAAAATTGAAGAAATTATGGTTATTAAATCAGATGCAGACAGTGTCAGTGCTACGCTGGAAGCTAAGTGGATCGGTGGTCATGATCCAAGGGTTAGCGTCAAACATTTAGAGCATAAGAACGTTTATTTTTACAGAAAGTGTATTTACGGAGCACTCACATTGTCAATTGGTGACTATATTCTTGTCTCGAATGCCGACTCAGCTGAACCGGACACTGTGGATGGCTGTGATATCGCAAAGATTCTACATTTATATGAACTTGATGAGATGTCCGATAGGGAAACTAGTCGAGCAATTGTTCAATGGTATTCAAGACCATATGCCATACCACATAAGGAATTCGATAGTGATGATTTATGCATTGACTTTACTCGGGAAATTATAGAAGAACATAGACCCTACGATAACGACGTTCCACTGGGAGCAATATTTCGTAAGTGCACTATTCTTACGGGTAATTCGACAATTACAGTTGAAAGCATAATGAAACACTATGATACAAAACGTAAAAATGGTCCGGTTTTCGTGTGCCGCTATAAGTTCATTAAGGATGGTTTAAAGAAATCCTATCGTATTGTACCACTGGAATATAAAAGTTCTCCTGATTTAACCCAAACCAAAAGAACAGCTCGCAGGAGTAATGCTAATGGGGGACAAACACCTAGCAAATCTAAATCGGCACGAAAAGCAACAACAGAAAACTTGTTGAAGGATAAAAAACGGAGGCGTGCCTCTGTTTCTGTGGCCAATAATGTTGAGTTCATCGATGTCAATTGTTTCAATAATAATGAGAATAAAGTTTCACCTATTAAGATTGTTGGTGGTCGTTGTGTAGTTCGAGCTTCAGCTCATAAGGCTCTTGAGGCAAAGGATAGTAATGAAATCAATGCGAACTATTTACCAGCTTCACCATTGACCGAAAAGAATGCCAAAGCTATGACACCCAAGTCACGAGTTAGCGCAGCACGACGCAATCTGAATCTAAGTTTAGATGCAGGTGTAGATTCAACAGCAGATTCGGATTGTCTGAATTATTCCATTGTACAAAACACGCCTGATCCAAAGACACCTTCAAATGATATGAAAATCAAGCTGCGGCTCTCTGAACGGTAAGTTTAGTAATAAGTACATATATATTTATGTATTTACATTTCCAGATAGGCTAAAACTGAGAGCAAAGCCCGTTTGTGATTCTCATGCATGGTTGTACGAGTATGCAGATTGGTCAATAACTCTGGAGCACAAGTCTCTAGGGAAAATACCATGAAAACCATAACGTATGAACCCAGAACTTAGGTTTTCTATGCAATAGAGCTATGACACACCTACTATGCAACTGTGATATTCTTATTTGACTCCTATATATACTTAGGCAACTATTTGCTAGAACCAACATAAATTTCAGAATTAACACCAAACATAAATCCTGCCCTTTCCTAACATAATCTAATCTAATATATATTTATGCGGTATGAAAATTTGAATAAATTCATATTTCATTTAAGTCGTCGGTCAACACGCCTTCTAACAGTGGATGATGATCCTTTGGCTATTGAAAAATCAAACGAAACAACTAAAACACCTCACCGCAAACGCCAAGGTGCTGTCGTTAGCCAAAATGATGATATATATTACACTCCGTCGAAAAAGGGAAAAGATCTTCAGCTGGATGAAGTTGGAGGTGGATCCGACATGACACCGTCTACATGTCGAAAAAGTATACTTAAATCAGCGAGCAGTCGTTTAGGTATTATGCCTTATTGCCTTGTATTCTTAACGTGTCTTTAATCAAGTGTTTTTTGTATTACAGCTGAAGGTACTCCCAGGCGCAGCATTCAGCTATCGAATATTGTTGAAAAACGTATTTTCAAAGATGATGATATTATTTCAACACCAAAACGTAACCGAACAAAGAAGATCGATATCAATGCGGGAGAAGAAGAGTACACACCAAAGAAAGCAACTCAAAAGACACCAACGCGAGCACGTCGAGCCAGCAGTAATTCAACAAAACAATTGACCACTGTTGATAATGCTCCCTTGACGCCATCCCAAAAACTTAAGAAATACCGTGCTGGTGAGCTTAGTCCCTCAATGGAAGGACGTCATCAGCAGGCAAACAACCAACAAGGACGTAAATCTGAATTGCAAATAGCAAGAGAACAATTACATGTTTCCGTGGTGCCAAAGAGTTTACCATGTCGTGAAAAGGAATTCGAAAATATCTACACATTTCTTGAGGGTAAAATACAAGATCAATGCGGTGGCTGCATGTATGTGTCCGGTGTACCTGGAACTGGCAAAACAGCTACTGTTACTGGCGTCATACGAATTCTCCAACAACAAGTGGCCCGTGAAGAACTGCCTGCTTTTGATTTCCTTGAAATTAATGGTATGCGTCTAACTGAACCACGACAAGCATATGTACAGATCTATAAACAGTTGACTGGAAAAACAGTTTCATGGGAGCATGCGCACACATTGCTGGAGAAACGATTTACAACTGCTGCCCCCAGACGTGTGACTACAGTTTTACTCGTTGATGAATTGGATATTTTATGCAACCGTCGCCAAGATGTTGTCTACAACCTACTTGATTGGCCAACAAAATCAGCCGCCAGACTTGTGGTGATCACCATTGCCAATACAATGGATTTGCCTGAACGCTTGTTAATGGGCAAGGTTACATCTCGTCTCGGGCTCACCCGTCTAACCTTCCAACCGTATTCACACAAGCAACTGCAAGAGATCGTAACAGCACGTCTTAGTGGTACACAAGCCTTCAAGGGTGAAGCTGTACAATTGGTTGCAAGGAAAGTAGCTGCTGTTTCTGGTGATGCACGTCGTGCCCTGGACATTTGCCGCCGGGCAACGGAAATAGCTGATGCCGCCAACACAGAAACGGAGAAATGTGTGAACATGCTACATGTGCAACAGGCACTTGGTGAAATGATAGCTAGCGCCAAGGTTCAAGCTATAAAGAATTGCTCACATTTGGAGCAAATATTTCTTCAGGCAGTTGTCGCTGAAGTTACCCGCACTGGAGTTGAGGAGACAACATTTATGGGCGTCTACACACAAATTGAATCTATTGCCGCATTTATAGGTGCCCATATGCCAACGCCAGGACGAGCACTACGCATTTGCTCTAAACTTGGTGCCGAGCGTCTCATTATAAGTGAACACTCTCGTAATGATTTATTTCAAAAGATCTTGCTGAATGTCAGTTCCGATGACATACACTATGCTTTGCGTGTGGGCAGCAATCAATGATTAGCTGATTATGATGTTTTTAAATTATTTTAATTTTAATACATTTACAATTATATATACTTTTGTTACAATTACATTTTATAATTTACAATTTAATTTACATATTACTATCACTTTTATAGAATATTTTGAAGTACAAACTCGTTATTAAAAACATTAAGTAAAATACAAAAAATGAATAGCAATCGTACAAAACTTTCGGAGAAAATACCGAATAGATGAATAGATGATAGCGAAAACCTAACATCAAGCAGAGATACAAAGCCACTGGCAACATAGTCAGAGCTGCATACAGTGGTATCACAAGTGAGTCTATAGTTGAGTCGGAATACGGCGGTATAGGCAGTGGCACGATTCCTCTCTCTTTGGTCAAATGACTTGTGCGTAATGTGTGCACAATAAGATACATGAAGCCAATTATTTCAGCACAGTAAGTATTCAATGTTACCAAGATGCCAACAATGATTGGACTATAACTCGTTTGTCCAATGTAGCCGGGATTAAGGTCAATGGTTGACAAAGAATTGCTGTTGCCCTGCAAAATACATTTTTGTTATTTGTTATACATATACATAAGTGTTAATAAAATACTCTCAGCGTCACTTTCTCAAAAGATGCCTTTTAGGTATTTTAAATGACACAGATAAATGCCATATAAGGAGAAGTGGAACGCTTGCTATGAGAGTAAGGTCCTACAACGTTCAACTGGAAGATAGTAGGAGCTAAGAGTATAACTTAGAGATATTCAGTAAAAAAGAGGAAATTCATGAAAGCATTTGCTTCCAATTTAATGAAAGGAGCGTCCCACCTTATCGGTATTCAGTGTGCAAGAAAGATAATCAAGTACCATACGTCCGATCTCATTGTCGTTCTTTTCGTAAGTAGTCAATTCTCATGTAGAAAAGTTCGAAAGTTTTGTTTATAAGGTGTAGGAGAGCCAATAATAGAGGCAGAAATGAAAAATGTGGGTTTAATGCTAGTCTTACCACTATACGACGTTCTATTCCGAGAGCTAGATATGTAAAGAGATTAAAATTATAGAAAAGCTTCTTTATCAAACCATCTCTGAAACGCTACCCCTTAGTTTTTGCCAAGTTCATTTAACCTAGCCTACACTGGCTTCACGTTACCTTCTCAGATGAAAAATTTTTTTATTTCTACTCATGTGGCCCATATACATGACGCAGAGGGACTTTCCCTTCTTTGACAAGCTTTTGAGCCTTTGCCGTGGACATATCAACATGGTAGTGAGTGAATTCATCCCGCCCGAATTATTAATTGGAATGGCCAAATAAATCTATGGGTCTGGACATCAATATACTATTAACCCACTCCAGATCTCATTAATCTGTCATCAAATTAGGTTAATAAAATTTAAGTAAAAAGGCTTTTTTGGCTGTTCGAGTGGTGCGGAGTATTTATGGTAGAGTAAAGTAAGATAATGTAGTGAGTAATACTAACCTGATAAAAGTAAAACATTTTGGCTATAAAAAGCGTCAACACAACTTTATAAATGTGCACCTTGCGTGTAATAAACATTAGCCCGCTATGGCTATAGGAATCACAAAGCACATAGGTTTCATCCAATACAATAAGCATGGCAGGCAGTAGGACCACATTGTGGGTTTTCTGTAGGAGTGCACAGATGTAAATGGCACAGGTAAAATTCGTCTGCAGAAATTGCATTAGGGTGCGATGCGTTTCTCGATTGTAAAAGTTTTGTCCCATTAAGGCTCCACGATACCCAAGGATCATAATGACAATTATGCAGGTCCAGAATATCACAAGCAGAGGCACTTCCAGTGATGAGCTGTGGAAGCACATTGTTAATAATTGTATTGTAGATTAAGAATAAATAAATTATTGTATAATTGTTAGTTGACTTACTTTAGATATTTATGTTGGAGACCCAAAAAATTGAGTTTATGTTTAAGGCAATGAAACACGTATATGAGGGTAGCTACCGCGATGCCAAGAATCTTCTGTGTCAGAGTATTGAGCTTGCGTAAACGTGCACAAAGTAAAAATAATGAGAAAACTAGTAAGAAGTGTTTGAATCGAATCTTTCGATTAAGTCGACTAAGCCACGTCAATATTGAAAGTATGACAATTGATCTACGTTGAATCCAAATATTATCTGCCAATATGCTGTATAAGTCACGACCACCACCACCAACACCACCACTCTCAAATATAACGACTCTCTGTACACGCTTGTGTAGTATTTCGATTGCTGTATATATAAGCAGGCTACTGCCCAAATAGTGCCAAATCGAGTGTTCATATTCAATGTATGATGAGGAGCCCAGTGAAAAGGTATGCACTGTCAAGGCGACCAACAAAGGTAATGGCATTGGTATAGACACTTTCAGTCGGTGGCCCTCCCGCAATTGCAAGCGAATTGCAATACGTCCAATATCTATGCTTAAGTAAATGGCTGCGGTGGTTGGTAACAAAAGGCAAACATTGTAGACCAATGAATACGTCAGGACATAATTCAAGTAGTGGCACCAAAAATTAAGCATGGCCGCAGCAATAAAACTTATGCAAAGTTGCTGTACTTTGATGTGACTTAATTTTAGTAATGGTTTTATATCCAAAAAAACTACACTCATTATTCCATGTAGAGTGGTCTGGAAAAAAAATGCAACTTTAGAATATGTGATATATTATACTTGTCATTCATCATTTACCGATGTAGTCAATGCCAAACCAATGAAGATGAAACCATAATCAAATTTAACTAAAGATTCCGATAGATGTTGCGATATATCACGAGCTACGCGTATATAATCCAACTTGGCTTTCTGAAATTGGACACTACTATAGAGTCCTTCACTACGCAATGAAATCAAGAAATTCTGATGCGATAATTTTGCATGCGTATACCAAGAGAAATAATCTATAAAAGAATAATAATTTTATATAATAAGTTGCACAGTTAAATATCACAAACTAAAACTCTCAAAATTGTTCACTCTGAATTCCTTTTAACTGAAATTTATCTCAATTACAAAGTGCTTAGTTCTAATAATAAAAAAATAAATAAATATAATTCTATTATATTTCATAATATTCATTAGCCTTGATTTATCTTAACTTACCATTTCTATGGACAGATTTACGCCCAAACTTGATTCTAGCACGATTCAATAGATGAAATGCATTATAATAAAAAGCATAGAGTTGTTCCTCCCATGAAAGAGACTCCAACATTTCTGGTATTAAGCAACCTATTGATGTTTTAGGTATATCAAGCGACAGAAGTATAGCTAAAGTTGGTGTCAAATCGATTTGATTGTATTCCTTAAAAGTGGCACTTGGAAATGTTGCAAAGTTAAGATAAAAACAAACAAAAAATTAATGACAAAAAATTAAAAACTTTTACACATACCTCATTTTACTGCAATTCTGTTTATAAATGTATAACGGCACATATGATTCCTCCATAGTATTACCGCCATGGCCACCTCCATTAGCCATGCCATGATCACCAGTTAGCATCAGCAAATAATTCGGATAGTTCTGTACTTTCATATTAATTAATTGATTCTGTTATATTATTTATTGAAAATCCTTAAGCTCACCCTATGTTTTAGAATTTTTTCGACAGCTTCATCCATTTCCTTTAACTTTAGATTGATTCTGTCGCTTTCACTACCCTCAACATGACCAATATGATCTAATCCCAAGTAGTGCAATATCAATAGTGTCCAATCAGTCTTCTCTAATTCGACACCAAGTATTTTTGTAACATTTTTATCACCCTAAAAAAGGGGCATAATATATATAAAATATGTGTAACACGAAATTATAGTATATATTAAAAATATCAGTTTGGAACTTCATATATGATTGATATAGGCCAAGTCCGTTATTTAAGTTCCGTTGCAAAAATTCTTCATGCTCTATAATTAATCATATTTTAAGGAAAATTTACTAACTTTCTTATCTATTCTCAATCTTACTCACCACCCCCTTCGAACTATAAAATTTTGCATGATACAGAGTAATTGATAAACAAATTTTACATTATCTGAAAATTTTGAAGTACCTCATAGAAATCGTTAACAAAAAACGAATCATTATTTGCAGCCTTCCGGGCAAATTCTTTGGGAAACAATTGTGTCCAAGTCCGATCACCGGCAAATGATATGATGTCACCGCGTTCCTTTAAACGATGTATCAGTGAATCTTGCAACTGCTCCGTGTGCCCAACATTGAGAGCAATGTCTATAAAGTTGGACAATGTGCCAGTTGTGATACTCTTAAGACGTGGCATCGTCACCGTTGGTATATCAACATATAGCTTAAGTTTCTGACATGCTAAAGTCTCAGTCATTGGCATATTTGAA
This sequence comes from Amiota communis, assembly GCA_037043315.1. Lineage (NCBI taxonomy): Eukaryota > Metazoa > Arthropoda > Insecta > Diptera > Drosophilidae > Amiota > Amiota communis. Next base: position 1,830,380 of record JBAMAV010001386.1, on the reverse strand, counting down.
GAATTCGCAAAATCCGTGCGAAGGGCATCAATTATAAATAAAATAAAACCATCATGTTGTTGTGGTGGTGGGTCAAGTCTTAAATGTATGTTACAATTGTATATATATGAGTTATGTACATATGCATATATAAGTTTGTGTAACATTTTATATACTTACTGTAAATTATTTATTTTAGTTGGTCGTGTCATGAAATTTTCGTATCGCGATTCCGCCTCTACTGTGGAGTATGAAGCCGGGAAAAAACCAAGCAAAAACAACAAGGCACCAACCAGAAACAATGTTAGCAGGCAAAAGAAATGCCCAATCTGTCCATAGTAATCCATTTCCTCAGCAGACACATTCGAACAAACAAAATTAATAAACTCCTTTTTTTTATCTTGCCGGTTATTTAAAATGGAGCAAATCGTATAGGAATTTGAATCACTATTCAATGCTGTCAGAATGTCAAAATTTTATGTGTAAGTATGTGTGTATGCATGTGTTTTAAGCTTTTTTTTTTTTTTTGCAAGAGATTTTACAACACTGCTTACATTCTCAGCTGTTTGTCAACACAAATAGAAAATAAACTAATTAGAATAGAGAATTATAGTATTTAATAAAACATTAAATGAAGGATAGTTTAAATTGCTGGAATGATGGCCAATAAAGAGATTTGTGGCAACATAATTGTCAAAGGAAATTGTAAAGAATTTATCTTGAAATGCTTCTTTTGCAATTTCGATATTGAAATCGCTAAATGGCATACATTTATTGAGCATTTTCGCAATAGTCACAATGTTCCTAATTCGGCAAATTCCATGAACAATGATGATAAGTTGAACAAGGATTACAATGATTCTGAAGAAGAAGTATTTGAACAAAAGTCTGAAATAAATATTGAAAATATTGAGTTCCTGAAAGTTGTAGAAGACGAAAATCTGGATCATTCTATTTCTACATATAAAGAGGATTTCGTAAGCTACAAATCTTAATATATATGGATTATCCATTAACAATATAAAAATCTTTCATAGCACAATAATGATCTGGAGCATCCTCATTCAGAAGAAGAATGTATGGATCTTGTAAGCTAATGAACCCATTTTATATGTATATTCCATTAATTGCATTCACCTTTATAGCAGGATGATGGTGATGATGATGATGATAAACATGAGATACCCGATTCCATCGACAATGATAGTAATGATGAAGATATCTCATTGAGTATGGATACAGATAAATTATCTTCTGATGAAAATAGAAACGCTGATAATGGCTACGAACACACAGCAGTTAAGGTGCTTTTGAATTTTTCTATTACAAATTTGATTACACATCTCTTATATGCTATCAATTCCAGTTTAGGCCAACATTTTATAGGCAAAATTCTCGTACATCCACATTTATTAAATCATATCACTCGAATCCTTGTTTATGGAATCCTAATGACACAAATTACCGAAACAAAGATATGCAATCGAAAGCATATAAAAGTATTATCCAAGAGATGTTACTTAAAGAAAAAGTGATCTTGAATGCAAGGACTTTAAAGTTTGCAATAAATCGCCTACATGACCTGTACGAAACAACAAAAAGAAAATTGAAAAAGGGCACCCGACGTACACATCTAGTTCTTCTGACTCATTATAAAAGTTGTAATTTTCTTGAAAATACCGTTGATCCCTTTACTAAGGATATGGAAGATCCAGAAAATGAAGAAGCTGTCTCCAAAGTAAAGGTATTTAAATACATATATATAAAAGAAATATGTAATATATATGGTTAAATTTGTAGATCAATTTCTCTACAAAAAATGAATTGACTATCAACTTGATTGATCTGTATGCTGGCTTACCCCAACTATATGACCCACAACATATTGATTTTAACAATGCCGCAAAGCGTAAAGAAGCATACGAAACCATAACAGCGGAACTTAAAACCAATGAAGAAAAGAATATCTGCTGTTATGATATAATGGGTGCTATACAAAATCTACGCAGATGGTATTACAAAACTAAAAAGTTCATTGATGATGAAAGTAATTCGGGTGGTGGTGGAGTATCCATTACTGAATTATTTTATGTACATAAATGCCATTTCCTCCCATCGAACACATTCATGCAACGATTGCCATGTGAATTGTGTGAAAAAGGTTTTACCTCAGATTTCGCGCTGCAGACTCATCTCTACAAGAAACATGGCATTGGTGAATTGCCTTACAAGTGTGTGTTTTGTGATCGATGCTTTAAAATACGCGCCGAGTTGGTAACTCATAATCAACGCGTTCATATTGGCAAAGTGCAAAAGTGCACTGGTTGCGACCGCTCATTTGCAGTTCTAGCTGATCTTAAGATGCATATGCAAACACATACGGGTGCGAAACCTTTCATCTGTGAGGCTTGCGGCAAAGCGTTTCGTAAGAAGGCGCAACTCAGCGATCATACGAAACGAATGCATACGAAAATTCGAGCATTTAAATGTAACTTGTGTCCTAAGAGTTTCTTAAAAAACGCGGACCTGAAGGATCATGTAAAAGCTCACTTGAATATCCGTGATAAAATCTGTGAAACATGTGGAAAAGGATTTACAAACTGCCATTCACTCATAAGACATCGTCAAATACACTCAGACGTCAAGAAGTTTGCCTGTAAACTGTGTAGTGCTCGATTCTCACAATTTGTTGGCCTAAATTGCCACATGAAACGCACCCACAATATTTTGCGTGTAGTCTCCAAGGAGACCGAGGACACTTAAAATTAGCATACAGCAAAATTACACTTGGCATCTCATAATTTTAATATAATATAAATATTTCATAGATTCGAAGGCCTGCAGTCAGTGTTCTAATACTAATAATTAGTCATAGTTTTATATTTTTTTAAATGTATTATAATTAATTTTGGCACTAACAAATACCAGTAGCTTAACGTTATTTTTTACTACAAGCAATCAGTCCAAGACATTTTTGAACTGTATAATTTAATTAAAAAGCGTATTGTTTTCATAATTATGTTTTATAATTCTTTTACAACTTAAAACAACAAAAATTGTTATCGAATAGAATGCAACGAAGTCAATGCGGAGGGTTAATAAATAAATAAATTAAATTCTGTAAGTGTTGCAAAATCTGAAAAATAGTTAACAGATATTATATTTGTAGTGCTGGAGGCAGCCAAAAAACAATAACCAACAACACTTTTACAACTTGTTGTGTTATGTCAATTAAAGTGTTACTACCTCAGTAAATACAAAACAATAAGGAACAAGTTTATTCTTTTCATTTCGTCCCTTTAATTTAAAACAATATATAGAAGTTACAACTATGTTTGATGTGCATGGTGATTGTCTTCATACAACCCTGTAGCAACCTGAACATTTTGTACAATAGATCATAGCGTGTATTTCATGCATAACATATGTGAGCGGCGATACTAGAGGACTCAAAAAAATATTGAAGCTCTGAAGTTATTACATTATTATTATTTTCCTTTAAATAAAAATGATGGAAACTTGTGGTAGTATTTCCGTGAGTGAAGACTATAAATGTTTCCTGCTGCAATGTTTTTATTGCACAAATGAGATTGAGATCGAAAAGTGGAATGATTTTGTAATGCATCTTAAAAGTGTTCATTTTAATTGTTGTGACTTGGAAACTAATGTCAAAACACTGGACCAGGACTCATGTTTGAGTGGATCGGAATACGTAGAATTAGATGAATTGAACCAGAATGAAGATAATGGTATAATTACAGACATTCATGATAATATCATAGATGTTGTGGATGAATGTGAAGTAGAGGATAATGCTGAAGGAAATTCAGAAAAATTGTACCAAATAGATGATAATCAGTTAGTAGTTGCTTATGAAGAAATATATAATGAAGGTGGTCAGAATAATGAGCAGGAAGAGGAGGGCAATAAGGAAAGTGATTATGAAACCGACGATGGATTACGAGACGACCAGCTGGACTTTGATGGGGCCGGCTCATACAACTATGTACTCAGTTATCAGGTTAGTAAATTTATACGAACTTATAGACTTCGTTATAGATGAGTACGTATACTATGTTATAAAAATAATACCTTATTATATATTTTCAGTTCAATCCTTCTTTTACCAGGCGTTGTCCTCGCACTTTACAATTAATCGAGCTTTACAAGGCTCAATCCTCCTTGTGGAATCCTCAAGATATCAATTACAGGAATGAAAATTCACGTAGCATAGCCTATGAGTCCTTAATTAACGATATACGTAATAAATTAAATGTTATGGTAAAAGAAAGTGGGTTAAAAAATATTATAAGAAAGTTACATGATCTCTACTTGAAAGTAACAAAAATGTTGTATAATGAACCGAAGAAAGTTACAAAAATTATGTTGCGCCATTATGATAAATGTGATTTTCTGCGTATTGCTGCGGATCCTGAAGCTGGAGATGATCCACCTCAGGGTGGTACATTAAAGGTAAATAATTAGCTAGCACAAAATTTGTATCCTCATAATAATTAAATCTTATCTCTTAGTTGACTTTTACGGAAATCAATTCTTTTACCACAGATTTCATTAGTTTATACTCCGAGTTTCCACAACTTTATGACATTGACCATCAGGATTACCTTAATATGGTTATGCGAAAAGATGCCTACAAAACCATGTCACTAATGTATGGTAAAGAAACTGATGATGATGTCTACCAAGCTATTAATTATTTGCGACGATGGTATCATAAAATTGCTAGGCAAATTCAAGATCCTAATGTGACTGGTTTGAAGAAAGCCGAGGTCTACTACTTTGATAAAAGTAGTTTCCTTCCATTGGGTGTGCAGCGACATCGCTTGTGTTGTGAAATCTGTTTGAAGAAGTTCTATTCAGATCATAAACTGCAAACGCACATGTTTAAGGAACACAATATTGGTGAATTGCCTTATCTATGTGAGTTTTGTGAACGTAGATTTAGCAACCGTGCCGATATGAATGTCCATAAGCAACGAGCCCATGTCGACAAAACACACTTTTGCAGTTTCTGCCAGAAGGGTTTTGCTACACCAGCCGATTGCAGGCTACATGAAAGGACCCACACTGGAGAGAAGCCTTTTATCTGCGATCAATGTGGTAAAGCATTTCGTTCAGCATTTCAGCTGCGCTATCATGTCAGTGGAATACATTTAAAAGCTCGGGAGTTTAAGTGCCACTTGTGCCCCAAGAGATACCTTAAGAAACAACAACTGGCTTATCATGTGAAAGCACATTTAAATATACGTGATAAGGAATGCGAAATTTGCAACAAAGCATTCACAAATATTCATTTATTGATTAGACATCGTAAAATTCATACTAAGGAAAAGAAACAACGGAAAAAGAAATAGTTTACCCTTCTTATATTTTAAGTTTTTTACTCTTATTTCTAGTTGCAATAAATATATAAGTAATGTTAATTATTTATTTTGATTTGTGGAATTATCAATAAACCTTCTATGAAATGCAGATGTAGATCAACAGATATACTAGCTGGTAGATAATAATTTTAAGTTAGCAATATAAGTATGCAGTTTGTCATGGCATCAAATGAAAATAGTTTGGTTGGATCACAGCACCTGCAAGAACAACTTTGAATGGTCGCTGACTTACAGAAGTCAGTCCAAACAACCTTTAACTTAAAACATGCAAACTGTCTTCCAGTAACATTGAACGGTACTGTCAAATATCTGGGGGTGCACCTCGGTCAAAGGCTTATTTGGAAAATCCAAATTAAGGTGAAACAAATGCAACTGCAAATATCAATTAGAGTACAATATAATATTGTCCAATGACCAAGAATCACAACCTCAACTTAGCATAAAGAACCAAGTTCGACACTACAAGGCAGCAGTTCTAAAGCTGGAAAAGACATTTGCAATGCAGCTGTGGGAGATAGCATGCAAAACCAATATTGACATACTGCAAGGATATCGGTCGGCATATAAGCAATTTTGAAATTCACAAAGACCATTCGTTGGGGATGAAATCAGAAAAATGTCCGACAGATACATCAACAAGTTGCGCTACTTAGGGGTAGACTGTAGAGAACCAGTTATACCCAAGCATGATTTTCTTTGCACCTTATGAATGTTGTTGAAAGGAGTGATTTGGTATTAGCCGCCTCCCACCTTACCACAGTTTCATAGATTAAGATGGGCCTGGTATATATACTTATAATACAGTTCCCAACTTTTCCTAATATAATTTAAACAATACCATGGAATCAGGCTTAAAGTCCATAAAAGGTTTCATTTGTTGGACTTTCTATGGATACGATAATATGTATGTAAGTAATGTATCCTCTGATTTGAAACACACATTAGAAAATTTGTTAATGAAAATAAAATTAAGCCCACTAATATACCCCGTATGCATGGTGTAGGGTGCACACAGTAATCACAGGAAAACGGAACGCATTGGCAACCCGATTACTGTTCGTGTTGTGGTTCTTCATTCGTGCTAAAAACTCCGATGAAATAAAATAATTTAAAAAGTGTCCTGACTTTATAATTAAATATAAGAGTGTCATTCTACTAGTCAAGAAAACATCAAAGATTCACATATGTTGAAGGCAATTGGGGGAAATTGTTAATTGTGTGGAAAGCAAAAAAGTAAACAAAACAATTGCCCAAGTTGGCCCAGCTGACCTCGATAGCTCTTCTTCTTATTCGCAACTTAAGGGGCTGCCATACTAATTTAAGAAAATATTAAAAAAAAAAACGAATAAATAATGGAGACACTAAACGATGATTGTCTTTTAAAGATATTCTCCTACTTGGGGCTTGTTGACCAGCTTCAAGTGACCCATGCCCATCCGCACTTCAAAGAACTTATGCCAATGATATGGCGACACTCATATAAGAACCTAGATCTCGGCCTATTTGGTTCGGATTTTGAAACGGAAGACTTCAAGTTTCTCTTTGATAGTCTCGTTGGTACTGTGCAACAGATCAAGGACAAAAGCATGACATCCGATAAATTTGAAATTTTAATGACATATGTTTTTCCGAAAGTTCGAGATTTCCGTTTCAGTCAACGATGGCAAATCAGTCAATTATATTTGCAAGATGATGCGATACGTAAAATTGTTAAAGCTTTTCCTAACTTACGAATCTTTTGTCCACATGGAAGATTTACTGGCATTTATTTTCCCGATATTACATATTTGGAAGATCTAACACTAACATTCTGCAGTAACAGATTTACTGTCGAAAATTTTGGAAAAATTATCGAAACGCGTCAATTGAAATCACTTAAGTTGGATCTCTTTCAAGGTATGCACGTGAGAAAGTATAATATACCACCTCAGCACCTCGGAAAGATTGAATTTCTAAAAGTAAATGGTCACGAACTCTCCTGGTTCGATGTACATCTCGAACATATGCCAAATTTGAAAGAAATTATTGTCACCTGTGCGGAACAAAATACGCTTGAATTTCTTTGCAATAAGTTGGTACAGTCACGACGAAGCAACCTAATACTTTTGGAAACTTGTAACACGGACTACGCAGTCAATATAATTTTCAACAGTCATCTTAATATTGAAAAACTATGCATTGTAACAGATTCCAGAGCTTTGCAGAACTCCGATTTGATACAATTTGATCAATTTCAATATCTACGTGAACTTTACTTCAAACTCTGTTTCATTGGCAATGAGATCATGTGCAGTCGTCTTTTGTACAATATTACACAGGTGGAAATGCTGAGCTTAGAGGAATGCGATTGTTTATTTACAGATTTCTATATAAAAGTCGATCGCATTGTAACTGGACGAACAAATAAGTTAAAATTGAATTTGTTCAATAATAAAGGACTTTTGGATGACAGGGTTCGTATGCAATTATTTATATACATATGTATGTACATATACAGTTAAACTTCCCTATAACGAATTCGCATAGGATCGTTATATAAAAATAATAAATTTTGATATCTTTTTGTTTTGTTTTAATTGATTCAACTTTTATGGGTCATCGTTATCTGAATCTATAAACTGTTTCCTGTAACCCAGTTTTATTTTTTTTTTTTTTTGTCAATCCCCAAGAAACCCGTTTAAAAGAAATCTTGTTTAAGGAAATATTAATTGAAAATCATTTGAGGAAAAAAACTGTGTACATGAAAATTTGTTGTAGAGAAGTTCGACTATATGTTGTATATACATAAGTACATAAGTTAGATATAAAGATATATACATATATTGATATACATACATATATATTTATTAATAGGTTTTTGAAGTAAGATGGCATATGTGTGGAAAAAGTGATTTATTGGAATTGACAACCGATGGAGTAGGAAATGAAATCACTTTCGAACCCATACGTATGATTTTTAAATGAATGAATCTGACGTGGCTGACAACTGACAACACTATGCCATATGATGGGAATATTAGTACATTTATTGTTTCTTCACACATATACTACTTACCTATACAAAAAAAAAGGTGATTATTTGCGTTGCAGATTGACATCTCCGGTAAGCCCGGAAAAGAAGAATTTTATTAAAAATAAATTTTATGGAATTTAGATAAAAATAGATAAAAATTAATTTTTTTACACATTAAAAAATTGCATCAGTTAATAATTGAATTCGTGGTGAATAATTTTGCAAATAAAATTCGATGGGGGATCCCAGTGAATGTGAAAAAAACGAGACGCATGGAAGCACAAAAATGGTTGTTTGAAACAATGATTGCCTTTTAACGATATTCTCCTACTTGAAGCTTCCTGACCAGTTACAAGTCACCCGTGCAGATCCGCATTTCAAACAACTTATGCCAATCATATGGACTCTGAGATGGATGATTTCAAAATACTCATTGATTCTGTTTTTAAAAATGTACAACAGAGATCAGAGACGAAAGCATGACCTCCAAAAAATTTGACATTTTAATGACGTATGTTTTTCCAAAGTGCGAGATTTTCGTTTCTCCCAAAGTTTTGGTGAAAGACATTTACAAAGTTATGCAATAATCAAAATTGTCAAAGCTTTTCCAAACTTACAAGTATTCTGGCCATGTGGTTTATTTACTGGCAATTATTTTACTGAAATTGCACATTTGGAAGATTTATCTCTTACATATTGCAGCAGTAGATTTAGTTCTGAGAATCTTAGAAAACTCAGTAAAAAAAGACAATTGAAATCATTACGATTGAATCTCTTTCAAGATATGCTTGTAGAAATGGGTAATACAATACAATAACCTAGAATCGTGTTTATTGAAAATCGGTCGTTTAAAAGCTGAAAACCTGCTGATTGCATCGAATTCCAAAGTTTCCATCGGTTTAAACAGTGTAAATTTTGGTTTATTTCATCAACTACGTGAAGTTTACATCAAATATTGTTACATTAATGAAAAGAACGAATGCGCCAATCTAATGTACACTGCTTCCCAAGTGGAAGTACTCTGTCTGGAAGAAAATTTTAAATTTACACTTCAATATAAATGTCAATTGCGTTATTAGGAATCGAAGAAACAAATTAAAATTGATATTGTTCAACAACAGAGCACATTTAAAAGACATGGTTCGTATGAATTTTACTATTGGAATATATGGATATACCAAATTTTATGTATCCTCAATTTTAGTTTTTTCCCGTAATTTGGAGGCTGTATGGAAAGAGTGATCTATTGGAATTATTAACAGAAGAAGGGTCAGGAATAAACTTCACAACTGATCCAATACAAATTATTTTCAAATGATTCAAATAACTGGAATTGGATTGAAGGCAACGTAGTTCATGTTCGGCAACCATTTTTGATTATGTACTTTAAGACAACATTAACTGGATTTGATTTGCTCATATTACAATTGTGTTCTTAAGACAACCAATGAATAGGTTCAATGGAGAAAGTCTAATATGATAAACTGCTACAGCATTCTATGTAGTATAATAAATAATTCAAAAAAATAATCTTAATTTCATGTTAGCTAGTAGAATTAATAAATCTAAACCCACCAATATTAACAAAATAAAATAAAAACACAGTATTCATTATTATTGTAGGATTAAGATTATGTTGATAGTAAACTCAGAAAATTGATTCATAATATGTATACAAAAAAAAGTAGTTGGAAGTCTGAGACAATATTAAAAACTATAAACAATTCAGAATTTAAATAATGCATGCCTATTATAGATTTTACAAATTTGGGACTTGCTGGCTGACTCAGTTGCATATCTTAATATGCATATTAGGAATTCGCTGAAGATGGATAACTGAACACTTAATATTGTGTACTTAGTTCATCGGCCCGTGTACCTGCAGTCTACGTCCCATCTCGGTTCTTCCATGAACGGGCTTCCCAAACCATCTTATAATTCGTCCAAATTTAAACGACATTTTGTTATATTTTACATTATTTATGCAATCAAAGTCTACTTCTTACTGACGCCAGACAGCAGTTTAAGTCAAGCATTTGGGCAGCTATCCAGCCAGTAAATGGCTGCACTTTTAAAAGAGAAGAGGAGCGATCATTTTCTATGTAGCAATGTCCTTTCACATCCAACTTGTTGGTTTGTCAAGTTAAGTAAAGTCGATGGCTATGATATCGGTAATCAATCAACCAAAAGTAGTTTATTCTCAAGAATGAAAGTGAGAAAGTAGCATTTAATTAATTTGATATTAATTTTGTAAGTCTGGATAAAGTCGATAAAGTCGAGTTGACTTGCGTTTGATCTTGTCTGCCTGGAGCTAACAAAACTGTAGAACATCAGCTGAGTAACATTACATTGACCAAGTGCAAAATTCAGTTGATTGAAATTGTCATTCCTTCAATTTATTCTGTTTAGGCAACAATGGATTTAACAGTGTGAGTGAACAAAAAAATGAACTAGGTATATTCGACTAACATAAGTGAGTTTCTGTGTGTTTCTGTTTTAGAAGTAATAACATGGTGTACACATATTTCAAAATAAAAAGAGAGACAAACGCAGAAGCAAGACCAAATATGCTGAATTGTCTGAACATGAGTAGTACCGGTGGCAAATCATTGAATTTTACTATATACAAGATGAGCAATACTTCAAATTATTAAAGGTATTTATAATTTACAAAAATTCTATCGACATAATCTTCAAACTGGCAATTATTAAATGAGCAATCTAGACCGTTAAACATTATCAAAAAATGGAAAAACATCTGGGAACTATGTAAATGGCGACTTGCAACACTATGTACTAGGAAAAAAGAATCAGGTTTTCGCATGTCAGTTTGACATCTCTGGAAAGAAGCGCGGTGGAAAAAAAGAATATATAAAAAAAGAAATTAATTTTAAGGAATGTAAATAGAAAATTAATTTTATTTCACATTGAAAATTGCATTTACGCGCTATCAGTTATCAGTTGAATTAGAATTGTTGGATCAATTGGTGGCAATAGGTGTCGGACGACAAATTTTGTTTTTGTATATTTCAACATTTCTCTTTATGTCGTCGACGTCTGGATTTGCGATTTGCGCAAAATAAGTTCTTAAAGAAAGAAACCAAGGGAACAGTGGAGTGGTGAAGTAGTGAGTCAACGCACAGTGAATTTGTGTTAAAGAACGAGAGAGAGGGGGAGTCAAGTCAAGGAAAGAATAAAGCAAAACAAGACTACAACGCAACGGGAAACAGCTGTACAACAAGAACAACCACAGTATGGCTAATATGATTAACAACTACAACAACAGCAACAAAAATAAGAGCATTAACACAAACAATGGGGGTGGTGGTGGTGGTAGTGGTGGTAGTGTTAGTTCTTACAATAATGTAAATGCTGGCACTAACCGTGATGGGGAAATTAAACATTTGCGAGATGTGTGCAACATATTGAGCGCGGCATCTATAATACCAACCGGAGAATTAGCCTACGATCAGATTATAAATCTAATGCAGGGACTAGATTTACAAGATGATGGAATTGTTATGAATCAGAAAATAAAGGCAATTGAAACAAATTTCTGCAACATTGTACGCGATGAGTCAATGCTATGGTGAGTAAAGATGAGTTGAGTTTAAAAGGATATACAGTCGGACTTCTGTGTAGAAGAGTCTGACTGCCTATTAATGCACAGCCACATATGAGTATGGCTTAACCTTCTTAATAGGCAACAGTGATAACTATCAATCACTAAAAGGTGGGGGCATGAAGAGTTGCATCGGAGGGTAGTTATGTATACATTAGATACCCTCTAAAATTGTGTTGCTTTAGGGTGGTTTTTTCCACCTGTTGATGACAGCGAGAAATAAGACATGCTCGTGGCTCTCGGACCACGAACGACGTATATGTCTCTCCGACAACAACTGCTATGCACAGTCTGGTGTATGCGTCTGCGCAGAATATGGTTCACCTACTCAACTATCCTAGTCAACCGAGACAACTGACTCCTTTAGGCTTATGGTTTCGACTGTCTTCCTTTCTTGGAATTGTCGACATCATTTCTAATATGAAGAGTGCGAACGAAGTGATTGACCAGTTCCAAAGACTTCGTTACAGAGGAGTTCGACTGTACATATTTTCAATAATTATCAAAACCTGTAATGTTGTGACCTTGTTAATTTTAACTTTTAATTTAGAGATTTGATACTTTGAAAAGATTTCTTAGTTTAGATCATATATGTACATTATGAATGGGAAAGTTTTAATAATTTGCTTTCCAATTTCCAGTGAATCTATGGATTACATTAATAGTAAAGCCTTGTGTGATGGCGAAACAGCATTAAAATTTGCCATGCTGTTTTCGTCACGGAATTTTGATGCCTTGGCCATGAAGGAGACCAAAGTGCGCAGTGCTATGTTAAAGATACTTGAGACAAACTTTATCAATGCTGATACATATCGTTTACATGACAAAAATCGTCTCTATAACTCAATAACATTATTGGGCGAATACTATCATCGGGTACGATTGGCGGACAACTCGCCTATAACCATTTTGGGAGAGTCCTTGATTAGCCTACTGATACGTGAGATGAGTGACTTGGGGGAGATTAATGCACGTTTGGCAAAGTTAGTTTTGTCACAAATCACACTGAACGGAGACATTATGCGGACGCGACACAAAACCGAATTGACTCAGTTGCTTTTTCATATCAGGCGTAATCTTATCGAGCAGCCATCACTGAAGGCGGCTGTGAAGGCTTTGCTGCTTATGACATTGGATTTATACTATAGTAATTTTACAAATCTTGGCGAGCACTTGGAGAATATGTATACAAAGTATTTAATTGAAGGCGATGGAGATGAGGACAATAACAACTTTCAAGCACAAAATCAGGTTCAATCGGCGGCGGCAGCGGTAAATAATCAGTCATATAACCCAGTTACACAGCAGCAGCATCAAACACTGGATGGTTTTCGATCAGAGGCTGCAATGACATCATCATCTGTTGGCCAAGAGAATGGAATTGGTGCAGATAACAATGGGAATAATGATTCTATCGAACAACCCACAACAACCAAGAAATGGAGTGAACAGGTGTGTGAGGATTCCTTTTGTGAGAGTGAGTTTGGTGACTACGCCTGCAACTATGAATCAATAGAACATAATAAAATCGATGAAATTGGCGGTAATGGGAGCAGAAACAGTAGTTTTGAACAAAATACAACAAGTAGATCAGGTGGTAGTGATCACAGTTCCCGGCGTTCCTTTCTTCAACCTAGAAGCTCTCCTCGTCCTTTAAAACAACATTTCAACAATGAAAATGAAACGTAAATTTTGTATTTAAATTTTAAATTAACATATAACAATGTATGTAAAATTTCGTTATTTATATTTTAGGAATAATATCCCGGAACATATTGAAAATCAACAGCAGCAGGTACAGGAAACAGAAGATCGTGATGAGAGTAAACCATTGCCACGCTGGCGTACTCCCCGCTTTAATCGACGTGTTGAAAATGATCAAGAAAATGGGCGACCAAATCAACACTTTGGTGAAAAGCCAAGGCGCCACAGCGGAAGCTACGATGAAGATAATACTAGTGTACGCAGCGAGGGTGGCTTAAGACTTTATAGCATAAACGATCGCATGAAACACTTGAATGAGCGCTTTGAACGTAGTACTGGAGCTCCAACAAGTGGTAATTTTAATAATATTGTCAATTCGAATTGGGATCGTCAATCGCAGCGCGATGATCGTAGCGAACGTTCGTACATAAGTAACTATGAGCGGGGGAACTACAAGCGGGGCGGCGGCGGTCGTTATAATGGTAATAACCATCATCGTAATACATTCGACAAACCACCGCGTTTTCAAAAACAACACCAACACCAGCAGCAGCAACATGAAAAGCAACAACATCAGCATCATGGTAAGAACAATAATAGTCAACAACAAGCGTATCATCAAAAGATACAAAGTGAATCATGGCGTCGCTCGAATTCAAATGTAAACCGTGATGAGAATAGTACATACACAGATTCACAAAGTCGTAGTTCATCACGAGCAAGAACCCTACCACGACCACGTAAAACCAATATGGATTTGGATGGTGGCAACAATCGTCAGGGTGGTGATGGAGGAGGAAGTCATTATCATCAGCATCATCAACGCTCATCGCGCAATTATAATGCACGTTACAGTAGCCAAAGCAGTTTAGCTAGCGAAGCATCTAGTACACTCGACCGTCGTCACCATCATCATCAAAACCAGCCCCACCACCAGCGTCAACGTAACTTTTCACGTCGTTCAAGACTTGAAGATGCCACCACCACACAACAACATGCACAAGGAGGTGCAGTAAGTGGAGGTTACAAAAACAATGATCAACATCAAAACCAAGAAAAACCGCCACATTCTTGGAATGAATCAAAAGGTGATGAAAGTGAATTGGTGCGTAATGCGGCACAACAAACAGCTAAGTACATGAATTATTTGTCATCGCAAAAATGAGAGGAAATTATAACAACGACCAAGCGTCGTGTCAGGGGTAAACGAAAAAACAGGAAATCTAAACGACAGCATAATCCATCATAGGATGCCGTTTTTTTTTTTTTTTGATGACATATTATTCTTTTTCTTTAGCATCTATCAGATAGTAGTTACAGCAGGTAAAACACACCTAGCACAAAGCCTAGTTAAGCCATGTTTAAGTTTAAGTTCAAAAAATTAAAATATACAAAATAATGTTTCTTTTTGTTACAAAAATATTTTCAATTTTATCACAAATTATTAATCACAATCAATTTATATTGTAATGTAATGTAATGTAATGTAATTTAATGCTATAACTAGATTTTTCCTCATTCTCAGAATCTAAAATTCTATTGATTTTAATTTAACTGAATGATGAAATTTGAGGAGATGATAATTTTTTTTTTTGTTTGTTTTCCATTCAAAATTGCTCAAATTATAACAAATTATAAAAACAAAAAAAGAAAATAGTTGTAATGCATTTTTGTAAATAGTGTCCGTTAAAATTAAATAAGTTTGCATGTATTGTACCGTGTCTAATATAAATTTTTTGTTATCCATCATCATAACTCATGCCTAAATTTAAAATGCATACAAGGCAAACAGAAAAGAAAAGAATAATCTGATCAGTAATAATTGAGTTTATAAATAAATTTAAAGATAAAAATGCGCAGATACATATATAAAATATAAATATATGTACTATATTGCTAGTTGAATATATATAATAATAATAATTAATGCTGTTAATTGTGAGAAAACATTATAAGGAGGAAGTCCGTCAGAAAGTTTAGGAAGAATGACAGAATAGAAGCATGAGTATAAAACTAGTTTCGTAAGCATTAAAGTTTACATTTTTAACAAACTACTTTTTGATTAAGTTTTAAAGAAATACATTTAAATAAAATTTACAAAATAAAAAAAAAATCATTAAAAAACAAAAACAATAAATTGTCTTCATTTTTTTTGTTTTCTTAATTTATGTTAAGATATTCAAGAAAGCTTTTCATGTTTCAGGCTATCATAGCTTGTATATCAAAATAGAATTGTATGGCACTTCACTTCCTTCACTGTGATGGAAAGAAGTAGCTCAGTAACTTCAGACTGCTGTTCATAATGATGAGTGTACATAAAAGTTGTCATTTGATTGGGAGCAAGGGCTTGCTGTTATAGTCGGTAGATTTTGTAATTTTCAGTTCTTCAATTGTATCCTGCACCTAGCTGCATTGGCAATGATTCATTTTGTGATTTTCATCAGAAGGGCATGTTTCAGGTTGTACAAATGATCAACAAACGGGGTAGCTTTTTCTTCATTAGATCTACACCACTAAACGTTTGTTGACTCAAGATTTTGTCCCCAGCTCTTTTGTTTAGATTCGCGATTTTGGCTGTGATGTCATACCTTTCATTCTACCTTTCATTATTTCTTAAATCATTTGCCTAGATTCAGCCGAACTCGTGTAATAATTTTGGTAAGGATCTTGTTGTTTTGATTGATGCTGTGGATTAGAAATACTTGCTGCTTCTTTCAGCAAATATTTTATTTTAAATAAATAGACAAATCTTATATAAAACATTATATTATTGTTTGATTTTTAAAAAATAATCACAATAAACATATAAGCGAAATTTAATTTCAATTTCTATAAGTACATAATTTCTATAGGTATTTTTAACGTTCTGCATGTTCTTTGGGAGCAAGCACTAGTACTTCATATTCTCGTACATTAACTTCATCACCACGAAATGGCATATAGAGTACACCATGTGAAGGATGGACCTTGCCCAGTAACGTAAAGCCTTCATATTTGCCACGACCCGTATGAAGAGTTTCACCCTGATCTGTATAACCTGTTGTTATAGCACCATCCGGTACTTGGCCTCCTTCGGCAGCAACCCATTTATGTTCTAAGTCCACTAGAATTTCAACATTATTTCTGAGTAAGTGCGCATGACAATCATATGGTGCATAGGCTGCTTTTTTTTGTGGTACATAATTTGCTGGTAGCAGATCTTCATCGTAATAAACACGAGCTACATAGGTATCGTTGCCTTCATGATCGGTACCCACTTGTATTGCGCCCGTGGGTATGTTACCTTCAACGTTCAATTGTGTATCTATATCCAAGGGTATCCATTGAATGGGATTTACCAGTGGCGGTAAATCATCATCAGCTGAACGCTCACTGAAATTAAGATAGATACGATGTATTCCCTGACGGTGACATCTAGCACGGCATTGTGGACACGTGGGTGCACGATTTTGATTTAGCCAACGCATTAAGCAGGAATGATGAAACAAGTGGCCACAAAGGGGCGTGCAATAGATGACATCGTTCGCATTGTAAAATTCATTACAAATTGCACACAAAACATTTAAAGTTGCCATTTCAAATGCTGCCCTATGATGAGTCACAAAAACACAGAAAATAACACTTTAGTTTTAGATTTTAATCAAAAATTATGTTTCAATATTTAATTCCAACTTTATTTCACCACCGCCGGGTAGCTTAATCATCACAATGATGCATGCGCATACAATACAGATGTACTTATATACAATTCTTTGTTAAAGTCTATACGAATTTGTAGTATTCATAATGACTACAGTCAGACTTCCATTTAACGAACACCTGTAGTAGTGAAGACCTCTCTGTTCAAGGACACTGTTTTTTCAATTTTTTCATCTATTTTGAACCTTTCTATATCGAACCCTCAAACAGAGTATAATATAACTCACTAATCTATAATCAGTTTGGGTTTCTTTGACGAGTATGCAATAATGAGTCGCACCCCTTAATGCTATTTATTTTGAATTTATTGTTAAATTCTCTTCTAATAACATATGGAATCTGTGGATTGTATAGGAAAATATTATAATTATTTATGTTTTTTTTTTTTTTTTTTATTCTATTTAATAACTAATATGCTTAACCAATACGGAGTTACCCTCCTACATTTGAAATATATTGTTGTATTGTGTATATTAAGTTCAGTGTTGGAAAGCATGAAAGTAGAGATTTTATGTTGCCGTTGCCTTGTGAATGCTCAATCGACAAGAAGAAGAAGAAGGAAAAAGATACGCCGGACTGCTTTTGATAGAAAGAAATAAAACAACAGAGAAAGGTGTCTGTTTTTTATAAGATCAAAAGCAGTGCAGACGCTATCAGATATCAAAGATGTCGAACGGTGGTGGCGCTGGCAGTGCTGTTGGTGGTGGTGTGAGCAGCGGAAACAATGGTGGAGGGGCAACTGGCGGCGGTACAACAGCATCAGGGGATTGGATCTGTCCAGATCTTGAGTGAGTGTGCTATGGAAGTCGGCTCCACACAGGCGCTATAGAAACTCGTAGTTTATATGCAGAAAATGAATATGTAAATTTGTTTGCTTTCTGGTTTATTCTCTTCGTTGGCGCCTTTTCAGATGTCGGCATCTGAATTTTGCACGACGCACACAATGCAACAAATGTAGTCGGAAAAAGCTTGGCACCGAGATTGGCAAAGCGGCAGCGGAGAAATCCCGTGGACTCTTTAGCGCTGAGGATTGGCAATGCAGCAAATGCGCTAATGTGAACTGGGCACGTCGACAAACTTGCAACATGTGCAATGCACCCAAATTCATTGATGTCGAAGAGCGAACAGGTAACAAGTGGAGGGAAGCATAGTTTAAGGTACAATTTAAATAAATAATTTATGTTCTAGGATACGGCGGAGGCTATAATGATCGTGGCGTTGTCGAATATAAGGAACGTGCTGATTCCGACAGTGAGTACGATGAATTTGGGCGTCGTAAAAAGCGCAAAGGTGACAATCAAGTCGAGTGCAGCAAATCAAAACCGGTTCAGCAGGAGAATGCAAAACATGTAAAAAAAGATATTGCCAAGGGATCCGATGAGGAAGAATCTGATGACGAAGACGACGGTGATGGTGATTTATCTAAGTATGATCTTTGGGGTGATGACGAAGAGAAAGAACAGCAGCAGCAGTCAGCAAAAGAGCTTGAGAACGATAATAAAACTACTGATGAAAAAAAATCAATTTCTCCAAAACCAACTAAGCCATCATCCAGACGCGTTAGTTCGTCTTCATCATCATCATCATCGTCGTCATCTAGTTCTACAGGTTCTTCAGGATCTTCTTCAACATCATCATCATCTTCAACATCAAGTAGAAGTAACACGTCCACTGGCAAACGTTCCAACAGCAGCAAAAAAGAGGGTGACTCCAATCGCAAACCAGATCGTTCATCAAAGAGTTCATTTTCTCGCTACAAAAATTCTCGATCACGATCGCGATCACATTCACCCCGCCGTGGTCATCGTAGTCGTTCTCGCTCCCCGATTAACAACAGACGTCGTCGTTAGATGTAGAAAGAAGGGTTGAATTCCACAATTATAAAGTATACTTGCTTTTTTATTTTCTGCGAAAATAACTTCTAATTATTTATTTTCTTCTTTACTGACTTAATCTAAATCCAAATCTTGAGCCATGAGCCAATCTATAATATAATTATTACATATTAATAAAAAAAGACACAATTAATTTAAGCGGATAATGATGCTATAAAATTGCATAAATCCTATGGTATAAATGAGACACATGCATACTTAAATGAAACCTAACATTTTAAGAATAAAGTAGCAACTAAATATATATGACAACTGATGACTAGTATGATGATTTCTTTGATGTCATGAATTTCACTTTGAACCACATTATTAGTAGCTTGTTATTATAGAGGAGAAGCTCTATAAAATTTGAAGTCTTCCAGTTATATTGCTTATATAACGAAGAATTTGTGGAATAATTAACACTCTGTAATTAGAGCTGTAGACGAAATCATACCATCGAATTCTTCCTTCTAATGAAGAAATTGTCGATATCGGACCAGAATTTAATTAAGAGATGCAAAAAAGGTAAGTCAAAGCACATCAATGTCTTGCCGATTCGTAATATATAACAAATAATGTAAATTGAAACATAATAATTCTGTGATTTGAAATACTGCATCATCATAGAAAATTATGCTTTTTAAACAAAAATTTGATAAAGCAAAATAACATACATATACCATGAAATGAATTTACTTATACAAAATTATTTATTTATTTCTCAAAATTAAATCTAATATTAAATACTAAACTTAATACTATTTCAAACAAGTTACTAGCTGCTAGGGCCTTCGACTCATATCAAAATTAAAGTATCTTTGAACATGAATTAATCAGAAAAATCTTTAGATGAGCTTTTTACACTCAAGAATTTTGGCTTAGTTCAATTCTATGAAGCTTCTATACACAAGCGACAGAAGTGCAATTCTACAGATGAAAAACGTTTTAAATGAAATACAGAAACAAGGCAACAAAAACAACATTTTTATGTGTCCAGTGTTTTTCCCCTTTCCATTTCCGTTGCTGTTTTAAATATTAGTAATAAAACCAAAATAATTAAAATTTCATTTAATTGCTACTTATAAGGCATATACATAAATCACACTAGTAGTAGTATGGGTAACATTATATCACAAGAAAATCCTGCATGAAAATTCATTTTAAAATGTTATAGATCATGAGATTTAAATTTAAATAAATGCAGATTAATGTATACATCTCTAATGCACAATTCCTAATAAGGGAAAATGTCTGGTATTTAAAAGGGAGACAAAGGTTTGGATAAGCATCATTGCAAAGCTCTTCGTGATAACATTCAGGATATCACAAAACCAGCCATTCAACGTTTAACTCTTCGTGGTGATGTTATTCGTATTGCTGGCCTCATCTAATAAGAAGCTCGTGCTAATTTAGGTAAAATTTCTTGATGCCTTGAGGAAAATAGTAACACTCTGACAAGGACGTACTCAAAATGGTCTCGGCGGTTCATTATTGACTTCGCACTTCTTCGGAAACAAACAAACAATATTATTCCATTAAAGTCTTAGCAAAATCGTTCCACTTAAATTATCAATCATAAGTCTATAGGGATTTTCTTTATAAATACTATATTTTTGGGTCAAGACAAACTATTGCTACTAACTACTCTGCCATCCAGTTGGCTTGTAAATTTGCTTAAAAGTGGAAAACAAATTCAACCTTGCAACTTCAACCAAATGAAATGCAAAATGAGAAATTACTTGGGTGTTGATTTTATCCATATGGTTTTATTTTTGTTGAGAAACTAACAAGTGTTGGTACATAATTATTTCATAAACAACAGAAATCCAATATATTTTTATAGTTAATAAACATTAAAGTTAGTATATAATTAGCCTAGAAAACCACCGCCGATTCCAAAACCTTTAGCATGGAATTTGGTAAATCCAACTCCTCCACCGACTAAACCGCCATAACCACCATAACCGCTTCCATAACCACCTCCATATCCGCCTCCATAACCGCCTCCATAACCACTACCAAATCCATAAGTGGGTATCGTTTGTACTGTAGAAATTGTTGAAACTACTGGAACTGTTGAAACAATAGGTACAGTTGATACAATGGGTGTACTGTAGATTGGTAAACTATACACTGGGGCACTTATGCCACCAGCTACAACCGCACCACCCCCTAGGTGACGAACACTACGATGATGTGCTTCATTATCCTGTATATTTCCATTGACTGTTATTGGTTCTAGTAATTCCAAATATTTCGATGGATTTGTTTGCTCTGCAACTATAGGAACAGCTGTAGCAAATGATCGTTCGTACTTACTAAGTAGAGCCAATGCACATAGTAAAAATAATGCAAATTTTTGCATAATGAAACTTTTCATTATTTATTGTATTGTATATTGAAAAATCTTTAACTTGACCTGGAACAGACAGACAACTTTGCTCAACGCGTGCTTAGCATTTATTTTGACAGATCGTGGATTGGTGTTATTTATGCAAATTAATTAGTAACCAATATCTCAGTAGTCCAACCCACTCCATCCATTTACATCTATGGTATTTATTCACTCACTCACAAATTGTTGATTTAAATTATTAGCAGTTCACTCAGTATTGGCAAGAAATTCCCCCAAAAACTTTAGGTTTTTTTTTTATGATATGGTTATGGTTGGTAGGCGAAACAGATACAGTGGCGTCAATTGGGGTCTTAAAGGTTCTCAGAGATTTACTATAGCATTGGTTTTAACATTATTTGATTAGATGATGTTGTTTAAAGGTAGATGATCTTCTATGCTTAAAATTGTTTTCCCACTTAGCACCACTTAACTACTTATAATACTTGAAGGTCATTGGCATTTCGGTGGATAAGTTGTACATATTTAATATTTTCATTTTTACGTCAACTAATCTTCATTATTCATCAATCAATTGAATTAATTGTGAAATTTTTCAGTTGGACAAACAAAATAAAAAAAAATAAAAAATAACATAAACATAAGTGCGTGCTGCATATGTTGGTTGTTTGGGGATTTTTTCTCAGGGTTAAACATCATCTTTAAGTCTTTGGAAATATGTACATATAAACATCAGCATGTATCTGCAATAGTTTAATATATTGACGATCGGACACTAGTTCACACTAGAGTATCTTGAAAAATGGATAATTTGAAATTTTTATTTTTGTTATGTGGATTGTTTTGGATTCAGACTGCAACATTACAAAGCATAAAATTAGAATCAAATGAACGCATCAAAAGATCATTGATCGCTGGTGGAGGTGGTATTGGAGGTGCTGCATTTGGTGGTGGTGCTGGTGGATTATATGGTAGCCAAGTGAATACTGTACAACAGGTGCCATTAGTTTCTAATATACAAACTGTACAGCAAATTCCCGTAGTATCTAACATTCAAACCGTACAACAAGTACCAGTTCTCCAACAACAAAGTGTTCCACAATTTGGCGGTATAGGCGCTGCAGGTTTAGCTGGTGCTGGTGGTGGCGGATTTATTGGTGGAGGCGCTGGTATTGGAGGTGGTTTTAATCGTCATCGAGAAAGTATACGAGTCAGAGGTCGTGGTTTTGGCGGTGGTTTTGGTTATCGTGCGCGCTATGACTCAAAGACAGCAGGTGGCTTTGCTGGTGCCGGTGCCGGCGGAGCAGGTCTATTTGGAGGTGGCCTTGCAGCGGGAGGTGCAGGTTTATTAGGATAAATAGCATTATTATATAAATTAATTTTAATGTTAATTAAATAAAATAAATATACATACAATACATAATTTTAAATGAAGAATCTGTTCGTTATTTTATTCACTAAAATCCAATTTTATTAAAGTTAAACATTATAGTGAAGAGTGAACCATTCTCTTTCTATTTTCTGCTGACATGCGCAGTTTTTCCTGTTTTGCTCTCATCTTAGCATTTTATGCGCTCCCTGAAATGTCTGTTGAAATGAACATTGTCAGATTAGAGAAATCAGTCGCCCCATCGATGTTCGGTATTAATGGTCGCAATTCGGATTTTCGGCTTCTCATTGCGAATTGAATAAATTGAAATTGAAATCTGAAAGTAGAATAGAATAGAGGAAGAGCTGAACTGCTACAGGGCAACGTTTTATGCAAAGTGTCAGTTTAGTCAGTTGCTATTCCACAGTTAATTGGAGAGGAGTGGTGAATGTTTGATAAAACTGATTTTTCCTAAAACGACAATGAGAATGTTAATTATTTGATAAGCTGTAAATTAAATTAAAAAATTACAATTAAAAATTTTAAAGTGCAAAAAACTGAATAAATTATGTGCCATTAAATAAAATTAAAATAATATTTACTAATTATAATAATAATATTGTTAAAAACACGAAGTTAAAATCAATTTCAACATAAAAAAAAATATTGTAGTTAAAAAGATACTTATTTTATGAGTTGTTATTGTTAAAAATATCCACATTCATAGATACATAGATATAAATGTATAAATTGCCTAACAAAGCACAAAAATATAAGAATTTTAAGTGAAAAAAAAAAAAAATATTTCTTTTTCTCTGTTTAAAAATAAAACAGACACGGACACGGGCACTCTCAGTCGGTCGGTCGTGCTGGTTGTGGTTGCCTTCTTGTCTCGCAGCCATTGGCATCAAATGAAATTCAAAATTGTCACAACTTTTATGTTTTGCACGTGAAAACTCTTTAAAAGAGTGTGCGAAAAAGTGCAACGTAGCAGCAGCATCATTGCAAAAGTGCAACTGAGCAAAAGGATCGAGTGCATTGCTTGCTGTCTGTTTCCATTCTATACAAGTGCCTGCCTGCCGTCTATTGCAATTTGTTGCTCTGCTCGTGAACTTGTTCATAAACAAAAAGAGAGTGAGTGGCAAAGAGTGAGAGTCACGCTTGGTAAAAATAAGTTATTTCGAATATTTATTACAAACAAAATCTTTTGAATTTGAATCCGGTGAGCTCAATTACAAATCTTTCTGCTTATTTTTTTGTATTAATTTAAAAATACTAAATAGAATTATTTATACTTAATATTTTATGAATTTTAATTGAAAATGTTACACATTATTAGCATACATTCTGATTCCAATAGTCAACTGCTTTTCAAATGGAGGAATGGAGGTTTTATCCTTGTAGTGTTGCCATATAGTCAACAAATTGATTGCAATTTCAATACAAGAGTTTTTAACTCGTAGCTTTCGTTGGGACTTTTCCGTACAATGTGATCTAGCCTAAAATCAACACATTTGCGTTTAATGATAAGGTCTAAGAGAAAGTAATAATTTTATCTGTAGGTACATGTATGTTCTGTGAATCGATTCTCATTGTTTCGTGAAAAGGTAGGACATGTTTTTTTGGAATAGAATGTCAAAATATGTATTTATTAAAAAAAGGTCCAGATTTCTAGTGTGATATTGTACAAATAACTCTATATTTAAATTTGCAGATTGAAATTTTTTTGAAATTTGTTTCCATTTATGTGTCATATTATCCTAAAGGACTCTACTGAATTGACATAATATGGCAACACTTAACTTTTATGGAGAGCATAGAGCGAACATTAAATAAGGTTTATGGTTTACTTGTCCTCCTTTTCGGCAAACAAAGCCGTTGTTTGTTTCTTATCTTATTGGAACAATTGCTTCCGGTAGCGTTGATTACAAATGAGATTGTGGTGGCTCTTTATAGTAAAGTGTTTTGAAGTAGTGCGTTTCTGTTGGTTACTAATAGAAGATGACTAAGGATATTTTTTTTACAAAATTAAGGACAAACAAAGTGCTCCAGATACATTGTTAAGTATGTGTATTTAAGGACAATTTTAAAAATTACAAAGAAAAATATGAAACAAAAAATAATATTGTGTAATTTAAAGAAATAATTTGTAAATGGGTGTCTCTACAATAAATATCCTGGTACTGAGTGTTTTGGAAATTACAATAAATAAATGCAGCAAATATTGTAATTCAACTATTTTGACAAATGAAATTTGAAATTTCAAATCTAATTTACATATGATATTTACAATGGATGACAAGAACTACTAAAAGCCTTAAAGTGAAAACGAATTCATAACACAAATTGAAAGCTGTCAAAAACTACTACAAACAACATCATAAGTATTTAGAATAAAGAATAAACCTGAGTTGAGTAAAAAGGCATTGAAATGCAATGCCAAAAGAGCCACCCTCAAAAAATTAAGAACAAAAGAACCACCACCACCACCCCCAGAAGCAACAACAACACAATATACTCGTATAATTACCATATACACAGTACATATAAAAACAACACGCATTCATTGAACGCAATGGAATATAAACAAGAGCAAGGATATTCGAAGTTTCTATGGTATATAGTAGTCGCTTTTATTTGTATTCTCTTGCATAGTATATACAATAACATACTTATGTGTATTGTTGTTTATTGGTGGGTGCATTTTTGTCATTGAAATACTTACTTATATATATATATATAAAATTTATAGGGATATACGAGTATAATACATATATGTACATGTGTATAGAGATACATATGCCGCGTCGTAAAGCACATTTTAATAAAAACTAGTTCAAGGTTATATCCTGTGCAAGTATACCAACATATGTACATACTTAGTATATACTATACTACATAAGTGCATTTTTCCGACAAAGGAACATTTTCAACTTTGCCATTATCATCATTAAATCATGTCAACATTTTAAATTTACTTCTACTACTTCTTTTTACTTTGTGGAATTTTCATTAATATTGAGTGCTTTTTTCCTGTTTTAAATTGAATAAGTTTTTGTTTATCGTAAGCAAGTTTATGTTGCCGCCATAAAAATGGCAAAGAAATCGTAACACTCAGCAAAATTATACACTTTATTTGTGCAGTCCCAGAGAGTGTATAGTCTAAATAAATAAACAAAACAATTTGAATCTGAAAAATAAATAAATACAATTCATTGTTTCTTACCATATCTGTAAATGATAAAGAATTGTATTTTTTGGAATTCTTTCAAACTTTTTGTTATTAGGTTTTGGAGAAGAGTCTCTTGTTTTGAATTTTAAAATAACAAAGGAATTGCAACTATCAGTAAAAAATTGGATACTTTATTTTTACAATAACAGAAAAGTGTTTGTTTATACTTATTAACAGTTTGCTCAAAACAAATACATTTTTTTTGTTATTTTATATAGCACTTATGACAAATAATAACATCTTCATCGATTAGAGGAATAACTCCCGTGCCATTTTATGCAGCTTTAGTTCTCAATTATTCATTACCACTATTTTTTACATTCGTAATAGCAAAGGATTTCGATTATTCAACTATATGCCCCAATAATATGTCGAATAGTACAAATAATTGACTATACCATGATGGTCTTTAGTAATGTATTTATTTATAACGATGATCAATACGCTCCATAAAATCAATTATCGTTTACCATATTCAATTTGCAGAGAATACAGTAAAAATCTGTTGTGATTTTTGGAAAGGCAAAGGACCACAATTACTATAACATTGCACACTTAATTCTTAGTTTCAAAGAAGGAATATATTACTAGTGAACCTCGACAATACAAATATATTTACCCGAACTTATTCCAACTATTTCCGCACTACCAATGAATCAATTCATTTGTAATTTTGCTTATGTAATATGACCTACTTGAACTCCTAGAATTTAGAATAATTTTCAGTAAAATATGTTTAAAGAATCGAGTCAGGATAATACCTTATACTGCAAACAATTTAGTTGAATATAAAAGTTGTTATAAATTCAATACAATATTAAAGAACCTAACAAAATTTCTTATAAATTTATTGAAGAACATTTTAAATTTCTATGGTATAGTTATGATTTTAAGAACATCTATGGGTCTTGGTACTCGTTCAGGCATCAGCTTTTTATCAATAACATCGAAATGCGTTTGGCTATCTATTAACATTTCAGTTTTTGATGAAAACTCTTTAGTCTATCATAATTATAATAATTTATTAATAAATAATAAAATTATCTAAAACTATTTTTAGAAATATTTATCACATGAATAACAATTTGTTATTTACATTTTATTAAATTATTTCTTTAAATTAAAAACAAAATGAAGCATCAACCATACACAAGTTTAAGGACATTCAAAGTCAACTCTTTCGTGTTTCATTATTAAAAAAAAAAAAAAAGGGAAAAAATTCCAACACGAGAAAAACACATCAGTATGTGTATACATATTTATTTATCCTTTGAAGAAATTAAAAAAATAACTAAAACAACCATTGCCTACAACCTCTATCTGTTGACTTGACTAATGCGCTGCTTGCATGCTGAATAAAGCAGAAATGTAACTGACCTTTTCCGGTTTGACCGACCTCATCAGAAGCAACAAAGTTTTTTTTACGAGCTGCCAATAGACCACAACACAACACTGAAGGAGGTCTTCTGATCTAATGAGCAGCACATTTTATGGTTCAATGGTTCTCTAGACTTAAACACCTTCGTTTTTTGTTGTTGTTGTTGTGTTTAAGTAGCACAAATAGCAACAGGAAGCCATTGAATACTTAATATATTCATAACTACCTAAGTATGTAGTATGAGCAATTGAAAGGCTACAATAATTTATGCACTGAGAATTGCACTTAGTCAAATTAATGGGGTCAATGGGGGTATGAAGAGCAGTTTTTTAATTAGCCAATAACGTCAACTTCTTATTACAATACATATTTTCTTTGACCCTCTAAGTGTTAAGCTACATTGGCTTAGATCCAATGAAAATTCCTATACTTTTAGATACAAAAACACTTGGACATATTCTCGCCCACTCACACTCATACTAGAAATGTCGCCACCATACACAATATAGCACAATAGACATAAACTACTACCATACTACTACCATATATACACGTGTGTATGTAGCATATCGGATGAATTCAAATGAATCTAGGACAATGAGTCGTTGTTGTTGAAGCTTTGTTGCAATGCATAAAGTACAATACAAGGAAAGAGGCAAAAAACGTAAAGAGATTAAAAAAGCAAAACAAGAAAATTTCTATTCAAGTCAATAGAACGGTAGTAAACAAGCGGATTGGTTGGTTGGTATGTATGTGGCTGATACGGTTGAAAGGACATAAACAGAATAGGCAGGAAATTACTTTTGAGTTGGTCATAATACTATTATACTGCAATACATACGGACATCCTTATTCAGTTCGTTAGAAAGTGATATAAAGGAAAGCTGTCTAAAGCCCATGTCTCTATCAATTGAAAATTATACTTTTCTTCATAGAATGATATCTATATTGGGGTCCTTAAGCAAGATTCTTTTTAATTCCCATAAACCCACAAGCATTAGTTTGCCAGTCAAAGCCTTTTGGGACTTTGAGCATGATTTTATATATCAGGGTCCTTATCGCTTAGCTTATATTAATTTCCATAAATTTTGCACATTAAAGATTTGAAAAAACATACATGGCCTTTTGGGACTATGAACAACCCAACTCACATGCTGATAATCGTATACTCACAAAAAGATAAAAAAGTGAATGTGACGCGACATGCGGACGCCATTTATTAAGGGAGGAGATACTAACTTATATACTTTGTATATATAAATAGATGTAGATACTTATAGTTTTACAAAGCCGTTATTGGCTTTGTTACATCGACATCAGAATCGCTTATCCAATGTGATGGAAATTACTCATACCACATGCTGTGCCGCATTGGCAAATTTGCTGATTTTCTTTTCTCTTTTATTTTTGTAACAATTTTTTTTTTCTAAGCTAAGTTTTTTTTTTATTTTTCTATACTGTCAAGTTAACACATTTGTAGTATTCTATCACTGACATTGCGTGTTGGACGCATTCATTATATGTATACATTCATACATTTCTTGTCCATTATATAGGCCTACATAATTCCTTGAGATTTTGTTGTTGCTTAACGAAAAAAGTAATTCATTAGAAATAAAAATCAATATTTCATTAAACTTGTTGTTTACAAAAAACAAAAAACAATATAAAATTTCGTTTCTTGTAGAGTTCCTTTGCCTGTGTTTCCGGTTGTTTATTTGCTTCAAAATAGCATGACAGCTAAAGTTATGGCATCGGAAATAAATTGGGATCCTGGTAAGTATTGTATAATAAATCAATATACTTTCTTTTCTTATTTTATTAATTGGTAAAATATTTCCCTGCAGCACTTTCGAAACTCATATCGACTCTAAACGAATCTGATAATCTATCCAATGATCAAGAGATAGATTTTCTAAAAGCTCTTCTGGAATCCAAAGAACTGAATGCCTTGGTTAATGTACACACTAAAGTGGCAAAGGTTGGACGGGATGATCGACTAGCGCCAACTCTATCAAATTCTGGTCAGGTAAGTTACATACTAGCAAGAATTACATCTTAAACATTCTATTAATATGTATATCCATTAGATATTATATGAAGTATTGGAACAACTTTCACAACGCTGTCATTTAAATGATGACTGCAAAGAGGCCTTTCATCTTCTACAAGATCCCCATATACAAGTAAAAAAAAATCTATAAAATACCATAAACTATAGAAAATTAAATAAAAATTTAAATCTTTATAGAATTTACTCAATGCACACGATGCCATTGCCCAAAAAGACTTCTATCCGCATTTGCCCGAAATACCAATTGAAATGGATGAGGATGAGGAAACGATTAAAATTGTTCAATTAGTTAAGAGTAATGAACCTTTGGTAAGTGAATTTTGTTGTAAATTTCATCTGAAGTCCTTTTTTGTTATCGTTTAATCACAATATGTTTGTCTCTCTCGTTCATTATTCATCAATAAATAAAGAGCTTCAAATTTATATTACTATTATCAATAGCTTTATTTTCGTAATGCCAGGCTGTCCTAGTGCATTTTATCTATTAAATTTATTATACAATCTTCTTTTCTTTTCTTTTCGTTTTGTTTTATTTTAAATTGTATTTATTAAAGGTTAAACTGCTTAAGCCTTAACTGTAATATATGGTACATACAAGAACATTCAAAAGACATAATAGTGGGACAAACTGCTTCATTAATAGATCCCACTTGTTATACCTTTCACACTTAGTGTGAATCTGAAGAAAAAAACATGAAAAACCTTGCTCCATGTCATTGATACCGACTAGCCTCTATAAGTTGTTCCCATTTTTTATATCACTATACTAGCTCTTGAAGTTGTGTAATGAAAATTTATATAAAATGTTCGAAGATTTAAATGTTATTGTTAACATGTTCACCACTAGTCGACTTGACTTCTCCCCTATTTCCTTGTAGATTGCATTCCAACAATTACACAGATATTTTACTGTGAGGTATTCTTAATGTATGCCCTATCTATTCAATATTCAGACTTTCATTCTCGACCATAGTTCTTGATTTGATGTTCAAGTTAAACAAAAAGAATGCTATTCTATTTCTTAACTAGCTGTGCCTGCGACTATGTGCGCGGTGTATTTTATTAGTGGAACAGATGGGAAGTTAATTCCTCCAACATCAGCTGTGCGCGCCAAGCAATAAAAAACAGGAAGACAGTCAAAATTGACCAATAAGTTGGTAACAATGCACAAAAACTTGGCAACAGTACTAAAAACTTAATCAAAAATTAATATTGTATCTTTTGATTTTGTAGGTTGATTTTGATTACTCTAATTGTAATAATTACATTGTCTTTATGTACATAACCCTCGGGACAAAGATAATCGATTAAGCCAAGTTCATACTTTTGTATGTATTACTTGTACTTGCTAAGTTTTCAGTTTTTGAGCTATCCTGCTGATATTTAGTACAGACACATTACATTACACAACCGGTATAACAAAATTAGAGTTGTTCAATTACTGGAAAGTAGAAAGAACCCACACAAAATTCACATTAAATACAGAATTAATAAATATTTATTTCTGTATAAACAACTTCATCTTCATTTGCGGTGTGAAAGGTATTTAAGCTTCGGTAAATCGAAGTAATTGTCTGCCTTATTTTTGTATAAATTCAGATTAAGCTTCAAAACTTCCAATTACATCGTTATACTTCTATTAAAATATGTACTTGTTTTAAAATTTATTTAAATTCTGCGTCTTCTTCAACTTGAAAATGTGAATATTTTTTCAATAATTTATTATCTAACTTCGTAAATAATATCCTTTCTATTGTATTTTAATATTGTATCTTTTAAGTGCAAATAAGTGAATTGTCTAGTATAACATACATTTCGTTATCTTACTATTATTACCCGTTCGCATAACATCACAATTTCGTAAATCATCTATCATCTATCTACTTCATAAATACCATTGGCATTATGTGACATGATTTAACATAACTAAAAATGAAAAACTTAAGAACTGATCATTACTACAATTTATCTCAATTATATTTTGTGTAATCATTATAATAAAATTAAAAAATAAAAATTGTTTTGAATGAATTTTCAATAACAATAACACAGACAGGAGCACTAAGTGCGGAACCAATTGTTGTAAGTAAACGATGTCCTACTTGAATGAAATGTGTACAAAATTGTGTGAGCACCAAAATTACACATATAAACCTCATCTCACTCAAAGATACACTTACCCAAATACACTGTAAAAATAAACTAATGACATAGATACATTCGTTAAACAAACACCAAACACCAAGTAACAACTTACACTGTTAACAAAAAATAAAAACAAAAATGTTTCAATGTTGTATTTTGTTCTTGTGATTTTTTCGCGCAATATCCACTCTGATCGATCTATCAATCTATCTATCTATCTAAACATAATACATACTTACTTCCAACATAAACTTCCCATTTTTGTCCAAATTATCAGGCATCTTGCCATGTAAAATAGTAAAAAATATATTGATATTTTAGGGAGCCACCATTAAAACAGATGAGGATACTGGAAAGATTATTATAGCACGTGTAATGCATGGTGGAGCTGCTGATCGTTCTGGATTGATTCATGTGGGCGATGAAGTCATCGAGGTGAATGGAATTAATGTAGAGGGTAAAACACCAAATGATGTCTTAACTATATTGGTAAGTAGCACTTACATACATTTCAATACATGAAAAATGAAAAATTCATATCTGCTGAATAGCAAAACTCTGAAGGCACTATTACCTTTAAATTGGTACCCGCCGATAGCAAAGGTGCACAACGCGAATCCAAGGTACGTGTGCGTGCTCATTTTAACTATAGCCCCGAAGTGGATCCTTATATACCATGCAAAGAAGCTGGTCTAGCTTTTCAACGTGGTGATGTTTTGCATATTGTTTCACAGGTAAAATTGGTATAACCTACCATATAGAAGGACCTTCTTTTGGATTATTAAATTTTCTTGTTGTTTAATTAGGATGATGCCTACTGGTGGCAAGCACGCAAGGAGACCGAACGCACTTCTCGAGCCGGACTGATACCAAGTCGTGCTTTGCAAGAGCGTCGCATCATTCACGAACGCAACCAGCGCGAGCATGGTGAAGCTGATTCAAAGAGTGGGTACTCTATTATAACCTATGCCGATTCCATTTTAATAAATTTAGTCATAATAAAAATAAAATTGCATGTATCTTTCCAATATGCCTCTCATACTAAAAATTGGTTCCAATCGTCTGCGCTCACATCATCAACCTATACTTTACTTTCGCATCATTTTCATCATAACCAAAACCCAACCTTCATATTAATTCTAACAATTAGAAGGTTCATGTGCCTCCATTTGCACTACTCCACCTGGTTCACCCATGATGCGCACGAGTAGTAGTAGTTCATCATGTCGACAGCCTAAAACTAAAAAAATCATGTACGATTTGACAGAAAACGATGACTTCGACCGTGAGCAGATTGCTACATATGAAGAAGTTGCCAAACTGTACCCACGTCCTGGAGTCTATCGTCCTGTTGTGCTAATCGGTGCACCAGGTGTTGGTCGCAATGAGTTGCGACGACGTTTAATTGCACGTGACCCAGAGAAGTTTCGCAGTCCAGTACCATGTGAGTTAATAGTTGTTTTTTTTTTCTCCATTTCTTCTTCGTTTCAATAAATTATTCTCCTCTTTCAGATACAACACGTCCTATGCGCACTGGTGAAGTTGCTGGTCGTGAATATATTTTTGTGGCGCGTGAAAAAATGGAAGAAGATATTGCTGCTGGAAAATTCATTGAACATGGTGAATACAAAGGTCATCTGTATGGAACATCTTCGGAAAGTGTTAAGTGCATTGTAAATGCAGGTTGCGTTTGTGTCTTAAGCCCACATTATCAGGCCATCAAAACTCTACGTACCGTGCAACTAAAACCATTCATTGTGCACATTAAACCACCAGATTTCGATGTCCTCAAGCAGACACGCACCGAGGCACGAGCAAAGTCCACTTTCGATGAGGCCAATGCACGTAGCTTTACAGATGAAGAATTTCAAGATATGCTGAAATCGTCCGAACGCATTGATTTTCTCTATGGACACTTTTTCGATGAGGAAATTATCAACGGCGAATTGGTTACGGCCTTCGAAAAATTAGTGCATACCGTACAACGGACAGAAATTGAACCACTTTGGGCCCCAGCAGCATGGGTCCAGTAAATAAAGAAACTAATAGGGGGAATTCAGCTATTAATACAACACAAAAATACTGCTAGAAATAATTGCCAAAGAAAATATTTCTAAACACACACAAACTCTCATATGAGATTTAAAACATAATTAGAACTGTTTTAAATATTTAAGGAAATCAACCTGCCAAATCTTATATGAGAGAATCTGTATAAGTGTAAACACCAAGGCTCTCCAATAAAACATAAAAATATAATACCAAATAAAGTAGAAGATCCTAAGAGAATATATTTTACGAATTTAGGGATTTCGTAATTATAGAATTTTCAACAAAACACACCCAATACTATTGTCGTTGTTAAAGTTGCCAATACTTAATGAATGGCCCATAAACAGTAGGAATCACACCTCTTAGAAGCCCTACACATTATACTCCATTTTTACAAAATGTACCTTTTTTGCGTGAAAGTAAAAAAAAAAACGAAATGAATACAATAAAAATTAATAATACCAAAATAATAACAGTTAAACAATAATCAGAAAAGAAATATTTATTAAAAAATTCAATGAAAAGTGGTTAAAATTGATAAAAAAAAAAAAATATAATATAAAAAAAAAATGTCCAAAAATTCTATAAAAATAAATATATTTACAATTCAAATTATTAATGTTAAATTATGCAGTGTAATTGTTAAACAATATATATATATATATATATATACATATAAACCATATATACAATAAATAAAGAGAAACTAAATCCTAAGACATAAGACACACACTTACAACAACACATACAAACTTGTATATAAAATTAGTTACTTAAAATATTAATGTATTGTATTATTTATGCATGAAGAAAAGTAATAACAAAAACAAAAAAAAAATGCTACACCGAGAACATTAAAACTGACTTATTGATTTACATTAAAAATGTTGAAAAACCTTAAAATCAATTTCTTTTATTCTCTTACTAGAGACCCATCCTGGCTTTACACGGGTGCATTAGACACTAATTCCCATTTCGGTTTCGTAATTATGACTGTTTGCGTTTCTTGTTCTACGACCTAAGTCGTTCATTCTTGGCATAATTGATTTAAAAAAATTTAATTTCATTTAATCAAAACAAAATTTGTAGTATATTAAAGCACAATTTTGACTTGACTGATTTTAAAAAATGTCTCTAAGCCACCATACTGTTATACATGAAAACATTTCGGGAAAAATTCTTTAAATGACAGTGAAAAACGTATTAAAATCGGTTGCTTGGTTTAGGAGTAATTAGTATTCAAACATTCTGGAATTTAGACATTGCTTTATACTACTTTTGTGTGTAGTAATAATAATGATTAAGAGTACTACACTTTTCATACATTTTAACTACCTTAATGTTTGGAGAATCCATGAAACACATAGTACATATAAAACTGGGTCTTTCACATGCTACTCTGAGAATATTTATTATTATTATTATTATTATTATTATTGTTAGTAATGTTTACAAAAAATAAAAATTAACACTAACAATTCTATTTAGCATAGATATATAACTGCCTGATTTTGGTCTTCGGCTATACTCTGAGAATATATGTCATCCAACTGTAGTGCAGGCAAAGAGTATAAAATGTATAGAGCAGACAAATCGCTCAATTTTAGTGAAAGTTTTTTTTCCTTTAATATTCAACAGCAAGTTTTGGGTAAATCCAACAATAAATTGTGAGTAATCTGAAGGTAATCTCGAAGAAACATACACACAATTTGTTGCTGGGTTTAAAAATTAAGAGAAACACCACTTAAATTGAGCGGTTTGTCCAGTTTTAATAGTCTTTGGTGCAGGTATATTTTATTATGTTATACGCAGATATTGTAAATAGTCTAAACAAGAATTTCCTCATTACTGAAAGATATAGTCCCCATACATGGAATGTAATTTTTTATAGTACATTAAACAAACAACGACATTTTAATTCAATTTTCAATTTGTAAAGTTTTCATACTATTGTAAACACTTTAGTATCCATCTGTTTCTAGAATTATGTATATCAATTATACAAATCTTACGATTTTATATACAATATTTCTACGTGTAGAAGTGGCCCAACTATTGTTGATTTGTGTATGATGGTATTATCTCAAACATACATACCATGTATTTGTTTGATAAGAAATCTACTGAGAATAAGTGCGCTCTACATATGTACATACATATACAATATTTAATATCAAAGAGAGTGCATATAAAAATATAGCACAAGGGAGGCATTTTAAAATTAAAATAGAGAGATATAATTCGACTTAATTGAGAGATCGAAAATTGTGTTGCTTCTCCATTTGTAGACAAAAGAAAAACTGAACAGTAATCGAAAGCATTTCATCGTGAACATTCGTCTGAGGTTGACAACAAAGTCACAGATTTACGAAAATTTGTTAATTTTAATTTAATAAAATAAATAAATACCAAAAGAAAGAATCAAATTAAGAAGTGATAGTAATGTCTGCCATTGAATTGAAAAGTCTTGAGGAATGTTTGGAGAAACATGTACCTGCAGATGATTTAAAGGAAGTGAAACGTATACTTTATGGTCGTGAGGATGAGTAAGTAATGAGAAGAGATTAGATTAGATTATAATAAATCCAAGTACTATAAAGATACAGATTGATCTAGAATCTAGATGCTTTTGAACAATTTATATTACTGAAATTAAGATCAAATTATCTAAGTAAATAATGTTTTGTCTTCAAATCAACATAAGTATTTGCAGTTTGATAAGAAATTGTATTTATATATGTTTTTACATACGTATATTTAAAAAGAGAGAGTTCTTTAGGGTCTTAAAGTCATATACAAACATATGTAAGTATTTGGAAAGTAATTTGATAAGTTAAAGGTTGGAAAAATGGTCAGTTACACATTGTATCAAAAAATCAATCAAATTGTTTTTTTACTATACTAACTAGTGCTTATGTACCCTACACATATACATAGATACAGATGTTTCTACGATTAATGCATTAATAATTTTATCGCTTGATATAAATAGATAGTTTGAATAGAGAAGATCTCTCATGATCTTGTTAAAATATGAGAGAGTGAGTCGCTCAAACAAATTAAAAAACAAGTAAATATCAATGAACGACAGAAACTTTAGTTGCACTGAAAATATCATACCTTTCATGACAGAAGAACTTTTACAATTTGTTGGTAGTAAGGAAGCTTAAAGTTTTATATACATATGTCTGTAACTGAATATCCTCCTTTTATCTATATATTTTTTAGCAACGCTTTGGAGCTGCCAGAAGTAACAACATCTCTTGCGGCCGACAATGATTTTGAAGTGAAAGGCTTTCGTTTTACGGCTAAACGAGAACAAATACGGAAGCCCCGACTTGTTCGTGTTGGTGCTATTCAAAACTCAATTGTTTTACCCACAACTGCACCAATTGCAGAACAACGTGAAGCTATTTGGGATAAGGTGGCAACCATTATTAAAGCAGCTGCGGAAGCGGGCTGCAATATCGTTTGCATGCAGGAAGCATGGAGTAAGATTAATCGTTCATATATATATATATATACCCATATAATGATGATTTTTTATTTTATAGCTATGCCTTTTGCCTTTTGTACACGAGAAAAATTTCCATGGTGCGAGTTTGCCGAAGAAGCAAAAACTGGTCCAACAACAAAAATGTTACAGGAACTAGCTAAATCTTATAATATGGTCATTATCTCTTCGATACTGGAACGTGACTCAGCGCATAGTGATACCATATGGAATACTGCTGTGGTTATATCGAACAAGGGTCGTTATATGGGCAAACACCGAAAGAATCATATACCACGTGTGGGTGACTTTAACGAATCAACTTACTATTTCGAGGGTAACACTGGTCATCCAGTATTTGAAACCGATTTTGGACGTATTGCCATTAATATTTGTTACGGACGTCATCATCCACAGAACTGGATGATGTTTGGTTTAAATGGCGCCGAAATTGTCTTTAATCCATCGGCTACAATTGGAAAATTGAGCGAGCCACTGTGGGGTATTGAAGCACGTAATGCTGCAATTGCAAATAGTTATTTTACGGTGGCTATTAACCGAGTGGGCTGTGAAGAGTTCCCAAATGAATATACATCGGGTGATGGTGCCAAGGCACATAAAATCTTTGGCCCCTTTTATGGTTCTTCTTATATTGCAGCGCCAGATGGATCTAGAACCCCAGTAAGTTAGATGAAATTTGTTTTATAATAAATCCATTTTAATTACTATTGATACTTGTAGGGGCTATCACGAAGTAATGATGGATTACTAATAGCTGAACTGGATTTGAATTTATGTCGCCAAGTTAAAGATTTCTGGAACTTCCCCATGACACAACGATTGTCTCTATATGCAGATTCTTTTAGGAAAGCTACGGAACATGACTTTGAGCCACAAATTATTCGTGAACAATGAAAAAGCATAGCTGTTTTGATGTTAATGAAATTTGTTTAATAAAAGCACTATAAGTCCTTCAAATAGTAACCGGATAATCGCAACGCTTCTCTTTGTCCTGTTTCCACAGCACCATGCACGGTAGCGTAATGATTTTCACTAGTTGCCTCACCGGCGAATAATATTAACGGGCGTACTGTCATAGGTTCCAAGGTCATTATTGAACTTGATTCCATTGGCAAATATGCCATTACATTTATCGGTTGCATGAGCTCATCCGGACCTGTATAATATCGCTTTGTTAACATGGAAGGATATGAATAGGATCCCAAGAAATTTGGATCTGTTGTGAATTTACTAATTTTATGATTTACCAGTTCAGTCACATTCCATTTAGGTAAAAATTTCTGAAGCATATTAACAATCTCTTGACATACTTCTGCCGAACTTATGGTCTCGACAAGTTCGACATTTGACCCAGTAATCCATGCCTGAAGCAAACGTGGTTGGTACTTAACGGTATAAATACCGACTATATCACATATCCATTCCCGTTTTTTAACAGTCTCTTTTTTAATGTCTTCGTCTGTCCACAAAGCTGCGAAACCATTCCAATTCTCTGGCCAAAATTTTTTTTTAAATTCAAGATAAATCTTGCAAACATGTCCAAAACTCA
Organism: Amiota communis; assembly: GCA_037043315.1. Taxonomy (NCBI): domain Eukaryota; kingdom Metazoa; phylum Arthropoda; class Insecta; order Diptera; family Drosophilidae; genus Amiota; species Amiota communis. Next base: position 1,791,415 of record JBAMAV010001386.1, on the reverse strand, counting down.
TATAATTCATAGCACGTCGCTTGTCACTTGGTAATGGTGGTTGGAATATTGACCAATTTCGCTTAAGCACTCCTAACGACATAGTAACAACAACATGATCCACTACATAGATTTTCCCATTAGCACACGATACAACTACTCTGCCGTCTATATTGTCCCATTCGATTTTAGTTACTCTGGTGTTAAAATCAATTTTATTTTTGATGACACCCAATTCCGTGTTCGTTTTTTCCCCAATCAGAACCTTAATATATTCAATAAAACTTTAAAACAAAAAAAAAATTCTTTAAAAAGGATTACAAAATATATATAAGTCTTTATACCGACCCCTTGTCCTTAAAGTTAAGCATTGAATCACCTTGACATTCTTCAAAATTGACATATCCTCTACAAGACAATTCATCTAGAATTGATGTTTTTGCAGAGCCTTCCATTTTTTTGTAATGCCTCAAGAATTCTATACCAATCTGTTTATCAACCAAATTCTGTTTGTCCACTAACATTAAGAACTGATCTGAAACATATGTACTAAATGCTCCCTCGTTGTCGTTAATTTGTTCCGAATTTTTAACAAACACTTTGCTTATAAAATCCTGTAAAACCTTGACAGTTTCTAATGGAAGTATTTTACCATTAGAACGTACCCAATCCACATTAACATATTGATTTTCCGAAGTATCCAGCATATTCATATTGTATATCTGTTCATAGATAACATTATCAACCTGCCCGTGCACCCATTGTGCTCCCAAATCAATAAATCCATTTCCAAATTGTTCACTTAAAATGCGACCGCCAATACGATTCGATGATTCGACGATGTGTATATTTTGAAAATCATCCTCTATTAATTTGACAGCGCAAGCCAATCCCGCAGCACCTGCGCCGACTATAAGGATTCTGGGTTGAAAGTATGTATCTGAAATAATCTTTCTGGGTTTCTTCTTAGATGCATGATATTTGTATTCAAGCTGCTTTCGTTTAGTCTTTTTCGTACACAACTATAATATATGGGGAATGAATGAATAATTTGAATAGTATGTATTATTGTAAATAATATAATAATAATACTTACGCCACCCATCAAATTGATCTGAGTAGTTATACACAAAGACGACTTTCTCAATGTTGTTGTGCTTTTATTAAAATATTATTTAATATATTTGCTACATTCTCATATGTAATTAAGTTTTGTAAAGTTAAAATCCCATTTTCCAACACAGCCAGGGGGACCGAATATAAAATATGGTATTTCTTTTACTTCAATTCCGATTTAATTAGTATAATATATTACCTAAACTTTGTTAATGTGTTATACCATTCACATAATAGATGAAATATTAAGCTTATACTGAACAGCAAAGGAGACTTGGAGACCCCGGTATATTTTTAATCAGCATGACATCAGAAGTTTATTAAGTATTATCATGAACATTATATGAAATTTGCAGAATATATTTTTATAGCATATCATGTATGATTTAACATTTGATCGGATCCCTAGTGCTAATGACAAATGGTTCATAAAACTATGTTGGAATGGGATCTCTAGAATAGAAATATTTAATACAGAGTTTGAGTTTGATATAAAATAACGATCGGACTACTATAGATGAAAGTTAAATTTTTTGTGAAAGATTTAAAATTTTTAGTAAGCCTAAGCTTTATATTTCAAACTAGCAAATCCGGCGAACTTTGTACCGCCTTCTAGTCCGATTTCTTGTTCATCTTCAGTGGATTGATTTGCAATATTCCGAAATCTAATTTCATTACGGCTTCTTTGTGAAAGATAAGATCTTCTGACCCACAATTGTAACAACCTCACAAAGTGAACATCTCCGAAGGTAACTTACCGTTACTAGATAGATACTTTAGAAAAATCAGACGAATCAAATATGAATATTGACATAATTATCTGATTTGACAAAAATGACTTGATTGATTTTAAAATAGGTCTTTATGGTTTATATGCAAAATTTTATCCACCAATTTTTCGATAACAGATGGTCCTATCCTATCCAGCCGTTCTTGAGTTATAAATGGTGTAACACACATAATTAGTCAAATTCAATTGTTTCGGTCCCACATGTATGTAGTACATAAGTATTATAAATTTCTACTAGCTATATAAATATTGCATAAGATTTGGTAGACTCTTTAGTAGTACTACGATTGTAGAACCAATCAGCGCAAAGCTTGTTTATCATATTCATATGGAATATGCATTCGAATTATAAACTTCTTTTTTTCGAACTAGAAATTGAATATAATAATATTTATTTTTCGAATGTTAAAACCACTCTACTACTTATATAAGGTTTCTTCTCTAATAATGATTGATTGCACGGCAACGATAATCTTTTTTAAACTTCTAATTAAGAATTTGAGCTTGATTTGAAGACTTGGACTACAAAATGAAAAATAATACATAAATAAAAAAATAACGCCAAATAATTGATATCTGCTGATGCATCTAGGTTGATGCGTTAAGCTGAGAGGTAAGATACGGAATCTATAATTATTTGCACACTCGTATACTATTATTGTATATTACTTTTCATTGTTATCCAAGGACTTCAAATGCTGCCATAGTGGCGGCACTCAAAGTCCACCTAATGTTATAACTTTGAGTTGTGCAAATTTCGTTTTTGATCGGTAATAGTAATCCTCTTTGCGCCATAAAAATCAATAAGGCGTTTTGCTTCACGCCACCCAGCATCAACAGCTCCATGTACTGTTGAGTAGTAATGGTCACTGGTTGCTTCACCAGCAAACTGTACAATTGGTTTATCACATCGACTTTGTGCATACAATGAATCACTAGCATTATCATTTGTGACGGCAGTCAATGGTTGTGCCAAATCTCGGGCACTTGTACCAATATCCTCGGTAAACATTGAACGGTACGAGTAAGAACCACGGAAGTTGGCATTGGTGTACCATGTTGATGTTCTAAAATTCTCTGGTTGCGGTATGGGCCAATGCAAAAACTTTCGCAACAGATACATGCAACCGTCCAGTACTTCATCCTCGGGCAATGTTTCCATATGACGCCCATTGGCACCAATAATCCAACCACTAAGAATTTTTGGCTGATAGTTGACACAGTAGAAACCGAAAACGTCTTCCAACCAAGCACGTTCTGTACCACGTATTTCATCAACATCCTCAGTGCGCCAAAGCAGAGTGAACCCCGTCCAATCATTGGGCCAAAATTGTTCCGGAAATTCTATAAAAATCTTATTAACTGTTCCAAAAGCTAAGCCATCAATAGCACGCTGTTTAGCTACTGGCAATTTTGGTTCAAAGAGCCGCATATGTTGTTCCTTTAGTACACCAAGGGAAACAGTTACAATAACATGATCCGCTACAATCAATTCATCATCATTACAACGAATTTCTACTCGACAATCATTACGTAACCAGCCAATATGGGTGACTCGTTTGCCCAAAAGTACACGTTGCTCAAGTAAACCAAATTCCGTTTCTAGTTCATTTGATTTCATTAATAAGTGTAAAAATTCCACAAAACCCTTATCCTTCCAATTCAATAGTATATCACCCTCGCACTCCCAGTATTCGAGATAACCACGACCAGATACATCGTCCAGAGTATCGGAAGCCTCAACAGAATTTTCAAATTTTTGATAGTTCTCAAAAAATTCCTTTGCTATCGCCATATCAATGTCGGAATTTTCTGGACGGCGTATTGCCTCATAAAATTTATTTGTCAAATAACTACCCAAGGAACCTGCACAATTACGTAACTCCACTTGACGCGTAACAAGACTATCATTTACAATATCCTTTAAACGTTGGCTAATGCTTTCCGGAACCACTTCACGATTTGATCGGATGCATTGATAACTCTCGTACACATTGCCTGTCGATTCGAGTAGATTGTGTTTATAAGCCAACTCAAAGACGATATTATCCTTTTCACCATGACACCATTGTGCACCAAGATCGATAACATTTTCGCCAAATGGTAATGTGTATATGCGACCACCAATTCGTTCTTCAGCTTCCACAATTAGAACATTTTTAAAGCCATATTCCAATAGTTTCGTAGCACAAGCTATACCCGAAGTACCAGCGCCAATTATAACGATTTTTTGGTTATCCATATAGAGGCAGATTTGCTTTTTTTTTACCTAAAAGAAAATTCAAGATAAAAAAAAGATATTCATCAGATGTTTTTCTTTCCTAAAAAAATGGAAAAACACTACATTTGCAATGGGTTATGAGGAAAAGGCAAAATGTTTTCTCATTCCATATAAAGAATTTTCTTCAAACTATCTCCTGCTTAATAGGAATGATCTTCGGATCCTAACTGAATACCTTACAGATTATTATGGGAAAGAAAATAGGTCTATCAGCTTTTAAGAACTATGTATAATGTAAAGATATATTTGTACACAACCATGATTTGGAAAAAGAATCCTAATCGGGTATTTAAATTTATTATAAACATCTACTTTTAGGTAATAAGATCAATGCACAATAGTTCTCTCCTGGTCGGAATGGAATCAATGCCAAATCTATCTTCTATATAAATAAAAATAATTTGCCTCATAGTTCTCGGCTCATCACTTGAGTTCGGCTGAACTGATTGTAATGCATTTTTCTAGGATACTCTAGCATAGTCTGCAGAGTGTTCCTGTGAAGTTTGGTCCAGATCGGACCCGCAGTCGCAGACATATTTCAAAATCAAACAAGTCGCCTTTGTCAAATATAAGTATCAGATAATTATGTCAATATTAATAATCGATTCGTCTGATTTTTCAAAAGTATTTCAATTGCTGCGGAATGTACTACAATTAAGCATCACGTCGGGAGCGTACCAAAGCACGGCGGATACACTAGTTAGTAAAATTAATAATAATAATAACACTTTCCTGTTATCTTTGAATTTAGTTTTGAGTTCATATCTGAAGAAAAACAAAAAAAAAGTTTCTGAATGAAATCTATAACTCGGAGCATAAGACCTAGTTTATCTATTGAATATCAGATTTATATAAAGATTCAAAATTAATACATTGTACTTTATAGGGTTCCTACTATATGTTTTCTTTATAAACAACTAATCATACGAAAAGTGAAAAGAATTTGATAAAACAAATTAAAGTAATGAAATCGGCATCATAAATTTCTTGTTTTGTTTTCTAAACCAAATACAAAATCCGCAATGCAACAAAAGGCAACACGTTTTCATGCAGATACAAATACAAACAAGAAAAGCCGGTAAAAGCTTTAAAACAACGTACATATGTACATACATGTATATTTAATACATATGAGTATCTATGTGATTATTAGTGTGTAGGTAGAAATAAAATGCTGATGTTGCACAGCATTGTAGAATATATGAAGTGTGTGGGTGAATGCATGAGAGCGACTAACCATGTGTTGTCCCTTTTAAATTTTTTTTTTATTATTTATATATGTATCTCAACAGTTGACTGTGGCTTAAATATGTTTATTTGCTAGCCAAGATTGTTTGTACAAGTGGGTGTATGCAAAGATGAGTACGTTGTACGTTCTGCTATACTAATATAACTATTATGTACAAGTTTGGATGTTTGCGATTCTTTTGTTCTTGTGCACATTTTAATGTGACACCTTCTTAAGAATTATGCACACTAAATAGTTTACATAGTAGTTCTTAACACCTGGTACTCTTTCATCTTGAACTTAAGTATTTGTGCGTTCAAATGAACAAAATTGATGGTACTTCAGCCCGTTTGTCATCTACCTATTTTCTTTATTTACATGTGAACAAAAAAATGAGGTAAATTTAAAATCCTGTTCAAACACAGTCGAACTTATGTATTCCAAATCTTGGGAAGAGGGCATTAGAACGGCAATCCAATTCAAAGGAATCGAAAAGGCACAATATATCAGAAAAAATCTCTTGATTTTCAATTCAGTAACAACCAAAAATTACGGAGGTCAGTATGAAGATTTTTTTGGTGTTTCCCCACCGGGCCACCCATCTACTGGAAATGACAAAATATTGCTTTTATCTAAAAAAAAAAAACAGAACTCATAATTTGAAACATAGAAGTTAAAATAAAATCAATGAATGCCACTCGCTACAATACTATGAAGCTAAAACTACTAATCAACATTGAATAAAATCATTAATCTCAAATCTTTATGTTTATATCTCAACAACATCTATTCTCTTAAAGAAGAAACTTGTATCTATCACCATACATGGTCCTAAATTGTCGAAGGAAATTGTTGCTTTTATCGACGAAGGAAGCACGTCATCAATAATGGACATGAGCGTGGCTCGAGAAAACGGTCTAAAAGGCAATAATAAACCTTTCTGCATCCGCTGGACTTGCGGTGGCGCAACATCATCAACTCTGAAGTTAAAATAAATGAATGTGGCTAATTGTAATAGATACGATGAAACTAAAACTACTGGTCGTTGAAAATTGAGGCACATAGGCCTTTGTGACATAGCTATCCTGTCTTACCAATGAGCCCTAGTCAAGCTATTCTGTATCTTTAATTAATGTAAGGATTTTTGTTAATATTATCTTTGAGAATTTTCAGAATATTAATGTTTACATCTGAAAAAATAGAATAGTTCTATTCTTACATCTTGCAAAGGCAAGGAGAAGGAACTGGGAATTGTCACTATATTCAACACTCATGTTAAAATCAATGAACAATGACGCTTAAGTACTAATAAATTTTCATTTCAATCTCGAACCACAAATCTTATTGTTTACATCTCAACAAGACATAATAGAATAGTTTTAATCACTTAAAAGAGGATCTGACTCGTAATTGTGCAACATCATCAATACTCAAGTTAAAATCAATGAATCACTTTAATGGCTAAAACCACGAATATCCATTCAAATTTTTTATTCAAAAATATTTAAAGTTATGCTTGGCTCATCGTTTTCTACCCATAAATTTATTATAGTTACTCATACATATGTACATAGGTATATTGTATATGCATCTGTGTCTGCACACATGCATATCCTTTAACAAAGTTCAAGTTCAATTACATATAGTTACTATTGTATATCAAGGCTATCTTAAATTGTGCGGAAAAAATCGAATTCGTTCTTTAGGCAAAAAAACAAAAACAAAAAAAATTATCTCTCATATTAAAGAGCGAACCATGTATAAATAATACAATAAATAAAACTATGCAAAAACACAAACAAGAAATTAAGTATTTATTAATAGATTAAGCGATACGCGACAACAAATAGGTAAAATAGACTCGATATAGGCGCACATGTACCATAGACTGACGACCGATTGGACAGACAGACGAACGGACGACGGAACAAACAACAGCAAAGTCAAAGACAAGCCACAGCACAGCAACAAACACCGCGTTGCTGTGACAAAATATACTGGAATCTTACACAATAATACAATTGCGCAAAGTGTCGATTGTAGTACATATAGTGTATGTAAGTACAAACTTCAGTTATTTTTTTGTTTAGTTTTAGTCTCACGTGCTCCACACATAATATTAGTAAATACAAAATTTCATTTAAATCAACAAAATTGAATTTCTTTCAAAATTTAACTTGAAGTTCTATTCATCCTTAAATGATGCCAACACCACCAACACTATCTTTAGAAAAAATTTATTAAATTAACTCACATTTAATTAACACAACATTGTTCTTTAAATTATTATTTATTTTATTTAATTTTTAAAAATTATTCCTTTACAAAAATAAATGAATAAATAAAAAGAACAAAATAAAAACGTCCATGCGCAATTTTATATGCTGCGCGTTGCTTGTTTTCACACTGACTAAGAAAATTGGTCCCAAAATCTGGGACCGTACATAATTTCACTGAACTCAGCAATTTCTCGCAAGAGCTCAATCGCTCTTGGTTCTCTGCTTTTGTACACCCCAGTTGCCAGATGTTTGACTTCAAACCATAACACAATATTCATAAGTTAGAATTGAAATAACATAAAATTTGAGGAGTTAACTTTCAATAAAATTGTATTAATGAATATAAATTGCTTAAAAGATTAGAACTTTATATCATATTTCGAATCTTAGCTATCATGCACCACAATAATTAAAAACATCATAGTACAATGATTATAGATAGTATAAGCTATTGAAATCTATTGGACTTATATTTTGTCTTCTTCTGATTTGTGTGTTATATTTTGAATTACTGGTTGTTAATTAAAATAGTATCTGCACACAATTTAAATTTTGTGAAAGATTCTTCTAAATAATAATAGTCATATATTAAAGTTGATTAAGTTGTTCAATTTCCTACTAGGAAGGAGAATTTGTTTTCTCTCTCTCTCTCTCTCTATCTCTCTGAGTGATTATGCTGATGTTGCAGGAGAACAAAAAGAACAAAAAACCTAATATGTACAAGTTAAATGTTGATAAGCATAAACCATGGCAACATGTTCTTAAGGGCATTCTATTAGAAACATATCCTGCACTAAACTAATTCAAAGTAATATAAAACTGATTTATTGAATTATTACTAAAATTAATATATGTACTATTTATTGTGTTTCATCATTACTTTAAGTATTATTAACACGGAATGCAAAATGCAAAAAAAAAGTATACGTATTAATATAAAATTATATGTAGTTTTAATTTACCATAACTTATCATTGAAAACAATCTCTTTAAATATACAATCCTGTTTAGCAATGCTAACCATAGATTTTTTGGATTTCATAGCATCTTGAACTTTTTCACGTACTTCGGATGCTTTCACATCATTACGTATATAGAAAAGACGAACTAATTGATCTTCGGTTAAGGATGGATAACTACCAAGTAATGTATGCAGATCCAATACCAATAACTCAATGTCACATACTAACAGTGCAGCCAATGTAGTTATCAAATCTAATGGTGAATCACTTAGTGACATTTTCGGTGCAATTTTCTCAAAGAATTGCTTGAAACGTTTTGCTTCCTGGTTGATTTTACGAGTGATGGCATCACATTCAGCGCGTGTCTTTGAAACACGCTTAGAGAGTAGAGCACGGATGTAGCGTTTAGCCAATAATTTTTGTGCTTCATTTATAACCATTTCGAAATTGGTCGGACGCAAATGATTGTAATCATGAAAATAATCATCCAAGGTAACGCATATAGTATCTACTGATATGGTACTTCCAAGCCATTTGGCTGTAAAGAGTTCATTGAAATGAATTTCCATGTCAAGAAATGCTTCTTCCAGTAAATAGTTCGCTGCATGTGCACGTATACGTTGAAATGTTGCAATAAGTGCTTCGAAATCTTCATAATGATCTGTTCGTGATTTTGGCCAATACAATTGTTTCATTTGTTGTGCCAATTCCACCATTTGTTGGGCATTATTCACAATAGTAATAATGTAATGTGTGAAGAATTTGATTTGATCTCGATTACGGAAATGATGTTCCTTCAGTTCAATGACATTCCGTAAATAGGTTTGACCGAACACTTCAACCTGTTGAATACTCATGACAAGCGCCTTAAACGTAAGCTCTTGATGTATTGTATTAGTCACTTGCAAATGCTGATCAATCATTTGGAATATGATAACCGGTGCTGAGGTATGATAATAGTGTTCATCTTGGTCTGGCGTTTGCTCGGTAAACCATTCTTGTTTTTCTGTTTCGCCAGCTTTTGTCATCCATTCTTGGTAGTTGCGTTGCATGTTTTGTAAATACTCGTCTTCAAGTGATTTTAAATGTTCGGGACGAAGAAGTGGACCAATAAGTTTTTGCACATCAACATTAAGATCTGGGTGCGACATTAACTCGGGCCCAGGGTATGTGTTCATTACCCATGAAAGCATAGAAACATATTCGTTACCTTCCAAACCAGAACGTGCAATATTATCTAACTAAAAATAGAAATAGATATATATTTAGTTAACCAGTACATACATGAATAGTCAAATATACTCACATAACTAGATAATCCCTCGTGATAGAATTTCACATACTCATTGAATATATCATAGTTTGGAGGAAAGCAAGGTACACAAAGCGATTTGATAACGCGAAGATCTTCTAGTATAATTTGACGTAAGATTTCAAGGTCTCGTACTAGCCACATTTTATTGTCGGCACGTTCTTCCAGCTTAGAACCCTCTATGCGTGTGACCACAGCCGACTGAAGCACTCCCATAATCATTTTGCGCCATTGCTTTGGCCTACCCGGTGGCAAAAAGTTTGTGACCTTTTGCTGTTGCAAGGCAAACTGGTCATTTTTCTCTTCGCGTTCTATAATACGCAACGCTGTCACAATCACAGTCGGTTCCTTACGCACAGTATTCAGGGTACGACTTAAAATCAAACGCAATTTCTTCTCTAGCGCCTCTGACACAGATTCAACTTTCTCAAAGTGACGCTTGAGGGTAATCTTATCGGATGCATGTTGTTTTGGTTGCTTGTGCAATTCATAAAGTAAATCATCCCGTGAATTTTCCAAATCGGCTAAACATTGATGGGCATTGAGTAGTTTATCTTCATCAACAAGTGTCATTGTCTTCTCTACACTTGCATCAACATTGAAGATATGCTTAAGATTTTCCATTGCCGTGGCATATTGCGAGTGCTTAGTGTTCTCTTCGCGTACTACCTCAAGGGCATCGTAGATTTCCGGCACATTCTGCAATAGTCTTGCAACTTCGCACATACGTTGTCGGATTTCACGTACAGCCTCCTCGCAGGACTCCAATTGCTTAAGACCAACACGCACACCATCTAGTTGATTCTGCATGCCAGTTTTAAGCAATGCCTCCGATGACGCCTTCTTTCTGGCTACACGATGCCGATATTGATCCACTTTCTCCAATTGACCAGGTCGTTGAAGCATATTTTTTATATCTTTAAGGGCGGCTTGCCGCGCCTCCTCATTGAGTTGTTGCAAGTCCATTAAATTAATTTTAAATATACGTATATGAAATTATTAACAGATTCAATGATCCAATTTAAAACTCAAAAACAAAACAAGCAGCTGAGATGGCAACTTAAGCAGCTGTTTTCAGTCCTGCCAACTCTTTCCATTTAATGTCATTCATGTTTTTTTGTTGTCCTGCGCATTGTGAACATGGCGAAATCTTTAACAGAATTATTTGCTTACCAGTCTTCGTTAGTTGAATTTGAGAGCTATAAAAATGAATTTGAGACTATTTATCTGTTACAAAGGCTGTTGTCAAAGGAAAAACGTGAACTACTGCAGCGCATGGCCTTGGATTGGATGGCTTCATTGAAGAATTCAGAGTGCATATCGATGAGTTACGCGAGCATAGAATCGAAAAACCTACGTGAGCAAGGAAATCATAAGTACAAGGGAGAAAAAGGAGAAGAAAGGGATATTTTACATGCGGCATATCTTTACACAAAAGCAATTTTAACCGCAGGCACCGATCATGAGGCCTTGGCACTAGCTTATGCTAATCGTGCCATGGCCTTACAAGAGTTCGGTTATTATCGAGAAGCCTACAGTGATTGTATATGCGCTCTGGAGTACGGGTACCCCTTGCATTTGCACCATAAATTATTGATGAGGCAGGCCTATTGTTCGTTCAAACTGGAGGACACTAAAAAACTGTCCACACATCTAAATGTATTAGACAAAATGAAGCTTAATCACAATTTTATGAAACAATTGGAAGAATTAAAACAAAGTTTAGCTGAACTACAAAAAAGGGAACACTTAATGCCCAAAATACAAGTGGAAGATAAAAATATTTCACTCAATAGACATACACAAAAGATGTAAGTAAATTTAAGTGATTAATGACTACTTGTTACTAATCTAAAAGGCTTCTTCTTTAGAATAACCTCATCGTGTTTATCAAAGGGACGCTATATGGTTGCAACTGAGGATATACCAAAGAAAGGGCTTATCTTTACCGAACGTGCAACATCATTTGTCCCAGTTGGAGATCAATTAATTTGTCACCAATGTGCCATAACGCAGTTTATTCCAATATCTTGCTCCAATTGTAATGGTCAAGTTATATATTGTTCACTTGAATGTCGTCAAAAGCATGCTTCTGTTCATTCCATAGAGTGTCCCGGATATCAAATGAGACTATTTGAACATCTTGGCATATCACATTTAGCTTTACGTTGTGTGCTCGATGGGTTGCCACAAATGATGCCACTACTCCAAAATAAGAGTAACGCAAAAGAATTATGGTCTATCTTAAGCGATGAAAAGATGCAAAACGAATCTGAATCTTCATATATAGAAACTCTTCGAATGATCACACATTTGGATAAAATGCGATCTGATGACATTATGTGGTTTGCTTTGACAGCAGATCTTTTGCGATTTTATCTTCAGAATTACACAAACTACTTCGAACAGTTTGATCACACAGAAGCATCAAGGGAAGATTGGGAATTAATCGTATGTATGTTCATAGCTTTGTATTTAATAGGAACACATTACTTTATCATTGGCATCATTAAAACATAGCGTCGCTTATTTTACGTGGCATTGGACAACTAATTTGTAATGCACACACCGCTATTTCCATTGTTCCAGTAGTGGTTGATCAACAGGTACCCAATCCGTACATTGATTTTACACTACTTCAGTCGCAGTTGTGGACAAGCCCATACCATGTCCGTTTGGGACAACTGCACAGATTTTGTGATTTCGTTGAAGTGGCCGCCATGAATTTACCATATCTCAGCATTTGTAATCATGCATGCGCCCAAAGTTTCCAGCCGAAATTCAATGGAAACATCATAAGTACTTATGCAACCAAACAAATATTAACTGAGGAAGAAATCACAAACTGTTATACATTAGATTTTCGCAAATCCAAGTATCTCAGCCGTCGCGATCAACTATTGCAAACATATCATTTCAATTGCAAGTGCTCCAAATGCATTCGTCCAAATCCAGATGTCGATTATGTAAGTTTTATAAATAAAGAAACTTATGTTATTCAACTCACTTATCTCATTTATCAATCAATAATAGGAGAAGTTTCATCGCTATCGCTGTGAGCATTCTTATTGTGGTCAAGAATTCATACCGGAATTTGAATATTACCAAAGCCTTAAATGGTGGACATTTGGAACTGAATTGCTGCCGAGCACCCACTTGCGTTGCAGTATTTGCAAATCTTTACAGGATTACAAATGGTTACATAAATTAACCAAACTTCAGAATTATACGCACACACAAAAGCGGTTTGAGATTTATACACTTTTCCGTAATTCTTCAAAATGGCTGATCGGTAACAATGAATTCAAACTTCACTTGGCACGAACTATTATTGAAAATTGCTTCATAGCTCTTGATGGTTAGTATGGCAGATTATCGTTTAATTGTAATATTATAATATTTCTTATAGATGGACTACATCTTGATTCTACCGAATTTCGTGAGCTGGCAGATATATTGAATATTTATCTTTGTGGTATAGCAGCTCAGAGTAGCACCTCATCATTGGAGTATGTAACAAAGTTTACTTATTTGTGGGACATAATTGCATTGGGTAAATACAAACCAAACCGGACAGCAATTCAAATACAATTGGATGCCCTTGAATTCATTTCATCGGAATATAAGAAGCTATTCTTAAATTACTATAAGGATTTTGTAGAATTTGCAATTGAGTAACATAAATTAAATAAGTCTCGTCGACGATAAAGGCAGAGGTAGATTATGTAATAAAGAAAAGGAACCAGCAGAGCATTTGCTATGACACTGTGATGGTTTAAGCGAAACGAGCAGCGCATAGATTGTCGTTATCAGTAAGATCTGTTAGACGTGGGTTACTAAGTGATCGTGTTAATACGTATATGTATTCGAGTGTCGAAACTAGTTCCTTCTCAATTTCTTCATTTGAATAAAATCGGACAAGATTAAGTGGATTGAATTGCTTTATTTATGATTTATTTATAAAAGTAAGTTAAATTTAAGAAGCTAAGACTAACTTCAGGATAAAGCATTGGTTACTTTGGCCTTCGGCTTTGAAAGATTGTTGCTGGGAAGTGTTTCAGTGCAGCCCCTCACCAAAGTGATAACCGTCACCGACATTGCTTAATTTCATTAAAAAAGGATTCCATGTGATTTATTTATTGAAATCATCATTAGCTAAGCTTTTTTCAAAAAGGTGACTGACTCGATTACATATGATCTTTGTAATTGAACGGCTGTATGAATAGAGCTGCCACCTTTTTGATGCAATAATAAGTTTTTGCTTTGTGATATGATGGCAACCCTAGTAGGTTTTCATCAAAGAAAATAGTAGAAAAATAGAAACGAACGAACGAAATCGAAATCGGATCTTGTTTTGAAATTTGTTTTAGCGGAAAAATTAAAAAAAAATATATATATTTTGGCCAGAAACAAACAAATTTCGGTGTGTAATAATTGTAACAAAATTTTAAGTATTAATTAAATTACTGGTACTGCACAAATTCTAATTACGCGTTACGAGGTGCAACAAAAAAAAAATCAAAAAATTTCATTTCATTGTTCATGTGTGTGTGCATTACGTGTTGGCTTTGGTAGATATTGCTGTTGGAATCAAACGACCGACGGCCGCTACGACGTGATAAAATGTGAGTGTGTGGCCAAGCATAATAACAACAACGTAACAACAACAACAGATTGAAATCAAAATACGGGTGTTGATGAATTTCATTCACTTGTTTTGAATCTGACGTACACATTTGGATGGATTGGGGTAGTTTTGGGTGCGCGCGGTATATGTATTTGAAGCAATAATAGATACGTTGGCCCCTTACGTAGAAGAAGGGGCCGGTATTAAATGGAACAAAGAAAGTAAATAAACAAAAGCAGAACAGAACATAATAGACATAATAGAACCCGTGTGTCCGTGTGTGGTATGGTAGTGACTGAGTGTTGCCAACCACAAATCGTGAAACAAACGTGGTAAACGAAAAGAAAACAAGAAACAAAAAAAAGTGTAAAGTGTAAATAAACGACAAGAGAGAAAACAAAGAATATACTTATTAAATATAATATTTAATAGCAAATTATAAAATTTAATAATTAAATAGGAAAGTCCAAACATCCAAAAATCAACAACAACGTTTTTAACTGGGTCGCCACATTTTCGCTAATAAGAAATCAAACCAGAAACCAAACGAAGAAAACTTTCAAGACAAAATCTAATTAGCGCTGAGATAAGTCTTCTAAGTTGTCGTCGGCCATTGTTGCCTTTGTCACTAGAGGGAGTGGATTGGATATATCTATAGAAAGTGAAATTAATCAAGCTGTTCTTCGCTGCTGTAACTGTAAATAAAAGCGCAGCAGCAGAACAACGGAGCAGGAACACTCCGCAGCAGATCCCACACCATTCTCACCTAATGTGAACTTTTATGGCGGCAGAATTATGAGCCTAGAGCAATTAAAAACACCGCTAACGCAGATTGGTAACTTGGTCAAACATATAAATAAAAGGAATTTTACTGAAACTAGCGAGCAACTAAATCAGGTAGGTTAAGTTCCATTAACATATGTGACTCCAAGTGTGTTGTGTGTCAGTGTGTATGTGTGTGTGTTGAATGCTAATAATGGACACCTACATATATGTATACAATTTGTCATAAGACATAGTATGTAGATGTGTTATGTATTTGTTAATTAGTCATCAGAAAATAATATAAAATTCTGCGGAATTTAATATTTTTTATTTTTCTATACTCTACGGACCATTTTACAAAAGAAAAGGCATAATCAACAAATAAATATGAATCAAAATAATAAACTGAACCCACACACTTTTACATATATTTTGCGATAAGGTGGCAACACTAATAGTCAGAGTTGCATTGAATTGCAGGGGTCTCGAGAGTATAAGAAATTTCGTTAAGTTTGCGTTTTCCTTCGTCAGCCTTTTGCTTTTCCCCTCCATCGTAAGCAACTCATTCGCAAATGCGAAACAACCATTATTTCGTTCGTTCGGTCGGTGAGACGCCATTACAGTTTAGTTTTTTGTAAAAGAAGAAAAATTTCTCTGCACGTCGTCGCCGCGCAGTTAATTTTAGTAGTTTTTCCTCTTGTGGTATTTTTAAGTATAAAGTTAATTAAATAATGTATATAAAATTGCAATGAACAATTCATTGTGCAAAAAACAAATCATACAAATTCGTAATTTGTGTATAAACGAAATGAAAAGAAGTGTGTAATTTGTCCTCAACCAACCCACACTTTCAATACGCTTCTAAAAAAGAAAAGTTATTAACTTCAGTAAAATCAACTGAATACCTTGTTGCAATAAAAAACAGTTCATTGATTTGTTTAATTAATAAACAATAATATAAAAATTGGCATATCGAAGAAATTCCTCATATATACATATTTGGAAACAAAAAAAAAAAAAAAAAGAAAACATTTTACCATATGTGCACAAAAAAAAGAGTGTGAAATAAAAAGTTATAACTAAATAATACAAGGTAAGAAGAGTTTGTTTTACATTTCTTTGAATTTCCTTTAACTTCTACGAATGATGTGGCGAAAAAAAAGAAACATTATTGAGCTGAGCATTCATTATATTGTTACAAGTGTTAAAAAAGATTGAGATTGCTCCTTCCTCCTTACATCTATTTCTCATCATTACTTTTGTTGTATATAGCCATACAGAGCCTAGCAGCTGCATACGTACACAGCTGTTGTCTCACTTATTCCAAATGCTTCGTTAAGTTTGATATACCTTTTCGCACTTCCAGTTTTCGACTTTACGAAAGTGTTGCCAGACTACTAGTTTTATTATTATTATTTATGTAGTTCAATAATTCAACATATTGAACATACGACAGACAAAATGACTATTGTTATTATTATTCTAGTTCTTTGTTGTAAATATTTTATCTGCTTACATTGCACATTTAATACAATTAACACTTCTTATTCATTTAAATAATTATATTTATTTATTGTATGAGTTTTTTTTTTTTTTTTTTTTAAATATTTCCCTAAAAAGTGAAATACTTTCAACCTCGCTTCGATTGCAAATTAAGTGAGCAATCCATACTGATTTGTCCGTATAAGTAATCCAGTGCACTAATGATCCACTACATATGATTTTATATTTATTCTACAAATGTAGTGGTCCTGATATTTGTGTAGACGTGTACTTTGACATACTTCTCTATCTCATATTGTTTCTATACTATCACTATTTTTTTCTCTATATTTCTTTAAACTTTTCAACCAAACATATGCTTTTCTACATAACTCCAACACATTTTCAAGCCAAAAAAAACCTATATTTCTGGCACTTTCCTTGTCAATTTATATGGCAGCCTAACATCAGATTATTCCAAAAGAGTTTTGTGAATGCATCTCTTGAGCAGGGCTGTCCAACCTGTGGCCCAAATGAAGTCTGAATGCGGCCCAAACGAGGTTGAAGTGACAACGGGGAACAAACCGTAGTTACATTGGCCCGCAGCTCTGTGCCACTGAAGCACACTGTCGACCCAACTCACTGCGTTGTCTTCCAAAGGTTGGATAGCCCTGGTGTCGAGTCTAGACCAATTCTAGCGTGTACATACATTTATACGATTGGGATATTAGTTTCTACGTGCAAACAGTTTGACGGTTTGTGAATAGGGAGATGAAGCAGTCATCTCTGAAAATAAAACTATAGTTTGCCTACTTCATCGAACAAACCGAATCCTCATACTTGTGGAACATAAATTCGTATGACTCTACTAACTGCTAAAAATACCAAATAAATAACAACGGACTGTAGGTAGCATTGATACTAACTACTCTTTTTCGTGATATTTTAAGGCATTAATAATAATTGTATATTTCTCTATCCCAATATTGCTCTTAAAAGAACTGTCATTTAATTTTGTTAAGACCATACTAACTTTAAATATCCATGACATTAGCTGTAAGGCTACGAAGTCTGAAGCTGCTTAAGTTGCAAATAATCCACATACAGAATATGAAGTTTGTAATGCAAACTATTCGTGTTTGGCAGGTTACAAGGTCTTGCAGCAGTTATTGTTAATTCAACAAGGCTAAAAATGCTCTCATAATTGAATATTGAAGGTCTTCATAGATTAAACAACATTCAAGATGCTGTTATACAAATGTAATGCATTGCATCCATAATGCTGTGTTTCAGTGGCCGCAGTTTATTTGCATTTAATCTAGATGAATATCAAGTGTTCTTCTAAAGTCTTGCAAGTCACTTTATCGCTGATTGGAGACTTTAATGTTAAGAATACATGGGCGGGTGGAAATGAAGGCTAGCACTGTACAAATAATTATTCAACTCTTTCTAATTGCAAACTCACTTAACTGGCCTTCAGACTCGAAAAAAATACAAGACTTGTTAGACTTTGTAGCAAGTATATTCTGAATTGCCATATTGAGGAGATTTTTGATCTAAGCTCGTCCGAATGAAACACTTTATAAAACTGTTACTCCAAAAACCAATTTTTAGAATATGTATTATATTTACAATTGGCCCACAGACAATGTCACTCCAATTTAGATCACGTATTCTTTTAAGATGTCTTATCTACATACATATATTGTTTTAAAATGGTCTGGTGGGTTTCACACAATGTCAAATACTATGCATTGCAGGACTGATTCCCAAGTTTAGGAAAATCATCACTTGATAAATGTTTAAAGATTGTTTATGAGTTATAATCATGATACAAGAAATCAAGGTAGTGCCAATTTTTTACAGCTACCTTATGTGACGCCACAAAAATGTTAGTGTAGTAAACGTTGAAACACAACGCATTTAGTAATGAACATTACGTGAAAAAGTGTTGAAAAAATATAAATTGGTGTTATGAAGTCAAAACTTTGTCTGGAAAACAAGGTGTTGAATAAAAATAGCTATTTTTAATTTGTTTATTGATGCTGAATATTGTTAATAAAAATACATTTAAAAAAAAACCAAGCTCACATAAGTAACAAATGAAATTAACGTATGATAGTGCTGTTCACCATAAAATTTTACAAACCTCCAATACTTCACATTATGTTCAACACTAAATGCGTTTTTTCAACGTTTACTGCACTAATATTTTTTGACGTCAAAATTCAAATTTCGAGGGTGTAAACGGTCAAATTGGCGGTACCTTGTGTTCTGGTATCATGAGTTATAATAAAAAATACTTTTAAAATTTGTATACAAAACCACTTGTTTTCTTCTCTATAAGTTTCTCTTTATCAATGTATTTGGCTCAGATGTTATATTGAGGATTGTTGTAGGAACATGAGGCAAGAAGTAAATAACTTTATCAATGCACACAGTCATTGCAACTTTCTCAAAAAAAAATGCACACATATTCGTATTTACATATATCTTTTTATTTTTTCTGTAATATGGTCTCTCTAAAAAAATATTCCTACAATTCACTCAGAAAAGGTACCCCCTCGCTATTGTCTTCAATAACATTTTCATGAAAACTTGTATACAATTTTCATGAAATACGGTCACCCATAAGATGCCAACAACAATATTTTGTTGTATAACTTATAATCTGGCAGCACTGAATTATTGACTATGCCAGTTTACCAAAGAAAATGTCGAGAATGTTGCGCTTTTGTCAACGACGACGACGAGTATGTGATGAGAAAGACATCAAAAATGGTAGTTAAATAAAGTGATGATTAATATTGAACTATTTATGAATGCAACAACACAATACTTTTTATCTTAATTCATATGAACATATAATAACTTGTACTTGTTTCTTTTACTGATATTTTGCAATGTGCTTTCTCTTTTATTTTTGTTTTTTTCAGTATATCGAAGAATACGGCCTCGAAGCAGATCGTAGCAGTCTGCGTTATCTATTCTCGGCGATCAATTTCAACGATCCTACACCGAATGTTAGCGCACAATTGCAAGCAAAACTTTTGGGAGCCCAGTTGCAACGTCAATTGAATCGTGCCACAGTCATATCCAATATATGTTTTGCTGTCGATCAATGCTTGTCCACTCAAAAGGTAAACATACACTTATAACATATATTGTACAATAAAAATTCTATAATATTACCATTCTGCCTCGATAATAGACACTGAAACCAACAGCTCAACTTATTGGCCAAATATCCAAGTTAACCGGCATCAATAAACTCTGCGAGTGCACTCTCGCCTTAGCTCTGACACATTCGTCACAATCGGAATTATCTCAATTTGCTCGTGAAAACTTAAAGCGAAGTTTACCGGAACTTATTGAATCATATCTGGATAGTAATAATACATCAGCTGCAACTGTCAGTGGTCTGCATGATATTTCGTTTGATTTACTGCAATTTTTATTGGGTTCATTGGATGATTACGTTGAACCACAGTTAAAAGGACAATTTTTGCAAAAATTACGTGAGGAATTTCCTCGGTCGACAGTTCCATTGATTCTTGCGCCTCTATTGTATCGTATATCATTATCATCACCTCCATCATCACCCATTACGGCGTTCGGTGCCACCAGTAGTAACAACGATACTGATGCTGAAGAAACGACTGCCTCAACCATAAGCAGCAGCAGTAATAGTAATACTACCAATGGCGAATTGGTGGATATACTAAGTGAAATCGGAATCGAAGAAATTTACGATAGTTTATGCGAAACGATTTATACTAGCCAGGTGAGAGATAGATATAGATATTTTGCTTTGAAATTATTATCAGATTATTATTTGTTTATTTTGTTATTATTGTTTTACTTCAACATTACTTGTTGATGATGATTGTTTACAAGTTGTCATTGGTTTTGATGTCCCATGCTTACCACGAATTATCTATTATTGATCGTTTAATGAAATCTTTGCTAAAATGTTTGAGTTATCCACAGGTGGAAAACAATATTATGGACACATCCTGGATTAATTTAATCCTAGAAATCGGATACGAGTTTACATCGAATATCGAAGAGTGTAAGAATCATTTGCGTTGTGGCGGATCCAGAGAACTACAGCCGCAAGATGTTGCCAAAATCATTGGATTTATGTGTCGAAGACATTCTTCATTGCTCGACTGTAATGTCAATTTACCAACACCTGCGAACTTTTGGCCCAATGCCTCTCAACAACAATCAACGCAGCAGCAACAGTCTCAGCAACAGCAACAGAATTCTACAAACAACAACGATGGGAATGGTAGCGGAAGTGGCAGTGGCGCAGAGAACTCTGCCAACTCCAATGTTGGTGACAAAAATAACAAAGATAAAAAAGAAAGCACAGATGCAACGCCGCCTACATGGAAGCCAGATGTTTTTGTGCAAGCACTTAAAGAGCTTGTGCCACAACTAAACTGGAAAGAAGTTTGCATGGGTAAAAAATTCATATAATTATGAATAATAAAAAGAGAAATTGTATACTAATTAAACTCTCTAAAATCTTATTATAGAACTCGATCACCCCGAATTCATATTAAAAGATCGCATTGGTCTTGATCTACTTCTAACTATATTCCGCCTCGGTACACAATCTCCATTGTTTCCGCATCCAGAATGCATATACCGTCATTGGCAGAATGCCGAGGGTCAACTATCCTTGATTACAGCCATGCTTAAAAATCCAGATTTGTTCTCATTTGCTGATTACATCTTTAGTGCAGCACCTGTGGAAGTACTAAAACAAGCACCAGACTCAGAAAATAAGGAAATATGCTCATGGAAATCATTGCATCTAGTCGAAGTTTTACTTTATCTAGCGGAGCAAGGCTATTTCTCACAAGTACATGAACTATTTAAGTTTCCAGCACAAAATTGCCCGGATGTATTGTTCCTGGCACTTCTGCATATAAACCCGCCTATGACCGCTCTGCGGCAAGACATGTTTAATCAATTGATACCAACCTTCTTGGGAAATCATCCCAATTCGAGCGTCATCCTAGCCAGTGCATGGAGTTCTGCTAACTTCCAACTACGTCCAATGGTCATGCATTGCATGTCGGAATGGTATCTTCGAGGTGCTGAGTATGATCAAGTAAAATTATCACGAATTCTCGACTTGGCCCATGACTTGAAAGCACTGTCATCGCTACTTAATGCTCGTTCCTTCCTATTCATCATTGATCTAGCATGTTTAGCTTCGAGACGAGAATACCTAAAACTTGAGAAATGGCTAAGTGATAAAATACGAGAACACGGAGAACCTTTTGTACAATCGATACTTAAAGTACTGCAGAGGAGATGCCCGCAAGTGGTAAATTCGAAAATTCCTGATGATCAATTGCCACCGAAGCAGTCACAGCTATTGCCTGAGACCGTGACGACTATGATCTCGTGTTTGCAAGCATACATAGGAAACGTTCAGCCAGAAGTTGTCGAAATGATAATGCAAATGTCTGCGAATTGTACGATTTTGGCTAACAAAGCTCGAGCAGCAGCAGCTGCACAACAAGTTGGTCCCCAAGGCATAGTGCCACCACAGAATGTTATGCGTGGCCATCGTGGAATGGATTTAGCTGGTATTGTCCCTCCGCCTGTGCCGCCGCCACAACAACCATTTTCTGGCAACTTAAATGCCCAACAAATGTTTGGGCCTGGCGGTATGGATCCGATTTCAAATATGACAAACAACATTGCTGGTCTCAATATTGGTGGGCCAAATGGATCATTTAACTTTGGCAATATGTTAAGTAAGTTATCAAAGTCTTCCGGTTTTCGATTGTTTTTCAAACAATCATATTTATTTTTTCTAGATAACTTAGTATCTACTCCCGCCTCTCCATCACGCCTCATGAATCCCGGAAATAATCCCTATACCCTTAACCCAATGCAAATGCAAGCTCCACCACCACCGAATGTTGGCAATTTAGGCCGCATGCTACCGACAGCGCCACAGCCCACACCGACTCCACCTAATAATAACCCCATAATGGGAGATCTACAAGCGCCAGTTTCCAAAGAAGTCGAAGACGAAGCCAATTCATATTTCCAGCGGATATACAATCATCATCCGAATCCAACGCTATCAATTGATGAAGTCCTCGATATACTGCAAAGGTTTAAGGAGTCCACCAACCGCCGAGAACAGGAAGTTTTCCTTTGTATGCTGCGAAATCTTTTCGAAGAATATCGTTTCTTTTCACATTATCCCGAAAAGGAATTACAAATCACTGCACAATTATTTGGTGGCATCATCGAAAGAAATTTGGTTCCAACATTTGTTGCACTAGGTCTCTCGTTGCGTTGTGTACTGGATGCTCTACGTAAACCTGAAGGTTCCAAACTATATTACTTTGGTATTACGGCATTGGATCGGTTTAAGACACGATTACACACCTACAACAAGTATTGCGAACACATTCGGTCTATACAACATTTCCAAGATTTTCCAGCGCATTTAATCCAATATGTTGAATATGGTGTTCATGGTCAAGAGCCGCCACCAAACAAACTAATGATGATGGCCAATTCGGCGTCAGCAAGCGGGAGCGGCGGCATACCACCAACGATGGATGGACTATATCGAAATAACTCAGCGCCAAGTAAGTTTCTTTTGGTCTTTTTCAATATAATAGTTTGTGTGGTAATGACTTGTCGCTTTTTACATGATTTTCAATGTTTAATATAATTGCGGTCAACAGAATTAGGTCAAATATGCTCCATGCTTAATTTTTAACCGACTTCATAAAAAGGGGGAGGTTATCAATTCCACTGAATTTTTTTTTTTTTTTTTTGTATGTATCAAGTCAGAACTTTTTTCTATGTGAATCGATTTGGTGATTCTTTTTTTTATTTGAAAGCTGGTGCTTCTCATGTGGTTCCATATAAATTTAATCAAGATCTGACCAGTAGTTGTACTTGTGTTTGATAATTTGTTGCCATATTGAATCTCGTTTTAGTTATTTGCAAAAAAAAAAAAAAAAAAAGGGGGGCAAGTGGTTTTCACAGTCTTCTCTCGTGTTAAATATAATTTCACCAATAGACTGACACGAAGAGATGGTAATCCTATGGCAGGTGTTTGAACAATTCAGCCAAATTCCCGTATCTTCTGATTTGGGCCACCAAAGATGTGTGTGGCTTGGCGTGGGCCTGAGAGAATCTTCCTATTGACCTTTTTTTTAGACAAGTTAACAATAATCACCATCAACTAATAACTGGTTTAAATTGTCATTTTTGAACATTACAGTGAGAAACGGAGAAATATATACAGAGATAACAAGAAGTAATATACCTACTATTTAAAAAATGGCTTCCAATTTGTACAAATATATAACAATGACTAATAGGTAGCGATAATTATAACTTAGTGAGACTTTATTTTATTGGATTCTCCGATTTTTATGCTCATATGGGTAGAGCCTCTGCAGTCTATTTTCTGGCGGTTCTATATGATAATCTGTCATTATATCTGCTGTATAGGTCTATGGTGTCTCCCACACAAAGTGTACATTTAGGTCTCTGTGAAGCGTGGAGTTAAGGACAAACCTGGGCGCACCCGTTATCATACGTAGTGTTTTGTTTTGCATAATTTGCATTCATTTGATATGACATATCTGGATATGCCATATGACGAAGTAGGAGTGTTAATTGCTTTGTCGACCGACACCTTGAGTCTTTTGTGATATGTTCTGCTCAAGTCAATTTCCTATCCAGCTGCATGCCTAGATAGTTGTGATGTCGTTTTGTAGAAATGAGACCACCATTTAGTTAAGGACTTGAGCATGTATCCCGCCTTAGGGTGAAGGTCACATTAGAAGATTTCTGTTTGTTCACTCTGATGTTCCATCGTTTGAACCAGTCTTCCAGCAGTGTCTTCAAGGGATAAGATCTTGGTTACTCAGTGATGGCATGTCACTTGTATACATTGTGTATAGCACTGGAGCAAGTATGCTGCCTATTGGACAATTCTGGTCGATAAGAATCTTCTATATCTCTAGTTGTTTCATGAACCGCTCAGAATTTAATGTTTCGAATGCTTTGATCTACTAATCCCCACAAATATACAAAACTTTCCTGGCCGTTTCGTCTGCTCCGTCTACGATTGTTTGCGAACACCATTATAGTAGCCGAAGGGTCAGATGGAAATTAGGTCAATTTGGTGTTTGTTTCACAACTCATATGGCATTCAATTATCCAGCTTTTTGGCGCACCCGCCATTTATGAATAATAATATCATCATCACCTGTTAAATGACATATGTACATTGTTGCCAAATTCTACTTTATTTACTTGCCTTTCCACCCCATCTAGTTTCAAAGTCCTTCATCTAGTAAAGAGAAAAAAAAAGACTGAAGTCATTACACTCAATATAAGTTATTATATCTATTGTAGTATGGGTATTATATGTTTTTTTTTTATTTATGAATTTAAGGTAATGTTGTAACACCTACACCACAAAAAGTTGTAGCGCATGCAGCGCGAATGAAATCCATAGCGAATGCAACAAATATTGATACATTGTTAGTAGCAAATCAAGAGGAAAAAGTTACTGTTCCACCGGAACCGGTGCAAGACAAAACTGCATTCATTTTTAACAATTTAAGTCAACTAAATATACCAACAAAATGCGATGAAATCAAAGAAATCATGACAAAAGAGTATTGGCCTTGGTTGGCACAATATTTAGTATTGAAACGTGCATCCATGGAATTTAATTTCCACTCGTTGTACTTTAATTTCCTGGAAGCTTTAAAGAATGCAGAAATAAATAGATATGTTACAAAAGAAACATTACGCAATATCAAAGTACTTTTACGCTCCGACAAAGGAGTACAAAATTTCTCTGATCGTAGTCTACTTAAAAACCTTGGACATTGGCTGGGCATGATGACAATCGGTCGCAATAGGCCAATTTTACAATTAGATCTTGATTTGAAATCACTTTTAGCTGAAGCGTATCACAAGGGACAACAGGAATTGTTGTTTGTGGTACCATTTGTAGCTAAAATATTAGAATCTTCTGGAAAATCTAAGATCTTTAAGTCACCGAATCCATGGACAATGGGTATAATGTATGTACTTGGTGAACTTCATCAGGAGCCTGATCTTAAATTGAATCTGAAATTCGAAATTGAAGTGCTCTGCAAAACTTTGAATATTGAATTGTCAAAGCTCAAGCCGATTATTTTCTTAAAAGATCCGTCGCGTTCATTGAATATCGAGCAACAAATGTCTCAGCCCAAACCGAAAACAATTGAGCCACCATCGTTACCGCCGCCACCACCTGTACAGCAACAACAACAACAACCGCCACCACCACCAATACCAACGGAAGCGGAAGCACAACCAATGATAATGGGCCCTTCACCAAATGCCGCCGCAAGCGCAAATAGTAGTACTCCAGTCATGCAGCAACAGCAGCAGGGTGGTGGTGGTGGTGGTTCAATACCATCGCCTAGCATTAGTAGTAATGACTCACCACCTGGACAAGTAGTAATGCCACCACCAGAGCCACGTTACACATATGTCGAAATCAATGTAACAAATTACCAACTGATTGCCCAACAAGTTCTTTTGTCTCCAAACATTGGTTTTTTGCATGCCAATCCCGGACTAAAGCACATTGTCCTGAACTCTGTGGAACGCACAATTACAGAGTGGCTGCAACCAGTTGTCGATCGTAGTGTACGAATTGCGTGCTCTACAACCGAACAGATTATTAGAAAAGATTTTGCACTCGATTGTGATGAGAATCGCATGCGCACTGCAGCTCATCAAATGGTGCGAAATCTTGCGGCTGGTATGGCCATGATTACATGTAAAGATCAACTAAGCCAAACACTAAATGGAAATTTGCGAAAAGCTTTTATGTCTGCGTTAACAGGTGGACCGAGCTTTCAAGAGATTGAAGCCGCTGCCGCACAATTGACAAATGACAATGTGGAACTTGCCTGTGCATTTATACAAAAAACAGCAGCGGAAAAATCATCACCGGAAATAGATCGCCGCCTAGCAGCAGATTATGAACAGCGAAAGTTATCACGCGAAGAAGGCAATCGATTCTATGATACTCAAACGCTTGCCTATCAAACAGAGCGACTTCCCGAGCCGGTACGCCTTAAAGTGGGTGCTCCGCCGACAAATCTCTTCGCCGTATACTCTGAATACGCACGCAACATACCTGGTTTCCAGCCTTTAACAGAACGTGACATTGCTCTATTCTTGCCGAAGCCCCAGGAGATGCCACCACAAAATAGCTTCGGTACCGATGAAATTGGTCTTATTTATGCCGAATTGGCCAACAAAATGGAAGCTTTCCTCAACAGTGCAGTCAACATAGCCAATCTTCAGCTACAAGCGAGTAAAATGCATTCTTTGCTTAATGCACTCATGGCTACAAGGCGTCTTCGTGATAATGATACTGCTCTTAATTTACTAAATCGTGCAGTCGAAGCATTTATCGAGGGTTTCGTCAATGTACCCGACCACGTCGATCAAATGAAACTGTATCGCGATATTATCCTACGTATTCTGGCTTTGTTGCAAAGTACATTTGGTGCACCTGTAACGGATCGAGCAATAGCTAAGTGCATATTCGATGTTCGGGAGGACTCACGCTACAACGTTGAAGCCATCAAAATGTTAATAACATCGCATTTTGTGAATATACAACAATTTGATATATTATTACGAGATTCTATGGACAATGGCAATAATTTTCTAGCAGTAACATTTGCCATGACTCTGATGGAACGCTTACTCATCGATGATCGCGCACCAATTGTTGTGGCGGAATCTGAGTTTATTGGCACACTGGAAATGCTCAGTCGAATGCCACAGCATAGGCATCGTTATCCAGAGGCACTTGCAAATATGATTGACGTTGTCTGGGGCGGCAACACAAATCCACTCGATTTTACCGCATTTGCTGCAAGTGACAGATTCTTAGCAGGAGCAACTCAGTATATCCATTCTGGCTTACAACATGTTAGGGTAAGTAAAATAAACTAAGTCTCATTTCTAGCATATACTAGTACTCTCACTATGATGTGATACCGTGTGTGAACCAATTAAATGAATCGTGAGAGGGGAAAAACTAGTCAACTTTTTTTTTTAAAAGATATTGATTGATATGGCCCAGAAAACAATGTAAGTCTTAAATAATGGAAAAATTACCTTATATTGGATCGAAATTGAATTTATACATACTATTTGCAGGTGCCTTGAAAAGTAGTAGGAAGTTTTAATATTGGCAATTTTTTTGTTTCCTAAGGATTTCTTGCTTCAGTTTCTCTACTAATTATTATAATACTTATATATATTATTATTATTATTTATTTGATTAATATTATTGATTGTTGGAATTTAATCTTCATTGGATTTATAGATGTGATTCCTTATATTTTTGTATACTATTTTTCACATCATTCACTTTGTTGCCACAGAATCATGCGACGGAAATGATGATGGGATAAGTCTGTCTGTTTTTATGTAAAATAGGCTCTGTCCTACACAACTCTCCAATTACTGAAAGAAGTAGTAGTCCCCATTGAAAATTTTCACTTCAAACTCATGATTTTTTTTTTATTTATCATAGTATCCTAGGATTAAAATCCTGTTCATTCAAATGAATTAGTTTATGTGTTAACAGAACAAAGGAACATTTTCAAAAATCGTAATAATTTTTTATATAATTAGCGCTTGAGTTCTTTCTTGTGTGCACAAATGTGTGGAGGATGTGAAGGATATGTGTAAACATCGGTGAAACCGAAGTTAATATAATAATGTTGCAGCCATTATTAAAAAAATATTTATTTTAGTCATGTGATACTGATAACGATCCACCAGGATTACAAGAAAAAACTGAATACTTACTTAAGGACTGGGTCGCCATCTATGCGCAGTCAAATCAACCACAAACACGTGAAGCAAAAAATTTCGGTTCTTTCGTACAGAAGATGAACATGTACGGCATACTAAAGACAGACGATTTAATAACACGATTCTTCCGCCAGGCGACACATATTTGCAGTGAAGTTGTCTATCGTGTGATATCTGATCCAACATTTAATGCAGTCCAGGCTAAAGCGAAAATATTCCAATGGATCGATGCATTTGTGCATCTTATAGCATTGCTGGTTCGACACTCTGGAGAAGCTGGCAATCCCACTACAAAAATTAATTTGCTCAACAAAGTCTTGGGCATTGTCCTTGGTATCTTACTAAAGGATCAGGACATACGTACTATTCAATTTCAGCAAGTTGGCTATCATCGATTCTTCATGATGTTATTCTTGGAATTAAGTTCACCGGACGTTGTATTAGAGAGTCTAATGCAAAGCATTGTTACAGCATTTTCGCACACATACCATCTGTTGAATCCTAATGTGGCTCCAGGCTTCTGTTACGCATGGTTGGAGTTAATTTCGCATCGTCTATTCCTTGGGCGCATCCTTGTTCAAATACCACAACAAAAGGGTTGGCCGCTCTACGCACAATTGCTGAATGATCTGTTCAAATATTTGGGACCATTCCTACGGAACGCTGAGCTCATGAAGCCTATACAATTATTGTATAAGGGAACGCTGCGCGTTCTGCTTGTTCTGTTGCATGATTTTCCCGAATTTTTATGCGACTATCATTTTGGATTTTGCGATACGATACCGGCGAACTGCATACAAATGCGCAACATAATATTGTCAGCATTTCCACGTAATATGCGGCTTCCTGATCCATTTACGCCTAATCTAAAAGTTGATATGTTAACAGATAGCAACAATGCGCCCAAGATCTGCACTAACTATGTGCTTAATATCCAACCGATAAGCTTTAAAAAGGATCTTGATTCATATCTGAAGGCACGTGCACCAGTCACATTTTTATCGGAATTACGCAGTCATCTTCAGATATCGAATGAGCCCGGATCACGTTATAATATACCATTGATGAATGCCTTGGTATTATATGTGGGTACACAAGCTATTGCTGTCATAAGGTAATGTAACATATTTTTATTTTTTACAAAAATGTATGAATATAAATTTTCTTTTCTTTGTTTTTATATTTAATTTAGAAATAAAAACTTTGTGCCCAATACTTCGAATATAGCTCACAGTGCGCATATGGATATTTTCCAGAATTTAGCTGTCGATTTGGATACGGAAGGACGTTATATATTCCTTAATGCAATTGCAAATCAATTGCGTTATCCGAATAGTCATACGCATTACTTTAGTTGTGCTGTCTTGCATCTATTCGCTGAAGCAAATTCAGAGGCAATTCAAGAACAAATAACACGTGTTTTATTGGAGCGACTAATTGTCAATAGGCCACACCCGTGGGGTTTACTTATAACCTTTATTGAGTTAATTAAAAATCCTATTTACAAATTTTGGGAACATGATTTTGTGCATTGTGCACCAGAGATTACAAAGTGAGTAAACAAATTTGAATTTTTTTTTTGTTTTGTTTCGCTTTTTATTCTTGTTGTACATATATTTTTTTCCTATATGTTTATATGTACATACATATATTTAATTAATCATTGCACACACACACACACATATATATATATATACACACACACACTTGCAATCACATATGTATATATATCTTAGCTGGATTAACGCACCCATAGACTACTATGAACGACGCTACAAACGCAGTTTACAGTAATTTAGTTTTGGTGGCATCATTATCATTTATTATTGTATTATTAATATTTTTATTATATATATAGCATTTTATTTTTATAATTTTTATATACTAGAATTCCATTTTTATTTTTTAATGTATTTTATAATTTTGTTTAAATCATCATTCATTATTCATTGTAATTATTGGTACTTACTTTCAGATTTTTTTCAAAATGTTTTCAAAAAATTGTAAAAATTCTGCAGGTGAACGGCGTGACGAGTATTTTATAGCAGTTCATTCCTTTAGTATTATTAGTTTTAAAGTATATTCTTTTTTTTACTGTCATTTATAAAATGTGTTTAATAGTCCCTTTTTATATGTTTTATAATAAGACTAGACAAAAACTGTAACAAATTTTATAAAGAAACTTACCTACAAAAGAAAATATTAATGAAAACTATATACAAGAAACTACATTGAACAAACAAAATCATGTCATTTTTTATCATATATCATCATAATATACATATACATATTTACATAATTAATATTTTTATAGTATTTTTTATAGCAACGATTTTGTGGAGCACTAGTACTTTTACCTTATTGTGCATAACATTTGTTTGGTTTTGGTATGGTGGTTTGTTTGGCATGTGGCATTTGGCATCTTTAATTAATATTTATATTTTCATCTCACATTATTTATTTAATTGTTATGGTTTTTCTTTTTTTTAAGCATGTCTATTAAGCTAAAAATTTTGAAAAAACAAAAATTTATAGGAAACAACAAAAATATTTTCGTAATTTACCCGTTTTAGACTCTTCGAATCTGTGGCTCATTCGTGTCTAGCGAAATCGAATTTGACTCAACAGATGAATATGGCGGCTATCGATGCTGGTGACCTACAAGATGGAAATATCAACTGAAACATATTTGAGATTATCTCAATGAATCTTCGGTGACATTGAGCCCCACTCAGACGACGGCAACGATCACGAATGAAATGACGAAGAAGAAGGCACCACCACACGCACACACCACATTAACAAACAGTGCGAATGATAGATAACCGATCAACATGAATACTTTACTTCATATACTAGATACAGATACACACGCAACTCACACATCTATGATATTTTTTGCATTATATATAAAACATTATAAATAATTAAATGTAAAATGAAAAATGAAAAAAAAAGTAGTAAAGATTTTATTAAATGAAAATTAAAATCTATTAGTAATTTTAAGTGTAAAGAGAGAGAGAGAGATGGGAATCTCTTAACATTCAAAACCCAAACTGTCCTTTATTGTAAAGAAAAAACAAAAAATTATAAAAGAAAAAATAACTGAAGATCTTTTAAACAAATTATTATTGTATAATTTTAACTAATTAAATCATTATTGTATGTATAATAAAAGAACTAAGAGAGGAGACATAAAAAATAAAAAGAAATAAATCAAATAAAAAAACAAAAGTTTATATGTAAAAAGGATTAATTAAACATAACAAAAAAAGGAGAAAAATATCAACTTTGTTAGAAAAAAAAAATGGAAAAAATATAAAATTAAAATATAAAACATTAAAAAAAAAAGGAAAAATAAACAAAAACTGAACACATTTATGTAAATATTTAGGGAGAGAGAGAGTAGTTGTTATCAACAACAACAATAGCGACATCAAAAGAGTAACAAAAACAAAGTTTCAATTATTGAATGAATGATAGAAATCAAATGAAATCATCAAATATGATTAAAAAAGTATGGAAAGGAAGAAATTAGTTAAAATATAAATATTTACACAGCATATTTTTCAATTAAAATTTTAAAAAGTTTTATATATTTATTTGCCCAATTTTGTTTTTTACATTTTTAATTCATTTTTATTATATTTTATTTAAAATTTGTTAAATATGAAAAAAAAAATATCAATTAAATCAAATTAAATGTTAATGCATTAAAAGAAGAAATAATCGAAAAATCATGAATTCCGATTTAATTTTAATGCAGAAAAATGAAATTTTCCTTGAATTGTAATTTGAAAAGAAAATATTAATTAAAAATGAATTAGTAGCAATTAATAATTATCTAAATTAATGTGCTTTTTCTCTTCATAAACATTGCATAAATATTGTAATTACAACAAAAGAAATAAATAGTTAAGTAAAGAAAAAAAAACACATAAGCATTGAAATTGAAAATTAGCAAATATATGTATTATTATTATGTATGGATGTATTTATGTATGTACGAGAGTATTTATAGATTATTCACTTCGCTGTCGCTGATATCTCAATTGTTTAATATATATTTAATGATGATTTAATGTGTAATGAAGAATTTAGCAATCATGTAAGCAAGCGGCAATTACATTACAAGCCAAATGAGCGGTTTAGAGTGGTGTGGATACGACTGGAGTGGAGTTGCTTTGACTCTATATTCTGTTGAATGATTAATTGAGAATTTAAATATGTATATGTTTCAGATGAATGATCACAGCAGTGTGATCTTGGTAGGTGACGAACGACAAATTATCAAGACGAAGACGACGACGATAAATAAATAAATAAATGATTTGATGAGATCTATATTTCAAAATAAATAAAACTTCACAAATTGTTTAATATTGATGTTGTTGATTGATTGATGCAAGATCATTCATATTAAAATGTAAATTGCGTTATACTATAACATGATGATCAATACAATATATTGTATGTATAATAATTATAAGTTAATTAAGATAAAATCAAATAAATATATATATATATAAATGGCAAAATTTTAAAACTCGTATTTTCATTTATTAAAAACTTTATAGAAATGGTTTTAGGCCGACTTATCTGCTATTGCATTTTAAATCTGGGGTTACCTTCCGAATCATCTAAATTAAATTATTGCGAGCAATTCATGCCAAACAAGGAAAGCAAAAGGAAAAAAACTTACTGAAACCATACGATGAGAAATGAAATTAAAACAATTTTCAAAATGTTTTTAGTTTTGGAATATTTTATTAAATTTAAAAACAAGAAAAATTCCATGTGAGACAAAAGCAAAATTACTTTTTTTTTTGCTGAAAACCCAGAAAAACAGAAATCTTGTATTGAAACTCGAATGAAGTACCAGGCGAGCAGAATTGCTCAAATAGCAGCAAGCAATTTTCCTTAGATTGAAACCGCTTATGGTAAAGGCAGACCTTCATAATTTAGAGCATTTCAATATTCATATAAATTCTTTAAATTCCATTTTTAATATTGAAAATGCCTATGCTACAAGCGAATCTTAGTAGCGTAGAGTAATTTAATATTGAAATTATTTAAAAAAAATTTGAAAAAGTATAGCATACTTATTTCATTGAATCTATAATATAATTCTTTACCTAACAACTTGGCCTAAATTACAACGCTTTGCTTTTAACATAAGTGTGACCAATATTAAAAGAGAAACAATTTCATTCAATATGAGTATTGAATTGCTCTAAATCTCCAAGATATCCATTTAATATAAGCGGTTTCAATATTCAAAAAATTGCGAAAATTTGTTTGCTGACATTTGAGCATTTCTGCTCGCCTGGTACCTCATTCGAGTTTTAATACAAGATTTCTGGGTTTTCAGCAAAAAAAATGTGTTTTTGCTTTTTTCTCGCATGCAATATTTTCTTTTGAAATAAATTAAAATAAAATAAAATAATAAATTAAAATATAATAATATAAAATAAATAAAATAATATAAAACAAAATTAAATTAAATAAAACAAATAAACTAAAATAAATAAATAAAATAAAAATTAAATAAAATAATAAGGTGCTGTACATTTGTACCATATGTGACTCATGTCTTAATGACTACACTACTATTGTGAAGGGTATAAAAACTGAAATACCATATATAGAAAGCTCACTTCCATTTCCTCAGCACTAGAAAAAGTTTAAAGCTTAGACGTATGTATATAGTTGTGTTTGTATTCGCAGCGTTTCTTTTATTTAGTTAAAAGCTCGCTGCGCATAAATTAAAGCTTTCAGTCATTTTGTTTTCTGTCTTTTTAACTAACACACACTCACGTACCAAACATATAAAATACATGAAATATGTACATACATACATGTAAAATTGAGAGAAAATGAAATCAAGAGAAAATGTATCTATGTGCTATGTAAGTATGTTTGTAGTTAATACTCATACTACAATATATTGTATAATGTCAGTATATAGAAACTTGTATACATACATACATGCATAAATAAAATAAAATGAAAAAAAAAAAACAACATAAAAAACTCCATAAAAACGAGATCTGTGGAAAAATCATGAGTTGCTCGTTCGTTCGTATTTTATCCATATGTCCATATACAATAATATATACATGCATACATACATATTTTTCGATTTACTTAAGTGCATCATGCTGCTGACCCAGTTTTCTATAGCTCCATAGTTTTCTTTTCATTAAAATTGGTTTAGATTCACAAGTAAAAATGTAAGCCAACCAAAAATTTTTGTTTTATAATTAAATAAAAGGAACAAAAATCAACAAATTTTCTCTACAATTTTCATTTCTATAAATCACCATTTCAATCAAAATTTATTGGTTTCCATTTATTCAATGTATGTATAAATTGAAAAGCTCACTTCGCCATACCATACAATTCTATTCAAATTGATTTGGTTTTTACTATTGATTCCACTTTAAATGATGAAAGTCGTCTAGCCAACAGATGAGTGATAGACTGGAGGATTGATTTCATTTTTCTATTTCTAAAATATAAAACAATCGAAATGCAAATCATTTGTACAAAACAAATGGGCAAAGTGAAAATTATAAATTGTTGTTGAAGGCTTGGATTGAGGTGAATAGCTGCTGCCTAGGGTCTTCGCAATTCAGCATTGTCCATGGGGCTCTTTAAGGCAAAATGGCCTCACTGTATACTTATATGATTTGTATAGATATCGGAAATTATGAATAGACGCCCCTAAACCCAAAGTTATGAAAAACAAAATGTACAAAACTAAATTGAATATGACGAATGATTGATGAAATGGAAAAATTCACAAAAAAACATCTGACACAAGCAGCAAGTAGTACTGCTGAGTAATATGCACATACTGTCTAATGCAATACTATATATCAATTTGTAGATTATTCTCTGCTTTTCATACTTTCTTATTTTTCTAAGAATCGCTGCCTGCTGTTTTGTAAAATTTGTCATATGCATTGCCTCTGCTTGGTTGGCATCCGGTTATGTTTGCGAATTAGTTATGTTGTCACTCACCTTCAGTCATGCAATAAAATTTGGCAAATACGAGAATATTGAGTGGGTGGCACCCACCCATCATTCCATATTTATGCAAGTATTATGTCCTTAAGTGACGCACATCAGTGGTGTCAAATGCATTATGTACAAAATGTAATGCGGTATGATATACATATAACAGATACTATGATTCAACGATTTAATTGTTCTAATTGAAAATGAGTTTGCCATTCTAAACATTTTACTAAAATGCATTAGATATTAAAGTTTTAACTTATTTCGAACTGATTTATGTATAATAGTAAGTATGTATGTACATGTGTGTATATACGAAATCCATAGAAATATAGTCCAAACCATTCATATCAACAACTGCTGACACATTTTATTTAAAAAAAAAAAATACCGAAAAGAAACTTTTAATTCCAAACAGATTCATCTACAAAATAGTATGCTTATATATGTATATAAAGTGCTGCGCACTTGCTCTGATCTGATCTGTTATAGTGGGTCTATATGTACATATATGTATGTGTATGAATGTCTGTTGCGTGTTTGCTCTACTTTGTGTCTGTTGCCATGCGAACCGCCAACATTAGTGCGTTGCACTAAGTTCTGTTCACGTTTCACCCGGAGGCCACGCTATCATTCGCTTACTTGCTCTCAATTTTTCTATGCTTAGAGCTTACAAAGCAGTGCATAAAATCCATTGAAGGTTCTTTGCTTTCTTCACTCCACACATTCATTCATCTATCCTTGGTTTTTTATACCCAATACAATATACCCTTCTTAGTAAGTAGGAATGTGCTGTGTCCTTTGTCATGTTATTAAAAACTTATACTTAAAGATTCGTAATGTATTGTATAAAAAATCATGATCTACACAATATAAAAAGAAAAACGTAATAGCCATGTCTATTTTTATAGTATGCCTATAAACTTGAAGGAGTTACCCATCCCTTACCTTAGATTTTAACTGCAAATCCTGAAGAGAAAATGATGAAACCTTCGTTATAGTGATAACATTATGTAGGGCTTAAGTATTTTATAAATTAAATAAATTCTCAATGAAAGTGACACTCCTTATCTAGATCATTTTAAAATATACGAATTCTTTTGGATTAAAAATCTCACAAAGGATCTATTGATGAATTATCCTTTTTCTAAAGAACTAAACATGAGCAATATAAAAGAACTTTTAGGCTGAAGAACCCATAATTAATGTGCTTGACATAAGGCTGACTCCATTGTTCTTGACATAAAATTGGTATCTGCCGAGACAAGAGGTTTTATTCTCCAGATTTATATTTCAAATTTAAATTTATAGGGCATTTTACACGTCGATTAAACTGATTTCAGAACTTTTCTTTTCATGTTTTACGTAAAGTTTATTATTTTTCTCTTTTTGTTACTATCCAAGTAACTGCAAACATATATACACACACACATAGATATTTGAACTACTATATTAAATTGTAAACGCATACAGACACACATATCAAGGATAAAGTTGATGCTGCTGCAGCTGCTAATACTCGTAACCTCGTTAGTTTTGTTGCATCAGTTGGCATCACTCAATAGCTTAGATCCTTAACAAATCTACAGAAAGGAAAAAAAAAATAGTACTACTTATATGTTATATAAAAGATAAATGTATTAACATCGGTTGCACTACATTGGAAAAACTATTCACAATAAGAAGTTGGAGTAATAACGAGTTTCATAGCGACTATGTAAGTACTTTCCTTAGATAGATAGTATCGTTTCATGCAATCGTAGGAATTTGAAATAGTAGATATCTCATTATAGTAGGGTAACATGGTAAGTATGAAAACTAAAGAATAATATTTTTAGGTCAAACTGTTTTCTTTTGAGGGCTACAATGCTGAACTTTTTCGTTTTGCCTTCAAGGAAATTAAAAAACAAAAATAAATAAAAATAGATAGATAACATGTTTTTAAAGGCATCATCTGAGTTTACACTATGTAATATTAGTCCTTGCTAAATTCGGCTATGATTTGATAGAGCCTTCGGCTAGATGTATTCTTTTCGAAGACACCTTCATCTTTCTTGATTGCACGTTTTAATTTTTATTGAATATTATTACTTTGTAAATCTATACATAATTAAAAATTCGATTCAATTATAATTATTATGGTACATATCTTTAATAACAGCTTCCACTATACATATGCGTTAAAATGTGTTACAATTTGGCAAGGCCTTTCGCTATATTCTTTTCGTAATCACTACCTAGTCAGTGGATTCAATAGTGCATTGGTGCATTACTGCATATGACAAATTGAATAAAGTAAAGCGGATATTACCTTTGCAAAGCACTTTAATTATCCAGTTTCCGTAAACTTTGTACACGTTATCAAATTTTTTAATTGAATACTAAGGAAGTAATACTATTACAATGTACTACATGGCGTATGGCGTATGGCGTATGTGATATTATAATGCAATGTGCTGCAATAGTTAAACTCATCACCAGCTCACGTTATATACCCGTCCATATAAGTAAATCTGAATGTAAATGTGTCTGCCAAGGACACTCATTCGCCTGGACGGATGAGAGAGAGAGAGAGAGAGAGAGAGAGCTGGTTATGATTGGATAAAGTTCATAAGTTGTTTCGTTGACTTTTAATTACATTGAGAGTTGATTGCGACAATTTTCAAAGGCAAATACTGTACTAAAATTGAATTGAACAGAACAGAGAAGGATTGGTTTAGCGTGAACTTCAATGGGTTTTAATTGGCTTTTCGATGGTGTTTATGGTGTGCATATGAATGAATGAGTGATAGATTGATTGTCATTTCCGAATGCAATTACAATAAATTGAAAAGTTCTAAAACTATAAATTGGCAAAGGGGCCAATGTTAGCTGCCTTTGCCATCATTGCTGGTATGTTGCTCTGTTCATAACTGCCGCTAAAGTGCTGCGCATAAGGACCAGAAGCAAAGACACCGACATCATCGCCACCATGAGTCTCAGTTTCGAGTGGTACAAGAGATGCATATTCAAAATATGGATCATTTGTTAGCTTAGTTGTGACTTCTTTACGTCCATCCGCTTTCGAATATGTTTTATAATAGCTTGGTCCATTTGCATAGGAGAGTACTGTATATGGTAAGCCATCATCGCCTTGATCATTGGACAAGCCAAAGATATCTTGATCACGATACTGTAAACAGCAAACAAATAAGACAAAATAGGTGGTTTAAACGATCTTCTCTTTCTACTAGAATTTTACTTACCGAATAACCATTAATAGTCATTGTATGTGAATGATCCGAAGTGACTACAATGAGTGTATCGTCTTCTGAAGTCATTTCACGAGCAACCTTTATATATGTACATGATAAAATAAATAATGAAAAATTGTTTTACTATAGATTCAAATAATTTCCCACCTGTACTGCTTTAGCAAATTCGACGGTATCCTCGAGTGAACGTCGAGCAAAAGTATCATGATGTGCCATATCGATTCGTGCACCCTCAACAAAAAGAAAAAAGCCATTTTCATTACGTTGGAGAACTTTTACAGCAGCCTCGGTCATTTCGCTTAGCGATGGATCAGCAAGTTCCAAGTGGTCGCGTTTTAAGTCACCATTGTAAGGGCAATGTGAGCTACTGAATAGACCTAACAGATAATCTGTAGCATTTAGATCAAGTAAATGCAAGCCCTTTCGACTCCAAACATAGTGAGCATTTGCTTTGCTTTCTGCCTTGTCAGCCAACCAATCTTTGATTAAATTACGACCATCAGTACGAAGACCCGGCTCACCTTCTTCATCATTGACAGTTGTATTAATAAAGTCCTGACGACCACCACCCAAAACTACTTTCAACTGTTTGCCCACAGGCCACTCGACCAATTGCCGTGCAATATCCAAATTTGTCACTGCACTACATCCTTGTTTTTTAATTTCTGCATCATTTTCCCAATTTCTATCTGCCGTATGCGCATAGACACCGGCCGGTGATGCATGAGTCACACGTGCCGTTGTCACCAAACCAGCATCTTTACCAGCATCCTGCGCCCACTTTGCAATGCTTTCGACAAAATTGTCAGGATTTGTAGCCGTTTCACAATTGAATCTTTTCACATTGGCATTTACACCAATCGTTCCGTAATTGCCTTTTACACCACCCAAATATGCTGTTGCTGTACAAGCTGAATCCGCTACCTGGCGATCCACACAGTAAGTCTTCGAGAGGCCAACATATGGAAATTTCTCGAAAAAAATCTGTTCAGACGCATCACCCAATAAGTTACGAGATGCTGCTACTGTGTGCACCGACATGCCATCCCCAAGAAACATGATTATATTCTTGGCCCTCTGCGTTCTATCGCGATCTGCCGAAGCCAATTTATCTTTCAAGATATTTTGCGCCTTCGTAGTCCAAAAAGCAGTCTCGGTTTCAGCTTCATATTTAACATGTTTGACGAAATCTGTGGATCTTCCAATAGGATGATCTGTAAATATATTTATAATTACTATAGCTGTGGTTGCACTACTGATAACTTCCAAGTGAATCTGAAACTAAATTTCGGATTCGAAAGGTACACTAAGTTGTAGTAATTTAATTATACTCTTCACGCAGTGGAAAGTATTTATTATAAGTTTGTCAAGAAGTTTGTATCACAGAGAAGGAGA
Organism: Amiota communis; assembly: GCA_037043315.1. Taxonomy (NCBI): domain Eukaryota; kingdom Metazoa; phylum Arthropoda; class Insecta; order Diptera; family Drosophilidae; genus Amiota; species Amiota communis. The sequence goes on along the minus strand of JBAMAV010001386.1, from coordinate 1,751,012 downwards.
CATCGGAGACCTCATAAAGTATATATATTCTTGATCAGACGAGTTGATTTAGCTATGTCCGACTGGCCATCTGTATGTATGTCCCTCAGTTTTTGATCTAAGGAGCTGAAATTTTTTACCATATGCTGCACATTTGAATCATCCGAATCGGACCTCCCATACAAACCAAAATTGAGGTTCTTATTAGAAAAACTTTTTTGTTTTTTATCTTATTGAACTAACACTTTAAGTCTCTAATCCATGTTCATCAACTATGTAAATTTCATGAACCTAGGATTACCAAGAGGGGTATCTCCCATACAAACCAATTTAATTCAATTTAATGTTCTTATTAGAAAAACTTTTTTGTTTTTTGTCTTATCCAACTGAAATTTGAAGATCCATATTCACCAATCATTTAAATTTCAAAATCCCAGGATTACTGGATCGTAAAGTTTCCGATATGAGTTAAGAATTCTTAGCTAAATATATTGAGAATTTACTCATTGAAAATCTAATAATATATGTATGTAATAGGTTTTTAGATATACATAAACTATAGTAACAAGGGATTATTTTACCGATATTTTGGTAAAATTAGTCTCATTTTTCAGCACATTATTTTAATTGTTATTAAAAAGAATTGATACATTGGTTTTTTCTTTCTGCAATTTGGGAATTCTGACTGAAACGCAATATCGCCATTGTCATAACATATTTTGGTTTTAAAAACAAAATAGTACAGGGAATCACACGTGTTCTCCGTGACAAAAAATGCTTCTACCACGAGTCACAGACTTTTAAGATTTACGAATGAATTTATCGTCATATTTTTATTAATCTTTATGACATTTACTATATACAATAATTTAAAAAAAAAGAAAACCCACAAAGTCAATCCATTTATTGGCGGGCTTTTTAGACTCCAAAGTAAAACACGTTCGAGATAAGAAAGCAAATAAATATTTTTGTTGATGGTGAACTTGTGTAACTAATTGAAATACATTAAGACACAAGTCCCCCTTTACTAGATTACCAACCTGTCGAGGTAAGAGGATTCAATAGGTGTAAAGAACCTGAGTGCAATGCCTGAGCTTTCGTTGGAGTCTTCCATAAGGTCGAAGGTGAACACTGAACCTAAGAGCAATTCAAAATAGGCATCACAATGCGCCATAAGTCTTTTTGGTGAAATGTCCTTTTAACAGCTTGTCCATACTAGAGTACTAAGACAATATTATTGCAATAAGGTATTTATATATTTATGGGATATATTTTTCTAACCAAAAACACAGAATCATATAATTACATATATTTATTTGAATTAATTCACCAGTTAAAAGCATTATTATTTTCAAAACACACAAACCTCTTTGACCAAATACACTTGTTATAAGTAGCAGAAGGTTTAAGCAAATCAAAGAACCCATCAACATTTTGAATGTCAAACTAAAAATTATAATTTTAATAGAACTTTTGAGGCCAACTTTCAAAATAGCACTAAAATGCAATATTTGAAATTGGAACACATGAAACATAACTTGAAATATAAGTTCAAATTATCTCGGTCATAATTTAGAAATCTAATCAATATATTTAAAGAGCCTAATCACAATCTGATATTAATATTAAATTTTATGACAGGAGATTGTTAATGCGATTAACTTAGTTTGACACTTTTATCGTAAATAAATACATCAAAACATATGGGTTTTAATATATCAGATTTCCAAAGAACAATAAAATGCAAAGATCTTAATAAGAAAATCTAGTTTATCAGTAATGTTCGAAAAATTAAAAGTCAACTCATCGGAAGTGAATTTAATTATGTTTTTTTTATATAAGTATATGTGATCCACCTATAAACCGAAAACTATTTTATTTGACCTTACAGAATCATATAATATCATGACTGAAACCGGTTATAGTTCTATAGTAATAAAAATTGGTCCCTATCTAGTCTGTGGGCTTAATAAAACCAATTAAATTGAAACAATGAGGAGATAGGAGGTGTGTCATTTTCAAATGCAGGCATTTACTTTGGTATGACAATCGACTGCAAATTTTGGCAATGGGACCACGTCAAGAAAAAAGGCAAGAATTTGAAATTGACATAAAAAGCATGAGATGGCTCATTGGTAGCCGATCGACAGCGTTATCCACAGAAAACAAACAATTACTAATATCAAAGCAAATAATAATACCAGTATGGAGCACATCTATGGGGGTCTGCAAGTCAAATCACCAAAAACGATCCAACAATATCTTAAAACTAGTATGTTAATGCACCATGGTATTGCTGAAGTGCTGACAATGAGCGCATTGAAATCTGTTAACTAAAAACATGCTAGTAAATCATATAAATGAGGAAGCTTCCATGACTCAATCGCATTAAAAATATTATATTGTATAATTGTAATACTTGTTATGATTAAGCTGCTTGTTAGAAGAAATTAAAGAAAATTGGTCACTCAGACACCGAATACTACCGATTTCGGCAATTGGATGTTGGAACTCCGTTACGTATTTTTTGTGAATGCCCCATAATTGCCAGAAAAAGGGGCAACTACAATGGAATAAGAAACCTACTTAATAGACTCCATAATTTCATTAAAATTCTCAACCCCTTTGTTTACCATGATCAAGAATAATAGACCTCTGTAGGTCAATAATAATACATATAAACTTAGAATTAGACATTTATTGTTTTGTAGATTGGACTTAAAGTATTGTACTTAAAGGAAACATCTGAAATAAATAATCCTTGGTGATACTTACATAGAGAGTGGGAGATAGATCTAGAGAATAATATGATAATATGTATGTATATATTGTAAAATCAAATGTGCAATTAGGCATTTTACATTATTATGATTTAATGTGGTAAATCAGAGAGAGTTGAAACAGTAAAAGGTTTACAATTTCATGCAAAACAATTTTAATTGTATCTGTAAATGAGTTTTATCAGTTGTTCAGATATTCATCTACATACTCGCACAGTACAGTACAGTTGCATTTGGTTTGTGGTTTCACTTCAAATGCAAAGAAAATTCCTTAAAATTTGTACACATGAGAATTGAAAACTGACACATGACAACAAAATCAACAACAAAAAAAGCAATACCAATTTAGGTCCCAGTCCAACATTTTTTCATTTTCTCAATGCAAAATAAACTGACAGACTTACATAGATACACACTCATATGAATGCATGTATGCAATGCATCTATTAGGAATATGAATCAAAGATGCAAAAGAATGTATTGTCATGCAAATTCAGCAACACACATGTGGTATGAAAATATCCTTAGGTTTGCTATTTCCTTCTGCAACAATTTCATCATCATCATCATGAAGAGACCATGGGATACTTACTGACTTAGTACATCAGTATGCACCCATGTTAATTTTGAAATAATAGTATGTAGCAGTGCAGCAAAGATAAGAAGTCTCTTTCATGATATTGTACAAACCACAGCTTAATATCATGATTTATCTAAGGTTTAGAAACATTTTCTATCTATCTTTTCTCATTCAGTATTCAGTTAAGAATGTAGGACGTTACTTAATCTAAATTTAAAGCATAGTCACTATTATGAATTATGAATAGAAGAATTTATAGCTTAAAATTATTTTAAATATAGTGCTAGTATGTAGCACAATAAAAGTTTATGTTGACAAAATAAAAGTAAATACATGTACTAGTACAATAGCATATTTCTATTGATAAAATTCCGGAAAATATGTTAGTTTTTTTGATACAAATGAAATACTTTTCATTTTGGAATTAAAACAATGAGGAATTTTATTACATATTTCATAAAATAAATCCAAGTTATTTAATACTAAATATTTTATTTTACTTTTTCCCTGACTTTGCTTAGAACTATAAAGTATAATAGGTACTACATACATAGTTGAACAATAGTTAAATGTCTTTTATAGTACTATAAGCATGTCAACATTCGTTACAAGTAAATACATAGTTTAAATGCAAATATCTTTTGTCTGTTTTTCAATTACAATTCTTAAATATGCTTCATTTTATTATATAATTCTATAAGGCTTCCTACTGACTATTTGACTTTAATCTTTACTTTTTTTTTTGGAAAGTTGAACACTTGAAATTTTTTACAATCTATCAAAAACAATATTACCCAATGGTGATGGTAAGACAACTGGGACTCGTATAAAGTAATATAGTCTGGCAAAACTTTTGTTCATTATAGAAACCAGTCTTGCTATTGTTGGACTTGTGTAATTTGTTCCATTAATAGTGGGGCATATTTAGCTAACAAATCATTATTTAGTGAATGTGCACTAATTGAACGAATGTAGATCTTTGGACATAATCTACTTGCTATTCATTTTTATAAAATACACCGCTTGCGCTTCTTTATTAAGTACCCTCCGTCAAGGGTATTTGCAATAAGAAGAATCAGTTATTGATAAATTTCGTTTTCAATTATAAAAAATTAACTGTCCTTACGAAATGCGTAAATGACGCCATCATTGAAAATGACCCGACTCACACATACGCCTTAACTTATTTGTGCTTTACCAGTTCTTTAACACTTCATTCTCCACTCTTGCTCTCTTTTATTCATATCATTCGATGCTTGCCTACACACATACATACACCTTAACTTATATGTGCTTTATCAGCATTTCATTCTTCTTTCTCCTCGACTTCCCCGCCGACCGTACGTAACAGTTTTTTCGTAACGCAATTTTTCAAAAATTATATAAAATCAGAAATATAAGTTTCATTTAATGTCTCACAAAACATGACCTGCTTAAATTAAAATTACTATGCAATTTTATTGGCAAATATGTATAGTAAAATATCCCCAAAGTATGCAATAGTTTGGTTCATCGACAAATTTGTTACCACATGATGATGACCATGCTACCGGTCCTTTATATATTTTCCACTTAAAAAATTGCAATTTGTCAATCAACAACGAGTGAGTATATTACGAAATAAAGCCACAAATGTACCATATACTAAATGGAAATTCACACATGTATCCAAAACCAAATTTGCAAAAATTGCTATGAAAATCCATGAAAACTATGGTATAACTAGTAAGCACTTCATACTCAAGTTAATGTTGTACGAATATTGCCGGTAGCCAGGTAAAAAGTTTGACATATGTACGTGTGTAGAACATGAAACCACACACTCACTCTCAAAATGAATATTTCATGAAATTTTTGTTTTTTTCCTTTATTCTGAAGGACATGTTTGCTGATTCAAAGCCAGCCAAAAATTGTGAAAATGTATGGTCACAACAAGTGAAAACCGACAAAACCTATTACTCACGTGATTATAAGTATATTGTTGTTGTTAAAATGAAACTACAAATTTTGTTACAAGTAGTTTTAGTTTTATATTATTGTACAATAATATATTTCATATTATTATGACAACCTGCCTGCGGTATAGGAGAAATTCCTTAAATTGAATGTCAAACAATCAATGAATGCATTAAAAATAATAAAGAGACTTGAATTATTTGGCAAATCGGATTGGTGTCAGAAACAATTTCAATATAAAATCTCATTTTTAGAAATTACACAACAAAGAAAGCAATTATAATGAAATAAACTCAATTATCAAATTTTATACAAAAGTAAAGGTTAAAATTTAATGAAGCATATTTCCCCATATTCAACTCAGATAATTGAAAAATTATTACTCGACTAGTAGATATATGAAACAAAACATATGGCAAAATGAATTCATATGAAACGAATTTATTCCATACCATTAATTTTTTATTAATCAATATTAATCAATCATAAGGTATTTATTAGATGTTTTGTTTTGCAAACTACTATACCATACATATGTATTGTGTATATGCATAGAAATGTGATATATACAAAAATATAATAGAGTATTATATGTATACATATAATACCATATACTTTTAGTTACATTTAAATTAAAACACGTATTTATTTATACAATTATTCAATTACATTTTATATGATAATAAAAACAAAAAGCATTGAGTTATTGAATTAAAATAAATTTATGTGAATGCTCAACAAAATTATTCCATTTAAATTACCAAACACATCCAAAGAATTTACACATTTACATTTTATTGGCATATACATACTACAATATGTATCTACATAATTTGATTAGGTCACGTTTCATTAAAACTTTATACTATTGTACATACAATATTTAAATGTAACAAAGTAATACTGAATTCAACTCAACTCAACTCAACTCGACTCAACTCGACTCAACTCAAATTTAATTATAATAATGTTTTGACTTAATTCATTACGAGTATTATGCACTCTACAATGCTAGTGGGGAATATAATGACTAGAACAACATATAGTACATAGATATGTATGGAGACCTCATAGAATATAATTTATTGACATAATTAGCATCATTATTAGTAAGGGCAATCTCAATATATTTTAAAATATAAAATCAGGGATTTTATAAATAGTCTTTATTAGAGTAGATTAGTCCATCAAATTACTGTCGAACTTCCCTATAATGAATTTGCACGGGACCAGAAAATTACCTATTAATATAGAAATAATCAGTATTTTTTAATTTTAGTTACCTTCTTCCATTATTCTTCCTCAACAAAACCTTCTAAACTTTTACAGATTCAAACACATTAGTCGGTACGTTACTACTCATCTTCACAAAGCTTCGAAAGATGTCAACTGATGAAGAAATTCGTTAAATGTAGGTTGACATCTGCACTTTCTACACAAAAGGTTTATGAATAATACCGTGCCGTGAATTTATCAAAATATCCTGTACTTGTTCCAAACTCTTCGTGTCCCAATGCATCAGCGAACTCTTTGACTTTTTGCTTCATTCATGGTCCAGATATAGGAAGACTTCTACCACGTGCGGTGGTACACATCGCTGGTACACAGTGTTATTAATATGTGTTAAGCCGGTGTTTCACATATTGCAGATTCGCGGAATATGTTCTGTAGCCAATATACTAAAATCTTCAGCTGTTCCTGCTTCTGCAAAATGTGACACAGCGGCTTAACAGAAAATGGTTTGAAAAAATGCATTATGTGAAGACAAAAATGCATGAGAGTTATGCTGTATTCACACTGAGCATCAACATCCCCATTGACCAGAAAGTGTTCACATTGCATTCTGCATTTTCGGAACAGCTGTTTTTTGTTTTGGTTATACACACACGCGGAACTTTAGCTAAATTAAAACAAAAAATTTGTGAAAAATACGTGACTTAGAACATTTTGCAATGTATGCAAATAGTTCTTGCAGCTCCCTTTTCCATTCCTGATACTTATTTTATTAGAATCCTTTAAAAAATGTTGGTGCGTAACAAACAAAAGAGAAAGAATATAGGAAATGACCTAAAAAAAGGCAACAATTACCCAGCACTGAATAGAGTGACCAATTTCACAAACAGCATTTTAGTTGCATTCTTATCGAATGTACATTTTCTAGTACGTAATTTTCCCTGTTGTTGTTATTGACGAATGTAGCATTCAATGCAGCATTCGGAGAAATGTACATTGGATGCTCAGTGTGAAATGGCTATTAAATTTGCAGATGTATGTGTAATTCATTGTAAGGAAATCGAAAGTAGAACGAAAAGCTGTGTATTTGAAATTAATTCATAATGGGGAGCGATAATAATTCGACAATTAAATGACATGTCATCAGTCTAACTGATCTCAAGTAAAGAGAAAGAGAGAGTTGTTAATATCTTTTTTTATAGCAAATTAGCCCCTTAAATCAATGATTCAACAACTGGATGAAATAGGGCCATTGATCATTTTAACTTTTATTCTTCATGGTAACAAAGTATTTTTAAAAGGTGTTCAACTTATGGCAATTTTTAGCTAATTATTACATTGTCGCTAGTAGAGGTTTTAGATGCTCTAAGTGCTGAACCGGCTTTTTGCGTTGATAGCCTTGTTTTCCAACCACTTAGGTCCATAAGGCTTGAAGCTGCACTATTAATGTGCTCACTTAGCCTTTCCACGTGAGACTTCGCTTATCTCTGTATAGAAGTGGCGATGTCAATATCTGGTTCAATGTCGCTGTTATGGGCGTACCAGAGTGCATTCACAGCGCATCTCAGCACTTTATTCTGAAACCTTTATATTTGCACTATGTTGCTGAAACACGATCAAACCCGACAACTGGATACCATCCCTGCAGTATGAATCACTGTTCGTGGCTAGTTCCTTTGGAACCAGTACTAGTACCAAAAATATCCTTCAACTAGTGGATTTAACTTGGCGATGTCATTGGAAGGGGTCAATTGTTCACTGCTGCCACCTGCACTACCGTTCTCCCATGTGTTATCAGTCATTGCCATCGCTTACATTTCATACGACTAGTAAATTCACTAGCCACCAGTAATGCGAAAAGGAACTTACTACGGAAACGCGCACTTACTGGTTTGCCTCTGCATAACCTGCGACTAGTGAATTTAATAATCATATATTAATTACACTTGAAACGTAGACTATTGTCACTAAGCAATGTATGTACATAGGTCAATAGCGCAGTCCTCTTGCTTAAGATCCAATGCGTGTTTCTAAATTTATAATCATTTTAATTGATTTCATTTTCATCACACATGTTTAAAGTTAGTAAGGCCTTCCAAGTTAATGTAACTGTTGATAGGTAGACTAGTTTAAACTAATTTAACCATATAAAAAAATTGGAAAGATCGAACCACCATAAGCGTGACCAGAATGAATTAAAATATCTTACAAGGTTTTAAAAACACATGATAATCAAAAAAATAAAATCAAATCAAATAAATAAAAGTTTTATAAACATACACGTATGTTTGTGAAGTGCACCATATACTATAATATTAGTTTGGTGGGTGTGACCAAAGTTACCAGGTTTTGTTTCTTATTGTATATTTACTTAATTCTATTTTTATTTTGATAACTTTTTCTTTTTTCATTTAGTTAATTGTAATACATATGTGTGAAAGAAGAAAAGAAATCGTTTTAATATGTAAAATCTTTACATAAATTACAATTTTAAACTATGCATTGGTATGTCGTTGTTGGTACTCGTATCATTGTATCTCTTGGCTTTCTTTTCGTCATTCGTCATAAATGTCAACACAATTTGCATTTCAAATTCTTTTCATAAAAAACTTTTGTACTTTTATATGGGTTACTATGTTATTCAACCTTAAAATAGGAACATATATGTACATATATCTGAATATATTTATTTTTGCTAGTTTATTACAAGCGTTGAGTAATTTTAAAATTTATTTAAAGGAAACAAACTATTTTTGTATTTCAATTAGTTGAGTTTATTGAAAGCTTCAATTTATTTTGTATTAGGGAACATAATATATTTATAAATATTGCATTCCTACTGTTTTTCAAATTTTTCTTTATACTAGTCTATTCGAATTTACATAGATATTTATTTGTGGAGTCATACGTAGGAAACATATTGGTATCCTACTGTGAGCAACTTTTCTTCATTTGTGTGTTGTATATTGCATGTCATTGTGTTGTACCTTAAGAAAATTAATTAAATTTGTCATCTCCATTCCTTGAAAATATCTTATCACATAACCTACGTCATGTTCATCATTATCTTTCATTGTTCACTCTTCCACCATTGCAGCGTTTTATACACTTATGTATAATACTCGTATTCACCATTTTCTGAATCACAATATCTGACTACATGCTTCAGTATATACTCGTAATAATAGACAACAAATATGAAAGTTTCTTCCATCATAAACATACTATATAGAGCTTGGCATAATAACCTTTCTAAATTCATTAATTTATCTGACGCCACGTCACTATTTTATGCCATTTTGCAACAATATTGTAATAATTAATTAATTATCTGGTGTAAAAGGGTAATTCTTTATACATATTTCAATGGATATAAACACACTGAAGTCCTTGATTTATGAAATGGATAAGTCTCTTTATTAATGAATTTAAAAAAAAAATAAGTTAACAACATAATTTCAAATTAAAATAGGATGAGAAAAATAGTTTAACGGCTATGAACTCCAATACCTTTTGACCGATGAGCATGAAAGTTGGCAAATATATGTATTTCTTCATAAAGAATGTTCATATGCTATCCACTTTGTTGCAACTCGCAAGTTTTTATATAATTTCATATTTTTTTTAATAAGAAGTGAGAAGGATTTTACTGTAAGTTCATTATGCTAAAATATAAAAAGCTATAGACGTCCGTTTCTGCTTGTTCAATTATTTTATGTTTTAAAGTTAAATGGTAGATGGCGCGAATTTATATGTTTCTTTATCGGAACGAAAACATTTGAAACAACGTGCAAGAAAACAACAACGAAAACAAACAAACACAAAAACATTCTTGCTTTCGTTAGTAGCAATCAATTAAACAAATGTGCGTGGACAAAATTAGAGCGAAAAAGGAACAATGACTACAAAAATCACGCACTAACATCACGACGGGGCCGTAGCATCGCACGCCGGGCTACGATAGTATGTGTATATGTATGTAGATAACAATATTAGAATCTTATTATAAAAGTTTGTTTTGTTGGGAAAATTAAAAATAAGATTAATGTTATTAAAGGACGGATCAGTAATGAGTTAGATGGGGTCTCAGTTAGCGAACGTTGAAGATCTGAGGTAATGTGATAATGTGGTGAATGTTATTAGATAAGTTTTTATCGATGAAGTGCATGTTTGTTAAATTTATGTGACCAAGTTGGATTCTAGCAAATTTTATCTAATCGAGTCTGGATAGAAGTTGAAATTTTGGAGAATTAAAAAGTGGGGTGGCATTGCTATTGAGAGAGTCAATTTGTTTATACCAGCTAGTGTTGTAGCATGGCGCTGTGGTCCTGATTTGTGTTTTTTTTAAGTGTATGAATAATGTCGCTTATGTTATATAGTTAAGTGTGTATACGAGTGGAAGAAGCGAGTTTTGCTATTGAATCTACTTTTCCATAGCCTTCGATGCCAGCGTGGCTGAGAACCCTGATAAGTTTTATTTTGGAGTACTTTGTATTATTGTTGAGGCGTAGAAGTTGTGGTTGTTGAAATTAGCCATAGCGGAAAAGACTTAAAGTGAGTCGGAGCCAATAGCATGTCTACCTGCTTTATGTATACCAATTTATTTATTTTTTCTTTATGTTACTTAAGTTAAGAAATTTTTACTGACGTAGTATTGATTAATTTAAAAATGGCAATAAATTTTATATAGAAACTCGTTTTGTAGTAATCGTGCAACTCAATCTAATATATAAAAATTAGTGTTTGTTTATTCGTATGTTATGCGCTGTCATACCGATCATCTGATTGCATTGAAATTTAATGAATATGTATGGTTGGTTCCTGGCTTGAGCATAGGATAGTTTTGGTTCCACTATGTGACCCGATACTGAGATCCGGGATATTCAAACAACTTATAAAAGTATACTACAAAAAATTAACTAAAATATTCGGTAGGATGCAACCCGTGCAAATAATACCCTGTCCATTATGAAATCATTAAAACTAAGGGACAAGTCGACTAACTAGTTGACTCGAAATTTAGTGCGCCGAGCTTGACATCCTAGAGTCACGAGTTCAATTCCCATTTAAATCTGGTCCTGCACTTTTCTAATTCTTCCTCCTATCCTTCTTAACACTTTCCCTGAGCTGAGGCCTCTGTCGCATATTACTCACACAAAAAATAATAATTTACTAATATAATTTTAGTTCTAATAAATAAAATAAAAAATGCATAAGGCACAAATCTCTCTATAAATGCATGGAAGGAACTTCAAAATGTTGATACCCCTCGCAATACTGATTATTTTCATATATATTCTAGGGATTCATCCATGTTTCCTATTGATACTTATGACTTTCAAATAAGATCTTTAGTAAAGAATTGACATTTCACAATCAATATACATTTTCATAAGCATTGTGAAATCACTGCCAACTGTATATCAGATGAGCTTGTTAGGACAGGCATTGTCATCCGTGATCCGTATAGAACTACGAACGCTGAAGTGAAGTGTCGGAAAAAAATGACAGACGATGGGCTCAACTGTCTTTATGCAAAACTGCGAAACTCTTATGTGCTACTTGGGAATCAGAAATGCTTCAAAAAATAATGCTGACTTTTACCCCTTGATGGTTGTCATAACCAGGAATTGCATTATAGACAGTTTTTAAAGATTTTTGCAAAGCTTTAAGGAAATAGAGAAAGAGGAGACAACGTATCAACTTTTCTGCTCCTATGGTTGTTATTTATTCTTTTATCTATTATACAATTCAATAAGACCCTGACATAAATATGATGGACTTAGCATTCCAAGATCTATTGTAATTGCTGTCAATTCTAAATTACTTTTTCATTTTTGTATTTCAATTTGATGTCCCATTATCCATCCATTCTATTGTATAGAGTAAATTATGATCATTATATGTGCCACAAAACTACGCATTTTTGCCAACATTCTTATAATATAATCCCAACTATAATAACCACGCACATATAATGGCATCTATATCAATTATTCTATACGAAAAAAACGGCAGAAGAATCCAATATGTGTAAGCTCATTTAATATGTGCGTGTGGAGTAATAATAACGTCCTTGTGAATGTAATCAACAGCGATGGAGCCAAGCGAATCCAGGCTAACTAACGAACCGAAGCAATAGCAACCCTTAAAAGCTGCCAAAGCACCCCCTATTACCCACTCACCATTCCCCATATTTTAATAATACAATACAAAGCTTGTACTTTCATTTGATAGAAATTTCAAACTGGTGGCAAATGGTTGGAAAGTGTTCTCTCCTTATTTTGGGTTTCTTCTTCGCCTTTTATGAGGTTTTATGCGTTCCAAACTGAACTATTAAAGGGCCCCAAATAAAAAAGGACTCACGTACACACACATTCTTGATACAAATGAAATCAGCCCTCAACAATGAAATAAGTTTAACTTTTATAATGTTGATCAAACTAACAGTAGTGAGAGAGAGAATGGAATTGGGATGGTTTGTATGAATGGATGGATGGATGGATGGATGGATGGTTTAGAGAGAAACCAAAGCGCACCCACAACGCAAACAACCCCAAAGTGAAAAATCTAAGCAAAAATAAAGGAAATGCTTACACTAGTAGATATACGTGTATCTTTGTAGCTATATATGCATGTTTATGTGTGTGTGTGTTTGTGTTTTTAACGCTGTTGGAATTCACATTCGTTGGGGCGTTAAGTTTTATAAAGAAGGAGCATTCGTATCTGTTGTATCCTTGTTGATGCGCCACGTTACGACACACCCTGCTTTACACTAAAACTGACTTTACGGATTGCTGGCGCCTTGAACAGAAATCCAACACACATACCCACACACCCATTTTATACAATGGGTATACTATGGTATAGTATGTAATATCATCCCTAAAATATAAAGAGCGAACCTCGCTGCCGAAAAAGAGCGCGAGAGGAGTCAAGAAGGCAAAATGTTATTCTGCATATGTATGTATGACGAATGCTTATGGCATTTCTTGGGGTTTCACGCAGGATTTTTCACTATTCAATCCCCCATAACAATTCCAGTAATCGCGTCTCATATTCTCTTTTGAAGAAATCAACGTTTGTTTGTGGGTGTGTTTGTCGTCGGTTCGTTCCACTTGTGCCTTGTCAGAACAAGAACTTAACAAGTATGCCAACAAATTCGAAACAGCCAAACACATCGAGCAAACCAGTTCTGCCAACAGCAATACTAGAGAGAACTGGAAAAGCAGAAAAAATATTCAGACAACATGGAGTTAAGTAAACCTCAAAAGCAAAAGAAAACAAGAAGAATAATAAAAAAAGGAGTGCCAACTCAATGCGGCACAGAGTACGAAAAAAAAAAGAAGGCCAACAGCGGCGGCGGATGATGGAGGTTGATAGCGGTTGATGGAGGAGATGGTGGCATGCAACAATAAATACTGGTTCGTAGTTCGTGCTCATGGCAGCGACTCAGGCTGCTTGGCTGGTTGGTTGATTGGTAGGTAACCAGGCTAGCTGACTGAATGACTGAGTGACTGACTGACTGAGTAAAGTGTACTTGTGCCCTACTTTTGTTGTCATCGTCGTGGTAGCCGACAACATCGGCATCCACAACTCGTCGTCGTCTCATAGTCCAATTGCGGAAAAATTGAAACGAGTTTTCCGCTCTTCACATGCACACACTGACATACACAGACACACATTCACACACTTCAAATAAACTTGCACAAAAGAACTGAGTCACGACAAGAGTCGAGTCGAGTTGAGTTGAGTTGAGTTGGTTTCATATGGTTTGGTTCGATGCCAGCCGATACGAATTGGAACACGAAACAGGTTGATTTTCTTGTTTTCCTTCCTTGCGTTTTCCACCCGTCATTTCCTTCCAATCTTTTGCTTGCGAGGCTTGCGTATGTTGTTTGTTGGCCATTAGCCAAATGGCAGTTCACACGCTTCCTGCACCTAACTTTTAATACAAAAAAAAAAAAAACAGAATACAAAAAATGAAAAGCAAAAAAAAGAAAAACTTGATGCGTTCGAAGCACGAAAGCTTAAACACAACAACAACAATAAAGATGACGAAGACATCGACGACATGGATAACAAGTAACACTCTCTTCACAAGCATCGTTGAGTTACTCCGATCAACCAAATGTCAATTCTACAAGCAGAGAGACAGACAAACTTACTGATTTCCAGATTGCCTATATGACAGTCAGGCTCAAAATGAATACTTATATGTATGTACTACTTCTACTCTACTAAGTATATAACCAAGTCTTGCCATTCTCCTTTTCCTATGATACTCACTCACTTGTATATCTTTACCTTAGTTGATGTGCAAATCTATCTAAGAACTTCCTGTGTATATACTCATTGTGCGAGTATATACTACAGCTATGCACTAAGTTTGCTATAGATGCTCACTTGTAGTATATCCTTGCCTAAGTTGATGGGCAAATCTATAAGAACTAAGTACTGTCATCGCCACCCACTTAATTGAAATTCGAGCTAAAGATACATTTTTGTTTCTATTTAACTTATATGGTTTTATCGCTTCCTTTGCATTTGTCTTTTAATTAGAATATTTCCATCTCTTTGACTGCGTACGTTTGGTTTCAATTGTAATTACAATTGTATCATTTTTTATTATTTTTTCTTTTTAATTATTCTAATGGCACATTCTCTTTCGCTCTGTCAATATTTGCTTATATGGTTGCGCCTTGCGCCTTGCGCCCTGGAAGCCATTTTACTACTTACAATACACATGCGTTAGTAATTTTCTTGAGTGTTTCGAATAAAGTAAAGTAAAATTTGTTTACGCTTTTAGATGCATACATATATACTTAGATACATTTTCTATTAAAGCTTAAAGTGAAAATACTGTTGTGCTTAACCATTTCCTAGTTAAGTTAAATTGGTTATTCAATAAATTCCAGTCTCTAGTTCTTAAACAGTTGTACTGTTATGGTGGGTCTGAAATTACTTTGTCATTCATTAACCTTACATCCCTAACTTATCAACATTCTATCAATATTTAAAAGAACTAGCCAACCCCGCCTTGCTTCTATTAGAAACAGTATAAGTGCATAGCATAAAAACCTTCTTCAGGACAGAATACATATATATGGAAAATTTCACGGTGATCTGTCAAATGGTGTCACAGTTAATCGATGTCATACTAATTGATATGAAAATATGGAAATATGCAACATTATATCCACCAATTTTGCGACAACACCGAGTTCGAACCGCACCAAACTTCACATGAAAACTCTCCAGACTATGCTAGAGTTTTTTATAAACACATTTCATCAAAATCTGTTCAGCAGTTTCGGAGTCCATAGGGAACATATATATATATATATGCAATTTTATATATATTGATGATAAAGATTTAACCAATTTTAATGATATTTTTTTATAATAAATAATATACAAAATTTTAAGAGGAGTCAACCTATAATTCATTCATTGAAAAATATAAATTCCAAATTATTGTGAAAATGACGCTCGTAGATCTGACCTTGTGGAATTCTTAAAAATCATATGTTGGAATGGGTTCCGCAGCAAAATGTCGTACAAGAAAGGATCCGCAAACTATGTAAGCTTAGAAACCACTGTTTCATTGTCCTTATTTGATGTAAGATTTACTCAAAGAAGGATCTACTCGTAAGTTTTAACTTTCTGTAGAGAAATACGATGAAGATTTTTTTGATTTTTATTATAACATAATTTACTATTCATTACATTGTCATTATAATCATTTAATAAAAAAGTATATAGTTTATCATATAACCAAGTCTACAGTAACTTCCTATTTTGCCTTCATGATGACTAAGTACAATATAATAATTAAGCAGTTTACATATCAGACAAGGACGTATTACATACATACTTATAATCACGAACTCATATCTTTACTTACATGTACTAAGTATGTTTAATGATAAACTGAATACGTGATATTCAACATTTGTTCAATGTTCTGATGAAATATTGGTTAAATATTTTTTATAAATTTTTATCACGTTCTTTACTTGTAAGTAAAAATCAAATAGCGATAGCATAGAAGGAAGACTAATAGGGAACTTAAATAAAGATACCGTGAAAGTGAACATCAATATATCGAAACATTTATCATCTTTGAGCTGAATTACGAATGAAATCAATAATTAATACAACAATATTTTCGATCACCCAAATTTTCATTTTGATAAAATTTAGATCTACAAAGTAGTTCTCTCCTGGAATTCCACAATCAAGTCATCAAAATTATCTCTTAGTGGCATTAAAATGTCATTTTCAAAGATCCTGCTGTTCGAAGAACAATTGTTTTTGTATAGATTTACAGACTCCACTTAGCTGAACTATTATAATGACATACCAGAAGATATGACATTTTCTTTTCTTTCTAAGAACTTTAATGGATATGTGATCTAGTAAACCAATACTGATTTATAGTATATCAAACTGAAAAAACCTTTGCCAGTATTTCACTATGACTTAATTTCACTGTATTTGAACAATACAATATGTAGGTACATACATATATCTATGTATAATAAATAAATGGATGGTGTATTATATAATGTCATAAGTTCTAACATTCTATTCAATTTATTGCTTTGTTGTTTGAAATACAAAAACAATAAAAAAGAATACAAAATGTCTGTTCTGTTTCTGTTTGCAATGAAGCGTTAATTATAATTAAAACTATCAAGCTAAATGTGTTTAGAAATAGTTGGCATCCCTCCCATCCGATACTTGACATAGTTTTGCGGTTTTTATTTGAAGCGTTACTTTACTTCTATCATATATATGTATATATAGGTTCCATGTATGTATCTTTCTGTCTGTAATCATACATATTTTTATTTGTATCTATGCATAAATTGATGATCTTTTTCTCATTCTGTTTTTTTTAACCATTTACACTTCATTCAATTCATGTTAGACACATGTACGCCCACAACACAACACAACACATCTCATCACATCACATCGCATCCAATTCTTAGGAGTATTATTGTTGATAGCATGTATATACATATGTGAATTTATCTGTATATTCAGTTTATGTATCTATAAATATTTTGTGGTCATCAGTGCATGCGACAATTGTTGATTTAATGAAGCTGTCAACTGTCACAGTTTCGTTTGTTCTTACTTTACTACACTGTGATTAATAACAATTAGCGGTCTTTTTTACTAAAAAAAAAAAGATAAAAAACTGAATTGACATAAAACCAAATAAAATAATAACAATGAGACAAATGATAATGACAAGAGCAACAAAAAGCACTTTGCCAAATGCCGATTATAATTACTGTGTAGCAAATTGGTATTTTGATATGCGGCTATGGCTACTTGGTTATCTGACATAAACCATTGTTTCACCGCTTTCTGCTGGGGCATTGCGGTCACATTATTATGGCCTCTAATTGAAGCAGCGGTTTGGCGTTAAACTTTGCTCAAAACTGAATAAATGTAAATTGCAAAATTGTCGCAGAAATTATTGTCAAAATTGGTTGAACGTGCACAGTGAGAAAAAAACCATAATACATGTACATAATTGGAAAAACGAATATTGTAATTGCAATTCTGTGTTACAGTTGGCCCAAATGAGGGCGCAACCCAATGTGACTAGCTCTCGGCCTTTCTTAATCTATGTAATTATAATTTTAACAGCGTCTATCAAATGATGGTCATGGCTAAAAAGAAAATTGCAAAGTTGCTTCAGAGTCTCTGGATCAGAGAAAAGTCCTTCCTTTAAGGAACATTTTCATTATCTCTGTTAGTCAGACCGCTATTAAAACTATGTGTTCCACGTCCCTTAACTCAAGGATTGCACAACAATGTCAAAATTATCTAAACAATAATTTACAATTTTTTAATAGCACCGTGGAATACCTGAAGATGATCTTCCTTCCGATCAGTGAAATATGTACTATGATTGCTTGTCACGCCGCTAGCTACTAGCGAATTTGCTTTAAAGAGTCAGAAAATAGAGCCGATAGATGATGATCTCTACTGTCTTCATATAAATTGCTATGCTTAGGAAATGAACTGCAAATGTATATGAGACTTTTACTGAAGTTGATGATTTGAAAGATACGGATATCTGATTTTTATGAAATTCTTCTATACTGCGTGTTGTTTCCCTATGGAGTAGGACACAGTAAACTAAGGCTGAGAACACGCCGGATCATACAAAACGTCTTTCTTTGTGTGATGAAACAACATTACATTGTTTTTTTATGAAGCAGCAGACACACAAAAGACATGTTTTTGTCTGAATCGTCATGAACCTCATTTCCATGTACCGGAATCAAAAATATCAACGTTTTCTTGCTTTATTAGTCAAAGACGTTTTGTCTGATCCGGTGTGTTCTCAGAACTAAGTGAACTTTTTTTCATTACCGGCTACTACTTCATCTCCCTATCAAAATATGGCAATATGATTGGAGTAATTGTTATAGTTAAAATGTCACTTTGTGACCGAGACTAAGTATATCCGGATATCCAACCTGTATACAAATATATGCCGATATTATTTATAGATATGATGTGATATATTAAAGTAATACAAATACTTAGGTATAATATTGTAACCTATGTTACATTACTGTATGTTATCTTATATAAACATAGTAAAACTTAATGTATCTTAAGCACGCTTCAACTAAAAACTCTTTGATGTTAGTTATTAGCACGTAGTGGCATATATGTTTGTACTTATGTATATTATATAGTTTTAAGAAAATTTGTATCCCACTAATGTTGTTTGACAAACAACCAACCCAACCTAACTACAATATATAAAATATATAAACTCTATTCGCAATATTTTCCAAATACACTCACTCGCAGTACTATGGTATTTATCAAGTAGTATATTATGTTAGATAGAAGAGTAATTTAGACAAAAAGATACTATTGTATGATGATGATAGGCAGGCAGAAAACACTTTCATATTTCTAACACTCACTTCCACTTGTCTTCACAACACTTTACTTTAATTCCCTTTACTTTATTTGATGCAATTGTTTTGTTGTGTGTGTGTATCTATGTAAAAGTTTAGACAACAATTTGGAAAATTTTGTAATATGTAATAGGTACATATATATTTGATTCGTGGTATGTGATGTGTTGTATAGCATTCACTATATAGTACTATGGTATACATGCGAGTGAGCCTAAATGAAGTCACGCCATTCGTTTATGGCATGTGATAAAAATATTTAATGTTTGTTTGAAAATTCACTCTCTATACGAGACCTACTTTTCAAGTACAACATACTATTGTATATATATATAGTGTATAGTATAAGACTACAGATATATATACCTTTTTTGTGTTATATAGTAGTAGTTGGCAATACTAGGCATTGTAACTAACACTTGCATGTCGAAAGTAATTTACCAACTTACTACATACATAGATACTAAGAGAAAGAGTGTTTTCAACAGCTCTACATATTAATTTATATGAGTTTCATACTAAAAAATAATGGGGAAAAAAGCTACATAAAGTTATATTAAATCGTCTGAAATGTCACGCAAACTCTGAGGTTTTTTTCGTCTTAACTAACCATTATTGTATATAATAACAGAACAATAAAAGTAAATTAAAACCTTTTAAATACTTTTAATTGTTTTTGCTATTACAATATTATTTTCCATAATTTCTTAGATATTTTGCACATGTGCTTATAACTTATTACCAGGCCTGTTTTTCCCTAGTGCCAATCAGATAACCAACCGATAACCGATATTTATGACCGAAAAACATATTTATTTCGAACAAATCAAACGATAATGACTGACCACAATATCTACTTGCTTATTAGCTTTTGCATGCGGGAAGCTACTCTACCTATTACCTATTAGAAAGATCTGGAAGAAATTCAAACTCGAAACATTTCCTCCCATAATTCATTCATCTAAAATAGAGATTAAGTTCGTATAAGAACATTAGTCAACGTTTTCAACGGCGTAGCCTGGTACCGACAGAGAGGGGCAGTTGTCCCACAGGGTGTAGATATTTTATTATTTGTTAAAATTGTCTGGAAGATCTAAAGATTTTCAATAGTTAATACGATATTTAGTTAAGAATCTCGAAAAATACTAAAAGGTCGCATTTTTATCTCAGCGGCTACGTAAACAAACAAAATTACAGAGCTTAAAATTTGAAAATTGTTCATACTGAAAATGAAGGAAATAATAGTATATTGGAAATATGTCATTTTTTGAAAAAAAAACAAAATTGAAGACTCATTTCCAAATGTAGAAATCACATTGAGAATCTTTTTAAGCATGATGGTAACTAACTGCAGTGGGGAACGCTCCTTCTCTAAATTGGAAAGAATAAAAAAATAATTAAGAAGTAACATGCTTCAAGAGAGATTAACATAGATTTTGAAGAATTAATTAACCATTTTGCGTATCTCAAATCTAGAAGGGTATCTATTCAATCAACATATATTTTTAAGCACTAACCAGTGAATGCTAATATAGTTACTTTTGTGGATTATATTACAATATCTATTCATTTCATGTGACTGTAAAGAAATCATTATAATATAAATACGGCAAGAGGTTTTTTATGATAATTTTTACGCCTAAACTATCAAATCGATTTTGATAAAAAAATATACCGTTCGATAGGTTTTTATTTGTAGATGTGCCCAATATTTGTTTTTATTGAAATTAAAAGTTTTCTCAAATACAATTATAAGAAAGCCGTAAACATCTACACTCTACACAAACACATGATCTTCATCTCTCTCTCTCTCTTTCCCTCTCTCTCTCTCTCTCTTTCCCTCTCTCACTCATGCAAATAAAGCAATGTTCGTGGGCAAATTTAAGTATGTGCCTAAGCACGGGGGAATTAAAAGAAAGAAGAATTAACGATAATTCAGCCACAGGGTCGTTGTGTCCAATAAGGGTATATAAAAGAAATCTATCTTTATATATAAAATTGTAAGCCTTTTCGTGTCTGTGCACGCTAATCTTAGAAACGTCTTAACCTATTTAAATTCGGTTTTGACTGGTGTATTGTAGCAAGCTTCGTGTAACATTATACATACAGCAAAATATTTTAATTTTCAGACTTTGCAGTCTAAGTTAGTCTTACTTAAAAATATTGTATCTACACATCTGTAATAAGAGTTTTTATTTCCTATAAATTCATATTTGAATAAATCTAGTAATGATAAATTTTATTGTTTCATTATTCATAGATAAACAGCATTAGTTGGGGGAAAAACCCCAATGAACAAATGTTGTTATTCTTTTTTTTTTAACGTTACGCTAATTATATTTTTAATATTTCAATGAATCACAAAAGATTTGATTTTCAGAACGAAACGAGTTGTAAAAGTTTGTAACCATCAATTAAATGCAAATACATTTTTTTTTTACATGTACTATAGGTATACCTATACTAAGCTTTACTTGAATGATGTCTATACAATCGTACAACTGCTCACCACTTCAAAACACTTTAAGTTTTATACTATACAAGTATCTAAAAATATAATCAAAGAAAACTTTGATTTTCTTTTTTTTTTTTGTGTACAGTCAAGAATTTATTTGTTCTCATTTTTTAACTGTTCTGTTCCACACATGTTTTTATACCTTTACTAAACTAGAGTGAATAGATCATATCACTTTATAGTGATGTTTGTAACTTAAAACTGTGAGTCATAGATCCCATAATAGGTACATTTGAATCTATTGTCGAGAATTGATTGATCAAATCAAATACATATATGTAAATTGGTTTCTCAGTCATTGAAATATCAAACTGAAATTTTGAGCAGAAATTTTCTACATTCCAAGAATTAAAGAGGAAATTAGTCGCTTTACTAACAAAAACAAACTTTAATAACTCCAACCTTATATTTATGTAATAGTTGACTTAATAGACAAGTTTAACGAACACAAGCTACTGGTGCAATCGACTCTTGATTTAATTAGGTTAAAATTTGGAAATGTTAAGGGATGTAGTATTTTTTAATAGTTGAGATGGAATTTGGGCACCGAAAAGGGAGGTCCTCATGTTCCCTAAGTTCTTGAAGTAGTCCAAAAGTGATTTACAGCCAGATCGGCTCCACAGAGATGACTTGGTGTACGGACTGTTCCGTTGAGAAGATGTTTGTGGGTCTCCTTTGAGTGTCCAAATCGCAGCCGAATAAATGTACCGCATACCCGTCTCAATAAGTTTGCTGGAAGGGACATTTTAAAACACTTTGGATTGATAACGCCCATCGGATTAATATGAATTATAATCTCCATATATAGATAATATATTCTGTTTCTTAACTAATTCAAAAGAAACATATTTCCTAAACATACATAAGTCTTTATTAAAAATTCCAATTCCTGTATGGACAAGATTTTTATTTTTTCATTTATGATGAGAAAGGTATATAAGCTTCGGTGGAACTGAAATTACCATGTTCTAACTCAGTACGATTTATCTATGCATCTGTAGATGTCTTGAAAGTTGGCGCTGAAATAAATGTTTTGGATTCTAAACGAACTCGTCGAATTCAAGGCCAACTTCTTGTTAAATGCCAAATATGCGAATGAATTCGTTTGTATCTCAAACTACACAATCTACAATACAATATGTTATGAGCTTCAAAATCGTGTGAATGGAAAAGGAATATAGAGAAGAGTATGAGTGAGTGAGTGAGTGAGAGGGAGTCAGAGAGAGAAGAGCAAAAAGCTCTAAGCTTAATAATGTTGGCATGTCTTAGAAGGATTATAATTACTGAGCTTGGATGAGCCGACAACAACAAAATCGAGTCTGATGAGGCTGCTATTGAGTTTAAGTTGATTAGACGGCAAAGATCAAAAATATAATGTCTTTTTATTTATTAAGAGCAGGCCATAGAGCAGAATATTGTAGTATGCACATATGTACTTATATACTTTTCTATATTGGATGCTTGAAATGAAATACGAACTATTGTTTAAGTTCTTGCTTGCTTAGCATACCCGATGGATTCCCGGTCGAATCTTTTCTCAAGCGACGCATTAGTGTCAAAATTCGTTTGAATAATTTTACGAGCTCCACTTCATTGCTTCAATTTCATGGTGATGGCAAATGCTGTTGTTGTTTATTTATTTGTTTCAATTCTTTATTTTGCTCTAGATACACTAATTAGGTTCACGCAATGATCATCGCGATCTGCGAAACCAACGCTTTGCTTGACTTGAATTCACTTGGATTTAAGATTCGAATCTGAAATGTGGTTCTGAATGTGGATGTTAGACACAGCTGTGTGATGATATTAATGTACATTTAGAATCGTTTTTGACTTAACATGGGTGCGGTTCATTGCGTTGTTGCTCATGATTGTCATGGTTCATTGGCGTTTGTGTTGATCATATAGTAGATCTAGAATATATACAAATGTATGTACAATAGTTGCTTAGATCGTCATAATCAATTGCATTGAAATACAGTAAATAACAAAATGGCGTTCTTGACATCGCACTTTGATGCTCAGCTTTAAGTATTTATCTATTGTAGTGTATCTATCTGTAAAATTAAGTTTTGAACTTTGAATTTATTATGTAAATCATTTAGCAAGCAACTATTGCCTTCTAATAATAGTAGTACACGTATAACGTGTTAATGAGTACTATGTACATGCATATATCCGATGAATGAGTATGCGACTCTATGAGAGTATCTTAAGCGTAAGTCGTGCATTTGCTTTACACAATATTATTGTATCTCAACAATAATACAATATAGTATAACCACATGTGTATCTATGAACAAATGAGTTTGAGTTTGAATGTGTATAGAAAGATAGATGCCAGTCTAGCTAAAGCTAAGTTGCTGCGTTCAAGGTTATCCGCAAGCGCTTAACGCGACTCACTCGAACGGCCTGGCCTGCCTGCTTGCCTACTCGACGACTGTCAGCCTGACTAACTGACGGTTGCCTCGTTCGGTTGTTAAGTTAAATAATGACGGTTTTTAATGCTTCGCATGGGAGTCAGATAGTTTTTTTAATTTTATTTCTGTTTTTTTTTTTTTTTGGTTTGTATAAATTTGAACATTTTATTTAAAACTGAAAACTGAAGTTTCAACTCGAATGCATAATGCGTCATTGTGGCACCACATTAATTAGACTCAAGGGCATAATGGAACGGGCGAATAGTTTTCAACAACATTCATTGTTATTTTCAAAATATTATATACAATAACATTTCCATGAAAGTTTTCCGATCTAAAATTGTATCTCTCGAATAAAATAATCATCAGCATCATCATTCATCTTTGTGTGATAGTTAAAAATTTCACGTTTCCTTAACATGCAATATGATCAGTAGATAAGGGTATAACTAGCTGAAAGAAACAAAATATAAAAATCAGCCAAGTGTGAATCGGACTCGCACACGGAGGAAGATTTTTTGCCCCAAAAATGAATATGCATTTATTATGAAATTGACAATTGATTTGACTTATGTTTAGGGTAGAATCAGTATTCATACTGCATATCAACATTGAGATAGGGAACTGTGAAAAATATCTAAAGCAAAAGTGAAATATTCAAATATTCGGACGGCGGAAGTTTAGTAATATTGTCCCGTTAGCACCCTTTGGGTACGGAACCCTAATAAAAGCCAGTACCCGCCCTGGTAATCCTAGGATCATAAACATTTATATGGTTGGTGAATATACGTTAGAAACTTATAGTGTTCAAATTTCAGTTCGATATAACAAAAAATAAAGTTTTTCGACAAATGTGCAGCTAATGGTAAACAGATAAATTCGTGCAAAATTTCAGCTCTCTAACTCAAAAACCGAGGGACTAGTTTGCATACATACAGACGGACAGACGGACATGGCTAGATCAACACGTCTCATCGAGCTTATCAAGAATATATATATGTTTTGGGGTCTCCTTCTGTGTGTTACAGTATATAGTATTATAAGAAGAAATCTAACTGTGATCTTACCAAATGTTATACGACATATAGTACTTTATATTTATATATATATAATAGGTTTATTTATCTTCTAGTCATTGTATGGTTTGGAATATGTATTGGGTATAGAAGTACGTTCTAAAGGATTTTTTGTTTTAAGTATTGCCCATTGCTAGCTATGACTTATCCGGCAATGCAATGATTCTGCGTCAATAAAACTGTTCGTCTATGGTGGCCAAGAAAACATCATTTCAATTTTTGATACCTTCAATTGAAGTGAAGCGTAGTCCCGTACGTGCGTTTTGCAGCTACCTGAACAAATGTTAGTGCAAGGTCTGGTAGCTATATCTTCTAATGACTGACGATGGATGGTCCCGTTGTCTTAAGAAGCTTTTAGTCAAAGGAACTAATTGCCAAGCTTTAACGAAGTACATTTCTGAGAAGACCGAGAAGCCCTAGGCCTCTGGTAAGCTTAGCCCACCGTTGCTTATAGTGTCCAGATCACAATAGCTGTGACAAATATTCTGTATGTGCATACATGCAATATAAAAAAGAGACCATAAAAAATTCTCTAAATCTATTCTGTGAAAATGTAGTTACAGAGATTTTATAAACGCATAGTATGCATATAGTTACATAAACATAACATGTTTGCACTCATTAAATGATTCTACAAATTTTATTTTTACAGCACAAAGCTTCGTTATATGTACTATGTAAATACAATACGTACATCGTTATTCTACAATATGATGTGTAGGTAGATTTTAACAACTGGCATAGAAACAACAGAAAAGTCCAACTCAAAGTCAAACAACATTTTCATAGTTCCATTTGACTGCATCGTATAATAAAACCCTGACATTACTCAAATAATTACTGTCGTAATATTGTTAAATTTTCTCAGAACTCTGTAGTACAAAAGCATTATTGTATTTGTACTACAAATGCATAAAAAAGATCTTTATAACATCAGGCATCAGAGATTCATTATTCATATTTGGATAAATTACATATCACAATTCCATTATTTTAAGCAATAGTTTAAGGACTTGGAATCATTCCGATGTCATACCTTGAATACTCAAATAGTACCAGGCAACCGAACCTTGCTCGGGTATCGTCTTATTTCAGAAAATATACGAAGATACGAATCACATTTATATTACTGATTAAATACATTAATAACCAGAAAGAAGGCTATCATTGCATCCAAGCTTCCTTTCTTAGCATCAGTAAATTCTCTCTGTTAGAGTTTGAGTATCAAATATGATTACTGTTTGAGTAGCACTTTTATTGTACAATTACTCTTTATAAGTTTGTCATTTAATGTGGGTTTGTATGGGAGGTACCCCTCCTGGTAACCCTAGGTAGGTTGATGGATATTAATAAGAAACTTATAGTGTTCAAATTTCGGTTCGATAAGTTAAAAACAAACAAACTTTTTCTAATAAGAACATTTATTTATTTATATATTTTTGTATGGAACTCGTCTCATCGAGCTGATCATAAATATATATACTTTATGTGGTCTGCGATGTCTCCTTCTGTGTGTTGCAAACTTCATGACAAACTCACTCCCGTGAGAAGTATATAAATCAAGATATGCAGTGTCTTTTAAAATGACATTCTCAGACGGGAATGCAAATCACATTGTATTTAATGCATATGGCAACTCTGCACCAGTAAACACATGACCACAAATTTCTCATCTGACAACCATGCCATGTGTCATCTCACTTGCACACCTTGATTTTCCAATTTTTAAGCCCCAGTAATAGGTGAACAAAACAAAAAAAAAATATCAGCAAAATCGGTAGAGCCGTTTCCGAGATATATAATATATATTTATGTGCAAGAATTGCTCGTTTAAATATATAAGATACTAGCGTTGCCAGGTGCACGTTGCTACCCCCACAACATGGTGTTAGTGCATGATTTTTGTAGTCAATATTCTTGTCATAATTATTTGCTGCCAACATTAAATTGGTTTATTGAACACATACTTATTGGACATCCATTTTTACATATGTACACGTAGATATAGATAAAATTATTTTGTGTTATTTACCCAAATTTTTATAATATTTTGTGTTTTTAGGTTCCAGTTTAAAAGAAACATTGGAAAGATGTGGATCCGGAAAAAAATACCCAATATAATTGACACTTATAATGAAAAAAATGGAATATATCAATATGTAATTCCAATTTATGGAAATGTTGTGAAAATAGTCAAACATCTAACTTTGATCATAAATGAATCTTTCATATAATTCACATAAGGTGATTTTAAAATCATATTAGAGTAAAGTTTCCTCAGGAAACTATTAATAAAAACAATTCAGATTAGTTTACATAATTTTTCGACTAGTAGTGCCGATTTGTATGGGAACTCTTCCAATTCAGCTTTCAACTCAATAGCACAAAAAAACTTAGGAGACATAAAAGGGGGCCCTACAAAAAAAATATAAACATTTGTATAAACTTACCCGACAATTGAGGTGTGAATTCATTGTGAATGGCAACTCTGCCAATTTAATTTAAATAACAATTGATTGACAGTAAATAAAAGTATGAATAATAAATTATTTCTTGCAATTTCTTCACTTATTTCAATAAATTTACTTCTTCTCCCTTTTTGTTTGCACTCAACTAGCAATTACCTATGTTATGCACACGAGCATAGCTGATTTACGAAGTTCGTATAAGTTTACGAAAATACAAGTTGCGTATGATTTACGTTTTCTTGAGTACCCATAATACTTATATTATTGCGTATGCGATTCTTCTTGTCACGCTAATCGTTTTCATATATGAACATACAATTTATGGGGTCCAACACTCATTAATTAAAGCTGGGCTGTTCAACCAGCGGCCCGCGGACCGCATGTGTCCCAAGTGAAATCTCAATGCGGCGGCGACTGAAGTGACAACAGAGAAGAAACTAAAATTTCTTTGGCTCACTGCTCAGCGCTTTTTTGCTCGCAACTGAAGCATACTACTAATATGCAAGGTATTAAGAATAGTCATTATGAGGTAGAAAATCTGTATGATCTCATATATGTACATACATACATGCATATGTGCAGGGCATAATAAAACTATAGCAATTGCATCATCATCAACAAACACCAGTAGCAGCAAATGCTACAGAACACACTAACAACTGACAACAACAAAAACAACATTAATATTGATACTGTTAAATGTATTTGTACTTTTATTATTTAATTATCTTTGAATGCGAATTTGCTTGTTATTCATTAACAATTTCAATATATTTTTTTTTTTCTTATTTCTGTGTTCCTTGTTTGTAAAAAAAAATAAAATACAATGATAAAAAAACTTTTCATAATTTTATGCACATTTTTAATTCAAGGTTAAATTGATTTCCCAGCAAAAAACCCAAAGAATTAAAAAGGAAATCAAATTGTATCTCACATGCAATACTATACACAGATGTAAGAATGTATACATGTACTAGGTATATTTCTGCAAATAAAGAAGAATATGTATCACGAGAAACAAAAATTAACCAGAAGAAAAATAAATAATTAAAATTGCAAATCGTGTGAAATTTTAAACAAAATTTGTTTCAATTTTTTTCTTTTGTTATTATTTTTTCCTTCATTTAAGAATACAATTTAAAATCTGCTGACGTCATTGGTTTCGTCAGGCAGTTGTCAATGATGATGTTGATGATGAAGATCTGAGATGAGATGATGATCTGTTTTGGAAAAGCTAAAGATGATTTTAATTGAATTCAAATTTAAATAAAAAAATTGAAAAAAAAAGGAAACCAGTTTCTGTGAAATTAGAAATTTTATTTATGAGAGAAACCAACAAATTTCTTCTATGAATACATTCTACAGTAGTTGAGTCATAACATATTCACGACATTGGAAAGTCTTATGACTAGTAAGGTAATGAAACTTTTGGCAGAAACTTCAAAGAAGGCAAGCTTTTCATCATTGAATGAATATTAAGAGAAATTAGTTAAAAGTCTAAAGGGTTCACTAGAACATTTAAAATCATGTGTCATTCTTATAGACAATGTTAAGAATTAAAAGAAATTAGGAATTTTAAATAATTAGACATAATATAAGAAGTAAATAGTAAAACGAATATAATTTTATTTTTAATTATTATTTATTCCAAAAGATCTATTGATCATTAAAGTTATTTTATGCAAGTGTTTCTAAATTTAAAAAGTTAAGATATTGGAAACTGGTTTCATCATATTCAATAGCATCACCAAATTCACTCATGTGACCTCTCTTCCAAGCACATTCCTTCCCTCTTCACCTCTTAGACTTATAAACGAGCGACTAGAGACTCATGTCTTCTTTAACCAGTTGTCGTCATCATATTCGCTCTAATAAATTCATCATTATCATCATCATCATCGTTGTGGTGTCATCTCCATTCGAATTAAGAAATTATTCCATTTTTCTTTATTTATGCAATGCTGTAAAATAAAATGAAGTAAATTGTATAGAAGAGTCCTACTGGTTACTACATGCTTCAATTAACTGTAAATAAAAGAAAAATTATACGAAAATAGTCAACGAAGCGTAAATGGTTTGGTCTTCTTCTCTCTCCACCACTTATATTTATTTTTTTCCCAATTAACACTTGAAGTTTCGTTCCTGGTTTTTTATTGTAATTTGTTGTATCTTTATAGAGTCAACATGATGACAATGCTCTCTTCTTCTATCAAGCAATCAACATAAGTTCATTTTGTACAGTTTTTTTTATCTTTTTTGTTTTATATGGAAATGAGCGAAGATGTGAACTTGCTTTGCACCCCTCTGTAATAATAAGTATGAAGAAAATATGTTACGCAGCATTTTTATTTTATTTCCTTCTCTCATTTGTGTTTGTCGTCGTCTTCGTCTTTTCGTATCGTTTCGATTCATTTTTTTTTTTCGTTTTTGTTGACTTGGCAACAGCGTAACGGTTCTACTATAGTATCCGCAACACGCGCTCGACACACACACACACATATATATATTATATATACATAGAAGCTCCAACGATTGCTTCTTGCTCTCCTCGTAGTTACAAAAGAACTTTTTTTTTTTTATTGATAAGCAGCAATTACGTTCAGGGTCTCTCTAATAGAATGTGTGCGACAAGGGGTGTGTGAGTGGGTTGTTATCGAAGGATAGTAGAACAAAATTTCAATTTAGTTAAGTTATTATGTTATCACGTGTTTTTCCTTTCTCATATTTTTTATCACTTAAAAAATTCACATGACTTTCACAATTAAAAATTATATATTTTATAGTTAAAAATTTTCCACTTAAGAAATGTTGATACGCCCGCAATTTGTATAGGAGAGAGAAAAAGACTGACTATATATAAAATCACAGTGAGTCCCCGTCTCGCTCCCACATAGGTTGCAGTACGTCAGATGATGAATAGAAAACAAATTGTGTTAAACCATAGTTGGTTGGTTGATTCGTTGGAAATATAGAAACACTACACATATAAAACTAAACTTAAAAAAAATTCCAATAGATTTCTTCTTTAATGTCGATGAGAAGAAAAAGCTGCCAGCCAGCCACTCACTCTAATAGCAGCGTTAACAAAAACGCGGCCAACTTTGTCCACTGTGCAGCTGCAAATGACGTTTGAAAACAAAATACATAGGAAACTAAGCGTAGAAACGCGCGCGCTAAACACAAACGAACACCACATAAGCACAAGCAGTACCAGCACACGACGAGAAGAGAGTAAAAAAAAAAACTTAACGAAGTCATCGTCAGCTGCCGAAGCACACAACATAGCAACAACAACAACAGCAGTCACACAGAAAAGCGATAGCCAACAGTTTCGTTCGTTAGAACTTTCACATGTATTTGTGCGTCTTGTCTATGTGTGTGCTGAGCAAGCACAAAACATTTTTGTGTCGTCGCTGTGTGTGTGCCTCGCCTCGGGAGTGCGAGAGCTTGCTTATATGTGAATGTTGGTTGGTGTTGAACGACGACGACGCCGACGACGTCGAAAGCAAGCGATCCGCGTGTTTCATAATTTATGACGAAGCTACAGGAGGAAAATTAAAGAGCTTTTTTTTTCATCATTACGAATAATATTTGGGTGAATACTATTATTTGAATGAAATGAAAAAAAGTAAAATAGAAAATGGCGTTAGTGTTTCTTTTTTTTCTGAATGTAATATGGAATATTAGATGATTATAATGATGAATTTTACTAACACAATTTGTATGTCTAATGAAGTTTTATGTTTGTAGGGTATCCTTTCGAGTGTGATAAGTTTAAGAGCGCAGTTTTAAAGTTTCATATTATTTTTTAAACGTGGCAAATAATTGCGTAATACATTTTCGCGCGTTATCGACAATGCTGTCAAAAATGTGTCATCATCGTCATCCACAAGGCGAGCGGTCAGTCTGACATAGTCGTCAATTGTGCTGCTGAGCAAAGTTCCGCTTGGTATGAGCACAGTAATTTCAATTTTATTTTTAAACATTTACGTAACTCATCATAATCGTTCTATATTGTATGATTCATATATTTATTTGTTCTTATTATTTTTTTTTCTACACAAACGAGAGAAACGCGCGTTGAATTGAAAGTTCACTAAATCGAAACAAGCAAAATCCAACAAAAACCCAGGCAAGCGAATATTTCATCGTAATTGACAACTAAATTTTATATGTACGTATAAACTACATATGAATGAACGTATGTATGTAAAACCACCACCACCGCGCTGCGCTACTACTTCTTGTTTGAGTTTTTGAACAACGACGACGTTATTCGGTCGTTAGCAACAATGGAATATTTTATTTTCTGTACTTAGCCCAGTTGCTTATTTTTTTCTTTTTCTCTTTTAGCGCTGATGCGCAGAACACAACCGTACGCGACGAGCGACAGCGAACGAATGAATCGCACAATCGAAAAACGCGCGCTTTGTTCCAAAAAACCTGAATGACGACGAAGTTTTTTTGCAGCGAACAGCAACGTGAGCTCAAAGCGACAAAGCCACATTTTCAGCTATCTCGTTTTGTCAAGTGGGTACGTAGCCTCACATACACACGTACACACACTATACACGCGCAGAGGAATGGTGGGGAACTCAAGTGTGTGAGATAAAGCTTTTTTGTAGTTTAAATAATTTTTTTCTGGTTTGCTTTTTGTTGCTATGTCGTTGACACACATTTTCGGTAGCTGCGCTGCGTTGCTGCGCCATTGTAGTTTTGTGTCTTTCGTCTCGTTGTAGCTTTGTAAGTTATGTATTGTAGCTGAGAGCGAGCATAGAGAGTAATCGAGTAATCGGTCGGTCAGTTGAATTTCTTGTATTTTCCCCTCTCAATATTGTTGATTTTATTTTACTAAGAAAAAGTTAATACCAATTATAAAAAAATAATTCCTAGATTCATTCATTTGGGTTTTCCATACAATTTTCTTATTGAAATGAGAAATTATAGATGCATACTTAGATGAAGGAAGTTTTAATATGAATATTAATTAGTAGGAATTGATTTTCCATAAAACAAATTCATGTTTCAAATAGTGATCAGAGGTTTATTAAATATGAAAAAAATATATATGTATGTATGTATGTATCTCTGGAAATGAAAAAATATGTATATTTTAAGTTTTAAATCACTTGCTTGAATAACAACTTTTCTAAGCTACAAATCTATGGATGAATATTATCTCATCATCATTTACACAATATAGTATTTTTGTGAAAAGATGTCAACTACAATCTCATGATCCCGTTTGCTCCACATAAAATTGTAACCACATTGCGACACATTCAAACAAACAAACAAACTTGCTCACAAGCACACATACCTACATGCATATGTACATAAATACAAATGTAATGTAGCTTTGTACCCATATAGGGAAATAGGTTTGCATGTTGTACATAAAACAAAGTGCAAACAATATGAAAACTAGGTTATTGGCGCAAATGTCTATAACTGCCCCTCACTCACTCACTGCCACAGTGTTCTCTTTATTTTTTTTCTTTCGCTTGCTGTTTCCTTCAATTCAACACAATGTGGTGCATGTGTCATTGTGTGCTTTGGTCGGTCGCTTAAGCACTATTGTGGCGTTCTCATTCAATTGAAAATTAGGCTGATGTTTAATGTACAATTAATGCAGGTTGCATGCACACACATCATCTCTCACATATTTATGCATGAAAATAGACTCATAACTTAGAACAAATTACCATTAAAAATAAGAGTTTTTTTGTCAAAAGTTTTTTCTTTTCATATAAACAAAAAAGCTTTACAAACTTCTAAACCAGTTCAAACAACAAGATATGAAACATACTGTAATCTGGCTCTCTTGTGCCTTGAGCGACGCCTCTTTCCGACATCTCTTTCTGAGTTATTCATACACTTTTTGGTTCCGATGACGACATTTTCAATGGAGCACACTCTACACTCTTCCTTATTGTATTTTTTTTTATTAAGAAATTAAAATGGAGAACGCAAACAAAAAAGAGAAAATATAATAAGATGCATTTCTCTTTTTTTATTTCTTTATTTTGGGGATTTATGGCTTCTTATTTTGCATTTAATGTTGCTTTTTAAGCGTTTTCCTTTTTTATTTAATTTTCTATTTCATTTTAAACCAAACACTTCATTTACCATAATTATGTTGGTGTAAATCTTATTTTTTTTTTTTAATCTGTAAATTTTTAAAATACATTCGAATTATGTGTTTTGATGTTTGTTCATTAAAATTTTCTTGTGGTTTTGTATCTGTGTACAGCAATTTGCTTTTGCTGTTACTGTTGCTGCTGTTGACTAGTTTGAAAACCGGTTTACAATACTAAAAAATAAATAAAAAATAAGAAACCAAAGCGAGTAAAAAATAAATAAAAATCTCATAGAGAAGAAAGCGGATTTGAAGTGAACTAATGGGTTCTTAGACACAGGCTGCGGAAGGGGAGGAAGACGAGAAGATAAGTTCTTTTTAACACACAAAAAACTTAGAAGAAAAAAGCACAAAAGTAAAGAAGAGGAAGAGTATGCCTGAGAGAGAGGAAGCACAAGAGAGAGTGTAAGTGTGAGAGAGGAGTGAGTAACTGGGTTTGTGATACAAACAACAAACTTCTTCTTCTTCGTTTCGTTTATATTAGCTTTTTTCTTTTCTTCTTCTTTTGCGTCTTATTCATTTAAGCTTTAATTTGTTGTTGTTGTTGGGCAAGTTGGATTCTTATACATAAGTCTGTACATAAATACACACATTATTCCAAGATATAAAGCTCAAGCATTTGGAATTCTCAATTTCCGTAACTAATTACATACACAGAAGAATTGCATATTTTTCCTTATTTTTTATTGTATCACAGAAGAAGATTCATACTTATATGTATGTATACGTATACATATAGTATATTATATATTATTATGGATGAACATTGTATATAGAACAAAATAATTAGCGTTTGTCACGCTCATGGTGACTAAACTAACAAATTTTGAGTTGTCACGTCATGCAATTGTTTTGTGAGCGCATTCAATAAATTTATTTGTACATGTATGTACATACATTCATATGTTTGTATGTGTCTTGTAAGTGTGTGTCATAAGTCATAGGCGTAGTTAGATTCTACATCCAATTACATATTTCTATCAGGGATTTACTATCGACATTTCATTACCAATCTTATTCTTTACCTGTCCAAAGCTGAAAGCCTTATATGAGTCCATACCAGCAGTACCCTAAATCAATACCACAAAATTGAAGGCAATAACTGTTAAATAACTTGAAAATACATATAAGTTCATAAAGCAAAAGTTTATTTCCCAGTTTCAGGTCTCATCTATATCTATATCTTCTATATATAAATAAAATCGTAAGCATTTTTCTGTCTCTCCACGCTAATCTCAGAAACGGCTTAACCTATTTGAATGCGGTTTTGACCGGTGTATTGTAGCAAGCTTCGTGTAACATTTAGAGTTTATTTTGTCGAAATCGATCTACTAAATCGAAAGATATTAATCAAAATCGACCTACAAAAACAATAGATATTTATTTTTGATTAAAAGTTGCCAACTTTTTGCGCTTTGTTACCAATTTTTTTGTCAATTTTGACTGTCTTCTTCTTTGGTTACGCGGCAACATTACACAGCTGATGATGGAGGAAACTAACTGTTATACTAATAAAATACCATGCTCACGAAGTTGGAGGCACAGCTAGTTGTTTTCTAAAACTATGCCATAGATAGGCAATCATTAGAAAGGTTTACACTTTAGTATTAGTTTTCTAAATTCCGAAAAATTTTAAAACAATACTATTTTAAAAGATCATTGCTTGTTGTGATGAATAAGAACTAAGCAGACTAAGACATAGAACACATTACTCCCCATTCCAAATAACATACATAAGTATTAGAAGTACCACAACAATGTAGTACCATGTCATATTATGTGGTCTTTACATTATTTGCCCTTGAATGTTACATCAAAGTATTGAACTGCTACCCCTATAAGTCGCCTTCTATTGCCAATCAACTAAAGCAAACAACTTGTTTTCGACACAAATAGAATACAATTTAATTGGAAAGATACATTCATACTATGTACTACGTACATATGTGATTGTTCATATGTAAACCTCGTATGTGTCTATATAGTAAGTATTACTATATGAATGTATGGATATTTAAGATTTGTGCTTGGTTGGTCAGTTTTACTGATTGCTCATTGCGCAAAAAAATACTGACTTATTGTTGCTAATGGTTAGAATGACGGAATGAATGATGGATGCAGGGAAAGAGGAGTTTCTGCCCCACAGACCCATGCATATGAGTGTGTATATATGTACATTAAACTATTGCTGATAGTTTCTGTTACTCATTGCACAATTACTCGTCAAATTGTTTTTGTTTTCATTTCAAATCATTTGTTTTCTTTATTCTTTTTTCATGTTTTTGTTGAACAACAAAAATATAATAATATCAGCAGCAATAGCAACAGCAACAAAACTACACAAATCCATACAAAAGATACAAAAATAAACAAATCATTTTCTTTGAGTCTCATTTGGTCTTTTACCATAGTACACACAATAGAAAAACTTTGAGTATGACTTTGTTTTGTGTTGATTTTACTTTACTTTGCTTTGCTATGTTTATTTCAACTTAAAATTCAATTTTGGTCTTTGGATACTAGTACATATATACAAATACAAATGCATATACATGTGTGTGTGTGTGTGTGTGTGTGTGTATACAAATATTTGTTTTTGCATAACTATGGGTTGTTGGGGGGTTATTAAGTGGAAAACCTTGAAATGCACACGAGTGACTAATTGGATGGAAATGATAGATGACACACAATTTTAGATAGTTGTAAATCAAATGATTTTAAACGCATTTGTGATTTGTGATTGTTATGCAGTCATAATTCTATATTTTATTAATTATACGTATGTATATCATATCAGCAAGGCTCTAATGATCATCAATGATACATAATTTCTAATCTGTAAACTGCAATTCCATAAATGATTGCAATTCTGTGAAATTGAAAATTTACTGATAAGGAAATTTATTTCATTGAATTTTTTTATCTACTCAAAATTGAAAACAGAAACTGAAATTCTTAGTTGTCTAGACAATATAACAAAATATGCTTATCTATGCATATGTAAGAAAATATGAGTAACACATTCAGTACATATATTATGACAGACAGTATATACTCCATACATACTTTGCATTAAAACTCTATAAAGTTTGTAATAAATAATGTTAAATGAATTTATTGTTGCTAAGTACATCATTTTAATGCTTCCTGCTGATTCCATGCGAAATACTCCTTTAGTTTTGGGGATTTTGACATGAAATATTGGTTTTTTTAACCGATTTTAAAAAAGGAGGAGGTTATCAATTCGTTACCTCAGAACTTTTTCTAGGTGAACTGATTTTAATGATTATTTTTTTAATTGAAAGCTGATGTAAGTAAATTTGATCAAGATCTGTCCAGTAGTTTTTATAATGCACGTTCCATTTGCGTTACTTAAAGTAGGTTTTTCCTTTGTTAAAATTTTGTACTTTATTCTATACATAACTATCATCACCATCTGTCCTCCATAGTCCCCTTTAGTGTTCGAAGTAAAGAACTGAAATTTTATATGGAGTCTCTCATCATTTTTTGCTTTACAAGGATCCTGCGTTTCAGTCAAAACAATTCGTTTACTGGCAGTCATTTAATGATGATTCTGTCTCTCAAAGAGTCTCTTATTTAAAAATCAGTAGATTAGTCTAAGATACTTGGATCTATAGAACTACTATGAACTATGAGCCTGAGGTTTATACATAATTTCAGACAAAAACATATAATGTGGCTATGAAAACTTATTTGATTGGGAAAAGCATATAGCATAGAAAGTCCAATGACCAAATATTTTCTTATACTTTCTTATAGTTTATTGATGTAAGAGATAAGCGTTGCCAGTCTCATTGAATTTTGTGTATTGTATTGTATTATTCTGGCAACACCAATGAATATTCTAAAGTATACACACATACATACATACATAGTATATTACATCCAGGTTGTTAATATTGTATGAAAGTCCTTGAACTACTTGAACACTTTCTACTGTTTCATAACTAAAAATAATTAAAATATAATAATAAATTGATCCAATAAATACAATATTTACAAAATATACAAGTAATTATACTTACAGCATACACATTTTTTAATTCTTTTGTTGTATATTTATTTTTTATACATTTTTTAATTGAATGTTTTAATTTTTTTCTTTATTATTAAGCAATTTTTATAAAATTGTTTGTAAAAACCTCGTATTACAAATAAATTGTTTGTTAATATTTATCACAATAGAAACATATGTATGTATATTGAAATTACTCTAGAAACTCTATGAATTTGGCGATAGTACTACGTGTGCGCGTCTGAAGTCAGCGAAAGAACTTTGGCGAATGCCCAAAGTGACATTGTTTGGCGCATTTCATTTGTAATCATACGAAAATATATACATATGTATGTATGCATGTATATAATGCTCTATATATACATATATTACACTTGACACACACACACATTTACATTTACCAGATACTATATATAAGATTGTATATTGCAAGTGTGGGTCACCAGCACACAACAGCTAAACAGCAAACCATTTGGTATGGAAAAAAATTGTTCGTTTTATCGGGTACAAAGAAAGAAAGAAAAGAAATTCAACAGAACAAAAAGTATCGCACGATGTGTAGAGGAGGTCATCGTTTTGTAGGTTCGTGAGTTCGTATGGTACATCGTTTGCTCCACTATGCGTCATGGGTTTATGGCCAGAATGCGCAGACCCAGTGGCGTGTTACGCTTTTAACTGTAGACGCCCCTAAATGTGGCATGGCATACAATAAAATTTTTATAACGCCACTGAAAACTTTTGGCAGCGAACTTTCCGCGCAATTGGAACAGATTCCATTAGTAGAAAAAGCTTTACTTGCAACCTCAATATGTTAACTTAAATACACCTCATAATTAGAATTGGGTAATGGATCTATTGATACTATTGTATTTTAGAATAGGTAACATTTTTCTTAGCTTCTCAAAAAATGTGTTTCAGCAGTCAGTATTCCAATGATTATATAATGAATACCAACATTGAGTTTTCCTGAGAAATATACAAAAATTATAAACTCAAATATTATACATACTACATAGTTTTCGACACGCTGTTGCCATCAACTAAACAAATGCATTTAGGAAATGATTACAAAAGAAAAATACTAAAAGCAACAAATAATGATGATGATGATGATAATGATGATGATGACGATGTTGTTGATATGTATAAGTCACAAATGCAATGCGTAAAAGAAAATATACTCGTACAAACATAAAAGAAGCGGAAATTGCGTTTTTCTTGAAAGCCAAATGTTAAAACATAAAATTACGACACACAAATTATCACCATATAAACCCCGATTTGAACGAATTGTGCAGTGAATGAATGAATGAATGAATTGATGAAGAGAGGGGAAGATATATGAAATAGGTTTACTGCGTTGAATTTTTCTTTTCTTTTTTAAATAAGAAAAGCACATAAACAAAGCAAACGCATATTGAAATTTCTTTAAATTGAGAAAAACCGTACTTCAATTCACTTGAGTATATGTACGTATATCAAATCTAAAAGTATCTACGCAGTTATACATATACCAATGCGTACGCAGATACAGGAATATGCAAGTATATAATATGTTGTACGTCATCAATTCAATTTCTTAGAACTTGTCTTTGATGGCCTTGTGCTCCTTTTGCGTCGTCAACACACATTCATCGTCATGCCATCTGTAAGTTGTTCACCAACAACAACAACAACAACAACATTAGTTTCCTCACCCTTATCAAATCAAAATGCACTCACCATACTATAATATACTATATTGTATCTGAATCTATGTAACTTCCCCTAACTACGACCGACAGACCCTCGTTTGTTCGGCTGACAATTCATTGCGCCTTCCAATTCTTATCAGCTTATATACCATACCATACCATACCATACCATACCATACCATATTACGCTTTTTAGCATTGTCTATCTTACTTAAGCATGCATGAATGTGCAATGGCATTTTTTAGATACAATTTCATTTCTGCAAGACACAAACTGTTTTTGTTTGTTTTTACTTTGGTTTTTTTCTGCTGCGCACAGCGAATTCCATCACTTTGGTGGTTTAGATACAATATTGGTGGTAGTGGTGATGTTCGCGTGTTCTCAACATTGCTAATGGTGATAGTAGGGGTTTTTTTTGGGCTACAGATACTATTGTATTGTATCTTTATGCAACCTTTGCAAACTCTGCATGTATCTTTTCCGTTACGTTACACATTTAATTCTAATGCTTTCTTAAGGAAATTTACTTTTGTTTTTATTTTAAGGAATAAAAAAAAATGTTGATGTGCGTATTTATGAATCCATGCGTGTACTTATGTCTCAAGAAACGAGCTTGTTGTTGAAAGCATCGTAAGTGGATATACGTAGATATCTTACTTACGCATGTATGTCAGATACAGAAGTTTAATTATAAGACAGAGATCGTTGATTGACAACTTCATCACGTGTTTTGGTACGTGTGCAATCTGCACCCTGTTGAGCTTTTGGTGCAATGCACTTATATAAATAATATAAAACTAAAGCCTGACATTTTTTAAAGCAATCAAAAAATCACCTTATCCACATGTGCTTAATTTTTGGCAGACACTTTACAATATTTATTTTCTGTATTAATTCCTAACTCAAGTAACTTGCCTTATAATGTAGAAATCGCTAGATTTAGATCATGTGATCTATATCAGAAATGGAGAACCCGATTTCTCAACAAAAATGTTTCTTAAAACCATGATGTGCCACAAAATGTGGGTCAATGACACGCGTGCTAATTATTCGCCAATATATAGATCAACAGTGGCTTGTAAAAATGAGTAAATGATTGTGACTTACACATTTTGGTTTGTGTGAGGCAAACGGCTCAATAGAAAATTAAAATCATAGATCATAAGTAAAAGATTCCTAAAGTCCCTTTAGCGAAAAATGAGTTGCAAGATATATAAAAAATAAAAACCAAGTGTATTTACTCATTATATATTTTAGATTTCTGTCCAAAATCCCTTGTTTTTATATCAGTACTCATGATCAGATGGGTACTGTGAATATTATTCCATTCATGCTGCATCCTCCCTTACAATAAATCTTCCATGGTGGGCGCTCTATGTGATTTTGT
The DNA here is from genome assembly GCA_037043315.1 of Amiota communis. Classification (NCBI taxonomy): domain Eukaryota; kingdom Metazoa; phylum Arthropoda; class Insecta; order Diptera; family Drosophilidae; genus Amiota; species Amiota communis. The sequence continues at coordinate 1,709,783 of JBAMAV010001386.1, read as the reverse complement.
AAGCCTCCCCTTCTTCAATGATCCCAGATTTTCGCTGGGATTAAAATCTGTGCTTTCACGTAATATGTAACTCTGACAGTTAAATCTGGGTTTCACGTGCATAATGCTTTGGGTCATCATGTGGCTGGATAATGTCTTCAAGTTTGGGATCCGGAACGGCTACACAACGTCGTTTAAAAAATGCGTTTCTGGTCTTACTTTGTTATGGGACCCATATACTAACTTGGGGATCTACTTTTTGGCGGGCACAATATCCTACGGTAAAGTATCCGCCATTATGCCTGGAACTTTCCTTTTTTCCTCCATAGATTCTTTAAAAAAAAAAAAAAAAATAGTGACTTAAGGAATCTTTTACTTATAATCTGAGGCAGGGATGTACAACTCGTGGACAGCGGGCCTCATGCGGCCCAAGTGAAGTCTAAATACGGATGCTTTTAATGCGGCCCATGAATCCAAAAAGGTAAGACAGCCCTGATTTAAGGAATACCTGATATTCACAAACCAAAATTTATAAGAGTCACGATCATTTACTCATTTTTGCAAGCCACTGTATATGATATATGTGTACTTACTTATAATTAAAATGGAATTCCATGAAGATATTGTCATTGTCTGAATGAATGGCGCCATAAGAGTTTTGGAAGACTTTTGGATGTATGAAGTTTGTTTAAAATGTGGTTTTACGTATTGTATTAGTCCGATTGGTGTTATTTTTTCACTGCCCGATAAGTATCTGTACTTACATTAAATGAGAAAATTAAACTATATGTGAAGTATATATTTTAGGAATGGGAAGAGCGCCGTTGACTTTATTCTTTTGAACACTTCTCGTGTGTGCGGAGCAATTTGATTTTGGTTACAAAAAAGAAATAAAGGATTTTAATTGCATTTTTTTTTATTTAAGTAGAAACAAAATTTACTCAAGAGAACAAACAATACGCTTACCATATTAAAATTTCATTTTTATTTTCTCTTATATTTTTTTTTTTTTTGTTAAGTGCAACAAGTTTTACAGTTGAGTTGATTTGCGTTGAGTTGAGTTGAGTTGAGTTGTAAAAGCCCACATCCGAAATGTGCATAATAAATTTTAACGTTGGGACTTTGTTTAATTTATTATTTCATTTTCTGTTTTTGACTATTTCTGTTCACTTTGTTCTTTTGTTGTAACCAGGGCAAAAGCAAACATTATTATGTCCAACATGAGTATGTCGGAAGACAAAGGTTAACCCGCTTCCGAAAATTCAAAATGCACACAATAAAAAAGCAAAACAAGAATAAAAGAAATGGTCGAAAAATACAGTAGAAAATCCATAAAAGCGTGAACATCCAAATAAAGCCAAGTTAATAAAGTGTTGCCGCATAACCCGCATGAATATGCCGTTAAATCGTACTGGAATCGGATGGACACCATCAAAAGGGAGCATGTACAAGAATGAATACAATACGGTTTACTGTGCCATGTTGACCGCATTTACATGTGAGTGACTGCATTCAGATACATACTCCATACATACATACATACATACATATGTAGGTAGACATAAAAGTGTATTTACGAGTATCTTGCTAAAGAGCTGCGGAGTTCAGTAATGGCTAAAGACGACGAATATGATGATTACTCAAAAAAAAAAAAAAAAAAAAAAATAAGACTAACAAGGCTAACTTTGGTCTCACCAATTCTTTAATACACTTCACTACACTTACATACAATTTATTTTTTATAGTTTATAGATACTTTTACTTTAAATTGTCTAGCATATATTGTTATAAGCTAAAGCCACTCTCTCTCTCTCTCTTAAGTATTAAAGTTAAGAGTATTTTATTTCGATTATTGTAAAAGCTGACAAAACGAAGAAGGAATGAACATATGTAAGTACATGGATCTATGCAGTAAAAGGTTATTCACACTCGAAGTGTCTTTTGATAGTATCATAGGAGTTACGACCTCTCACATGTTAAGCTCCAGGGTGGATTGGAAAGGGTCCAGTTAAAAAAGTATAGCTCCTTCAGGTAATGAATTTTACCTTATTTTGTACATAAATAAAGTCACTTCTGGATCCGATTGATCGATTGATCCATTGTTCTAATGCTTAAACTTAGTCTAGTCCACACAATCCTATAGTAATTTGAAGATGAACTTATTAAAATTGAAGCTTATATGGTGGCTATGACTAGATCTTAGAAAGAAAAAGATTATACTACTATATGTATACAGAATAATATATATTAATATCTGAAATATTAAAGGAATGAAGATACAGACTCTGAGATAGACGTTGTTGGATGTTTTGATAAATGGATTAATGAAGCAAGATTGATGCCCCTTCCAATGATAATAGATTTGTAAGTATAATCAAATTCTAATCAACTCAATTCTGCATGTGGTAAATTTGAAGATGCTAACTAAAGAATGTGAACAAACTCTAATTCGTTTGATGGGCTATTTTTGCTAAGTTGTATTGTATATTATATGATCTGATGGTGGACTCCCGATATACCTATAAAATTTCTTATCTATATTTTAAAAAATAAAGGTATAATTTTTATACGAGTAGAAACAAACAGACTCTGAGATGCACAATGAAAGATCGTCATGGACTTGATGAATGTTTGACCCTCTATACTTTATGGGGTTTCCGATGTGTTACAAATCCCATACCAAAGTGGTAATACATTTCTACACCAGTGGATCAGTGTAAAGTGTATAAAAAAAATTCAAAAAGAATATAAAATTGTTTCTGGTCTTAAATTTTTATTTTATTTTTGTTTATTGGTTGGTTGGTCTTCTTCTTAGTTTTATTATTATTTTAACTGAAGTCCGAGACATTGACTTCTGTGCATGCGTGATGCCACACACTTCACACGCACGTACTCACGCACTCAGTCACTCGCAGACGACAATTGAATTGCATTCTGAGTCAGATGCATTTGTTTCCACTTCCATGCCCTCCTTCCATTTGTCCCTTACTTAACCTACCATCAGTAGATACATTTATGAGTGTGTGTGTGTGTCTTTACCCAACTCTGTTTGACTCTGTTCATTTTGTTGCTTTGATGTATTGTATTTTATTGTAGTGTAGTGTGAATGCAGTAAGTAAGTAAGTAGTCAAAGCCATTGCAGTTCATTGAACTTTGTCTTCTGTAAATAATTTTTTTGTTTTCTTTTTTTTTTTATTTTGGTTGGCTTTTCTTTTGTTCTTGAATTTGTTTTGTTTATTTATTGTTTCTTCTTCTTGATTGGTGACGGAAGAACTTGACTCGCATGCATGCATCCATGCACTTCTTCTCTAATGAAGGAACCATGTTCTAACATATGTATAAATCAAAACAAAACAAAAAATTAAATAATTGAAAGAAATGTGGTGGAGCAAAAAAATAAATGTCATACACATGCACATTCTTAAGCACATATTTGCTGTACAACTGCACTTGACAGATCTCCCCAACTCCAATGTATGTTCATACATATGTACATCTGAGTAATTCTATTCCAATTTCTATTTTATTATTTTTTTTCGAACTTACACTACTCTCATATTCCTATTTGTTGTGCTTTTTTTTCATTCAATTTTTCCTTCTTCATTTCCTTTGCATTTTACTTTAGTTTGGTCTACTCACTCATCCAACGAACAATCCAATGATTTACAATAGAATTCAGGTAACTCAATTTTAGCGCGTATCATATTGTATGAGGATATTTTCTTTTTTATTATTTCTTTTCTTCACTTCTTCTACTCGTATATTTTCTGAAATGTTCTATTAATGAGTGCATTGAACTCTAAAGAAAAATCCTTCATTAGGGTCTGAGACTCTGAGTATTGTGTGTTTATGTGTGTTGTGTGTGTGTGTGTGTGTGTGTTTCCACTTCCATTCGGTCGTTTTCTTTAAGATTTGTGGGAAAATGTAATTCTAGAAATTTTGTATTAATTAACGCAGCATTTCAATAATTTCATTTTTCCCATCAACTTAATTAAATATGAATTCAGTTGCTAAGCAAATTTTATAATTGAATAGAAAGCAAACAAGAAAAGGGTTAAATAAGTATAGGAGATATTTGGGCATGTCATCTGTACTACGTATATTGTATTAAGGTTTTTTGGAATGGAAAATGGTTTATGCAATGTTCGAGTATACTATGGTATAGTAAATTATATAGTGAAATGTTTTTAAAGTTTTTGTTAAATTAAGGAAAGTGTTGCACAAATGTTTTCAACAAGGTAAAAGTGACCTCAAAGACTTCAGAACTAGTGCATATATTATTGTATGTGTGTATTTAATATACGAGACAGGCAAGAGAGCGTTTTGCCTGGATGTCGATAAGAGCGCCTCCTACCGGGTCCAAATGTAGCTAAGACCCATCCAGGTGACCCCATAAGTACAACAAAAAAAAAAAAAATTCATCAAAATCGATCCAGGCGTTGAGGAGAAGAAGAGTCAAACAAATCTGAACACTCGAATTTTGTATATAAAGATATAAACTTTAGTTTATAATTTTAGGTTGAGGATATAAACCTGAAAGTTTACAAGCTGGATTATATTTATTATTTTTTTTTCTATCTTTGCTCATATTAATTGGAATTTTTTATTCATTAAATTTTTATTGGATAAATAATTATTTTATTTAATTATGATGTATTATATTTTTGAACAGTTTTACGTTTTTTAGTAAAAAATACCCATACATATTTTTAATACATACTTAAGGCTCATGTTGAAGCTCCTGTTTCAGGATCAATAATTTTAGCTGAAATTACCATAAGTATATGACAATCGGGAGGCTATGGATTATTATGAGTTATTTCATTATTGCAAATTATAGGAATAAAATATAATTTTATTTGAATTAGAATTATTTTAATTGGAGGAGTATTACTTAGATTTGTTTATTTACGTCAAACTGATTTAAAATCTTTAATTGCTTATTCTTCAGTAGCTCATATAGGAATTGTATTGTATTAGCTGGAATATAAACAATAAGTTATTGAGGTTTGTGTGATTTAATAATAATTCATGGTCATTTATTATTTTGTTTATCAAAATGGGTGTCGATTTAGCCTATCGACTTGTATTCAAATTAGTCCCTCAGTTTTTAAGATTTAAAAATGTCTAAAAACTTTTCTTTTTTTATAGATAACACATCGTCTGATAAGTTCACGGTCTAATGAAGAAAACACAACCAAAGAAAATGTGGCCATAATTTGATATTCATCAATTTATTGACATATGTGTTTCATTATAATACCAGACCGTTATATATACATTAAATACTAAAGTTAACTTGAGGAAGCACTGGCTTCTATGACCTTCGAATCTAAAAAAGCATTAATTTTGAAGTCTTTAATCACCAATTCTGTTTAGGCATATTTTGTGGAAATAAAAGTTTACTGAATCGTTCACCTTGCATTCTATTCCTTTGCTGATTGACATTTTGAACAGCCTTCGAAAAGAAACGTCCTGTTGAAACCAAAGTAGCGACAATGAATGCAATTTTATACAGCTTAGGCAACTGAACTTTGAGATCACTACAGATTTCCAAAGGATTTTCATTGAGTCTGCTTACTAGACTACTCAAGTAAATTGATAATTCATCAGAAATTGCATCCTCAGATTATGTTAATTTGCATTTGATGGTGGTATTCCCATAAAGAAAAGCATTCTTATAATTTGTTAGATCGATCTGAATCAGATTCCGGTATTTCAAAAGTTTGTGTGTTATTACGATTCGATGATGTCATTAAAAACATCAATGCATCGAATAGAAAAATTATTTGTCAAAATATCGAATTTGTCCGATGTAAACATCGAATGCATTCGAAACATCGAAGTTTAATGAATATCCCTAACGTATGCCATATTTATCAGCAATATTAATTTTTAATACTAAGTTTTACAAGTGAAATTATTGAGAGTCAGTAGAAGGTTGTAAAAAGCATTTATTTCTACATCAAGGTCTCTAAAAACATATACCTATGTATACATTTTCACTAGAAGAAACAATATTGTGAAAGCACAAAGTGAATCGAATACATATGCTTCGCTGAAGGCCATTTCGTAGACCTCATATGTATGTACATATAAACATATGTAAGTATGTACAAGGCATTTTAAATCACCTTGTTGGAATGAATCGTTTAAACCATATGACTTTTAAATGGCAGGTCCAAAAGTTTTTAAATTTTACAAATAAAATTTGCTTTGGGGGTTTTTCCAATTGTGCATATGGTTTAGGTTAATTGAAAAAGTACAATCGGGCATGGTTTAATCAGAAATTCATGAAGATGCTATGCATCAATATTTATTTGCTTGTGTCATTGGCAAATCAATAAATTTTTTATACTTACTAAGTAGTAGCAAAAATGTATTACAATAGAATTTAATTGTTGGCATCGCAGCTCTCGTGTTTGGCATTGAAACGTCTTTCCTCACACACACACATACACACACACATGCAAATAAACAAACATAGATACCTACCTATACATACATACATTCAAATGTACATGCACACAGATACATATGTATGTATGTATGTACATCCCTGAGACTGTACATCTATTCTATGTATGTAAGTACTCGTATTATGAATATTGTGTATCTACATCAGAACGCAGACGCAATGATAGCGTCATCGGACAGCAGCTATAAAGGGAAGCAAACGAAGAAACTGAACGAGGCAACAGAACTTAACGAAGTTGTTTTTTCTCCCCATTGTTGTTTTTATTCATTAAACCGATGAATAAACCTGAACTATATGAAATATGTTGATGTATCTATACATATTCAGAAACCATGAGAGAGAGTCTTTAGTTATATTTTTGCTTTAGTCAGCAAAGGTTTTCGCTTTACTATTTATGGCATTAGTTCATCACGAATTTATAGAACATTAATAAAATCATAATTATTTTAAATGATTGCAAATAATTTTATTTACAATTTAATTAAGAATTAACAGAAGTAACGGGAATCAAATGGTATATGATCGATCAACTTTATTATATTAAACATCAGCAAGATAATGGATAAAGAAACAAAGCAGGCAACAAAAATAAAACAAGACTATTCTGAACTAAGCACTTTATTGAATTCTTGGAATTTGAGAGAATTGTTTGATTATTTTCAAGGTAAACAAACTTCCATTTTCAATGTGATAAAAAATGCATTTCTTTCTTCATTTTCCATTACATCTTACAGACGAAGGCATTAACATTGAAGAATTGCTATTAATGAAATTTCATCATATCGATCAAGTTCTAAAACATTTCAAACATGGAACTCGTATACGTTTTGAACATTGCCTAGAACATTGGCGTTCTGCACAAAATAAACCTCTTGCATTGCCATCATATGCAACAGACAATCATCATTTCTATTATGATAGCATGATAAATTCTATAAAAAACTCACATGCTGCTTGTGATGGTATCTCAAGTTTTGGCAGTAAGGAAGGACTTATGGAAAATTTACTATCACCAAACTTTATACCATCGGAACCATTCGTATCACTCACAGAATTAGAGCCCGATATAAAACAATATGCTTCTATAAATGACAGGACTCCAGAACATGATATGCTATTACCCCCCGGATCACGATCATCTTCTGTTAATGGAGAGATAGCAATGATTAAGCCAAATGTTTTAAATTCGGATATTACTGTGAAGCATATTCTATTGAATTCCGGACCCAAGGGTAGTGCACTCTATGACTTTAGAGTCGAAAATCAACAATTAACGCCAGCTCAACGTACTTTACTGATTCAATTGATTGTCAACTATTTTGAATTACATGATTTGCATTTATCATTGACCCTCAGTCATTTATTGGAAACACAAATATTAAACATATTTCCCAAAGAGGAACTCAGTTTCTATCGAACTGAGAAACGTGGTAAGATCTATGTAAAATTTACAAATATGAAACGCTATAAACGGGAAAGACCATCGAAAATTCGTCAAAGTGAGAGCAGCTTAACAAATCTTCCTAAACTAAATGCAAGTTGCAGTAGGGTTGCCAATGTGGAAGACATATCGGATAGAAAACGATGCAAATTACATGATGTAATAAATCCACCAACAATTTACCATAATCAATAATTGAAATTATTTAAAATAAAGTAAATATTATAGTATTATATTAATTTAAATTAATTTCGATTCCAAGAATAAAAATAAGTTAAGTTAAGTTGTGTTATGGACTTCATTAGGGCTTATAAAAACGCCGAGATATCATATAAGTACTTCAAAAACTTTATAAAATAATTAAGTTTAATATTGTAATTACTTTTAATTTTCTTAATTTATGTGGTACAAAATTTTTTAATTAAATATATGATATTAAAAAATTATAAGGATTGCTACAGTGGACTGGGTATTAGTTTCAACATTACTGATAGCTTAGGCTACCTCCGGCATAGCTTCTTAAACATACTGAGTCCCTTAACTAGGCAAGGTGGCAATCCAGCAAGGCAGAATTGCCATATCAACTCCCATAAAATCATAATTTCTGCATGAGCAAGTTCTTTCTTATAACATCTATTAGTAGTATGGTGTGAAATTCGAAGGATTAGATATTGCAGTTGTCAATTAAACTGCACAAAAAATCAGAAAGAAGGTTATCATTGTCTATGCCAAAGATGTAATTCTCTTCGCGCTTCTGCGAATGAACATGCAGAATATGATATAAATGACTAGCGTATTCGACCCGGCCTCGCACGGTTTGCATCCAACCGAACGGCGACAAATGCCAGATATCAGATATGCTTCTTTTTGAAGCATCGCTATATTCTCTTTGTTACAGTTTGAATATCAGATGTGAGTACAGTTTTGTATGTATTTAATTTGGGTGGGAGGTACCCCTTCTGGTAACCTTAAGATCTTGAAATTTACACGGTGGGATCAGAAACATATAGTGTCCAAATTTCAGATCGATAAGTCAAAAAACAAAGTTTTCCTAATAAGAACATTAATTTGAATTTGGGTGCAGCGTATGGTAAAAAGAAACATATGAACTCACCATCTAGCTCAAACACTAAGGGACTAGTTTGCATACATTCAGATGGACATGGCTAAATCAACTCGTCTCATCGAACTTATCAATAATATATATATACTTTATGGTTTCTGCGATGTTTCCTTCTGTGTGATACAAACTTCACTACCGTGAAGAAGGAGTCTGAATTGGCAAGTTCTTCACATCATCTACTAGGGAGTAAAATTAGGTTTGTAATCAAATTATGTATGTATATTTTTTTGTCTTAAGGAATATGGAACCTAAGTTTTCTTGATTCTGTAATTGTTTCTTGTGTTGTCGGTTGGTTGTCCATCAGTTGTAGTTCCTCACACTCGAATCTCAAATATGTTGAAATTGTTTATTTAACAATTAAGTTTCGAATGAGAATTATAGCACATATGTACAATGTACATACATACCATACATAAATACGATAAAGTAAACATCTGTTTATAAGTATATTAAACATATATAAGTACTTAACATGTATCTATAGATATTTCTATATAATTGTTGTTAAACATACATTTCTCCACACTTAGTGTGAATATCATTAAAAAAATTAGAGATTTTTGAGTATCTTTAAGTGAGTTGGAAAAATATAAAAATATTCTATTATTACGTACATACATAACTTCTATTGTGGTATCATGTAGTGACGCTGAGTGTTTTGGTCAAGAAATATAATTCCGTTTCTTTTAAATACAATCATCATCCAAGAGTTACAACAGCAAGATGGATCTGACCATTGGATCAAAGACTATAAAATGTATAGAGCAGGAAAATTACTCAATTTAACAAACAAATTGTGTGTATGTTTCCTTGAGATTACACACAATTTACTGTTGGTTTGCTGTTGGATATTAAAGAAAAAAAAAAGCTCCTCTTAAACTGAGTGTTTTGTCTGCTCTATACATTTTAATCTCTTTGATTGGATATCATAACTTCTACTCCAACAAAAGGGAACATCATGAAGTTATCTTAATACTGACAAATATTATCGCAGAAATGATAATGCGTTCCAAAAGAGTAAGAGTATATAGTATGATACCATTTGCTGAGCTACCATATAATACAAGTACTTATACACCTTTAATATTGAATAAAATCTAATCTAATATTAATTTCGCCGTGATTTTCTGCAAATTTCTAGGCCCTTCTAACAACAATTTATTTATGAATTTAAATAAGTAATGAAATAAATTTGGATCCTCTCTGCACTTTTATTTATTTTCCATTTTTATCTCTTTGTATTTTTTTTTTAATGGAAATGAAAATCACTTAAATAAATAATAAATCTAAGATAAGAAATTATGTATAGTAGATACTTGGAATATAAAGGTTACCCATTGTTAGGCAAAAGCTAACCAAGATAAGCACTAAAATATATTTACACATGGCTTTTTTTTGGAATTTTTTTATTTTTCGGTTATTGTATCTAAAATAGTAGAATGCGAACACGTGTTGTGTGGCATAGCAAAAATATAGATATAGAATTGATAGATGTAGTATGTAAGTTGTTTGTTATTCATTTATGCTTTTTAAAATTGTTGTTTCGATGTAAAATGGATTTGATGAAATACTGATAAAACATTAAAGAAATTTTGCTTACATCAGCAGCTAAAAATACTAATATTTAGAACTACACAAGTAGTAGAAGTACAAAAGAACAAAGAAAGGAAAAAATGCCAATGCGTAATTTTCATGGATACAAATACATTGACATACACATGTTTCCACATTCTTGGAGTATATTTGATTATTTAATTTAAAAAAAAAAACTTGAAATAAAAAATATTTTATTTTAATTAAAATAACTTTTGTAAAGTACAAAAGATAGTTGATAGTTTCTTATAGTAACAGAGAAATATAGACCAAGTGATGAGAGAGTGTAAAGAGAACAAAAGCTACAAAGACAAGTCTTTTTTTACTATTTACTATTTAAGATAATTGAACTTTTGCAAGTGTTTCGTTTTCATTGTCAATTAGAAAAGATATATATGTACTTACTTATATACAATAAAATAAAATGAAAAACTTTTTGTTCAACTATTCGACCAAGTAACTTAATGACTGAGTGAGTGAGTGAATGAGTGAATGAGTGACTGACTGAATGAGTGAGTGACTAAGTGAGTAGGTTAGTGATTAACTGAATGACTAAGAGAATAAATACAATAAATGAATGAGCAACTATTTTGCCGCGCCTTTTACCATGCCCACCCACATATATACATCACAAAATGTTTTTACTTGGCAATGAAGGAAGGCATGAAATATACATACATATGTACAAATGTATCTAAGTTTATCGTAAGCAACAAATAAAAGCTAATGAAATTAATTAATTAATTCAAATGTACAAAAACTATAATATTGTGTATGTAGCAAAAAATATTTCATTCTTTCTTTCATTACTCTTGTTTTTAGGTCTTTTAAATGACTGTATGTATTAGTAATATTTCTAAAAAAGAAGAATATGTAAATACAAATAGTATCTTCATATCTGTTTATGTTAATTCCCTTACATAGCTTTAACTTCCAAAGAAACACTATAGTTTCTGGCGTGTACCTACATATATTGATTTGACTGAATTTCTCTTGGCATCGTCATCATCATCATTATTATTACTAGAATCATCATAAAGACAATATGTTGTTCTTCTGTGTGGTTTTTAATAAGAAAACTTAACTAATATGGCACTAAGTTTATTTTCATCTAAAAGGAACAAACATTAAAAGTATCTTTTCTATACAAAAGCTCTATATTCATATTTGTTGGTAGTATTTCTATGAATGTTAGAGTTACATACATTTCTTTGGGCATCATAATCACCATTATAACTAACTACTCTTCTTATTCTTCTGAATAATTTTTATTAACTAAAATTGTTCTAAGTTTTTTGTTTTTTTTTTGTCGCTAACACAAATCTAAGTAAATTTGATTTTTACTTTTTCATTTTAATTTGGAATTTTGATTTTTCTCAACTTGTTTCACTACTATTGATATACTAAAGTATACATAGATGATGTTGTTGTATCTTTTTATCGCTATCATACATTTATACATTTGTGTATGTATCTAATGAGAAATTCAACAGCAACAACAAAACAAAAAAAATAAAAAAAAAAAGAAACAACAAAAGTGACTGAGTGAGACACTCGCGTATCCGTTGTAGCTTTGCTGTTTTTTGTAGTTTGTCGCTTTCAATATTGACTAAGTAGTGTGTGTGTATGTGTGTGAGTGAGTGAGCTTTCGTTTCTGTATCTGTGTATACATATCTGGTGCTGGCTTGCTTGTATGCGTTTTATAATAAAATAGGTCGACCATTTGTCGCTTCAAACTATTTTGTCGCTTACATTTTCAATGTTTATTTAGCCCACTATACTATCGTGTATGTGTGTAGATAATTTTGTATCTTTGTATCATTGAGTATAAATGAGAAATTCACAGTATGTGTAAGCGACGACAACTATATAAAAACTTACAGCTTAAGCTTTTTTATGATAGAAAAAAAGAAAGAAAAAACCAAAGGAAAAGCTTAAAATTCTTATATACTAATCTCATATACATACATACCTATGTATATGTATATTATATTTTATGTATCTTCTCCTGTTAATATTAAAAATTTTAATGAATTATTGTATAAAAGAAATGAGCATTAACTTATATTTTATGTAGAAAGAAAATTGTGTATTCAAAACATAAGGTTTCTTCTCAATTTGATGAAGTTAGTATAGTATGGTAGATAAAATGCTTTTTTTTTTTTCTCTCTATGCTTGTGTATCTGTTTATGAGATACATACATATAGAAAATATATGTTATGTTTATACATAGAAATACATAATCATGTCTTCTTTTGTATACTTTTTTTTGTATATTTATTTTATGTTTTTATTTTTCTCTATGTGTTACTTCATTTCGAGTAGCATAGCCGCGTAGAGTAGGGAAAGTAGGTCAATTACACGTGTATACAAACACACACACACACACACACAGACATTTCTTTTCTTCTTCTTCTTTTTCTGTTTCTTCATTATCATCTCCTCATCTTCCTTTCTACATTTACTTTACTTTCTCGCCCAACAAATACTACAACAAACATACAATTGAAGCAAAAGCAAGTGATGAATAATTTTGAACTTTCTTGAACAGATTTTTGTGTTTGATTTCGGAAATTTTTCCATTTGTTCAACAATTTTTAAGAAAATAAATAAATGCATTTTATTTATTTTTTCAATAAACCAAAACAAAACAAAAAATACACAAAAAATTCAATACAAAACATAAAATCAAATCTTAAGAATACGACATACTCGTATAAAAGTTTCCATCATACTTTTTTCTTTTTATGTACCTAGTTTTATAAAATGTTTGCTTTTGAAGGTGTTTTAATTAAAATTTTTCAATTTGTATATAATAATATACTTACTTGATCTAAAGATACGATTTGGTTTGGTTTAATCTTAAGCAACATCCTAATACATATTTACAAATCATTGAACATGATATACTTAGAAATTTGATTACTCTTAGGCAATGAAAATGTTGAGTCCAAGAGCTGTTTCTTGAACTATCGATCATTACGAAAAAACTACATTCAAACTTGATCGAGATTCAAACTTACACTGTGCAAGCGCGAGACCGTCACCATATGCACCACCATTGAACTATGAAACGAGTTCACCAAAACCAAACAGAATACTTTATTTGATCCAAATCATTATTTCATTTGGTATTTTATCTTAAGACACCTTTTTTGTTCCTGTCCAACGCTTTTGAATTAAGTATACTTGGGCATCCAACACCTCCTTTGTGATTGCTCTGCTCTTCTTAGTAGACTAACCTGGTTTCTCAGGAAACCGTTCTTCGAGGACTCCTCAGGTTGCTTTTAGAGAATGAGGTTGATCTCTGGGACCAACATTGGACAATAATGGATTACCGCTTACATCTCGCAATCATCACAATCAGCCTTCTTCTTCTGTGCTTCTGGGTGAACTCGCGAAAAATCGCGAGCGGCATGCATGACCTAACCTTACCTATACTTGGGTTCTTTAATGACAACTTGGTGACTACAAAAATAAGAAAGTGAGAGATGTTTTGTTCGAATCATAATTATGAAGTTTGGGTTGATGATTCCTTAGAAAGTGGAACACAATACTTTTGTAGCTATCAAGTACTATTGTGTAGAAATGTTGATTTTAATTATTTTTCGAAAACTTGATAATTCAAGATTTCCTACAATAAAAAAGGGAATATAATCTGGAAATATTCAATTAGACAAATTATGCATAGTTAAAACGTAATTCTATATCTATTGGTATGGTACGCGTATAATGTGGGTGTGTTTGTGCATTTGTTTATATACCCATGAAGCATTTAGCCTTGGTATTCTTTTTATTTTTGTTTAATGCTTTTTGCTAATGTTGACACAATGTTGAAGGTACCATATAATGTTGTTGACGGTGTTGTTTGTGATGTTCATGTTGCTGTTGTTGCTGGTATGGATGGTGACATAATTAGAGCGTTATGCAGTAGTAGAGCTATTAGCAATGTGACCTCTGCTTTAGCTCACTCAATATACCTAATACTCACCCACTCATTCGCTCATTTCGTACTTAAAGCGAGCTTTACGTATTCATGTGTAGGCGTCTGGGGAGGAGCAAAATAACGAAAAATACAACGAACGAATAACAAAACAAACGAACAAAGAAACGAAGGAAAGATAGTCGTACTAGTTGAAAGTTGAAAGTAAAACTAAGTCAACCAAAAGAATATACGAGTAAAAAAAAGTAGATAAAACGAATCAAAACGAAGCCTTCAATTAAGGCCCCCAGAAAGTTTAGGTGGCAAGCAAAACTGCAGATATTATATATAAGTACATTTTAGCCTCTTCCCTACAAAACCCATGTCTCTATTTCATCGCCATTGTCGTCTTTATTTTTATAGTTGTGATGTTGTTGGTGAAAATCAAGCGTGTTTTTCGTTAAAGGACAAAAGGACATGTGCAGGCATTTCTTACAATCGACATGCCAAGTATTTACAAAATAGAAATGTATCTGAGTGTGTGTGTGTGTGTGTTGACTGAAGTAGGTCAATCGATAATTACAGAAATTCAGAACTCAGTTTGATGTGTGCGAAGGAACAAGCAATTCAAAAGTGAGACAACATTGTACTAGTTAGAAGAGCATAATGGAGGAGAGCATGCGCTTTTCATGATTCTATTGTATTATCACCATCATCATCATCGTCATTGTCGTCAGCATTGCTGTCGTTGTTTTCGTTGGGGTTGTTTCAGTTGGTCATGGCGTATGAATAATGCCAATATACAATAGTATATAAGTATAAAGCTGATATTGCCCCTTATGAGTTTTATGAACACACACACACACACACACACACACACACACTTACAAACAGACTCACAGATACAAATACAATGACAAATGAGAAGGAAATGCCAGTAAATACAAATATATAAACCTTTGAACCTGTTTCTCTGCGCATGTTTTCAATGCTCTTTGTAAAGCTTAATAACCAAGTGAGTAGGTGGGTGAGTGAGTGAGAGTACTCAAGAATGTTGCATCCCCTAGACCTGTGGCGGCAGCGATTCAATGCCACCCACACCCCAATCCGCATTCGCACCCGCACCCGTTTCCGTACATATAATGTTGTGTAATAAATGACGCTTGCCTTGTTGCCTTGTTTTTTTCCAACCTAAGTATAATACTTAGGTCGCAACACATTTCGGTACATTCTCCTTCTCCGCTGCCCTTGTTATCCAAATCTTAGGGGTTTACACCACCCAATGGATGTGCGGTGGTCGGTCGTGATGGTCCTGATGGTTTATGAAACGAATAAACGAGTTTGTGGTTACTTTCTTTAGCATGTACGAAAAGGAATTTATTTTTGGGCCTTCAAAAAAAAAATATATATATTATCTTTACACAGATACACACACAGGCACAAACACAGACAAATGCATAGATATCAAGTTATAAAAATAAGCAATGCAAATTAATGAGGCTTAACTTATTCATATTTTTTGTTCCCTTTAATTTTTCTTCTAACAAAAATACACAAAACCTCAAATTACCTTGGTCAATTTTGTATGAATTATGGTGCAGCAGAAGCAATTGAATGTGCTTAATAAAATGAACAAAGTATCAAAAGTAAATGAAGGTATTTTATAATTGCAATCCAAATAAATTAAATTATTTTAGTTGTGTAAGATATGTACAAAGGCATGCCAATTTAGGCCACTAGGTGACTTGCCCGGCCCTTCCTTAATTCTTAATTTAAGATACTATAGTAAAATGAATTATCAATTAATTTTCATCCTCGAACGTTACAAATTTTTGTTTATTCAATTGCGTAATTTCTTCGTTTAACGGAAAATTTCCAACCTTCCCAACATGTTTCTTCCGTTTTTCTTTTATCTCCCTTGCACACCTTACGTCACCTTCTACTAGGAGACATGACCATTTTCACAAACACGGAAGCATAAAAACAACAGTTTTACAATCATATGATAAGTTAAAGTTTTAAGAGCATTGGTACTACAACCGAGAAGAGAACAACATTTCATATCTACTAGCTTTCTGTCAAGTAGCATTTTTTTATTTGCTTGCTGTGAAATTTTGTAACAGTCAGGTATACGATTTGTTTTTTTGTTTTCCTATTACTTTTTCAAAATTACTGATAAACTGAATTTTCGTCATTTGTCGATTTTGTTTTAAATTTGTTAAACAAATAATTATTTTCAATTATACTTTCATAGTATTAATAGTGGGCGCGCGATTATAGAAAACTGATTCATAATACGATCGGTGTCCACATCTCGTGACATGGCAAATCCAAACACACTTTGTTCAATCACCGCTTCAGTCACTTAATCAGCCAAGAACAATATCGATTCAAGCACGATTGACCGTGTGTGGCGGTGATTGAGTGGCTGATGCGGTGATTGAACAGAGTCTAATTCATTTTGATATTTTTGGATCAAGCAAAATTTATTGATATCATTCTTGATTGACCATGTGTTGGCCCTATCATCAAGAAGCTGACGCAGTTCCGTATTGTCAAGTTTCTATAGTTGGCCTTACTCTAAATGGACAATAAAAATAGTGTGACAGCGATGGACTCCGACCGGTCCATTCACCACCTCTACTTGTTGTATATATGCATTTCATTTTGGCAGGAAATTTCATTAATAAATAAATAAAAACCCATAATAACGTTAGACGAATGCATGCATGCATGTGGTTGGATCGACAGAGATCTTTATTTGAAGTCATATCAACATCAAAAAGAAGATGGTTTGAATAGCTCAATATGAAACGTCCATACCCCACCTACTAATGTTTTTAATAAAGAGTGGGACAGTGAATAAAGAAAAAGAACTAAATCATGGACTTACACTTTCAGCATAGTACTAATGCAATCTCTGATTGCTCCCCTGGTCACTCTCACTGTTCCCATCATACATTTACTTCAGCAATGTACATCAAATAAAATACAAAATAGCGATAAGAGATGACACAATAGCAAAACTCACTTACATAAAAAGTCACTGTATCGAGCACAACGAAACGACCGCTTGCACAGAATAAAATTATTACAAATTTAAAGCAAATGAAAAAACTAATTTCAATCAAAATATTTAAAAATACACTTTTTTACATAAAAATATGGAAAAAAAAAACATAATCATCTCAATAATAATAATTATAAATTCACAATATTAATTATACACAACTAACTCACCGACACGAACCGACCAACTAATCACCACGAAAACTTGGACAAAACTGATCTCTCCTCACTGCTGCAATGAATGCAAGCTTTAGGGTACAAACATAGTGCACGTTGAAGCAGAAGCGGAAGACGAAAAAGCGTACACAAGGAAACATATGAAAACGGTTCACCTGCACTGTGCAGGAAACATATGAAAACGCTAGAAAGTGTGCACAGTGCAGGTGAACAGTTTTCATATGTTTCCTGCTTTTTCGTCTTCAGCTTCGGCTTCAGCTTCAGCGTGCACTAGTATGTTTGTACCCTTAGAAGAATTGATGCTTAGATGAAGCGAGAGAGTGAACTTTTTTTGATAAGACTACAAACATATTCAAAGGGAAATATAAACAAAATTTTGCAGGGCTGTGTTATGAACTGAGTAACTGCAAAAATCGCTCACAAAATTGTATTGCAGGTGTATATGGCGAATGGGATATTAAAATACTTATGTTGTTCATTCATTGAATTATTAATAAAAAACAAGCCTCGCCGCGAATGCTAGTTAAATATAAATCTAAAGACTTATGGTCTATGAATGGGTTGGCAGAGTAATCAAATACAAATTACATACGATATATCGAAAATATCGATATTTGATCAAATATCGATATATAGTTTTAAATTAACATTTATAAGTAAATTTCACTTGGCAACTATTTTATTTCCTTTAGTTTATTGTATTATAGTTTATTTCAGTTTATAATATATAAATTTTGAATTTCCACAAACTGGTGTTACATTTTTTTTTAATTTAAAGAATATTCATTAACAAAAATTGCAGTAATCTGTTGTGTTCTTTTCTTGTGGTGTTTTTCTTCTTTACTACAAGTTATCAATCAAATTGAATCAAATTTGTATTTATCTATTGACATAAAACCATTGTCAATATTTAATATTTTGAACTAGTTTTTAACAAAATTTATTTAATTTTAGGACAACAAAAATATATATATTTTTGTTATTTTTAAACTAATTTTGATATGCAAAAAATACATATATAAAAATTTCACTTTTGCCACTTGATTTATTATTATTATTATTATTATTATTTCTTTTGGCATTTTTTCTTTCATCATAAAAAACTGACTACCGAAAACTCATGAATTTTCTTTTTTGTTTGTTTTTTTTTTTTTGTAAAAAAATTGATTTCTAATTTTGTTTCATTTACAATTAAATTGCTTTGATCAATAATTGAAAAATATATTATTATTGAATAAAAAATATATAATTTCAATAAAAATTGAAATGGAAAACATTCTATTTTATAAATTTTCATTTTCTTGTAAAAGGTTAATAACAAATTAGATTATGCAGATTGCTTTTCAATTTTCTTAATTCTATAAAAAGAATTGTAAAGTTGTGTTGTTTTTCTTTTCAAATTAAATTATTTTTGAAATCACCATATAAATAAATATAATAGGTAAGCACTGTCACTCAACTGAATATGTTCAAAATTTCTTAAAAAGTAGAATGGCAATATCTTTTCAATCGAAATGAAATTATAAAATGGTAATAACCACGAAAGTCTGAAGTCTCTAACACATCTATACATACATGTATTAATTAATATTTAAAACAAAAATATACTAAAATGCCTAAGATTAAAATTTAAAAGAAAGTTATATAAAATTATAATTCACAGCTTTTATTCTCTTTGACACAAAAACATTTTATTGAAGTATGATTTAGTAGTTAGGACTCCCTTTATAAATTCATAGAAACGATTTGGCAAAGATTTATAATATTTTTCAATAATTCCAAACGAATTCCAAGCCGCAGAATCATCCATTTGTCTTGTAACGTCATACACTATACGGGATAATAGCTCCCTCCCAATCATTCTCCATTATATTTATGTCCGAAGAGTATGGCGGCTGCTTGAGAAATTTTAGATTTGGGTCACAGTTTTACTACCCTAATAATTTAATCGAAAATTGTGGAATAGTCTTTTGTAGTAATTGATGGAACAAACTGCAAACTCCTCCTTTCGTAGGCCATGAATGTAATAGCCACCCGGTCCATTCAGGTTGAACATCTTTTCATCAGAAAATATGACAGTGTGCCAACCTTTTGCTTTTTAGCAAACCGAAGGCATGTAGCTTTACGCAACTCATTGAGAGGTGGGTTTTTCTTTACTCCTAGTCTCTTCAAATGATTGATTGTACAGTTGCCAGACTTGCATTCTTCCCTAAGTTTGGCAGCAGTAGGTTGAGAATTTAATGCAGTTGCGATGTTAAGTCTTCTATCCACTTGTGTTGTTCCTCCTTTCATATTATTACCATTCATTCATTTCAAATAAAATTGCCTTTTTTTTAAAAGATTTTGCTCTGCTATAGGATATACATAAGAAGAAGAAATTAGCTTTCCACGAACCATTTCACAAAAAAATAATGATAATTACTATCAATCAAAGAAACAGTAGATTCGATATAAGTTATTGTCAGTTGGGCCAAAGAAAATAGGCTTATTTTTTTTTAGTCTTTTTTCTTAAATATTAATTATTGTATTTATACATGTGTTAGAGACTTCAAACTTTTGTGGTTTATTAACAATTGATTATTCCTTACAAAAACAATGTATTTCATTTAAATCTGCAATTTGGTTGAAAATGTATTGCTATTCTACATACATTTAAGAAGTAACCTACATACTCTGTTGACCGGCAGTGTACATATATTTGATCAACAATAATGAAAAATTTTCGATTTATTGAAAGCGCCACCATAACCATAATTATTCCAATTGATGATTGTTAATTTTTATTTAAATTTTTGTTTTTTAAAAAAAAAAATAAGAAAAATATTTCATTGCTCATAATTCGTTTAAATACAAATTTAAATTATTTAATTATGATTGCATTTTATTATTTTGTTAAATAGAGATTTTTTTTTTTATATAAATTAAAACAAATTAAAAAATATAACAACTTTTATCATAAAAATAATAATAATAGTAATAATTAAGAAAAGGAAGACAAACAAAAAAATAAAAACTAAAAAAATAAAAATGATAAAATATTTTATGTATTCTTTTTGTTTTTTTTTTATATGTGTATATATTGTATAAAATATAAATTATTAAATAACAAGAAATAATTATTTATCAATCATTGATTGCTTTTGCTGCCTGCTACTAAAATGTTTTAGTAAATAATGAAAAACTAAAAAAACACAAAATTAAAACAAAAAATAATAATAATAATAAAAAGGAAATTATTAAAATTTTATATATAATAATAATAATAAACTAGGCATCGTTGTTGTTGGTGTAGAACTAGTTATTGTTGTTATTGTTGCATTCTTTCATTCATTTTAAATTGGTCGTGTGAAATTTGCTGGGAAGAGTCCTTTTTCATTGCCACCTTCCTTTTGTCCCATCAGCCAGCCTTCTTCCTGTAAATTATTAATAAAAAACTGTGTTTTACAAAAACAAATATGGAGAACTTTTAATGTCATAGAGTCAACAAAGGGAGGGTGGTGGGTGTCGTGGATTAAGCATTATAAGCAAGCAAAATACAAAGTGCGGTAACAAAAGGTCAAGGCTTTTTTGGTTTGATCAGTTGATTTTTGTAAATGGAAACTTGTAACTTTGGTAAAACACACAATTAATAATATTCGATCAAAGGACTATTGCGATTTAGATTGGACAAATCTTTAATCAAATGTTAGGTGTTAATTCCCATCATACATTCCTTCAAAAATTTAACAAAATAGAAATTAAATTAAAGTAGCGCGCATTATTAATGATAACTCAAAACTACCGGTCTGAGCTTGATGAAATTTATATGTGAACTATATGACAAACAGCACCATTCAAATAAATAAAGAATCATCAAAATCTGTTCACCTAAAAAAAGTTCTGAGGTAACAAACAGATAACTACTGGCCAGACCTTCATCAAATTTATATGTGAACCACATGAAAAGCACCAGCTTTCAAATAAAAAAAGAATCATCAAAATCGGTTCACCTAAAAAAAGTTCTGAGGTAACAACCATAAAAAAAATAAATTTGAATTGATAACCTGTATTGTATAAAGAAAAATATACTAATTCAAGGAACAAAAGTTCTTAATTTGAATTGAAAGGATTAATATATTTTTTTTTTTTAATATATGTTATTCTCTTTGCATTATTATTGAACCTATTTTGTACTCTCATATATGTAGATTAGATTAAAGAAGGGTGTTAGTTTGTCACCACGTCAGTGCAGTTGTCCTTCATGGTAGATAATATTATATTGTACAAGACTAAAGAATTGTATTTTCAATGAACTTTATAAAATTCTAGAATGTTTTTCAAAAATATTCTTCTAAATCACTGAAAAACTGAAGAATGTTAAGGCGCAAGACTGGTAAAATATTTGTTCTCATATATTGCATGAGATTTTCTACAATTTTCTTAAGGACAAAACCCTGCTGACTTATGTGTAAAATACCAATTCTTGTTTCATATCTTATTCCTGTTTCAATGGAATGTTTTTGCAAATTCAAAGAGTAATTCATGCAATTCTCTTTTGATAACAAGGTTAACAATCTTCAGAGGCAAACGTTTACCTGATCTTCGGGATCATCGTATTCAATGACACGTATAACATCGCCAATTTCAAAACTTAATTCATCGACATCCTCTTTCACATATCCATATGTAGCCTTTACACGATAAAGAACACCAGGTGGTAAATCAGATGTGGTGGCATCTATGAAAAGATAAAATTTAATTAAAAAAATATTCATGAAATAATATCAATGAAGTAAGCAAATTTTAAAGGAAAAAAATCACACATTCATCATTATTATTATTCATAGAAAAACATCATCATCTCATCATTTTCATCAAAAAAAAAAAAAAAACAACGCAAACGCAGTCAAAAAATAAATAAAAAAAAAATTTCAAATAAACATATAACAATTAAGAAAACAAAATTCATATCTAAATAAATGCCAAAAGGTAGCAGCGCGCGCTTTGAAAGTCATTAGATTGGATTAGTTCAATAGAAATAGTAGCAAAAGAAAGTATGGTCATCAACATCATTCTGTCGTTTTTAGAATGGTTGTTCTTTGTTGTTATTGAAATTCACATATTGATATTGTTAGTGAGAGGCTTATAATGGGTAATTAGATTATACAATAAATGACAGTTGTAGAACATTTTGTCCATAAAGAAAATCAAAAGACTTAAGCAACGAACTAGAACCAGTATGATGAGTAGTAGAAGAAGCGTGTTTTAGGTTAGTTTTTCTTTTTTGATTTTGAGCCATGTAAATATAAATTTTTAAATGAACTTAAAATATTAATCAATTAAAATTTACTCCACTTAAAGCTAACAACAACAATAAGATACCATTATACACATTATACTACCATATATGATAAATTAAAATCAATGAAAGCTAAAATAAGACCCAAAAGCTCAAAAACGGGTAGGCGACATCAAATGAGAAAATCCATATAACCAAAGATTAGGGATTACAATATACTATAGAGTATAGTATTCCATTGTTTTTTTTTTTTACATAAACCAAGGGATTGGTGGAAGTGAACTAGCTAAAATCTTTTAAAAACTCTTATAAAAACCCAAAATTTTATGAAGACATACTTAGTAAAAAAAGAGAAATGAAGTGAATAGATATAGAGATACTATTGAAAATAGAAAGAATGATAGCAACTGAAGAATGAGCATTTTATCGAGCATTTGAGTTAGGTTAGATAGATTAAGTTAGAAGATGAAAAAATTGAAGTATTGGAAATGCAATACAAAGACAATAAACTATAGTATAGTAAAGTACAGAGTACAGGACAGACGACATAACCCATCATTGATCATCATCATATTCAGATTGCTCGATACTATTTTGTATAATCTTTGGGATTTTACTCACCCTTTGGCACTTCGTAGATACGTTCATCATCATCATTTTTAATTTCTTTAAAAACTTTATCACCATCATAATCATCATCAAAAGGATTCTTAATTACATTATTAACTACTTTGCTACTGCTAGATTTTTTTCTCGGATTTTCTATTAAATCATTACCTAATTGTTTATTCTTATTATCCAAAATATTTCCATTATTTGTTTCTTGTGCTTGTGCTTGTTTCGGTTCATCCTTCTTCTTATTCGTTTCTTCATTATTATTGCCATTCAATTGTTCTGAGTTTTGTTTCTTTACGCCACCACCAATTGTTGTTGTCGATGCATCAACAACTGTTGTTGTTGATGAGGCATTACTTGCCCTTGCTGGTGTTATGGGTACAGTTGATGTTGCAGATTCTGTTACTGTTGCTGTGGATTCAGTTTTCTTTATAATATCCTCTGTGATTGGTGATGTTGTGGATTCTATTGCTTCTGTTGATGTATTCTCAGCTTCCGTATTGGCATTTGGACTATTCAAATCGGTATTATTGTCTATATTGTTGGTGATTTTTGTTGCTGATGATGCTGTTGCTGTAGCTTGTGTTGCTGCTACTAGAATTATTGGTGATGTCTCTGCAGGATTAGTCCAACCCATTGATTTTGTTGTCGTCTTTGTGTGCTCATCATTATTTAATTCTGAGGATGTCTGATTATTGCTTAATGCCGATTCTTCTTCATCTTTTATTATAGGCGATGTTGGTAATTTTGGCTTATCGGGCGTTGCTTCTGGTGTTGATGAAGAAATTGTATCAAATCTTGGTTCTTGTTGTGTTGA
The DNA here is from genome assembly GCA_037043315.1 of Amiota communis. Taxonomy (NCBI): domain Eukaryota; kingdom Metazoa; phylum Arthropoda; class Insecta; order Diptera; family Drosophilidae; genus Amiota; species Amiota communis. The sequence continues at coordinate 1,685,290 of JBAMAV010001386.1, read as the reverse complement.
AGAGGAGCTTGTGGAAGATGCTATTGTTGGTTGTTGATTGTTGGTTGATGTTGTTTTTGTTTTGTATCCAAATTTATTTATAGTTTTTGTATTTTGTTTAATTTGATGTGGTTGTTGCATGATTTTGTTTAAGTGTTTTATTTGTTTATTTGCATATTGTTTTGTTGTTTTTGTTTTATTTTGTTGTGTTTTGGTTAAATGCATTCCAACAAACAAACAAACGAACAAAAATTAATTAGTTTACAAAAAAAAAAAATAAACAAAATAAATAAATTGGAAGAGAGAAATGGTAAAGAAATTAATATAAAAAAAAAACACACATGCAAATTTTATTTGTTTTCTTTTTTTTTCTTTTGTATTTTTTGTTTTTTTTTTTAATAAAATAGCACAACATGCAACATTCCATTCATTTTCAATTGACAATTTTCTTTCTTTTTCTTTTCATTCTAAATAAAAATTGAATTTAAATAAGAAATTTCCCCTTTAACTATAAGTTCTTGTAAATTCTATCTAGATCCCTAGATTTATATACTCAGTCAAGGACTCAGAGAAAGAGAGAGAGATAGAGCAAAGTTTGGAAAATGATTTTTAAAAGTAAGAAAACTTTACATGAAAGAAGAAAGTTAGCAATACACAATACCCTTATAAAATTAATAAAAAAAAACAATACCAAGCCAAAATTATATGTATTTACTTTTCTAAGTAAGAAAATTTGATTTTTTTAACCATTTTTTTGTAACCATTAAACCATTCTATTCTTTTGGGAGCTTGAAAAGGTAATCACCACTGTGTATGATCAATAGACGTTTCTTGTATATGTTTCCAACAAGACTCTCTATTATTACTTACTTACTACAATGTACTATTGCCAATTAATTAGTTAATTCGGGGGACTGCAATGCATAGCATTGAATTGCCTTCAGGCTGGTGGAATCTTAATATTTCAGCAAATTTGCCTTCAGATAAAATTACCTAAAAGGAAGCCAAAGCACGTTGTGCTTCCTTCAGCATTCATTTCACACTACACTCATTGATTCAGATATCCTTTTGTCATCTTCAATATCATTGCTTTTTCAAACAGACCATAATCACAAGAATTTTATATGCTTTAGCTGCAAATTATTGGAAATTCTTCTATTATTTCGAGCACAATAGTATTTAGGTAGAGGTTAAGAATGAAGTTGATATTTATACTCTTCACGGGAGTGAATAGTATTATAAGCTTGTCATGAAGTGTGTAACACACAATAGGAAACATCACAGACCCCATATAGTATACATATACAAACTGAAATTAAATGACTTGTTGATACTCAAACTGTACTATAGTGATGCTAAGAATGGATACATATATGATATCTGGCATATGTCGCCGTTCGGTTGAATGCAACCCGGAGGAGCGTGAAGAGTATTATCATTCTGGTTTTAATAATATAACAATAAAGATAATGACAACTAGAAACGTAGAACCTTTTCAAGACCCAAATATTGTAATACTATTCAAAAACGAATCATTCGAATTCAGTGTCTTTATTAGATTCGTTTTGATGGAATAACAAATTTAGTTAAAATGTATTGTATTGTGCACGTTATTAAAAATTAGAAAAAGAGACCCCAAAAAAATAGGAAGAATTACCCATAATCCAAACCAAGCCAATAATTCAGTACTCACAAAACTACATTTATCATGAAAAAAATCAAACAAAAAATTTAATAATTAAAAAGAAATAAATGGAATGTCATATATTATGCTATAATTTATTATACATAAATGTAATACATATGTATATATACAATAAAAAAAAAAAAAAACAAAGAAAAAATGTTAAAAAATTTAAATAAAAAGAAAATAAAATGCTTAAATAAATCATAATCATCATAAATAATCAAATTGCTAAAAACTTGAAAAAATTCAAATAAATTTCCATATTATATATTTTCTTCTTTTTTATAATATGCAAAATGCTATAAGTATGGTTTGTAGATAATATTATTATCCTTTTTTTTAATAATATTTAGCGTGCAATATTTTAAATTGTAATTTAAATAATAATAAAATATAATTTATGAACAAATCAATCATTGTATCAATAAAATATGAATTTCTTTTTTTGAAATTTACAAATTCAATTGTATTTTTTAAACTAAATATTTATAAAATAAATAAATTATGTATATATATATCACATATGCATATATGTATGATTGGATAAATGTCATGAATTTTTACAGTTTTGAGCAATTTAATTTTATTTTTAATTATTTGATTTTTAAAGAAAAAAGAAGCAATAAAAAAAAATGTAATTAAAAAATTTTATAACAAAAAAGAAACAATTTAACAAATAAAAATAATTAAAGAATTTTAATAAATAAACCTTCTAAGCCATGTTGCCTTTGTCTTTGCCTTTGTATGATTGATGGATTGCATACAATAATGACAAAGACAAAAGTGTACACATTGTGACATTATAGTCACTATGTTGGCCAGAAAAGCTGTTTGACTTGACCATCACAATGGTCAAATGGTGGTCAAATGATCAATTGGTTAATGGTTTTTACTTACGGCTGTTGGCTAAATTGGAGCCACCATTTGTGGTTATTTGATTTTGATAATTGTTACTGTTGTTCAGATTAGAATTATTCAATTGCTTCACTGGTGATTGCACTGGACTCGATGCCTTGATTGCATTTGCTAAATATTACAAACAGAAACGCCGCACCACAAAAAATTGTAAAGAATTTATAATAAAAAAAAAATATATATTAATAATTGATAATTATTAATGGTCAATACAATAAAAGACATATGTTTCAGTTGGACAAAACGTACATTCCATAAACTTACTTGTTTGTCGTCGTAGTGTATTTGAGCCGCGTTGCGATTCTGTTGCCAATTTATCAACAATTGCCTCAAGCTCCGAATAAATCTACATTTTTTACATATATTAAACAAAAAATCAAATCAATAAGTACAAACATTATATACCTTAGCTGTTTCATTATGAAAAACTTGTTCTGTTGCAAAAAGAGTTTGCAAATTGGTAACCAAAAATAATATTCTTGAATCATATAAAGCTGGCAATTCGTCATGAAGTTCCGTATTCAATATTTCATAAGTTCGTCGTGCTTCTTCGAGTTGTTCGCGTCCCTTAGTTAACTGAAATTATAAATTATTTAAATAGATCATTAACTCTTTATCAATATTAGATATTATAGTTTTTCCTTTAATGGCCTGAGTGGGAAAGTTTTCTCCTGAGTGAAAACTTCGTTAGGTACGTTGAGTGCAGAACCATAGTTAAAAAACGATCACATTTACATTTGTTGATCCAGTTTCTGGGATATCAACAATACCTTAAGAGAGATAATCGTAAAAAAAAATCTGTATATTGCTGGTCCTCTTTTGCATTCGGTCCATTGGAGAATAAGACTCAGTTTGAGAACCAAGGATTTAATAACTGGAAAAATGCAGAACACCGAGTTGCTTGGCATAAAAGCTCTCCTTAGTTTGATAGTTTGATCGTTAGAAGTGCGATTGATGCCCAACTCGACAATTTACTGCATGTCCAGATGAAGATGTTACTTATTGCAGAAAAGTTCTGAAGAGGGTTGTTGCCGTGGTGATGCAACTTTGTTCAAGAGGCCTCGCTTTCAGAGGAAAAAATAAAATCTTCGGTGATACGCATACAGGAAATTATTGTATGATTTTGGAACTATTATCTGAATTCGATGTTTTTTTTTTAATGAGGGAATCAAGGATCTGGAAGTACCAGTTACTTATCAAAGACCGTTTACAACGGTCATAAAGTCTTAACACTATTTCTTCTGCAAACTTAACTAAATCGTTGGGTTTTAAAAATAATCTAAGAACTGCACATCGATCCCCTAGTTCACAACCATAATAATTACAGGAAAAAAGACGAGGGTGTAAATCCGACACTAACAAAGTTTTATAAAGTATCTAGGTCTAAGACCCCACTGGCAGACAAGTATCATTTAAAATGGAAAGTGTTAGACATGAAACTACTAAAGATGACCTAGTCACTTAGATATAATAATACACAGGTTAACTTTAATCCAGAGTAATAGAATTTTAATTAAATTAATTAATTAATTTAAAATTTCTCCAACTTACTGACACTTTGTTTGTTATTACTTAGTAATTAATCTTACATATACTTGATTATTGAAATGAATAGTGTGTACGAGGAGAATCGATGATTTGAGATAACTATTGATATCCAAGAAATGAAAGACTTGTAAGTTTCACTGAACCGAAGTTAATATAAATTTTGTTTCCTTAACAAACCTTAACTTCATCCTTGCGTTTATTGGCATTCGCTTGTAGACTTTGGAACGAATGACGCTGGCCATCGTAATCAATTAGTTTTCTATTACGTTTCTCAACTTTTTTCTGAAAACATATATATATAATTTTGAATTAGAAAAAAATAAATAAATAAGTTATATTGACTAACCTTCATTTCGGGAAATTGTCCAGTGTATGTATTCAATGGTATCAACACTTGATCACCCAGTTTGTGTGCAAAATCCTGCCAAAGGCTTTCTGAGGCGGCAGTTTGTGCTTGCAGTGCATCGTAACCATTCCATTGTGGTTCGTAGACTTCGCAAACGGCATCCATTAGTGATTTCGAAGCAATTTGTGCAGCTGCAATATAAATCATATATTTTAGATATTGTATATTTTTCACTTGTGTAAAAATCATATCATACCTCTGATGCATCTTATATAATTATTGAATTCCTTTTGTAGTTTATTGGCACTTGTTTGTTGGCGATTGAAATTATTCAAATGATCATCAAAGATCTCATCAGCAGTTCGATCAACTTTTCCCAAATTTTGTAAAATCTAAAAGCACAGAATTAAAACAAAGATTATAATTATTATTACTAAGAAAACTTAATTATAAAGCACTGGCTAATAAGGTCTTCGGCTTTGTTTGTTAGTTGGATATACATATATAGAATGAGTTTTCTCTTTATTGTTTTATTTTAATATCAAATATCAAATTATTATTAATCTTTGTTTCATTTGTTGTGAAATCAAAGTAATCTGAGCCGCCGACTGTGCTAACTCACATGTCAAACAGATTTAAGATCAATTATTTTTAGGCTTGAGCAGCTTATTTGAACAAATGTTAAAACTATTCAATAAAAATCACTAATGCAAAAGTTAAGTGATTGATATGATTGTCAAAGGTTGTCTTACCGAATCTTTATTTTCTTTGCAATGTAGTCTAAGTTCTATGTATACAATAATTCCTAATTATGAATTAAGAGTATCGGTGCTTCCATTTTAACTACAATATTTTTGCATTTTAGTATACAATTTATAAGCTTTTCATTGATAAAACGTAAATGCCTTTGTCAATATTTTATATAAAACCGGATTTTCAATCAGTCTAATACAAGAACACCTCCGCATTAAACTGCAACTAATGATGATGCTGACAATAATGTGGGCTCACATGTTTCTAGTTCATAATTTCACCTACAATCTTTTTTTTAAAGAAAAGTTGACTTGACAGTTGCACAAGCAAAACTGATTTGGTTTAATACTTTTGGGATTTCCCTGCACCCATATAACGGGGTGTAACAACTAGAAAGAGGCATATAAGACTCCATATCGATGTAGGTATGTCTATCTGTTTGTTATGTTTCTCTAAAACTATTTACTTTTGCTAAGCCTCTAAGTTCATAATGTAACATATAAAAATCTCGTGTCACGGTGTTAGTGTATGAACATCTCCGAAAGGGCTTGACCGATTTTCATGAAATTTTTTTTTTATATATTTAATAGGTATGAGGAAAGGGCGCTTCCCCCACCCACCATTTTTTAATCATGATTTTTGTATTTTCGTTTGAACAATATCCAAATAATTAGAGACAAATTTTAAAAACATTCAAGTCGCCTTTGTCAAATACAATATATCAGATAATTATGCTAATATTAATAATTGATTCGTCCGATTTTTCAAATTATTTCAATTGCTACGCAATGTGCTACAATTAAACAGGGAACAGCATCACGCACTAGCATTACGTCGGGAGCGTAACAAAGCATAGCATGCCGGGTATACTAGTTTATTGTATAAAATCATACAATACAATAGCTGCTTTGAAATGTGTTGTTGCTCTAAGAATCTTAAATAGTAAACCACCAAAAGCTTCTATTGTTTTGGAGATATGGTTTGCAAATTGTAGATTAAGCTGAAAATTTATGAACATTAAATACAAACAACCAAAACACAAATCTTGCTATTGATCGAGAAAATTACTACTTTAAATTTAAACAATATTTGCATAACTTATATAGAGGAACAGGACAGCGATATTATTTGTTTTTTTTTTTTTTTTAATATTTGTTAATTTACTATCTGTCCATATATGGCCAATCAACAAATCTATTTATATAGGAAAAAATAACTTGAAACTATAGGACGTGAACAAAGATATGAACATGAGTGACAGTCAGAATTCAGACATCAGCGTACAGCGTTTAACGGAAAACGAAAGGAAAAGTTAAGTGGATGCTTTCTTCGTAGCGTTCTGGTTTGAAAGCTGTTGTCCAGCAGGCTCAAAGCCAGCGAGTTGAAGTGATTCTCCAGTCTAGTCGTATGTAGCTCATTGTACCGTCGTATTTCTTCTTTGACCAGTGCCACCGGAAAGTTTCTGTGCCGCACCGAATGTCGTACATAGAACGGAGAAGCTACGATTGAAAGCGTTAAATGATTTCCATGTAAGAGTTAGCTGCTGTACCCCATAATTGAATGCCGCATATCCATATTGGTTTAATTATTGTCTTGCACAATAGGACTTTATTGCTCAAGCTGAGCTGGGACCAATGACTTAACAGCCATTATATTTTTCTGATTTTCATTACGAGTTGCTTCTTCTTTTTCTTAATATACTCCTGCCAGTTGAGCACAGGACAGAGATGATGATGATGGTCCTTCATTGATCTTGATACTAAAATCACATAAAATCTTTGAATAAATAATGCCATGTCCCAATTATGTATTAACTAAACATTAATAATACTTGCACTCTCTGTTATAGGTTATCCTATGGTCATATACACCTGACTATAGCTTACTTTACTCTGTACATATTGTAACTTGTTTGTACATATTTCCAATTGCATGACCATGATTTTACTAACAATTTAAGTAATAATATTTATAAACAAATATATTTATTGTTTCTATTTTCTATTTTTCCATTATTGGTAGGCGGGCGTCTGCGCAATTTGGATTTATTCTTTGGGAGCAGTCGCAGCAGCAGCGGATGCTGAAATATTGTAACACTACTACTTGAGCCTCGTGAGCACGTGGGCGATTTCAAGGTCGGTGAAGAAATACAATTGTGCACGTCTGTTACGCTTGAAAATTTATAAATATTTATATTCATTTTTTGTATTTTTTTTTGTTTTTGGTGGTAATTCCTATGTTATATATGTATATTTGATAATAAAGGTTAAAAGCTCACTTGCTAATCAATAGTAATAGCAAAGAATTATAAATAAAAAATCGAGATTGCAATGAATCATAATAAAAACGTAAAATTTGTTTTCTTTTGGCTTGTTGTCAACACACAAACTCAATCAAAAGAATGTAATATTTTGAAGAAAAGTAAGAAAGAATAATAAAACACAAAACAATAAATCTAAATTAAAATTCAATTAAACGCATAAAATATTTTTGAATCAATTATACAAATTATACATTGTTTTACATTTAGATACAAAATATTACTACAATACAAAAGAAAAGACAAAAGAAATGAAAGGAAAACTTGGCAAAAAATTTATTGAAAACTTTTATTTTTTTATTGTACAAGTATTTACATATTTTCTTGCCAAAATGAAACTTTTTTCTTTCTTGCTATTTTGCATGTGTAGAAACCCAAACGAATTCAAATTCACTCAACACACATGCTGATCTACATATGTACATTTGTTGGTATCTATGAATAAAAGTATCTAGAAATATATACATTGCTCGCTATAGATTGAGTGCCTTTATCTTTTATACTATGTGTGCATTGGTGCTTGTGGTTATATCTAAAAAATTAGCGCCAAGTTTTCGCTGTCAACATTATTTGGGGCAGAGTATGGCATGGCATGGCAAGGCACGCATAGCATAACATAACATAGCATGCTCAATATACAGAATACATATAAATTTGAATAAAATTTCTATTTTCAAGTGGTTCCAATATTTTTTGCTAATTTTTCTCCTTTTTCGTATATGGTAAGAATGTAAAATGTGGAAAATGAAAAAATGCTTTAAGCATAAAATTTTGACCCAATTGATTGCACACTTGCCACTTCTGTCTAAAGTCAACAGAAACATACAAATTTCAACTTTACATGGTAATTAAAAATTCGTAAACGATTAATGATGAATAGCAAACCACTTGAGATACTTGAATATACATGAATGAGATATTGGAGGAGTGAGGGGTGAAATAAAAAATCAAAGTATATACTCAAAGAAGACTGAAAGATGTCAACGACTAAATATAAAACGAGGACCCCTCCTTTGTGACACAACCTTGTAACACTTTTCTTCATGTTTCATGTTCTTTTTGTTCTGATTTTCTTTCTTATTGTTTTTGGTTTTTTGTATTTTTATTTGTTAATGACGCCTACACATAGTGGGAAAGTAGTGAGTGAAATATGTACTAAAAATGCCACAGCATGAGATACATTTTGCCTTCAACTGTACTCTTACTTACTTAACTGACTAACTATTTTGAGATGCTTTGCTTACTTGGCAGATATTAAGATACTTGTTCATTAAATGTGCTAATAAAAAATGTTATTCATTCTTTACATACAAAAAAAAAAAAAAACTTGTACTTATAATTTAGTCAAATATTTGTATTTGGTACACACACACACATACACACAAGACAAACTGAAAGATACATACACAGCATAGTACAGGTACCATTGTGTATGCATGAAAGAAGTCAAGTTAATAGCGATAACAACAATTGCGAATCACGTTTGTTTACATTAAACATTTTCAACTTTATTTGTTTTTGTTTTTTGTGTAGTCAAGAAGTCATAAGATGAAATTTGTTTCAGAAAGGAAATGAGATTAAAAATTTATAAAATCAAAATCTCACAAAGCAAAAAAATCATCACATGTAAGATAATATTGTTAAATAAGTATATTGTATATTTTATGGTAAATAATGAAAACATGTTGTTGATGATGTTTCTCTATCTGTCTATTTAGTGTATGTATATATATCTATCTTAACATCTATCTATATACATATATGTGTGTGTGTGTTGTTACACAATGATACACTTTTGCTTTGGTCATCCAGTTTTTTAACCATCTTTCTCATCTTTTTTATTACATTTTGTTGACTCAACAATTCCCACAAACTAAATAATATATGGTGTCCAATAATAGAAACAAATAGCAGACAAACTTCATTATACCATGACCAACTTATGCCCTTTTTTGTAACTCAAACTTAATAGTTTATTTTTTTTATATACTACGTGTACAATAGTTTGGTTTTAACACAGATATATTTATTTCTTCTTTTGCTATAAAATGCATAAAAATCAATCTCACAGGCCATAATTGGTTTGACTTGAAATGATCAATAAATACTATGAAGAAACGTGAAACACAGAAGTTATAGACATGTTTAAGATTGAAGCCAATGAAGAAGTGGTTTAAAACATGATTTGCATTGTTTGAGTAATATTATAAACAAATATGGTTCGGTTGAAGAGAATTGGCAAATATTTTTGTAAATCAAAACGTGGGTAAACTGGTAGTCTGGTCGTCTGTGTGCCTTAGGAGAAGAATTGTAATCTCTTACATATTATTGGAATTGGACAATTTTGAAAATAAAATTCATATGATATTACAAATTGTGTGCCTCTATCTCACTCTATTTATACCATATATACATAATTGTGTCACTACATACAATGTATTTCAATAAGCCACAATCAACTAACCACAAAATTGAATAATGCTCCTTATTATTGTGGTATTTGATTTATTTTTTAGATACAATTTTCTAAATCTCTTTTAAATATCTAGGAAAATATAAGCATAAATTTTCTTTTTAATGAAAATAGAGAAAATATTTCGACAAACCATTTTCTTTATTTACCAAACACCGCATCCGCTCATTCACTCAACATATTTCACATTTAGTGAAAAATTTGTTTGCTCAAAAATACATAAAATAACAACAACAACAACCAAAAAAACATAAAAAAAATGAAGAAAAATCTTTCTTAATCTGTCACACTTTGCGTCATCAGTCTAAAAAAAAAAAAAAAAATATATTAATTTTACCCAAATATCTCACACAATATATGTATGTATTTATTTTTATCAAATTGACTTCTTTCCCATTAAAATGTATATAATGTAGCCATTAGATAAGTTTAATTTTTCTAAATGGGAAGAGATATAGATAGAGATATGATCAACAATAAATTAAATCTGCTTGTCAAACGGCTTTCAATTGTAGGAAATTTTAGAGAAACTAACAATGTAGAGAAACTGTCTGGAAGCAGAACATTTGGAAATTAGGAATTTTAATGTTGCTACCTAGAATGATGACCACCCTGTTTATAAATCTACTCTCTTCATACTATGAATAAAGTATAGGTTAAGTTAGGTTAGAATAGTCTAGGTTGGGATGATAGCCGGTACTAAGACAAGCGAATTTATGTCATTAAAGGCACGTTGTGATGCTACAGACTATGACTCAGAGTGGCACGTGCTACCTGGTATAGTTACAACGAAAATAGGTCACTTAGAATTATCAATAGAACGTCTTCTATCTTAGATTCCGCAATGCTCACAGCGGTTTTTACTGGTCACTGGTATATAGGGACTCACGCGGAGAGACTGGGTATTCCGTTCAAAAGCCATTGTAGAAGCTGTGCAAACTTAGAGGAAGAGGAGTCACTCACCCACTTTCTATGTCAATGCCCAGCACTGGCAAAGACTAGAAATAAGTTTCTGGGCAAATACATCATTAACAATCTCTCGGGCTGTTTAGTCACATGTCCGGGTGATCTTCTAAAATACCTAAATTCGACGGGTTGGGTGTAGTAATACTGATTGCGTTCGGCGAGGAAGTGGTTTCAAAACGGAACTCTAGTGCTAATTATGGCTCGTAGTGGACTATATGAGTCAGCCACGGCAACCAACCTATCAACCAACCATGTCCTATTCCCTGGGCATCCAACATAGATAACTTCAAAGGACTAATTGTAGTTGTATGGTATTCTTCTTTATATTTAGTAAATAGTTTATTGAGTTTAGTTCATATACATTATTTGGTATCTTGAGATTTTCTAGGTTTTATGTTAAGATACTCATAGTATGAAGTATTATTTTGTTGTGATTCAAATTAATTTTCCGACTTCTTGGCCTGTCTATCATCTAAATAAACACATCCATGTCCAATCATATAAACATAGATACAAAATAGTATGTGCATATATACCATATACATATATATTATATCTGTCTACACTACCATGCGCAACAGTTTAGCTTTGTTTCTCTTTAGTAATTTATTGTATATAGTATTTTCTATCTTTGATTTTTACTTTTGCTTGCCAAATGTGTTTTTTTACAGTGAGATTTTCGTGGGTTGCATGCATATTTGGTTGTTTTTCTCTTTAGTATGCTTTCAGTTTGGGTTATTGATTGTGTGCTTTACTTTACTCAATATGTGTGTCTTACTGACTGAAAACATTGGTTTTATTGTAGATATATACTTTGTTTGTTTTTCTTGTGTATTAAACCTGATTTCAATGCTACTACTACACAACTATCACAATCATAACTTGCATGGCAGGCACGTGGGTGTCTTTGATGATGATGATGATGACAACATCAACCAACATGTGCCATCAATATATGGCCTATTCATAAGTAGTAAAGAGCAGATGTTCATTGAAGAAAAATATCTATTGTACTACAAGTTCATTCAACTAAAGTTGGATAAAAAAGTATGAAATTTAAGATGAAAACTATTAAATATAACCTGCTCTTAAAGTGATACATCATCTTCATCATTTAGTACAATGAATATAGTATTTTATAATGGTAGTGATTATAGAGACTAGAATTTTTTGTTTGTCAAGTGTTTGTACATACAACAAATGTAACAACAAAAAGTATCTAACGATACAAAAAACAAAAAGACACAAGATACAAAAAATAAAAACAATGAACGGATGCATGTTCTTGTCTAGTGAGAGTATAAAGAGTATAGTATAAAGAAATGTTGGCCCAGTTTATGAAGGAATTTTAAAATTGATGTTGTTGACTCTGTTGTTGTTGCTGATGCTGTTGTAGCTTAGTTATTGTTCAACAATCATGGCATGATGCAAGGGCTGGTTCAAGAGATGCAAAGAGAAAGAGAGTGAGATGATATTAAGAAATATCACAACTCGCCTGACTTGGCCTAAAGTAAAAAAGAAATTCTTAAGTACAAAGGGGCCAACAAACAAGTAAAATAGCAAAGAAAAGAAAAACTAAAATATGTACACAAGTATAAATAATAAGAAATAACGACAGCCAACACAAGCAACACCAGCAAACTTGGCTATTGCCAAGAATCTTTGAAGTAAGTACAATATGACAGACTGACAAACAACAGTAGAGCAAACTCACTTAGCGATGTGGCTGTAGTTGTGGCTAAAGACAAATGTACCACAATATTCATGAAAATATCAGTTTTTAGTGCCGGGGTTCGCTCGGTTCGCTTGAGTTTTATTTTTCTTCTTTCTCGATATTTTTGCAAAATTTATGCGAACAAGTGCGCACGTTACAAGAAAAGACACGAGCGCTGCTTAATGTCTCGATCTATCTCTTTGACTTTGATGGCTTGACATTTCCACTCATTCGCTCCCCTAACTCATTGCACAGCCGCACATCTAGAAATTAAACAAATGAAGGCGAGGTAGCAAGTTTGCAAAAAAAAAACCAACTAAGTACTATTACTATTATATAGTAGAGTAGTAGTAGTAAGTAGCTTTATACTAGTGCACCACGCACTGTCTGTCATCTTGTGACTGGTTTAATGACATTCATCAGTAGAATAGGGCAGCAACAACAAGATACATGTGTATGTATTGTATATTGTCTATATTTGTGCTGCGCGACCACAAAAGTACATTTTCATCAACTTGTTGCGTGGCACATTGGTTAGCGGTTGTTGGTTGTTTCTATTGCTTTCTTCTTGACTTTGTATCTACTATAAGTATGGATTGAGTAAACTGATAGACATAAAGCAAAAATTAAGCAGAAAAAAGAAACAAAACCAGGTAGTTTACAGTTAAACAAATATTGTACTTCTTAGAAATTGGCAAATGATGCCATGTCAGTTAATCAAGTGACTTAATTATTGTTAGAAGATCTTTGGTAATAAATTAAGTTCATGATTAAATGAGAATATGAGGTTTTCAGATGACACGCCACTAGTAACTTGTAAACTGTTCAAATGTAAAGAATCAAAACAGAAAGTCGATAAAATAAGGGGTTAAATTGTCTCCTCACTACACTTTTCTTAAGGCCAGTTATGTACAATCAGGAAATCTAATCCAAGGCACGTTTTCCCTTTCCTAAGGAGTAGCAATTAGTCACTTGCATCACAATGAGTCAAATATGGTCTAAGTGTGATGGTTTTTATAAATTACTAACAATTTTTAAATAAGTTCCACCTGTTAGAGTCTTGTGAGAACCGGTGAAACGTGTAAGAAATGGCTGTACATCTCTGCGGGGACTCCATCGCCTAATCAAAAAAGATGAAATACTTAGGCCTAATCTCCTAGATCAAAGGCGTTACTTAGCTGGCGAAACAAACTAAGCAAACTTCACTGGCTGCTTAACGGGAGAAGCTCAATCTCTCTCGGGAATATGCGTACTGTCTATGCTCTAATCACTGACCCTGTATGGAGATAAAGCATCCAGATATGGGGAACTGCTGCTAAATCTCAACGAAAGAGAGTGCAAGTCTTGCAGAATAAGACATAACGTCTATGGTATGCCAGGAACTCAAACTTGCATAGAGATATGAACTTGGCGGTAGTAGAAAACCAAATCGCCTTTCACACAAGTCGATATATCGACCGTCTGTTGGCTCACAACAACCGCTTGGTCAGACCACTGATCAATGCAACCCCAATCCGGGGGCTCAAAATGATGCATTTTGGGTATATGCTGCAATGGAGCAGGCAACGTCTTGGGCACACTAGGCGACTTTTCGAACTCCCCAAGGCCATGAGTAACCTCGTTGACAATTTTATTTTATTAATATTGTTTTTCACAATCCGAATATAAAAAACTGGGCCAGATTTTTATGCAGAAGCAAAGCGTATTGTAGTACTATAATTATGAGGCAAGTAGGCATGGCACTTACAAATACAACAATAATAGTCTCCATTGATGAATAGAACGATCGGCAATCGGTATTTGATAACGCAAGGCTTTTATCATCATCCTAAACGTCACTACCAATAATATTATTAATAATAGTAACCACTTTAGATATATTGTACTTAGACTCACTTTAGAAAGTGCTCGCATATATTAGATAAATGCCATTGAGCATAGCCTCCAAATGATTTAAACACTGACATGTACCTAATTGAAATACTCAGCAGAATAATAAGTGGGTCAAAAAGTGCTCTTCCAATAATCAAGAATCTCATACTGAAACTATTATTATTGACATAAAAACAATCAATGTGGTACAATTTCTCCCCATATGATTTTTCACGAGCAAAGCTCGGTCGCCTGGGGCTCTAGACTTTTAAGTAAAAGTATTGTTCATACTATTACAAAATATCAATCTTAAATAGTATAACTGAGACATTAATGGACTTACGTAACACAATGATAAAATTGAAACCATATAAAATAAATGACTCTTATATAAGTAATCTACAATACATACATATGTATGTATGTATGTATGCGCATTTCTATTTATCTACACCTGGTGATGAACAAATCACATTATCATTTACATAATTTCTTTTGAATGAATTTTCATTTCATTTAAATGGAGCTTTTCTCGTGCAACTTGTGACAACTTTAATTTCTACTACTATTGTTTTTGCTGTTGGTATTGTCATGTCTGTCAGTGTGTTAGTAAGTAGACAATAAAAAAAAAAGTGAAACTCAGTCAAGTTAATTGAGTTAGAAAGTTTTGTGGGATTTCATATTTATCATATTTAAATTATGTGCATATATACTAGTATATATTTATGCTTATTGGTTTTTGGATACATACGAGACACAAATGATAAACTAATGTCTTTCGATTCAACTATACTATACTAAAGCTAAGAATACTTGAGAAATCATTATATAATGTTATTTTTGTGTACCATATAAACAAGCAACCTGTTGTCTTTCATATTTATTTTATTTTATTTAGTATCTTTTACCAATACCCATGTTCACATACAAGTGAAAATATCTGTTCATTTCAGTTGAATTCTATAAATAATAGAAAACCAGTATTTATAAATTTCAAGCCACAACACAGCAGCTACAAAAAAAAAACCGCATAAGTATCCGGTAGATATATACACATAGATACTCATAGATACAGTGCACACACACACACATACACACTTAGATACACAAAATACAATACAAAGACATGAAGTTTTTTGTAAATTGATTAGTGATGAGGAATGTCTTAACTTATGAAACTATCGAAATTCTATGACATTTTTTGGTCTTTAATTTGTGTAAATTTAAAACTTTTCACTTTTTCATTTATTTTATTTCATTCGTTCGTTTCTTCATTTGTCATTTCTTTTATTCATGTTAAGTTTATTCAACTTAGTATTTGATTTGTTGTTAATTTTGCTATGGGATTTTCTACATCTACAACACATTATCATCATCATCATCAACGACAAAAAACATCAATTTCATCAATTGTATTGAACAAACAACAAAATGAAAGTTCAATAGTTTAGTTGGTGACTTTAGAAGTCACTCACGCTTATTCGATCGATCGATAGATCGACTGGTTGATTGATTCGAAGGTTGGTCGGTCTGTCGATAGGTAGCTTGATCATTCGGTAAATAATTCAATTGAAGTTAATGCAATCACTTGGATAAAAACTAATAATAAGAGTAAAAAATAATTAGAGCAAATTACATGCTTTCGAAAGAACATCATTGGTTTAATTTCTATTAAAAAAGATGGGATTTTTCACATTGAAAAATTTGTGTAAATCTATTCATTAAATATATGTATAATTGGTTTATGGACAAATACATATCTAGTTAGTATCTACAAAAAAAAAAACAATAAAATGTAGTGAAAGTCATGAAAACAAAATGAAAAATATTCCTTATAGGAATTAAATTTATTTATTTTCTACAAATAAAAGTTTGACCTTAATTTACTAGTAAAAGGGTTACAGCTTCTCAAAGTATTATTCAAACTAGCGATGTACCGATTCCAATACTTTTTATTTATTGACCAATATTAAACAGTTGCTGGAACATGTTGTGTCAACCTTAAATTATTTTGAATGAGTCACAAAATCTATAAGTAAAGATTCTCCTTGTTTTTTCGACGCTGTACCTTTAATTAATACTAGCGTTTCCGGCGTGCGTAATGTTAATGTGTGATTATGTCCTTGTCATAAATAGTTTTAGGTTCTTTCTCTTGAAAGATGCTATGTGTAAAAAAAATATGATATTATTGACAAAGATTTATATGCAAAGTTTTATCCACCAATTTCTCGACAATAGTGGGTCCAAAAAGAAAAAATAAGAAGTATGAAAAAACCTTCTCCATGAAAAAATACATACATCTCACATATTTAACTAAAGTGTTACAATTCAAAAAACACGATTTTTGAGTTAATGATGCAGAATTATTCGTTCCTCGTGAGAAGAGATTGGAGTTTTTGAATTTTTTTTGTACAGAATAAGGATAAATAAATCGCAGATGAGAATACTCGTAACAATAAGAGCCCGGAATATTTAACTTTTTTCGATAATTTGATATCCCCAATCAATGAAAGACTTTGTTATTTGGTGGTAACAACATTCGCTTTACAATCTATAGACATTCTGGCAAAAAAAAAAACATATCAATAATCAGAAGCGGTATTGTATCGGCATAATGTTAAATTATTACATCCCTAATTGGAGACATAAACATTTGTCATTCATCTGATGCGCAGGTACAAATAAACGTGGACACAGTCATCTTTTGCATAAAATGCAAAAACTTTTTGAACAACCTTTTTTTGTTTTGGTTTGGGTGATACTGTATTGCTCATGGATTATGAGATTTTGACCAGTAATTCACTAAGTAATCGAATAGTGACTTACAATCATTTTAAAAGTTAAAAAAGTGAAAAGGAATTACTAATTTTTGCTAGCCATATTGTAGGCTTTTTATCTTCTGTAATTAATGTATAGATTGAAGACAAAATATGATCTGATATCCAGTTAACTCAAAATAAAGTTGAGGTGTGAATTGTTGAATTGTTCTTTCTTTCTTTGCAGATGAGTCCAAAATCACTTGTTCAAATCTTCTGTCAAAATTTTTCAATGAACAGAATTAATATATAACAATAATATTTTTAGAATATACTTGATATTCTCACTTACCAAATGCAAAAATAATATCTCAGTGGAATTTCATGCATCGATTGATTATTTTTTAACTCTTGGTGGAGCATTAAATTGTTTATACATTTATAAAAAAAACAATAAAAGCACGTTTTTTCGTCTTAAATTAAATGCATAAATAAAACCAAGAAAATTATGTAAAAATTATGAATACAAAAAATTGAAAAAATGAATGTAATGAGAAATATTCCATACTCGATGATGATTATGCAATATGACAAGTGAAGAAAATAATAAGTTTGTGCTAATCAGTCATAAAAGTGCAAATAATCAAATGAATGAATGAATGAATGAACGAATGAGCACAAAAGCAAGTTGAATCCAAAAGTCGCATTAAATATTTAGTTATATTGCGGTTTTACATATACACGCAAGCACAGGTGAATATAATAGTATCTGTGTGTTGAATGAGTGAGTATATAATTGCGGTCAGTCATGAGTTTGTATTTAGCGCATCAGCACAGAATCATCAAATCAGCATTTCATTCGTAAGTTAAAGCAAATCCGAGTGTTAGTTACTCTACTTTTCTAAAAACTTGCTATTGGGAACAAAAGTTTAACAACATTTTGTTAATTAATTTGATAAGTTTTGTTAAAATAAATAAATGCTTGTGAAATCTCATCACTCAACATTTAGCCATTTTGGTTAAACTTAAAATTGTACTAAATACGAAATCGTAGAAAGTAACAAATTTCATTGAAAATCATCACTTCGGAGAACTTTGTACATTCCTATAGCTATAACTTAAGTAACAAATATGGAACTTGAAACTTGTTCAGATTTTCGCTTTTCACATTTATGTTTCTGATGGAATAATAATTATTTTTAAGACAGTTGTACATAACATATACAAAGTACATACATCCATAGTACAGATGTCGTCTGTGCCATGGCATAGATTATAATAAATTATATTGTATGTATAATAAAATATTCCATGAAGCAAAAATAAACATAAAATCCCATTAAAATTTATTTCAAAATATACTTATAAGCAACTGCTCTGAAATTATGAATTAAAAATGCTATTTAATTTTTATATGATTTTTTTGTTTTGTTTCTTATTTTATTACTATATTTCTATTGCTGCTGATAATAAGTAAAAAGAGTGAACTGAGCCATGGAAATAGGTCAAGTGCAACATTTGGTAAACAAAATTTATTATGTGTTTATGGCCAAAACCAAAAAAAATGTAAACAGTTTCTATTGTTATTGTGTTTAATAACATTGTTGTAAATATTTATCAAATCTAAATTATTATAGAAAATATTTTAATTGTAATTGAAAGAAGTAAACTTCCGATCGATTAGCGGCTCATTTTGACATTTGGGAGTACTGAGCAATACAGAATTTCTCACAACTTAATAATTTTCATGTTGATCAACTAAAGCAAGATATCAAAAATATCTGTCACAGACGGCAATGAGGAATATTTTTCCAATCGGTTTTCTTTTCTATTACTGTGTTTGATGATACAATATTGATTGTTTTTATTTTGACCATTCAATTTTTGACCTCTGATGCTTGTGTGCTACATATTTTTATAGTTGTTCTTGCTGGTATTTCTTTTAGCTATATACACATACACACAGGCATATCTGCTGGGTTCTTTTATTTCGATTTTTATTTGTGTTGTTTGTTGGTAGCAGTAGACTCCACTTGAAGTTTTACAATAAACATTTGTAAGATCCTACTTATCGAGAAGCAATGAGCCATCACTACGCGAGCACCCACTATTAGGTAGGTTTAGGTATCAAGAGCAAAACCATACGTAGTACGGTAGAAGCTGTTGCCTGGTTATACCAGTCTACAAGGTAATGGAAAGGCTCGGTCGGCACTACCTGTGTCTCAAGCATTTGCTGATATTTATAGACCATTACACGATATCCTCCATGGATCTAGCAAGCAGGAAGTGGGCATATGAGCCTGGCTGCACTGTCGCTAGAACACTCTGGCCTTGCTACCAACCAAAGAGAATGTCCGAGCTCCTACACTTCAACAAGAAAAGGATTCAGACGATGACGAGAGTTATTACGGGGAACTGTACCATTGGGATGATGGCCTAAAGGATGCAGGTTCCACATCATGACTTCTGTCGTAGCTGTGAAAATGAAGAGGAATCGGAGCGTATCCAACTATTAGGTATTTCTTACAACTCATTGACTTGCCCTCGTAATAAGAGATTGAATTACAATTTTTTGAATGTGAAAATTTTCAGTAATAATATTTGCTTCGTAATACGTATTATTATTATATACATATGTACGTATGTACACATTATATATATATTTTTTGTGACTCTTCACATTGCGTAATTTGAATTGGGTGACTGCCTTGATAAGCGCCAAGCGTAAGCTTACAACAATAACAAAAACAAGAATAAAAACAGATTTCTTATCAAACAAATGAGGCAAGATAACGTAGACTGACTACCAGACCTTGTTAATTATTAAGCTTATTAATTAAAGGTGCGAGCCAAATTTTTTTTTGCTAAATATCATTTATATATTCACAACGGATGAACACTTTACTATCTAGTATCTATGTACGGTACAAAAACAATATCTAATTATCTTAGGAAATTATCTTAAACACAATTTATTAATGATAATAAATATTATTTTTTTCCGAATGCATAGCAAAGTTATGAGCTCACTGAAATATGTATATGACGTACATATGAGGACACTTAACAAATTTGATAATTGAAATAAGTTAAAATAAGTGCAACTCACAACATAAATAGTAAATCTAATCATTTATTAACCAATAATGTTGAAACAATATACTAATCATATTTTATGTTACATTTCCTATCCCAATATATCTAAACACATATATGCTAAATATACTATGTAAGTATATGGGATTATATGAGACTTTCACTATTTGTCTTGAGTTAGTTGTTAAGTACGTTTACTGAACTATGATGTTTGCTAATAAATTTTTGCAATGCATACTTAATAAATATATACATTTAATAATAAAAAACATTTTTATAATCAAAAACATTCACTTTCCCAGTTAACTTAAATCAATCATCATCATCAAGTGGTTGGTTTAGTTTGGTTTGGTTATGATGAAAAATTCATTTAAACGGTTTTCAAATCAAATCAAAATGTTCAAACAAAACAAAAAAAAAAAAAAATAAAAACACTTTAATTAAACATAAAAAACTTGTTTAATAGTTTTTAATTCATTTTTAAATAAAAAAAAATATATATTCGACTTTGCTTAACATTTTGTACGCTCTATAGGGTAATAAGTATGTTTAGTCCTAAGTACAATAATAAACTTTAATTCCTTACCAAATGAATTTAAAATATTTATGCACTTTTATGGTTAATATTAAACGGAAAATTTTAAAAAATATCTTAATGCCATTCGGCAAAGAATTTTACTTGCAATTGTGGTTCAAGTGAGAAAGTTTTTGAAAAGCATATTTGCCATTTACTGATTGAAATAAGGTAAAATATGAACTGAGGCAAAGGAAAAATTGTGTAAAATCATCACAAAATGACCATAACAAAAGTAATTCACCCGATGAATTTATGGTGTATTTTTCAAAATAAAGCAAACATTCTTCTTTCCAAAGAATTGGGAAAAGAAAAGAAAACATAACAGCGTTTTGAGACTTTACCTATATTTTAAGTTGGTGATTCAACAAACAGAAACCTCCAATTAAAGTACTGCGAAAAGACTTTGGTACGAATATTCTAATGCTAAAAGATGAGACATTACCTTAATATAATCCAGTAAGATTTCTACATTATAGGATATATGTATAAACTGAGCTAAGCTTCGACTTCACTAAACATTTTATACTCTGAAGTACATCACGTATTTCTTGATCATTCGCTAAAAATTGATATTCGTTACATCACTATTCTGTAGTACATTTAGTTTAGTTCAATTTATTGCTAAATACATATTTAGATTGAACAAAATTTGAAATTTATTGAATTAAATCATTCAGAGATGTACATCCGATGTTGTTTGGCTCTTATTTTTTTTCTAAATGAAAAACTTCGATTCTGATTTGATTTTTGATTATGTTTATTTAGACCTTTAGAATTAATTGTGTTAAGTCGAGAAGATGATATCGGACAAATGGGCGCCGCCACAATTGATTGCCATACGGGCTCGTTTTATGGCATTTTCCATCACTTCGGCGAGCGATAAATTCTCGCATTCGTGTCCTTGAGGGCTTCCAAAGTCTCAGGCTTGTTGATGTAAACACGGGACTTCAAAAAACCCCATAAAAAGAAGTCCGGGACCGTTAAATCAGGCGATCTGGCGGGCCAGTGCAAATCGACGAATTGTTACGCAAAAAAATAGACACAATTATTCCGCGTTCTTGGGGAGTGTATCGCTCCATGGCTTATTCACTTGTATTCTGTATCTGTCTAGTCCACAAATGTCAAAACAGATTTGACATTGGCGGCCATTTGCAAAAATGAGAGCATCTTCCAATAGGGTGATGTCTTTTGTGCCACCTTGTATGTTCATTTCAGTAAACTAACCAAGTTTTTCTTTAGTAAAAATGACAACCATCCATCATATTGTTAAGAGATTTGACAGTTAATCTTTAAATACAATATATAGTTTTGTTCAATGATTTTTTTTTCTACTTTTATTTAATTTTAACTTATAATTACATAAAAATTTAAAACCACATATGTTAAAGTCGTGTATGAATTCATTTTCATTTCATTCAAAAAGAGAAAAAAAAAGAAAATCAAAGGAAAATAATGAAAATGTGAACACAGTTGTCCAAAGAGTTGAATGAAAGTGAATAAGGGGGGAGTTAGTTAAGTGAGTGAAAAGTGAGCATGCAAGCAACTTGGGTATTTTGTTAACATTTACAAAAATCACTTGTAATTTACAATGATTGAGTGCACTTGTTTACTTGCCAGTCTCACTGTCTGTCACTCAGTCATTTAGTTTGTTAGTCTGTCTGTCTGTCTATCTGTGGTCGTATGTATTTTATAAGCACAGATACCCACCCACATAATGGTAGAAAATGCGTCTATTTACTGTTACTTTGTATAGAGATACAATACTATTGGGGTCATGCGAACAATGAACGATTGCATGGTCAAGTAAACGATTTTTTCTGTATTTTCTGTTGTTCATCATTTGTTGTTTTTGCTTCATTCTTTGGTAGTTTAATAAAGAAAAAAATACCATTCAACTATAAATAAAAACAAAGTATTTTAAATTGTCGTTGAGTTCAATGTAAACTAAACATGCAAAAACTTTATTTTTGTACAAGATTTTTTTCACTATTCGGTGTTTTTTTTTTTTGCTTGTTAAATCACAGTCAGTAAAAACAAAAAAAAAAGACAATAAAAAATTTTAAGTAAAGTAAAAATAGATTTATTATTTGTTTTTTTATTGTATTTTTTTGTTTTGTTTTGTTTTTTGTGTGTATCTAAAGTTGTCAAGTGTTGCCTTTAAAATCATAGGTTAAGTTAATTTCATTGTCTGTCTTTGTTAAGTACAAATTTGTTTTCACTTTAAGTTACATAAATCTCACGTGTTGATTGCAGATAAGATTATATGACTTGCTCCCCCCATATATGTATAATATTTTTTCTAATGTGCTAAGCATTTAAGAATCTTTCTTATTCAAACTTCCATATATTTCGCCCCTTGCAAAACATTGGCATACCTTCACTTAAATTAAATAAAATCACTCAAAAATCACTTGAAAAAATAGCAATGACTTTTTAAGAAACCCAATATATTGTTTCATGTTATGAACGGGTAAGTTCGTTAGTCTGTCTGCAGATTTATTGATAAAAATTTGTTAGTTAGACCTTCAATGATTTCCGGGTCCCTTGGCAATGCACTGCCCTGCATTACCAGAAATAGACTTCATTACCTTGATGGATAATCTATTGTATCTTTTCTTTCATCAATGCTTATCAACAACAGGGCCGCATTTACGGGAGGGCCATCACAAACATTCAAGATTCAAAGATTGTATAACAATAAAATGAGACCTTAAATAGTTTTTAGCTTTGGTTTTCTCCCATCAAGGGCAAAGTTTACTGCTATGCATGTACATTAGTAGCTGCTCAGAAAATACAACTCAGTGTAGGTGTATTGAACGACTAAAAAATCAATAAATCATCGAGAAGCTATCACAATTTTAGCAAAACTAGGAGTGACACCGGAACGCATCGATAAGAGTTTAGCGATAGAAGAAGCACAGCAATCGCAATATTGGAGAAAAATGTTGATGCAAGTTGTTAGCACAATACAATTTGTTGAAGAACGAGGACTAACTTTTAGAGGTGTTGACGAATTAATGTCAATTTTCTAGGTGTTTTAGAAATGCTGGCATTTCAAAAAAGTCATTTATCTCTCATCTACAATATGTGAAGAGTTGATTGTCTTGATGAGAGAAAAAGGCCACAATGAGATTATTTATTTGGTTGAAACTTCTTTATTGCATCGGGCCCCAAAACCCCTGAATCTGGCCCTGTTTAACAAAATTTCTGGGTTTCTAAGAGAATCAATGCGCTCTTTAGATTCCATGTAGTTCAGTCCTTCTAGTGGTCTAAACAATGGGCTAAACTTCTTGACCTAAGTGAACTTAAATACTAACAACACCCTAACCTAACTCTCTTGTTTTGCTTTGAATATTACTGTAAATTATTAATTTATTTTAATATTACTCACGTAACCGATTGTTAAGACATAATATAGTATGTAGTATTTATTAGTTGTAGCAAAAAATTTACCTGTAAAGATAAGAAATAGAAAATAATTGGAAATTATTATTATATCAAACAAATGAATGGTTTAACGACAATGACATTGAAAAAATAGTATAAACTAATCTAAAACAATTAGATAAGCAACATAAAAAGGAAACCTTGTCTTTCCTCTCTAATCTCGATGAAATGTGAAAACAATTTCAACCCAGCCTCACAGAATTATTAATATACTCGTACAATAGTTGGCTGTATCAGTTTAGATAGAAACTGCAGTAACAAACAAATTGTTCTTGATTGCATTGTACAACTGCATGGCGCAATATATACTTCAATTGCCTCTAACCCACACAACAACAATGAAACAAACGAACGAATGAATGAATGAATGATTAAATGAATGTATGAATGAGTGAATCAAGACTGTCTAGTTGGCTACCCTGCATGTCTCTACATGTAGTTTCTATGAAGGAAGGTAAATTATTGCTGTAGCACTTTGACCGGAATCGCAATAAATGAGCGACGACATACTACAACTCATCATTGTTGGACTCAGTACATCTGAATTGCATCATTCAGATTCACAGGTCCACAAACATTTGCTTTAAGCACTTGATATTTGAAATTCAAATCATTGTATTGTACAGACTCACTTGGTGGTGCTCTGCAGATTCTTCTATTTTCATTCATTTTCATTACTATTCATTCAATTCAATTAGAAAATCCAAATTTCTTGCTGGGGCTTCTATTATCATTATCATCATCATCATCAAAATTCATTTATTGCAGTTGCCTCAAAGCCAAGTGCCTTACAAAAAAAAAAAATCACAGAAAAATGGAAAATGCACAATCATTTTAAAGATTTCGTTTTTGGTTTGTGGCGCGTTTTAAAATTGGAAATACTACAATAAAAACACAAGAACCACACAAATTATATGCAAAAATGCGAAAATTTTTACGTTTGTTGAAGCGTTACAAACATTGATGGGTACAGAGGAAAAATGCACCTATTAAAATTTTTTTTTTATTTTTCTTTGTTTTTATTTAGTACTACCAAATTTTGTATGAAAATGCATCGCATGGATTGCTTAGTTTAAATACTTAGTAAAAGAAAATTTGTTTTAAATACATACAAGTATGTTTATTCTTTTCGTTATTAGTATTTTTGTTAAAGTTTTAAAAGTCACGCCAATAATTGTTGGTTTGTTCAACTACCCAAGGGTTTAAGGGTGTAAAGAGTAATTTTATATAATAAAAAGCGATAATAATCATATCGTTGGATTGGATTACAATTTCTTTCTTTCAAACATGATAATATTTTATGGAAGAAAGCAGCTAATTGATGTCATAGAGACAAATCAATTATTATTCGAAAGATTTAAACAATTTAGAAAATAGTTGGAACAAATGCATATAAAGGGCAAGCCATCTATTGGTCCGATTTTGGTTTGGTCATTAAATGCACAAAAGTTAATTTTTTTTCAACAAATTTCGATTTATTCAATAGAGTTATTCTTCCGATTAAGTATGGAATTGAAACTGGATGACCTTCCACAACGTTTACGCTTCGCTGAGTGGGATTTGAATGAATTCAACGATGACCCAGATTTTGCAAGAAAAAACATCTTTTCTGACGAAGCTCATTTCCATCTAGGCGTCTACGTAAACAAACAAAATTGCAGAATTTGGGGAACGTCAATTCCACACGTCGTCTTACAGAAGCCAATGCATTCAGCTCCAGTCACTGTGGTGTGTGGATTCTGGAGTGGTGGCGTGATAGGCCAATTGTCAATGGTGAAAGCTATCGAGAGATGATAACAGAATTTTCGTGGAAAATATCGATCTCAATAAGCTCTGGTTTCAACAACGTTCTGCGTACAAAATTGAACAACCGTGTGATTAACCGTTTTGACAATGTCCATGCGGCTGGAATTTTTTTCTGTGGAGCGCATTGAAAGATAAAATTTATGCCGACAGTCCCAAAACAATTGATCACTTGAAATAGAACATTCGCACCGAAATCAGACCAATAGATAGCCAACCTTTTATTACACAACCGCGACAAGTAAAGTTAGATCCCGAGATATGCATCTTCTGAAGCTTAGTTTTGTTGGAAACAGCACCATTCTATGTACGATGATGAAGGAGATTGTTCTTACTATGTACCAGAACTGAAGTTAATGTACTATTTTAAGACAAGTTTCCTGGAGAGGGAACAATCATTCTAGACAGATAGATCTAAGACGATTTATGAAACTGGTACCGGTGTCTTATCCGAGAAGATATCAGCTTAACTTGCAAAACTAATTTACACCTTGGTAGAGACCCCCAGGACTCTGCACTCGACCTCCCATTCTTCTAGACATTGTAGACATTACAATGTTTCGTCAGGCATCTGGTTGAACTCGCATCTGTGGCGAGCTAAGAAATAAATATTAATCATACTTATGTTTTTGAATTGACCTCTCGCTTTTGGGAAAAATATAAAAAATTTTCCTTAAATTATTTTTTAATTTTATTGCACTTTTGTTTTAAATAAAAACACCAGTGCACCTTGAATAAAATCTCTAAAATCGCGTGTTTTGATACACGTCATTTAAAAACAAAACAAGAAAAAAAAAAGAATAATCTACATAAACTCAACTCAACTCAACTTACATTTGCACTTTACAGGGCATAGACTACTAGATACAGTAGAATTGCATGCAATTCCCTATGCGTTCTATCTGTCTGTCTGTCTTTCTGTCAATTTGTCTTTCCTATATTTAGATACTACATATAACAATGATATTTATACATAGAAAAGGGTAAATAGATACAAGTATATCTATCTATCTATCTATCTCTCGCGCAAATAGTATAGAGAACGAACTCGAAATGCATCAGGTTGAGTGCTTCTTTTGTTGTTTGACATTTCCGCATATTGCATTGCAGTACTAGAAAGAAAAAAAAAACCTCATCATCATGATGAAGCAGGAGCAACTAAAAATGCAGACACGAGTCAAAATACAAGAGTAAAGTAATAAATGCCAAGTACCAACAAGTTTTGTATACATATTTATACAAAGTATACCCACCCATATATTGTTGTAAGTATATATGACGTCTGTAGCTCACACGATTCTTTATTCACTCACAGCTATAAAGTCGCACGCACACTCATAGATATGCATGTATGTGGTAGATACTACTACTTATACTTAGGAGTGTGCCAGAACGTGCTGTATAAGTTGCATATTACAATACAATAAAAACAAAAAGTTTATTGCATGTGTTCCAATTCTTTAGACAAACAGATTAATATTAATATATTATATGTATTGTATATAATATAAAAAAAAACACCCACAATAAATATATACAAAATAAGCAAAACAAAAAGATACACACTTGTACTTATATGGGGCGCCGCTAAATGACTAATTCTATATACTAAAAATGTAGCACAAATCACCTTTCCAAATACATGTTTAGTTTAGTGTATTCATTTAAGCCAAGATTTCTCTAAAGAAGATACTTTTATTTATATTTATATGTACAGATAAATACGCTGATCTGAAGCATTTCCTCCCACAATTTTCAAGTTTAATGAGCCATAGAACTATATAAGAGAACGAATGAAATATTGTACAAAAGAGAGAGTAGCTATATTTATTTATTTTATTTATTTACTCATTTTTAATCTGTTGTGATTTCTGTTTATTCAAAAGATTATTTATTTTCACCATTTTGTGTCTTGTTCAATGTTCAATGATCATCAATTCTTTTGTTTTTCATTGTTAATGAATTTGATTTCAGATCAAATTGATTTTCAGAAGTCTATTTAGCAGGAACTGTGAAATGATATGAAAAATAAACATTGAACAGCCAAATTATTGTTTAAATTATAAGTCTATGTATGGAAAATCGTCTGGATATGAAATTTTTATTGTATCTTGTCTCAAGTTTCGGTCGATTTCCTGTAAACTCCTTAGAGCAAATGGATCATTTTTTAAATGAAAGCAAACAATCATTAAATGAAATCGAAGACTATGGAAAACAAATGTTTATTAGTAAATATATCGATATCTCTTCTATATCTATCTATTTATATCTATGTATATTATATATATAGTGTGAGGTGTGAGTGAGATGACAAAATTTTGACGAAGAAAGAAGATTTTCTAAAATATTTGACTAGAATTGATTATACAAATATTACAGCCCAGTTTTCCCATATATATGTATATAAAATCGTAAATATCTTCTTGTTTGTGCACGTTTATCTCAGAAACGGTTTAAACGATTTGAATCAAAATATATTTATTTTTAATTTAAATGTTGGTACTGTTTTGTAACCGCTGTAGATTAGGCAAAGCTAAGTACAGCTAGTGAACGCTGAAAAGCACTCAAGTCCTCCATAGCGCTTCTGTGAAGTACTTAGGTATGATTCTGGATAGCTGTTTGACGTGATCTAAGCTTGTGAATATGATTACAGCTACTTGCAGAAACAAATTAAGGTGGCTCATCCGACCCGTCAGTACTTTGAATCTTTCTGCCAAGATTACTATGTCTAAGGCTACAGTTGTACGATCACACAATTATGGCATTCAGCTCTAGGGACTTTAACAATTAACAGAGACCAGTCCATGCAGAACAATATAACGGATGCCACCTGGTATGTCAGGAGAATGTCAATACATCGTGAACTAGAAATTTTATCACTTAATGAGCAAATTAACCGTCATACCAGTCGATACAATGACGCTCTGAATGTGCACGGCAGCCCGGCACTTTAGCACTGCCCCATCCCACTTATTTACTCCAACCAGCCCCAAAGATTTTAAAAACCTGGTTTCTCGTCACCTTCATACAAAGAAGTTGAAGGTATGGGGTCAGTTCATCCACCGGTACCCTACCATCAAACCAACATGCGACAATATCGGTCTACCTACTAACTCATCCAGACGGGCATGCGCAGTTTTGATTCGTCTGCGTATCGGAAACACTCAAATCACGTACCAACATCTCCTAAAAGGTACAGTTCGTCGACCATGCCCTTTTTGCGGGGCTGACCTCACCGCAAAATCATGTTCTGGACACTTCCCAACATTTGGAGATCATAAGGATCTCCTTTTTTGGTTCCCAAACCCCATCTCATCTTATAAAAACTCCCTGACATATATAATTACTGTAAAAAATCGAACCTTATAATTTAGTTACTGATAATTAAATCTTTAATAAATTATATATCATTAAAGCCCAAGTCGAAGGCCCCAGCAGCTAAGTCAATCGTTAAAATTAGTATTAAGTTTAGTATTATACAATATATTAGATTTAATTATGATAAAATAAAAGAAAAGGTTAAAAAGGATACTTCTCGTACATAGAAGTACACATTAATTAAATAATTGTTAATGTAATTTAACTCACTGCCAATGTATCAAAACGATCATTTATATTCGTTCTATTAACGGTTCATTGGAATTGTATTTACATGATCTCATAAAAAAAAAGAAGTTTACGATCTATTCAATTGAGAGATGTAGAATTTGTGTAAATGAAACCCAAATGTTGGTGAAAGATTTGTCAATTCCAAATATTCCCGAAACAATTTTGATCTGAACTGATTTTTATAGACAATTGATTTTCAGAAACGCAATCAAATTCAGATTAATCGGTTATCTAAGGTATAAGATGAAGATGTTTACTCAAACCTATAGGAGACAAGGAGACAACCCATAGACCTAATATTAATATTGTACTTTCAACAAGTCATAGAAATTGACTGAGAATAAAACACTTTTAAACTTGAAATGGCAAAAACTAAAAGAATCTACACTTTGAGGTTTGCCTTTTTATCTTGATTAATATCAAATGTACTATCTCATGTTATTCTAGTGTGTGTGGTGTGTAGTATGTGGTTTGTTTATGTGAATTGTGATAGTGATTATGTAATTAATTCGCACTTGCACACTAATTACTAAGTACTTATAGCAAGCAACAATGAAAACCTTTTTTGTTCATTTACAAAAAATGTTTAAGACTTAAGTCACATAAACTTACAATACAATACTTATGTACATGTATGTATATGTATCTAGTATCTAACCAAACTATGTGTATGGAGGGAAAAATTACTAATACGACCTGCGTACAAAAGTAATTGACCTTGTGGTCATTTTCACGTGGTTTGGTTCGTTTGCTTTCTGTTCAATGTTTTCCCTTTTCTATGATATGCTTTACTTTATTTATTATCATCTACTTACATATGTATGTATGTATGTATATTGATCGAATCGAAGTGTTTTGTTGTGTTAAAAGCATATGTGTCGATTGCTATAAGATACTCAGTCAATCACTCATTCAATTCATTCATGGAAAAATTGAATAAATTTAATTTTTTTTGTAAAATGTTTTCCATATGAAATATTTAAAATCTTTTATATTCCATTTATATTGTTAAGTTTTTGCACTTGAACTTCAACAATTCACATTTCTCAGTAGATTTGTTAAAATGAAATATTGTACTTAAAACTTAGCAAGAATTGACAACAATGAGAAATACTTAAACTGAGAAAATCAAAATCAAAAGCATACTTATTATTATTGTTGCTGTTGTTGTTGTTGCTAGTGCTGCAACGTGAGATTGTTTGTTACTTTAGCTATTGTATCTAAACGTAAGTATCTTTGTATTTCAATAATAATGCAGTAATAAAAAATTCAATTGTTATGCAAGTCAAAGAGACGCGACTAGATACTCACTTGCTCTCATACATACCAAGTAGCGGATGTACTATATGTGTGTATTAACAATAAAAAACTTTGAGAGAAAAATAGGAAAAATTCATCAAATCACTTGTTAATAATAATAATAATAGTACAATATAATAAATAAATAATTGAAAATGTTTTTA
Organism: Amiota communis; assembly: GCA_037043315.1. Classification (NCBI taxonomy): domain Eukaryota; kingdom Metazoa; phylum Arthropoda; class Insecta; order Diptera; family Drosophilidae; genus Amiota; species Amiota communis. The sequence goes on along the minus strand of JBAMAV010001386.1, from coordinate 1,653,966 downwards.
AATGAACAGATAATAATAATAATACTATTACGCATATGACACAAGCATTTATTATCATCTCAAGTATCTATCTGTCTGATTTGTAAGATACTTATAACTTATTGTTTGATTATAATAGATTGTAGACTGTATTATTTAACTACTATACACTATAGTATACTATGCGCATGATTGAGTATCTTGACAATAGTGACTATATACAATATAATACATAAAGTATCCATGTATCTATCTATAACTACTTTGATTGGCAACGCCCACTTGAAAAGAGTTTGTTGCTTCATTTAGTTGTTGTTATTGTGAAAATACATTCAATTGAAATGAAGTAAAATGAATGAAAAGTTGAGAAAACTTACTCACTCACTCACTCACTCACAACTCACTTCAATCAACTCAACTAACGCAACAAGGAAAATTTTTATTTAGTTTTTAGTTACACAAAACTAATTTTATTGCAAATCATTTTCTCACACTCTTTGCTTTGTTTTTGTGCAATTTTATAATCGAATCGGATGGGATCGGAACGTATCGGATCGGATCGGATCGTATCGAAACATACCCCATAGCATTGATGAGCTCATGCAATTGAACGTGGCAGGTGTTGGTTTCGCTTATTTAATACAATACTTATTTGAATTCGATACACAAATACTAAGCAAGATGAGCAAATGAGTGAGTTCATTTGCATGACAATAGTAGTGAGAGTAAAGTGTGTTGATGAGTAAGGGTCCATAAGATTGAATCAGTGTATTAAATTATATAAATAATACAATTATATTGTAGTGTTAATAAAGTCGTCAAAAGATTACGTTTATATATTATAATTGCAATTACTGCTATATACTAGCATGTGTATAATCAAGAAATTATTGTATTTTATTAATATTTTCTATGATTAAGACTGGTCATAGTAAATTACAAATGATTTAAGCATAAAGAATCACCGAATTTTTCTAATAGATGTCAGTCAAAATTTGATAATTTGTTATTGAATACTGTTTTCACCTTATCATTGAAGCTAAGAGCAGTCATCACAAAGAAACACAAGTCTTCTAGGCGAAGTCACCTCTATACCGAGAAGCCTGTCTATCCTATCCTTTCTCACAATATTGCTATGATACAATTCATCATAGAAAGACATACAATATAAATTTCTGTCTCATTTATTTCAAAAAATAACTCATCTATTTGATCAAGACCAATAAGCACAAATGTTTTAGAAAGACTTATAAATAAATAAACAAAACTCTTGCATTTGAAACAAAGATTCGCATGCAAACATATGGCCACATATCAGATATGCTTGCTATCTTAGCATCACTATATTCTCTCTGTTACAGTTTGAGTATCAACAAAGAACACAGTTTGAGTATCAAATATGAGCACGTCCCATCGAGTTGATTTAGCCATGTCCGTCTATGTGGTCTGCGATGTCTCCTTCTGTGTGTTACAAACTTCATGACAAACTTATAATACTATTCACTCCCGTGAAGAGTATACCAAATTGTTACGGCTTCTTAGGGTTCACAATTCCCGAGGGTTCCGTTGGAAGCATAACATATGCTTTGCTGTTTTCTTCATTACATAGTCTTCTGATGTTCAGTTAATAATGCTGAGATTTTACAAAGTTAAATTCAATATGTCAAAAGTCATTTTGTTAGAAGATTCTGTGTATTAAAGTTTATTAGCTTTGCTGAAGCATGAACACCACTCTTAACTCTCTTATGATCCGAAATCATAATCAAAACAGATAAAAAATAATAATAATAATAATTAGAATTGTGTTTACTCATCATTTTTTGGATAAATAAATAAAATTTTATTTCAACAGCAATTTGCTTTATTTATTTTTGTTTTATTGTTTATTCTTTTTAGCTTTAAACCCTTTTTAATCACTCACTCCTCATTCAATACAAACAAACAAACAAAGAATATGCATATGTATTTTGTTATGCGATACTTATTTTATCCCATATGAATATTTCTTCAAATGTAACTTAAAGTGAGTTATACATATATTTTTTTAAACAAACGACGCAAAAATTTTGCATTTGTATATCTAAATACAATAAATATTTTTTTTTTACTGCTGTTTTGTTGATTTAAATTATAATTTGCTTAGTTTTTGCTTATTCTACTACTGTCTAAGTATTATGTATCTGTATACATTTGTTGATTGAGAATTGAAATGAATTGAATTGAAATAAATAAGACAAGAACATGATGATGATGATGATAATACGATTTTGTCAATCCATCGAATTCAATATGTATGAACTTCAAGGAACTGAGACAATTGAACGAACGAACGTTGATTTTTAAATAGAATTACATATATTTTATTGTATTTCGTTGGCATTTAGAAATTACAACAGAAGAAGTTCAATATTCAACAGGCAAGTTTGTATTAAAAAATAATAGAATAAAAATGGGATGCCAATAAAATGTCAATTGTCAATAGTCGAGAGTCGATAATGCTGCTCTGCTACTGATGATGATGATGATGATGATGATGACGATGATAATGTTGCTGCTAATGTTTTCAGCACATTTGCCTTAACAAAAAATGCAACTTGTAAAGAAAAATCAAAGAAAACTAAAGGAAAAGAAAAACTTGGCAGCTGTTAAAGCTTAAAAATAGATACAAAAAATCAGTAGCCGCCGAGCGCAGAGGATAATCAACTGCAAAACCAACGCGGGCGATTTTCTTGCTTTTTTAGCATATCTTCTTCTTCGTCATCATCATCTACTAAATGATTTTCGTGTGCTTTTTGCAACAACAAACAAAAAATATACTATAAACTATACAAAATCTTTCTATGAACTTTTGCAACAAAAAGAAAATTGGGCGAGTGAGCAATAATACAAAATATAGTAGTTTATTCATGAGTCCGGAAAAATTGTGCTGGCAAAGCAGACGCAATGTGTGAGTGAGTGTCTAAGTCTATTTAAAGATTGACTGTGCCTGTGTCTGTCCGATGCCGCCAACGTTATTTGAAAGCAATTTGAAATAAACTTCTGCCGTAACCCCGCCTTATACCCCACTATGACCACCATGTCAAGCAGCCCAAATATTTTTTGTCAACTTTAGTTTCCGTGTCACCACCACCACCACCTTCAGCACCAATCACTCTTTGCGCTTGCTGAGCATGGCGATGAGAGAGAGAATAAAAAACAAAGAAAAGCAAAATTGAAGAATTTTCTTTTTGAAAATGAATTTTTTGAAAACTTTTCTTTTTTGACGCTTTCGAAAATGTTTCACGTTTTTTTATCTTCATGCTTTTGCTTGCTAGGTACACCAAATGATCGACCGGCATTTTGAGTAAAAAATCATATTGTATAAAAGCTAAAGATACTTTTTGTTGAGCTGCCTGCTACCATTTTATTTATTTGAATATTTTACATATAACATATGGTCTCTTCATCATCATCATCATCATCATCATCATACTATATACTTGCTATAAAGATATGTACATACTATCTATATGTATTATTAGAGATTTTGAGATAAAATCTCGTTGTCGTGGTGTCGCAAAATGAATATTGTGAATTGAGCGCAACACATTTGTCTAGCGCAAAAAGAAAAAATTCATAGGAAATTCACAAGCCGCCCCAGATATATAAATAAATAAAATATTGTATTGTAGAATACGGCGGAGGAAATTATGAAATGTTCCTTTTTTTCGAAATTTTTATTTTAGTTTCTTTTTTGTTCTGACAAACAGAAAGACACTACGATGACATAGGAAAATGTATGTATGTATTCACAAATGAAAGTGATTTTCTTTTTATTTAAATGAACATTTCGAAATATAACAAATTGGGTGAATCAAAAAACTTTGGGTCATCCACTTATTTTAAACAAGGAGCTACGTTGGCTAAGTGTCCCAGTCAAAGTATAAAAAAAAATATAATACTCTGCGAAATTTGTATTCTATTAAAAACTAAAGAGTATATTTGTATAAATAGAAGTAAAAGATCATATGGAAAAAATTCATTACAAAATCTTAGCGGGGGGCCTATTCCCCAAGCGATGCTTATTATGCCAATGCAAATGGGTTGCAGCGGGATTCTGATTAAATTTACTTACTAATCTCTGTTCTAGTAGATTTTTATCTAGTTTAATAGCCTACTGCTGTTATTGCCCCTGTGATCTTATTAGATAATACATATATTCTGGGCCTATTCAGATTGTATTAAATGATAGTTGTATTTTAAATTTAGTTTCTCAAGAAATGTGTAAAGGAGTGCGAAAGAAGACCTCGAACACTCTAAAAATATTGTTATGATGATCAGCAATATCGTGCAGGGAACTAATCACCCTTGATTTTGAGCTAAAATTTATACCATTTCCCAGAATGAAATCAGCGATTGGCCAGTACATGTACTTATGAGCACTAAAATCACAGTTTCAAAAGTGCATACATATACATTAGGGTTACCAACTCTGGAAGTTGCAACCCGGGAGAATTTTAATAAATCCGTTTGATCAGGTAGAAGTAGAATGAAAGTCGTAAATATTTGTTAATTTCTATTTACATTGTTTTACATGCAAAATTAAAGTTTCGCAGTATTTGTAACTTTCAGTTGTTCCTTTGCTTGCTCCACACTTGTTCCATCGTGCCAAATACGCGTTCGCAAGAAGCATTTGAGACAGGAATGGAGAGAACGTGAACGTGGCAAGCTTTTTCAATTCAGGGTAGGGATTTTGGTCTTTTGATTTCGCAAAGAAGTCAACCCGGCGTAAATCGACAAGATTCTCTTCAGTGAGATCCGCATTTTGCGTAAAATTTCAACCTCATCTACATACAGTATGACAAGATCTAAGTTTAAACAAGACGTTAGAAACTTATTGACATCACATTTTTGAATCTTGTCTTTTGAGGTTCATCAAAATGCTTTGATAAATCGATGGCATTTACCATAAAATTGACCAGTCTTTCTGTTCTGTAGCTTTGTTTTCAAATCTGTCGTGAATTTCAGTGCCTGGTAATCTGTCGGCTAACAGGCCAAAAAATGTTCTGAAATATTAATATACGATTAAGTTAAAGTGTATTGGACGACTGACGATCCATCAATGAAACTTTCTTTGAATTGTTAAAGCAGCATCACTCACGGACTTCCCTGAAAGGACTCATCCGTACTGTAATCTAATTTGCAGGTGTTATTACACAACATTGAACAATATTCTTTATATGATAAAAGTCATTCTCACTGAATATTAGTCATAAACGGTATTGCCAGTCGCTACAATGAGCAAGATGTCATTATTATATATTCATTAAAAGAAAGGGGATTTCCCAGTTTTGTCACAGAATAAGTAATGAATAATTCCGTGCTCATTTCAATCGGTCCGATCGCAAGTGCGACAAAAATATAAAATGAAGTGATTCAAATCTTTCAAAATTTTTTTTTTTAATTATTGTGAAATTGCTGCCCCCGCTACGCTACGCCACTAGTCATAATACATACTTCCTCAATTATTGGGAAAGAGAAGTAAGTATCTTCTTTTAACTTCATAACAATTCTTATGATTCAACAACTGTGATAATGTTAGCATTTGGAAACATTGTTCCCATATTTAGCGATTGTGTAGAGTCAAGTTCTTTATGTAAAAACATTTAACCCAGTACGAATACTACGATAGACTGGTCTAAGTTCATCTATAAACTAAACCTAGCAGAAAGTTAACTTATTTGAACGGAAAATAAGGACTGTGTTATCTACTCAGATTGAACATGGAAAACTTTTCTCATATCATTGATGATTTTAATGGCTTTCACTGTACTGCAACAACAACAACAACAACTACAATGGACCTTAAGACCACAAAATCTTGTTAAGATTACAACATTTGTTTTCCTGTCTTTTGGAATGTGCTGCTACTGCTCACTATTTATGGTATACCAGCACACAGGTTCAGGTCTTCTTCATTTCATTTCATTCCATTCGATTCGATTGAAGCGGCGGCAACTTTAAACTGGTTTCACCACCTCTTAGAAGAAGATCTCAGGTTGTTGTTGATGTTGTTATTATTGCTGGTTGATGGTGGTGGTGGTGTTGTTTCATATGTTGTTGTTTTAGTTATTGGGTCAAAAAGAAAAACAAAATCCCACTAATGTTCGGTGAACACAAATCTCACATATCTTAACTTTGATTTTGTTTTTACAAGAAGAGTTTTCTTTTAATAAACGTAATGTGTGTTTTCTTGAATTTCTACAAATAACATACCATAGTACATTGATTGACTTGACTTTAAGTTAATGTATCTAAACTCAGTCAGCTATTCATCACTCAACAATCAGGCGGATAGAAGGTGGTCATCAAAACAAGCATCAAATATTGTAAGTAGCTAATGAATTGGCAGAGAGAAGAGAATCAACAGCATGTACACATGTACACCTTTCGATTTGCTTTGCTTTTGTAACTTTCACTTGTGAATGAGTGAGTGAGTGGCGGGAAAGATAAAATAGCTGCCACTTTGAAATCGAATGAAATAAAATATTTCACATACAAACACACAGTGCATGTGTATATATGTATCTGACTTTCGTATAATCAAAACTTGATTTTGAGAAACTTGTATGTGTGTTTGCGAGTATATGGTAAAGAAGATATGAAGAAGCAAGTTATATTTAGTTATTAATTATACTGATGAAGTATTTCTAACCTTAAGGGCCGTCATCAGAAATTTCACCAAGTGATCTTCTGCTTTTTCATTCTCTGTGCATCTCCCACACTATACTATATACATATTCCACTCTTATCTCAAGTCACCTATTTTCCTAATCACAAATTTATATTTATTGCAATAGAAATCTTAGAAATAAGGACTGAGATCAATCAATCAATCATCAATCTGTAATGGTAGTTAAAGAAAATTATGGGGGGTGCCACAGAAAACTTTAGTGTTTTCGTCGTATGGAGTTTTGCATTCCACTCGCCCACTCGGTGATTTTATCGAATAACCAAACCGCTTCAACTGAATGTTAATAGGGCTGTCAGCATATAAAAACACAAAAGGAGGAATCAAACACTCCCAAAAGAGTTTTCTGTGGAACCTAAAATCGGAAATCTGGTGGAATAGAGGAAGAAGAGTTTTCTGTGGCACCCCTGATATGTATGTATTCCATCTATAGGTCTGTGTAAGACAATAAATAGGGTAAAGGGTAATCAGCAAGTGTAGTGTGTCAGATATACTGAAACTTATGAACAAATCGAAGACCTCAAATTTACAAATATACATAAGTAGTATAAGGGACTTCAAAGCTGCCCAATGCAGTTGAGTATGATTATTTAAAACAAATTTAGATGTTTTTGAATCTTCAACATCTTCTTTTGCAATTGACATGCGTGTATATTATATACTACAGTAATTTGGAAATATAGGACAAAATCTAGGTCAAGTGTAGTTTTCTTTTTTGTTGTGTTTTTGAAAAACGTGACTTTGCTTAATGCAAGGAAAAACTGACTGCAGGGGTGCAGTTAGAAAAAAATGAAATAATACTAAGGGCGAGGTCCTGCCATATGCTGCTGCATATACTAGCATAAGATATAAGAATTGCATTTCTTTCTTATCCAAACTGATTACAATTTTCTATTCTTTACTTCATTTCATTGGAAAAGATTGATGGAAAAAGAAATTATGGTTGCAATGCAACGTAATGCTAAGGATGCCATTACATAGTGTGTTCTTCTACTCCAGCTTACCTTCTCCTTTGCACGTCCTGCATGTTTTTGAACAGATTTAGCTAGCATGATGCCTTTATTTTCTGACATTTAACACTTTCCGGCACAATAAAATATAATATTCTCTTCTTCCTTTCTTTTAAAAATTCCTTGTTATATTTTTCGAAATTTTTAAAATTATTCTATTTATTTATTAATATTTGTTGTTTTTTTTTGCACTTTTATTGTTTCGCGCGTTTGTTTTTGTTATTGTTTGCTTTCTTTTTGTAACAAAAATACCATAAATAAACAAACAAACTGCATAAACACGCGCACTAACAGTTAAGAAGTCAAGACAAGTCAGGTGGGCGGGTGGTGATTATAATGTTGAAATTTCGTTTGATCCCTTCAGATTAAATGCACGGCACGCACGGAAACACACACACACACACACACACTGACTGCAAAATGAATTTATTCAAAAATAAAGATACTTATAAAAATATATACGCCGCAGCAGATCGAAATTACAATCAAAAAACTATTTTGCAAATTGTGAATATTGTTGTTTATGTCGTCGCTATTTTGTTGCACAGTTATACACGGACACGGCACGCACACACTTAATCAACACTCAACTTTCGTTTACAAAAACAACAAATCTCCAAACCCGAAGAAGAAGCAAGCAAAACGCGTCCGAACGTCAAACTGTATGAAACCGAACTACCGAACTATTTTGATTTTGCATTTTGATGTAACATAGTAGAATTGGTTATCTGCTTCTGGCCATTGGCATGGTTGGCACCCTTCGTGAAACATTTAAATGACTCGTTTGTTTAAAAGTAACGTGTGTACTTTGACTTTATTAAATTTGGAAGGTCAAAGAGAGAGAAGAATAACTTTTGAAATTTGAGAGTGTAATAGGAACCTTGAGCAAGGTAGTGTGAGAGAAAAAACCAAAATGCACTAACAGAGCTGCCAACTTCAGTGTTGCCATACCGTGAACAGAATATGGGTACAAACTAAAAATTCCAAAATGTTGCCATATTTTCAAAACAATTAATATTCTATTTAAGTATTCATTTACAGCTTAGATGCAATATAAAAATACAAAAATAAACTAGATTAAAGCTAAAACAAAGCCTTGCGTTTTTATTAATATTTTATTTTATTTATTAGAACTAAGATTATAATTATAACTTATGTTATTTTTAATATGATCAATAGCGGCAAAGACCTTCTGCTCTGAGGGTGAATTAAGAACGTTAGGAGCAAAAATTAGGAAAGTGCAGGAGTAGACTTGAGCGGGATTCGAACCCGCAACTATATGATATCAGCTTATTTTAAACGATATGATCACTGTTCATACATATGTATGTATATTTGACCACTTTTACACTTGTCATCACTGAAATTTCATTGATGTTCACTAGAAAACTGCACGAGATATGTAACAACAAATTGTTTGTAGTCTCTGGATTAGAACAAAATTACACACACTTTGTTGTTGGGTTTAAAGATAAAGAGAAACACCGCTTAAATTTAGCGATTTGTCCCCTCTATATGTTTTATACTCTTTGACCATGCTCTTTGACTGCACCGAGTAGTATCGAGCCGGCTCATATGAGTAATTACGAGTAAGAAGAGAACTGCACAATTACGGTTAGCAAAGCTTTCGTTTACAGTGGCTAACACTACACACATATGGTTATAGTCTAAACAACGCCCTTAGAACAGTGACCCCTTGCTTCCAGATGGCTAGTATTGACCATCTCCACCAGAAAGCAAATGTATTATCGGTTCACCAGTATAATAAACTGGAACTGCTTTCTAAGCAGTATTTGCTGGCACACACATACATATGAGTGCACACCCCAACTTCAGCACTTAGATATATTTGTAGAGATATCAGGATGACATAGCCTTTATGTTAGTCCACACTCTTGACAGTAGTTGCTATAAGTCGAATCGTGATAATTTACATCGGAGGGCAGTTGAAAATTCATTACAGTCACACCAGAACAGTGTTGTCTTAGGAAACCGTCCTTCACTTGTTGATGATAGCAAAATGAGATTTTCTCGTAGTACTCAGATTACCATATAGCTCAGTTTAGGTCGATCTGGTCTCTTATCCTCCATTGCTACACGCAACGTATAGGTTTCTCCGCCACAACACTGTAAACCTTTTCAACTGTCCTAATAAACCGATCCAGTTGACTCCCATTGACTTATGGCTTCGACTGATAGAGGTGGCTTGCTTTTTAGGGTTTGATACCTACGTTAAGATCTCTACTATATTTAATTATTTTATTTTTATAGTTTTTATGCCTGCACATAAATCTCCATTTCCACTTACCTTTCCCAATCTTTATTTAATGCATGTTTACCTCTACTTGTAACAACGTATGGTATTCGTTAATAGGATGTAGTACTTTTCTGTATTCTATATTCAGTAGACTAGTCTAAATACAATAATAAAATCGATCAAATCATAATGGGCTTATTTACTCAGATTTTTGATACAAGAATGCATAGAGTCTATGTTTAAAAAAAAAAATATATCATCGTACCAAGAGCAACTACAATATGCAGTTATTGCCCGCGACTTCGTACTCAGCATGCATGAATGTGTGCAATTTGTTTAAATTTCTTTTTTGTAAAACGGAACTCAAGATGAGAAATAACATTGGCAGATTACGGATTGACTTTACATCTTAATGCTAAGTTTTTACATTAAACAAAAAAGCAAAGAATTAACAGGGGTACATAAATCACGCGGACTGATATTGTTCTATTGTCAACTTTATGAGTACTACATATTTGGGTTGTAACGGAACTTCGCATCTGCCTCTGCATCTGCAGAACATCCGCAAGAAATCGTACCTCCGCCTTCGCATGGTTTTAGCGGAGGCATATTTACATTTTGTCATTGCGTGCGACGTTACATTTTTCACTCCCTCCCCATCTCCCATCCCATATCAAAATTTCAAAAAAAAGTAACTAATTTAAAACACCTATTCAAATTTTCGTGGCAATACCTTGTATCCGTTTGCTACGTATTTGGACCCAAGGTACAAATTAAAGGTTTTGGATGAAATTGTTAAGGACAAAGTTCAACCTGAAATATTGCGATGCATGACTTGGGTCTTGTAAGAGAAGCTGATGACGACGGAGCTTCTGTTGCCAAGAGACCTAACATTGAATTGCATCGAGTTGACGATGAACCATGTACTAGCTCCCAGATTTCACCACCAGCGAAAAGTGTTTACCCAAATCTGGCAGACATGCTGGAAAAGAGCAGTGACGATGAGGAAAATAGAAATGAAATCATTGATAAATGAGTATAATACCCAGAAACCAGCTTCCACCCAACGAACACTCTTTAAGGTGGTGGAAATATAATATAATTAAAAATTTGCTGTATCTCATATAGAATGGTAAAATTTACACAGAGTGTGTAAATTTAAAATTTAAAGGGGTCGCCATAATAAATGTTCGGAGAAGCACAAAGTGTTTGTATGCTTCTGTCCCCAAATTAACATTTGCCAATTCTAATATTTTATTGCATTTAGTGCAGCTAAGTGCCTTTCTAGGCCACTGTTAATTCATATACTATTCCAGGTTTCATTAGTAAATTCCTAATACACCTATGCACATTGTGCAGTCTTTACAATTGACTAGTTAATATACAAGAAACGTGCTCGATTTTAATAATGGCAATATGTACAACAAAACATACTTACTTTAGACAAACCTAGTTAATACACTATTAGGGTAAAACAACAAATAATAAATGTTCTTGCTCCATTTAGTCATGCATGAATGACCATGGTAAATATATTTGTTCAAATATAATAAGTAGAGCCTATAAAATTTGTTTTGTTTTTGGCACATTTTCGAAAACACAACAATTTTTGGTATATTTTATGATACTCTATGGAGATTTAACAATTTTCCTGCTTGCTGTTACACGTGTTTCAATACTGCATCATTTTATTATGCAAAAAACTTATCTATTCAAAAAAAAAAAAAAATTGTGCTTGCTCTGAAAAGTGATGCAAAGGCCGTCTTTGACATGTGTAACGAAAGAAAATCAATCATTTAGGCATGCTTAATGTTGTTCAATACGACAATTTTGTAAACGAAAACTTATTTTTTGAATTTTTGTGTGTTTTCTGACTTATACTACGTTGTTCATTTTCAAATAATCTTCAATAAATCAATTTAACAAGTTAACTAACAATTTTTGCCTGTTTTTCTAACAATTTCACAATTGTCGCCCGTTTTATGTAATTTAACCCAATAAATTGGCGGATGTTATGTAGTTAGACAATTATGAACTTTACATATTTTGTTACAGCACCTATCTTGTTTCTTTTACGAACGTAGTACATATTGTTAAATCTTGTTTATGGTAAGGGAACGCTTCGTTGCCACTTTTTTTTATTACCTATGATTTAAGAAGATTAAAAGAAGAAGCAGCTATAGCTCTTCCCTCTCTGTAGCTTAAGTTAACTATAAGCTTACGATGGAAATAAATAAATGAGAGGAAGAATTTAAAATTATTTGACTTTATTTTCTTGTTAAATAATAATACAATGTTCTGTTTATTTTTTCCATTTTGTTGTTGGTTGGTTGTTGTCAGTTTTTGAAATGTCTTCCTATTCGGTTGTGATTCTTTTTTTATATACTTATTTTTTCTCTGTCATGTGCTTGATGATTTGTTGCAAAGTATAATAATAAAATCACTTAAATTTAAGAATACATATACAATATGACAATAGTAGAGAAGAAAAAAAAAAAAAATTTAAATTATATTTTCATCAAGAAAACTCTTAAAAAACAAATTTTATTTTTGTTTATTTAATTTTTATGTAATGCAATTATAATTGGAAAGGTGTCGTAAGGTGGGTGGTGTATGTAATGGTAGTGAAACGAAGTGCATAATCGTGAAACATATAGAGCTTAAGTAAAATATATAGAGAAAGAGGAATGACTGATTTATTTAGAAAATTATTATTTTATAATTCAAAATTTAACAGATAAAGTTAGACAATTTAATCTTAATGAAGAAAAAAGAAAGGAGTTACAGAAAGCCGGGTAAAGTTAGTAGTGTAAGAGGTGATGGTGTCTTGTTATTGTTGGTCTTGTTATTTGGTTTGACATTTGAAATCTAATGAAAATTTATGTGTGGAATATTATTTAAGAGGAAAAACACACAAAGAAACAATTAAAAAAAAAAAAACCTAAACAACAAACATAGTTTCTCTGTTCGTTTTAAAAATCAATAATTGATTAATAAACTTTTCTCAACTTAAATCTAAGCAATAATTATTTATAACATTTTCTTTTGACATTTTGTTTGTAGGGGTTTGTTTTTTGGTGGTGATTGATTCATCATCATCATCCTTTCATTATGTTTGTTATAATAATTCATATAAACAGTTCTTAGTTAGAGATAAGATAATCAGATAGTCCGCGTGGTCCTTTCTTAAGTTTATTTTATTGTATTTTGATTTAAAAGATACAAAGACCGACAACCGACGACAGACATGAGCGCTGCTATAGATTTTATTATCATATATTCTATTGAGAAGTTGTGATGAAAGTTTCTGGTTTTTTTTTTATTTTTGTTGGTTGGTTGTTTGCTCTTTTTAGATATTTGCATTAAGAAATTATATGCTTAGTTTATTTATAGTATAATTTTGTGGTTGTTGTTGTTGTTGTTGTTGCTGCTGCTATTGTTGCTTATAAAACTGTGCTTAACAATTAAACAACAGTTCACATTTTTTTTATATAATTTTGTGTTTTTTTTTTATCAAAAATGATGTGTGTTTGTGGTTGAGTGTGGATGTGTGTGTGTGTTGTTTTTATGTATCAACTGATAAACAAAATTTAACCATCATGCTTTCTCTTCTTGCCCCGCACTTGCGACTCATCTATGAATAAAACAAAAAAATCAAAGATTGATATAATAATATGATATTACACAATATTTATTATTTAAGAAGAAAAACTTACCACCTTTTTCACCATCTTTACCAGATGTTGCTTTAGTAGCAGAAGCAGTTGATTCATTTGCTTCACCATCTGCTTCATCAATATCAGAATCTTCATCCTCATCATCATCTTCAGCTGAATCATTTTCATTCCAATCGGAATTATCTTCCTCAAGATCATCGTTATAGACCTTTAATAAGTCAGACAATTATAAATCAATGCAATATTCTTTTTATAATTTCAAACTTACTTCAGCTAATGACACTTCTCCAAAATCAGAATTCTCTTCGTCATTACCATCTTCAGAGTCGTCATCATCCTCTTCTTCACCGGAAACTGAAATTAAAGAATGGGAAATGTATCAATGTATTAATAAATTGTGTTCAACATCATATGCTTACAATAGGCAATATTAGCCATATTCAAAATAGCTAAAAACCAATATAATACATGTAATATGGCAAAATGTGTATCTGTTGTCGATGTCGTTTGTTGTTGTTGTTGTGTCGGTATTTCTATTGCGGTTATTGTATTCATATTACAATTTGCCACAGTCCTTGTTGTCTGTTGCTCTTTTAATTTAAGTTCTTTTAAAAGTTCATCCAAATCATCATCATCATCATCTTTATTATCATCTTCTATTGTTAATTTTTCCATTTGTTGTCGCTGTTGGTTTTTAGCTTGGACACGTTTCTCAAGTATTTCTAATTCGTCCAAATCAATTTCTAAACCATTTAAGCAAAATACTTTTTGCTTATCTGAAAATTGAGTTTCGATTTTCTCTTACTCGCAATTTTCTTTTACAATTTTTTGATGAATAATATTTACATAATGTGTGGATGGGATGGGAGTTTGTTGAAGCTTGATACCTTAACTAACTAGTATTTGTACTTACCATCTTCCGAATCATTTCCATTCACCTCATCATCGTCATCACCATCTGATGGCGCTTCCTCATCATTGCAATCAAATCTGTAAATATTTCATACGTTATTTTAGTACATAATTACTATTGTTTGCATTAATGCTAACTAACCCATCTAAGAACTTCAATGATGGTAACATTTTAAAGATTTTCTCCCGATAATTTTCAACTTGTGTTGCATCATTATTGAAAAGATCCAAGACAGCGAGATTTTTGAATTCCTCCAGGGGTTTTAGTGTCTCAAGATCTTTTATCTTGTTGCCAGACAAATTCAATGACTGCAATTTCGGGCTTGTAGTCAAATAATTCAAACCATTCGATATTCTGTTATCGGATAATTCCAATTTCTTAAGATTGGGTAGTTTCGGAAAACCTTTGAGTGTTGTGAGTCCCACATTGATCAAACTCAGTGATTCTAAAGCCGTGTACTCGTCTGTAAGGCCAACAATACTTGTACTCCGACAATTATCCAGATTCAATTCTGTGATCTACAAAGAAATCGAAATAACAAGAATAGATAGATTATTTTATACAATAAAAACAATTTAAAAATAATTGGATTGCCTTTATAACAACATTTTATAAGGGATGGTTTAGATGATACAATATATCATATTAAGGTTAAGGCGCTTAATAAATTTAAGAGACGTCAAAGTTTTCTGAACATAATATACATTTTAATCATGGCTTCATATGAAGACTTTGAGACATATTCATCAAATCAGATCTCTGGAGGTCGTGGTGCAATCATCATGATCATTAATACTTAAGTCAAATTGCTTTTTAGTGGCTCCTTCCTTTGTTTTTGTTGCATATGATGCCCGAATATTTCTGCAAATCTAATATCGAACTGGGTATTTTAATAAATTTAATTGAAGTTAAATGGTTTTTAACTCAATTAGTTCAATGTATTTTAGAGACCTGCCCGAATCAATGTATTTGCCGTTTCGATTACGTTCATGCAGGTAAAATAGAAGTAATTTTATACATATGAATATATTCCACACAGCACATGAATGGATTTGTGCAGTTCTCTTATGTATATCGAACAAATACTTTTAAGGAGCCCATACATTTTGTGATCTATTGTACAATCAAAGATGAAAACTGAGAGTCAACAAGCAAAATGCCGTTGAACAATAAATAATTCGTATAATGTATGGGCCGCATTACTCAATCATAAGATCTTTTATGCTGCACACACACATTATGAGATGGATTGTACAATCAAAAATATATTTGAACTATGGTTGATACATTTTATCAGTTAAAAGCAATAAGATCCTGAGCAAAATTCGAGCTGTATTATAGGTAATTCTCAATATACATATGTATTTTTTTTATCATAAAAACCGAAGGCATCATCTCGTATTTCAATTCAAATTTGGCGCCATCCAGCTGTCGTCAACCACTTTGGTGGATATTTGATTTTGCCGCATGTGAAATTTCTCTTTGCGGCGAATTAAAAATGTAACATGTTTGTGCCAAGCGACAAATTGAATGCGCGAAACAAAGATGAAAATAGTCGCATTTCAGCGTTCATGCAAAAACGACGCCGCCATGTCTGTGTGTGCGCGTGAAGAAACTCTTTATTTTATTGGCAAAAAATACGCAAGCAAAGAAAAAAAGGAAAATTTAAGAAAAATCGATCAAAAAAAGAAATGACGAGACAAACTTTTTTTGCAAAACTTATTTTCCTGTGCAATTATTGGCGTGGAAAAGTTAAAAATATTGATTAATTTTGTTTAAAAGCAAAATGTGCAAATTGAATTTATAAAATTGCATATGAAAAATTTTTCACCAATTTTTCTCTTCTCTAATTAAAATTTACGTAACTCAATGAGCAAGCGAAATAACTAGTAAAACTTTGCATGAGAGCATACACAAAACGAGAGAAGAAAAAATGGCGGACAGAATGAAGAGAACTAGAGAGAGAGAGAGAGAGTGCAAAATAATAATAACAACAACACCAGAGAGTAGAAAAAAACAAAGAAATAAAATGCGGCGAATAAAGCAAAGCAAGTCAAGTCAATGGCAGCAAAAAGCAAGCGAAAAATAATAAATCCAATAACATTTTATATGATGTTGTTGTTATTGTTCTTTTCAGTTGTTGCGCACACCACTGCCACCACATTTTTGCTTATTTCTAATGTTTTTTGTTTGTCATAGGCGGCGTGTTTTCATAGACGCCTCAAGTAAACTGACTGAATGACTGACTAACTGATTCATAAATTTATAAGCATGAGTTTTTTGGTGATCACAAATGTACAGATGTTTTAAGAATTAACGTGAAATCTATTGACTTGTGCTTAGGGTCCACCGTCTTGAAGTTCCGTTTCCCTAAAAATAAGTTAACAAACGCCACTGCTTTTTGTTGTTTTTGTTTAAATGAGCGACGACGATGATTTCACGTGAAACTACAATCGAAAAAGTTAAAACGTAGAATTTTATGCATAACCAAATTCAATTTTCATGTAGAAGTTCCTAATTTATTTGCACATTTGTTCTATAATTATTGTATTATGATTTGTCTATAAATATCTATGTTTAAGTTCAGAAGATAAGTTTGATTCGATTTTTAATTAGATATTGTACTATGTATTATAGTTTGTCATAAAGGCAGAGGCAGCACATACCGGTAATGGGTGTAATTGGTTGAGAACGAAATTTAGCAGCACGCCCGTCAGTACTAAGAAACTAACCTCAAACCAAACTAAGAAAATGCACTACGCTAATGTGCAGAATTGTAGGTAGCTATGGGATCTGGGATGCGGTTCTTATGAGATGCTTTTATTGTATTATAGTTTCTTAAACTTTTTCCGTATTGCAGCGCTTTTGAGATGAACAAATTCTAAGCAAAGCACTATATGTTATGACGAAGCTATCTAAAATGTATAGACTGAGGCATGTCCTATCTTGATGGGGAAAAGCACTAAGAATAATTGCTAGGCGAATCACAGTTTAAAACACTTCTAATGTAGAGATAAAAAAAACTGGTCACTTCTTTCTCTAATGAAATATGCAACAATCTCGGATGCTGTGGTTGGTTACAAATCAAAAACAATACTTATGTTGTATATATTCTCACTCTACTCTCTCTTTCGTCATATGTAAACTCAACAATTTAATGCAATAATTTGTTTTGCTTTGCTTTGTAAGCCATCATAATCACCAACAAGAGGAAATTGCCTGCCTCTATGTACTGTACTGCACTGCACTGTCCTGTCCGCCCCCGTCCGTTTATTGTCGTCAGATCCCCATAGTTAAAGAAGAAAGAATATAGTATTCTATGCACATATGTAACAACAATTGTTGTTTCAATCAAGTGCAGCAGTATCAGCAATGCGTTTGAGGGTTGCAGCAAGCACAGAACTTGCACACAATTGGCACAAAGCGGGCGTGCATTGCAATGGGTCTCCTCCTATTCTTGTTGTTGTTGCAGTATGCTCCGGATTTGTTGTCTTTATTAGGGTGAGGAGGAGTAGGAGGACAGAGGGAGGCTTGGGGTGCGTTATATGCACAGCAGTTGTACAGAAAAAATATTAATCACTCTGAGTAAGGGAAAATGAAAAGTGCCACAGAAAAAGCGCAGGTTTTTCTACCTTTTGTACACACACACACCGAGACATAAAGTAGGCTAGGCAGGCCAGGGAAAGTAAATTCATCCAACCAGTCAGATGGTAATTCAATTTCAAAGCGACAATAACAAGTCTATTTTATGAACCATCGCTACCACCAAGTGATAAAGATATGTGTTGATGTGTGTATTTCAGGCAGGTTAAAATGAAAAAGAAAGGGACTTACACCAGAGACCACCAAATCGAGGATGTGGTGAATGATAGATAGAACCTGTGTACCACTACAGTAGTTAACTAACGAAAATGGATGGAGCTTTGTTGTTGTTCGCTCATATTACTACCATGACTACAGAACTCTCTCTCTATGTGTATGTCTGTTTATAATATATTTACATAGAGGACGACAACGCATCATTGACTCGACTCTGGTGATAAGAAAAAAAAAATGTCTATAAAAGCACCAACATGGAAAATAAAATAAAAAAGCCATCCCATCACAGCTTTGCTTGTTAAAACCATCGAACCAATTTTAATGAAGCAACGAATGACTGACTATAGCTGGACAGATGGACTTAAGCGAGTATGGATAGAGGGAGTAAAGTGGGGTAGTAGCTAAAGCTAGCTGAGATAGTAGACAAACCAACCAACCAACCGACAAGACAACAAACATAAAGCAACGGCAACGACAACAACGACGACAAACGAACGTCAATTTGTGGAGAACGTGTCGATGATTATTTTGTGTATATGAATGTTTTTGCTTGCCTGCTTTACTTGCTTTGCTTGTGTGGTGCTGCTCGCAAACATATGAACATATGAAAATATCTCAACAACAATGTGCGTTCGTATGTACCAGTCAGTTTGTGTATGAGTGTGTTTGAGTGTATCTGTATCTGTGTACCTACGTACTTGTTTTCTTAACTTAAAGCTTGCATTTGCATTGCGCACACACAGGCAGACAGACAGACAGCCATACATAGCCATACTTATGTGTATTTAAGAAAGTTATAGATACAGTTTTGTGTCAAATAACCTGAAATTACAACATGCAACAACACAACACAAACTTCATTTAAGATAGTACGTACATATGTGTACCGAAATTTGAAGGTTAACATCAAAAACATATAATCACATTAAAGTTACCAAGTCTCTCACAAATATAATTACATTTTTTTGTTTTCTTTCTTTTGTTTGAGCATAGATAAATTTAAATTAGAAATACAAAATAAATTTTCCATTTTTTTAATTACAAAAATGCACACATTTGGCAACTCTGTCAGCCATAGAAACACATGCACGCACACCAACACATGACGCGCTTATCCATATGAAAATGCGTGTGTATGCAAAAGAAGAATAGTAGAATTTGCTTATGGTGATCAATTTTTCTTTTCAATATTTAACTTTTTTTTTCTTGTTTTGATTTTGGACTTTTATTTTACACACATTTTTTTTTTTTTGGTTAAATGAATTCGCTTTTGTTGTTATTGGGTTGCTGCAGTTTGTTGTAATATCATTGAACACTTCTTTCATAAAAATTAATGTTCAAATAGAAAATATTGCAAAAATTTAAATAAATTAAAGAAAAAGATGAAAGAAATGCGCTGCGGCTACAATAAACTTACCTGGTTTGCTTTGCGTGCGCGTTTCTCCAATTCTATTCTCTTCTCCATTTTTATGTTTTTTTGTTGACTTTGAGTTTTTCCTTTTTAGTGTATTTTCTTTTTTAAGCACAGCTCGTTATTATTTTGCTATTTAGTTTAATTTGTAAGTTATTTTTATACAAAAGTTTCACAAAACTATGTAAAATGCCAAAGGATACGCAAGCCAAGAAGGACCACTGCTTTTACTTTTCTATGTTGTGTTCTTGTGTTGCTTGCTTCTGTTGCAATGTCCTGAAGCACACGCAGCACAGTCGAAAACAACGTACGCACACACACGAAAAAAATTATTAGTTTTTAAAACTAAAAAAGAGAGCGAGACACTGAATGAGTGACTGAATGGAGAAAGAGCATGGACGTTGTCGTAAGAGAGCTCAAACACCTTGCAATTTTTTCGATTTCTGTCTGTGTCGCCACGCTTTGTCGTTGTCTGCGATGCCGATGCTGCTTCTAGCTTCTGCTGGTTTTGTTGCGGCTGCTTGCTTCTTTCTGTTTTCTGCAAAAAAGCGTGTTTATTTGTTTAATATAAAGTGTCAAAGCGAAAATGTATTTTATCAATAAAAACAAATGCAAAAAAATAAATCCCGCTTTTTTTCCACTTCAATTTCAATTTAAAACGTAAAAATTGTAACACTTTGTATTTTTTAAACACTTATTAACAATTTCAATTACATTTGTCTATCGGCATTTGTTGTACTTACTTCTCTTTTGGTTGAAAACACTTTTGGAAATGTTAATCAAAGAGATCTTTCCAAGTATTCAAGTTGTTATAAATTTTATGCAATTTGCTGCTACTCAATTAACACACGCTCGGTCGGAATAAAGTCAGGAAAGCGAAAATGCACTAGAGCTGGCAAAATGGCAAAACATCGATGTTTCGATATTTTTGACAGTATCGATGATTGTTGTTGGAACCTCAGGGGTGACCGTATTTCATGAAAATGTCTAAGAAAAAGCATTACCAACCTGTGTAGTTTTGTGGTGAGGTCTTGTGTAAGTGAGACGGCTGTATTATGAGAATTTTGTGGTGCTGCCACCTAGGCAGAGATCTAATTTATGTAATTGTTTTGTTCACAGCCTCGCTTATGTTTGTTGCCAACATCAACTTTCTTAAGTTTTTTATTTTTTTTAAATTATATCCTTGGTATATGTAAAATCATGTAAACACAATGACACCTTTTTGCTAGTTGAAATTTTGGCCTTGAAAATGATGACACAAAAATATGGTAATTATAATACTTTATAATGACCCTTGTTCTTAATGATCGATCATTAATAATTTACTTCGTTCTGTTTAAACAATTAAGGGTCATTCTGAGTTCGATAACAATTTTGAGATCAAAATTAAATACTTATATAAAAAGAACAGTCCCAGAACATTGTTACTGGAGTCTGGTTATGTTGCCGTTTCTGTCCTATGCGACATTGAGCCATTAAAGTTATTATGTGGCATCATCAGCTGTTTATTGGCGCGCAACGAAAAGAAAGAGCAAGAGAGTCGAAATACACCATAAAATTACCAAAAATTTACCAACACAAACAAATGGCAACACCCTTGCTTTTTGATGCAGTATATCATGTTACAACAACAACCCCAATTTCCCTGTGGTTGTTGCAAATTGAAGCCGCATTTTGTCTGCATTTCATCGAAATAAGCTATTAAATTGAAGTGACAACATTTAATCAACCAAGTAACGAGTAATTCTCACTCGATGTATTTCTGCCAGCCAATCAAAAACGTACTTTTGACCTTCTTTTACCTACCACTCCCCTCCACCAATGATTGGATTGTTCAGATGGCGCTGCAGTGTCATGTGCTTGCATTAACTAAATCTGCAAAAGTTTGGAGAATGTTCGAAAAAAGCTTTTGATTCAATGCGAGTCGTAACAAAATAAAAACGAAGCGAACAAAGCATTTTTTTTTTATAATTGAACGAGCGAGATTCAAGATCTCCGCCTTAGAACAAACAAAAACAAGGTGAAGAGATGAGAGATGTTTCTAAATTAAATGCCCAAAAAGTCATTTTAAGAGGTTTTTTTTGTTTTGAAATTAATTATAATATTACCGCAAAAATAGCATGAAATATTGCTGTGGTTATTTAGAATAGTGACGTGGGATTATATGGCAGTGTACATTTATCTAGGTGGCGTTTAGAAGGTCATTAGGATGAAGCCTCTTTAAACGACGTCGCCTGATCCCATGGGTAAGTGACGCCGCAAGACTGTTTGGGTGGTTTTGTAGCCTCTGCTGATAACGGCTACAGCATTGCATGATTTCATTTCTCACAGTGGACATTTTGAGATCTCTGTGCAGAATGGTGTTGCGCACAAACCAATGTAGTGTCTTGTTTTGACAGGCTTGGACTCGGTAACCCAGATTTGTAACGCGTAGCGCCAAACAGGAGCCACTACTTGTCTGTATATTGTCCTTTTGTTGTTGAGCGACAACTTGCTGGAGGAAACAAAGTACAATAAATTAAAATAGAATAAGAGTAAATAAAATAAAATAAAACAAATAAATAGTTATAAGGAACTTCCAATTTATGCATTTGAAGTTCATTTGCTTTAAATATTGTATGTTTATCTAAACAACAACAAGAATACTTATGCTTCATTCGAAAAAGCTATCACATCATGAGTGATTCGAATCATGGCCCTGTCTAACTCGGCTATAAAATATAGTGTGTTTAGTGTATCACTAAGCATCAGTTATGGATTTTTCAGGATTGTAGGTGTGCTATGGTTTGTCCGGAACTCAGTTATCCACCGAGATTTGCAGATTCCAACGATAAATGAAGAAATCTTCAAACACAGCATGCCCATGTCAAGCACCTGACAATAAACCTACTGGACAACAGCAGGTAAATGCGACGTCTGAGTAGGAAACACCCCCTAGACCTCCCATTTCCCATCCCGGATTAACTTATCCAAACTTGCTTAAGTAACTTTAACTTAAGATAAAATTCGCTGGTAGCCGTCTGACGACAGTATCAAATAAAGGATATCATAATATTAATAATAATAATTATAATAATAATAATAAAAAAAAACTGAGCATAAGATAATTTACGTTTAGAATCGAATCTCTACATTTTACTCTTTATATTAGAATGCGAAGCTTAAAAGCCCATAAAATATGTGTTATTATAAGGCAGAGTACTCGTAGCTGGTTAGTTAGAGAAAGCTTTGATCTGTGCCCAAGAAGTAAATACATTTTGTCCTACACTTGATATTGTAATATGAAATATTATTCAAAAAGATTGACATGATTCTTCAGATACATTAACATACATACATATACATTATAAAAGATTTTGATTTTTCGAATAAAGAAAAGACTAAAAGATATGCTTGTAAATGACTGACTGACTATCTTAACAATATATTTTATTAGTATGTTACCTACATATGTTGTTACTAACGCTCTCCTCATTTGCTTTCGAATTGGACACGTGTTGAGTGAATTGCTGCTCATTGGCATCTTCGAAAAAGCTTTCTCATTGCTAACAATTTGAGTTCGGGTGTGGGAGTATTTGTATTTGTATTCCTGCGTGTGCTTTCTCAGATGCTGTGGCAGCTACAAGTTGCCTTTTCGATATTTGCAACAGTTGCTGTTGAGTTCTTTCGGAAAGCGGACGTGGCAAAGGTAGAAAAGCTGGAAACCAATTTCAAATTTTGAATAAATAAAGCAACAATACAATAACACATATACATACACATACAAGCAATACATGTGACTTGATGTGTAGCAACAAATAAAATGTTGCTGCTGTTTTGATATTTGAAAATGATTTAAGCGCGCTTTTCTGTGATGAGTGATAAAAATTGTGTGAATAAAGAGCATAAAATTAAAATCGGGATGGAAATTTTAAAGTGAATAAACTCAATAACAACAATTGACTTTTAATAAAAAGAATATAATAAAGGACGAAGCTTTGAAATTTCTTGGAAAATGCATAAAAAAAAGAAGAAAATAATGAAAATTTGAAAATCAAAATTAATAAAATTTCAAATTCAAATTTATTTCACACACACACACACACACACAGAGTTATACACAGAAACATTGTTATGTGTAAAGAAATGAGAAGGTTTTTCTTCTTGTTTCTTTGCTTTTGTTTGATTTATGCACGTCAGATTGACGTGTATAAAATATCCAAAATAAAAAGAAAAGAAAATTAAATTATTATTGGGCATATTTCAATCAAAATTATACACACACTTTTATATCCAGAAATATTATCATACGAGTATAAAAAAAGAAGAAAGTTATTTGCATATGAACATTTTTTGACTCTTGATTTCTTGAATGACAGACGTCATGTTATAATTTTAATAAAAATGTAGGGTTATTCCCAAATTATAATAATTTTCAATCATCATCATTATTAAGAAAATTTGTTGGCATTCACATAAATCATATTTCATGACCTTTGAACCACGGGAAATCAAGACAGCAGGACTTAAAGCAAAATAAATCCAAAACAGACAAGAGTAAAAATGAAAAGTTGTTTATTTGCAATCCTTGAGTTAAATCCTTCATACAAACAACATCAAATCAGCAAAGATTTTCATAATTACAATACTACAACTTCTTTTTCCTTTTGAATTTATTTCCATTCTTTTTTTTTGTGTTTTGTATTCTTTACGAAATAAAAATCATATAAAATTTTTTGTTGTTTTGCCAAAATAACAAATTATTGATAAGAAGTAAATCCCTAACAACAAACACCAAAGGCCAAATTGCAGAATAAGAACTACAATATAATAATAACAAGGAGGGATATTCAGATAAAGAATAGCAACGAATAATAGCAACCAACAAAACTGCTAAGAAAAATAGAGTAAAGAAAAAACAAAAACAACAACAACAACAACTAAAGGAATATCAGCAACAAATTGCTGTCTAAGGTAAGTGAGAAAGATTTGATTTGGGGACTCATAAAGCCACCGACGACGGTAGCGATGGCAATGATGATAGTGATGGTGATGGCAATGGTGAAGGCGGTGATGATGGTGATAATGATGGTTATGGTGGGGATGAAGTCAAAAGCTTTTGTTGTCATTAACCTTTATAGATACTGACGGACTGACATTTGAAATTTACATTTCAAAGTCCTTTTAACTTAAATTCGCCAAACAAAAATTACAAAGTATATGCAATGTGTGTATATCCTCTATATTTCTCTACATACATTCATAATTGTATCTATTTAGGTATGCACATTGATGTGAACAATACTGCTATATGTGGCGTATGATTGATGCGTATAGCATCATTTGAATATTTAAAGAGAAAATGCCATAACTCTTAATTTAGGCTTTTGTCACATCACATCATATTATCATCACATCACGTCACATCATCAACAACATCATTATTATTATCATCACAAAGAATATAACCTAAAAATGTTATGAAATGTCAATTATATTATTAAAATATGGTTATGATAATACTAATTTCAAATTAAGTATACGCCATATATGATTTATGACATGCATGATAAATTGTCACTTGCAATTTTTCATTACTTTAACAACTGTTATCAGTTAATTAAAAAAAATTATTTATGTGAATTTAAATTTCCGCTTTACAGTATTTGATTAATTAATTATATTACACGTAAAAAAATAATATTCAAGGCAAAATGTCATCGAAATGAATGCATTGACATTTTGTATCTTTTGCTAAAAGAATGGCATATTGACTATGGTCAAAGGTTTCTAATGTAATTAGATGTCAATATTAAGAATGATGAAGAAATATATTCTCCTTAGTCGTTGCAATAGACAGAATCATTTAGTTTTGAAGGTCGAAAGTGGAAATAGTTTTCTTTTTATACATCCACATTCAAGCAACAAATACAACTATAAAACTTGACTAAGATACTTAGTTTTTCTTATTTAAAATAAATATAAACATTCAAATGCGCTTAAACATTAGTCGTTTGTCACTTGAGGCTAAGATAACTGAAGCAATGAAATGACAAAAGTAACAAGTCAATGTACAAATAATATAAATCTTATTTTCCTGTCTCTTTAATACACTTAGTAATCGTTTTATTGTGAAGGGTACACATCCTTTGACTTAATCATATAAATAAATTTGTTTTATTTTTTAATTTTTTAATAACGTTTATTTTTTCCTTGTAGCTCGTTAAAAATAAATTAAACTCAGCTTTATTTAATTATAATTCATGCTGGTGGTCGGCTTCATTATCCTAGCATCCTCATCATAATTTTCATCATCGCTATTCTCACATCATGACGTTGTTGCTGTCGCCTTTTTTGTGGCAAGCATATCTGTTACTTAATTGGCCGTAAATGAGTTTCCTGCCAATGTCAGGAAAACTTGTATTTGTTGCTTTAATAAAACACTTCACACCTTTTCCAGCTACACATGAAATGCAATCTACTTCAGTACTATATGTATATGTAGGCGTATCTATGTAAGAGTGAGTGTTTGTGTGCATATTTATATGAGTAAATTTGCCTCTGGCAAGAAAGGAAAAAGAAAAACTGATTTATTTTTGTTGCACTTTTGCGTTTCTGTTTTTTTTTTACTTTATTTTCATCATCGTCATCATCATCATCATCATCATCACAACCCCAACACACATTCAATTGATGCAATATGCTTAGAGGGTATTTTCCCGACCAGACTTTACTTATAGTCATACATATGTATATGTACTGTATAAGAGTGAATGAATGTATTTTGCCTTGACTTCGTATTAACAATTCTTTGATTGTGGCCATAAAAAATTTATATAGTGCGTTAATATTAAAAAATTATGTCTGCTACTTGTTGTCAAGATACAGTGAGGGCTTTCACATTACGAGTATGTATGTTTTTGCCTTCAAGTAAAAAAAAGTAAATAAAAATCCATAAAAATGTTAAAAAAATATATAATATTTTTTTGTTAAGCTTTCGTCAGTTTGTTTAGAACAAATTTCTGTATATACGAGTAGGCAGTGTTATTGTACAACAAATGTTGATGGGAAAATGTTGTTGCAAAATACTACTGTTGATGCTCTCCTACTATTTTCTAACTTGCAAACAATTGCAACTGCGCTGCACTGAACAAGCATAAAAACGAAGGAAAAATGAAAATATAAACAAAATAAATATAAAAAAAAAAGAAATGCACAAAAAAGCACTCAGGGCCCTCCTCAGTCCTATGTCTATGTATGTATATATATATGTATGTTTGGTATGGTTTGGTTGCATCTTAGTTTTGAAAGGAGCTACTCATTCATTCATTTATTCATTCAACTCACTCATTCATTCATAGAAAAATAATGAAAAAATAAAAGAATAGATAAAAATTAAAATAATAAAATTGTATACAAATTTTGCGTGGTATTTATATTTTTATAATAGTTTATTTTTTGGATCCACTGTTGTCAAGATTATTATGGTTGGTTGAGTGAACTACCAAACTTATAATCATAATCCATTAGACATAAATACAATACAATTATTACAATGGTTTTCTATCTACAAATAGAAGATGAGCGTATGAAGGACATACAATTCTTAAACTCGATTCTTAGTCTGTGGGAAGTTCTACTCTTCCAACTGCGGGAGTTTGTCTGGATTTAGAGAACTCGTTTCATAGTTCAATGGTGGTGCATATAGTAGATGGTATGATGGTCAAGTTGAATTTAGTTTTTTCGCATTATTCGCTTTTTCGCTTTTCATAGTTCAAGAAAAAGCTCTTGGTCTCAACAGATATACATATTTTAAAGATAAAAAATATCCAAATTTATATTCAATATAAAAGGAATCCATGAAAATGTTTTCATCAATCTTAAAGAGAACTGGAGTTTGTACACTAACTGAAATCTAATATTTGAACTTTTTGTATAAAGGGTCTCTTTAAAAATATTCGATAAAAACCATAAATTGTTTATTTATTTCTATTGAAAATTAAAGTACATTGGTTATTATTGGTATATTGAAAAGAATGTCATTCAAGAGATCTGTCTCAATGCTAGCTCGTATAAATTGTACTATTTAAGTCTTCTTCTTCCAATTTTGTTAAATCGCATGATGTTGGTGGTCAATTCACGTCAGTTCTGTTCTTCGAGAAATTATTCGGATATAAAACTTCACTTTCAAGAGATCCACTGTTCACTCGTTTAGCAATCTAATTTAATTAGTCACAATATATTTACAATAATTCATACATGATAATTTTGTTGCGGTATTGAATGCAGATTTTCTGAATTTCACGAATCGTGGAGTGATTATAATCACGGTTTTGTATGGCTATCAGGGTGGAAAGACAGATTACAAATTTACCGTTATTGTGGACAGCAAATTGACATGGATTTCTCCTGTCACCTTCTATCAAAGAAGCTGTCTGAATGGGCACAATTAAACCATCGGTGTTCTGCCACCAAGTCGTCGTGTTCTAAAATGTCCCTACCCGCCAACTTAACGAGACGAGTATGCGATACATTTCTTTGCCTGCGCATTGGACACTCACAGGACACCCACAAACATCTTCTGAACGGAACAGTCCGTCTATCATGCCCTCTCTGTAGAGCTGATCTGACCTTAGACCATCTTTTGGACTTCTGCCAGAACTTGGCGAGCATCAGGGCCTTCTTCTTTGATTCCCAAATTTTTCTAATTTTTTGAAGTACTCTAACATAAATATTTAAGACATAGATGTAATTAAATCACCAGTCAAAGGCCCCAGTAGCTAGTGCTTGTTAAAATTGTCTATAAAGTCTAGTATTAAATATTAGGTTTAATGTGGTAAAAAAAAAAAATAAAAATAAATACTTTATACATAAAAAAAATATCGTTGTAGTCAGGTACTTGTATAAGATGTTTCAGTCAGATGTTTTGCAATGTTTTCTATAGTCTAGTACAATATAATGCCTTTTACCAATTGAATAAGATATATCTCAAGCGAATTAAAATCTCCGAGGCATATGCATAGATAAAATGTGTGAATAGTTTTAGTAAATCTAAAAAATATTTAATTTTAAACATTTTTAATGAATCGTAAAATAGTTTCTTAATAAATATTTTATTCATTTATTCTTTCATTTATTGACATTGTTGGTCATATACGATACAATCATCAATAATAATAATATAATAATATCCTTTTCAAAGAATCAAATCAAAATGAAAAATGTATATTCAAGCTTATTTAACATTTGTATTTCTGTTTTATTTGTGAAAAAGAAAAACAATGTAAATTCATTCATTTTGCGTTTGAAAATTTCAATAAAATGCCTGCCTAAGCAGATTGATTGCGGCAGAAATGCACTCAGAGTGTTTTATTTGTCAAGTTTATAGACGAGAAGAGGTAAGAAGTCATAGGCAAATAGGCACTGGTAGCGATGTATAGTGCAGTGTTTCCAACCTAAAGTAATGCAATTATCGTACCCTATGGGTTAAAATTATGGTAAATGGACCAAAATTATAGTACTTATCAAAAAAATGTGAATATAGTGAGAAATAAGACATATTTAATGTAATATTGGTATTTTCCCAAATGCTTTATGACTTAACACTTGTAAAATACCGTTTGGATTTTAGCAGAATATATTTTATACTCATCATGCAGTTGATTTAGCCATGTCCGTCATGTTTTTAAATTAGTTCAAAAAAACTACACCGTTCTCAAAATCCAGCATGCTATTACTTCGGAATAACAAAAAAAAAAAAAAAATCAGCTAAGAATGAGTCGGACTCGCACACGGAGGGTTCCGTGCCATCGTATAAGATTTTTTGCCTCAAAAATGAATTATGTATTCAATAACTCAATACTCGAGCAATTGAAAACACAATGAATATGCATTTATTATGAAATTGATAAAAAGTGCAATGCTCCAAATATTTAATTATTGATTTGACTTATGTTTAGAGTGGAATCAGTATTCATACTGCATATTAACTTTGATCAAAAGCAGAAGTGAAATACTCATACAGTCTAAAAGTATACAAAAAAAAAAAAAAAATATTATCAAAATATGAAATACCAAATCTTCTAAAACTGTACGCAGTGCATTTTTGAGCAAACGTTACTTGTAAGGGACCCCTTTAATTTTTAAGGGAGTCGGACGGACGGACGGACGGACGGCTAAAGCTTAGTAATAGAGTCCCGTTGCACCCTAAAAAGAATATGAAAGAATAGTAGATTTGTGACAAATAAAACCAAGGATTTCATTGCAATACATTCTATATTTTCGGGCCTATTAAACATATTATTGGTTATCTCTATGTTCTCGCTTAAAAATCATTTGGCATTAAAATGCTATAAAATTCATCCACATCCGTTCTGTGCTTATCAGAGTAAGAATAAAATGAATTATCAAAATTTGGATTACGATGAAAATTATCGTACAATCTGCGTACGATAATGATGTGCTGTCGTATCATCGTACGTAGGCTTCATGTACGTATTTGTACGATAATTATAGTACGGTTCCGAACACTGGTATAGTGTCCTTAGACATACCATGTTTGTGCAGGCAACAAAAAATCAATTTCTGTGTCATATTTGATGATCTATATCTATCTATATATAAAATCGTAAGCCTTTTCGTGGCTGTGCACGCTAATCTCAAAAACGGCTTAACCTATTTGAATGCGGTTTTGACTGGAGTATTGTAACATTTAGTGTTTATTTTATCGAAATCGCACTACTAAATCAAAAGATATTCATATTTTTAATTCTGTTGCCTACTTTTTGGCTGATTTTCGAATATTTTCCTCTTTATCTGCGGGGCAACATTAAAGATCTGACAATTACGGAAAAAGATAACAAAATACACGCTATTACAAACATATTTCGAATACCCCGAGTACGAAGTCGGGGGCACAGCTAGTATTAATAATAATTTTAATTCTGTTTAAGCAAAAGATTTTTTATGATTTTGTTTGGTTGCATGAATAAAACAATTGCTGTAAATTGTGTTGTTAACATTTTACTTAAGTATTAAAAAAATGAAAAAAAAAAAAAAGAAAATACAATAGTATGAGTAAGCAGCAGTGGCAGCTCAAATCATGCATTTCTGTTGCATTTCAAATAGTTAAGAATAAAGAAAATGCACACAAAAACGGAAAACATAATTTTCATTTTTATAGCATAAATTGTATATGTTTTTTTCCCCTCGTCATTGTTGTTTTTGTAAAGTTTTCTTGCCTTGCAAAATGCAAAACATTTTCAGTTGTTGTTGCAAAAAGAAAACACAAAATATGCACAAAGAAATTTCTGTCTGACATTCTTTCCTCTACTATATATTACACTTTAACCTAAAGAAACACTTACATTTAAAATGCTGGGTGGGTCATTGTTATGAATATTGAAATAAAAGAAAGAAAAACACATTTTTAAGAATAATCTCAGGAACATTGAGAGATGAGAAAAATCAGTATAATGGAATGAATGAAGTATGTAAACGCATCAATTTAAAAAGTGTGCTTAGCTTTGAAGGTCATTTCTATTTTGTTGGAAAAGTGGCATAGGTAAATTCATTTTTATGATGATCAAAATGATCATTACACTTTGTTGCATTGTAATTTTTGTTTATATAATGAAAGGAAAAACAAATTGTTATAATTTCATTTTTGTTGAAGATAATAATAACAAACGATATTTTATATATACGAGTTCATATATAAATGTTTATCTTAAGATGATCAATCAAATACATTTTCACATATGGATCATTGATCGTATGCTATACTTATGTATTTTTCTTATAATTTATTTAAAAACAGTTCAAAGAACTTTCAGTAAATACAAATTGATAGGAGAAATTTACAATATTTAATTAACTTTCTATGATTTGGCGAATCTGACAGATATGGCTAGCGGATGATTCCTTTTGTCATTGTCATTGGGCATGTATATTAAGCCTAGTAGCATCTGGCCAGATAATTGGGGTGAGCCTCGAGACATACTAAATGTCTTTGGCTGACTTTATCGATTTCGTTTCTTATCATCGGGATCTGATGTTACAAAATAAAAAAATATATTATATACAGTTGTAATTCCGATAACCGAATACTCTCTTCCTTCAGTAATCCGAAGTTTAACTTTCATAGCATTGCAATTATTATTATACGAATTGCTAGTTTTACATACATGTATATCATATCTCCTATAATTAGTAGGGGTTAAGATTACGACAAGGTACTGGAATCATGCACATCAAAAAATACATGTGTTCATGATTCTTGGGGAAAACTTCTGGAGAAAGTTATTAAAACTTACTGTTCAAAAATATCGGATATATGTAAACTGGAACTCTGACGATGATATACCATTGGCTATCCTTGGACAAAATATAATATAAATTCTATACAAATACCAGAAGAAACTATTATTCAATAGTACAGTTGATTTTATGAGGGAACTTATATAAAACTCTAAGCTCATAAGCTTATTATTTGAAGAAAATAGCAATATTGACAATAAAA
Organism: Amiota communis; assembly: GCA_037043315.1. NCBI lineage: Eukaryota > Metazoa > Arthropoda > Insecta > Diptera > Drosophilidae > Amiota > Amiota communis. The sequence continues at coordinate 1,621,671 of JBAMAV010001386.1, read as the reverse complement.
AAAGAGAATCTGATAGAAGGCAATCAAGCTGAATAACTGCCAAAATATTGATAAAACATCAAAAGCTGAAGTTCTTTTTCTTAAATATTGTAAGCAGCAAAAAATTGTATGTATAATTGATAAATTTGAGAAATGAAGCATTGGAGGTGAGTATGTTACAAATATGTATACTTATAAAAGAAAAGCCAAACAACCATGCAAGATTTTTTTTTGCAAAGAAATTATCTAAAAATTAAATATTATGATTTTCCATTAACATTTGTGTTTTTCATTTAACAAACATATATTAAAATAATCCAATAATCCGAATGTTTCGATACTACAAATGGGGACTGCAATCATTAGATTGGATTATCGAATTTCTACAGTATTTGGTTATAGTATTTGGTATGTAAAGTGCTTTTACAAAAATGCATGTACATATATATACCTATATATTTTTTATGAAGTAAAATTCTTAATAAATCAAATTAAATGCTTAAAAGGATAGACATGTGTGTACATGTATGCATGCATTGATAATAGTATTGATATTATTTATTGAAGCATTAAAAAGTACATCGTTTTAATTGACACTGATTTAAAATACATAAGTATATTTAATTGATGGCAAATACTCAATCGTTCTGTATACACATATATATTGAAGAATAAATTACTCACGTAAGTTCTGTACTGTAAGTTCTGCCTGCCACATGTTGAATATCCCTTAATTAAATATTTATTTGAATGAGTTTCATGAGAAAATTCTATGAAATGATTGTATTGGGTATGAATAAAATAATATTAAATTATATTATAGTAGGTAACGGATTACCAGAAGATTAAAAATCTCTTATACAGTAGATAAGTTTTAAATTGCAATGAATGAATATGTACATGATCCAATTATATAAAAAATAAGTATCTATTTATTGTGTTTAAGCAATTTTTGTTTATAGTTTAATATTACTCTGCTGATGTTTTACAAGTGTGTTAGCGCCACACATATGATGAGACAAAGAATTATTGTAGTCAGCTTCTGAAAGAAACATTGGCTAGTTCAAAAGCAAGTCAATTCGACTGTCTGATGAAATGTAAAACGATATGACCGGACACTTCACTGTCAGAATCAGCAGAATCGGACCAATGGAAAATGTGTTCCTCCCATACAAACATAAATTCAAAATAATGTTCTTAGAAAAACTTATTTGTTTTTTAACTTATCAAATTGAATTTTGGACATAATAAGTGTCTGACCCATATTCACCAACCATGTTAATTTCAAGATGTTAGGATCACTGGATGGTGTAGTTCCCGAAATGCAGTATGAATATTAGAGTAAGTACTAAACATAAGTTAAATTAATAATGTGTGCTCAATGACGTGTTACCACATATTTAGCGGCATCTACATATGACTATTGGTGTGTTGAAATGCAGTATGCATACTGACACTAGCCTAAACGTTAGTCAAATAACTAATGTAATATTTCTGTATGCTCATTCACAAGAGCGTGAAGAGTATTACAATTTTGGCATAGGCGAAGATAACTTTCTTTTTGGTTTAACTTTAAGTTTCTTACATGTGACTATTTATCTTGCTTGATTTACAAGTTGGACAGTACTCTCATAGCAAGCGCTCTTCTTCCACTTCTTCAATTTTCAATTTTTTTTCTTTTAACGTAACGAAAATATTTATTAACATCGATTTACATGGAGCTCTGTATTCTAAGATAATAGTTCTTAAACTGATGTAGTCCTCTAACTTTATATCATTTAATTAGTATTAAATTATTTATAATATTTAGAAGATGCCAAAGATTTTAGTACAAATAATGAACAGTTTTTAGATGGAAAGTTGGTGTCGAAATTAGTAGATTCGCGGAGTCTCACCAATGAATCTATTCGTTCTATTATATGCATTAGGGGGTTACAAATTTGTTCAACTTTTTTATTTCAATTGTACTGTTGTGAATTTTATATTTTTGGTGCAAAAAATTATTTTTTATTTTATAAAAAGGCGTATAGTGTATGTGTAATACAACAGAAATGCGAAATACACGACTAACAGAATCACTATTCCACTTCACAAATATCAATTTCCAGTTTTCTGTTTGATTTTTATGATGTGTCCTGATTTTCTTTAGGTCTCCAAAGAACCACGTCCACTCAATTGGTTCTCCAAAATCAGTCCTCCAGTAAAGATCAACAATTTCTTAGTTTCTCATTTTCTAACGTCATCATTTTTTCCTCCTTCTTCTTCATCGACTTGTTCTTTTAATCCATCTGAATGATCCAAAGCGATGAGCACCTTGGCAATTAGTGTCAATCGCTACGATTTGTGGTAACAATACTATTGCAGCTCTACAGATTTAGTGGGATTAGTCAACCAAATAATTGGCACTCAAAGCAATAAAAATAAAAGAAAAACTAATATATTTCCATCAGTTTTAAATATGAAATAAAACTAAATTTAAATGTAAAATTAAAATATTTATGTATATAATAAATAGATTTGAAAATAAAAAGTTGTGATAAATAATATATTTAATAGCTGAAATTATATTTAATGATGCATTAAAGCCTTTTTTATTGCCATATGGGAAAATTTTAATTGTCAAATAAACGCAAAAAAAAAAAAATCAGTTGAAATAAAAAATAAAAGAGAAACAGATTAATAAAAAAATGTGTTATTTCATTTTTAATGAAATTGTTAACTTGAAATATATCACGCCAAAAATATGTTTTTTTGAATTTATTATTATTTACATTTAATTTTATACATATTTGCATTGTATTTTTTCCGACCTTGTTATTTAGATTGTACAATATATAGTAATATACAATATATAGAATTATATAGAGCAAGTGAATATTTGCATTTACTTACGATACATATCGTATATGAAATACACAAATGTATTTTCAATGGTCAATCGAATTCACAAGAAAACTATAAACTGATGTTCATGGTCCATGACTTTCATTATTATTTTACTAAAAATACTCACTACAAAGATTTTTGATTAACTTTAATCAAAATGTGTAAATGAAAGTGTTAACGATAAGAATGATAGAGTTAGCTATTATTATAATAAATCAATCTTTAGAATATGGTAATGCCAGTGTGACTCAATGAAAGAATATTAATTTAGCACCAAATTGATAAATTGCACTTCAATTCAGGGTAGAGATTAGGTGAAACTTAATTTACACATGCTAATAAATAAAATCGGAAAATATTTAACAATGAAAAAGTGGAGTGAATACTTTTGCATGAAAATAATCATACTTTTTAATAGAAACAATAGAGAAATAAAGGACAGTAAAAAGATTATGTGATTAGCATATATGTAGTAGCATATACAATATGTACATAACTGCAAAGTAGACATAACTAGACTAATTCTAGAAACAAAATCAATGTTTGTGTTAGATTAGGTTTATCTTGCATTGATTATTTAAACTCTAGATTCCAAATGGAATCATGCTGTGAAATATTGTACTAGTGCTTTGGCCAGCTTGATAATATCATCTAGCTCTAAAAATAAGAAACTATCTAGCATAGAAGCATAGAATATGCTCATCTTAATGGCATGTGCTGCAACAAATCTAAGCCCTTCATATAAATTGTTATTTTGCAGATGGTTGAACAATCTCAACTGCCTTGACCTCACAGTTTGTGTTTGTGTCAAGATAGTTGCTACCTGTAATGTGGTTTATCAACCTAGATTTTGCTGTGTGGTTAAGAACAGAGAAAAGGAAACTATTTGTAATAATTTAAGAAAACAATCAGTTTTTGCTATGATTTAAAGTAAGTAATTAAATCAATTAAAAGCAGTCAAAATACGTTAGAATGGATTGCAGGTTAGTTCTAGGAAAAATAAGAAACTAATTGCAAAGCAATTCAAATCTATTGAGGTCTGCAAAATTCAAAGAGATTTATTTCATGAATAAGTGGAAAATTGTTGAACTTAAAGAAATTAATCGATTATTTATTTAAGGCTTAAGAAAATACCAAGAATTATTATTTTTTTTTAATTTTGTTTGTTAATAGTATAGTTTTTATAGTCACTCCTATCATAATATTTATAACATTTAACATATCAATTTCAATTTCCTTAACTTTTGTATAGGGATAGTTTCTCCTTTGTAGCTGACGTTATAGTGTTTTTCTGAGACATGGCTGAACTCGGATGTACTTAGTAATGAAATTTTTTGTTCAAATTTCGTTACATATAGAACCGATCGCCCTATTCGCCGCGGTGGTGGTGTGCTCATCGCTGTTACTTCACACTTACGATCGGAACTTGTCGATCTGAATTTTCCAACCAACATTGAGTTTATTTGTGTGAAGTTAGTTTTACCTCATGAATCTATTTTTATATCATGTTCCTATATTCCGCCTAATTCCATTTCGGAAATTTATTTAAGTCATGCCAGTGCTATTGACTCAGTTAATAACATTCTTCGTGACCGTGACTCTTTTATCGTTCTAGGCGATTTCAACCTCCCACTCATTTCATGGTCCTTTTCCAGTACATCGGGTTATCTAGTTCCTTCAGCACATCATGATTTCTTGGGCACCATGTTTGACCTCTCCTTGTTTCAAATGAACTCTGTAGTCAATTTTTTGAATAGATCTCTTGATCTTGTGTTCAGTAATGACTTTACTGGAATTTCTGTGTCAAGATCTCAACCATTATGTCTTCCTGAGGATACCTACCATCCAACATTAGAAATTTTGCATTCTGTAACCTGTCCTGCTTCAGCCCCCACATCTAGATGCAAACGTCGGTTTTGTTTTCGCAATGTTAACTTTGCACAACTAAATGCAATCTTTCTTGGAACTGATTGGTCTTTTTTAGTCAATTGTAATGATATGACTACCGCTATTAATTTCTTTTATTCAACAGTATACAATATTTTCGTTGCCAATGTTCCCTACATTGTAGATTCGTTAGTTACATATAAACCACCTTGGTTTACAAGAAGGCTTTCAAACTTAAAAAACATAAAGTCAAGGTTATATAAAAAATTTAAGAGTACTGGCTCTTCTATTGCTTTTGCTAACTTTTGTGTAGCTCGGGCTAATTTTCTTTCTTTAAATAACCTTTGTTATAAGAACTATCTCTCACGTTGTAGACTGCAATTTTCGCGTGATCCTAAGCAGTTTTACAACTTTGTTAACTTAAAGCGCAAGTCTTCTTTATTTCCCTCATCCATGTATCTAGTTAACGAACAAGCCCATAGCGATTTAGGTATTGCAGACCTGTTCGCAAAATTCTTTCAATCAACTTATTCCTCTAAACCATATGTTGGCAACCTTTATCCATATTCCACTTCCCATTGTAACCAAATTGTAACTCCTGAAATTAGTGAGGAGAGTCTTCTTTTAAATTTAAAACTGTTGAAACCCACTTTCTCACCCGGTCCAGACAAAATACCTAGTTGTCTGCTTAAGCACTGTGCGGAATCTCTGTGTAAGCCGCTTCTAAAACTTTTCAATTTATCACTTCAGAGCGCATCTTTTCCTGCTATTTGGAAGGAATCCTTTATTGTTCCGTTACATAAAAAAGGTAACAAAGCTGACATATCTAATTATAGAGGTATTGCCAAACTTTCTGCAATACCAAAGTTGTTTGAAAAAATGCTCACTTCTACCCTTTATCACTACTCTGCAAATCTATTATTTCTCCATGTCAACATGGTTTTATGAAGAATAGATCACCAACTACTAACTTGCTTGAATTCACATCTTTAGTAAATCTTGGTTTTAACGAAAAATGTCAAACTGATGTTATTTATACTGACTTCAGCAAAGCGTTTGATTCCGTTAATCATGATTTGCTTTTACTTAAGCTAGACCTTTTAGGTTTCCCGCAAGATCTTCTTTGTTGGATTTCTTCATATTTAAGAAATAGAGTGCAGCGAGTGTTATTTAAATCAACTCTTTCTTGTCCGGTTGATGTCACTTCTGGTGTTCCTCAAGGAAGTCATCTTGGCCCATTACTGTTTATCCTTTTTATAAACGATCTTCCTTCATCCTTGAATTACTCTCGTGTTCTGATGTATGCTGATGATGTCAAACTATGCCTCTCATTTAATGACATCCTTTCGCAAGTCAGATTGCAAGATGATCTAACATCACTGCATTCATGGTGTTCATGCAATCTTCTTCTTCAGCTTAACTGCGCAAAATGCATGTTTATGACTTTTCATCGCCTGAAACCTCATCTTCTTTCTTACACGATTGACAACAATTCATTAGCGCGTGTCTCTACCTTTAGTGACCTCGGAGTCATTTTTGACCCTAAACTGAGCTTTAACCATCACATTTCTTCAACTGTTAATAAAGCTAAAAGTATTTTTGGTTTTATTAAAAGATGGTCTAAAGAATTTAACGATCCCTACGTTACAAAGCTTCTTTTTATCTCTCTAGTCCGCCCAGTACTCGAGTACTGTTCGTGTGTCTGGAGCCCTCAATACAAAGTACATCAAGACCGTATTGAGTCGGTACAGAAGCAATTCCTTCTTTTTGCACTTCGGGGCTTAAATTGGAACCCTGGTGTACGTTTGCCTTCTTACTCAAGCAGGCTTCTTCTTATAGATCTTTCTTCGTTAAGTAATCGCCGAATTTCTTTAGGAATAAGCTTTCTTCATAAACTTATTACTGGTATCGTTGACTCACCACGGCTTTTGAGTCAACTTAGTTTCTGTGTCCCTAGTCGTACTACTAGGAATTTTGTTCCTCTTTCTCTAGGTAGGTGCACAACTAACTTTGCCTCACATGATCCATTTCGTGTATTATGTGATAATTATAACAAAATTTACCACATCCTTTCTCCTGAGATTTCGCCCACCGCTATCAACGCTCTGGTCTTGCAACACCTACGATTCTCCATCCACCGTGACTGAATCTGGACGCACAATTTTGGATGGGGTGTCTAATATCTGTCTCTGACCACACATGCTGTGAATAGGGGCATAGCTAGCTATTTAGCAAATAAATTTCCCCCACCGGGTCAGAGACAGATTTACATTCTTTTTGTTTAATTAGTTGTAAGGCTTTATTTTAAGTATTTTTAATGTTTCTTTGTTGACAGTATTTTGTCATAATTAAATTAAATAAATAAATAAAAAATAAAAAAATTAACTACAACAACAAAAACATTGCATTTCAATTTGACATAATTGCGTAAATGTTGATTGTTGTTTGTTTTTGTATTCATTCGCATTAAAATAATATTGCTTTTTAATTTGATGAAGTACGCAAAGTTTATAAATTGGTTTATGAACTTTTTTTATGATATACAAATGCTTAACACTCTTCAGTTCCCCCCTCCACCACTTTCATTCACTCATAAAAAAGATCCATCAAATCCAATGCTTAGATTTAATGAAATAACATTTTCCTATTCCTTGTAAATACAAAAAAAAGAACACAAAAAAAATTATAGGAAACCCTTAACAGAACTTTTTGCCTTTCGAATGGGGGAAAAACTCATTTAATATTTGATTGCACTTTAGTTATTGAGTGAGTGAAATGACAACGATGAGTTGTGTCTATCACAACAGATACACAAAGCAACAGATACTCAGGGAAACAGACAGACAGAATATATCGACAATTGTATTACAGATAAATTGAATTAAAAAACGAATACGAAAATCTGATTGTCTCTATTTAATCTCCTATCATTTTTATTTTTCTTTATGCTTACATTTTTGTAAAACATTCAAAGCCACAAAATACATTTTTTTTGCTATGCTAATAGCATTAAAATCGTATCAGATTGAAAAATAATAAAATCGAAATAATAAGACATAAATCTCAAGGATGCAAGTCCTTCAGTAAAAGAAATTCATGATTTCCAATGAAGTAAATTGTTCGCTATTATGCTTTATTTAATGCTGAGCTCTTTGGAGTTGCATTTCTTGAGAATTTTTCACAAAGATAATACAATATGAATTTTAATCCTCCATTTTCAAGAAAAAAAAAAATGTATTCGTCTATACATTCATGTAGATTTGGGTGTGTATTAACATCATTGAATAAAAATGTGACTACTTTTGGAAATGTTGGTTGTAAAGCGAAAAGTTGTTAAATAAATCAATAATCTTCAGCAAAATCAAAGAAATTTATAACGATCGATTCCAATTTTCTATAAAATATACATAATATTGGTGTATTTCGTCATTTTTTCCGTGAATTTAAAGTATTGTTTCGCCTTTCTTTCAGGTTTTTATGTTTAAACTTCTTTTGTAGGAAAAAATAGCTGATTTTATATTTTGAAACACTTTAATGCGGGATACTTTGTTTTTAACATTTTGGAGAAGGGACATATTTGCTTATAACTGGCTCTGACTCCTCCTAACTAATAGATCAATAGCATATAGACCAGCGTGCTGTAGACCATCGTGCCGTAGACCACCGAGCCGTAGTACTTTGAGGTTTCAAGACTTTTTATTCATTTTCACTATACGTCATTCATTGTGGTGGATTTAAATTCTTTATTCAATTAGATCATGTTATACATGTTATATTTTTTCCAGAATTATACTATCTTACATTCACCATGACCATTTGTTCCAACAGTAATGAAAAGTTCTTCACACATAATAAAACTTAAAGATGGCTATTACAACTTGGCCCTATGGCTGTATCTTCAAATATTGTAGTATACCATAAGATATGAATCGACATAATTAATTAAGAAAAATTCTTACAGCAACAGGCTTTCAAATGAAGTTTTGAGGTACTTTAAATTAATAAATAAATACATTTTCATGGAAAATTTTGCATTTTCTACCAATTTTTCCTTGACATTCAAACGAAAATCTTTTATTTTTTCCTATGTTTTAAAAGATTTTTTATCATGTATTGTTTTCTAAATAATTCAAGATGAATTTTGATAAAACTAAGGTAAAAATATTGATATAGTATGTATCTTTTATATTTTAAAAGAAATTTTATTAGGAGTGATGATATATTCATATATGTGTATACAATAATTGTAACATCATCATCGTCATAATGTTTTGCTATAAATAGTCAAGTCAAGTCAAGTGGACTCTGACTAAATACAATGGTATAATAAAAATATGAACACAATTCTATTTGCATTTTGGTAAAATGCCTGAATGAACATGAAAACATCAAGTTTACATTTACATCAATTTCGCACAAAGAAAACAATAACTGGAAAATATAACAACAACAAAATACATATAGAAAATAGCAGAAATCTTAAAATGAAAATAATAAAAAGCGCACATGGTTTTTAACTTCTTCTAGTGCATGGCCATTCTGACGTTTTTGTACACTTCTCATTGAGATTAAATGTTGTATTGTATTAATATTTTAATCTGTGATTTGTAACATAAAACAATTAGATATACCTTGATTAGTTCAGATGGTTTTTATAATACGAACAAAAAGGAAAACTCTTTGATTTTTTATGTGTTTTTTATTTGTAATTCCTTATTTATAAGTTCCAAATTTCATCTCAAAATGGTAGATAATTTTATATAAATTAATATCAATATTTTATATAAAGTGTATTAAAATGTTGATGAAAACAATTATTGTATGTTCTCTTGATTTATTTTTTAAATTTTCATACTTTTTGTTCTATTTTCAAAAGTTTTATGTTTGCTTTTTGTCTTTGCCTTTTTCATTTTCTTTGTTTTATGGGTATGCTAGGTTTTATGAGTTTTTTCGTAAACAAACGTGGGAAAATGAGAGTGCGCGATTTTTTTTTTCACAAATAAGAAGAGAAAAGTGAAGAAAAGGAAAGTATGTGTTTCGTTGTATGACGACGAGTAATTTTTGTTTGAAATGTTTTGAAATGTTGAAACTTGACAGGCAGGTGTTGTTTGTAAGAAATAGAATAATTTTTGTTTAAAATTGCTGAGTCAAAGTAATTTATAATTTATTGAGTTCGCTTGATTAACTTTAATGATATTTAAGTTTAATGCATGCGCCAGAAGTTAAACAAGTTATTTTGGCGAGACTTAAAGAGATAAAAAATTTATAAATATAATCAATAAATGAGATTTTTAAAACTTTGTTATCTGTATATAACACTTGGCAAGAAGATTTACTCAATTGATATTCTTTAGACATTTGTAAGAAAGTGTGAAAGATGATTGTTTCAATATACTTAAGTCAGGACTTATGACATTTAATTTGAGACACAAAGTAAAAATGGTATTAATTGAAGTAATTGCATTGGTTTGTTGTTGCTCAATTAATGCAATGTAATCCAAAGAGACCTACAGATTTGCCACAATTAGACAGATAATCATGAAATACATTTTAAGACACATGTTCAGTTGGTAAAGTTATTTAAATCCACTTGCAATCAATTTGTTGAATAGCTCAGCTCAACTTAATCTATCTAGATGACCTTAACATTTCACTAAGTATTGATTGCTTATATAATGTAAACTGAAGCTAGAGCAATGGAAAAGCCATAGCTAATGGGACTTTCAGCTGTTTTATATAATTTTTTTTTTTATATTGTATATAATATACTTGATATTTGGAGAATTTTTATTAAAAAGTTGAAAAAAATAATATTTATTGAACATTTCATTAGTTTAGAAAAGCCAAAAAGTATACAACATTTTTCAATCAAAAAGTTCCATTAATTAATGTACGAGTACATAGTATGTACAACACATGATTCATATATGTAATTTGTTAAATGGTATGTAGAATATTTTCAACAAGCACAAAAGAGAAAGTTCACATAAAATTCAATGAAAAATTTACCATAAAATAGAAATCACTAAAAATATTCCTTCGAAAATATTGATTGTTTTATACCCTTCTGCAAAACATAAAATATTATTATTGACTTCTTTATAAAAGGTTTTTCATATGAAGCTTGATTGTTTTGTAATAAAAAACCAAATGGTTTAGCGTTTTGTCAAGATTTTAATGGTGAATATTTGAAAGCTGAGAGTGTACTATTAATAAAGGAATATGAAACCATCCCAGCTAGCCTCAGTGAACTTCATTCTGTTGGTCCAATTAGGACTTTATGTTTAAATTTTATTTGAAATATAAAATACAATATTTAGTTGCAATTGATTGAGAATATCAAATTTATAGTGAAATTTTGTTGAAAGCATAAAAAAAAGTTCGTTGCAAGTTGTTGAAAGAAAAAGAAGTGTTTATTAACATATCCGCAGTGTAGAACAAGTATGAAAACAATAATAAAGATAACAAAAAACTAAAGTCAAACCATAAAACCTCAAACAAACTTTGCTGAAACTGCCTTCACTACCGCACTAACAACCATTTGCTTGGTTACAAGCAAACACTCATATACACTCATATTTACACATACCATACATCAAATATATGTTCATGTGTATGTTCCTGTATGTACATAAAAGCGAGCGATCCTTTTCATACTCTTTCATACTCACTTCAAGTTGAAGTGAAAACCAACAAGTGCCTTTGGCCATAAATAAATTAAAGTATAATTCTTTTTTTAGGAATGGTCGGTCATATATTAAAAAACAAAACAAGAACAAACATATATTAACATTTATGCTCGAGCAAAAAGTTGGAAAGGCTTCTTCCTAGACTCTTTACAAAAAAAAAAAAAAAAACATACTATATACTTACATACCTACAATTATTTGTCGAGTCCTTTTTGTGAGTAAACATATACTACATACTGTTTATTGTGTATTATAAATACAATAGTAATAAAATCTTGGTGGCGGCAAGTAGTTTTATTGTTTTGTTTTTTAGTTTTCCAATATTTATAAAAAGGCTTAGAACTTATATTGTCAATCAGATTCAGATAGTACTGTATTCTCTGCCTGATTAAAAAATCTCCACGTGCTTCTTGGAGGTAATTACAATTAGCTGAGTTATGTTAATAATGACAAATATACTAGCTTAGCAAAACACTTAGGTTTGCTATTCTACAGACAAAGAGTTGTTTATTTTTTCAGCTATAAATATCTAATTAGGAGTTTTTCCTGTTTGAATTTTAGTAGTGATATGTTGGATATTTCTTCATTTGTAAATTATTCTATTTGTATCTATGTCCATTTCTATGCATAATATTTTTTTATTTTTCCAACTTAATAGGTCATTAAAAATGTAAAAGAACTAAAAATACTGAAAAGCCATTAAAAGGATAAATGGGACTCCAAAACAACAACCATAAAATCAGATTTTATTAGAAGATTTTTGACTACTCACAATCTGTGTCTAAATGATGATTAAGAGAGAAACATTTTTCCTAATTCAATTTAATTCACATGGCGACGTACTAGTAGACCAACAAACTTAACATTAACTGCATACTGAATAAAGGGTTGAAGGTTGATGTTGGGTACAAAATATTAGAGCAAGGCACTTGGGTGAATAAAAACGTCTGTTGGTGATTGTTTGTTTGTCTATTTTTATAGAGCGAGTTATAAAAAAATGTGCAAACATTAATCTGTAAAATTGACAATATAGAAATGTGCATTTTGTCCTTGACAGTGGGTAAACTAGTACTTTGTATAGGAGAAAGAGCAGATAGTATGTACAAGATGGAAATTCTTTAGAGGACGATGATATTTACAAGTCAAATGTTAACGTTAAAATGTCAAAGGAAGGAAGTAAGAAAGGAAGTTCGAGTTGTCAGCTTAATATAATGATAGAGGGTGGTTTGCGTGCAAAAATCTCTTCGAAAGAGTTGATCATGACTTTGGAACTTTGAAATTATTATTTTTATTACATTCAATTTTATTGACAACAAGGATGTTGATAATGATGATGATGATGATGACTAAGAAGGCGTAGATGATTTGACAATGACGTCGGTTTTAAAGCAAAATTTAGAATAGTTATGACGTATATAGTTTTTGTTAAGTTTCATGTTTATAAAATTGAGTAAAAGGTCTTAAATATTTGAATTTATTATTATATAAAAATATCTTTAGTTAAAGTATTACTTTAACTTGTATTAAAGTTAGGAATCTTTTCAGTTGATTGTATTGATTTAAATTGTAAAATTGTATATAGACAATTAACTTTAAACATAATGTTGATAGAAGTAGTTTTCATGGTAACCTTAATTAAATACTTCAATTCACAGGAATTCATACTTCAGTCTCAATTTGCAAGCGTTAAATTAGAAATTTATATAATAGGACATACCACACATGTAAGTAAAGGACTTTCTTTAACCATGGTACTATGTGTGTGTTAAAATTACGTTAAATGTTTGCTTATTTCCGACATTATATAACCACAAACCATACTGTATAATCATGTCATAGTATATGGTCTTACACGTCATTTATACGGTTATACAAGGTTGACCAAAGGCAGCAGTGAAGTCGGAAGTTAATAAAATAGAATTTGTAGTAAGGACCAAAATGCTTTGAAGTTTAATAGGATTAGCATTTAACTTACCCTATGTACACACAAACACACATAAGCAGGCAGACATACCAAACTACAAACTAAATAATACATATTCAACATGAATTCGTATGAATATGGGATATTGCTAAAACGTGTTAAGATTTTGTTAAGCAAGATTTCCAAGAAGAATAATACTAAACGCAAAAACTGATTTTGTTAAAATTAGTTCCGCAAAAAGCAATTCTGTTTCAAAGAGAAACACACGCGTGTGTATTAACAAGTTATTTATTCTTATTTTTGTTAAATGAAAAATAATTTATTTAAGGTTATTAGAAGAAATAGGTGTAACACCAACAATTTCTTAAAAACCAATTGATTTTGAACTGAATTTTGTATGGGGCTACATCTAACAGTAATCGGAGAAGCTATTCTACGCTGCTTTTAAAACATTTCTTTACCAAATTTCAGTTCAATAGCTTAATAACTGAAAGCACAGCAAGTTTAATAGGCAAGCAGACGGACATTGAAAGAAATTTATATTCTGGTTCTGTAGCCTAATGATCTTGAGAACATGTTGTGTGATCAAAAAATACATGTTTGTCAGTATCTAATGGTCTACGGATCGCATATCAGGGGCCATCCACTTATTACGTGACACATTAAGGGGTGTGGAGGGGGTCAACGAAGTGTGATATTGTGTCCAAATCTAAAATATTAAAACGCGAAACTTTGAAAGTAAAAGAAAAACTTAAACTCACATAAGTATTACCAACTGTATCTCTAGGCTTTGTGTCTCATTTTGAATGGAAACATCGATGGTATGTATGGAAATATCGATGTTTTGTCAGCTCTAATCTATGGTCCTAATAGTTGCAGTTTCAATCATGTGTATACGTGTGGATGCAAGCCGTTGGCACTTCACAAATATTTCCTGCTAGCGCTCACGTCTGCTCACTTCAAATATTTCAAAAAGTGATTACATGCTTATACATATTTGTCTCTTACATACTTACTTAACTTATGCAAGCGTAAGCTGTGCAATAAGCAACAGCGAACATGATCAAAGAGGAAATGATAAGCAACGCTCGCAGTAGGAAATATCAGAATGAAATAGATATTCTTTCAATCATCGTATGTGACACGCACACATACATAGGTCCCTAACACTATATTATGATTGAAACTGAATGCATGATCGTGTTGGGGTAGCTTAAGACATTGTGTGTGTGGCTAATACTTAGTAATACAGTGTAATGTGATGAATTAGTTCTCATACTGAAATGGTTTACATTTGTAAAAGAAATAGAAATGCTCACAAGTAGAAGGCGTACGAATATTGGTTTTTGTTGTATAAACTTTCGTAAGATTTTTGTTTGTTTTTGGATAGACCAGCATCGAAGGCCACTGGTATCTTATTCAATTTGAAATTGTATCCACAACAAATATTACATAACATACCTTGCACGATAGTACGGAACCATTCACGTGCGAGTCGGACTCACACTTGACTATTGTATTTGTTTATTTAAAATTAATTTGATGAAGTTTTTGAGTTACAAACATCAACAATCAAAATAATAATTTCTCTTCACTATAATTTTTATGAAAAAAAAAAAAACTTGCATAACTTTAATTTGGAATATGAAAACTTCACTTTAACTTAAAAACCCTCATTCTAATAGTATATAATAAATATAAAACTTATGAATTTGTTTGCAAACTTTATTTTATCATTTTATATTGTAAAACTATAATTTTAGTTGGTTAAGGAAATATTGTATTGTAGCATAGTTTAAGTTTATGGATTCGTTGTTGATGTCTTTCGGGAATCGTTAGTTTTTTTGTTATCATTTAGTTTTTGTTGACAATGCGATCATTAAAGATAATGGTTACATCGGTCTTTGCCATGTTGCCAAAAGTACCGGTTAGCGCATTTAAGTCATTGCCTGGTAAACGTCTGTCGAATGGAAAGCCCATAGTGCGTTTGTCTGGATACAATTTGTCCTTCAGACCACAGAATGAAGCAGCATCTCCGCAAGTATCAGGTCTAGAAATAGTGATTGAAAATAAATCGAAGAAATAAAGTTTGTATTCTGAATGGTGACCTTACCCTGTATTCCTTTGTTCTACTCTGTCACCCTCATAATCGGAAATCATAACAAATAAGTCGTAAGTCATACCATTGCCTGATTTACCCTTAGGCAACAATAAGTGTTGCGGCCAGCCACAACCGCAGAACCGGAATCGTGCCAATTCATCCGTAGCCTTTGGTTGATATTTCTCGCCCACTTGCCTGAATGAACGCTCAAATGGTATGGTTATAGAGGATTCCGTTGATGCACGACGTATGGTATTCTGGCCGGGGTTCACTGAGCGTTGCAAAAATTGTTTTTTAAGTTCAATTCGTAAAAACACATAACTAAACTAGGTTAATTGGCTTACGGTCAACTGTGAATTTATCCATTTCGACAGCCATGAGACGTTGTTCTTCCAAAGGCAAAGCAGTGCCGCGTTCATCGGCCTTCGGGCAAAGGAAAATACGGGCAGTGCCACGTCTCTTAGTGCCGCTTGTGTTGGTGGCATTGATGGTGTACATAAACGGTGCGTTTTGAAGATGCGTAAAGGAGGCATAGATGTTGCCATTAGGACCAAAATCAAGGCCAGCAGCCAAATCAGCACTGGATTTTTGCCAATAGGTAAGCAAAGTATTGGGCCGAGCATTCGCTGCACTCAATTTGGCTTCAACATAATCAACAGTGACACCTTGGAAACCCAACTGCGCCTGATCATATGGTGGCATTAAGGCCTTGAATTTATTAAAGACCGAATCGATAAAGCCATGCCATCTGTAGAAAATGGGATCACGCATGGCTGTCGTAACATCACCCATAACGCCAAATTCTTCTAGATGACGTTGGTCGGGATCGTGTACAAATGAAATGATTGTATGACCTTGGTTATGAAGATTTCCATAGAATTGTTTATTGACTGAGAGTGAAGAAGCTTCAACCATGTCACCAAGTATATCAATGCCACGTACCTCATCAAGTGGAATACGTTGGCCAGAAGACTGATACAATCAAATAAAGATATTGTACAATATATAAATTATCTAATATTGGTCTAAATTCAATTAATTGGACTTACATTTTCAACGAAACCTTGATCTATGGCTCCTAGAATTCGATCGCGCCAACGCTCAACTTCAGCAATCTCAATATTTGCATCCTCACGGCCTATATCATGTAACAGTTGGTTAGATGCACGAGCTGGATAAGTACGATTGTTAACGCTGCTCAGAATTTTGGGGAAATAACCCTCAGGTACGGCTTCCCTTAAATTATTAAGGGGGCGCACACGACTAAGATTATTACAGAAACGTTCGACATTATAACGAGCAATGATTTGATGATGCATATAGTAGAATAACTCGCCGCGACGATCCTTGGCTACAACTTCGCTTGGTCCTTCAGTGGGATACACCAAATGCCAGTGCCAATGATGGCTATTGACACCAATATCCTCACGGAAGTAGGACAAACGTTGCTCATCCTCACGATCAGAGGCCGTATAGTTACGTGGTATATCGATATGAATACGTTCCCCTTCATTAGTGATGACTGAGGCTTCAGCACGAGCGTCCTGTAAAGCAGATGGCTCAACGAAGTTTGCTGGAAATACTTGCGATATTGGTGGTATTTCAACTTGGCGTGTATCGGGACGATGACCAATGGCTACGGAATATGCATATTGAAAGAGTATTGGATTCAGACGATCCCTGTACAATTCAATTTCAAATTATTTATTCAGAGATTCAAAAGACTGGTGGAACTTAACTTACTTGGTATAAGCTGCCAATGCGACAAAGGTATTGATATCGGGGGCATCCAAATAAAGTTTAATCAACTGGGCTGCAATTTGCTGATGTTTACTGTTAAACAACGAGAATTGGTTACGCTTGCCCAATTTTTCGGCAAATTTTAAATTCGGCTTAGTTGACAGTTCACGTAATGGTATCTTCTGTTCAACATCGTCTCCATAACGACTCTGGAGCGTAATATTGGTACCTTGATAACGTTCAGTATAGTAGCTGTCAGGCAAATCAAAGGCAGCCTTGCCGTTGTCACGCGATGTGAAAAGTGGCTCCAATGGACGTTGAAAGAGAAGGTCTAGAGCCTTGGAATTAGTAGTGTCTTGGGCGGACATCTTTATATTGTGCAAGTTGATTTTGATTTTGAATGTCAAGGATATATGAATTACGTAAAGTGAATGAGTTAGCGAATGAGTGACTTTCTTATTAAAGCGTCAATCGTACTACTGTGCTTCATGTACTAGAAAATTAATGCTTTTATAACAAATTGTCTTCTTCGGCACTGTGTATACATAATGTTTCGCTACCACAACGTACAATGTGATTGTGTCAAAGAAAACTTGACCATAACATGACACAAACATTTACGTGCATGCACACATAGACAATAATAAACGTATTGTGTGCATGGCTTTGATAAAAACATGAGATACTTTATTAGTATGTGTAACACAAAGGAAGCCACAAGCCGCGTAAGTCAATTTTTGGATGTGTGCCTTTTAGCATGTTTACACTAAATGTCATGTCAAAGTCACTACAGCTTATCAGAAATTGTGGTTTGTGAAATTCATACACTTGCATTCACTAATAGTTAATTAAATCCGCGCATGTTTTAAAGAAGATAAGCTTCTCAAACCCACTGAATAAATCCATTCTCATTGCCTTTAAGTTTTATATTGTAATTAAATTTAATATTAGAGGGCATCATATTCTTAATTATCATTTTACTTACGTAATAAATAAGTTCTGAGTATTGAGTATCTAAAATGAACAATTTATTTTTACCCATGCTTGTGGTTTTCTATTTAAAATTGAATTTTATATATCAATTGTCTTTTCGAATAAAAGGAAGGTTGATGAAAATCAATTAACTTACTTATATTCAAATATGCATATATATTAGGTATACTCGTTTGTATGTTTGTATATTTTTTTCAAAGAATATTATTGTTCAGTTATATAAATAAAGAGCTGATAATTAAAACCACAAGTTAGTCAAAGACAAAGAAACCATAATTCACACTTGATGAGTATAAAAACATTAATTGAGGTTTAGTGTAGTGCACTAAATACAGAGACATATTCAACCTACATAGTGCCCTATACAAAGTTGCAAGGGGCGGTTTTACATATAGCAAATGAAGGAAAAAATTTTAATAATTACACTGTGTTACAAAAAAAAAAAAAATTGAAAAAACTGCTTATCAGACCTAGTGGAGGTTATAGGTCTTAGTTATAGGTATATAGGTAATTTTCTGTATTCTGTTTCATCATTAAAGAGTTTTGGCTTCTTTCCTTTAATTTATAAATTAGCAAACATTATAGATTCAAAATATCTTAGAATACGCATCACAATAAATTGTGGTATTTGTAGTTATATAAAACATACAAATAGAAATTAATTTCGTTTACTCTTCTATTTTCCAAATATGTACATACTTATTGCAAGAAAGCAAGGAATACACAAAAGGAATCCTTATTAGTGCAATACTCGCTCGCATTTAAGTTTTATTCTAACAATTCATTAAGAAGTAATTTTCATTTATGTGTGTTTACCCATGTACAATTGTTTATTTATTTACTTACTTATTGTACTTGTAAGCTGTCAATGAGTTTGATGAAGTGTTAGATGGTACTTAGGTTAGGTGGGTAACACACAAACAAAGATACACACAATTGGCATCATTAAGTTTGTTCTGGTTGCAATACCATCTAAGTACAATACGTATACTTGGGAGCATTCACTGTCACAGATGTAGAAAGATCGAGTAACGGAAATATTGTTGTTGTCATTTCGAAATTCAAAAAAATGAAAATGTCATTAGTTACCGGTGTGAGTCTGTGAATTTTCTCAGTACTTATGTATGTAACTAGAACAGTGGCGTATTTATATAATACCTGTTATGAAGGTTCTTCAGGGGCAGAATATTTTAAACTTCAAAAACAAATCTTACATTATTTATTACAAATAAGTATTGCCCAATTTATTTAGTGCTGAACATATTTATACGACACTTATAAAATTTGATTTTAAGCACTCGTCAAACAAAATAACTTAAGATATGACATTAATGGCATTAATTCAATATATATTCTCGTTCGGTTAATGCCTGCTTAAGCAGGTTGTGCCTAACAAATAATTTCACCCTGCTATATAAGATTAGATTAGATTAGGGAAAGGGTGCTAACCAGTGTACCTAGTCACTGCGGACTCGAGTGGGCCTATTGTGACAAACCCCGTTATCACAGTTCCTCCGAGATTCTGGTATTCATTACGATTTCCAAGATCTTCTTAGGAGATAGATCTGCAATTTCAACTGGTTCCAAATAATGGTTTCCATGGTGACGCAGCCTGGTCCAGATCAGGCCCTTGCAGTGACATAGTACGTGCTCTGCTGACTCCTCCTCCTCATTACAGAGTCTAGTTTGCAGGAAGATTTTAGCCACTCTAGCATTCCTCATATCCACCCAATGGCGGTGCGATTTGTCATCCAG
This sequence comes from Amiota communis, assembly GCA_037043315.1. NCBI lineage: Eukaryota > Metazoa > Arthropoda > Insecta > Diptera > Drosophilidae > Amiota > Amiota communis. The sequence goes on along the minus strand of JBAMAV010001386.1, from coordinate 1,601,717 downwards.
TCATTGTTGGAGTTTGGATTTCGTCGAGCTCCAAGGCAATCCGCAGAATGGTTCTAGTCCAATGAGGACTTAAGCAGATCCTTTTCTGACGAGCTCATCTGCCCCTTCAATCCCAAGAAATTCACTATGTCCAGGTACCCACACTAGGTCAACCTAGTTGTTTGATGCAAGTCTTTGTAGTAGCATCAAACAATCCCAAACCAATTTCGAGTTGAACTCGAAAGCATTAAGTGCTTGTAATGCAGCCTTACTATCAGAGTGAATATATGTATATGTGCTTGTTGACAGTAGAGCATTTTAATTCTTCCCTGAGGCATAGTTCAAATGCATGGATTTCTGCCTGGAACACTGAGTTCGCCTGGCCCATGCTGCAGATTATGCGTTTTATAGGGTTTTCCCTGTATATTCCTGCTCTAACGCCAGTGTCTGTATTGAACCATCTGTATACCACACATGGGAGCCACGGGTGCCCTTGGGTCTTGCCTGTTCCCATCTTAGGCTGTCTGGGAAACTAACATGAAAATTTTTTTGAAAATTAAATTTAGTCAGACTGATGCCACTAATGATGGAGTTATGAATGCTCAGGTCGAGCTCATCTCCCAGTAGCGATTTCCCGAGACCTACCGAATCACTGTCATTTACAAGAATGTGTTTTGCTAAAAACAACAATTCCTTTTTCTTTATAAATAAGTTACCCTGGTAAGTTCCTCAATTTTTAGTTTTTCATTTTCAGTGCGCCACTGTCTTGTTTTTCTGTGTTTGTCTATTTTTTTTCAGTCTATCTGCCAACAGAAGACATTGAGTTATTTCATTAGTGAAGGTAGCATCTGACTACCATTGACTACAAACTATCTAACATTGCCATAGCGCTTACTGTTCATATACACATGTATTGTATCTGTGTATCTGTTCTTTTTCGCTGAGTAAGTCTCTAACAATGGCACAAACTAAGATGACGTAGATGTCAGCAGTGAATGCGCTAGTAATTGAACAACATTTGTTGAATAGCTTGGAACAAATTGAGAGAGCAGCTTGCACATTGCCAACTTATGATAGGGGAAAATATCAACATTGTCTGTCAGTCGTACTACTATGTTTTTGAATTGTTTCGACAAAGTAAATAGAAATAAATAAGCAAACAAATTGACAGGCAAGACAGACAGATAGACGCGACGGTTGGTTTGATTCTATGGTAGTTTGACAGTTATGTTCTACTAGAATAAGTACAATATACAATAACTTGGATCTGTGTCACATTCACATTGATGCCAGGATAGGATTGTGTTGCGGTCACTCTAAGTCTCCCTAAGGTGGTGTATAGTTATTGTGAAATTGAGAAATGTGCAACAGAAATGTTCATATTAGAATTGTAAGGAAATGACTATGTATAAACAATAAAAAGTAGAATAGAAGTTTTTAATATAAAAATTGTTTGTAAGAGAAAATATTTGGAATTTTATTTGTTAAATTTATTATTACTACGATAGACAACGCGTGCCATTAAAGTACCTTTGCATAAGCGCATTTTACCCTTGGTGAGGTGCCAGAAAACTTGGACTGGTGTCTCCATTGTTATAGCAGGTATTAAGTCCACATCGAAATGAAATGCACGTATATAATACATTTTGTTTTTGATCAATGGACACCTTTTGGGAAAATTACTATACCGATTAAGTAAATCCCGTCCTAATTTCAGAAGTGGCACCAAATTACGATTCGCAAACATACTACAACCGTCCAAGGTTAAATTTAAGAGTGTAAATTTCATTGTGGGACGTGGTAGTATGATGGCAATTGAATATTCGAAATCAGTAAAATTCTCTTTGAAACTGACGTCCACATTTAATGAGCGTCGTTTCAAGCTCTTATTCAGTTTACATGATAGATGATCCATGTAGACCGACGTTTCTTGGTCTTCTTCCATTACACAAGTAAAGTTTTCGAAAACTAATTGAAATTCATGCTAAAAATAATCAATATAAATAACCTGCATTCAATTTTTACTCCCAGCTCACTCACCTTTGCACTTGTCGCATTTAATATACAACAAGAGATGTAAATTACAATGTAACAACAAATAAATGTATGCCATAAATTGGTACTAGTATACAAAATCATATTCCTCCGTACTTTCATCGATCAATTGTTGCCACAAAATAATGGAATGGAATTTCATTTCAAAATTTATTTTCAATTTTTGTTGAATAAACCAAACCATTTTTGTTCTGCCTAATTATACCGAACATTGTCTGCCTAATTGAGCCGCTTACCAATGTTACACAAAATTTCTACAGTAAATCAATAATTGAGAACATCATTTCTATGTATGTAATTACTAATTAGTAAATGTTTCAGTTCATTCGCTAATACTAATTTGACTTTACCAAAATCAAATTGAAAATTAGTTAAACAATTTCAGATTTCAATTGAAGTCTGTCATGCAATACTATTAGGAATTTAATGTCCATATTTCAGTTGATTGATTAGGTGAGTATTGTTTAATAAATGATTTTTGATAAAAAATTGAGTCATTTAGCCTATGATAAATTATATTGGTATGAACTTTTAAACAAATGAAATTGTTATAGGGACAGCCCATTCGAGGGAAACGTATGTCTGTGGCCGTCCATAATTTATGCAATTTTGCACTAAATCTTTCTATTAAAACGAATTGAATATTCAAACCGACTACTTGAAGTATAATTTAAACATTTGAATCTTCAGATTGTAAAATGGAAAGCTGCAATACTAAGCTTATCATATAAATGTATTTGAATACACTTTTGATAGGCTACCGTATAAATTGACTAGGAAAGTGTTGGAAAAACAGGTATTCAGGTTTGAGAGAATGCAGGAGCTTTAAGTGGTAATAATGTGGATTTTTAAAGCTAGAAACGTCATTATTTACCTGAATGAACACAGAAATTTGAATTATACACTTTGCAACCTAAATTAAATTGAGAACATTATTCATTACTTAGGAAAATGTCCCATATTTAAAAAGAATTCGTTATATACTAAATAAGGCAATGGTGGATGTTTATAAGTGGAGTAATTTTAAGTAAATTTTGTTAATATACTTGTTTGTTTTTCCTAATGTATCACTATAGTCTATTTGTCCAACTGACGATCATAGCGTCAAAATCGTATGTTCTTTATTTGTTTAAATTATTTAGTTTAAAATAATTGTAATATTTTTTTTGGAAACAATTAAAGAATAATACAATCAATAAAGAGAGCCTAAGAGCCTCTTAACTATACCATTTGGTTATACAATATTTTCTTTTAAGTCAATAATTGCATTGTTAGCACTAAATGCTTAGTGTTCATTGTAGGTTATAATTTGAAAGAAATAAATTAAATAAAAATTTGTGTTTTCTGAAAGGTATAAAATCTTCTATAAAACCGAAGTTACAATAACATTTGTCATTTGTTCAATATTGAATAGTTTGGCTAAATGAAAAATGATTCTTTTTGTGAATAATATTCACAGTACAATGCAATTCCGTTTAAAGTATAATTATGGAAATTAGTATTGTTATTCCATGCCGAACAGCAATTATCACAAATTATATATCAAACAATAATACATATATTCAAAATGAAACATATATGTACTATAAAAAATATGTACCAACAAAATAATTATACAATAGATTCGTCTAATCATTCATAATCAAAAATTAATCAAAAGTATTTAACAGAATAAATAATGTTTTGTAAACAAAATATAGGAAATAAGAAATTTATAAAAATCAAGTTAGTTGTAAAAAAGCGTCTGTTAAAGACAGATGCCTAGCTGCTAATCTATTTATCAAACATACAACTTGATAACCTTAACCATACAGATCCAGAAGACTTTGGGTAAATTAACTAGTGTCGATAAAACATGTTCCCCGTTTATACAATAATACTGACATATATGTATATAAATTTATTGGATAAAAAGCTATAGTCATAGGTAGTTTCTTCACTTACACTTATTTCGAAATATGGTTATCTTCCTCCATTTAACACCAAAAGTAATACATTGAAAGATAAAGCAGGGGACCGGGCAAAAAATACGAAATAAATCCATAATCTATTTAATTATCGCAAAGGTAATATTTATAAATTAGCATCTTCTTTATTCTTATATTTTATATACTTACAATATAACAAAAGAAGTAGGACTATCACTTAACTGTTCATTGGTCAGTGACATATTGATTGACTTGGTCAGTGTAATATACATAGTATCATTTGCACCCATTCTGTCGATGATCAATCCGTTTTTGGAATGTAGCCGTAGAAATTATTCTACCAATACCAAGTGATTGTAACAACATCACAGCTAAAAGTAACTTGTTTTTTCTTTATGTGTAAATGACTGAAAAGCTGAAAAGTAACTTAGCTATTTCTGTGACTTCGCACCATGTTGGCATATACAATAGTTCGTGAGATGAAAGTAATCTTATCAATTTTACATTGTCAAAAGTGCAGTACATTCCTCGCAATTCATTACTATATATGAGGACACTGCATACGTATTACGTAACTCACATAATGATTGTTTGATTTTTCTAAAAACCATCCTTTTATAAAGACTGCAATCATAATTATCATCATAATGGAATGTACTATTTTTTAAATCAGCGTACAGTGTTTACTTCATAGTTCGCAAATAACTGTTATCATTTATTTTTAAAGTTGATCTCTCCGACCGGTACACTTATTTTTCAATTTTTTCGGTTTCTCACCGACCGTTATAGTACTTATTTTTCATTTTTTTCGGTATGTTTTCAACCATTTTCATTGTGGTAAAAAGTAAATAATAAGTAATAAATAAAATAACTGTTATTTTGGGACCTTTTGTTCAATCTTACATAACATAAATGGCAATGTTGCCCCGGAAAAAAATGTCCGCGCGAAATGTCTCGATTAGTTGCTGTGTGACGTGAGTCAACCAATCAAATAACAGCACAAAAATGATGTGAATTATAAGCAAAGCAATGCAATGCTGGTAGCAAAAACAGGTCCTCTATTCTTCTTGTCTGACGCGTGTATAGGAGAGAGAGAGGGAGAGCGTAATAGAAAGTGTGTTGGAGAAAGTGGCAGAAAGAGAGGGATATGGATAACAAAGCAAATATTACCCAGCGACTATTTTGTGAAACTTGTAATAATAATATGTGTTTTATTATTATTTATTGTTATTATTAATATTTGTTGTTATTTATTTTAAAAATATAAATATTTTTTGGCAGACTATCTGAAAACTCAATTAGTAATCACAAAAAGGAATCAAACGACACATAATAGTCGTCTGCAACGCATAAGCAGACACACATATGTAAAAACTTAATACAAACACGCGAAAGACTAACTTCGCTCAATAAATCCTTTAGTGGTTGGCCCTGTCATAAACAAACAAAAATAATTGATATTGCTTGCACACGAATACTTAAAAACGAAAAACAATTCAATATGATTTTTACGTCCCTTTTTACATTTGGTTTCTTTACAACCGGTTGCTTGTGGACCTAATGAAAAGTTGTTGTCATTTATTTGCGAAATATGGTTTACTTGGATCGATCGATTTTCAGTTTTGATCTACATTGAAGACAGTTTCTCACTACAACAAATCAATATCAATGAAAAATTCAATTGTTAAAAAATGAAGTACTTTATTTGCAATTAGTTGTTATAATAAATGAAGCTCATAATAAAAACAAGCAAATGAATTCTAATTACAAATTTCCTAATAAATAGATTTTGTGGTCAATAAACAAAATTGAGTTGTAAATGTCTTTGGTGGTTCCAATTTAAATATCAATTTGATGGCTCAACAAGTTAACTTAGACTTCATTAACATATACGAATACGTATATTAGTGTTGATGCATGTTATATGTTCATTATATGTAAATTTGAGGAAAACCTTTCTCAAATCTTATTTATTTGAGTGCGGTTCCTGTACTTAGAGCACATCTACATTAATATGGTAAAAGATATCTCTATCCAAAGTAGCATATTCAATTTGAAATGGTTTTGATTTCAACATTATTTATGCACGAGAATTTGTTGCAGGTAAAAGCTTTTTTGTTAAAACAAAAATAAATACATAAGTGGAAAATAGAAACAAAGTTAGGGGAACCGAACTGAAGTAGATTAAAATTGGTATTTACTGTGGTCATGAGGCATTTAAAATGCGATACATGTCCTTCGAGTTACAAACCATTTTATATTGCTCTAGGCTGGGATAGCTTAATGGGAACTTATACCATTTATTATTTTTAAATGTACATATAAAAATAGAGATAGAGATAGATTTCGTGGTCTAAGTAAATGGAGCAAAATGAGTTAACATTTTCACAATAAATTATGATTTTTAAGTGAATTTTGTAGGGAAGGCACCTCTTTCAGTAATCAGAGAACTCTGATTTTAGCATACCAGTTACATATATGATAATAAAACAAGACTGTACTATCGTATCAGTTCGATAGATTAAATACTAAAAGCTTAGCTGACCATTTCTATGTAGTGGTTGAATATTTTATTGGTTCTCCGACACACAGTTCCAACCATTACAATCATCAACCCAAATTATTCGCATTGGTGTAAAATGTATAAAAAATGAAATTGCTTAGTAACAAGTTAAGATGTTAACACATCATCGAGGTCAAACGATGATAACTGAATATGTAATAACAATGTTAAAAAAACTGAGCTTCTTTTTTTACTTGCAACATGTGAGCTTGATTTTTATTTATTTATTCCTTTTTTTTTGAAAAGTGAACCAGCCAACAGCAAAAAATCTCACATTGCATTGTTGGTTTATTTTTCATAACCTTTTCCTTTTTTGCGATTTATTTATTGCTGTCATTTGTAACATTTTTGATGAAAGCTACAGTATATGTATTGTATGTTCTGATGTATGTATATTTTTTTTGTTGGCAAATGAGTGTTTATATATCATGACGATGACAATGATGATGATGATGATGATGTTCATGTTGTGAATTATTAAAGAAGAAAAGCATAAAAAACTTGTTGTTATAATCGTCTTCCATCCATTAAGTATCTCTTCTTCCATACTTAAATCTTTTAATTTTTTTCAATATTACAAGATTTATATTATTTATAAAATAATCAGATTATTTATTGTATCAATTCAGAAATCATAATCAAATAAAAAATTATCATATAAGAACGTTACTACTTATACAATATGTGGTACTGATTATGTACTCAAATAAATTGAGAAAAGATATGCAAATGCATAATGAATGAATGAATATGGTTGTGGCATATTTTATTCCATATTCCATATTATTACCGCAAATTTATCATTTCTATTTAGAATAAATTGAATTTAAATGCAAAGTTTATTCATTGAGTAACATAACATTTGTCTAAACAAATCATGTGGAACTAGTAGAACTCTGTGTGTGTGTGTATGTGCGGAAACGGAAGCATATCCTTTTCAATATGATAATTGAATCCTCTCCATATATATTCGACATACAAACATATGGTATGTGTTTTTGGGATGTATGAACTGTGTTGTCTATGTTGGTTTCTGTCATTCGATGCAATTGGTTTATTTGCTGCAATTTTCATAGAAAATTCAATTCAGGAAATGAAAAAACAAATTCGTCATTTGCATAAAAAAACTCATATGGTTTTTGTTGATTTAACTTACACTTCAACTACAGTCTACTCAATCAGATAAGATAAGAACGTTTATTCCACCCATACTATAACAATGAAAAAGTAATGACGTATTCTAATTGTCATAAAATACAGTTGAACCTTGATTATTTGGCTATTGATTATTTTTTAAGTTTAAAGAGTTTCTATGCGTAAATCTTGTTTTTTATTTGGTCCTGAAAGTAACATTTATAAGAACCTTTATAGAATAATATTAAACACAATTTTCTAAACCAAAATGTGTCTTTCGTATGTATTTTTTTCTTCTGTGATAAAAGTTAATCATGGTCGCAGGTAATAGCAGCAATTTCGATCAGAAAAGGTATCAAATCAAACACTCAACCAATGCAATCGAATATTTCGAATAATGAATGGTCCAAATAGTCGAGATTTAACTGTACATATGTATATCATACCTTTAGTCGATACTCTTTTTATTTTTAATTAAACGCTAGCAATCACTTTTGTTTCATCGATACTTTTCCAATAACTAATCAACTTCAAATGAACGAACGTTGCAATCATTCTTTTGTCATACTGTTATTGACACTTGTGTTTATCAAACTTTAGTTAAATGTCATCGGGTTAGTTTTACTACATCATACCACAAAATGAATGGACGTAGGAAGGTAAAATTGAATAGCTGTGAGCATTGAAAGGTGTTGGATGTCGGCGAAGCGAGAAGTTGCGTTGCTGCGTCTAAGGTTGCATAGTCAATTAGGGAGGCTCGTACGCATATGTTAGTTACGTGTATCTGCACATAGAATATTTGATTGCTGGTATTCGGTTATACAATTTGACAAAACGTCATTGACAAAGCTTTTTTTCTGTTATCAAAAAAAATAGTAGAACACAAAAAGAACAGTGAAGTTAAATTGCATATTTGTTTAGTTTTTTCAGTTCTTTCTAGTCGATATGAGATTTATTTTCATGAGAAAATGAATAAGTTTTAATTGAAAAAGTTATTAATATTATAATTAATCTTTAAATGCACATTCATTAAATTGTAAAAATGAAAAAATTTAATCTGATTGGTCATGCGAACAAGTGATGGCAAGTGAATTGAAGACTTAAAAGAGATTAAAAAACAATGCCATGTTATAAATACAATTTGCATGAATGCAAAAGTTTAAAAAAAATTTTCAATTTTCTTTTTTATAGAATCAGTGCGCAAAAAGCGCCTTTACCGAAGACCGACGAATCTGATGCCAGCCCGCAAGGGGCTGCTAGCGCCCCAAAACACCTTCCTCGATACGATTGCAACACGTTTCGATGGCACGCGTAAGTAAATTATAGTATTTCAACTGATAGTTTTATATTTCTTTTATATGTGTATACATATTTCTTTTTTCTGGATTTTTTTTGTATTCATTGCATTCCTCTTTTCTTTTGTTTTTATTTTTTTTTTTTGGTATCACGCAGCGCGCACTTTTTTATATAAAAAATTGAAAAATCATAAACTATTCTACTTTTCTGCTACTCATTCTGGATACGACACATTACACAAATATTTTATATATGGAAGCCTTTTTAAGTCTACATTTCACATTAAATTGAAACAGATGATGACGTCAAATGGCGACTGGTTGCTTTTTGTTGTTATGCACGCACGGTCGCTCGCTCGAATCTTTTCTACAAAATCCTTCATTGCGTTGACTGACTTGTTTTTATTGAAATGAAATCTTTGTTGCGAAATCAAACAAAACCCGCTGTGAAATTCAATTTATCGCAAAGAGTACGTTATGAGCACGTCTTGAAACCTTAAAAAATCATACTCTTCATGTGTGTGTGAGACAGTGGTCGGGCAGAATTACACATATCAAAAAATTTATGTGTGTACGACAAGTATTGTATTGTATGTATCTTTTGATATACTTGTACACATCAGCTTAAATTGTGTACGCACATAAATTTTATGCATTCATTGAATTTTCGGTCGGTAGTCGTTTGTATCGTTGACAAAGGACACAATACATTAAAATTAAGCTTCAATTATATTCTACTTAAGGTGAAAATGAATGAGAAAGCAACCAGGAAATCTTAACAACCAACTAAAGTCATCTTTATAAATCACGACAAAAATTATAAAGTACTCAATATATTTTCATGACTTATTTTTTTGGAATTACTCTCACTGTACCCAACAAAATGTTTCAGTTGAGAAAAGAAATATTATAGCAAACTTTTAGGGGCATGTAATTCTCATTTTTTAAAGCAAAATGATGAAAATAGCTTTAATCTTCTGTGGCATATTTGAAGCTATGTAACTTTGATAAACTTCAAATGAAGACTACTCGTTATTTGTAACTGACTTTCATTAATCTTCTTTTTTGTTTTGTGATTTTCCCCTTTGCATTTGTTTGAAAAAAATGCACTCATTTACTAATTAATCCATTGAGAAAACTATGGTAAATGCACTCACTCACTACAGATGCACAAAAACCCTTAAAAGAAAGAAGGAATGAAGAGATAAAATGACAAAGGCATAATATTGCAGTACGCTTGTCATTATTTTCGGAACAATTAACTTGAAAGTGTTCTTTTTTTTGCGATTTATGGAACCCCCTTGTGCAACTCAATGACAGTCGCGCATTTATCCTTCAACCACTGATTCTCTTAGGCATTTGTTGAGGTCTCTCTGGACAGGCGAACAGGCGACAGTACGTTGCAGTGCCAATAGTATAGTGAGTGCACTAACATCAATTCCAATTGATTGATTTTTTAGCCTTGTAAAACTGCGTGCAACTACATTGTGCTCTTAAATTGATTAGTGACACAAATAGCAACAACTCACTCAGTCCATGCACATCTAAAATACAGTTGAATCTCGATAAACCATTCTTTTGTTTTATTAACCCATACACAAACTACATAAATGTATATATGTAGTATATGAGATAAATTTCGAGGAAACATGCGATTGAAATACAAAACATTAACAATGGTTCTATTGTGTTCTCTTCAAGTTCTTAGAAATCTACCTTTGTCCTGGAACATCAGAGATAATTATAATACAAGAGTATCACATACATAATCTTTTACTCAAAGATAAGTTAACAGAGAAAAGACAGAATAACTTGAATTTTCGATTTTCCTTGCTAAGCTTGTCCTTGGGAATCAGTACAAATAATCTAAATGCAACAGTACATGGAAGTGTGAATTATTCTCTGTATCAGTAGGTGTCATTAATATCGTTTATGTTCACACATGGTGGTGAGCAGTATTTGGGCGATTATGTCTATCATAATCATATCAATACCACAATCATCGCCACAGTGATAATTCAATTGTTATCGATATGGTACTGTACATTGTTCCAACTTCCATTGACACACATTATGGGTGCAATTTTGTGTTTTCTAAAATGACCTTCCTTGTGTTGTATACATAATAGTATTAAATGCGTAAAAGAATCTTGATTAAGCTCCTGACCCTCATCGATGCATTCGAACGACCTAAATAGCATCATAATCTCATTTGTTTTATCAATAGGTAATACATATTTATATATTTTAATATTAGATATGCTGACGCACACAATAGTAATACCATAAGTGAAACCCTTGAAGTGAGTGGCAATTTAATTAAATTACAATTTTTACACAACATTAAAGTGTTGCATAAATATTCAAAAGCTGAGTAAGCAAAATTACAATATATTGTATAACAAATAATAATATTATATAGATGATATAGCAAAAATGCATTTATCACATAATAAGTATAATAAAAATCAGAATTACGTACAACTTGTTGTTGCTATCCTGTTGTTATTTTCTTATTCATAGTTTCTTGTTTGTGTTTGTTATACTTAAAAGTAATAAAATAACTGTCTACACACACACATGACTGTGGTTTTGGTTTCGGTTTTATGACTAATAAAAATATTTCACCAAGAAAAATATTTAAATGAGGATACATAAATAAATTTTGCAATTGCCAAAGGACAACATTGGCAATAACTCTAAGATATATAAACATATTTTCTAAATATCCTGCTGTCCTTTTTGTGCTTAAAGTGGAGTATTTGTTTGGTAGTGTGAAATTTATATATTTTATCAGGAGACACAATGAATTTAACAAACCGTTTCGTACCGGTTGGGGACATTAAATTTACTGAACTGTTGATTCAAAGTTCATTCACTGACTGAGAATTCTTTACTATACATTCCGATACTGATTCCATAAATTTATAAGCAGATTGGGGAATGCAATATGCAGATGTTTTTACAATTGTTTTAATTTTATCAAAGTGTTTAGTTGGGGTTATAGAGGTCCAGATTTGCCAGATATGATTAGGTGTATGTTTATTTTGAAGATTTTAACAATTTTACTATAAAGCAACTGAACATTGTTAATACAATATGTACTTCTCGGACTACCATAGTAATTGTAGACCAGGGATGGTGAATCAATTGCAAGCGTGTCAGTGGTGGCACTTGATATAATAACTCAGGCGCGCCAATAATTATAAATCTTCGTTTTTCGTTTATATTTGAACCTTCTATTTGAGAGTTTAATTCGGTAATTCATTCATCAATTGAAGAATTTTCATATTAAGATTTTGTCTGTTCAGAGAATTATCGTAAACACTCAAATTTATTGTGCATCATCGTGATGTTACTTCAGTTGATAAATTAAACTTGTTTAAATTTGTTTGAATGGCGATTGAAGAAATTGAAATGCAACTAATTGACTGCAAGTCTAGTTGAATATGGGTTCAGAAATTTATCGTATTAAGGAAATATTTGTTATTGAAGATTATCGGGCAATCGGACAATATGAGTAAAAATGCCAATACCAAAATAATGGAAACGTTGGATTCAATCCCAGACATATTCATTTGTTTGAAGAAGCTGGTTTTTACGATCTTGCTGCTAAAAGTAACAAAGTATGAGCCTGATATAAGATATTTAGCATCTAATTTGCAATATCAGAAATCACAATAGATTATTCTTTTATTTAATTAAACATTAATTTCTGGTTGAAAATAAAGAGCAATTTTTTTCTATTAAATTACTAAGTCAAGATTCTTCGATGGCAAGTCATCACCACATTATTAATTTTTTTTTTTATAAGAAAAGGCACGTTCACCAATAAATGTTCGCCATCTCTATTGTATACTATGTATTTTCATCATATCTTTATAAATTGCTCTTATGTTATTGGATGAATAAGTGTGTTGTTCTGTTGATTGTTGTACCTACACATATTCTAATAATATTCTTTAAACAATAGAGATTTTGTTTCATTTGCTCAATGCAAATACAATATTTAATTAAGGAAACCTTACAATAGAAATCTCAATACATCTTATGTACTATGTATGTACAAATGTATGTACTATAAGGATAGTATATACATACATAAACATATAGTCAAATCCTTGTCTAGTGTTTATTCTTTGTTTATTCATATATTTGAAATCTATTTATTTATATGATTCATATAATTGTTTATGATGTTTGGCATATTACTATAAATTGTTTTTTGAATGCTTGTTAAACAATTGCATCTACAATAAAAGAAATTACATCAAGCTTGTTTTCAATAGTTGTGAAGCATATTATTTTTATTTTCTCTCTTATTTATATATTTTTCTCTGTAATCTTTTTCCAAGAAATAAAATTGGAAAATACAATTTATGACATTGATGTTGGTAAATCGCTTTTTTTTTGTTACCAAATTGCTGCAATTATGTTTTTAAAAATATAAATTTATAGGAAAACAACAGATAATATTGTCTAAGGTGTATATTAAGTATTTTTCTAGGAATTGGAAATTTAAAAAAATGGAAAATAAAAATTTTAGGAATTTTGTTTTTTTTAGTTTGAATTGTGTTGAATTGCAATCAGCAAATTGTGAACGTTAAGCAGTCAAGCGAGCTAGGTCAAGGGTCAGTTAAGGTTTTAAATTGTTTTTATATTGGGCGTTTCATTATTTTTATGTTGAAATGTATTAACACCTTAAAAGGAAAAAATAGTAAAATGTAGAAAAAAGTTTGAATATAGAGCGTACTGCGAAATTATGATTATTGAAATCTATGAGCTGTTTCAAATTAATTCAGATAAAGTATGAGTCCTTTAAATCAGGCTGTTGTATACCACATAAACAGGATGCTTTTGTTTTGGTCTCCATTAGCTTCTGATAGCTTGAGGTTTCTACCAGAGAGCAAACCTGTAGACAAAATCTTTTTAGCCTAAATATCTGCTCTTGATGATAAAATTTTATTGGAACACGTTGATCAATTAGAGCAGGTTTTGCAATAGCTGGTATTATTAAACAAAAGATATAGTATTTCTCAGTAGCTTACTAAAATCTTTGCTGAAATGTTAATGATTATTCAAGTAAAAAACTGATGTTAAGACACCTTAAATACTGATGATGTTTGAAATTGTTTTTCTGCTTCAAAGCTTTAAGTGTTTTTTCTTTCCAGCAGAGCAGAGAAATTTATTTATTAGTATTTTTTGTTCAAATTATTGCTATTGAGAGAAGTAAATGGATAACATGACCTTTGCCTTTTGCTAAACTTATAAGTTAATTTGAAAATTATTAAAAATAAATAATAATAATATTGAGTGAAATTGAGTTAAAGTTTTATACATATATACTAAAACAAATACGACAGGAATCCCATGAAACATAACATAACATTACTTGATGTGAAAATGAAATTTACATAAATTATAAAAAATAATTTAAAAATTCATACTATGTAAGGTTATATACAATACTAGCACATATACATACTATGACACTATAAGCACAAAAAAATCCACTTTGTAAATGTAGTGGGTGTTTTCAAATAAAAAAACTTTAGCCAATGTCACATTGACAATAACACAGCAGGATTCGTAGCTAGGCACAAAACTGTGTGAAAATTCTAACAAAACAAAAAAAAAAGGGGGAATTTCGTTTAAATGGAAATGATAATGGTAGGAAAAACGCTGAGCTATTTTTCTCATTCTGTTTTCAACCCAACATTTTCCGTTTGTTTAACAATTTTTTTTTTTTTTTTCAATTTCATTTTGTTATTTGTTTATTTCATTTACGTTTTTGTTGTTGTTGTCATTGGTGTGCTGTAATTTTTTCCCTATTCTAATATCTTTTTATTCGATTTTTCCAAAAAAAAAAACAAAAAACAAAAATACAGATTCCAACTTTGTGCTTGGCAATGCACAGGCAGCTGGCAATCCAATTGTTTATTGTTCGGATGGCTTCGTGGATTTGACAGGATATTCTCGCGCACAAATTATGCAGAAGGGTAAGTGTTCATCCTTACATCCTTTACTTTCCGGTTGTTCATTTCTCTTTATTGTTGTTGCTCTGTTGCTGTTGTTATTATTGAGCACAACAAACAACTAGAAAACTTATTCACTTGTATACTCATTACATATAATATCTACACTTTCCACTCTTTCATGTCTATCAAACAGGGTGCTCCTGTCATTTCCTTTACGGGCCGGATACGAAAGACACTGACAAGGAACAAATCGAGAAAAGTCTTTTAAATAAGACCGAACTTAAACTGGAAGTTATCTTCTACAAAAAGGATAGTAAGTGAAAATAAATTGTTTTTATTTTTAATTAAAACAAAATAACAAGAAAAAATCATTAAATTCAATTTCAACGAAATTTATATACCTTTCAAACAAAACTAATACATCGATATCTTCTACATATCTCTGTACATAAAAGTGAATCCTCAAAAATGTTGCTAAGCGCAAAACTCGAGAATAGCAGGACCAATTTTGATGAATGTTTTTTTTACTTATGGGGTCAAGGAGAAGGATGTAGTTTTAAAGATACATACAAATTTTTACTTTCGCAAAATGTACTGAACCAATTTTAATATTTTTATTTGAAAAGAACAAATTAGTCCTTATGCATCAAGTTACATTCCTTTTTTTTGATTTTTTAAAGGTAAATATATATTTTTTTTTTATTAAAAAAGTTACTGAACAACGTAATCGATTCGACAACCGTTCTAAATGGAAATATTAAGGAGAAGACGTGCTGATACTACGCAATCCCTATGATTCCGAATGATATACCATTTGAATTCAAACGACTACTGTTTCCATTACGGATTGCTTTCTCTATGACCATAAATAAATCCCAGGGGCAGTCATTGACTGTTTGTGGGATTAATCTTTACCCATGTTGCCTGTTCCAGTGTTGGAAAACCTGTTTGTTTGTTTACGCGTCAGGTAATCAAACAAAAAAAAAATGGTGTGCCAAAAAGTATTGTAAAGAAAATATCATATATGGTATACAATATTTCACAGAACGCACTACAACGAGCTCTGCAAGCTTGACCAGAATTATGTGGCTCTTACGTCAAGGGCGTAGCGACGTGCAATCAATCGATAAGATTTCATATAAACTTCTCTAATAAAAGATGTAATTATTGTTTTATTTTCCAGAAATCGAGAATCTTAGACTAAAAAAACTTCCATGTTCAATTCAAATATATTTGTTGTTACATTCTTAGCCAGTGTTTTAGATATTTTTCAAATTATTCGTATGTAAGAATTACAAACATCATGACCAATTATAAATGCCTTTCAAAGAATTAAACACCAAGTATGAGAAACAATAATCAGAACAAAAAAGAAACGACAAAACAAATGCACACAAATTTTCATTTCTTTGTATTTAAGTGGGTGAGAAGGAAAGTATAGCAATTTTTGTTAAACTGACAGGATGAAAATCAAAATGCCAAATTACAATAAAAGAAAGACACAGGAAGAGCAGATCCTTTGGGCTGTCAGAATTTTCACAAAGTGATGTATTTACTATAATATTTTCTTAGTTTAAATTAGTCAGTTTGTTGAAAAATTAATCAAGTTAACTTTGACTGTAACCAATAAACACATTAAAACTTTTAGACACACACACACACACACAGTAAAACACAGATACTCACACTGTTATACTCATATTGTGCAGTACATATAGATTCTCTTTTACGAAACAATCAACTAACTTGGTGGTGGCAAATGGTTTTTTTTTTGTTGAATTTGTGGGCGAAACGCAGTCAACTTGAAACCGAACTGATCCCAAAAGTGAAGTCAAAGGATTAATACAATTTCGAACGAAGTTTCAAGTTTTGTGGCTGCTCAACAATTGCGGTAAAAGTTTGTGGTGAAAGTTGTTTTTTTACTTTTCCTTCTTTATTTATTTTATTTTTATATTTATTTTGTTTGAGTTGCCACAGTGTGTGGCGTTGACTTTTAATTTTCTTCGAAAGGCGTTAGAAAAATTAAAACAAGAAAAATGTGTGTGTGTTGTGTGTTTATGACACTTTATTGAGTTAAGAGAATCATGTATTGTAGTATATCCTTGAACTCAAATTGCTACATCTGCAGATATATACTTACTTAAAGTAAGAGATATTGTTGCGTGTCTTGAAGATGTCTAGAAGAACATAAGGCGCACACAAGATACATGAGACAAAAACAGCTATTACTCTCATAAATATACATACATAGATACACCCCCTCTTATACTACAATTGGAATCAAGTACAAACATATCTAAACATATACTTGTACATACAAGTACACATATTTATGTATATACATAAGTACAATATTATAATAGAACGAGGTGTGTCCCAAATGTAACCAACTTGTTTTTTTTTTTTTGATGTTATTTATTTTTATCGCGGTTATGGCCTTCTTCGAATTAATCCCCAATTGATTGAATAACACTTTCCCATCGGTACTCGAATCAGTTTGCGAAATGACACTTGATAAAGAGAAGTCACTGATTATGCTCATATCCCACAGGGGTAACTTTAACATTTTAACGCCGCTGAGTTATGACCACAGGTCGAATACTTTCGTTAAATATCTCGTAAACGGGAAAGGCTGGCAAGCTTCAAACAATAAATATAAGTTTAACGCATTTGTGCGGTGTTCGTGCTAAGGCATTTTGTTGCTTAATGAGGTCACGATTAATCAGCAAAATACCGGAGAAGCAACAACAATTCCAATACCATCCTAACAGCCAGGAGCTCCAACAATGCCAATATCTTTAAGCCAACTTCAGCTCGTACTACTCGTCGTATACTTATTATGATAAAAGTTCTTCGTTTTTCTTCTGGTTATTCTGTTATTTGTTTGTTGCTTTTGTTGTGGTTGTTATTGTTGTTGAATAAATGCCTTTTGTTTGTTTCCTTGTTAGTTTAGTAGTAAGTATCTGTAGCAGTTATAATTCATAAATTCCGAGTATCGTCTCTATATAAGGGCCGTTGAAGTTTTCTAATTAGTGGAAGCGTTTGAAAAAGGCACAAGTTTTAAATGAACGGATTCAGTGCACGCTTCCGTTTCATTTAGCGCCACTTGAAATTATTAATTACTTCGTGGTCATGCCTGGCGGCTATTCAATCTTTATGTTAATTAAAGCGCAATTAATTAAATAGGATTGTCTGCAGGCGCACAAAGGTTATCTAGAAATATGGTATAGAAATTTACATACAAAGATACAAATGCAATAATCAAATATTCAAAACATCGAAAAAGAGATGGGAAACCACAAAACTGAATTAATGAATTTATGTATGCGATTTGCTGAAAAACCATTTGAAAAGATTATTAGTACACAAGTGCAAATGAAGGAAGATGTGGCATTTAGCATTGGTCATGGTACATGGTCAAATGGTCTGTGCCTTGAGGCTTAAGCGCATGTAAACAAATGCACATGAATGTTACTCGGTATAAGCGCATTTGTATGATACGCATTAAGTCAGGATTCAATAAACGTTTGAACTGCGATTCCAAATGCAACCACAAAAACCACAAATTGCTAATGAAATTCGCATTAATTTGCATCTGTTGCAACATCGCAATATGTCATGCCTCTAGGTGGTAGATACTATTGTAGACACTATTGTACCACACACATTTTGTCCTTGTCCTTGTACTCATGTGCTGAGTTCTCAATGATTCCTATCCTGCCCTGTGATGGCATTGGCTATGAAACTATATGCAGCCATAGAAGTTCATAATAGTAAAAGAATATTCAAACAAGATGCATTAATTTACCAATTCGTTCAATCTTTCTTTCACAGCTTCACCGTTTTGGTGTCTCTTTGATATTGTGCCCATCAAGAATGAGAAGCGGGATGTGGTTTTGTTCTTGGCATCGCACAAGGACATTACGCATACCAAAATGCTTGAAATGAATGTCAATGAAGAATGTGATAGCGGTAAGTTGCACACATATTTAAAAAGTACAATAGTAATGAAAAATAAACACAAAATACTAAATTTAATTTAAATTATTAAATTATTGCGCATACATTATATACCAACATATCACATACCACACAAACCATAAATAAATAAATAAAATAAAAAACACACAGATATAAAACATGTAAATATTGTAAAATAATTATTGTATTATATTTTATGTATTTTTTGTTTGTCTTGTTTGATGCTTTAATTATAGGTTTAAATTACTCTATAAATTATTTAATTATTTAGGAAGAGAATTTTATTTACACATTGAATTAAATGAAAAAACATTTTCTTTGGCCTTATCAAAGCTTGGATACACTTTATTCGTTTTATTTTAAATATATTAATAAGTTTGTGGAGCAAGGCTGGGTCCAGCTTGATCCACTCAAAATTGACTTTTTTAGATCGAAAACATTTTCAAATTTTTTATTTTCATCATAAACTCGACATACTGATACTCCCCAAACTTTTTCAATGGAATTTAAGTCTGGCGACAGAGCAGTCTTGCCAAAAGGTCATACTACTTCGACTTGTGTGTATTGGACCAATGTCATGCATGAAATCATACTGGTTTTCCCAGTTGTTAACCAAAAAACGAATGAGGCCACTTTGAAGTACATTTATGTAGTCTGCGCTATTAGTTTTTGAACTTGTCAATTTTAATTCAAGTGAATCACATTTAGTGAATGCGTCTCAGACCATTACTGACCCGCCACCAAAGTTTCTCTTAGAGAAAACAAGGCGTTCCTTTCTCAGATCGCGCCAATAATAGCAAAACCAATCGAGATAAAATTTGTTCTCATCAGAAAAAATAACATATTTAAAGAAATCATGTTAAGATCAATGCAAATGTTGTAGAATAAAATTGTTTTACTGAGTCCCAGCATGTGATCAAGTTTATTTCCGCGAAAAGGAGTCCAGCTTCTTTGTGGCGCTTCTGTAGTGCGGGCACCTTCTTAAAGACGGCTCTGACAATGTGCTCCAAACAATCATAAAAGACACTTTTTTACTGCAAGAAGCAGCAAGTTGGGAGCACAACACTGTGGAATTTGCTTATTCCATGCATAAAGAATCGGTTTTCTTCCCGTACTTCTTAGTTTTCCATAATTTTCAGTTTAAGTCTGAACTTGAATAAGCCATAATTCAGCCCTTTTCATCTTCCTTTAAACGCTTTTATAGTGGCATATTGATTGAAATCGATTAACACAACGTTTTCTGCTTTCCAAATTCAATTGATTCTTTTACTTTCGATGCATTTTTGAATAATTGTCTTGTACTCTATATGGGAATGAAGGCAGAGGTTGGCATATATTTAATATCTCGCCAATTTTGTTGTGAGCCAAGTAACATAAAAATCATGAAAAACATTCTGTCAATAACATTGAGATAGAAGAATGCGAGTAACTTGATCATACTCTGTCTCTACTTGGCTTAGAGCAAGAATTCATTTTCTGGCTTAAGGAGTAACCAGTAAATGGTCCGTTTCTTATGTTACATTTATTCCACTAAAAGAATAATACATTCCTTACTAAAGTGTATAAAAGAAATCTGATGTTTTATTCATAAAAATTGTTGATTCTTTTTTATTGTACATTTTATTTGGGTGATGTTTTTATTTTATGGAATTTTTTTTCGTTTTATTTTTACTTGTTTATTTTTAAAGTCTGAGTGAGTAAATACTAAAAATATTATACATTATGTTTTAGTAACCATGGATAGTTTTGTTGTTCTAGTATTAAATTTAATGTTTTATTGTTTCCAACTTTTGTTGTTTTCAGTTGATGATGTTTGAAGTTTGTAGTAAGTTCTACGAAGTGTATTGAGTTTCTTCACAAGTTTTTAATTTAAAAAAAAAAGTCTCTTGTTGAACTAATAAAAAGTTGAAAATTATTTTTATGTCATATTTTATGAATATAGTATCTGTATATTTTGTAATGGTATTTACAAAGATTTTAGTTTAATTTTTATGTTCTCATTTTTATTTAGTTTCTATTGTGCTTAGATGTCCTTGTTTTATTTACATATTTTTATAGTATATTTTTGTGATGTTCTTTTATATATATGTTCATTTCACATTTTCTTTTATATGTTTTTTTTTCTAATCTACTGTTGTTGACACCTTTTTGTGTGTGTTGGTTTGGTTTTGATTTTCTTTTGTGTTGTTGTGTATTAAGTAAACTGTATGGTACGTCATTGCATACTTGAACTGTTGTCTGTGGTTTTGTTCATTCACAATTTTCTCAACACTTGACTTGACATAAAGTCATTATAGTACTTTAAACCCAAGTTTTCTTTCTACGAAGCAAACACTTACACAGTATGTAGACGACAACTCTCATTTACAAGTTGATTACGAGTTTTACAGAGCACGAACACAATCAGTTCACGTGTAAAATGGATGTAAGGAATAGAGTAATAGAAAATATTTGAAAAGGAAATGTAAAGAAAACCCTTGCAAGATAGATAGAGAGAGAGAGAGAGAAACAGAAAGACAGAGTTCAGCGTCAAGTGTCATTAAGTATGCAATTTAAGCATTTTATATTATATTATTTTTTTTTAGATGCGCTCAAGCATACAAATATATTCATAAGTATATAGTTGTACATATCTATGGGCATGCAGCAATGCATGGTGATTAAGTTGCCACTTCATGTGGGTGAGCTTTTGTGTGCTATGCATGTGGATCTGTGTTATATGTACATACGTGCATAATCAGCTTTTAGTTATTCATGTAAATATACTTTACAATGGCTTCTTTGATATGCTTATTCTCGTTTTTTTTTTATTTGACGTTGATTTAAATGAACTTCAAAAGGAAAATATTTTTTTTGTATATGTGAATTTACTTTTTTTCTTCCTTACATGGACTTCAAAATGTAATTAGTAAGCTGTAAGCATTTTTTGTTTGTTTTGTTTTCCTGCATCATTTTCCATATAAAATGTGAAGATTTAAGTCTAAGCTTAGATGAGTTGAGTTCTTTGATGCCAATCACCTTTTCAGGTTCCCTGAATCGTAATTAGTTTTTCTCAGAATAAATTTCATTAATGCTTGCAACCAACTTACTTAACATTCTTTAGTTCTGATTGTAAATACAATTTTATTAAGAAGAAAAACTATTCTTCAAGCATTTATATGTATGTTTTCATGAAAATAAATGTGCATGTAATGTAAAGTTTTCTTTTAATTCCTTTTTACTTTTAACTTACTAGAAAAGAGGTGAATAAAGATAACAAACAAATTGAAAATAATTTATATTCATTAAGGAGAATTAATTTTTATCATATTACAATTCAGGGAAACTTTTCATTAATTAAACTTTCATATACGTGAAAATGTAGTAGTTTTTTTTTTGGAATTTTTAATAAATATTAAATTCAAATAAGCAGAAATTTTATATCAAAAAGCCAAAGGCAAAAAACAAATAAACAAAGCAAAAAATTATACACATATATGTCTATTTCATGTGAGTGTGTGTAGATGGCACATAAATTGGTGATTCCTTTTTTCTAAACTTACATAATGTGTATATATTATATTCCTAGTATCCCTGATCCCTTAGTTCGTTTTGATTGTCTAATGTTTTTATTTTGTATGTACATATTCTGAAAGATATAAAATGGTAACATGATTCATTCTAGATATTTTGATACCAATGATAAACTATTAATGTCCACTTGACTTGATGACTAAGTGAGTCGGAAAATGAGGTTGACCTAGTAATAATTGATTTATCAAACTTCTTACGATAAGGCACTGAAGCAAATTCTCCACTTGAAGCAATTTTCTAGAAAATACCCTTTTTGTCATTTTGAAACTCAACGAAATTCAAATATTTCTACTGAATATTACGTATACGTTCAATATTTATTAATGACAATGTGAGTCAAATATTGTATAGAACAAGACTTATTTGAAACAATCCTCTTTTGGTTTTAAAGTAATAATAAAAAATTACTGCTGCACGCTTAAATAGTATGTTCGTTAGTTAATGAAGTAATTCCTTAAAGTTGAGCTGTTTGCCAATCCGGTATTAATGGCAGACAAACCGCTGATATATGGACATATCTGTGTATTTGTGTGACTATGAACATGTTTCAGTGAGTGTGGATTTGTGTTTGTAGTATCTGTGTGTTTTTGTGTGTTGCGCTTGAGTGCTTTCATTTTGGACAAAAGGACAATAAATACGACAACAGCCGAATGTGTTGTTTCACACATCATTAGCGCTGTCAAAAATGTTTTACTGTCGCTGTGTATGAGAAGACAAACTGCAGGAAGTCTTCAATGATCATTATTATTCACATCATGATCATTATAATAATCATTATCATCATCATTACACCATTACTTTAAACGTCAACATAACCACAATGACTTTTTGATTCCTTCTGTGTATGTCTGTGTAAGACTTTAAAACACCCTCGGCCTTCTGTCGAAGGACTACTTTGTTAATGAAGTTTCAGTTTTTGAACAATTTTTGTATTCAACTAACGTAGTACGCACATCTTTCGTAAGCTTCAAAATATGTCAACTAAAGGCAGTCATTTTTCCTGGCGCTTCATTTCATTCTGTTTTGTTTTAATTTTCATTTGGCTTTTTCGGTTTCCGCGTGGGTCATTGGCGGTGTCAGGTTCTCCTAATTGACATTCTGACATGGCAGGCAGACTGGCAGGCAGGCAGGCAGGCAGGCAGGCAAACAGTCAATTTGTAGGGCGTTTCTTGTCTTTAAATTAAACATCTAAGAAATAAATGTGTGTATTTTGTTAATACCATAATAAATAGAAGAAGAAGAAACCTTTCAAAAGATTTATTTACATTATTTTCTGGCAACCAAACAAATGTCTTTATCTAATACTGGGTCATTAAGATTATTATTTGATTTGAAAATAATTTTTATAAACACCCAATAACTAAATCGTTTTAATAAACTGTTAAGATGTACGAAATGGTTAAGTCAAAATGTTGATAAGAAATGTTTGTTTTTCTTAATTTAGTTAATTCATTAATAAATTTTGTAAAGGGTATCCCAAAATCGTTATAATATTTAAACACAGCATTTGGTGATTTAGGTTCTAATCTTTAGGATAAGATGATTAAAGCGTGTCTGTTGTTGATAAATATTTTTTATAAATACAATTTTATTTGCAATCAATCCTATTCTTTGAGCCATATTTCGACCATGAGGAGTTGATTTTGCAAGTGCTGCGATGGAATTACATTATTTTCATTCAATGCAATTATCACTGTGTCGTCTGCATATGTTGCAACCTCAACATTGTTTCCCACTGGCATATCAGCAATATATATTGTGTGTAGGATGGGGCCAAGTACGCTTCCTTGGGTATTAATTGTATATACTAAGTTTCGAGTTTTCACCCGAATGTTGAAGATAGAAGTGGCGATCATTGAGATAAGATTTAAGAAGCAGATAGTATGGTGCATGAAGCCATTTCTCAATCTTTTAGGATGCCTCACTCAATCAAATGCTTGTTGGACATCTAAAAAGTCAGCAGCACAATATCTTTTCTCTTCAAGTGCACCCATAACACACTTGACAATTTGTTAGCATTGCTCAATCGTTCCATGCCCTCTTCTAAGCCCAAACTGATGTTTAGTTATGATATTAAGTTCGTCATTTCAAATACTTTAGAGAAGGTTACTAGTAAGCTGATGGGTCTGTATGACGTCGTAGACTGCTCTGTGCATTTCCATTGTCCTGGGTAGTGATCTAGCCTTATATATGCCTTTTAAAGAAGAAATACTGTTTATTAAAATACTGCATGACCCAGAGTTGGTTGGCAAAGTTATGCGATTAAATGTCGTATGCATTTTTTCATTGAGGCTTTTAAGGAGGAAATTTAACAAAATTTAATAAAAGTGAACTATATTTTTTGGAAAGTATTCATGGAAGATTTCGACAAAAGAGTATGTGTAAGCCAAAGCAAAGCCTTGGTTTACCATTAATAAATTTATAATTTTTAATTAAAAAAACATGTATTCTCTATCAAAATTATTTTTTCTTTATACATTTTGGATTACCCTTTATAGTGAAAAGTATTCTCATATACAAAATATTACCAACACTTTCTGTGTATCACCATTTTAATCTTTATCTAAAATATACAAATTTATTGCTGTGTGTTGTATTTGTATCTAAAAATGCAATACATACATATATCTATTAACAATGAAGGAAAGTAATTTCTCATAATCAAGCTAATTGTGGTTTATTTCGGAAACTCATAAACCAAGAATAAATAAACATAAAGGACAAACTCCTACTCTAAAAAATGAATTCAAACATTAAGGAAATTTCAATGAGAAAATTTGCTCTTTTTTTCTCTTCTTTATACGAGTATTGTACTTACTTAATGAAACTGCTCTGTGGGTTACTATTGTCATTTGATGGTTTCCTTACCCTTAGAGATTTTCTTTGACTTAGGGTAGACTTTCGCTTGGCTTTAATATAATTTTGTGAATGTGACTGTGAGTTTAGTTGAGTTGAATTGAATTGAATATGAGTGTTGGTGTTTTGTTTCTTTTGCAAATACGAATTATGGCCCTTTTTCTTTTGACCACTTGTTGAAAGAACAAAAATATAAAAATATATCTTTTTTTATATAATTTTTATTTCAATTATTTATGTTATATTTTTAATTTTAATGGAAATGGGAAAATTTTCTTTGAAATTTTCTTTTCAATTAAAGTATTTTACATATACAATATATTGTATGGTGTATCCACGAATCCACTTCAATAGACACATGCACACACAGATACACATACATGTACACGTACATATATTAAAATAATAATCTTTGCGCAATTTAATTATTGATAAACACAAACACAGATACTCAGTATTCAGTATTCACTTAAGTATGGATTTATTTGTAAGATAATTTACATGTACATAAAATATACTTATTAAAGGATCCATAATCAAAAATATATATGTATGTATATGTATGTAGTATATATAAATATGTTTAATTTTTGTTGTGTATTTTTCTCTTTTCTTTCTCTCCTTTATTTTTCTTACTTATTCTGCCGCCTTTATGTGCTTGCTGCTGTTGTGGCCATGCCTTCGTCCGTTCGTTCGTTCCATTCTCCATTATTCTCTGTTTGTCCATCATATGAATATGTATTTGTGTGTGTACATTTGTATGTTTGTGTCTGTCTGTGTGTGTATGTGTTTGTATGTATGGTGAATCTGTCAAGTATTTGCCCTTACAGCTGCTTTGTTGGGAGCGCGTTTTCGCGCTGGTTCCAATGCTGGCCTAATGGGATTGACTGGTTTGCCTGGATTGGGTGGCATGGCAGCTGGGGCCGGCGGTGGTGACAGTGATGTAGAAGGTGGTGAGGGTAGCAACAATCTGGACGTGCCGGCCGGCTGTAACATGGGTCGACGACGTAGTCGTGCAGTACTCTATCAGTTATCTGGTCACTATAAGCCTGAGAAGGGCGTTAAAACCAAATTGAAATTGGGAAATGTGAGTATAAAAATTCCTTTTCAACTTTATTTGCATGATGCTGTAGATTTTTTGCATGTGAGTGAGTAAGTGAGTGAATGAGTGTGTATGTGTGTCTGGGTCAAAGGCAACCTTGATGAAATTGTTGAAAGGACATTGAGAACAGAAGGTTGTTGTAAGCACGCACTCACACACACACACACACACACACTGGTATAAAGTGGTATCTACATACTACTATATATGATTGAATTTCCATTAAAACTGCCTTTGATCTTTAGAGTTGTAATTGTTTTTGTTTTTATTTTTTTTCAATAAACAGAACTTACTGCATTCAACCGAGGCTCCATTTCCGGAATACAAAACACAATCAATAAAAAAGTCACGGTTCATTCTGCCCCATTACGGCGTATTCAAAGGATTCTGGGACTGGATTATACTCGTAGCAACATTCTATGTTGCGTTGACTGTTCCTTACAATGCTGCTTTTGCTAAGGCCGATCGCCAAACAATGGTCTCAGATGTCATAGTAGAGGCTTTGTTCATTGCAGGTTAGTTACCAACAACAAGAACAACAGCATAATGAATTGATAAAGTACAACATCCGGATACGGTCTCAGGCTTACATACAATAAAATCTTATATACAGACGACGCACAAATATTACATATACATGCATATGTATGTAGCCAGTCAGCACATTGTATTGTTTGTCCTTTTAGGTCTTTTGTTTTGTTTTTGTCTATGAGTTCTGTCTATTGGTTGTTTGCTACTGGCTTTTCCGGACTGCTAACTTAAGTACTAAAGAGAGCCGAAATAGGGGGGTTTGATGGTACAACCTGTTGTGTAGTCAGCAATCATTGAGAGCCGAATGTCGATTATTGTTATGAGTATAGGAGTAGGATGACAGTTTAGTTACGTTTAATGATTGCTTTGGCTATTGTCCCTTTTGTTAAACGAAAGGAAATCGAATTTGTCTTTCTTTTGCTATACCATATAACCTTATGTCCTACTATGTATCCTTTATACGCAATGGTTTTTAATAAACGTTTTATGTTTTCCTTGTTTTGTTTCATTTTGTTTTTGTTATTGATGTCATTGCAGATATTTTATTAAATTTTCGCACGACCTTTGTTTCGCGGAAAGGTGAAGTCGTTTCCGATGGTCGACAGATTTGTATCAACTATTTACAAGGCTGGTTTATTGTTGATCTTTTGGCCGCATTGCCCTTTGACCATTTGTATGCATCAAATCTGTATAATGGCGAGGTAAGTACATATTGAATTTCATTGATTGATTTCATTTCATATTACTTTCATTTAACTCATTATGGTTAACTTCATTCGGAATGTTTATAAGTGAAGCAGCAGCCAACTTATGTTCAGTAAAAAAAACAGTTTTTGCAACCATACAATATACTTATAAGTGTAGATATTGTATCGATAAAATTAAACTTCATTTTACTTGGAAAAATTGTTTAAATTTTAGAGTCAATTCAATTAGTTGGATGTGGTCTTCTTTATCCTTAATTATGGTCACCAAAAAAATCATTACAAAATGCACGAATGTAAGCCTTCAAAATGATTTCCCTTTTCTGGTGAAGTGCCTTCTCATCAGCTCATCAACTATTTGATACCAACCTAATTACGCAAAATGCTTGTGATACGAAATTCCAAATATATTTGCATCTAATGAAAACAGCAGTTAATTGTTTAGTTTTTTTTTTTAAAACCCAGTTCCAAAAATACGAAATCTGCATTCGCCCATAGAGGCGATGTTGCGTACTTGTTTTTCTGGGGATAATTAAAATCTTTCATTTTGTTTGTTAACATGTATGCTCAATTCTGAATGGAATCTTAACAGAGAAAAAGATATTCAGCTGGAGGCAATTTTTTTGCTCTATTCAATCATTTTTTTCTTCTGTGGACGTGCCATTCACACTGAACGTAAATCGATTCTATGTTGAATCGGACAACAACAACAAGGAAAAATGACAGCTGTTGTTGTAGAGTGTGAATTGATTCAGATAGATTCAACATGGGAATCGGCTGTAAATCAAAACAGGGTTGGCAAATTTCTGATAGTGTAGCAAAATTTTCGGTCATTACCGGTTAGGAATTGTCATTTTCGACTGACTTCCGCTCTTTTCTTCCTGATCATGGCACAAATTGTCATAGTGTTTATGAGCAAAGCAAAAAAACAGTTGTTCAAGATCCAGAATCGCCGGTCTGAACGAAAAATCGATTCACAATGAATCAGTTCGATGTGAATGGCCTGTAACTTTATTTATTTATTTATGACAAATAACTGTGAACTTAAAAGTAATAATACTAAACTTAAAGTAGGAAAATAACATAAAAAAATTAAAATTAAACATTAACAAATTCAATCAGTTAAATCTATCTATAACTCGTTGGTGGAATTTTTTTGCTAACCAGTTAGCTTTTGCCTCTACTCATAGCCATATGACGTCAGAGACAAACATATAATCGAACTGATGCGAATGAAAGGCAATCGGGATGGGTTAACCAATGAGCGATGTCTATTTCATCTAGTGTGATCCGATTTATGTATGCAGCGAAGGACGATGTCTCATGAGAGAGGACGTGTTAGTATTCGCAAAGGATCATCTATTCAAGTCTAAAGGGACAAAGTTTCTGGTAGAACAACTGGGGGTACAAAAACAAAGATGATTTAGGAGCACAGGACTTCAATCCAAGTTCATTTTTCAGTATTTTTGTTTTAATCCACGATGTGAATGTCATTCAAGTCGAGATAGTTAGATATATCGGCATGAATTTCGTTGCATTTTTTTTTGAAAAGCATTGCAATATTTTTCAAATATGCAACTTACAAATGATTGCAATCAAACAAAGTGCACCCATCTCTTTAGGTAAAAGTTTTTAATAATGAATCTCAATGATCAAACAATCAATGTTGATGCATACAAAAACACTGGATGAAATGCACAGTCGTCTTTTTAGTTTTGACTTAACTACATATATATTATAATAGACTTATGCTGTGTGCTACTTGAGATTTCTTTTCTAACAATTATAAAACTAGAATTTGCTTTTTGTTTTTCTTTAGTGTTGTAAATATTGTGGTTGCTTGTTAAAATAACGAAAAAGTCAGAGATATAAAGACTAAAGACAGTCAACGAGATTCAAGATTCATCAAATAAAAGCCTTAGAAGTTGAAGTAACTTAAGCAGACTTGAGTACTTTGTGAGCAGACAAAAAATGCTGCAAGCAACTTGGTTGCGTGCGTGTGGTGTTTTCGGTTTAAGTGTGTGAGTGTAACTAACAAAATAAAGTGTTGCTGCTACTGTATGTGTGCTGCTTACAGAGGAGAAGCAACAAGCAGCACAGCGAGAAGAATGAAAATAAAAGGAGAATGGAAAAGTGAGCAACCAAAACCAAAACTTTTCTTTTTTTTTTCCTCGTAGGACTTTACTGGGTTCATTATTTGTGCAGCACTCACACTTTGAAAACAAAATTTTCCTTGAAGTTCTCTTTATTGACAATACAAGGATTTGTCTGCTAAGGTTGTCTTTATCTGTTTTCGTTTTCTTCTCGGTAGATTTTGACAACGGAATTTTTTCCTCTGCATTTTGGTATTTTCTATGACAGTGTTTTCTGTTTCATTATTCTGATAATGTTCTGATGTCCTTTCAAGAAAATTAAAGCTGTTTTACCAAAGCGAATACTTTGCAAAAAGTTTTTTTGTAATCGTGTTTGCTTAATTTTTTCTTCTACTGTACTACTATACTGTAATCTTTATAAGGATTATTAAATTTGGCTATAATTTAGTTTTTTAGTCATTTTCCTATCGTTTCGTTTTAATTTTTGTGATTTAAAATTTGTCTTCTTATCTTCTTTTTTGCGATACTTAACTTTTATGTGAGGCAAATTTCTTTCAAGTAAGTTGAGGCAATCAAATTTGATCTTCTGTGCAAACCTGTTGTTTAACAATGCATACATATTAAGGATGTTTGACTTCCTAGAAATAATTAAATATGCTTTATCAAAAATATTAGGTTGCGAACAACAACATAGAATGGATAATGTTTTAATTAAAAAAAAAAAGATAAATTTAATTTTATCACAATATATTTCCGATCAACCATATTTTTAATGTCACTTAACTTTGACTTTAATTGATATGGAGGCGTTTATTTTTTTATTATATAATCTTAACTCAAGTTTAAAAAAGCCCGCATTCATACAGAGATGCACACATCTAAGAACGATGTATGTACGTATGTAACAAGCACATGAATCATAATCTTAGTTTTCATTTTAAGCTCTTTTGAGATATTTTCTGAAGCGCACTGAAGTGACTCCGAAGTAAAAGTTGAAATAAAACTTTAATATGTTTTAATTGCACAAAATTGCTGTTCTGTGTTGATTTGGGTTGCTTTGTCAACTTTGTCTGTTTCTATTCCCTCCACATATACGCTTAATACCTTTTTACTTTACTTCCTTCCTACCTAATGTTACTGCTAGTGCTATTGCTTCTGCTACTACTTCTGCTTCTTGTTTTACTCTTCTGACTTTTGATTTCACTTCCGTTTCTGCTATGTTTACTTTTTCAACTTTCGTGCTTATGATGTTTGAGAAGTGAGAAATTAAAAAGAAAAACAACAACAAAGAAATATGGAAT
The DNA here is from genome assembly GCA_037043315.1 of Amiota communis. NCBI lineage: Eukaryota > Metazoa > Arthropoda > Insecta > Diptera > Drosophilidae > Amiota > Amiota communis. The sequence goes on along the minus strand of JBAMAV010001386.1, from coordinate 1,570,644 downwards.
CGCATAAGTTTATCAAAATGAAAATGAAAAAAAAGAAGAACTTTCAAAGTAGCAAAGTCATATGAACTGATGAAAAGTAGACTTTAGGGTTTTCAACATAAATCTCGCGACTTCTAAATTTTAGAAGTATATTTGGAATATAAACAATGTTTAGTTTATATAAGCTAAAAGACTTAATTATGCTATTTTTAATTTAAAATGGTGCCTAAAGAGTACAAGTAAAGTAATCCGAAGCAACCAACAAGAGAAACTAGAGATTTAACTTATTACAGTAATGAAGAAACCGTAATTAGTAAAAACCCATTATGTTGTGTTAAGAGAATTCCTTGAATTTGTATTTCAATATTATCCATCTTCTCTAAGTTTCACTTTTTGCGAATTCTTTCCTTGCCTTTGATGATTCAAAATGTGTACCATTTAGTTTATAAAACCTAAAAGTCATAATTATTTACATTAAATTAAAGGGATGCCTTAAGGGTTAGTGTATAAGTAATCTGGAGTAACCAGTTAAAGAAACTAGAAATTTAAAACTTAAAAAAAATTAGCAAGATCAGCCATGTTGTGTCAAGTAAATCCTAATTATCCTTGAATAGTTATATGTATTTCAATATCATTGTTCTTGTCTATGTTTCATTTCTTGATATTTCTATAAGTACTTTGAGTATAAAAATACTCAAATATATAAGTGAGTATAGTCTTATGCTGTGCCTTTGATAAAAGTTTAAAAATAGAACATATTTTTTCACTTAAGAGAAAATGGATAAAATCAAAATGGAAAAAATAGCGCAAAACGCACATTTTTTGTGTCGCTTTGAAACCATGCAAGTTTTGTGGTATGTCCTAAGTATCTACCATAGAACGCAACGAAGCTTGTTCCAAGCAGGCAGTCAGGCAGGTTTGCTTTCACATTGTCCTTGTTATTCTTGACTTTATTGTACAGTATTTCTTTTATGTATCCTACAATGGTGGTGTATACGTCTATTTTATACTATGTATAAAGTCAGTCAGTTTTCCCGCCATTTATACATGTGTAGTATTATGTTTCTCTTTGCTTCTACGTGTATCAGAAGTGCTTGGCATCTTTTTCTCAATGTTGCTGTTGCTGTTGCTGCTGTTGTTATTGTTTTTATAGTTAACATTGTCTAGCGGTATTTTAATCCTTGTAACCAAGGACTCTTGACTGTTGCTTTAAGTTGCGTATAAAGTATATATGAATGTATGTATGTAGTAGAATATTTGTTACTAACGAGCCGCAAGTGGCACAAGTTATTGCCTAACTGAGTGGCTCGGTTAACCGTGAGTGTTTATGGTATATGAGTATACGAGGTTTATCACAAAAATAACAAACCTAAATTTATCAATCTGCGCCATAATATTGAAGCGGTATCTAAGGGGTTCAAGTGATTATTCATCAAGTTTAATGAATTTTAATTCAATTCTGTGGAAACTACAACATTAAAATGATACAGACCAATGTATGATGGAAAATGGTACAATGGGTTTAGAAATAGTCGCACTTATTTAAACAAATAATTGCTGATACATAAAATATGCTTAAACTCTCCTCCGGCTGTTCTAAAGACTAAAGATTATTTTGCAAACTGACTTCCATAACAATTTTAGGTTGTGAAAGCACCAAATGGGAGAATGTTGATTGGAGAATATTTCAAAGATGCCATGAGCAGAATAAAAAGAAAATTTGAACATAAGTCGGATACTTTTAAGACACAACTCGCTTGTAAGTAAGTGAGTATCTTTAGGTCTTAAACGAGTGTCTACATGGGTGTTCTTAAAATTTAATAAACTACATTGTCGCCTATTTATGGCGTATGTAAATATTTATATTTTTTCGGCACCACATTTTCAAATTCTCTGGTTTCTCATTAGTATCCCGGTTGTGTTGCCTTTCATAATTTTCTTTTTGTTTTTTTTTTTTCTTTTAAATAAAATTTAAGTGTAGCAACAACGCTTTATCAGTTTGACGACCAGAAATTTAATAGCTGGAAAAAAAAGAGAGAAAATATATTCACAAAAAAATGAATGAAAGGTATTATAAAGCAGACCCAAGAAGTTTATGTAATGAAAGTGATAATACGTCAACAAGCAACCAACCAAAATTAAAAAGCCTACGATAACGAATTGGGTTGTCGTCGGTCTAGGGTGCTGAGTCTTTTTTATTGCCCTTCTTGCTTTTGTTGTTATTATGGCTGTGTTTTTGGTATCAAGTGAAAAATTAGCCGGTATCCTTAGATTTTAAGCAGCTGTTAATAAGCTTGTTTATGTCTAAACATTCTCCTTATTTTTGTTGGTTTTCATTTCTGCTAATTATGGGAATTTTCTCTTTGGTTTAATTTAATTGCATTTAAAGCAGAAAATTTGAGTTTGTATGCTTTTTATCTACAATATATACAATATACAATATATAAAGCTTATTTATCATTCAAAAGATATAATACAAATAATTATGCATGGTATGTATTAACCCTTCTGTTAGATTAAGCCCATTTGGTCCATTTTTTTGGATTGTTTCCCTTATAACTTTTGAATAGTGCAATTTTTTGAATTATAATTTCAGCTCACGTTGTAACCATGTTATTTGCAAAAAATCAATTATCTAACATAAAAAACCATTTTGCTTTGCATGAATTTAGAATAATTGCCCATTTCATAGTATGTGTAGAAGCATAAGTCTTCAATAAAATTTAAAATCTGTTTCAATTTCTATATTTGAATACTACTTAGTACTATTACTATTGCTGCTAGTTGATTGATTCATACCAGACATTGCTCATTCTGACTACCACATGTTCCGGTCGATGACTCATGGCCTGACCGAGCAGCACTTCACTTCTTTGGAAGAAGCCAAAATATGGGTCGAGTTTTAGATAGCTTCAAAAGACTAGGAATTTTTCCAACGCGGAATCCGTATGCTGCCTGAATGATGGGAAAAGTCGTAGCTTTGCATTGTATAAGTTTCTCGGAATAATATTTATAGCGTGTACTCCGCCTTCTCCTATATGATTTAATTTTTTATCGTTTCCTTAACGTTCAAAATTAACCAAAGATATATCACATTTATGGCACCATCTATCATAATTCCAAAATGCTATAGTATGTCCGCTCGGTGTGCCCAAAATTGTTCCCCACTACTATGTATTAGTTATGTTTTTTAAATATTCTTCCATCACAGCTCATATACTGAACCATAGAAATTATCGGATCTTTCTAGAGCTGATTTTATTTTTTTGAAAATCAAAGCACAAATTCGATAAACAAAATTTTTGTAGTGAAACAATGCAATTCTACTGCCTTTACTGAATCATAAATGCCAAAGAAATATTCTAAAAAACAAAATTTTATGTGAGAGATGATGTTTGCCATTAAAAATTGAAAATAATTCTAGAGTGCAACTTACATAAATTGAAACAATGTTCAATAGAAACACAAAGTGCGCCCGCCTCAAGTTATGCTACATAATATTTGACAAAGTAAATTTCACTAACAATCTACACAGTAGCTGAGGTATTTGCTTATTATAGTATAAATTATTAATTAATTAGGTAAAGGCATTTCATTTTTGAATCTATTATTGATTATTTGATTTACGCAATACAAGAAGCTTAGCAAGAATGAGGAATAAATTTCTTGATAAATTATAAACAATGTGGATTTTCAATTTCAAATTTCTTGTGCATAGCTAAATGAATAAATATCAATCGATGTAGCCATTTCCATGGATGTGTTTGCCTGGTGTATAGTCTTAGGGGGATTCAGAACATACAAAGTGTCAATATATGAAAATTTAAATTGTGTTTCAGGGCGGTTAAAGTGATCCGTTCAAATTTTGCATAAGATTAAGAAATGGATGCAAAAATAGTGCGGCTAACTTGTATATTTTGTAACATGTTATGATTTCAGTGCCGCCATGATGTCCAAAGTTTCTTCGCATGAGACTTCGATGTTTCTATGGATATTGAGAAGAGCCAAATTTGTCCCCTCACCTGTGGCATTTCGTAAATAAGTTTTCAACCTACGAAGAGCTGGAAACGATCGTTCACTGAGTGCAACATATCGATGCACAGTTGTGTACATTTTGTTATCACTGTTATTTAGGGTATCAATGAAAATTTTAGGCACCTTTCCATTTAGTATTCTCAAGCAGTATCTGTAAATAAAAGTTTTTTCAACCATGCAATGCGTTTTTTTTTATTTAATGCGCAATCGAAAACAAATACCTTACCCACATTGTAACTTCAGCTTCGAACTATTTTTGCAATTTGGCAATTTTTGTAGCAGTCTCAAAGATGCTCTACATTTCTACGCATTTCTTCAATTTCTTCGTGCAAATCGTTTGCGTAACGAACGCATAGACTCAAATTATAGTTTTCTTTTTGCAAGAGTTGACTCAGTGTTTTCGTCAAGCTGAAAACAGGTTAAAGAGGTAACGAACTCAGAAGTTTTGATTGAAGCCAGCAACGCATGAGGCAGAACTCCTTCGACTTTTGTCATTATTTAATTGCATCCTTCCAAAGCCAAACAAATACTTTCATACACGAGTAACACCCGACTCAGAAGTTTAACTTCTAGAATCTCTTCTTTTCACATTTTTTTATTTCCAACAAGTCTACGCAGTAGTTTTGACTGAAACCTTTGAAGAATCTCAATGTTTGAGTTGAGGGCACTACCCCGGAGTTGTATTCCTATATAGTAACAGCTTGTTTCTCAGGCTTAGCTTGATATTAAGAGCCAGGTCATTTTTAGAAGTTTTTGGTCGAGGTGTTTCCATTTCAATTGTATGTGGGACTGTCAAGTAGCCTTAAATCGAGAGTTAATCTAAGGTATTTTGCTGTTGTGTTTTTCGGAAACGTGTCTTCATTAATGTTTATAGGAGGGCTGCTCTTGCGAATCATGGTGAAAGTGACATGCATGGATTTCTCTGTGTTCACGGCAATGTTCCATTTTTTGTGCCATGGTTGCAGAATATTTATCTGCTTCTGCAAAATAGTTGAGGCTGTCCCGGGATCGCTATCTGTAGCCAAAAAAGCGGTATCAGCTGCATATCTTGCAATCAAAATTCTTTCATCACTTAAAATAGGTAGGTCAGCTGTGAAGAGAAGTGTAGAGGATGGGTGCCAGCACACTACCCTGGGATACTCCAGCTTGAATGGCCTTAATGTCTGATTCTTAATCATCGTATCTTACGAAAAAAGTTCTTCTATGAAGGAAGGACTTCAATGCTAAAACTATGAAAGAGGCAGATCAAAATTAATTAAATTTTAAACACGTCCTTACTCACGCCATCTAATCTTATCATAGTAATAATTCCCACAGTTTTGGAGATATTGGCATGACATAAATACTTATGATGTTCTCAATCTTTAACACACTTAATTATCTACTGTCACTACTAGATGGCACCTTTTATAAGTGATTGGTTTACTTCAATGTAGACTCGCTGAAAAGTAGGTAATAACAAATATTGTTATTCATATCAGTAACTATAACATAAATTGACCTATTTACATTTCTGCTTCGCTTTTAGTATTTTACATTCAAAACTTAGTTGGAAACAAAAGGTAATTAGCGAATAATGGAGCAATCATAGTATTGGTTTGTTCGTATCCAGATCAAAGAGGGTTAGCATCGCTTGTTTCACTTATTTCATCGATACTATGGACACATTTTTGACTACATTTTTATCAGTATCCATTTTGATCTATTAGTTTCTATCATTAAACTTTGAAATGATTGTTGGACCCACCTTATCGTGGTGATGTTAAATTGATTCTTAAACTCGTAATCTCACTAATTAAATTAGTCTCAGATATTGTGATTCAATCGAATCTAAGCATTTTCTATTCATAGCAATTTTATGCAAAGTAACATATTTAATCAGGTTTCTATTCAGTTAGTGAAATTGAAATTCTATTCATACAAATTTTGTGTGGTAAATTATCTTTCAAAGAATTCACAGTGCAAAGTAATGCATTTGCGTAATTATGAAAATGGATCTTTTGACCAAATTAAAATGTTGATTTAAATCACTTTTAAAATTTGTAATAAAATGATGATGATGTACTACCGACGTATAAATGCAAATAGCAAAGGACTAAAAGAAGAGTTCAAAACAAACAGAAAAATTGGAGTTGCAAGCAGCCAAACAAACAAGCAAATTATATTTTCCCATTTGAATAAACCTTACAAATATGCCATGTTGATTCGGTTTCACTTCATTCCATTCCATTCAATTTTTCACTGATCCGCATATATGTAAATGTATACACTACACATATACACTTACATATGTATGTATGTATGTATGTATACATGAACATTCCTTATGCACAATACAATGTTTTTTTTTCATTTCGACTCTTTTCTTTTTTACTCTTTTGAATTTTCACAGGAATCACACATTCATCTTGTCAAATTGACGCGTCTGTTGCGCCTGGCTCGTTTACTACAAAAAATCGATCGATATTCTCAGTACACGGCCATGATTTTGACATTGTTGATGTTTTGCTTCACACTGGCGGCACATTGGCTTGCCTGCATCTGGTATGTCATTGCCCAGAGGGAGTATATGAATGACAGTGGATGGGATATCGGTAAGTAAAATTGTATACGCTCCACCATACACATATGTATGTACATAGATGGAAATGCGCCACATAATATATACTAGGCTACTATCCCAAAGTGTGTCTAGCATGTATTTTTCGTTGTTTCGTTGAATTTTTCCCCATTTGTTAATTTACTCATTGACATTGTTTGATTACAATCAAGGCTTGTGTATCCGTGCGTGGGTACATTTTCCTTGAAAATTCTTTAAGAAAGAAAATTGAAAATAAATTTCATGCGTAATGAAGAAGGAACTTCCTTGAATATAACAGCTGTTTGGTGTTGTACTTGTACATATTTGTTGCTGTTATTATTTTTCATAAAATCAAAACAAATCAAATCAACATTTTATTGTATTAACAAAGTTTTTCTTTATGGTGCTGACAACTGCCAGTAGCCTAATTTAAATAGATTCTACCTTATGTATAAATATAAATACTGTGTATAGGACACATACAAACGTACGACAACAAATGGCAACAAATTTGCCAAATTGCTATTCACTTCATAATACTTTTATGAGGAAATAGGGAAACAAGGAGGCAACAGAAAATTGTCTTGTCATTTGCAATTGTGAACTTATAAGCTACTTCCGCTGCAGAGATACATCAACATTCTACTAAGTAATGTACCATAGATACTAGATACAAAAGTTTTGGACAGACAGACAGACAGACAGACAGAATGACAGCTTGTCTGACAGTCTAAATCTTCAACTTCCGTTTGTCGTTTTTCCTTTTTATTTCTAAGCAAATAAGGCTTACTACATATTTGTGCGGAGTATATTTTGTAGCTTCTCACATTTGATTTGGGATTATGGAATACCCATTCTAAAGTTGCCATATTCAACAAGTTTTTATAAAGTGAGCGAGTGTTGATATGACTTATCTTGTCAACACAATACAAACTGAAAATAATATCGGTGCTTTCTATTCAGTTCTTTTCCATGTTTTAAATTTCCCATGATTTAGGTCTTTTAATTAAAAATGTGAAATCATTTTTCATTATTTATAATTTCATATTTCTACACAGGTTGGATGCATGTCTTGGCCGAACGTTTAAAGGTACCAATTTCCAATATTAGCAATGCTGAGGCTTATTCGACCGCTTTATATTTCACCTTCACCAGTTTAACTTCGGTGGGTTTTGGTAATGTTTCGGCAAATACAACAGCCGAAAAAGTGTTTACCATAATCATGATGCTAATTGGGGGTAAGTTCAAAATCTTTAAACAAATAATAAACAATAATACGTGTTTACCATAATCATGACGTTAATTGGGGTAAGCTCAAAATCTTAAAAGAAATCATACATTAAATGATTCACATACGATTCATGCAATAAAAATATGAACAAATTTTATAGAAATATAGAATAGTAATGATGAAATTTTCAGTTATAGAGGCTAATCGATTTGGTAGATCGTCCAAAATTATCGTATTTAAAACCATGCATTCGTACTAGCAATAATCGTTCAGGAGTTGACTACTTTTCAAAAGTGTCCACTGGAAGCTCAATATTTTGGCCTCGTAAGAGTTGAAATATATTTATATGACTCTGCAGTTGAACTCAGATAAACGTAAAGACAACGATCTATTTTTGATCGCTATCATAATTTCAATAATTTTGCGCTTTGGAGATTAACTGAAAGATTAATGATTAACCGATCTATTTTCGTTGTTTTTTCGTTGAAATCGCAAACAATTAAAAATGTCATCTTTCCGATTCTGGCTCAAGTTACGCTGTTTAAATATCTGTTTTTAACATGAGTCTGTAAAGTGTATGTTATCAGTCTGTAAACTTTAGTTTATGCAGGATTGCCAGCGTAGAAGAAAACGAAATTTTGTGTGAAATATTAAATATTTTAAAAATAATGAACATAACAAAAAATGAAAATTGGTGTTTCTTAGGGCGTTCTCCGAGTAATTCTGTCTATTTATAATTTTTGCTCTGAATCTGACTTTTTTTTCCAAAGAAGGATAAGATTTTATCTTATGTTATTTGCAAATACTTTTTCTTTTGCTGGCACAGCACTTTTGAGAATCGATACTTTTTCTTATAAATATTGTGTCCAGCATTGAAAATGGATCACCATGATCACGCAAATATTTTACTGCTTATCTTTCTTCAAACACAACGTCATCCATTTTACAGATCGATAACAGTGTTCACAAGTTTAACATATTTTTATGCTAATCAACTGACACCTCCTAGGCAGCAGATGACAAGAGAACAAACAGTTGTCATCATAAGAGCTTTTCTTGCCATCGCAAACAGCCATTAACAGCCAATAACCACTCAGTTTGGCGTTAACAAACAAACAATTTCTTTGTCATCGCTATGAGAATAATCGCTAAATCTTATAATGCTAACGTTTTTTTTTTAATTTTGAATTAATGTGAATTTAAATGTTTAGTTGTATCGGCTGTATAAAATTTCAAAGTATTATATCCTGAAAATATGAATTATGCTTTGTTTTTTACTGTGTTTCTGCACAAACACTTTATACCTAATGGTTTTTGGATTATTCGTTAAGAAAAGAAAGGAGAATTTATTTTTATGTTCAACTTATATTCAATGCCGATGAATTTTGCATTTTCAGCATTAATGCATGCAGTTGTCTTCGGTAATGTCACCGCCATTATTCAGCGTATGTATTCACGACGTTCACTCTATGAAAGTAAATGGCGCGACTTAAAAGATTTTATAGCACTGCATCAGGTAAGCAATATTCTTTTATCGTTAAGAAGCTTAAGAGGACGACAGACACAATGCATCAAGCTTCATAGTTTTTCCAACTTTTTTACTCAAAGTACATGTACATATAGAACTTTTAATTTTAGCTAAACATACTACGAAAGTTTGATGAACTAATCATGCTAGGATAGATAGTAAGTGTAAAATCAATAGCAATATAAATATAACTACTATATGCCATGGTTATGACTTATAGTATAGTAATAAAACCCCATTTTTAATAAGCAACTACTCGAGCATGCAAAATATTATCAATCTATTGACTCATATATTCAGCATAGATACATACTTAGTACATATGAATCTAACATATGATATGATAATGGAATGATGTACATTTCACATAACACTTAAGTAGGCGAGAGATGGAAAATAGTATTGTGTAAAAAGCAAATGTAAGTCATATTAAAATAGAAAGGAAGCCAATTCTGAAACACAATACAATATTTACCATTCACATATGTATGGTATATACCTACGAGTAAGATACTCATAACTTATGATATATGATAGATGATTTTGCAAGAATTCTTTACATTCGCATAACAGCATGGCATTTCATAATTCAAAAGTTGAAATAGGTACTATTCTTTTCAATAAATGCATTTAGTTCAACAAAAAGGATTTTAATGATGTCCTTAGTAGAAGAGTCTTTTTCTGTCTCTGGCTCTATTTGAAAACGATGGCATTTATATGTGCTGCAAGACCTCTTAACAATATACATGATGTACATGTACTAGTAGTACTAAAAATATATACTCGTGAACATATAAATAGTGGATTTCTATTTTGAGTAGTTCTAGGATATGAGCGTTGCCATGATACCATTTATTTTTGCTTCAACAAAACAGAAAACAAAATATGTAATATATACTTTGACCATGTAGAAATTCCATTTGAAAATAGTAAAAGACTTGATTCACATCAATCTTTTTATTCACTCGAAGCACGAGTTTGTTTATAATAGAATGAACTGGAGTATGTTATGGAGAAAGTTATCAACCTGTTGATGTAGAATAGTTAGCAATTTGCACGTTTCATGTTGAGCACACGTGCATAAATATATATGTACAATCAAGAAATGTTTGCATATTGACAAACAAATGGTGGAAAGAATTCTATGCTTATGAATGGGTTACACTACGTGTCGTATACGTGATATTTTGCAATTTTGTTAAACTAATTTGTACAGAGGAAATAAAATTAAAACTTTACGTTTAGACAATTAAAGCTTGATGCAAATGAATAGTTGGCAACATTTACTTGCTATTTTGCCATTCTATATAGTGTCTTTAATTAAGATGTGTATATGGTACTAGTCTCTGATTTTAATTTACTCAATTTGTAATTCTTTTGTGTATTGTTCTTTTATTTCTTGCTTTCCTTTGTTTGTTCGTTAACAAATCTGCATAAATTATTTGGAAATAATGTTAAATAAATACCAACAAATGATGGAATAAATGTGGAATTGTTGGACAAATGAATGAATGAATCAATAAATCTAGATGCCCAAAGAGCTGAAACAAAGAATCGAAGATTACTTTCAAACTTCATGGTCACTCAACCATGGTATTGACATTTACGAGGTAAGTTTCAGATTAAAACTAATAGTTAATTGCTATTTCGATTACGAACACATTCATTGTATGTATATACAATACAACACAGTGTATATGTGAGTACGTGTGTGGGTGGATGTATCTGTGTGATAGTGATTTACCAGATTTGTGTGTGAGTATTTGTGTGTATCTGGTTATCGTTTTGGTAAAATTGCTTTTGAAAACTTTGTTGGTTAACCTTTAAATGTGTGTATGCGTCTGGCATATTGATGTGCAGGCACTTTAATTAGACTAAAATGATTGTGTGTCTCTGAACTTTTCTCTTCACTTAGTTAGTACCATTAGTATGGGACCTTAAATATAACGATATGCAGCATCAAACTCAGTTAGTACAAATGAAAAACCACAGCTGAGTTCATGATAAACAGAATCATTTATTCCTATGATTGAAATAGAATAAATGCATCACATTGGTTTCTTTGTTTATATGTTGGTTGGTAATTCAAAAGAATTTGTTATAATTTTGTTATAGTTAAAGCATTTGATGTGATTGGCCTTACAACTGGATGAACTAGAAAATCAAACATTTCATTATTTCCTAATAAGTATGTCAACATTCGGTACTCTTTTACATATAAGTTTTAGCTAATAATACTTCAAGAGATTGGATTGCAGTTTCCAAATACTATTGTGTGTAGTATATTCTATTTGAAGCATTATTTTCAGAAAATCTGTGTTTTGAATAATAATACTTAAAGGGTACCAACTGGGCCATATTACTAGGTTACACTATCCATCCGTCCATCCCCCAGGGAGCTCTTTTTCATGAACCCTAATAGGTAGAAAGTTGAAATATTCATAGAATGTGTAATTCAATTGCGTGTATAACGACAAATACTAAAAATAAAATAAAGTTAAAAGAACAGAGAGGGGTACGTACCCTTACAGACCTAAATTTAAATTAATGTTCTTATTAGAAAAACTTTTTGGTTTTCTATCTTATCAAACTGAAATTTAGTTACTATAAATATGTGATCCATATTCACTAACCATGTCAATTTCAAGATCCTAAGATTCCATACAATTCCATATTGAAATCAATGTTCTTATTAGAAAAACTATTTTGTTCTTTGTCTTATCGAACTGAAATTTCGACACTATAAATGTGTGCTCTATTATTCATCAAACATGTTTATTGCAAGATCCTAGAATAACTAAGAAGGGTACCTCCAATACAAACCCAAATTCAAATTAATGTTCTTTTTATCTTTTGTTTCTCATTTTGATTAATTTGTTGTAGCATACTTCTGGGCGATGTTAAGTGTTATGAGGGGAAACTTCTTTAGCGAGGTGTAAGTCCAAAAAAAGCGTTACAGTTATCAAATGTGATGATGCGCTTGAGAGACGTAGAGGGAAGATACACATTGCACATTGGCTTATTCGTCTGCAGCGTAGAGAATGAATGTTTATGCATGAGTAAGAGAGAGATAAAAAATGCTTTACTGATGTGTGTTTACTTTACGAAGAGCGTACGAACAAGTGACCGAATAACCGACCACCAGCCGAAGATGCTTTTCTCTGTCTTTCTTCGTGTGTATCGTCGTTGTTTCGAGTGAATATACAACAGATCTCTCTCTCTCTCTCGATTTGTGTTTGTCGAGAAGGTAAGTGCACGGGTCTATGCTGTTGTTTGGTTTTGGGTACAACATATCAACAACAACACACCCGCAATTACTACAGTTGCATTTTCGCTCTTCTCTTCAATCAAATGTGCTCATGGAGTGAGTGAATTGCAATTATGCTCTTCATTTGTGTGTGCCCTACACGATACCGATCACGCATATTAATTTGTGTGCATGTCGCTGAGACTTTGCTGTTATATCTCATATAAATCAATACGGTATATAACAAAATAATAATAATATGCTTTCAAAACTTAAATTGCATCTTTAATAATTAAATAAATGAATAATATTATAGAACACAACACTAATAATTGTTTTGAAACTTGATTTCTAACATTTTGTGTAGCAGTTTCACTTCAATAGTGTGTGATGCACATTACTTTTTTTTGAAAAGCGCTGGTTGAAACAAATTCTGTCATGGAAATATTGTTTTTAACTTTTTATGGTGTCAATATTCAGTATAGTCGTATACGTATATATAGATCAATTGTATGGTATTCTGAAAGTATAGAAAATAAATTTTCTATCAATAACAAAATAAAGCGATGTAAGGGCATTTGTTTCTTTGTCTTTAGAAAATTGATATTATATTAGTTTTGTGTAAAGTTTTCTCTATTAGAACAGCAGAAGCATTAAAAGTTTGGCTTTGCTTTTGAGTGAGTTTTCAATTAAGTCCAAAATCACTTCATCTTCTACTTTGCTTTAAATTCAATTTAATTATTTTACAATATTTTTAAGTGCATCAAAAGTTTAAATTTGGATTTGTTTGATGTTGTTCTACCACTAACAACGACTGTTTTTGTTTTTGTTATTTTGTTGCAACAAATTTTCTGAGAAGTACAAAGTTACGTAGCTGAATATTTTTAGTTATTACAACTTTTTGTGCAACCATTGAGTAGCGTGAACAATCTTACTCTTGCACCTGCACTTGAATGCCAATGCCATTGTCGTAACCTTGGGAACTTTTTTCTTTTTAAGGACTTTTTACTGGATGAGAATTAAAAAGAGAATACCTCGTAAGACAAACAAAGATTTTGATGTCATTAATTACTTTAATCCACAATTTTTTTTTTTGGCTTTTTTTGTATTTTTGTTTTAAAAGAAAAGAAAAAACTTAGTACTTAACAATAATTTAAATTTATATTTACTTAATGGAATTTATTAATTGAAAAGCGCTTAGTTTGCCATGGTTTTAATGTTAAAAGTTAGTTTGCACGTTTCTAAATTATAGTTGTTCTTTATAGAATAAAAAGCATAGCCAAGGGTTAGGAAAATAAAGAGAATTTCTCATCATTATAATTAAAACACGTTGCTATCATAATTACTATGGTAAAATAACATCCCGTCAACAACCTTTGCTTTACCTTAGTTATATTCACAAGTCAGTTATCAGTACTCATTTTGTTGTCTTCTACTTACCTACCCACCCAGAGTTAATTTCTTTGAAAGCCTGTTTTTGCCACTTGTTGTTGGTGTCTGTCAAGAAGTCAAGTCAAGTTTAATATGGATAGATAACTGATGTTTTATTTTTTCATTTCCCTTTTCTTAGGTTTTTTTTTTTTGAAAGGAAAAAGTTTCATTTTTCCTAGCAAAAAATCATTGCATACTTTCATGCGTTGCCATGACATTGACAATGGGTTTAATGAAGATGCTGTTTCATTTTATAAAAGTTAAAATTCTCATGAAACTATTCTAATATAACACGAATTCATTTAATACATTGATGTTGGATCTGGCACTTTATGTTCTTATTAACAAAAAAATGGCATGTACAAATGATTAAAACTAAAATGATGCTGCAAGCAATTTTATGTTTTTCATTAATGAACAGGTTCTTTAATTAAATATTGTATTTATCATTATGAAAGAGACAAATATTCTTACCATGAGTTGTTAAGAATGCCTATGGAACAACATCGAAATGCTTTTTTAGTGTTACTGACAGTAGTTGTGAATGTGAGCCCAAAGGCAAATGTACTTAGAAATAAAAATAAATTATACAATTAGATAACTTAACTTCATTACAATAGGCATGTATTAAAATGTAATCTAAGGAGCATACTTACTTCTTGTTATTATAGTAACGGGTGAGAAAGGAATTTAAGTTCGAATGAGTAAATTTTTTACATCTTTGTTTGGGATTAAGATTACTTAAAGCAATTCTTTATATTGTATACCAAGAAACAAGCTTAGAATTCTTACAGGCATTGTGACTTTTCATTTGAATTGTTGATATTGTAGGGATAACAGTTTAAATCTCACTTCATCTATTAACAAGTCGTGAACAAATAAATCTTAAATTCTTTAACTAAAAGGTAATCTTTTTGAAAATTAAATATTGCACTAATTATATAAAAAGAGAAACAACAGAATCTATTTTTATGCAAAGTTTAACGTGAATGATCCCGAGACTTGCTACGACAGAGACTACTCACTATATGCTCTCATCTGACTCTGGTTTCATCTTAACAACTGAACAGAGTCAATATAAACCCCATTTATGCGATAGCCGAATCTGTTTTCACTGAGATCTGTTTGACGCATAACACACATGCATAATCACTTTTTCAGTACACATTGAACACATGATTCGACTTCAGGAAGCGCACGTTTCAAACCCGACATTATTTTCCCGAAATATTATAATTTTTCGCACTGAAATGTAGCATAAATGCTTAGAGTTTTTACATGTTACAGTTATCAAAAGTTATGCGTTATGCCTGAGGCACAACAATAAGATGCTAAAAAATAGAGTGCAACAAGAAAAGTTTGAAATGAAACAAGGAATACCTTGTTTTCACTTAACCTTTCTGCGACTGCATTCTCTCTCGCAATTTTTTGAGGTAGCCGAGCTCCTTGTACCAGCAGCATCTCGCAGTTCTGCTGACGGTTATATTTGTCTTGAATGAATGCGAAATGAAAAATATAGCGTGGAATGTGAAGAAATTTGCTCTGCGACAGAACGCATACCTTCATAAAGAAACATAAATAAAGAGGAATGTGAAAATAGTTGTTAGCGTTCCAATGCTGAGTGGGCTTAACCAAAGAAGAATCAACTACACGTGCAGCTGTCAGTCTGCTGAGCATTATGCTGATTGAAAACAAGGTCAAACTGAATTGACGACTGATACAAACGCAATGACGACGCAAGCATAAACACCTAAAATAAAATTAAAATGAGTCAAGCAGATTTCGGTAAAAAACCGATTCGGCTGTCGCATAAACGGGGTAATAGCCACAGTGGACCTGAAAGTAAAAATCTTAATCTCATAGATTTACTTATACATATTTTCATAATTCATTATCATTATTATCATGATCAATTAGGATCAATCGATTGATTATTCTTTTTTAAAATTAATTTAGACACTATAATACATAAAAATATGTTACAACGCATTGCCTTTTTGTAAAGCGTATTAATATTTGATTAAGCCGAAGTTAGCATACTTTTTTCACATGGCTTAGCATGAGTTATGATTATAAATAACTAAATAAACCCGCGAATGTAGGATTTTGTTTACAAAGTGAAAGCTAAATTCATTCACTCACTCACTCACGTACAAACACATGCAAAGGTTTGTATGAAGCAACAAACACAAAATAATGGCACCCTGCAGTAAAAAACTTTTTTTCTCTCCTTACTTTCACTC
The DNA here is from genome assembly GCA_037043315.1 of Amiota communis. NCBI lineage: Eukaryota > Metazoa > Arthropoda > Insecta > Diptera > Drosophilidae > Amiota > Amiota communis. Next base: position 1,554,369 of record JBAMAV010001386.1, on the reverse strand, counting down.
AATGAACGCAAATCTCATATTGCGTCCTTCTGTTTCTTTTCGCGATTTGACAGTAAATTGAAGTGAATTGTTAATTTATTACCCATGAAAATTAACGAATAAATGAAAAATAAAAAATTTAGAACTGAAAATAACAACAACAAAAACATATTAGTTTATTGAATGAAAGCATTTTTACACTTAATTTAGCCCACACAAATATGCTGAGAATATTTTTATTTCTGTAATTTCTTTCATGCAAAATGGAATGTTAAAATATTTTTCAATTTGGAAAAACTTTACAATTTCGGTACAATAATTGGATAAAATTCACACAAATTATCTGGGTGAATGAAAAGTTTTTCTCAATGCATATTATAACCTTTTCATTTCCTTGGATTTCAAAATATTTACATATGAAAAATACATACATATGTATCTTGACAATTGGTATGAGTATGTGTATGTGAGGGCAAAAAGCTGAGAACTCAACATGTTTCGTGTAGTAGTACCTATTTGTATATTTAAGGAACTTTGGTCACATAAACAACAAGTTTTAGACAGACACGCTAAACATCTATGAACACAATATACTTACCTACACATATGCTGTAAATATGTACATCATATATAAATACATACGCATGTATGTGGTATGTGTATATTTACAAAATTTATATGTTTCCTTTGTTCTCTTTTTAGAGATATTTAGATGTTTTTTTGTTTTGTTTTGCTATTTAATGCTAAGTTATGTTAGTTTATGTTTCTATGCATTTTTTTCCATGTATCTATGATCCTTTGAATGTAGCTCAGTAAAGTATTTATTTGTTTGTTTGTTTAGAGAGATGTTAATACAACTTGTTGTTGTATTTAATTGTTGCGCTTGGTATATGAGGTTTTTGTGCCTTTTTTAGATTTTCTTTTTCCCCTTTTGTTAGTGTTTTACTTTTACTTTGTGTTTTATTTTCATTCTTTCATTTCCATATTATGTGTACTTGCTGTTGTACGAGTACGTATGTTGTTATGTTGAAATAACTAGTTATCATAGACATGTGTATGATGACTATACAATATAGTATGTCTATACCACTATATATCATATACATATGTACATACTTACTCACTTATTTCGTTTTTCATTATATAAACACGGTTATAAAATGCTTGAACTATGTGCATTTTTGCGTGTTCATATGAAAATACTGTGTCACAATGTTTTTAAATTTATATTTTCAGTTCGTAAAAAGAAAATTTCCTGGAAGCTATAGATTGTTATAATATTTCTAAGCACACTTCACCGTATAAGTTGGCATTTCCATAATTTTTTCATAGCGGTAAAGCAGTCGGTCAGTACCAATGAACTGCTTTCTGCTATGTGCGACATTTTTAGAGTGAATTAAAATAGAATCGTCACATTTCCGTTTATAGTAGTGAAGTTGTTTAAGCGAAGACAATTCAATGTTCTCAATGTCATAGTGGAAGGGTGTAAGGAATCCATAACGCGTCGAATTTATTACTTTTTTTTTAAGTTTTTTTCAGCTGACCAATTCTCTAGATTAATGAGGAAAGTGGTGTGATGACTAGTATCTGATATCTTTACAATTATTTTTTAGTTCTTAATACATTATTACGTTTCTTTGCAATTCAACCTTTTCATTAAACATTTTTTTGGCTTAATTGTCATTTAAATAAATTAGTTGAAAAATTTTTACAAGCCAGCGAGTGTACAAACGAACGAATTGGCGAGTGAGCTTGTAACGCTTACACACAAAACATTCTACTCGCTCATTTGCCAAGTATTTTGTATTCTGTAACCTATATAAAAATTGAAAATTATAATTGTAAAAATTGTTATGGAATGTAAAAGACAAAGATTATTGCAAAACTAAAAATTTAAATTCAGCAACGTTTGTATGGTGAACTCAATAGAAAGCATTTAATTATGGGAATGGATATGAAGCAATTGAAGGGTATAAAAACTCGAAACATGTATTGTTAAGACTTCAAGGAATCACCAGATGTTATATAACGCTTGTGTCTACTAGGATTGCCATTCTCATTTTTGTATCTTTCTTTTTAAGCATTCCTTTTACCATCTGCAGTAAATCATCAAAGTTGGTACTGCATAAAATCTGAGAATGTGTCGATAACTCAACGGATCTTAGTCCTTCATCTTTTTTTTTTAATTGGTAGATGCACCATGTTCGTCACGTCTTCTTATCCAGAATTTTACCTATACTATTCTGTACCATTGAGTTTTCTTTTTAATAGCAAGAGCTAAAACAATAGCTTCCGCACGACATTTTGTAGACAAATATACTCAATAATATACTCACAGCTGCCTAAATAGTGATACTTAATCTTTGCAAATAATTATAATGAGAATGAGTGTATGTGAGTAATAACAGGCAAAATGTAAACGAGTAAAGTTGAGCGAACGGCTGTCAACTTTTCTCGTTGGCTTGTTAACACTCTACTTGCAACACTCTACATGTTTACACTGGGCGAGTTCGCTTGTATTAGCCAACTCGCTGGCTTTAAGCTCGCCAACTAGCCAAGTGTAAATAACCCTTAAGCTTTATATTCAAAATTTTAACCAACCATTTCTCGACAACTGCGGGTCTGATGTGTACCAAACTTCAGAGGAACATTCTCCAGACTATTTTAGAGTTCCCAGAAAATTTAAAATCGGTTCCAGCCGTAGTCAAGTCATGCACCGAGAAACATGAGGTAAATTATTTTTATATAAGTGTAGGATTTGTTTGTTTATTTAGTTTTATTTAGTATTATAATTAAAGTTTTAACATGGTTTGTTTAAAAGAACTTAGTATTTTAAAAGAATTGTTCTCCGATCACTAGCTACGTCTTTCGTGTTCGAATGCTCGCCTTAGACTCTCCTTGTTGCTGTCCTTCGTCGTCGCTGCTACTCACGTCGTTGCTTGTTGCGGTTCGTCGTTGCTCACCACTTAACACATCAAGGCATTACATCGACAGCATACATGACTTCCCGATTAGCACTCATTATACATATGTGTATTACGTCAAACTTTCCACTTGGCACTCACCTTCTTGTATTTTTACCCATAATTAAGCCAATATAAGTATAACAAACCACTACAAGATATGCTGTATTCCTTTCAACCTACACGTATTTCTCACTGAAGTCTTGGCAACTTATATAATAATAGACAAATAAAACCTACGTCATGTTTTTATAAAATTAACGAGATTTTTATATATTAGATAATATTAATGAAATTCAAATTAATTCTATTCTATTGGCAGGAAGTTGATAGATTATGTTCTTATTACATGGTAGATTTTGTTCTTGACATGAAGCCTAACAAAATTGTTTTAAATTTAATATTTTTAAGATCAAATAACATAAATGCACTGTGTTTAATCTAATTCGAATGGAAACTTTTTGAAAATTAAATAAAAATATGTTAACAATTTCAATTTTTGACGGACATTTTTGATTTCAATAAAATGATATACAATTATTTGATTGATAAAAGAGGATTACCCTTCAAGTTTAAAGACTCTTAACTCTTAAACTCATGCTGGTCCTAAGTACCATAGTTATGAAAGGCTTCCTTTTTTCTAATGCGAGATTTCATTTTTCCCTTAATCTCGTTACTATTGTAAAAGATATAAAAGGACTCAAAAAATACAAATAACAAAACGCAAATATTTTTCAATTGCCAAAGTAGCCCAAAAAAGAAGACTACATTTTTTTTTTTGTTTGTTTGTTTCTTCTGCCGCGTTAACGATGATAGTATTTCACGCAACCCTTATTTTCTTATTTGATATTTCCTAAGAAAATATAACGAAAAATTTTCCGCAGAGAGCAAAATACATACAATAGATGTGTGTTAAGATAAAATGGAGTTGCCAAAGGCAACAACAAATAAAAGAAAGCAATATTTACGCTTATTGTACATATGCAAACATACTACAAGCATATGTACATAAATCGTTAAGAATGTGTGTGTGTGTGTGTGTGTGTGTGATTAAATGTGTGAATATCTCTGAGTATATCTGTTCTGTTTGATGTTAAATATTTCCGCCATTTTATTCAATTTCACAGTGTGACTTCAAGATACTCGATTATTGTGTATATTTGCGTATATTCAACATTTTTCTCAATTTATCTTTTACATTCAAGCAAATACAATACATAATCGTATATGTATTGTACTCATAGTACGTACATATGTTTCTGTCACATTGAAATATATTTTATTTATTTATATGAAAAGTTCTTAATATTTTACTTGCATTTTCTCTTCATACTAGACGCTACGAGAATTTCCTGAGGAGCTGCGTGGTGATGTATCTATGCATCTCCACCGTGAGATACTTCAATTGCCCATATTCGAGAATGCTTCACAGGTAAGCGTGTCGCTTATAAATCGATTTTCGTCTCGATTGCCTTTTGCTGTGTGTATTTTTTATTTTTTTCTTTGTCTCTTTTTTTTGTTTGCTTGTTTGTTGTTTTTTTGGGTGTATTTTTGTGGATTAACACGCCAACGATGGTGATGAGAAAAAATGGATGGGCGACGACAAGAATAAGGACAACGACCGTCATTTAATGTCGATTTGAAAGCGATTTTCGACACAAATGTGTTAAGAGGTCAAATTGTTGTATTAGAATAAATTGTTGTTGCTGCTGTTATTGTTGCTTTCAAATAAAAAGTTTGAGAAATGCAAAAAAGGGAGAAAAGGTGAAAAGATGGAAAATATACAACGGGTCCATTGTTGTTGGTGTTGTTGAAGTTTTTGTCATTGCCAAGAATACTACCACATATATCTTTAGTTGAATAGAACAAATATCATTGTGGTGGCAATCATCACATTGTAAGCAGTTGATACAAGTATACAAGTAGCAGTTTGAACAAAGTGTATTTCGAACATAAACAAATGTCATAAAAAACTGTTGAATTTCAGTAAGATCGAAGCACTTTAGTTTAGCAAAATATTGCTGCACAGTATTATTGGGTAAGGAAGAAAGAAGATTGATGTATTTGAAATGTGTGTTTGAAAGGTAGCGGTCCTTGAGTATTGAACACTGTATAACTTGGTATTGATTAGTGTTTAGGTAAGGTAAAATATTATAAATGAAACTTTTGCTGTTGTATATTATCGACGACTTTTCAAAATATCAAAAGTTACTCATATCCTATTTAAAAGTTTACTCAACAAACAGGTAGACTAACTAATCTAGCTAATTTGTTTGATGAGGTCTAATGTTCAGCCGGCAATATAAATTTCATCCTTCACTCAACTAATACAGTTGAGCTGTGGTGGTCTGTTTTAGAATTGAAGTTGGCTTAGATACTTAGGTACTGTCTGTTTAACTATCTATCCTTGGCTACTTTAGATTGGTCTTACTTTAATAAAGCTTATTGACAGGACAAAGAAGAAAGAAAAAAAAAAAAAAGAAAATTAAAAGCAAAGCAAACAAAAACCCACTTAAATGCCTTAAAAGCGTTGGACGTCATAAGCCACATTTCGATTTGGTTGGGTATGTGTCGCCATACATAACAAAAAGCACATGAACTGACATTAAAGAGAAACTGGCAGATACTAAAAGTGACAGACTGAATGATTGTGCGACTGCCCGACAGCCATTGAGTGTCGCATTTTTAAAAAACTGAAATGGTTTTTGGTCAATTTAAACATTTTTGTTTTGCTTATAATGTTTTTTATTTCACTTCTTATTGCTAGTAAGTTTTCTCCTCTAAAAATTTCTTTAATGTTTATCGCTCTGTGGTTCGCAGGGATGCCTCAAATTGCTTTCGTTGCACATAAAAACAAATTTTTGTGCTCCTGGTGAGTTTCTTATCCACAGAGGCGATGCGCTCAACTACATTTATTATCTGTGCAATGGTTCCATGGAAGTCATGAAGGACGATATGGTTGTTGCAATTCTTGGTAAGTTTGCAAACTTTTACCCACACACATACACAAACAGATACTGACCAATTCACATAAACACACAAATAGAATAGACAATAGAAGCTTTCAAAATAGAAGTAAAATGCTTCTCTGTGTGCTTGTCTGTAACGCGTTTATTGAACCTGTCAATCAACCTAAAGCTGCTTTTGTTTATACTCTTTAACGTCATTATTGATCCAATTCATGCTTACACACACGAATATACATGTATAGTATATGTAACTATGTATCTAAATTTCTATGTATATTGTATCACAGGTAAAGGAGATTTGGTTGGCTCGGACATCAATGTGCATTTGGTAGCAACATCGAATGGCCAAATGACAGCTACCACCAACAGCGCCGGTCAGGACGTTGTCGTCCGTAGCAGCAGTGATATTAAGGTTTGTTGTCCTGTAATACGAAGCACATTTAAATTTGTTTGTTTTTCATCTTTGTTGTTTTTTTGTTTTGAAATGCTTTCGAAAATATTCCTTTTGTTGTGTAGTACTTTATTTTATTACAATCCACTTATTTTAGTATTCAAAAGCTGACGAGGCTTTAATGTGTGACTGCCTGAGTTCAAGTGAAGTGAATAAAGGTAGCATGTCGAGTCAGTTTTTGTTTTATGATGCCACCACCCCCACCCTGGGGGCACAATTAAATTTCAGTTTATGTATTTTTAATTGCGTGGCCATTTCATGTTGAAATTTAATTGAGTGAAAGTGAGAAGAACGTAGAATTTATATACATAACTTTAACGGATTTTTTTTTTACCTAAATCCGATTATATATGCATTACATTCAAATCTTTTGAAACCGAAAATTCAATAAGCTTCCAATCAAACTACTTAAAAATCGTTTCTTTTGTTAGAATTAAAAATTCTATTTTATTTATCAACGTAGTCTTTCACTACATATTCTTTTATAATTCCTTGGAATAAAAATAAGTGTGTTGTATACTATTTATAGCAAAAATGTTTTCGTGGTATGTAAACTGTTACTGGTAGCTAGGTGTCACATCTAGAGAATACAGTAGATAGGGAATCCATTCAGACATGAATTCGTATAATTTTGTACACACTTATAACTTTCTTATGGACAAATCTTCATGCTAATTGGTTTACATACTATTTTCCGATACTTTAAAGATATCTGCAATATCATAAAGCTTAACCAACATATGATGGCTTCGCTAATGAATCATAGTCAACATTATTATAATAAATTCATGTGAAGTTCTCAATAAATTGAATATTTGTATTAGGCTTGTAACTCATTGTGTGATTGCTTAAAATCCATAAATTTCCTAATAAATTTCTACTTGTTCTCCTCTTAATTATTGCAATTGAATTAAGTGTGTAATCATTAGGCAGAAATTTATCATAAATATGATTGTATCTTATTCACATATATGTTTAACATTTGATATCTATAGAAGAAGCCAACAAGTGAAGAAGTTAAGCCAACTTAAGGCACAGCAAAATGACTGCGTGAATACTTGAGTCAACAATGCGTATGAGTATCACTTGGCACAAGTGGCATTTGTTTGCTTATTTTGGTATGAGTGTGTGTTTGATACAACAAAATTTTGTCACAAAGTCTCTAGATAAAAATATATTTATTTAAATAAAATACATAAGACTAAAGGTAATGAAACACTCAATAACAGAATGTAAAGAATTAATGCACAAGAGATTCGAATATTGTATAGAAATTTCTTCTTCTATGAGTACTGATGTGTTACAGGTTCCACCTTTAGATTATATATTCTTAAGTTTAAGAAATAAACTCAGGTCTTTTAATGGGTCACCTTTATACTATCAATCTTAATGTATTGTATTAGATAATGGTGGGAAATAGATTAATCCTAACAATGACTTTCTATTAAATCATTAAATTTGTATCCTTTTTCACAGGCTCTAACATATTGCGATCTAAAATGCGTACACATGGGTGGTTTGGTAGAGGTTCTACGTCTTTATCCCGAATATCAGCAACAATTTGCCAATGACATTCAACATGATTTAACTTTTAATTTACGAGAAGGATATGAAAATCAGGAAGCCGATATTGGGCCATCTTTTCCATTACCTAGCATCAGTGAGGACGATGAGAATCAGCAGGAAGGTAAAGAGGGTGCAGAAGTTGATAATGGCGCTAACACAACTGCAACGACAGCTTCACCGCGTCACAGTACGCCCTCCCCTCTGCATGCACGTTCACCGCTGTTGGGCATGAGCAGTAGTCCACGTTTGTTGAAGAATCGTGGTCGTTCGGTGATTGGATTACGTGAACGTGTGGAGCGTCAGCGATCGATGAATGTGGCATCTAGTGTGGAAACAACTTCTTTCGATGAAGATACTCAGGCGGAAAATGCAGATGGGCCTAAGAGACCATCAATGGAACGTTTGGACTCACAAGTATCAACATTGCATCAGGATGTGGCTCAATTGAGTGCAGAAGTGCGGAACGCTATACATGCTCTACAGGAGATGAATGCATCGCGAATGGCTTCGCAAGCTTCGCTTAGGTACACACCGGCGCGTTCAATACCCAACATAAGTGCAAATGTTGTAGGGCGTGGAGGTGGTGTGGGATTGGGCATTGCGGCTGGCGGCATTGGGAGCATAGGGGGGCTTTGTTTTGGTGGTGGCGGTGGTGGTATGGTCGGTATCGGTGGTTTGTCTCGTTTTGGTGGTAATAGTTTTATGGGAGGCAGCATGGATGAGTTTTCAACGATGCATCGCAGCAATTCACACCCCGCTGAAATTTGGTGTCGTGATATGAGCGCTGAGAGTAATGATAATTCTCCCAGTTCCCAAATGGAAACGCCAATTAATGGAAATGCGAATACAAGGTCACGAGCATGTCAAACAGACTTTTATCGTATTGATTTCCCTACTTTTGAACGCTTTGTCTTGGCTAATCCACGTCTAGTACTTGGTTTACTGGGTGTAGATGCAGCTGTTAAAACTGAGATGGAATTATTGGAGCATCAAAAGAACTTGCAAATTTCACCATTAAACACAATTGAGGAGGCAATCACACCATGTGATCTTCCTATGTGCAGTTCTAGTTTAGCTTCTTCAAGAGCGCAGACTCACCCACCAACACTTGATGATGAAAACTCAAATGATTTCCGTTGGCCAATGAAACATTCCGTCAATGAGCAAGCCTGCTGCAAATCATCTGAAAAACTTTTGCAATCCGAAGAACAGCATCATCTGATGCCAACACAATATCAACAGCCACAGCAGCAGCAACAGCAACCCACCTTGATGATGACAAGTAAGCCGTCGACACCACCGACGCCACCAACACCACCGACACCCGAGAGTCAAGCACAATTCCAGATTATTAGCGAGTCCGAGAAAACAATGAAGCGCAGTCGCTCACATTCAAGGCGTCACCACAGCAATTCAACTCTTTCGAGTTGCTCTAGTGGTTCGAACTCTAATAACTCGGTATACAATAGTGTTGTATATGCTGGCAATGGCACCGGCGCCATAAGCGGTAGCGGCAGTGTTAGCACTGCGGTTTCGAGGCGCGCATCATGGAAGTCACAACATTCACGTAGTAGTGGTGAATACAGGCGTTTGCCAGAGACCTCACCTCCGCCTCCGCCTCTAGTAACAAAAACACCATCACCTACAGTGAGTGTTAGTGTAGCTGCTGCTGCAGCCATGAACATGTTAAGCATGCATACACATCCCTCCGGCACCGAGGAAAGCGAAGAACCGCTAATTAATTCCTCAACTCGACGTATCTCACGTGCGGAAACAGGCAGCAGTAGCAGTAGTTGCGGCACAGGCAATCGTCATACAAATCGCTCCTTGTTGAGTGTGAATAACGTTGAAGTTGGCAGTTCTGGTGGACCTGCAGTGAATTTCCGTTTCTCGGCTGGTGATGCTGACAAATTGGAACGTGGAATGCGTGGCTTACCCTCAACACGTTCGTTGCGAGATGCAAGCATAAAGTAAGGTGGATATTTTTTCTAGTTTGGCACGAATTATATGGTATAAACGTTTATACCATATTGTATTCGAAGTATCATCGTGATGGGGCTATCAATTTGCTTTGTTTCATTTTCCAAGATTTTTGTGCTATTACTTAAAAATGAAAGTAGCAAAAAAAAAAAAAAAAGATACGAATACGCTTGTACTACATATTTGTAGATTCTCTATGATAGTTTATGATTAATTTCAATTTAAGTTTTGATTGTTATTGATACAATTATTATATATTGCAAGAAATAACTTTAACTTAAGTATCTTTAAGTCTATAGTAGTTCTTAAATAATATTTGTAAAAATTATAATATTTATTTTTTTTTCTCAAATTATTGTAAAATTGTATCATATTTTAGTTAGAATTCTGTAAATGAAATTTAGTTTATTCTAAGATTTTTCTTTAGCATTACTATATAATATCAAAAGAAAATTTTATTATATGGAGCTAAGAATAAGAATGTTTACATATTATGTACTATATTTGTCATATCAGAACAGAGTATATCTATTTTTGATAAATCACAAGAAGCAGGTAAAGGATGGACATATAACTTGAAATGATACTGAAAGTTCAAAGTTGGTTGCTCTTATAAATAATGATAAAGTGAGGCTGTCGTATAGAAAGTGCAAAAACTACAATATTTAAATAGAAAAGTTATAAGATACAATACTATTGTACTTAAGCATAAGGTATATACATATATTTAAGTGTGAATCAATTTTAGAAATGGTGAGAAAGTAAAGGAATATTTGTAATATACTTACATACAATGGAAAAAGAATGCATACTTATGTTATGAGAATCAAAGTTTGAATATTTTTCCTAAAAATAATGAAGACAAATTTAAATAAATTTTTAAATTTAAAACATTTATCTACATGTTGTTAGAAACTATGAAAAATTAAGATGTTTTTCATCGTTTAATTTGCTTTTTTATTGTGATTTTTCAACAATTTCAAAAACCTATATTACAGTTTTCTTTCAAATTTATTAAAAATAATATACATATATGCTGGATTAATTTGCCATTTTCATTTGCAAATGTTTTATCTATAAAGAATATGTCACAAACTACAATAAATCAATTTTGAAAATACTTATTTCCGAAGCAAGATTTTTATCTACGAACATTTATTTTTAACATATCAAGTACACACATAATTAATTGGATGTTGTAATAAAGACAAACAGCTTGTAGATACGTATGATATATCTATGAAAAATATCGACTATGAATGAACGAATTGAATGTGAGTTATGAAAAGTGTAGAATTAAAAAAAAATGAATAAGAACAAAAAAACATTGAGAAACATATTTTTGAGAGAATGAAATACATACAGAGAATTGTTAAATGAATGAACTACTTACTAACAATTTTTTTAAACACTACTTACGAGATTATCTAAAGGAAAAAAAAAACAAATAAATAAATACATAAATAAAAATAATTCAAATTAATTCAAGAAAAATACACAAAAAAAAAAAAAAAACACAATTAATTAATCAAAGTAAATTTTAAATAAAAATAAATATTTGAAGCCATTTATAAGTGGCTATCTGAATTGAATATAAAATAAAGTTACAGAAAAATCTATTGATGTTAAATTTATGCCAAAATAAAAAAGAGAAAGATCTAAAAGCCTCCAAATTAAATAAACAAAAAAACATACAGGACATTAACTTTGGTTTATCGAAGTTTATATACCTTTCACAAAACCAGAAAATGGTAATTAAGCAGTTTATAGAATTGCCATTAAAAATATTGATAAGGTACAAGTGGTTCCAAATATTAAATTGAACTGTGCTAAAAATATTGCTTGTAGCATTCATAAAAACTTGATACATCAGCGTAGTGCAGCATTAGTAGTGTTTGATCGAAAATATGAAAAATTTGAATCGGTTAAACAAACATCGTCCAACTTTTGTCTAAAAACTATCTTTTTATGTAATCAGCAAACTATGTGTTTGTCATATTATCTATTAAAGATATGGTACAGAAATGTTGTTCTTCACTTTTCAAAGCTAAAAGCACAGATATGAATAGATTACACTGGCGAACAAGAAAAATTTTCATGTGATTTTATGGTTGTTCTAGGTAATAACTGAGGCACTGATTACAGGAAAAATAACAGTTTTGTCGTAACAGCTCTAGTTTTTTTTTTATTTAAAATTAAAATTATTCTCCAAAATAGACATTTTTTTTCTAATTTCCCTTTGCAAGCTCTAACATTAGTCATATGGGCATCCCACCTTTCCTGATAATGCTTTTCCATACTACGTATGTCTTGGTAAAATCTTTCTCCCTGTTCTTCACTGAAATGACCAAGATTTTCTGGAAATTTATTTAGGTGTAAGTGCAAGCAGTGTACTTTGATACTAATGTTGTATCTAAGATGCTGTAAGTGAGACAACATACATATATTCAACGCGCTTAACGTAATCATCACCCTTTCTATTATCTAAGAAATTATGAACTATTTAAACAAACGAATACCATACGTTCTTCTCAATTTCTGACATTGAACCGTAGATATTTGTGGGCCGCCAAATATGCTTGCTTTGAGCTTTTCTGAACTCAGGTTTAGCAACTTCCTTGAAATATAATATATTCAGCACAAAAATAAATTGGATCGTATTTGCAAACCGTTCTCGTCAAAGACATGTTAGACATTAGAAAGAATTATGTAAAATGCGAGCTCAATAATAGGTAATGCTTATAGCTCACTTGAATAACGACTAGTTTCATGTTGTTTGTAATCTTGCAAATCTTCCCTTACTTTTTTCGTCCCTTCCTCATTTTATCTTTAAAGTACCGTTCATTAAGCTATTTTTAGAACAAAAGATAAGACAAAAGCGATTACCAATATATTTTTTTTTTTCAGCTTCCACGAAACATGGGTTTTTTTTACTAACATATTTTGAAAATTACGTGTATATACTTTTTCTTACTAAGCTAAATAGGTATGAATTTGTTGATTTTTCTTTATATTAATTTAATGTTTTGGATTTTCAATAACATAAACAACATGAGGGGTAGTGTAGATAATGTAAACAAACTGTATATGAAGGTAATAACAAAGTAAGCAGCTGATCTCAAAAACTAGAGCTGATGGCAGATTCGAAATCAGTGACCACAGAATTTGTAAAGAATCACAAAAATATTTCAATTTTGGATTTGGATTTGACCAGTGTTATCGGACAAGTATGTTTATATTGTATTATATGAGATCTTCGATGCACGGTTATATTCAGTTTTTGTGTGAAAGGTATATTTGTTACTCTTGATGACAATCTTCATATGAAAATTTGGAAAAATTATTGGAAGAAAAGTAAATGTGTAAAAATTTTGGATATTTAATCTATATAAATGCAACCGAACATTTTAAAGAAAATATATATACTAAATATTATATGTTCTTAAGATAAAATCTTTTTAAAAAATAGAAATAACAAAAAAAACAAAAGAGAAACTATAAAGACTTGTGCTGCTCTCTCCTCTTCTTCTTTCATATTTCGTCGTTTGTCGTTCTCTCTGTAATTTCTCTTCTCATTTCATTGCTTTCTCACTGCATCTGTCTAAGACACAATACTTTTTGATATAATCATTTTAAGATATTAATTGTATACAATTAAAGAAAAATATTTAATATTATGCTAAATTGACTATACACAGATATTGTTGTACACTTATATTTGTATATGTAAAAGATTATACATACAAATTCATAAAAAGGAAATATTTGATCTGGTAAATGTTACTACAATAATTTTTTCTTAAATATACATACTTGTATTAAAAATATTACAAAAAGAAAACAAAAGAAAAAAAAGATAAACAGTTTTAAATGTTATTGCAAAACTCACTAAAATTGAGATAAAATATCGAAATACACAAAAAAAAAAAAGGAAAAGAATTTTAATGTGAAAATATAAATGTTTTTAAAATAAATGTTTTAAATGAAAAACTATAAATTACTACTTACATCATATCTACCAACAATAATCTAAAAAATAATATCAATTTAACTACACACACATAAATATATATACAAAAGTTATAATATACAATTTAAAAAATAAAAATATTGATGTGCAACTTAATAAAGACAAAACATAAAAAAAAAATTTGGCATTTTTCTTCTTAACTATTGACAGTGTATAATTTTGAAAGTCCATCCATCATCTCCAATTGGAAAATATTATTGACCTTGAAGAGGAAATAAAAAAATATTGTAATAAGGTTAAATGAAGAGATGAAAGCAAAGTTATATTGGCGGAAGAACAAAGACTTTACTTTTGGACATTAATCTCTATTAATATTATATGTTGAAACATTATTAGTATTTCATAGTTAATTTTGTTGTTATGACCTTTTCTTCTAAGGACAACATCACAAAAATTACAATACATACAAAGGTACACTCGTATAGTCACTGAATCAGTCTTTGAAGGAAGTTACGACAGTTTAACTTTTTTTGTCTTTGGCAATGTTGTTTTCCTTAACCTTATTTTGGCTTATAAACAATTTTGCCTTGTTTTAATGCGATTAACTTGATTGGGTGCCGTTCCGTTAAAATGCGGTTAAGCTGATTTCGGTAACAGTTTGTCAATCTTTATTGCTGTCATTCGGTTTTATGGTATGTACATATATATTTTGTTTCTATTTGTATATTTTTAGCGTACTTAGATTGGGCAACAAGAGCGCAACAATTGTTGAATACAATAGTGTTTGTATCTATTTAGTGAGTTCAACGGAAAGCTTCTAATTCAAGAGATTATTAAGATATTAAGCGAGGGTGGTTAAATAGCAAGGATAGAGTTTCATATTAAGCAAAGATGAAATTGAAAAATCCCATTAATGAAATAAGGTAAGGCGATACCGACCTTTACTTAATTGGTCCTCTATGCTTCATATAAATACTAATAGACAGGGTTTTTGTTCTAACATTACTACGCTTTAATAAAATTATATATAGAATATGTTTCAAGGAAACTTAGAATTTTTTAATGACATACTAAATAATGTTGTTAAAATAGTTAGATAGATTAGATATTAAAGGTTATACATAATAGGATGCGTTCAGTTACCTTAGCACACCATTAATGGATGTTAAGACAAAACCAAGGTATTGAGAAAACATATTATAGCAAGTGTGAATATTGTTATAGCAATGAGCTTTTGTTATAATCTTGTGTTTTGTCAAATTAAGTTTGGTATTGCAAAGAGCTTTTAGTTCATAGTCTTTCTATTAAACTAAAATAAAATGGTGAAGTTATCAGCTAAGGTTATGTACAACGTTAAAAGCTTTGCGAGACGAGCTTTAAGTCCTTATTTTATATCTTTGGCACTAGTCTGAACAGAAATTATTACATTGAATTGTTGTTTATAACCATGCATTGGAAACCCCATAAAGTATACACAGTGATCGCGTGACGAGGTGAATCGATTAAGCCATGTAGCCAGTATAATGCTAAGCTGTCAGTTATTGGTATCAGAAATCAGAGTTTCGATGATTATTGTTAACAAAGTAATATATTATAGATTCCGTCTCTGAAAGGAGGATAGATTTTCAAAAGTGATAAACCGAAGTTAAAGTTCTATCATTGTTAAAAATTAAATAAAAAATGTTATTGCTTAAAAAATTTTTTTATTTTTCATTTGTTGTTTGTCGAAACAAATTCATTTCGCTGTTGCTTAAATATTCTAAATAAAATAAATAAATTCTATAATAAATTATAATTTAATAAATTCAATTAAACTAAAAACATTTTAATAACAATTTTGCTATAACGATTTTTCACTATTTTGTTTTTCATTGATTTTTGTTTTGTATATGAATACAAAAATTCAAACAAATAAAGAAGTTTTTAGTTAAATCAAAAAATAAAGCACAAAAAATTTCAATAAATCAATAAATTATACATACAATAAAACCTAAGTGCTAACAATAAATAAGTAAATAAATAAATAAATAAATAAAAATTTAACTAAACACATTCTTTGATTTATTTTATAAAAAAAAATCATTCAAACTACTTAGGCACAATTAATAACTTTTTCCGAAATTTTTTTCTTTTGTTCTGATTTGATCTCTGATGACTGTCATTCGTTATCCCTCATCATCATCGACATGCATAAATAATTATCAACAAATAATAAGTAACTAATCTAGGGTTATAAAAAATATTCTATAACTTCATGTATCGTTTATGAACACGGCGGTGCCCAAAGCAGGCAAATAAATTTTGTCCTTTCGTTGTTCCCCCGAAGAGATTTGAATTGTGACAGTAATATAACTTAATTAAAATTTTAATTTTACCGGGATGTGTATGAGTAAGTGAGTGAGTGCACGTGTGTATTTTATAGTTTTATCTACAGATGCGTTGCATGAAAGGAGAGTGAGTGAATGGGTAGTTTAATGGCTTCCTATGATGATATGTGGCTTGAAGCGTTTATTTGACCCCAGTTATACTACGCAGCCAAGGTTTGTAGAATGTTGTTCGCATGTAGACTCCAGGCAAGTAGGGCGCAGCACACTTGATGCCATGCGACACTGTACCGGCCAATTCGTAGCGACCATCTGGACGCTGAAGCACCAAAGGACCACCACTGTCGCCCTGGAAGAATAAAAGATTGTTAAAAAACTTATCTTATCAAAGGAAGTATAACCAACTTACTTCGCATGAATCTTTTTGACCATTTGCATAGCCGGCACATAAAAATGAGTTAAGAATTTTCTTATTATGACCTGCGGTATGGAACATTTCCTGGCAGACACTGTTCTCGATTACTGGTACCTATGTTTATTCAACAAAGAGAGATTTTAATAGGTTTCATTAGAATTATAATGCAATAAATTACTACTTACTTGAACTTCTTGAAGCACTGACGGCACACCGCCACCATACTTTAAACGTCCCCAGCCCGTGACAGTTGCCATACGGCCCGTAAAGTCGGCACTATCGTTTGGCATGCAAATAGGCACTACAAATAAGGATTAAAAAATTAAGGAATTTCTCTATTTGATAAATAATTTACTTACCTATATGTGTATCGAATTGCACAGGACTTTCGAGTTCAAGTAGCGCCAAATCATTTTCAAACGTTGCTGGATCATATTGACGATGCACTATAACACGTTTCACATTCTTTGTGACGGGTCGTTTACTCTCCAAATCTCCAGAAATATCAAATTCACCCATGACAGCAACTAAAGAGGCCAAAAACCTAATAAAAGAATCAAAAATTATTCAAGTTTCTTATGGAAGGAGTTAAAATTGCTTACCCGGGCTGACAATGTGCTGCCGTAATAATATAACGACTTGTTATTAACACACCGCCACATTTATTTTTCGTAAATAGGCCAAGCCAGGTGGATTCACGTACTAGCACCTGCCAAGGGAAGGCGCCAAATGTGGAGCCTTTGCCGCCGACTATACGTCCGGATTTGACATGTGGACGTACGCCGCATTCTGTAGATGGGGAGTGAAATGTAAGGTTAGGAGTAGGGAGTGTTCCGAGTGAGATACACAGAGAGCGAGAGAGAGAGAGAGTGAAAGATCGAGAACTCGAGAGCGCGAGAGAGTGAGAATACGATAGCATAGATATGTGAATTTTGTTGTTGATTGTTAGGTTAAGTGTCTTGGCAAGGATTGGTAAGGTTGATTACAAGAAGTTGTATTGCATTTGCTTGACTGGGGATTAGGTTTTGGGATGGGGAGAAATAGGGATAGAGGAATAGGAATATTTTATAGTCTGTAAGCTGGACGACGCTTAGGACGCGCTGATTAGGGATAATGACGTGGTTGATTGGATGTAGGAGGGAAGAGGAAGGAAGTGAGACAATTTAGTTTGGTTTGATTAGTGTATGTGCATGAAAAATTAAGAATAAGAGAAAAGAGAAACAGTTGTTTCGGGTCTATGTATGGCAAACTGAATCAACAAATCGCTTTGGTCGCTGTGATACTTACGTATTTTGCGTCCGCCGGAACCATAAGAACTAAGTGTGGCATCTTGATCAATCTCATTTTCGCTGGGATTTGGATTCACATCTTCTTCATCTTCTTCGTCGATAATTTCGTCAGCGGCTGGTCTGGCTGAGCTGACAGTTGTTGTCGTTGTAGTGACACGTCTTGTGGGCTTGCTTGAGGCTGGTTTTCTTGTGGTCTTTGTGACTGTGGTTGTTGGACGTCGTGTAGTGGGTTTCTTTGTACTTAAAGTTGTACGTTTTGGTGGGGCTTTTGTAGATACACGTGTAACTGGTTTCTTTGTGGTGGCTTTAGGCTTATTTGTGCTTCCTACGCGTGTCGGCTTACGTGTGGGTTTGCGTGTTACAGTTGTGGAGCCAGCTCCACCTGCTTGGAAAGTGTTTGCTGGTGCTGTAACATTTGTCTCATCAATCAGATCAGCCAAAGCATCAAAGTTTCCTTGTAGTGAGGCTACCAATTTATGCACCAATGTGTTCATCTTATCTTTGAGTACGACATCTTCCACAAATGACGGTGTTGAGAGCTCGAAATCATTTGTTACTGCACTTGATACAGCAGACATATTAAGATTTGGATTACGCACGGGCGGGAAGTTGACAAAGTCATTCGGTGATGTATAAGTCTCTTCTTCGACATTTGATCCCACCTTTTCGCCAGGTACCGCGAAGGCTGGGTAAGTCGGAGTTGGTCCATAATAGCCGGGGAATGCGGGCTTATCGTCAGATGGTATAGGATAAACCGTTTCGGTCGTCGATTGTGTAAATGCGGGATGTATATTTGTTTGTGCACTAAAGTAACCGGGATCCTCAAAGTCATTGCTTATTACTGGTGAAATGCTGGGATAATCTTGTGATGCAACTGTACTGCCTGGTCGGCGGGTCACCGTAGGTTGATAAATGTATGAACTGCCGTCACCGTACGTTGTGGTGGGTGTGGCCGATTGGTAAGTACCAGAACTTGATGTGACTAGATTTATGACCGTGGGCTTGGGAGTAATCAAAACAGTGGGTGACGGTGGCTTTAATGTGGGATTAATCTTTACAAAACCTGGCTTTTTGTACTTGTTATTACTGCTACTGCTGCCCTCTTGTGGACGATGCACATGAATGGGTGTAGCAGATGTTGCGTATACAGGTACTTGATAGTTTCCTGGTGTCGATCCCAAGTAATTTTCTGCGGTACTTTGTATGAATGCATCGAGTTTGTCATCGGCTACAACCAATGGTGGTACGTTATCGTAGTGGTAATCAACAGTTGCGGGTGGACGTGGCGTACTCGGCCCAGTGACGTAGCTAGTTGAACCAGGTTTCTTATTTCCTGGCTTCCTTGTGCCAGAGAGTTTCGTTGGAGAGCTGACCACTTGCTGATCCTGGTTATAAGTAAGGGATGGCTGTACTGCTTGATTATAATTATCACTATAGATGTTCTGAGGGGGTCCCACAGGATTCTTAATAAAATGCGTTTGTTGTATGTAAGAATCCGTTGTTTGCGCTTTGTTATTATTATCATTGTTGTAGGATGGAGCGGGTTGTGCAATAGGCTTCTTTGTTTCTTTTGTGTAAAAGTTGTCATTGTAAGAGTGAGTGGGCTGCGAAGCTGGTTTATGCGTGCTCACATCTATCTTATTATAGGATGCTAGGGGCTGAGGTGTCTGATTGTAGCTACTAGAAGGTTGACTGATTTTGTTTTTGTTTATTGGCTTTACTGTTTTGTTTGGAGTTGTACTAGACGAAGGTCGTTTATTTGGTCGTTTCGTAGAAGGCTTTGGACGTGGTTTAGGGCTCGCTGTAACTAAGACCGGACGCAACGTCGAGCTTGATGCATCATATTGCGGTCTCAGTGCAAGAGGAGTAGATGTCGAAGAGATATATTCCACTGTAGGAGCAGGTTTATCATAAGTGGACATAGGTGGACTTGCACCATATTTATCGGTTGATGTGGTTTGGTAAGTGGACGAGGTGCCAGCGTAGTCCTCTTGTATCTTTGTTGTATGCGAAGACACTGAAACCTCATCAGGTACATGATGGTATGTAGGAGTCTGAGATTGTTGATTGTAGTTCTGCATTGTTATCATGCCAATGTACGAAGCTACCGGGCGGTTATGACTGCTTGGAGTGGTACTTGGTCTAGAATAGGTGGGAACCGTTTGTGCTGATATTTTCTGGTAATTGTTTTCGATGTTTGATTGTGTAACTTGTTCAGGGCTCATTTGTCCGTAACCTGCCGGCTGTTCTTCGATATCAGTGGATTCACCCTCAATATAAGCCATATCGACTGGATAGGCAATACCCACAGCAGGCATTTTGTTGAATTCAGAAGTTTGGGGAGCCGACACAGCGGAGACATCATTGTAACTATTTGCGGGAGCTGAATGTTCATCTAACACCAATGATGGATCTTCACCATAGCTGGGACGTTGTGTAGGTTGCTCGATTGTGGGTTGAACTGCTTGATATTCGTTGGATTGCTCATTAGACACTTTATCGTAACTATCAGTATTTGCGTGAATGCTTCCGGTAACACCATATTCCTGTTCCTGTGTTTGATCTTCCTGAGAATAGTCCTCTGGACGTTTGGTTTCAATTTCTTGATAATATGTGGCTGGCAAACTAGTTGGTGCTGGTGGCCTTGGACGAGTTGTTGTAGTCGCTTCCATATAGGAATTCTGAGGTGCCAATTGTGTTGATTCATAACCATATGAGGGTGTCTGTTGATTAACGACGTTATAACTAGGACCATGATTTGTGTTATTTAATTGCAATAGAATTGATTCAATAGAATCCACATGTGTGGTTATTGAAGATGATGTTGTTGAGCTACTGACTGTTGATGGATACTTGGCATTGCTAATAGTTTGTACAAGAACATACTTATCATCGGCGGATCCAGAGCCTGATGAAGGTGTTTGATGTGTGTTACCGTACACGTTGTTTGTCGCAGACTCTTGAGCTTTAGGTGGTTCAACAAATACCGGTTGAGGACCATAACCTGTCGAGAACTGTAAATCATCTTCAACAAGATCTGCATCAGCACCTGGGTGAGTTATATCACTGTGAGTAAATTGAGCACCATCGAGCATCAGATGGTTATGATGGTGAACATTTGTTGATGTGGCTGGAGTTTGTGATTTTATTTGTTGCTGTTGTTGTACTTGCTGATGATGAAGAGGTTTCTGAGTTTTGTGGGGTTTGGTGTTCTCGGTTTGTTTTAATGATTGTTTCGTAGGCTTTGATACAAATTTATTTGGAGCTTCACTGGGTGTCTGCGTTTCTTCAAATGAATTTGACTCAGAACTTGTATGCTCGCTGATGCTGCTTGAAATTCTGTTAGGCACTTCGGTTGTGAAGGTAATATGTTCACTTTGACTTTCTGGTGGCAAGGTACTAAGAACTTGCATAACGAAGTCATCATTTTGCGGTGGTGATGATGGCGAGGAAATTTTCACGGAATTCTTGTGCACTTGGAACGAAGGAGCATTGCTCACCGAGTTAGTATTAGAAGCCTCATTATCGGCTTGTAAATCATCATCGTCTTCAAAGTCAGCATGAGTTGCTTGGGTAGGAGCAACGTTTGAGCCACTCACATACTGTCCGATTTGTTGGGAGTTCGATTGTAAGTACCCATCTTTCGTTGATGATATTGTTGTCTGCTCTACAGCTCCATATTGATTGTTGCTTTGAGTGATGGCCACGGGAGGTACCCCATAGCCAATGCTACTACTCTCGAGTTGTTGATAGACTTTATCAATGTTTTCCTGCGTATAAATATCATGATGTGTTGTTTGTGATACCTCTTGTTGTTGTCCATACTGTGCCTGGGGTTGCTGTGTTTGCTGTGGCACAGTATATTTCTGTTCATGAGATTGACTCTCAACTTGCTGCTGCTCTCCATAAGTTTCGTAAGATTGCGCTGCAGCTGAATTTGTTATCGATTGTTGTATTTGCAATTTTTGCTGTTGCTGGAAATATGAATTCTGAGCATCATTGATTAGGGTGTTTGCAAGTTCTTGTGTGTTGGGTATCTGGCAACAAGCACCAAAGAGGAAGCCATCCATACAAGCTCCCACAACTTCACCATCCCGCTGTGCACACTCATGATTAAACATACAGATGGTGGGACCATTTGCTCGTGGATCCGATGGGGGTAGTGTTTTTGTAGCACGACAATGTTTCGGTGTTATTCGATAGCCACCGAAGAGTTTGCGTCCAGCTGCGAAAAGATAGATTTGAACATAAAAGAATAATTAGTTTCAACTGAATGTAATTTTCAGAGTAGATTGTGAAATCAAGTTGTCTTCTACCATAAGCTACTACTACTAAGATGATGAGTACAAAACAAGAAAAAGAAATTAAAATTTTTAAATGAAAGTGATAGTTTGGCATTTAATGCTATTGTTCTCTTTTGCATTTAAATTACGATTTTCATTGTTTACAATGTTGACGATGAATTCATTAAAAACTAAAAGAAATATGTTCATTAATTATGAAGACCCAGCCTAGTGAAAGCGTTACTAAGTAAAAAAATGCTCTTCAGTGTCACATACCATAAACTGAACTGTAATTTGTATAATACATACTTGTCATTTAGACTATATAGATGCAGACAAGGAAAAGATAATTCTATAGTTAGGTATATTTTCTGTAACACTTTTTCATCTACTAAAATCATTGGATCTCGAAATGAAAGACATAAACTCGTTATAAGCTAAATTTATTAAACACTTCTTTAATAAATCATTGAGCCAATTGACTTAATAGCCAAGTTTACGCGCTCAATTAACACTTAACATTCAACACCGTACACTCCACTTGACCGCATTTCGAGCTCATTCTTTATTCATACTTCTTATAAACAGCTTTCGGAAGAACTCCAACTTATGTCGTGTTTCTGTTGATCTTATTCGTCTTAGTTACCAAGATTTAGGCCACAGTTTTCTAAATCAATTATCTTCATGTTAATTAAATGAAAATCAAATGGTAACGAAAATGAAATTGCAAAAAACGAAAAATATTTTTTAAGTAAATATTATTATAGTAAATGAGAATTGTGGTTAAACTAAACAATACATTAAAAATGAAAACAAAAACGTTTATAGATAATATGATTTAATAATAAACTGAAGCATTAAAGAATATAAAAATATTAAATTCGAAAAATTAAAAACAAATTGCAAGTGAAAGTAAATTGGAGTAAAAAATAAAGTTATCACCGCATATTAGAATGTCTATTCAGGCGTTTAAAACAACCAAGTAAAGAGTGTCTTTAGTCAGAGTGATCAGACTATTGGATACTCTGTAAGCTCATGACATCATGTTTTTATTAATTTTTGAAGAAATACAATATAATACCTATAAATAAATATTTTCTTTAGTGTGAGTAGAATCATGAGATTCTACCATTCGAGAATATACCGAATTTTGATCATTTGATTTCCAAGACCATATGATGCTGAACCGAGAAGTCCGATTAGTATTTTATTCTCTTTCATCTAGTTGTTACATAGTTTAGGTCTCTAGATCCCATTGTTTCCAAGACACAGCGTTAATTAAATTTGTTATTCTGATAAATAATATATTGAAATTCTGGAGTATTTTTAACACTTTCCCTCACAATTATCGATATGGCATCAACATCTGGAAAACCGAAAAGTATTGCAAAGTCTTAAAAGTTAGCTGTGCCAGCATTCTCTACAGCTTCCGAAAATATACTTCTGGTATTATTAAGTGACAGAAAACAAAACACCATAGTGCCACGGAACAGGTTAACTGCATTGTTAATGCCATCCTGTGCAGGCTTACGAAAGAAAAATGTACCGATCGGTCTGGAAGATTAAGTTTCTTCTCCCTGTACAAACTTTTCTTCCTCATTAGGTCAGATCTACTAAAACGTAAAATATTTGTCAAACAATAGGTCAACTATCCACAAAATGTTGATCGATTTTAACACTACCGTAAATTATAAGACACGATCAATATTCTTCTTTTTTACTTGATACAAACGCCATGTATGAATGAATATCTTCCTTAAACCAATAAGTTTAGGAGTTTCTTTTGGTATTAGGTTTAGGTTATGTCTGCCTTTTAGTGAAGCCTGGTTTGAACAGTTCTTAGCTTCAGTGTTCGCTTTCGACCTAAACCGCCATGGAAGATTACACCATTAGCCAAGGCTAACTAACACCAGCAACGCTCTCAAGGGGGCCTTACACCCAGTAGGTGTAACCGCACTTACCATGACAATGTCGCAATTCTTGTTTGTTTTGAAACTACTTACGATCTTAAAATAATAAATATCATTTGTTTACTTATTTTTGTAATTTACTATCAAACTTCTTTAGTTTCCATGATAAGGCCTTGCTGCAAAAGGCGGATCAATTAGATTCAACTACTTGTTACAAACATTTGAACAAATTCAATATACTCTTCTACTCGCACATTCGTGTAAAGGGTATAAAAACCACAAAATACTTTAAAATACACAAGTTAATGAATGGGAAAAAGCAAAAGTGATAGTGAATTATTTTTTCATTCAACTTACTCAATTTCGTTTTGTCTTTATTTTGTATTTATGTGTGTTTTTCGTTTTGTTTTTGTTCTTTCAAGTGAGTCGAACAAGTGCGGGCTCGGCTCAAGTGTTCTTCAATGAATTGCCATTGGCAACAACAGTCCGCTTACAGTGTGTTAACAGCACTTTAATGTTGAAGTGGCTCAAACCATATTATTCCAATCGGTGTAAGGGCCTAAGGTGTGTCATTTGAATTTATATACAATACTTTCGCTAGTGAAATGTTTATTTTACTTACTAGGTTAAGTTGTAAGTCTTTTATAGGATTTAAACATTTTTTTTAGTACTTGACCTTGACTGAATATATTGTATTTATTGTTTGGAGATTTCAAAACTAGTCTAAGTCATGTTGACATACATGTTTCACAATATATAACAATAAAAATGCCAATAATGTAGAGAAAATAGAAATAAATCTTTGAATGCTTAAGCACACCTGCTTCACTTGATTTGCCAGAATTCTTTTCAAAGGTGTAACTCTTTTTTTTTTATATGGCGCTAAGACTCTTAACTTTTATATGTGTAGTATGTATATCAATAATCTTTATTACTTATCTCTTGAATAAATGTTTACTCTGTTGGTTTTGACTTGTTTAGTATTTGGTTCTTTTAAGAATATCAAAATATCGCATGTAAGTTTTGCAGCTGCATTTATTGTTCGTTCGAACTGATTTATTTCCTGGTATTTATGTTAATGCAATGTTTCTATAATTTGTTCAATCTGTGCATTTATAATTACAACAACAACGACAAAAATAATGCATATTAATTTCTGATTAAAGATATTGGAATGAGAAAACTACACGAAGAAAGTTTATAAAAGATATGAAGCATATTTCTTTATCGCATGCGATACAACAAACAAGCAACATCATCATCATCATCATCATGAAGATGTGGTAGTTATGACTGCAGCAGATACTGTCTCAGCTACTAACCAAGTGTTTATTCATTCACAAAATAGGTTACAGCATCATACACTCACTCTCATGTGTCATAAGTAACATGAATACACACATGTGTATGTACATATTTATGCATGTGTTCAGATAAACGAAAGTGTGTCAAACGCCTGAATAATTTTGCGAAGCTTTTAACATATTTTTATTCAAAAATATTATATATATTTCTAAAATGTAACTTTTAGTCTTGAGATAAATTTGTTTATAAAATAAAGTCGCATGAAAACTACAAAAAAAAATACCATATGTCTTAACAAGTTTGCTGTTGTCGACTACAAAAATTATGTTAACCGAGTCAAAACTCATTAATCATGTACAAAAGAATTTTATTGCATGCGAGTTTTATTGATTTTTTTTTATAATTGTTTTTTGTGTTGACACATTTTCCTTTGTAGCATTGTAAGTTAAAATAATTGATTCGGTAAATTCTTTTCCTTACAAGTTGGGATAGTGGAGTTAATAAAGTTTATACATATATATTCTCTTCATCACAAATGTCAAAGATCCCATAAAACAAACCAGCGTGAAGAGAAGAATTGTATAGGCTATGACCATCCATTCGTCTGTATTAAAACTTGCTATGCTCTTAATGTTGGAGCTGTAAGCAGCTGGATGTCGTCGATTACTGGCATAGGTAGACCTTATGTAAATTTCACTTCAAAATAATAATATTATTGATTAATTTTTCTATACCTTACTACAATAAAAATCACTTGTTTTTGTTTTCAAAGTAAGCATTGTGAAGAAAATTTTAGAACTAATCCTTCATTTAAACCGATCAAACAAACATTTGATATATAGCTACCAAATAAATTATAGTTTTTTTTAATGGAAATCCGAAAAATCGATTTGAAATGATGAAAATATTATGAATGCAAATTGTGAATTTTCAATAAAATCTGCAACATTGTAAAAATACATAATATTTATAAATTTTGTAGGGTAACATTTGCAATTTAGTTGGGAACACTTTTATTCTGCTCATGCGTATTTTTATGTCAAGGTAATTAAAGAATACCAATGATCAGATTCTAATATGTAAGTAAAGTGAGAAAGATTTGGAGAAAGGAATATCAAAGAATATGTGAAATTAAAAATTATTCAAACATATTAATATTCATTACTATTTGCTTGTAGCATTCGTTTATTTTTATATATCAATAGATCATTATTTATGAGCTGTGAAATTTATGCGAACTATCGTACATGTACATACAATATAACAATATTTTCATGTATTTTCAACGCTTCTCTTCTCTTTGACTTAACTATTTGGCTTCAAAGCCGATAAAATGTCGGTCATTATGAAAAGAAATGAAATGAAATATGTTGACTATATACATAAGTGAGAAGAACATTTCATTTAGACCAGATCTGTTAGTATTTTTGCGTTTTTCATAAAGGCCGCATTAAACTTGTTTCGTTTAATAATATTGTTGCTGTTGTATATTTTCGCTGGATGAATACTTTTGGTTAAGAATGTAAACAAAACGAGGTGTTTTAACGGTAAATAAAGAAAAATTATTATCGATCAATTAGTCGGAATGTACGACAGAGAGAGAGAGAGAGAGAGATAGAGAGAGAGAGAAAGAGACCTAAAAGAATTACCTCCAACAAAAATAAAATACATAAATATGTTGTATGTCTTCCACTTTGAAGTTGACTGCAAAGACAGGTGCAAGTTAATTAATTTTATTATTAATTTTTATACATGTCACACTTTATATTCTTAATAAAGAATGAAGTATTATCATTTTGTCGTTATGTTTGTTATGTATTGACTTGTAAGTCAGAGACCTTGTAAGGTACCATATACTATATGCAACAGATTACCTTGCAACTTCTTGCTGGTATTTCAGTTAAAATGGGATAGAGCCATCATATTTTACAGATAATTAGTCAAAATCAGAGTTTTCTGGAAGTGGTATTTCTTATACTTCACATTTTCTTATTGTGACCTAGTAAAAATGTAATGTGATGATTCAATAAATCAGAAAGTTTCACAAATTACAATGGTACTTGCCAATAATTTCTGTATACGTGAGATCTTTGTTTATTTATTTTCTGTTTTTAATTTGATTAATAATACTTTATTAATTGTTTATTATTTTTATTATTTGTGAGCAATTAGTTGTCGAAAGTATTGTACTATAACTTTGCCTCTTTAGATAGTATGTGATTATATGCTGCAGGGGCATGTTTAGTATTCTACTTTATAAGTAATTTCTCGAAATAAAAAATGTACTTTATTGCAGAAATTTTTTAAATATTTTTTTATAAAACGAAAGACAAAAAATTTGATTCATCCAATTTCACTTTTGTTTTTTATGAACATGAAAGTATTTGTCTTTAGATATTAAATGTAATTTTTAAACTCTCTGAAGATCTTCTTATAGTGTAATTTATTATTTATAGCTTTATACATATATGACCAATTTGATATACATTTTTACACGTACAAGGTAAAACAGTTAAAGAGACAATAAATTTAATTTTAATGATTCTTCTATTAATTTACTGCCATGGAATAAAATGAAAATTGTAAAAGATCGTGACTGAAAATATGAGCTTATTACCATTTTCAAACTATTTTCTTTATTCATCTGAAGAAATTCTATTTTGATTCGTTTGTAGCTGATTTATGTGTGACTTAGGACAGTTGCCCCAGACAACGAAGCCATAAAGCATTAAAGGTAGAAAAATTGACTTATATAATATATACATATGTATATATTATGTATATATTGTATAAGGCAGATGATGGTTGATGAAAGTGAATTTAATTGTTTAGGCAATTGAAAAAATGTGTATTAGGTGTACATTATTAGTGTTACCACTGTCATATTTAAAAAAATTGCTTGCAACATTAAGATGTTACCAATCAAAATAAGGTGAAGCTAACTGTTGGGTGGGGTTGCAAAGGAATCGTAATACAACGATCAATACTGAAGTGTACTGTCATTAGCTGGACAAATTGAATGATTCACTGAAATAAAAAAGTCCAGAATTGGTCAATAGAAAAGGTGTAGTGTTTCACCAAGATAATGCGAGACCTCAGATTCGTCAAAGATTTTACAGCTTGAATGGGATATACTACCACACCCACCATATTTCTTCAGATCTGGCACCTTCTGATTATTACCTGTTGCGGTCTCTACAATACTTTTTACACGATAAAACTTTTACTTTAAATGAAGAAGCCAAAAATCACCTGGATTAGTTTGTTGCCAGCAAGGAACAAGTATTTTATGAGCGTGGAATCTAATGCTTGTGCTGGTGCTGGATCAGAACGGACAATATATGTTTCAATAAAATATTTATTAACTATAAGAAAATCGTAAATAAAAATCATAAAAGAAACGAAATTATTGAATAACCTAATATTGTAAATACAAGTGACTATGAGCTACATTGCGAAAGGTTAGTAAGATTTTAAGACGCTGAAATGATTATGTACTTATTTTAAATCAAGATTCTTGTCAACTTTAAAAGAAGCTGCATTTTTTAAGGGTAAAATCGAATATAATTATTAAAACATAGTATAACAAAGACATCAGTATTTCACAGATGATGCTCCCTTATAACAAACATATAGATAGATATACAGGTTTCAAAATCAAACAGAATCTATCTATACTTTATTATTTACTTAGTGATATTGTTAATTATAAGTTGCAAAATATTCCATACAACAATAATAAGTTAAAACTTGAACATATTGTTAGTACTAGTAAATATACTTGTACGACTAGACTTATTGCGAATTAGACTGTGACATGAACTAATTTTTGTTGCAGTTTGCTAGTTTTTTTGCATGCAATTTGACATGATTTTGTTCA
Source organism: Amiota communis (assembly GCA_037043315.1). Taxonomy (NCBI): domain Eukaryota; kingdom Metazoa; phylum Arthropoda; class Insecta; order Diptera; family Drosophilidae; genus Amiota; species Amiota communis. The sequence goes on along the minus strand of JBAMAV010001386.1, from coordinate 1,525,085 downwards.
TGTGCATGTGCATTTACTTATGTATCTTGTGCTTGAAACACGCAAAGAAATCATTGTTACTCTTAAATTACATAAATTTTCATAAAAAACTTTGCATCTTTGTTTTTCTCTTTGTTTCCTTTCAATGTTTTGTTTCTACCATTTTTTTTTGTATTGAAAATTGTTTTATGGCAAATTTTGTTTTTGTTTTTACTTAATGATAGACAGATAAATATCTACACACTCCTGCTCATGGCTAACTATCACAATGTCATCTTGATACATCACGCAAGAGAAGAAAAGAGGTGAGTAAAAAGTATCTTTGTAGCTGGTTTCATCAACAAATCTGAGAAGAAAGAAGCAAAAGTAGCAGAAAAAATAAAACAAAAACAAAAAAAAGTGTCAGAGACTCGAAGACTCGAAGCTGTGTCAGTGTCAGTGTAAATTGTAACAGTGACCTGAATCTGTAAAAGTTGTCTTTTGTTGCTTATGTTGTTGTGTTTTGTTGTTGTCATCGAATTGGGCCCAAAGCAATGTTTGCCTGAGTCCGTCCAAAGTGGCCAAAGACGACCGAAAAAGACCGGTAAAGTATGGTAGATGCGTAAAGACAAAGACATGAGAGTGTGTAAATACTCGTATCAGTATAGTATTCGTTTAATAGGTGAGAGTACGCATGTTTGCAAAACCAGTAATCATATGTTTCTTATATACAGTATACATGTATATGTATGTATCTACTATATGTAGTTAGTTAGTTTGTTTCTGATGGCTACTGCAATGAGAAAGCCAATAATAGTGACAACAAAACACACTCAAAATAAAAAAGAACTACTCTACTCCAACTGCAAGACAAGTAAGAACCACAATGACAACCATAATAATAATAAGTACCTACATATAAGTCCAAATGTAGAGAGTTGTTAGTGTTGTTGTATTGTCACTGTTGCAATGAAACTAAAAGCCAGTTTCACATTTTGTTGCTTTCGACTAGTTTTATTGCATCTCTTGTTGCTTCATGGTGTTGTCTTGGTAGTCACTATTGTTGCAATTGTTATTGTTATTATTATTATTTTTAGAAATCGTTACTTCTTTCTTCTGTTTGTTTGTTTTGCAAATCTTTATTTCATTCTATTGTATCTATCAAAATCATGTATATATTTCTTATCATTATGTGTCTTATCCACACAGTTTAATGGCCTTCTTTGTGTTCAATAATGGAAGTATCAAGAGAGCACCCACGTTATTATTAAATAAATTAAATTTATTTAGCCATGAACGAATTTTCTATTATTTTTTTTATATTGAATTAGTTCTTGAGAAACATAAGATAATACAATTTTAGTTATACTGTTTTATTTTCATGCTATGCAGGTTCATTTTTGACAGGTAGCCTTCATAAAAATGTAGATTAAAAAAAAAGTAGTCATTATATGACATTTTTTAAAATTTTTATGGATGTAAATTTTAGTTTGTTGCATTTTACATACGAAGATTCATTTAGGTCAAGATACTTATTACCTTTGGGGAAGTAACCTTAGAATATTGATTTTTCTTCTTTTCTATGTCATTTGATTTGTTTTCCAAAACTAAGTATATTTCTTTTGATTATAGATACTCTGAATTATGTGCTTAATATTGGGCATTACTTTTCACTATATTCTGAAGACTTAATTTTGTTTGTTAAGATAAGATAATACTGTTAAAAGATTGCATACAACTTTTGCAATTCGAAATGATGATTTCTTCTTAAATATTGTATGTATTAAATATTATACCGCACATAATCATCATATACATAATATTATATTAGAATAAAACTTAAAGGAGCCATTTCTGTTTGTCTGTGACATTGTGCACGCTAATCTCAGACACGGCTTAAGCGATTTGAATGCGGTTTTCACAAATGAAATATAACAACCTTTAAGTAGCATTTACAGTTTGTTGCATTTCAATCGATTCAGTTTTTCAATAATAAAGGGAAAAAAACAAATTTGTTTTTTATTTTCGGATTAAGTTTTTGTAAAACCACACACAAAGGTTTTTGCACGTTTTTTCGTTATTTATGCTTTGCTGCTTCTTGAATTTTGTGTTTTGTTGTTATTGTTGTAATATTGTACAATAATTACAGTACACAAGAAGGCATAAAAAAAAAAAAAAATTATAATGGCTCGCAGTGTTTGTAGAAATCAGTGAATGCGCTTAGGAGAGACTCTTGTCCAACCGTCATGTTGCATAACTCAGTTATATTTCAGGTAGGCTAAACACATTGTCAGAACTGCTACAACTTGTCGCCAAAAATTGAAGAAGCTGAGCCCAGGTGTCAACAAAGGACTTATGGCATTCCCCTTTGGGGCACTGCAGCCGGGTCAAATGTATATCTCATAAGAAGATGCAGAACTCTGCCCTCCGTTAGATAGTAAACTCTCCTTGGTACGTGCGTAAAGTCATCATATCCACGGACTTGCGAATCCTCTCTGTCCGTGAGCACATAAATTTGCACACAAACTGGTATAATGACCGGCAAAAATCTCATGTCACTGGGCTAGCTTCGCCTTTGGCTACAAATACCTTCAGGAGGAGTCTCAAGCACCTTCAACCTGATGACCTTTGTGTACACTGATGCCAAATAGGACGTAGGTTCCGTTTCTAAATAACCATACATTTCCCTACAAATACTTTTTAGTTTTTAAGCCATTCGTCCATCTATTGCCATATTGTCATATCAACTTTTTATAACCGTTAAGTCGGATGTTTATTTTTGTTCATTAAATGTAAAAAAGTATTATATGATACCATATATAATCGATAAAAAAAACTAAACTTACATTTATTCAATGCTTAAATTAATTCAGTTAAAAGTTGAATAATCAAACATAATCCAAATATAACCACTTTCCTCACTCGGACAAGGTGTATCTATATTCATATGTTCATCTTGGAGTTATGTATTTCTTTTCTGCTCTCTTTATTTATATAAACAAAAATGTATTTTTCCCCATTTATACTTTATTAATATTGTATATTGTTTTATATTTTGGTTTTATTTATTTGTTTCTTTTTGTTTGTCTTTGTAGTAAGTATTACCATAAACGAATAAATCTGCAAAGTTTTTGCGCTTCCTTTTTGTCGTAGCTTTCAAAACGATTTTATGTGTAACACACGGAAGCTATAATAAAACAGATTGATTTTTTTTTTCTATACAACATATATTTTATTTAGTGAAAGTTGCAATAGCGAAAAATAACAAAACACTAAAGGCATAATGACATCATGATAGCACGATTTTCCAATGGAACGAAAGAAAAAAGTGAATTCAATGAACCTTAACGATGAGAGTGAGTGAGTGGGTTTTCATAGTAACATATGAAAAATGAAAGAAAATCTTATAGACAAATAAAAACGGAAAATGTAAAAAGAAAATATACAAAAATAGAAAAGAATTCACTAATGACGCATGTCATGGGTGCAAGTACAAGTATTTGTATCGTTTGCTTTCGCAAAAGAGTATCTTCGTTACATAGTGATAACAATGCAAGTTACATACATATGTATATCTGTTTGTGTTTGTATTTGTATCTGAGAATGTATAGGTAAAGAGAAGAGCGGAAGCATCAACGATGACGAAGACAAAGACGTAAACGGAAGCAAAGACAACAGAATTTCACTTTCACCGCAACCACTCAAGACACAAAAATGTATATTTTGTTTTATTTGTATAAATTTTTGTTTTTTTTTGTTATTCCCACTTTCAATATGTAAGTCATTCATTCAGTTATTTACTCATTCATTCAGTTAGACATTTATTCATTCATATATTGTTTTACTAGTGATCTTCATTAGAGTCTTATTACACTAAATAATCATTTGTGTTCACACATTCATCTGTAGTTAGTAATTTGTACTTTGGAGTGAATGACAGTTGTTGACAGGTAATTATTTGTTAGTGCTGCCTGTCAATAAAACAACGAAATAATACCAAAATATACTAATTGAATTGAATTGAAATTTGAAATCAGGTAAAATGAAATCGGAAATGAAAACACTAACATTTGTAACAAATCTGATGAACTTAAAAGATAAAACTATCTAAGTGCAAGTACACGAATTTGTTGTAGTATGTACAAATCAATGAAGATCTTTTACCACACAAAATGTAGGCAACTTTTAATGATGCGGTAAAGATATAATACTAAAGATACTATGTAGGTAGAAGTTTCCTCATTTCATTTGAAGGTGAAATGTTGTTTTAGTTTTTGAATGAAGTTATACACTTGTCACAGTTTTGTTAAAGATTTGCTGTGATTGAATTAAGTTTATGAAGTGTAAAAAGAAATTATCTTATTGTTGTATGATAGACCGGTAGATAGGCAGAAGATAGTTTGCTGTCTGGCTGACTGACTGACTGACTAACTGGTGGGAATATAATAATATCATACAGTATGAATGAGTGAGTTCACATGAGCATGACGTGCTTTAAAAGTAAAGAAAGTTAAAGCGCTTTCACGACAAAGACATTCAGTATTTCTGTTATAATATACTTGTAATAACTAACAACAATTTACATGCCGGAAAACTTATACTAGCATATTGATTTTCTATAGATCATTTATAGAACAGTAAAAACATTAATAGTATATTATGTTATTAAAGGAAAATATTCTTACTCAAATGACTGAAGCAACAAACTGGCAATATATTGCACAATACAATAGAATTCATGAAATATATTCTATATATCAGTCAATCAAAATACTTGAATCCAAAAAATGCATTAAGTAGAAAATCAGACATTTCTATGGTAAAATTTTAGTCAGACAATTTGCCAAAAGCAATAACAACAATTCAATGTTCAACGATTGAAATCAGTTTAAATCTACATAAAATGCAGCATAGTTTCTCAGTTAGAAGCAGCAATAACAACAAGATCAAGTAATTTACTACAACAACTGCAAGAAGTATTTGCTTTAATGACAACCAGTGATTGGCAGCAAATACAACAACAACATCAGAGGCAGCATGATGATGATGATCAAATGGAAGCAGCCTGCGAGCAAAGTAAGCGTGCAAGCGAGCGGTAAAAACGTGATTTTCAAATTATTAAAGTTTGTTGCAGTTGCTTGTTTCCTCCTCTGACCGACCAACCAATGTTTGCTTGCAAGTTGCAACAACAGTCAATATTAACAGCAACAACTAAACTAGTAGTAAGTGTATGTACACACAGATACAAACATAAACTGGCACACGCGGCTGTCAGAATCTTTTTTATCTTTTATGTTGCTTTCTTGCATTTAAGCTTCAATTTATTTATTTTCATTGCAGATCGCACGCTCCATTCTCCTGCTGTCTTCTCTGCCTCTAGTTGCCACAATTGTAACACTTGCAACATGTTTTTTTTTTGTTTAGCACGAGACTCGTTCATGGCAAACTGAATGGAGCGTGTTCCATGTATTGTAGTATGTACTTGTGGCACTTGGAAAGTAAAGTGCAACGTGCCTTTGTCTCACTAGAAGAGTACACAGACTGCAACTGCAATACCATAGTAAGTAGTTGATGATGGTGAAGAAGTTTAAGAAAAACAATGTTAGATTGAAATTGAAAATTGTTTTGTTATGTTTAGTTTTTTCTTCTTTTATTTTCAATGATTTTCCATTCAATCAATCAATATGCTATACTTGTTGCTGTTTGTGGCATGTAGCAGCTTAAGCAGCACAAACGGAAGCTTTATTTGTATTCACAACAAAGTATGATACACTAACGTATAATAGAAGGCGATGAGTTGCAAAAGAACGCGTTTTCAACTCGACAGTTTGACGAAGTTTACTTAACATAATGTAAATTTATTGCATTCCACTTTGATATATGTAATATGAAAATTGTTTTGGACATTTACTATATTTTTTCAAGAGAAAAAGATACAATAATTTATGCTGTCCTAATGGCTTACATCATGTATCTACCAACTAACTAAATGTGTAATATTTTTTGCATAAATCTTTTTTATTTTAATGAAGTTTTCTTTTTACACAGTCAACATATTTATTTACAACAAATCGATGATTATAATTCATGTTAACCTAATTTAATCTGTTAAACGCTGCATATTTTAAGAAAACTCACTAATTAAGTTGCCAGTTTACTATCGTTACCTCTCTCTTTCTCTCTCTGTCTCTCTATCCATGTCACCCAGTATCTCTTCAATATAGAACTCATTAACCTAAACTATTTTCACGCTCAATCGTGTTACTCTTTAGTATTTCATGCTACTTTATTGTCTTGAGATATGTATAATTATAATATTATAATAAAAAAGTACCTATTTCCCTTTTCAAAAATTTTACACATAAAAACATATGTAGATGGTAAACATATTTATTTACAAAAACATGTAGTACTTGTAAAAACTTAACACAAATTTAAACCCAAATGACTGTCATCAAGAAGAAGTGTAACATTGTAACATAAAAATAATATGAAATAAGAACAAAGCTACTTTAATAATAAAACTATATGTATGTAGCAGAAAGAGTGGCTCATAAAAAATACTTAGTACCATATAGTCTTTGTAAACGGGGAATGAATGGTTTCACTAAAGCTTGTATACCATTAATAATTGCACAAACTCAAAAATTAGAATTGTTAAGAAAGTTTATTTTATAAGTATAACACATATTGGTATAATTGGTCAAATATTTGGATATATATACTTATTAAGAAGGTAGAATGTGTGGGAAATTCAAATGTATTATTCCATATGTTTGAAACTTATTGGTACAATTGATTCAATTTTTAGCTACTAGTATATTGTATTATTTATTTTATTAAATAAGGATAGGTAAGTCTAATATATACCTAATACTAGAGTCAATACTAAAACGAGTGTCTAGCTGGGATCTTTGACTCACAATTATAATTACATGGTTCCAGCAGCAATAATTTTTTTTTTTTTTAATTTTAGTCCATCACTAAACAGCTGAAGTCTCAGTAATATCCGCCACAAGGCTTTATTTTTATTGTGAATTGAAGCAACAAATTTTTCTGTATTGGAAAAAAAGGGGAAAAAAGTAACGTCCCGAAGTCCAGTGGAGGTGCCCACTCAAAGAAATTCATGATATCGTTTTGAGTGATCGACAAATAAAATTGCTCGAAATAGTTGAGGCCACAGGAATATCGTATGGTACAGTGGTTAAAATTTTGTCTGTCAAAAAGTGTCGGAAAGATGGGTTCCATGTTTGGTCTCAGTAGAGTATAAACGCAATCGCACACATAAGCAGTTTCTATGGTCAAAATCATGGAATTAAAATTTGAATTGATACACCATCTACCGTATTCACCAGATATGGCACCCAGTGAGATCTTTTTGTTTCCAAATTTAAAAAATGAGAAGGCAATCAATGAAAAAAACACCTATTTTGAGGATATTCAGAAAACATGCTTTTTGGTCGGTTTAAAAAATTTGGAAAACAACTTGGAAAAGTTTATAGAGCTAGAAGGAGATTATATTGCAAAATAAAAAGACAATTACGATAAAATAATTGATTGATGTAACTATGCAGGTTGGAAATGTTTAAGGGTAAGGAAGTTTTTAAAAGATAGGATGAAACTATATTGTATAAATTATCAGGGTTTGTAAAGGTCTTCTAAGAGATAATAAAAATAAGGATAGTGAATGATGCGTCCTAATAAATATAGCTCAAAAACTAAGAGATTGGTGTCGCTTAGAAATCTATGTAGATGAACGGACTAGCCTTAATCGAATCTCTCCCACCCTAGAACCTATTCAAGATAATAAATTATTACTTTAAAAAGGTCTATATTATCGTGATGCACCTGTTTGGTTTTTAAATGAAGGACATTTCATGTCAAGGCCGCGGTATTTAAATAATAAAATGGTTTTAAAAATAAATATGAGGCAGAATTCTTTCTTTGAGAGCTTTTAATTTATTAAGTTGGTATTTTTCCTATCCAAATTTTCTTTAAGTTATCTTGTAACAAATTTTGTATGAAACTTAATATACAGTACTTTAAAGTTTAAACCTTCTTCGGTAATTATAAAAAGTTAAATAAAAAAGACATCATGTCGTATGAAAGTTTTGCTAATCTTCTTTTTTAAAATTTCTATTTAGTGCGTTACTAAAATGTTTCAGCAAAAAGTTATTAAAAGAAATAAAAAAGTATTTAAAAGAGAGCAGACAAGAGAAATTATGATTATTAAAAATAAAATGAACTAAATACCCTTCTGATATGATGAGGTATCTGTCTATTTCATATATACAATATCTATCTAAATGAAAAGACAATTTGCTCTTGATTGTACTGAGTATATGGTATGGTATACAATATTTGATTTATTATTGTCATTGTTATTGTCACTACAATTCATTGACACAAAATCTTTGATTGCTTTTGCACTGGATGCTTTCACTTAATCGTAGATAAATAAACCTTTATTTTATTGTTGCAAAAAAATAAGAAAAAGACAAACAAATAATAAAGAAAAATTTTCAGATTTCTTTTTAACGAAATAAAACTAGAAAATTGTCATATTATTAGTACGTGTACAATATAACCGAAATACAAATAATATTTCTTTAATCATAAAAAGATTTCGCACTTTTTCACTTATTTTATTTGTGTTGGGTTTGTGGCTACTAACAAATTGTATGGTAGTATATGAATAGTATCTGTGCATATCGTTCTGTGTTTCGATTATTGGCAACTTTCTTTGATTCACATACGCACTATTATTATTAATACTGAGTGTATGGTATATCGATCATGCACTCTTTTTGTTCACAATATTGGTAGTAAGTAGTAGTATCTCTTGGTTGATTTGACTTACCGCTGGCATTCGCTGCTGCTGCTTCAACTGGTCTAAATCCACTTGTTGTTGACGCAAGTAATACGCTTATTATTATTAAAGTTGTTAACGTAAAGTTGACTATTGTTGAGGAAAGTCTATTTAGACGACATTGTGTTTTATTCACCACACATTTTGTTGTTATTGGTGTTGCTTTTGTTATTCTTTTATTTGTTGTCACCAAGAATGACCGCAACTTTAGTGGTGGTGGTGATGATGATGAGCATGATGGCAAAAGTGGCGGCGGTAACGCCGGTGTAACCCACTTAAACATGTTTTATGTTTCTTTAAAGTCGTCGTCGTCTTTGTTTTGTGTGATTGTCTTTGTTATTGTTGTTGTTGTTGTTGTTGTTGTTGCATACAGTTTTAGCAAAAGATATGACAAAAAAATGATTATTCTTATTGTTCTTTATGTGGAGAGTATGTGATATGTTTTTGTATTTCTTCAAATTTTATTTTATTTTTTAATTTTTTCTCTATTCTTTTAAGTGGAAAACCTTTGTTTTTGTTTTTTCGTTTAATTAATTTATTAAAAAATTGTTGTTTTTGTTATGCTAATATGTGTATTATTACCGTTAGAATACTCGTGAAAAACAATTAAGTCACACACAAAAAACTAACAAAACGAAAGACTTAAGAAACGAACGCGAATATATTAACTTTGATCATAAATTAAGTATTTTAAATTTTGCACAATTTATTTATATAATATATTTTTTTATTTAATTTTATTGTCAACTAACTTTTTCACTTAATTTATTAAGATATTTTTATATGGTGTTTTATTTGTTGATTTTGTGCGCGTTTGCGTCCGGTCAACTGAACGCTCAACGTTTGTCTGAGTGGTGTCTATGGAACGTTTAAAGATAACGGACCTTCGTCACCGCTTTTGTATAAACTTTCACTTTAGCAGCGGCGGCAGCAACAGCAGCAGTTGAGAGTAAGAGCGCGTTGACGACGAATAAGCAAGCGAGCCAGGGAGCAAGCGTCGTATCAGAGTGAGTATGTGAAGTGAGCGAGCTTCTGCTTTTGTGCTTCTGCACTTTGTCTTTGTCGTCGTTGTCTTCACAGGCTGCTGCTTAGTTGTTGTTATTGATGTTGCTGTCTGTTGTTGTTGTTGTTGTTTGGTGAGCACATGTACGTGTGAGTATTTCTCATTCATTTGAGGCGCTTAAATGGTAAACACTTTGTCGTCTTCGTTTTGTCTCTTGTACTGCTATGTACCATACATTGGAATGTTTGTTCGTTCTTTTGGTTGTTCGGTCGTTCGAACACTCGTGCGCCCGTTCGTTTGATCGTTTACTTGTTTTGCTTTTGATACAAAATAAAAAGCCACTTGCTTTGTTGATGTTACTGTTGTTGTTGTTAGAGAGTTCCTGCTTGCTTCGCTTAGCTTAGCTTACTTTCTTTCTGCACTTTTACCATAAACCAAGCCAAGTTAAGTTAAGTTAGCCAATTCGTTACCAATAATGACGAACTACGAAACCAAAACGACTACAACATCAACAGCGATGGTGTCTTTACGCGAACACGTTTCGTACTCAACTGAAACGGTTTGCAACTTATGCTGATGGTTAAGAGGTAAATGTATGATGCTTTTAGCCATAGAAGTGGTTGCACTGTTAAGATGCTGTTAAGTAAAATGTTATGTTATAGAATGATTTGTGGTAAGTAAGAATGGTTAAAGTTGTAGAGTTTCAGTTAATTATGATTTAGATTGAAAGTCCTTTCGCTTTAAGTACTTTATGGCTGGCGGTAATTTTGATGGTAATTTAATTATAAATATTAAACAATTTTCATAAGAAATCAAAAGTTCAACAATTTAATGCAACAGCAAAAATGAGGAAACCAAGTTAATTGCAACAACAATATACCATAAGTAAATAACAACAAGTAAATCACTTTCTTAACTTTCTTTTGCTTGACCAACTAAACAACTACAACAGCAATATATAATACGTACAACAATTTGTTGGAGCACCGGTAGCAGCAATAAGATGTATACAAAAAATGTGTGTGTTTGTGTATATAAGAGCCACACGACGTATACGCGATTTACGTGCCTGATATATTTGGTATATTAAACGACATTATCAGCATCACAAAATCTACAAGGCCTTGAAGTTCGTTGTTGTCTGCACTGAAGGCATTCGGTGTGTTGTCCGGTGCGGAAACAAAAGACTCAAGACACATACTTGCCACAATTATACTAGTTGACAATTCAATTTTCATTTTTTTCTTGCATTTTCGGTTTTGTTGTTGTGGAAACTGTTGAATCTATAATTATCACATAAACACCACATTGCAATGCAACCAAAAAGAGAGGCATAGGGAGGAGGAAAGGAAGGGGGTAGGGTGGCATGCCGGGCAGAGAAGGAAACAGGTAAATGCCATTGGCCATTGTAAGTTGTTTGCCATTTCCTTGACCCAAATTTCACTTGGCGTTTGACCAAAAGACACTTTGTTTGGTTTGTTGGCTTTAGATACATATTATCGTTTCGTTTTCAACATCAGTCTGTGACAGTGTCGTCGAACATGGTTGAAATTTTCTTATATTAAGATTGACTAAATTACCATAAACGCCACTTGTGCGCTTGGTCAAGCATGGAGCTTCACAGTGTTCACCCAATGCCGAGTAGCAGCAACTGTAGAAGCAGCAAAGCCAACAAATAGTAACGAAAAAAATAAACAATAACAACAAAAAATTGTTCCCTTGCAGATACATATACATACATACATACATACATGTAAGTAGATACATAAGTGCCGGTATGGGTATAAGCAGCGTAGAATTTCACTTTCTGTTGTTGCCACTTTGTGGCTGTCAATGTGGTCACTAACAACAGCAACAGCAGCAACAACAATAAAATTGAAATGGAAAATGTTTTTACGTTTTCTTTTCTGTGTTTGTATCTGTATCTGTGCGTGTGTGGGAATTTTAAGATACCTTTGTATTTCAAGCACGTGGAACAAAAAAACATATTCGTTTTGGTTGATAAAATCTTTAAGAAGTGAATAGAAGTTTGAAGTTTGAATCAATTAAAAGGTGTAGGGCAAACATTTTGGTATTTCCAATAGAAAAAAAACTATTTGATTTACAACAATGTGAGGAAAAACAATTTTTTATTTTCATTTAAACATACAACAGATTGATTCTTATTAATAACTTTATTTCATTTTTATCAACACCATCATCATCACACACACACATGAAACCACAATACAATATCATTAATTCATCAAATGATATTACGAAATAACAAATTTACACAAGTTTCAAGTTATATATTATAGTATCTTGTGTCTCAGACTGGTCTTCTTCCATTGACGATACAAATAAATATACTTATATATTATTTAAATCAAAACACTTTCACCCAAAGCAACAATTAATACAAAAAAAAAAAAAAAACACACATGGCAGAAGTCTTAAAAACAAATTTGGAGTGGAAAAAAAGTAAAAAGAAATAAAGAAACGGCAAAAGTTTTGGTCAAATTCAAATGAATGATGAATAAGCACTAAGCACTCCACCACACAGATGATGATTGTCTATTTAATTTGTTGAATTATATAACACACAAGATGTAAGATAAATCGGCACGAGATGAATTGATTGTATTTTTATACAATACAATAAATACTTAAACCGATAAAATTTCTATCAAAATCAAATCAAAATAAAATAAATTTAAATGTGATTTAAAATTTCACAGCTTTTAGTTTTGTTTTGTTTTAATCAATTGAAAGCGAAAAAGTTGTCATTGTCCTAATCAAATGAATTGAAAAGCATTGGAAAATATAAAAAATATAGTGATAATAAAATTTCTATTGATTGTTGAACACAATAACGGATAGCAAGTCCAAATAGTATTCTGATGATGAATCGATAAAGGCGCTTATTTCACACCTCACTAGTTTGATGGCATCAAATGGCATCACAAGATCAGAGTGTCCAATGCCTTAATAGTATATGCTACACATTCCTTTCACCCAATTTCAGACATATCCATGTCAATGCTGTCCTTTATCCTATCCTTTTCAAAAATTTCTCTTATTTACAATGAGAGAAGTCTATTTTTTAGAAGAATAAACCTCCAACACTGCATTAAAGTGTTAATTTTCTATAACAAATAGCAGGAAGGGAATTTCATTTTGCCTCTGTTTATTGTTTATAATACAAAAGTGATCAATAAACAACACACTTGACTGCCAATATACAATAAATAAAATTTCGCTAGTTTTCTTAAAGAAGTGGTGAAGAAAAAAAAAACTACCGCAAAATTAGCTGCCAAAATCAAATATTTCACTTTCAAGTAAAAGCACGCTTAAGTAGCTCAACAATCGATCACAAAATCATCAAAACACAAACGCTTGTTGAAATATTATGCCCGGCACAGCATGTGGGTATCTCTATTGTAAGTGACTGAATAACAAATACAAAAATTCAAAACAAAAAATAATCATAGAACGACAAGTGTGTGAAATTAAATTAACTCCCATACTCACTCACATACTACAAAGACATAGTTAATCATTATACATTAAGTTGAGATGAGTTTTTGATTTTGATTATGTGGTTGGTTTTGGTTTCGGTTGCATTGATTTACTATAATACTAGTTAATAGTAATGGCCACGGGTAACATCAATATCACCATCACCATGAGCATCAGCATCACCATCAAATCACTCACCTCATGCCGACCTGAATAGTTTCTGATCATTTACACTTTATTAACATTATTGAAGATGAAAAAAAAATCATAATAATAAATACATTTACCATACTATATAATTTTTGGCATTCTTTCTTTGCTTAAATTTTCGCCATTCAGTGTTAGCACTTTTTCTTTTTTTTTAATTTTTTGCTTTCTTGCTGAAAATGAAAGTTTATTGAAGAGTTACAAGTGGTCAATCAGTAAGTTTGCATTCGATTTATTATATTGTGTGATCGACCCTATGTTCAGGTTGAGTGTACTGCATTAAGGAAGGCTCTTTTCAAGTTTAGATTGAGTTGGTCGCTGTAATTTCAAACTCATCCAAGCCCTTGAAGACATACTCGTCGTATATAATTAATCAAATTGATGGTGCAAGCAACATTTTTATTTGATTTATTGGTTTCGAATTAAGTCGCATATGGTATTTTCATTTCGATTATATGAGTTTAGTCTTCATTCGACATGGTCTAAGCTGCTTAGTTGAGTTGAGGGAATTATGATATTTCATGGGATTTTTCAAGACATCACCACCAACTACCAACCACCCTCCAACCATTGCAAGTAACAACTTCACTGTGATGTGTTGTGGTGATGTTTTCATTTGCGCTATGACAGGTTGCCCTCAAATGAGTGTGACGAATGCACTAAGTTAAAGATATTTCAAAGTTGATTTGAGCGCTAGTAAAACACTAAAATTCATCATAATTTCACTTTTAGCAACTTCTTCAGTTTTTTAACAAAATAATAAAAAAAAAACATAATTTTTTTTTCTTGTTTTAAAGACATTTTTAGGAATCATAACGAGAGGCATTTTGGTTATTATTGAGGTAGTTGAATTGAGTTGAACTGTTAACGCTGTTGGTCATAGAAATATGAAAGTGTTGACAAAGTACATTGGCTTTGTGGGTAATACAATATTTTAATGACATTGTGATAACAATTTATGATACTCATAAGTAAGTAAGTACTATGGAAAAAAATTTGTGATATAACAAACAATTGTTAACTAACCTAAGCGATTTTTTTTTTTTTTATGTAACTACAAGTAAAAAACAGATTTAAAGAAAATTTGTATGCCCTTTACCATAGGAATGGTTAAAGTATTTTCACTAAAATTACTCAATTTTTTTGCTTAATATTGATTAAAAACCTTTCTTTGATTTTCTAGTTTTAATATTAGACATATATTTTGTGTGGTTTTCCCACAAAAATTACAAGTAAAAATTGGTTCTATATTGACCAATCTATAAACTTAGAATATTACAATAATAGATTCACATACATATAAACAGAATATGTGAAGCATGTATTACAAGCTAGAGGGGAATTCACCAAAAATGATCTATTGTGCTTTGACTTTGTCATATTAAAATTAAGGTTTTAAGTAAAGTGAAGTGAAGAGGGTCTACAAGAAAGTCTTACAGTTGCCATTAAACTCTGTGGTCAAAATATCAAAAAAGATTGCAGAATGAGATGATAAAATGTCTGCGTTGATTAAGTTTGATTCCGAAGAAGGTTTAGCCTCGGCATTAAAATGTTCAAAGAAACTGGCATGCTCATCCATATACACAGAGCACGATCTCAATGCTGACCGTGAGCAGAACAAAAGTGTGTTCCTACAGCTTAAATTGGCGATGATTGCTATATCAAAAAAACACCGGATTATGGTGAGAGACAATTGCCTAAAAATTGTTAACGAATGGTTTAGGTGGAACCGCGAGAATAAGTAGATGCAAGACCAGCAGGAAGGTGGAGACGCTCTCTAGGAGCTATATGGAAATGACTCTAAACTGATTGCAATATATTATGAACACTGGATCAGAAAGAGAGAAAGCCAATTCAAAAAACTAAGTTCGACACAACAAACACAAACTCAACTACTATAAACCAATTATCAAACCTCCATAAAACACAGAGTTATGAAAAACTAAAACTCTTAGCACTAAAAACAAGTGCCATCATCAGGACTTATTTAAGTACATGAGAAGCTTCGACATATTTGCATTGATAGAAACACATATTGAGCAATGTCATATTGAACAGTTCTAGACTTTATTTTACGATTTTGATACTCACTGGCTACCAGAATCTCGTAACAATCGTTTTAGAAGAGCAATGTGAGGTATAGTTCTTGACGTCAAAAAGAACTGGGTAATTTAGGAATACATCATTATGGGGACACCAGTAATGAGTTAACAACCGATATGTTAACATTCGATTGGGTATGAAGTTTCATATAAATGGATGAGGTCATAGTTAATTACATTTCTGAAAACTGAAACATTCGAAGAGAGTGTCTATATCCTATTATGATGATACCTGAAGTCACAATAGGTTTTTGGGGAATCCCCTATCTGCTTTTAGGAATCATGTTGTTACTTCTGGCGATTACAGTTGTTACAAAAGTTCACAAAATTGTTGTCCAATATTGGCAAATCATTTAAAAGCGAACTGCTGGCAAGAAAGTCTTTGCTTTTTTTAGTTGACAAAACTGACAAAATAAAATGAGTTTTCTCAACAAACCCATATCACTACTGTAGGGCCTCTTGAGTTCGTATATTGTGAATATTTATAATGATGAAAAAATTATGTTTATTTTTTATTTAATTAGCACGTGTCTGATTTAAGTGATTAATGCTGGGAGGCTTTCATAGCATAGACATTATGGCCCATATTTTTACCTTTGTGATTTGTTTGTTTTGTCACGTATTCGACACTCATAGATTTATTTGCCCATTAAATGGTAACCATTAAATAAAATTATATTAAAATATCATCATGAAAATGAAACTTACTTAAAAGTCAACACACATGTCCATTGAAAAATTATTAATAAATGCGGCGCAACTAATTTATTTACAACAATATATTGTTGTATTTTTAAGTAGCATTTAAATTATATAAAAATGTAATATAACTCATCCATAAGATAGAAAACTAATTGCACAATTACTTCATTTATTTATTTTGTGTATGGTATGTTGCCAAAGTAAACTTTCAACTTCACATTTTTGATATTATTTCTTGTTTGTTTGCTGTTTATTTTTTCACCTATAATTTTTGCACCTTTCCCTAAGTCAAAGAAGAAGATTTTCTATCTCTTTCATAAACAATCACTCTCACTCTCTCTCTATCCATTTCTCTATTTTTTTATTTTCCATTTTTCTGGTTGACCAGAAGAAATATACGACTTTGCTGTTGCTGCTTTTACCAAGATTTGTTTATTTTGGTTGGTTTTTGTTGGTCCAAACAAAGTAAATTCTTTGAACGCATCTACTACAATAATTACCGCAAGTAAAGTTTTAAAGAAAAAAGGGAAATTATTTTAAATTTCTTATAATCATTTTTTTATTGTCTTCATAAATTTATTTATATTTTAATAAAGTTAAGTTGGAGTGAGGAATTGGTTTTCTATGGTTTTGCGGTGGTGGGTGCGGCACGTAATTAATTAGAAAATAGAAAGTAAAATTTAATATAGAAAAAAAAGTTTTTGTTTGCAAATAAAAACCCTGAAAACAAAAACCCAAAACCAGAAAAACAAAAAATGAAATGAATTTTCTTAGCTTGGGAAGCTGCATAATTACTAAGTTCAATATTTTGATTTGTGGTTTATTATGAATTACATTCACTATTTTTTAGTATTCAAGTGGTGTTTTGATGTTTAAAGATATAATTTTTATGAGTGAAAATACAAAAGTTTGTATATTCCAGAGAAATAAGTTCTAAAAGCAAATTATATCAAAGCGCATATACTCGTATATTTAATAAAAAAGAAATCAAAATATAATTCTTTCATGTACTTTAAAGCTGCGGTTCTTAAACTTTACTATTACCGGGAGTCCATGAAATAATATTAATATGTAACATATGTTTACTTTCAGTTACATTGTTAATTATAAATGGTTGGGATAAGATCCAATGGAAATATTGTTTAAACAGGTGGAACGGACTATATAGATTTAAGAACCGCTGATTTAAAGCATTGATAATAAACTAACTGAAGTTGTTTCATAGGTTGAAGGGCTAGAGATAGTCATCTCGTCATTGCGGGCTTAATTGGGACTATTGCAACAAACTCAATTTTTACAGCTCCTTCGAGACTTTGTTGTTTATTAGTAATTCTAAGATTTTCTTCGGATATAAGTCTCCAATTTCTGTTGATACTAGTTAATGACCAAGGCACTTCACCGTTTATCTGGAGTTCTTTGGCTTGTGCTCAACACTATTTTGCACAGAATCTTAAAGAACACTACGCTGTACAACGAGGTCCTTCAAAACAGTAATCGGCATCGGCAGAGACTGCAAAATCACCCAAACTGCTTGGCGACAGCCCTCACCCATGGCGTAAATAGGTTAAAAGGTCACCATCTAATTAATTAATTTGCAATATAATCGCCTTCACAGCAATATTCTATAGAATCATATTTGATCTATTTTCCGACAGTATAATAATGAATAGAAGTCGCAGTTAGATCATCACAGTGCCATAGCAAATTGTCTACTGTCTGTCTGTCTTTTCATCATTATATAATCTACATAAGTCATTCAGACTTCTATCAAAACCAGACATTTGCCTGTAAAATGGTATAAACTGTGTTATACTTTCGGATCGCTTAGTAAACAAAATTTTATTTTATAATTTCAATGGTCTATTCGTCTTGTAATACCACCTAAGAATTCTTTTTACATATAACTACATAATACATTACTGAATGTCGATACAATTATCTTTACAAACTTATTTAACTTTACAGATACTGACCAACCAGACAATCATTAATTATCGTATGAGGAAGAAGCATCATTTAAAAGAAGTTACAACAAAATTAATTATGTAGTATTCCTCCTCATCTTAACAAAAACGATCATGATCAAGATACGTATATACTATTTGCATTTCTTTGTTGAATATTCAGTTTAGGTTGAAAGATCAGATCAGCCTTTGGCTACCACCGCTAACTACTGGAACTCAAGTTCAAATCTTTGTACGGGTCTCAAAATTAACATAGCAAAATACTGGTGTACTTTGTGTTTTTGTTTTTGTACTTATTGTATTATAGTGGAACTTTCGTTTTCTTTCTTTGTTTTTTTTTTTTTGGATTTTTCTTTATAAAACAACTTCACCTTTTTAAGTGTTTGAGCTTCCTATAAATCTAAGAAGAAAAGGTAAATAAAAAATTAAAGTTTTTATTGTAATCATTTATGTTTGGGAAAGTATTTTCAAGTGAATTTACATTCGGGACATGTGCAATTGGTCATTCATTGTTGTCATCATCAACATCATCTCCATCATCTCCATCATCAATGTTAAGAGATTCTTCGCTTGTCATCATTTTTTCTTCTTTACTTTCAATTTTCTTATAACAAAATAATTAAACAAAAAAACGAGAAGAAAAATTCCTAAGTACAACTTTGAAGTTTTAATTGTGTGCGCCTGTTTTTAATGTTATTGTATTTTAAAATTTGCTGACGGCTAAGTACTTTAGATACTTCACTTGTTACTTCATTTTTACTATTTTGTTGCTTTCATTTTGCTTTATGATTTTCGATTCGTGGGAAGTACTTAGGACTTATAATAATTTTAAATGTAGATCCCAATGAAAGTAGAAGTAGAAACAGAAACTTAAATCATCTATGTCATTTTTATTGTGTAAGTCATCTATTAGTTTTTTTTTTTTGATCTTTTCACTTTCACAATCAATTTAAATGAAAATCAAAAGTTTTTATGATCTCTTTGAAAGTGATGACAGACAATCCTTCTTTAATTTTATATGGTATTTTTATTATATTGTAAATGATATAATATTTTCTTAGATTTGAGTTAAATAACATCATTATGCAATACAAAAAATTTTCACTTTCAGTTTGTAACAAATAAATGAGCAAAAACAAATAAATTAATAAATTTATCGCAGTCATAAATCGCCTAATTTGCCAATTTTTTAGATTTGCAAAATAGGAGGATAAACATCAAAATAAACCAATTTGTATTTGATGTCATATGGGATTGAATAGTTTGAAAGTAAGAGGGAGTTAAGTGTCTTTATGCGAATAACATAAATATTTTAACTTTAAGTTAAAGTTGTAAATTTCTTAATTTTAATGTTATGATTTTTATTAGTAGTTTTGTATACTTGTTTGTTGTTGTAGTGTCTAGTCATGCTGAAAATATTTTACTATATACTTTATACTTAATGAGAGGTGTATCAATATTACAATGACATTTTATAAATTAACATGATTAAAATCGTAAGGCAAGGGAATCTCAGTATATTGTCTTTTTATATCTATTTAAAGTTGCTCATAGAATATGAAGTATAAAGCTGTAATTATTTTAAGTTTCTTATTATGCATATTGAAAATCTTTAGAGTACTATTTTTGAGCAGTTTATTGCAGTTCAGAACATTTTTAACACATCTCTGTTTGGAGTTACCATAAAAATTAATAATTAAAACTTGACGAAAACAAACAGAACCAAAACAATATCCGCAAATAACAATGACAACCTCTCACTACGAAAATCAAAAGAGATTCACATTGTGAATGATTCACGTGAATCGACACATACACAACAGACTCGCGAAATTGACCATATTCAAAAAATTTTTTGTAAAAACAAATAAATGCATTAAAACTTAAAAAAGGATTGAATTCCGGATAGTTAAAAAAATATATGTCTGGAGAAAGGCTAAATTGGGAACTCTGATTCCAGCACTATCGTTCTTTCTCATGAAATCCTAACTTAGAAAAAGGTGTGGATGTTTCTACATAAATTAATTTGATTATGTCCACTATATTTTCATATCTGATCTGCCAGTAGTTATTGGCTAAAGCGATGCATCATTATGGCAAATGCTAAGAAACCCACTTACTTCATATTTTCGCTCTGATTTTCAACTGTTCTAGTCTCTTTGAAAATTAAAATTATTCTAGTGAAATATGTTGCTACCTGGAACTGACCTTTGACAGTTCAAATATCAACATAATAAGTAGTAAGATGATGTTTTCACTACATTCTCCTACGAAAATCCTTCTCAATGTGCTTTAAGACCTAATAGCAAATAAAATATAATAAAAATTTATTTAGATTTCATTTGAGTTGCCCCTCTTTCTTCCTGAATAACCAAATCTTCCTCTCTGAACAAACCGCCAAAATACCTGGGGCTTACCCTGGAAAGACAGTTTAATTGGAAGGCTCACATTAAGCATAAGCGCCAACAGCTGGACTTTAAAACGAGAAAAATGTCATGGCTTCTTAATCACAATTAAAAGTTGTCTCTACAAACTTCTGCTATACAACACAGTTTTGAAGCTCTTATGGACATATGGAATTCATCTGTGCGGCTCTGCTTCGCATTCTAATATTGAGATACTCCAGAGATTCGAATGAAAGCTTCTCCGCAGAATAGTAAATACACCTTGGTATGTCAGAAATACAACTATTCATAGAGATCTTCATGTTCCATGGATCTAAGACGAAATTGGAATATTCACCAGAAATTATGTTTCCAGTCTTGAAGTACACCCTTATGATCTCGCCTCAGGCCTACTTGTCACTGATAACAACGTCCGCCGGCTTAAGAGGAGTCACCCCCTATACCTACCTTTCAGGTTTCCTGAAGGATAGGTAATCTGTCACCATTCACTGAGGTGTTATTTTTTGTTATGTGTTTTATTATTATATTATAACTGATAGTAAATATATTTGTTTATAAGAAAAAAATGTTTGATGTCATGGGAATTTGATCAACTTTTATTACTAAAATGTAATGTACAATAACTAAAATTACTTGTTTCTAGAGTCATCTAACAATTTTGGTTATTATTTGTGAATCGTGATTACTTTCAGTTTCAAATTGCTTAACTTAACATGCAATTTTCCAACTAACCAAAAGATTACCACACTGCGTCCATCAAAATCACCTCATTGACCATTTATATTGTAAAACGATTTGCTAATGGGCTTTTTCGAATGTGAAAGTGTTTTTATTTTCAGCTTCTTCATACTTTTTTGTAGGTATGTGGTATAAATGCTAAGGAGTTTTTCGGCATTGACCAAAGTCATGTCAAGTGCTCAAATCCAATGAACATCGAATGAACTATGATCGATGATTGTAAATCACAACATATCAAACTACTATAAATTTGATACATTGAAATGTAAAAAAAAAAAAAAAAACAGAAAAGAGAGTGTGGAGGCGAAATTCATTGCCTAAAGTTGAGGCATGCAATATTGTGTTACCAACTCTGAAAATCGTGATATCTTTACAAATTATTGTGTATGTTTCGTTTTGGTCATAAGATTAAAAAAAGTTTGTGTTTCTTATCTTTCGTTCAATGCATTTGCTAAATGCTTCGAGTATTGAATTCTCTTTTGTTTGAATTAAAAATTATTATTATGATATTTTTACCCACAGAAGAAATTTTCAATTTTTTCCAGTTTGTCACGAAAATTATTTGTTATATGCAAATGTTTTGTTTCTATAGAAGAAAGCGAAAGTTAACAATGAATGATTCCTATAGCTAGTTATTGAAACACTTGAATGATCTGATCAAAGGAGCGGAGTGATGAATATGATGGAAGTCACCTCTCATAATTATAGGTTTCCTCCATAACAAAAAAACATAACCAAACACGACAAGCCCACTGACCGACAATGTGCGTTTGTCCATTATATCTACACGTTGAGGCAGACTTTATTTTTGTTTTGTTATGTTTCCCATGATCTGCAGGTTTTCATTTAATTATAAAGCATTAAAAGTTTTAATCGAAGGCGTTTCTCAGTTAATGACGATGCCGCCGACGACTCAATTGACGACTATGACTATGACTACAATGATACAATATTATATGTTGCGTGGAAAGGGGCATGTCGTCAATGATTTAGCACTTTCATTGATTTTTGTTTATTTGAATTATATGACAAGTTAACGATTGTATATAAATATGATAGTGTGGCCGTAGGGAAACATTAAATCTATCTATCATGACTTTTCAACATCTTCATTTTATTATATACTTACATATACAAGTCATGTAAAATTTGTTTCGGTTTGATGTCACCGTAGTTTGTTGCATGTTTGGCATATTCATGTACATGGTTTTTATATTGAAAAAATTATTAGTAAAAACAAATTTAAATCAGTTACTACATATGTATATTTGCAGTATTTTCGGGAAAGTACATTTGTAGGATTCAAAACAATAAACATGCGTGAAGAAAGTTAGATATTTTTATAGTCAAATGTGCCTAATGAATGATTGCCATATGCCGGCACTGAAATGGTTTTGACCGTTGGCCAAAAATACGGAAAAAAACACTAACACTTTTATTAGCACAACGTGCTGTGATTATCAATTTGCGAAATTATTTTACAAAATGCTAAGATAACGATCTTCTCGTATATGTTGCATGGGTAAAAGTTGTTTATTTTACATTTTTAAGATATTTTATTTATGTTTTAATAAATGCGACATTTTTCAAAGATTTTAAAGATAAGAATTGGCATCACATAACTCTAACACCCTAGCTGTGAAAATGAATAACTTTTCCAATAGGTGTAAAATAAATTAGAAAAATTTTGGATACATGTATTTTGTAACTATAGTTTTCACTTTTAAATATACCACCAGCTCAATAATAAAGAGTCGTATGTATGCATTGAAAACATCACGAAATAGTGAATTACATATACTTATGTGTTCCAAACAAACATCCATTTTTTATTGTGGACTCCATTTACTCCATTGAATTTGTGCTAAAAAGTATGCAACATCATTATTTGTAACTATCAATTGATGCATAAACTTAGGGTTTGTATGTCAAGTATACGAAAGATATTTTGGTAGAAAGAAGATTTGTTTGCAATTAAAAGAATTGTATTAAAATAGCGTAACCCAGACTGATTCAATAAAAATTGTACATTGTCTGATTTGTATTGACTTGGAATTTAATTGGATGTGTGCATGTGAAAGTCTAAATATTTAAAAAAATTATAGATGGACTATGCTGTTTAAAATTAAATGACACCCCCATTCTACTACATTGACAGTACCATAAATTAAATTGAAAGAGGAACAAGAAAATGTTTTAAGGGTTCTATTTATATACTCTTCACGCAGCGAATAGTATTATAAGTTTGTCATTGCAGACCCCATAAAGTATATATATTTTTGATCAGCTCTATGAAACGAGTTGATTTAGCCATGTCCGTCTGTCTGACTGTATGTATGTAAACTAATCACACAGATTTTGGAAAAACTGAAATTTGTCAGAATCAGCCGAATCAGACCACAAGGAAGGGGTATCTCCCATACAAGCCCAAATACAAATTAATGTTCTTATTAGAAAAAACTTTTATGTGTTTTGCTTAATCCAACTGAAATTTGGACTCTGATCTATTTTCATCAACTATGTAAACTTCGGGATTCTAGGATTTCCAATAGGCGTATATCCCATCCAAACCAAAAGGAAAATTAATGTTTTCATTAGAAAAACTGTTTGATTTTTGGCTTATCGAACTGAATTATTTGTGTTTGGGCCATACGCCATCGACATGTGACTATTGGTGTATTGAAATTAGGATGAAAACTGACTCTACCCTAAACCTAAGTCAATTCATTAACATAATATTTCTGCATGCTCTTTCAAAGCAGCGTGAAGAGTATTTCATCTTTTACCTTCTTTCTGGTTTCCCTTGTAGTCGGCAGATGTACCTAATTGAGTGTAGCAGGAAGCTGGAAGATTTATTTTATGATTTACATAGCTTTGCTTTAAAAGTATACTTAGCTTCAATGAAAAGAGCTTTTCAAGTGTTTGATCCCTCTTCATGAGATAGTAAAGCCATTGCGCACCAAACTAAAGTAGTTCTAATTACTTATAGCATAAAGTAACTAAATGGATATGCATCTATTATATTGTAGAAAAACACGGATGATTATTTTAAAATACAATATTTATATAATTTAATATTAATTGTTTTTATTTATATATAATTAATTTTTTTTTTAAATAAATAATTACATCAAATGCACGACGCATCTATTTGAAGATGAGTTAACGTTACATGAATTAAGTAGAAATGTGCTTAAAACTTATTGCAAATAAAATTATTTAATAAATTTAAATTAAATTAATGCACTTAAAATAATAATAATAAAATGTAATGCAATAAATTTGTTAATTATTTACAGCGAATAAGTTTCGTTTCATATTATTCTTCTTCATAGAATTTAATCATTTATTTCATGATCTTTAAATTGAATCACATTAACTAACTTAAATTGAAGACTAATTGTGTTTTTTGTTTCTTTTGTTTTATCAATGGAAAAATGTTTTTTTCGTTGTTCAAAAATAGCAAAATAATTATTTTGAGATTTGATAACTGAAATCGTTGCTTGGGTTATGCGCCAGAAAGTCATTGATAGATGACTTTTGAAATGACTATAACCAAAGCACGAGATGAGTCGAGGAGTTTGCTGATATCGAAAACTAAAAAATTTACTAAAACTACAAATAAATAGCGTTAAGACTATGAAAAGCATTAAAAGTAATAATGAAAATAATACACATATTAAACTAAAACTGTAAAATCTGATTGATCCAGTCTCGAAATTCAGAGATGCGCGTGTAGACACCTGGCTGGTTGGCCTCCGCGCAGCCAATACCCCATGAGATGACGCCACCAAGTTGAAAACGCTTATCCTTCTCACGTTGTAACACCATGGGGCCACCAGAATCGCCTGGAGATACACAAGATCATGACGAATGCAATTAATGAAGTGTGAAAATCAATTAATGAAATAACGAACGAACACAACTCACCTTCACAGGAGTCATAGCCACCCTTCTTCCAGCCTGCACAAATGAATATGTGTGGTATGTGTTCAATATAACCTGCCGAACGATACATGGTCTCACAAATGGTGTTATTTATGACAGGTACTGCGACCTCCTGCAGTACACTGGGTAACGGTCCGTCTTCGTAGAGGCGACCCCAACCTGTGACGAAGGCTGTTTGTCCAATAAAGTTCTCATCATTTTCGGGGACGCAGACGGGAATGATGTTCGGTTGGAAGACAACAGGTTCGTAGAATCTGTTGTGATTGAAGATGTTTATTTCATTTTTATTATATAGTATATGATGCAAATGATCTTTACCTTAAGAGTGCTAAATCATATTCAAAGGTACGTGGATCGAACTGTGGATGCGAAGCCACAATCTGAACACGTCGTTCTTGATATCCGTAGGGTTCTTCTTCTTCGGCTAAATCGTATTCACCAAGGCGAAGCAAGAGGTCTGAAGGTGGTACACTGCAAAGGAAGTTATAGGTTGTATATGATTTTATATATACACGTAGTGTTAGAGTGAAAAAACTCACTTGTCAACGCAATGTGCTGCTGTTATTGCCCAATTTTCATTGAGTAGTGCAGCACCACATTTATGCAGATATGTGGAGGTACGCCATTGACGCAATGAAATCTGCCACGGCCAACGACCAAAGGCAGCATTTGCTCCGCCAACGATACGCGGCTCAGGGAACATACGACGACCGCAAACTGTAAAATGTAAAGGAAAATATAAAATGCGTGGTATTTAAATGGGCAGTATTTCTTAATTGATTCAAAATCTCAACTATCCACACAAGTCCTTCAATAATAGTAATGACCCCAAAGGGCTTTTAGTCCAATAAATATTTTAATAACTTTACAACTCTTGTAACATGGTTTTGGTAAGACTTTGATTGGTTCTTCTTGCAGACAGTGTGATGGGAAGAGTGATAGGAAGAGAGAGTGGAAGACAATAAAAGAGTATGGTAGTATAAGACACCAGAAAGCGTATAAACCTTGACTTTGGCAGCCACAATGCATAAAAATTACTTTGCAGTCAACGGCCTACTTTACGAGTTCCATCCAACCTTTTGTCTCATGCCACATGCACACAGGTTTATTTCATTTTAATTTTTTTGTTTTTCGTCTGGTTACTGACGTTGCAACAAAACCGACATTACTGGCAATGACCACGAAGATATTGCCAACATCGACATCGTTCGTGCATCAAGATTTTAACCTGAAAACACACAAATCGGTCAACAGGCGTACGCTGTGCATGCCTGAATACGCTTTCAGTTAGTCAGCCAGTCAGTCAGTTTGGTCTTTGGTCTTCTAGTTCTGCTGATTTGGCTTGTTGCCTATAAGTCTTCCTGTTGCTCTTGATTCTTGTGGTACAGTGACTCATTTGTTACATGTGAATGTAGTGTAGAGGCTTGGTCTTCTGTTAAAAACATGCGCGAAACGTGACCCATACGGCACAATGACCAACCAACATAATTATTGTAAATTATTGCTGTAGTAATCAATTTGGACAACATGGACACGGATTAAGGCCTCAAATTGGTATAGATAATCATGTTCGCTGGACTCGTGTTGCCTGAACAATCATGTATGTTGAAATGGTTTTGTTCAAATTATCATTTAGCAAAGTTTTTAGGAAAATTAAAAATCCTCTTAAGGAACCTATTATGTCTCCCACCATTGATTTCATAGCCATGAAGACAAACACTATGTGTCTGTTGTATTTGGTGGCATTTATGAGTTCTCTGCCATTAATACAAAGTTCGCGTCAAGGCCAACGTTTAGCCTTCAAATTGAATTTAATGGTTACACAGTCTTAACTTTTCTTCTTTATTTTTTGTTGCTTCTTCGTAGTCTTCTCATGTCTTCCAAAGCTACTGCTGCTGCTGCTGCTTAAAAAGCCAATTGGCCAAAGTATTGTAGTTTGCTTGTAGTATATTAATAGATTTGAGGCACGCTAGGTGCAGAACAAGTTTCTGCAACTCTAAAGCACTATGGTATAGCTTTAAGAAAGGAACTAGCAGTAGATCCAGTTGAGCTGTGATCTAGAGATTCTTCGTTCGCACTTACCCTCCCTATAATCGACGCCTTCTAGTGAACCACCAGGCGCTGCTGTTGACGTGTTTCCAGCATCTATGGTTGCATTATATTCTTCACTGTTGGTGTAGTCCAATGTAGTGGATCCGGTGCCAGTACCGAAGATATTTTCGGTGCCATAGTCAACAGAAGCAGTTGAGGATTCCTCTTCTGACTCCTCGGAATTAACGCTGCTAGTCGCTGATACTGTTGTTGATGATGATGATGATGAGACCGGAGATGGTGTTGCAGAAGAAATGGTTGAAGGAGGTGTAGTTGTTGTTGTTATTGTGGTACTGGTTGTTGTTATAGGTTGAATTGGTGTGCTGGTGCTTGTGATTGTCGTCGGTGTTGCTGTTGCTGCTGTTGTTGGTGGTTTAGTGGGTTTTGGTTTAGGCGCTTTTGTTGATGTTGGAGTGGAAGTTGTTGCAGTTGCAGTTGTTGTTGTTGCTGGTATTGTAGATGATGATGATGATGATGTTGTTGTCGTGCTACTTGGCTTTGTTGTGCTGGTGCTAGTTGTAGCAGGTGCTTCTGGCCTGGATGCGCTTGAACTAATGCTGGTCGCAACCGATATGATGGTGCTTGATGTGCTTGGATTTGCATCGATGTTTTGTTCTATGAATGATGTATACAAGTATGTGTGAGTATTTAAATACTAAGTAGACAGTATAATGCGGATTCCTATGTTTTAGAACTTACCTGTAGTATCTGATGCAGTTTTGTTACTGCCTTCGGGAGCAACGGTTGGCACAGGTACCCAATCTGATGGCGGTGCTGGCTGCCAATCGCTGGCGATTGTTGCATTAGTTGTGGGCTCAGCTTTGATATCAGTCCATGTTATCAGACCTGGTTTCGATGATGGTGAAGATGATGAGTCGGAAGCCGATGTCGTAGGGGCCGGTGAGGTAGAGCCTGATGAGGAAGATGTTGGTTCTAAGGTGGTAGTGATGGTTGTCTTGGTAGGCTTATCGGGCTTAGCAACTGGTGTTGTAGTTATTGTTGCTGCTCCTGATGGTGTTGTTGTTATAGGTATCCGTGTGGTTTTATCAGCGAATATTATTTCATTCATGTCCGCCAATAAAGCAGGAACTTTAACAACTTCCGCTGTAGGTTTTGGCCTTGGACGTGGCGCATGTGTAGGTCTCTCCGTTACTTTGGTCTCCATATATGTTGTACTGATCTCATCATTGTTTATATTGGTAGTCGGAACTGGTGGTGTATGTGGTCGTTGTATGGGTGAAGTTGTTGCTGTGGAATTTTTTGAAATCATGTCCACAATAGGTTTTCTGGTATCTTGTTGCGTGGGAGAGGGGGAGGGCTGGGTTGGACGTTTACTAGATGAAGGTTTCACTGAAGGCCGCCTATTAGTCGTTGGCTTTGGTTTTCTTGTTGGACTAGTTGTTGTTGTTGTTGTTGTTGTTGCGGAAGGAGTTGTTGTACGCAATGGAGGCGTCGGACGAGCAGTACTTATTGTATTTTTTGTAGAGTTGGTTGTTGAAGTTGTTGTTGTTAATGGTGGTGGCACGCGTTTTCTTGTTGGCTTCGTCACTGGGCGTCTTGTCGTAGACGTTGAGCTGAAATCATCGATAATCGTAGCCTCTGTTGGAGTTGATGTCGTAGTCTCTACTATTTGGAAAGTCA
Organism: Amiota communis; assembly: GCA_037043315.1. Taxonomy (NCBI): domain Eukaryota; kingdom Metazoa; phylum Arthropoda; class Insecta; order Diptera; family Drosophilidae; genus Amiota; species Amiota communis. The sequence goes on along the minus strand of JBAMAV010001386.1, from coordinate 1,495,956 downwards.
CGAATTTTGTTGGTGGCGTTGTCGTTTCAATTCGTAACTCTATAGGACCCTGTGTGGTTGCTATTATTGGCCTCACAGTGGTTATGCGTCTGCGTGGAGGTTTAATAGTCGTTGGAGCTGCAGTTGGTTTACCGCCAATATTTGGCCTTGGCCTGGCAGTAGTGCGCACTACAAAATGTGAATTCTTATGCGTGGTTTGTGATGGTGGTCTACGTGTTGTTTGTGCCATAGAAACTGGTGCTGGAGCAGAAGAAGCCTTCACTGGTTTCGTTTGTGATGATGTGGGAGTAGTTTCGACACGATTTGAGCTCAGATAACTATGCGTGACATTTCTTAAGTGTTCACTGATAAGTAAAGGACTCACATCGTTACTCTCCGTGGAGGTGGTGGTAGTGGTGCTGCTACTGGTGAGTTTAAACAACGCACTTGTGGCAAGCGTTGTGGATTCATGGGCAAAATGTGATATCGTGTTTTGATCAATGCTATTGTCACTGATTTCAGGGGCAAAGATCGATGAGTCATCCTGCAGAAAAATGTTATGTATAAAAATTAATTGTTATTAATCAAAAGTTAAATATTTCAGAATGTTAATTTCTCACCTTAATGTGACAGCACGAACCAAAGTAGAAACGATCGATGCAAGTGCCCAAATGCGTACCATTCTGTTTGATGCAATCTATGGCGAACATACAAACGCCAGAGCGTCCCGATTTACGAACGATGCATGGTAAATGGCGTATATTGCGGCCCGATTGAACTGTAAGTAGGCACAAAGCAGAATAGAAAAGAGTAAGTAATATTAAGTCTATAAGTAGTAGCAAGTAAGTGGGTCTCCGACTATTACATACCCTGAAATCACTGAATCATTTGTAAATTAAATAAGTACAGGAAAATTAAAAAGTGTTCTAATCTACAATATAATTGATCTTTAGCATTCTAGGACTAATAAAACATACAAAACATATTTCTTATATGATGCTCTGATAGAAATTGATTCGGATACAGATATACGGACGTGGCTATATCTTATAATGCTGATCTCAAGTATATAAGTTTTGTGAGATATCACACTTTTCTTTCTGTGTGTTAATTATGCAATTACAAATTTAATGTACCCTATTTCTGTATAGGGTATTAATAACAACAAAGGTATTGTACTATAAATATTTATTGACAAAGTTAACAAAGCTCTACTACATCGTTAGTACTAGCTCAGTTATATAAAATACTACAAAAATGAATTTTTATTCTTTCATTTCCGCTGTTTCTTGTCATTAAAGTCGATAACATCACCGCCGGCGTTGTCATCGACATTTTTGTTAAAGCTTCTTCTATAACTGACGTCTTGGCTACTTCACCTTGTTGCTATTAACGCCTTTAATTTGTACGCCAATTTGAGCAGTCAGTTACCGTTAGTTTAACAGTTATCATAAGTGAAAATAAAACACCAATAATACAAACAACAGTAGCGCAAGGCAATCGTTGATTATTGCCCCCTTCTGTACTTGAATATTTGTGAAGAAAGAAGTGAAGATAGAAGGACGGCAGAAAAATGTCGTTTATTATTGCTATTATGTGATAGTAGTCGTTCAAAAGTTTGACAAAGAATATAAAGAGTCAGTCATCTTCAGATATCGTGACTGTGATTATTTGTTAGTATGTTACATATGTATTTCTTTTTTAGTTCTTTTTGTTGGTACTTTTACTTTAAGAAAATATTTTGTAATACAAATTGTAGTTTAATAAATATTTTGTCTTCATTGCTACTAAATATCTTGCTGATGTTTTTAATTTGAATTTTGCTTGTATGTATATTGTTATCATTGGGTGGAAAATCAAGTTTAATTTTAGCAAAACAAATGCTTTATACATACATATGTATATATAACTAACACTAACCGCCTGCTAAGCTCTCAATCAATTTGATTTTAGGCAGCAATTTAGTATGACAATTGATAAAATTAAAAAAAAAACCATAAGAATTCTTTATCCCTTTATTGAAAGAAAATCAAAACTATCAATAAAAAATAAATTAACTATTTTTTAATCAATATTTGTGCCGATTATGTTAAATGACTTGAAGGTATGGGGTGATTGTGCTACTAATCACCGTAATAAACTTCAAATATTACAAAATTAATTGCTTAAAATGATTTTTTTCTTTTTTTAATACTCCACGAAAAGGCAGTTATCGGCATGATAGTAGATGATAAAATCTGTCAAGCTAATATAAGATTTTATGTAAGAGATCAAGTATTGCACTTGTGCCTAGTGTAGACCAGTAAATTCATAAATTAGCTTTTAAAGTGCTGATCTTTAGTTATAATTTTAATGTTTAGTTTAAGTTTTTATTTATAAATTACCAGCATTCCCGGCGTGCAGCAATATCTCAACAATAGTGGGTCCAAAAGAAAAAATAAGTACACAAAAACTACAAAAAATACAAATATGTGCCAACTTTCATGGTGATCGCCCAAACGGTGTTAGAGTCCATGGCCGTCACAATAAAATTCTATTCCATTTTTTTATATATATATATATTTGATACATATATATTAAAAACACTTATGTTTTAATTTTTTCCAAAATTTATTCAAATATTTCGAATTACTTTTGTATATAAAATAAAATTTATATTTATTTCGAAGCAATTCTAGTGATTTTTTTTTAAACCCATTTACATTGGGTGTGCTATCATTGTAGCAGAAGTTTATTTCCTGAAGAACAATAGGGATGCTGAGGTCGCTTTAGAACGTCGAATTCCTGACGAATCAGGGGTGATCGGTGTCTGTTCTGAGGGCCTTGTTTTGAACAACCAGAATTTTCCTGCGATTTGATACCCCTTAATTGGATGGCATATTTCCAGAAAGGAGTAACTGTTTAATGATATATTAATAACTTGTTTTCCAAACTGAGTTTGCTCCTATTGCTTTTTGATTTTATAAGAACAGGATCGAGTGATGGTTGCTAAATATTTACTCCGCATTAGGCGTTCATAAAGGTGAAAGCCCTGGTATTTCACAACTGTGGATTGTGGTATCGCCACACCACCAATCGTAAACCGAGGTATATCTTTTTTCCTTAGGCTGAACGAGCACAGTTGTGATTTATTTGAGTTCACCTTGATGTTTCACCTTTCTAACCTATGTTTTAATTTTTTTTTTAATAATGAGGGTAATACTTGGATTCTGTTATTTGTATATATGTTTGTAGGATCAGTATTGCGGAATTGATCTAACCATGTCCGTCTCCCTATTCTAATGTTAACTAGTCGCTCAGTTTTTGAGATTTTAAAATTAAATAACCCGATTCTTTGATGAATTCTTTTTCACTGCTGAAAACATTTCAACAGTTATACTTAAATTTCCTGACAATAAGTATAGTAATTCATATGAAGATGGATAGCAATGATAACTTAAGTTCTTTAATTATGGGAAGCCATGCAAGAAATAAACAATAGTATTAATGAATAAAGGAACAAGAAATTACTGAAGTGAAGTGTATAAAAACTTTAGCAAGACTAAAATGAATTTCTTTTCTTATTGTTTATTTATTTATTTCTTTTAAGAATACTTTCAATAAATTTACTTATCACATAATTTAGGATTTTATTTATCGATGGTTTTTTCTTTTTTTTTTTTGCCTTTTGGCTTGTTGTCTTCTGTAATCTTTTTGCTCATTGTTGATGTTGCTTTTGTTGTTGCTGTTATTGTTGCTGTTATTGTTGCGACATGTCGTGCGCTTTGTTTGAGGCAAATAAATCGAAAAGACATAATTTATTGAACAAAAAGTTCTTGCATTTTGTGTTTTCTCTTTTTGTATCTGTTTTATTGTGACTTCATTTTTTTGAAGTCAGGGAAATACAATAAAGAAGACCGCAAATCAAGTAGAATTTCATTTCATTTCATTTATGCTTGTTAAGCGTTTATTGAACTTTTTCAACATTAAATTTATTGATTACATAATTATGGGGAAAAATGTCACGATTTGTCTTAAATTAACTCATTGCCGTATATTTTATTGCCTTGGCCAACATAAAAGACTTAAGGCACAAACTTGATAAATTTCAATAATGCCGGCAACATCATTGAGACAAAAATTTGCCAATAAAAAGTGAGGACTACAACTAGAAAATGCACACAAATTTATTGGATTCTAGCCAAAAGTATCGCTACAAGAATGTGAAATTTGAAAGTAAAAGATAAAGAACAAGTAAAAAATTTCAATTATTTTAAGAAATTTAATTTGAAAGTGGACACATTGTTAAGAACGCGATGAAAGAAATGAGATAAAAAGTTAAGACAGAAAATACCTTTCACAATTTATGGTATGTACATAATATTGTATTGTTATTGTATTTATGATAAAGTGAATTTTTTACTAAGAGTACTTCTTCCAGTAATCGGAGAAGTATGTAACATACTAGCTGGTTAGTATGTAACATACTATGGTTCACATAGTTATCTTTTAAAACTAATAAATAATCATACTTAAGCATGAATGGATAGGTTTGTGGGGGAGGATTTCGGAGAACCTAATCCCAATCAAATAAGTTTCAAATTGACAATTGTAATTATACAATTATAAAATACAATTGGAAGAGAATATGTGAAGGAGGACAGAGCCACGGAGGATACACTAGCTTATCCCCTATATTATAGATTGGCATAAGCGGCGTTCTGGAGACGAGGGGCTCAAATTTACTGAATTCACAACTGGCCATGGATGTTACAGGCAGTATCTCCAAAGGTTGGAATCCGTTCTGTGGTCCCTGCAGAAAAGTCGTGGAAGATCCGGAGCATCTTGTGTATATAAGTGCCCCCGTTTAGAAGTGGAGCGACGAAGAATGAATGCGCTCCTCGGATCTTTTTGAATCTCACAGGAGATTGTAAGGTGCATGCAAACATCTGTGGATGACTGGGCATTATTCTCTGCAGAAATTGCCAACATAATGAGGGGTACGAACGAACAATGGCATCTGCTTCAGCTTAAGCTTACTCTCCCTCCCTACGAAGGAGTGCTTTGTCCTTGCCGTAGGGATTAAATCGGGATTCGAGGCGATAGGGGATTATATTATTGGTAGGCTAATGAATTCGACATAAGTTGTGAAATGGGTCATAAGTTTCTTTGCAAGATTTTTACCTCCTTGTTTACATAACAAAAAAAAAAAAAAACACTTGGGATCTTCAATGTGCCTCTACATTTATGAATCATCATATTTGAAGTCTATTAATTGCTTATTGTGTGCTATCTGACACATGGTTCAATACGTTACAAACATCATGCTAAAGTGAAAATACTTTTTCACATTGGTGTGAACGTTTAAGCCAAAAGTTTGTCACGTTTCGACGATGGTGATTGAGATGGTGATGGTAGTGGTAGAGTGGTAGTGGCTTAGCAGTAACTGCGACGCAAGCGTTGTTAAAGGCAGCGCTGCCTGTATCTATTTGCGTCTTCTTAAGCGATTGCGGGTGATCGTGAGGCTTTTGCTAGTTTTGTTTGCATTTCGTTTGTGTTTTTAGGTCAACGAATGTTTAGCATACTACAAAATAACCAGACGGAATATGGAAATAGTTAACTAGAGAGTAAAGTAAAGTTAGATAAAGAATGAAGAGAGGTAGATATAGACAGAAAGAAAGAAAGAAAGAAAGAAAGAAAGAGTTACGTGGTTACCCGCTTTATTCATTCATTTGTTTGTTGGTTCGCTGGTTCTTTCCTTCATTTGTATCTTTTGTATGCGAATGCGGTTTTTGGTATTCAACTTGAAGTTGACAAAATTTTCGTTTGCATGTTTGTTTTCCTTTCAGTTGTTGTTATTCTTGTTGTTATTATTTGTTATTCTTATTGCTGTCGTTTTTTGTGGGTGAGCCGTGAAAAGTAGGTCGCCGGGCCAAGTTTGCAACTGTCAAGCAAACAATTAGAGTGACCATTTTCATTTCTTTTCATTTAACGCATTTACAACTTCCTGAACATTTGTTTAGTGTTTTTATTTCAGAATAAGAAAATAACAACAGCAAATAAAAAAATACTATAATAATTTTTATTTATTTATTTCCCTTTCACTTGGCTTTAATTTACTTTCCTTTCTTTCTGATGCTTTTTTGTGCTTATTTAACCTTTTTATTTTCTTTTTGTTTTTATTTATTCATAAAGATTCTGTTTTGTTTTTTTTTGTGGTTCAATCATAAAACTGAAATGCGCGCCGTCGCCACCGCCTTATGCAGATACTCAGATACTTAGATACTCAGTTGTTGTTGTTGTTGCTGTTGATGGTGATGGTGTTGCTGCTACTCATTTTATGGCAACATTCTTTGATTGAGTTGACCTCAATTGCTTTCGCTTGGCGTGTTCGCGTTCGCATTTACTCTCGCATTCGCCCGCTTCTTTCTTGTTGTATGCGCTTTGTCAGCCAGTTGACTTGGTTTTGCTTTACTCTGCTCTGCTGTGGCCCGTCCCGATTCGGCCTGATCTGGTCTGGTCTGGCCTGGTCTCTGGTGGGGTCTGATTGTCTTATAAGAAAGTTTTATTTTCAACTTGCTTCAGTTGATTTTAGTGTTCACCGTAAATGGTGTTTTGTTGTTGTTCATAGATCTTTTTGGATAGAAATATCTCAAGATTATTTTCTTTTATTGTTTTTTAAACAAATTGGCATCAAAAACCTGTCTCTCTTCAACATGAAGGAAGTGTTAATGGCGTGTAAATTTGATTTTTAACTATTTTGACCCAATTAATTTTATACACAAATTCGTGTTCTTTAATATTTCTCCACTTAATTTAATAATTTCCTTTTATATGGTATTGTAATAATAATATTTTTATCTTTGTTAATATGAAAATTTCTCTAAACTACAAAAAAAAATTGCAATATTTTAAATTCTGTGGAATTGTTTTAAGAAAAATTCTATATAATCTGAAATTTCATATGTGAAGATACTCATATAAAACAGAAAATTACGTGAGAGAAAGTGTTTCAATTCTCAGAAGTGCAACATTTTTACCCAAGTTGTTGTCTTATGTCTTATTTTATCTTGAATTGACTTCGTGGTCATCGTTGCTGAACCACTTACAAACTCGTTGTCTGTCTGTCATCATGTGCATCATTTAGATAAGCGACGAGTGAAAAGATCTTAACAAAAAATAAAAAACGCTTGGCGACTTGTCTCTTAACTACTACAATAGCATTTATTTATTTTTTGTTGAAATCTAGATGTTCATGTCTTTCACATGTTGTTGGTGTTGTTGTTGTTGTTGTTTTTGTTTAAATACTAAAATTTCACTACTATGTATACATGTGTAAGATAAGTTGTGCATGAAAATTGTTGATATCAAGAAAAAAATGTTCTAATTGAACTTTTGATATATGTAGTATACACAAGAAGAATGTCTTTGTCAATATGAGATAAGTCGGTTGTAAAACAAATACAGTGGGGAGCAAAATGATTCGGATGTTTTCCACTTTTAAAGTACAAGGAAGTATGTTTGGCGAATGTTTTTAATTCATTTATTAAATACATATATATATCAATAATTGTATTAACAAAAAACCAATTTTTAGGAAAAATTAAACCAAAAAGTAATATCATTCGAACAATTCTGCACACGTGTGATTTTGTATTTAATTGACTGCCTAATCGTTTTAAATTTTTGTAAGGTAATACTTCTTCCAAAGTCCTTTATTCTTTATGACATTTTTAACTTTTCGTTTCGTGTCCTTTGTTTCGCTATTCTCTTTGCAATCTTTCATGAAGATTGGTTAAATTTCTTGGAGAATTTTCGTAAGCACCCAGTCTCTGCTTTACAAAGTTTCTATGTGATTTAAATCTTGGGTCTGTGCAGGCCATTGTATCACTTGGAAATTTTAAATTTGAAGCCAATCTTTGATCACCATTGCAGAGTGCTTAGGATCTCCAACTTGCTGGAAAATGATTTTTTCATAATACCTATATGCCCCCTAGTAATATAGCCTCAAACCATTATGCATCCACTGCTGTGTTTCTCAGTCTCCATCACCTGGTACTTTTGGATGCGTTCGTGTGGTCTTTACCATCTGACAGGAAGACGTTGACTTGTCGCTCCAAATAAGACATTTCCAATCATCAACAGTACAGTTTTTATGCAGCTTGCAGAATTTTAAGCGTCGTCGCACATTTTTATCTAATGAGCCCCACTCTTTTCAGTGCACGTCTAGCTGCCCATGCACTGACCTCCTTGCATCAATTGTTGGTGTCCGAATGACCTTGTCCTGGAGCAAACGTTCCATCAATCGAGCATCGCCTTATTTTTTTAATGCCCTTACTCTAAGAGTGCATGCACTACCAGAACAAAATCACCATTCTTTGGGTTCCCAGCCACCAAGGTATGAGTGGAAAAGAATAAGCCGACACGGCAGCCCGGCACTTCAGCACTGCCCCATCCCAGTAATTTACTCCAACCAGTCCGAAATTAAGGAAAAACCTGGCTACTTATTACCATCATACGAAGAAGTTGACGGGATGGGGGCAGTTCCTCCACCGGTACTCTACCAACAAACCAACTTGCGACATAATCCGTCTTCGTAACAACTCATCCAGACGGGCATGTGCAGTTTTCATTCGTCTGCATATCGGACACACTCAAATCACGCACCAACATCTCCTCAAAGGTTTAGTTCGTCCACAATGTGTCTCCTCACTCTTAAACATTTCCAACATATATAATTACAGTAAAAAAACCAACCTTATTATTAAGTCACTGATCATTAAATCTTGAATACATTATCATTAAATCGCGAGTCGAAGGTCCCAGCAGTTAGTCACTAGTTAAAATTAGTAGTAAGTTTAGTATTTGCTTTAATTATGATAAATAAAATAAAAGTGGAAAACATCAGAACCATTTTGCTCCCCAAAATTTTCGGATAGTATCTAACACATTCCCTCAAAAGTACTATATATAAATGATAACGAGCTTCAACTGTTACAGATATTTTGGCATAACTTATGAATAGATTCTAACGATTTGTGTGGAGGGTCTTCCATTCTAAGGAGCTCAAACACAATTAGTCTAATTTGAAACAACTTATTAGCAATCGAAATGATTTTAATTCTCTAATTATGCGCTTAAGTTCTATTCAGAGTTAAATAAATTTGTATACATACTTAAGTTCAATATAATTGAATTATTTGTATGAAAAAACTTTTTATTAATTTGATGTTCTTAATCGAATTAATTTACTACATATAATATATTGTATATATTGTTTTTTACTTACATTGCGCTATATTTGGATTATCCACAAATATGGGATTCGTATACACCGTTTGCAATAGGCAGCTGATAACAATGACTACACAGAGTGGCAACATATTATTACACAGGGCGATCATGGAAACTGTTTGTTGTTTTATATAAGACGTTGAACTTCTTAATGTATTGTTTTGTTTCAATTGCCTTTGTGACGATCTCGTTGTGGGTGTTGTTGTCGTTGTTGTTTGTACTGTTTTTAAAGTTTCATATTCATGTTTTAGCTTTACCATCTGTAAGTGTAATAAAATAACATAAATGAAATGATAAAACATACATAATTTTTAAGTAAGTATTATGACTCATAAACACATATCACATTTTAGGCTGAGTCATTTTATGTAAATAACAAATGCATTATCAAATAGTCACATATGTGAATGTAGTATACAATAAAAGAAAATGAAAGAAATATGTACTATTACAAATAAAAATAAAAGTCCAAGTTTCATTCAAAAGAAATTAGTTGTAATCTGTGCAAGGGCGCGCCGGTAGCAACACACACGAAGACAATAAAAAGAAACAAGTGCGTGAATGACTCAAGTAGGTGAAAGTTTAAGAAATTTCACGCGTCTTCTACGTTTTAGTTTTAAATATGCAAAAATATTTTAAGCGAAATAAACCCTTACATTCATTTTTGTTGTTGTTGTTGTTTATTTGCGGAAGTATGCAAATACTCATAGATCCATACACACTCTAATCTCTACGCTACACATATGCTTATATACAATATATTTAGAAACACAAATGGGCCATCATGGCGTATGAGAAATGTATAGCCCACGCGTTTTACGTATTAATTTAGTCATGTGCAAAAAATCAAAAAAATGTAAAATTTAGGACAATGAAAATCAAAAGTGATTATTACTAAAATGAACTTTTCATTTCATTTCGTCTTCATTTGATTTGATTTTGTTTCATTTTTTTTTTGATTCAACATAAGGCAAGTGATAGAAAGTTTTCATTATATGTATAACCATAGTTTCTTCTTTCACTTGACCAAGTATGAATTCCAATAGTTTTTTGTTTTGTTATTTCAATTAAGTAATTTATTTGCTAATAAATATTATATAATCATAATTGTGATAAATATAAATTTATTAAAAACTAAAAACAAATTTTATCACGATTTCGTACCAGGCAGTTCGGGGGATTGTAATTAAATGTTAATCTTACCAATCCATATGTGCTACTTAAGAATTTCATTCTAAATTTTCTAATTCTGCTTCCCTTTACTTGTTTATTTCTATAGGCCATATTTAACCAAAAGCCTTTACTTACATGTAATACTAACATATCAGTGAAGTAATCGTCAAAACTATTGTTTCAAAGATGGCTCCATTTATGAAGATATATCTTTAGATGAAAATAATTATAATAATTGATATTATATATCTAAGTATGTAATATTGCAATTAAAAGCCACTTAAAATCAAAGAAACATATTTATTATAGTCTCTTTGTCAAGTAACAATGAAATGGGCTAAATAGATAGAAAAGGTTGAAACAATTATGGAAAGTTTTAACTTTAAACTAACCTAACTAGCTTTAAAAGAGAAGTAAGTTTATATAAAAAAAGGTACGTGTATCTACATATATGTTTATTGGCGGGAAACAGGTAGTGACAATGAACGGACAAAGAAATGCCTAGATTACAGCATCTGTTCAGATTTGATTTTGTAAAAGAAAATGAACAGGGAACTTAGAGAAAAAGAAAATTTTAACAACAACAATTAAATCTATCACTAATCCACTAGTCAAGGCATCACATGTTGATTCTGAAATACACTAAGTTGACGTTTGGGTTCATCTTCTTTATTTATCTTTTCTTTTTATATTTTTTTGTATGCTTTCTTTTTTTTTACTTCATAGTTGTTCTTAGATGCTTTCATTGATCTTCAAGAGCAGTAGATCTCTTTAGAACCCAATGAATGTTGATAAATGATGATAGGAAAAAGTATTGTAACTTCTGAAGTGAAATGCTAAAAGCGTTCTTTAGCTGTAAATTGTATTAATGACAAGTCTACTATCATAAGAAGCAGGCAGCATCATCATCATCACCATCATCAGTAGTAACAGTCGTTTAAAGTATCTTTATGCTCTGCATTTGTGAGAAATTCTTTCGAAGTCTTTTTTTTTTTCTTCATATATGTTTAGAATTTCTTTTGACTGTGTCTGTGTATCTTTATGAGAGAGTGAAGCCATGTGAAGTTGCGTAATACGGTCATTGACATTAACTGCTTATGACAATCATAAGAACAAATAACACAAGAACAGTTGGAATTGTTGTTTCCCCCCTTTGGAGAGACAGTTAAGTGCCAAAGTAATGACAAAAAGGTTAAAACATAGAATTTCTTTTTTAAAGTTAACAGCATCCGCAGTATCATTAAAATTATTTTAATTCATAACAAATGCCGCTTGTTGTGTTTATGTTAGCATCCATACTTTTTGCCATCCATCTATCCATTTGTCTATATGTCTTTTGGTTGCTTTGGGCCTGCTTGAGGTATATCACATAAGGGCTCTTCTTTCTCTCTATTTTTTGTTTGTATGTTGGTCACTTAATACATATTTTCTGTTAACTTTTTCGCTTTAATGCAGACTTTAATGGGCATCTTAATGTGTATCTCTGTTTGTTTGTTGAATTTCATGTTCTTTGTATGTTGCGGAAGTTATAAAAGATTATCTGTTGTTTATCTTTCAATGCTGTTAATGTTTTTTTGCATAATTAAATGACAAAAATACAAAATTCTCTCATAAACTTTTTATGAAGATGCACAAAAGTATCTTGTATTATAAGAAAGTAAATTTCAATGATTGATTTCAAAGATGTGTTTCCATTTTCATTACAAGTTCATTTTTGTTTTATACTTATAAAATGGCTTTTCAGAATAATGTTGATTTTGTTGACAACTTTTATAAGTTATTATTTTTATGTTTTTTTTTTTGTATTCATATTTGGGTCACATTCTTAAATGTTATTTGCAAATTAACACAATTTTATTTTTCTCCGTTTCTCCTTTATTGTTATTGTTGTCGTTGTTTTCTTGTCAGCTTCTGTTCACGCAATTTGAATTTATCAGTAAAAAACAGTCAAAATGATCTTTTAAATACGTTAAACGTAAAATAAGGAAACCATTCCGACTTTTGAATACTCTGTTGTGATCGTCAGTGTTTAAGCCATTTGTTGAATAATAAATAATACAAAAATCTTCTTCTACCTTCTATCTCATTTACGATATTAGGGGACATTGAGAGGATTTTAAGAATCATGTTGGTCGCATCATCTAAGTATGTTCAGAATTAAATGAAATCTAAAAGATGAGTACTACGAATACATTGGCTTATGGATTACTAAACAAAAATTTTTCTAGCATCATACATTCTGATAGAAATCCATGTTTTTTTTTTTAATAAAATACAATAAACATATGTAAACCACATAGTCAGAACTTATATCCGCTACCAACTTATCCAGCACAAACATCTTAATATAATGTGGATTCCTTGCCATGCCAAAATACTTGATAATGAACTAGCTGACTCCCGTGCTAAGCTCGACTTAACAGAACCACTGCACACAGTCAACATATTCGAAAAGGCCTGCATCATTTGTTTAGTCAAATCTCACATTCGAATGAAAGATCGAATTTCATTGGATAACGTAAGCCATCCACTACAAGCACATTAACCCAGGTGTCATTACACCAATTTATCGTACTCAATGCCATCGGAAAGCAATAAAATTATTTGTCCGCCTCCGATTCGGGTACACTGTATTTACTAATCAACGCCTACATCGTGGTCTTTACATTGATGTATGCCCTTCCTGCATAGATGTGGCAACTGTACAGCACCTGCTCTCAGGGAGCAATGCACTATAGCGCCATCCGACGCTAACCTATTTTACATTTTTTTTTAATAAATCACAAATCAGAATATGTGAAAAAAAAAAAAAACGGTGATAAGGAAGATAACTTGGAACATCTATCTATATATATATGTATATATATAAATTCGTAAACGTTATTCTGTTTGTGCAGGCTAATCTCAGAAACGGCTTAACCAATTTTTTAACTTTAATTTTTGATTAAATATTTAGTACTTTTTGCGCATTGTTACCAACTTTATGATCACTATTACTCAGCTGATGATGGAGGAAACTAACTTCCTAACTGTTACACTAATAAACCACCATGCGCACGAGATTACAATACAATGCTTCTGTCCAGTACTCATAAGAATGTATTTATAGGTTTCCAGCTTTGACAGTGTAAGGGATTTGCAAAACAGGGATTGAACGTAATACTGTGCTCAATACTATCTTTCTCTAAAACAAAAAAGGACTCTATATGGCTCCACTAAGACCGTGCGATCTATGTGTTGTTTCGCCAAAAAGTGTAACTTAATCTCTAGACAATTTTTATTAAAATAAACAAATCAAATCTCTTCATGCCCATTAATCTTTGTGAATATTTCAAACAATTACATATACTTAATATACCATTTTACTAATACTATATGCATGTACGTGGACTGGGTACAGAAAACGTGTGAACATCACTCTTAAAAAGTGGGTCAATTCCAAAGTAAATTTGCATATAATACAAGCACATCCTGCTTATACTGTACAACACTTTTCTGACAGATTAATTAAAAGGTGTTTGCTGCTTTCATATTAATAGCAAAGTACTATTACCAAAGTCAATTAAGTAATATCAATTTCTTAATTGATAGAGGCTTATTACTTACAACACATAAAGATACTTAATTACTTTACAAAAAGATTGTTTTTTTTTTTAAAGTGAAATTAAATAAGAAATTATTGTACTAATGTGACAAAATAAAATAACAAAGGAACATTTATTTAATGTGTGTGATTTTATTTTGTGTTTAAACATTTGAAGCAAAAATTAAATGTAAAAGCGAAAGCTTTATATTTTTTCTTGTTTTTTTTTTTACGGATATAAATTTCTTATTATTTACTTTAATGAAAAGTGAAAATTATAACACTCACTCACATACACACAAGCACATAGACAGACAAAAGTAACAAGAAAGTAAAAATTTCAATTTAAATTAGCCACAAACAAAAAATGAAAAAAAAAAATGAAATGATTTCAAACTGAGCGACTTCAGATGCCGGTTGAACAAAAGAATTATGCCATTTTCAGTCCAAAAATGGATAAAAAAAAATAAATGTATTATTATAAATTTTGTGAAAGAGAAAAGTGGCAGCGAAAAAGGTAATAAACAAAAGTCCAAAAGAAGAAACATTTGGTTAAGCGCATCCAGTTTTTGTTTGCTTTCTTTCACATTAATTTACGCTTCTATGGATTTCTTCTAATTTTTTTCTCTCTGATATTTTTGTGTTTTTCGGTTTTTGGCTTTACCAAAAACGATTAAGAGAAATTTTGTTGCCGCTTTCTGATTCTCGTCGTTGTTATTAATATTTTTGGTTTTTTTGTTTTGTGAGTAGTGTGTTTCAAATCAAATTATAAGCAGAACCTTGTCGGTTGGTTCACTTGCAAATGATATACTATACAATGATTGAAGCACTTGTACTTATATCTCTTCCTATGAGTTCATTAGTTCAACTTAATGCCAAGTAGCACAAACTACTATAAATAATTACAAGTATAATACATTTTCTACACATCATCAAAATGAAAAAAATTGTAAATAAGCAAGATAATTTAATTAAATTCAAACAAAAGACTTAAGACACGAACTTGAATTTTTATTTTTTTCTTAATTAAACTAAGAAATACTTATACTAGTGTTCGTTCATTTGTTTGTTTAGATATGAAGATCTGCTTTTGAAGATTAATCAATGTTGCTATATGTATCTCTGTATAAAAAATATCTATGTATAATTGTTGGTGTTGATGTTGAGTACATAATTATGGGTGTTTATTAGTCAAGCTTAACGCTTTTCGCGATCTCACACAGGAAATGCTGAATTACACCAGGGTGCTGCCTTATTTCATTATTAAATTATAAAGATTGATTACCTCTACCCAGTTTCTTTATACTTGATCATTATATGTATGTACTATGTACTGTATCACCCAGTCAACCTGTCTAAAAGCTCAACAACAATTTCTCAATTCAAAACAAATCAAAGGATCAAGAAATGCAAGCAAACAAACACAAATTATAATAATTATCATTAAATTAACTGCTACCGCCCTCTTGAAGAAAAGAAAGAAAGCTGCAACAAGAAAACCAAAGAAAAGAAAAAAAAAAATGTTGCCTACAAGACAACAACTGACAACTGCAATACACACATACACAATCACACACACATATCATACATACACTCTCGTACAAACAAACAAACAAACAAGGCTTGTATCTAAAGTGCAAATAATAAAAATAATCATGAAATGAAGGAGAGGGCGGCATGAAAATTTTTCAAAGATAATGACAAGAAACCTGTATGTGAGTTCGCTCTACAAATAACTGGCAGCATTTTACAGCAGCAACAACAGCAGCAGCATCAGTAACAGCATCATGCAGCATGCAACAAGAAATGCAAATAATATGAGGCGCGGTGCCCCCAAGTTAACTATAGTATAAGTATTCAACTTGTCTTTGGTAACTAAACTGAGCAGAACTGAACTGAACTGAATTGAACTGATCTGAAGCAATTCAAGATACAACGCACTGCTGTGTGTGTTGGTTCGTCTGAATGAAGAGTTGTGGCAAGTTGATGTTAAGTTTAGACCAAAGTCAAGTTGAAGGCATTGCGGACCAGTTTCGTTCCGATTTGAGCCAAACTTCTTAATATAAAAATTTACAGAGAAGAAAGAAGAAATAAAGTGGCAAAGGAAGCAATAACGAACGATTGATACACTTGTAGTAAGTTTGTTGTCGTTAATGTTGTTGTTGGTTGGTATTGAATTGTTGTTTGCAAGAATTTCAATAAAAAAAGCCTGAGCAAAAGTATCTGATGGTAGGCAACACAACAACATGATGAATTCGGAGGAGGAGATGAGGCAGACTATTTGATTTGGTCTTGTTTCGTTTTGGTTCAAGGCAGTTGCATTGACTTTTGTTGCTGTTGCTGGTTGATAAAATCAGCCCCAATGAATTTGTGTGTTGCCACAAGTTTAAGTTTTTGGATATTTTATCTTCAACTTTTTTGCAAAAGCAGTTACTTGCGGATACACATAGGAAACTATATATTGTAGTAGTACATATAGTATATTCCTTTAGTTAGTTGACTTATGCGACCAGGACGCTTGGTTGGTCTTTTGATCTTGAGGAAAAAATGGCATTTGGCTTGCGTGTGCCACGCTTAATTAACTTGTTTGAGCGGCTGAAGAAGAAAGTGCAGCAGTAAACGACATTTGTTCAACTAAGTTACTAAATATACAAATACACACATGCACTCATGTACACTAGCACTCATACTTAGGAATAAGGAACATAACAGAAAATACTATAACAAACACAGTTGCCACGCCGGCGTATCTCACGTATGCGTATCTTGCACTTTTATCTCTTCTTGATTTTTGGTTTTGCATTTAAGTTTTTTATTTTTATTTTAGAACTTAGTTTTTAAATTGGAAACCCGTTGCCTGATTTTTTTTTGGGTTCTTTTTTTGATGAATCTTGAACTTTTATATCTTTGTGCTTAGATAGAATCTTTGGATCATTTTCTTGTTTTCTCTCTTTTAACGTCACTGCTTATTATTTTAGGTCATTTTTGATGATGATGATGATGAAGTTTTGCTTTCTTGTTTGCCACACTATAATTATATTTATTATCTTGCTTGTTGTGTGTGTTCTGTTCTTTTTAGTCATTTATTATCTTTCTTATTAGTTGCTTTGTTTTATAATAAAAAAAAAAATAAAATATTATTATTATTATGTTTAATTTCTTTTCTTTATGAGTTTTTTAACTTTTATAATTTGTGGAATTGTTTTGTGTGTTTATTTTGTTTTAGATTTTTTGTTATTTAATTTGATTCACTTTTTTTTTTGGTATTTTAGAAATTATTGTTCATATGAGTGATCGCACAAATATGCAAATAAATTTATTTCTTTATATTTTGTAAGATTTTTATGAATAAGAAAATATATGTTGTTGTATTTACTTTTGTTTTATTTTTTTTTTTTTTGTATAAATTTTGTAGAAGAAGATTAAATTAAGTTTTTAATTGCAACACTCGAATCACTTAGAAACCCACGAAAGTATCAAAAGAGAACTGAGAGAATCAAAGAAATTTGTGTTTTTTTAAACGCGACTTGGCATTATTCGTAAGCCAAAAACTGAATAATTGGTGAAGATTATCACAACATAAAGTGAAGTGAGTTGGGTGAATTGAAAAAATGTTTAAAAAGTGATGAATAGAATAGCGAGGAACGTATGAACCGTCACAGACGCGCATACGAACTCAACTAACTAAAGTCAAAGTCATAAAACAGTGAGATTTCGCCAAAGACATCAGCAACAACACATAAGCAGCGGCAGCAGCAGCACAGTCAAAGACATCAGTAGCAGCAGCAGCAGCAGCGACGGCGACAGTAAAATAAATTATTACCAATATGTACAAGAAAGAGGAAGCAAAACTTGGATACTTTTATGTTCAATATTGTTGTTGTAATATGTTGTAGTTGGTAGTAGTAGTAGCAAAGCTAAGGCAAGCCAAAGAAACATTTTCTACTTGCGTGTGGAGCAAAACAAGTGAGCGACCATAGAAGAGTAAGATGAGCATGCGTGCAGCTAACAACGTCAGGTTTAAAGAGCGACCGACGTAAATTCTGTTTGGAGCAAGTGAATGATTGTCGTTATTAGCAGCACAGTGGAGCAGCAGCAGAGCAGAGCTGAGGCAGCAAATGCTACGCGCATAACGGTTTACATTAAGGCCAACAGCAACAACAACAACAACACGAAGTCAAGCATTCACGCAGTCACTCACTCACTCAGTCAGTCAGTTAGTCATTCAGTCATATTCAAATGAAGAAGCAGCAACACAAGTTCGTTCGTTCACTCACTAATGCTTCGTTTCAATTCATTCGGTCGGGTGATCGGTCGACTGTTGTTTGTGGGTTCGTTCATATAGTACTATAATTTTCGTTTGTTGGTTCCTGAGCTCACTCAGCTGATTGGCAACAAACTTCTGTAGTATAGTGAGCGGGCAGTGAGTCAAGGGAGTTGGGGTTAATAGCAACATCAACATCATCGCCAGCAGCAGCGCTTTCACATTAAAATTACTTCTTTTCTTTTTTTTTTTTTTTGAATGGTTTTCTTTTTATTTATATTTCGTTGATATTTTCGAAATTATGTTATTTTCTTTCGTTGCTTTTTCAAAATTTTGTATTTTTGTTTGTTTTTGGTGTTGCAAATGATTTTGGTGATGTTCTTGGGTTGTTCTTTTTGCAGTATTTATATATGTATGTTTTATATTTTGACTTCTGTATGAGATACTTAATCTTTTTATGTTTTGTGTTTTGGAAAGGTTGAAATGGCGGAAATTTGGGCGCCGAAAGGTATATTTCAGTTATAATTTATTCACGTCTTCAGGTTAACAACGGTGTTCTTTTGTTATCGCTACAGTTTGTTATTTATTTCGCTTTAATTCTCTCCTGATTTCTGATAAGAATTTGTGACAGGATGTGACAGAGTAAAAGTTTAAAGCACACATAAGAAAACAGAAGAAGAAATTAACTTGGTGGTTTTTAAGGAATATAAGATTATTTATTTGATTAATTGTGTATAGTTTTCAATTTTATTTTAATATTTAATTCACATGAATAATAAGATTTATTATACGCACATTATTTATTTGAAAGATGATTAGATCAACGCTTGTCTTAGACAAAAGAATTAAGTCATTAACATTTAGATATAATAAAAAATGATATCACAACAAAAACTTTAATTTTAGTTTAAATTCAAATGAATATGAATATGAGAAATGAAAGAAATGATTGAATTTATCAAGCGTAGTAGAATACGCGGCATTTACTGCCGGATCGAAGAATAACACGACGAACACAATACGATTTGTTTTTTTAGGTTCTTTATCCGTTTTTGAATTTAAGAGACCTTGACACTGGCAACGATCTTCACCAACTAAAACCAAACAACAAACAACAAGTTGTAGCAAGTTCTTTGGTCAATTACAGCAGCGCAGCAGTCCATAAACCAAACAAAAACATTCACAAGCACATACACACAAAATACACAGAAGCAAATGTATGATATACGTGTATGTATATGAATCTATACTCTCGCACAACTCAGCCAGACCTTCGAAGACTAATGATAGTCTATGGTATAAAAGCCACAAACCACTGAAAAAGAAATCAAACAATGAAGATACACTCACCAAGTACAAGAAGTAGATGGCAATGGAGTAGAAGAGCCACAGTCAATGTACCATCATTTAATAAATGTGGAACCTAAGAGAGAATAATCAGAGAGACAGAGAGAGAGAGAGATTTAAGAGAAAAATATCTATTCAAGTGAATCAAGAAATCCTGTTAATTAAAAAAACAAAGATAAAATTCTAAGATTCTGTAAATGAAATAAAAAAAAATGCTGAGTTTCAAAAGATACAATACTTGTTTTGGTAACGATGAGATACATAAATACACACTTTGTACTATGTACGAGTATTTATCATAATTTTCCATGTCATCATCATTTTAATTGTGCTTCTTTTCATTTTGTTGTTTCTTTCATTTCATTTTTTTACTTTACATTGTTCGTTTGCTTTTCTTTTCGTAAACAAGAAAAGCGGAAATGCTTTGATTAAAAATGCACAGCACGCGTTATATGCCGCCGATATGGGCAACATTTCGAGGTGCATGCACTTGTTAGCTCGCATGCCACAACATGTTGGCCGCTCTTAGATTATTAGTAAAATATCTCCAAGAGTATAAACTGTCGTGGTAAAAGAGTGAAAATTTGTGAGATCAAATAAGTCTTTTCTTTCTTATCTTTCTCTCTTTTAGTATTATTTCTTTAACAAAACGCATACAACATTTAATGATTGTTTGTGGAATTGTTGGTGAAAGTATGCTATATAATATAATAAAGGTTTGAGCCCAATCTAAGCTTGTTAACAAACCAACGCATTGAATTATGCTAAAGATTGGTTTATTTTAGATGATGGCAAAGCCCACTAAACCTGCAAATAAAATCTCTTATCTTTGGAGTGAATCACGAAACTAAGAATTCACTGGAGAAATGGAACTTTCCACAGTGCAACATGATACCAACAGATCATCTCAGAACTCCCATCTACTTTCCAGCCTTTTGCTATCGTTGAATGGGCACAGTCAATTGACTCACCAACATCTCCTCTACTGGAAAAGTCAACCACGCTTCCTATTGGATGATTGCAGAAAGCTAGGAAAAGACAGAATCCAACTGTTTGGATATATTATTCCTTTCAGCTTCATCAAAATTCGGTCACTCAATAATTAATTCATTTTTATAACCTTAAGTCAAAAGGCTTGTTATTAGCTGTCTTAAATTATTATATAATCTAAATTTGTTTATCTGTATATTGACTATGGTAAGTTCATTGATAAGACTATAAAAAAAAATAAAATTTTTATAGAAATGTTGTACAATAAATTTAAATATTTATTTTATTTTTAAACTTATTTAAATCAACTTAAAAAATAATTATACAATACATTAAAAATAATCGTATTAAAATTATAAAGAAATTATGATAAATTCAAGAAAAATCTAGAAAATAAATGAAATAAATATGTGATTATGTTGTAATGTGATCTATTCAATTATCGATGGTTGAATCAATGAACTCAATTCCAATAAATACTTTCCAAAAATATATGTATGTATATTCTCAACTTAAACACTAACAACCCCGAGTGGTAGAGGAATCACATGGCCAAGCAGGTGCACTCTCTAGTTACATTCAACTCAAATCGCATACTGACTGACACTGCCTCATATCATATAGTACATAGTGGCAGTCTTCATTCTGTTTAATCAGAGATCTCTGCACCATATTACGCACTATTATCGTTCGCCATAACCTTTGTGATCCACGGCACAAATTTTTGTATATTCGTGTAGACTCCTGGCAGATGCTCACGACCGCAACCAATGCCCCATGATACCAGACCTATGAGTGTCTTACGTCCTTCCAGTGTTAAAGTCAGTGGACCACCAGAATCACCTTGACATGAGTCACGGCCACCCTCTTTGTAGCCGGCACATAGAAAGACATCGTGTATCGATTCACGTCTGCCAGCGGCTCGAAACCAACGCTGACATCGATCATTAGAAATGACTTCCACATCGACCTCTTGAAGCACTGATGGCACTGTACTTTGGCCATGACGTGTACGTCCCCAGCCAGCAACTGTGGCCATCTTTCCAGTGAGTTTTGTTGCAGGTGGCGGCAGACAAACTGGAATAATATGTTGTTTATAGACGACATTACGATCTAATCGTATGAGAGCAACATCGTTCTTGAAATCAGCAGGATTATAATGTGGATGAACCTCTTTCCGTTCAATAGCGTATTCTTCGTGATTGAAACGCTCCTCCTGACCACGGACGTCCCACTCGCCGAGACGTATTTTCATATTAGAGTTGGTTGTACTGTGAATGATTGATTTGGTAGTACTTAGTTTGTTGCTTAAGTCTTTTGTTATCATATTTATACTCACGTTGCCACACAATGCGCAGCTGTAACCACCCAACGATTCGAGATAAGTGCCCCACCACAACTCAATTTGCGCGACAGGAAGCCACTTTTAATAAGAGCCACCTGCCAGGGATGCGAACCAAATCCAGTTGAATGACCACCAACAATGCGATTTGAACGTGAATAGACTTCGCCGCAACCTGGGGGTTTTTAAAAAAAATGATATACATAATTAAAAAATATGAAATTATAAAATTATTATTTAAATGTGTAGTGAGTAAAAAGAAATGTGCGACATAAGAAAAATCAACTAAAAACTACGAGAACCCATAAAAACAAAAAACAAGTGACTTTTGAAGTAATGAAATCTACAAAGTATCGTACAACCAACAATGTTCCAGATGAAATATTATAGGAGTTAATAGTACATAGTATAGTAAATTAAATAGTAGAAAAATAGAAGTAGTAGTTTTAACAGCATTTTGTAGTACCCGGTACTGGTCGAAAACTGCCGTTGTCATTGTAGTTGCTACTCCCACTCGAGGTGTACTCATCAATACCTTCGCCACCATTCAGATCGAGGACATTGCCTACAGCAAAGGGCTGGGCATTGGGCAGTAATTCATGTGGCGAACCATCAGTACCACCGTGACCATGACCATGTGATAGTGGCGGTGGTGGTGGTTCTGCATCGAAAAAACTATCCAAATGATTGGTTATGCCGCCAATTCCTAAATGATTTGTTTCATGCTCCCAACTGTTGAGACCTGGATTCGAGCTTGGTCTATGCAGATTTGTTGAAGGCTTATAAGGATTACTAGAACCACTGTAATGCGGACGTTTCGTTGAATATACTGACGATGATGATGATGACGATGAACTTATCTGATAATGTTGATTACTGGGATAATGATGTGCTGATAATGGTGGTGGCTGCGGTCGAGGAGTGTGTGTCGCTGTCGATGATGAAGATGCTGAACTGATGCCGCCGACACTGTGATGTTTGTTGGCATTGAGTGACAAATCGGGATATATGTCATGTAAGTGTATTATGTCACCTGTATGAAAATGATTTGCAATGGATTTTTGGTTTTTTTCAGTTATAGTGTTTGTCTACTACAATCTACAATACAATAGGGTCAATTGCGGTAAGTAGTAATCAAAATTAATAAAGTAAAGAGCTTCTCATTTCTTAAATGTTAAAAAGTAACTACACTATTAAACTTTATTATGTGACTATTAAGCAATCATTTATCTTAATTGCTTAGAGGAGAAATTTTTTTTAACAGCTTTATTAATAAGTAGTTAAAAAGAAAATCAAACTTCTTTGAACTCCTCCCTGCAGAGAAAGCATTATCCAACAAAAATAAGACGTCAATTAAAAAGATCACGACCAAAATAATTTTGTTATGTCATTGATGACACTTGACCAGTTTTGGATTCGTTGTCTGTCTGTAATATACGTGTAGTAAGTATTACCAGTCACTGGGCCATGTCATGCAATGACAAACTATGAGATAATAAATCTTGAACGTAACTTATAGATACACAACACAATAACAATCAACACAAGAACGCGAGACCTTCATTAGCACTTTCGTGAACGTGGTTTTCATTATGAAGTTGCTTGTCTTTTATTTTATTTCATTTCCTTTCTTTTCTTGCATGAATCTTTGGCGCAATTTGGTGACTGACGTTTTCCCACATTTTAAGTTAGATAAACAAATAAATAAAATGAAAAACACACAAAATGGTTAAAAATTATAATAAAAAGTAAAGTTTGCTGGAGTCAAAGAGACATGGAGAGGGCGAAAAATAAATCAAATCCAAAGTAAATTGTAAAACAAAGAAAATTTCACTTTTAAATGCGAAAACGTTCACCTTCATTTCGTTTAGTTTATTTCCGCGACGATGAACCACTTTATGTTGTTGCTTGGCTGCTGATGTTGTTTGTTGCTTCCTTGGGAATCTTTTTTTTTATGAATTACTTGAACTTACTCTCATTAAAATACAATACAATAAAATCATATAATACTAGAAGCATCAGTGTGCAAACATTAAAAGTTACAATAGTACTTTGATGAAAGAGAAAATCTGAAGAAAAAAAGGATAATTTCACAGTGGAAACTCTAGTTTTGGAAAAAGACCCATTCGATCTTTAGTTAATTCCTTTTCTAATACTTAGAAGAAGTTTTGTGGAAATATATATAATTTAATGCTTTTAGAGTATTTTCAATTTGAAAAAGGTATTTCGCATTGAAAATGTGACATTCTTTGGTTTGATTGATATCAATTATTATTAATTAGCTTACGTGGCCCGGCTTCGCACACAACGCCGATCGTATAAATAAAGCAAAACAAGACACAAGCTCAAGCAGGCTTGATATTCTCTACGATCATGCTTGGCTTGCTTAGGCTTGTTTTTTTCCAAAGCCTTTATAAACATCATTATGATGTTCACTGCACATCTCTGATCCCATCACACATTTTTACCACCCACATCCATCCACTTCCACCCATCGTAACAAAACTCCCATACTTGCAAGTGCAGACCATGGACTGTCTACCACTGCAACCATGTGACTCTACTTTAAGTGAGATTTGGAGGATTGTAATATTGAATTAATTGCAACTCAAACTTTAAGCCAATTTTCACAATATACAATATATTACAAACTGAAGGAATAGTTTGACAATTTGTTAAACGAAATGTTCCATCTAACCTCATTCTGACGATTTGAGAATATGAAAAAAGTGTCTACATCTTTAAGGGGACATAGTCAGTTGAAAGGTTCCAAAATGCTTTTCATTGTGAGCATTTTTTGTCGCGGTGCTTCTGATTCTGATCATTTCGACATATGAAATTTCTGTACAAAAAATGTGGGACTAATTTGTTATGTAAGTTTCTTTAAAGTATCTGAAATCATATTTAAGATGTTACAGAATATCCGGCAAACTTACTTTCGTATAAAAACTTAAATATAATTAATCATTTGTCACTTCTCATTTGGAATGAGTTTTCATAGATTTTCCTAAGGTGGTGTTGATTTTTGTATGTAAAGATGTTAATACAAGAAACGGTAACTATTATCAAAAAGAAAGCCTAAATTTTGCGCAATGTAAAGAATTATAAGTGAATAAACATAAGTAAGTTTATTCAAAGTAGAAAAATTAAAAAGAAAATGTAAAAAAATAATGAAAAAATTGACAGCTCAACTAACTGTAAGAGATTGTTGTTGCTGTTGCATGGAAAAACAACAAGCAATGACTTGCTTCTGAAATATATAAGTAGGTATATACTATCCATATGTATGTATGTAGTTATGTAGTAAGTACGAGACGAGTTGTTACATGAATTTCGTGTTATTTGAGTTTTTCAAGAATTATTTCTTATTTAATTTTAAATTAACTTTAAGTTGCTTTGTAATATTTTATTTATTTTGTTTTTTTTTTTTATTTCAAAGTGGCTTAATTAAGAAATAGATAAATAAAATAAAAATACTAGAAAATTTAACAGAGCACAACCAAAAGTATTTTTCATGTGAACATATCTTTACTGTTATTTAAGTAGTTTGATGTTTTGTTGGTGTGTTTTTGTTAATTTGATTAGAAACGAAATTGCGAAGCACTTGAAGCACTTCATTGTCCAAGAAGATACATTTGTTTGACCAAAAGTACTATCCAAAAACTGGAGCATGCAACATGTGTATATCTATTTTATATTGTATTGTAATTGCAAGTCTCAGACACACATCTGTTGCTCGAATGCAATTTTTTGTCATTTTCGAAATGTGAACTAATTTATTGCACCATTATGCCGAATTACATAACAAAAGCATTGAATGGATGGAATTGGAATTGCCTTGTTAAAATACAAAATAAAATAAAAAATACAATAAAGAAAGCAATGCAACATAAAGTTCAGCAAAAGCAGGTTAAAACAAACTTCATGCGTATCTGCAAGCTCATCAGAATAAAAAAAATACAATTCAGTTCAATAATAAAATGTGTTTGTGTGTGGTCTTAAGGAATTTCTCATTAAATACTCACTTGTATTGTTAATGGGTGCCGAATGAGCATTTTCCTCTGCGTCAAGATCTTTATCCACACAACATGACCAAATCATGCCACCGGAACAAAGATCAAGTGGTTTACCACCACCCAAAACGCACGATATCGATAGGCCACATTCAAATTTATGGCCACGAAACCGACACGATTGGGGAATCACTGAAATTAAAAAAAGGAAAATTAAAAATATTGATTTTAATTTAGAAAACAATTATATAAATATTATAATTCAATAGTGTTTGGTTTCTATGTTATATGTCTTTATACTTCTTGCCAGCATTTCCATTACTGAATTCTCGCCATAATAACCAGTGCCACTGCGTCTTGAAAGTGCATCCAAAATAAGCATATCATGCTCTTGTTGGGCTGTCGGATAGCCAAGTCCAATAGCTGTGGGCAACAAGTGAAATGCACTTAGACACACAATTGCCATTCTCAGCCAAGTATCCTTTTTAAGTGAATATCTTCGTTTGATGTTTGACATTGTACAATATCAACTATTGTTAGTGTATTTTATTTTAATGGTTTTATGAGAGGAAAAACTGGTCGAACTGAGCGCCTCCTTATAACGCGCGAGGAGCTTGCGCGGACTTTCACTTTCTACAAACAATTTACTTTCTATACTTAAGTCTCCCCTTCACTTCACTACACTTCTCTTTTCGTTTTTTCTTTTTTTGTGCTTATATTACTTATTTATTAATAAGGGGCTTCTATGGGAAATAATTATATTTAATTATCCTGATTTTGTTCACTCATAATTTGAAGTTTGAAATGCCACATTCAATTCGCTCAACTTGCTTATGAATTCATGCTTAAGGATTTCACTTTTATTTTCATTTTCATTTTAATTTTTTTTTTTTTAATAATTTTGCTTTCATTGAAGTTATGCATGCGCAACGACTTCAACAGTTTTCACGGCGCTTGGCGCACCAAAAAAGAAATTTATTTAATTTCAATCTTTTCTCGTTTTTATTTCACACACAAACATTCACACATATTGTATCTTTGAGATAAAAAAATACAAAATCATATAATAAAAAAACGATCACTTGCGCTTGCGCGACAACCGCACGTGAGGAAAAACAATTCAGAACTAAGTCAACATTTGTGGCTTAAAGTAAAACTTGGCCAAAGCCAAAGCCAAAAAGCAAAATCTTTATAAAAAATATTTTAAATGAAGCAGCGAGCAACGTCTTCATGCAGAGCACAAAAGAAAAAGAGAAATAATTTCAACAAAAGAGTTGCAAGTACCACCACAACCCCACTGGAGATGGCTCAGTTTTATTCATCTGAACTATGTTAAGTTGAATTGAGTTGGATTTTTTTTTTGGGATTCACTTTAATTTCTTGTCATTTCTTTTGTTTGTTGTTGTTGTTGTTGGTTGTTATATGTGCACAGTAGCAGTTCATCATCATGAGTTGTGAGAGAGTTAAACTGGAGTGAAGTTAAAGATTTAAGAGAGAAACTTGATAATTAGCTAAATGTTGATGGAAAATTTTTAGAGAAATTCGATTCCAACTTTTTGATGAGAAATAATATGATGTTTTTTTAATACAATATTAATTGATGGGATTTTGAAATTTGGTTTGGATCTGTGATATACAACTTTGGTGAACTGCATCCAATGCTTATTTGGTAAATAAAAAGAAAATTATCTGCAGGGCTAGAGGGATCATGTCAATCACTTTGTAATCAACCTGCTGGGTAACAGTAGACAAAAGCGTTGCCGGAAAAAGGCATTACTCTCTGGAGTCAATGAGTCCCAATCACAAAGGATTTACAATAGTATCCAATCATTCATTAATTGTAGATGATAAATTACAATTATAAACATTTGAATTAAAATGTTGCTGAAACATGTTGACAGCAACATTGCACTCAGCGAGTTTTAACTAAATATGATGTCTTATGATATTTTAAACTTTTTTACTTTTGAAAATATTTTGTTGCAATAAAGTTGTTAATTTTTATTGCTATTTTGGTTGCACACGGATCATGCAACAAAACGGAAAATCAAAAGTGCACCAACTGAAATAACTGTTGTTGACACTTGAAAGCAACAACAACAATTTCAATTGTATCAGTGGCAGAAGCAGAAGCAGCAACACCACAGCTGTCAAACTACAATAATAAGTATGTGTATTGTAAGTAGCTGTTATTGTGGTTATGTGTGTGTAGTGATGTGTAATTGTTGTTAGTACAATAAGTAGTTGGTGCCACAGACTTGATTTGAGCAATTTGATTTTCCTTGTTGCCATTAATATGCGTGCAACTTTTCTTATTGCCGCCATTGTTGTTATTGTTACTATATATTATTGTTGTATTTTTTTGTTACATTTTTTGTTGCTGCTACTGTCACTTTTGATAGCAATTGGCTTTTATTTTTTGTTGTTTGCAAGTATTTCATGTTTTCATGTTGCATGCCATTGAACTTGTTCAACAATATACACTATTTCTTTCACATACAATACAATAGTAAGTATCTCTATCCGCTGTTGCAAGATCATATTTATTATTTTTAGTACAAGTGCAAACATGTGAATGCGGCAATTTTTTCATTTATTTATGTGTTGAGTAATGTTTTTCTTTCATTTTTTTTTTGTTGTGTGAAATAAATGAAAAATTCGATGGGCACTTTCTTTAGCATCATACATAATTAGTTTATCTTAAGTAAAGTGCTCGATATCAATAGTGTTTCTGTATTTGAATCTGTAATTAGCTGCCCCGCCCTTATTGGATTCGTTTAATTGGTCTGTTGGTTGTTTAGTTATGCTTGGCTCGGACATGGATTTATTGCATTGTGTTTTGTACCCTAGAAACTCGCATGATGTTATAAACTTTTCATGACGTTTGAAGATGTGTTTACCAATGATAAGCAAGGTAAGAGGAATCTAATGGGTCAGCATCTCAGCAAAATTAACATCGGCTGATAAGTTCTAGCTCAGTGTATTTTCTAGATTTTATCTCTTCCAAATTATATGTTTTCCCAAGGTCTTCAAAGTAGGCATTTGTTTCAGTGATCACCTCATTCGATCCAAATCTCTTTCCGGTGAGCTTGTTTTGTAGGTCTACGAACAGATATAAGTCACTGGGGGTCACATTTGGAGAATCCAATGGGTGCGGAAGCAATGTGGAGAGTAATTCGTGCAATTTTCAAACGATCCAGTTGGGCACTATAGCAATTGCTTCTGACTGTCTTGCCTTTTTCAAGGTAGTCGATAAGCAAAATTCCGTTCGCATCCCAAAATATGGAAGCCATAATCTTGCTAGCATTCTGTTGTGCTTTTGGCCGCTTTGGGCGAGGTTCACCGGCTGCTGTCCACTCAGCTGGTCCAAGGATTATCCATTATTGCATATCTAGGCAAATGGTTTTTTTTATTTCGCTGAAACATCTCCACACAGCGCTCGGAGTCATAGTTGTTGTTTTTGGTCAACTGTTAATATACACGGCACCCAATTTTCTCATGGACGGATCTTCTTTCAAAATAATGCCAACACGTTCACGTGCATATCTTTAGAGTGTCAGCTTTCTCCTGCAACTTCACTTTGCGGTTTGCCAAAACGATTTTGTGGAATTTTTTGATATATTCCGGAATAACTACCTCTTTAGGGCGACCAGAACGCAGCGCATCATCGTCGTTTCTACGATCACGTTTAAATTAAGCAAACCAGTCAATAATGGACGATTTTCCTAGTGCAGAGTCCGGATAACACTTATCAAGCCATGCTTTTATTTTAATGGTATTTTTTCTCATCAAAAAGCTATTTTTAAACAACACACCATTGTTTTGAAAATAAGAAAAGTTGCTTCACTAAAACATCTGTAGATTTTCAAGAAATTGCCAGATTTTCGTGAAAAATTTAGAGCCAAAATATTAATTCATACATAGCTCTCAGAAGTTTCCTCATTACTGGAATAGTAGATGGTCCCCAAAATATTCACTTACAAAGCATTAGAATCATTTCATTCGATGTTTCACATAAGCTTTAAAAATTAGTTGTTGTGTGGAAACCTTCACATTTTTTTTTTATTTTTTTTTTGGTAATGTTTACCCATGTTTAATATAATGTTTTCACATAGAAACCTAAACTTAGCACATGAATTTTCCTATTAAAATTTCTAGTCTCAATTATCTAAAATCAATTGCTTTTTATAAATCCTGCAAGGATTTTCTAAAACATGGTAC
Organism: Amiota communis; assembly: GCA_037043315.1. Taxonomy (NCBI): domain Eukaryota; kingdom Metazoa; phylum Arthropoda; class Insecta; order Diptera; family Drosophilidae; genus Amiota; species Amiota communis. Next base: position 1,465,771 of record JBAMAV010001386.1, on the reverse strand, counting down.
GAGAAATTATTAAAGAAATGTTACAGCATACCAAGTTTCCAGTTTCAAATAAATGTTTGGGAAGGAGAGGCAGAGCAACGACAAGTATTGTATGTATAATAAGTAAATTAATATCATTTGGAAAATTATTCAATTATTGAGTTAGGAACTCCTAAACTCATAAAAGAGTTGCAAAAATTCGAAATTTGCATACTATTAAGATTCAAGTTTTAAATTGGAAAAAAAAAAACATAAAATAAAAATTAATTTTATCTTGTTTCTACAATACAATATTTGAATGTGAGAAGTATAGTTGGTAAGTACCATATTTGATAGTTGGTGTGACGGAAGTAATTGGACTTTGTGCTTCTTGTTTTTCATTTCTTTCGAAAGTCTTAAATTTGTGGAAAGACAAAAGAAGTCTTAATGGGTTACATTTGTATAATTTCATTTGTTTTATTTTAATTAAATGCAAAATATTCAGAATTTCTACAAAACATTTACCCACTTTCGCTGGTTTCACTCAAAAATAAAAAAAACTTAACATTTCGTTGTACTTCATTTAAGTTAATTATTTATATAATTAATTTAAATTACTATTAATTAACAATAAACTAAAACCAACACTTTCTATTGTAATTCATTGGAATTTTCTGTACTGGTTGATTAAATCATTTTTCTCATGTTTATTGTTTTTTTTTTTTTATTAAAGTTATCCAATCGAACTTGACATAATAATGAAATCACAAAAAAATTATTGAAGATCAAGGTTGTCTATTTGATATGTAAATTATATAATGAACTAGTTTTAATTCATTATGATTATTCATTTTATAAGTTAAATGGTTACAAATCTTTTCCACACTTACAAATAATAGCAAACGACTTAAGCTAGGGAAATGAATACTTACAATCTAAATCATCGAAGAATTTCGCCTCCTTTGGTAAATCCTTTTTAATGGCTTCTTTTAAATCTGATTTAATTACATCATTATAAACCGCATTATAACTTGTAGCTGAACTCAAATTGGTGAGCAAAATTACCGAATAAATAATGAGAAATAAGAAATGCATTGAAATCGCGCGCGAGTTTTGCATGACATTGAATGTTGTTGTCGTTGTTGTTAGCATGGGCATGGGAAACATGTTGCAATACTTTCGATTTCGTTTTCAGTTTCAAACTGTTGTTGGTAAAAATAATACAGAGAGAGATAGAAAAAGAGACAGAGAGAGAGTCAGGCACTTAAAGTAAAATATACAATTGGAAGGCACTGAGTTTTTGCAATGTTTCTCGTTTGTTAAGTTGCTTTTTAACTGATTAACATAATTAAATTGTTGTCTTTTGTACGAGTATTTATTGTTTACACATTTAGTTCACCGACACTGTCACAACTTATTTATTATAGCATGTATCTATATGCGATATTCACATAGATACTTTGCACACTTGTATGTTTGCATGCTTGAAGTGATTGAATAATCGACGAAGACGTGTGCCTGTTGTTGCTGCTTCTTGAAAACGTCGTTTATTGAAATAAAATATTCACAATTAACAACAGCAAATGTATGGAAATAAACAAAAATAACCGGGTGCGTGGTTTATTTCTTTTATTTATTTATATAAAATATTTATGTTATCAATTAATTTTCCTTTACATAAATTTTTGCACTCCAACTATGATAAACATTTATTTATTTTTATATTTAGAGCGGCTTCTTTTTTGGGTTTTTGTTTCGTTCACTTGATGTTGTGAATGTGCAAAGTGCACCCGAGCTTCCGAATAAAACGAAATCGAAACCGAAAGCATATATATCTTGTATATTGTATCTTTTGGCTTTGCGTACGATCGAACAGTTTGCGGTAACGTCGAAATACTTAATAAAACAACGGCTGACAAATTCAAAATCAAAAAGCCATAAACACTCAACACTGCTAAACTCATATACACACAGATACAATACACACACACACACGGACAGTATTGAGTAATACATAGTAAGCTTTGTAAGAGTGTAAGTCTGATCATATAGTATGAGTATAAATCCATAGTCATGGACAGCATTTGTAAGCCTCACTGACTCCATCGCGACACACAAATACTGTAAACAGATAGATGGACAGACGACAAGTAGGCAGGTAGACAGATAAACAAAGAGACATACATTAAAACGTATGGTTGAATAAACGTATGAATGAAATCGAAAGTGAAATGTTTATGTCAGTATTAGTATGTATATACATAAGGGTATGTGTATGGAGAGTCAAAATTGAGCTATGTAAGTATATGATGAGATTGAGACAGGTTGGTTGAAGTTAAAGCTTGTCAAGATGAACCACGTTAATGGGATGATGGTGTTGGTGAGTGATTTAAAGCGAAATAAAGAAATTGCATATTGTGACAAATGCTCATTGTATCTGTCATATTAAACACCTGAAAAATGCACAATCATTCAACACAAATTCACGTAAATACCCACTCGCACACACACATATATAATATGCATGGAAGCTTTTTTCAAAAGAGGAAGACTTCCATGCTGCAGTAAGATTTTTGTTTTTATTTCGGCTAACAAATGACTTAAGCAACGAACTTGTATTTGTATATCCAGCATATTAGAGTGTGCAGGTATAATCACTGTGCCTTAAATACTTTTTTACGTATATGAGGAAATGATCAACATGGTGAGGAAAATTAATTAAGTAAGGTCCTTTGACTTATCATATGCCTGCCATACACTCAGTTTTTGAACTATCGGGTCACAGACGAGTATGCGACTGATATGCATTAGAATTTTCTAATTACTGGAAGAGGCAGCCCTCAAACAAAATTATATATTTTACTTTTTGTTTCAATTTACAAATAATTTGAATTCACTCACAGTTCACTCAAAATTGTGTTAGTGAAAATATTTAAATATTCATTTATTTATTTTCATGCTCATATACTTAGTTTTATTTATAATCATTTTACATTAATCATAACAAATGCATTTATTATTTGTTAGTGAAAAACACATGAAAATTGATATTTGTAAAACAAATTGTTTACTGCAACAGGAAAAACCAGCAACTGCATCGCATAAAGTAAATTGGAAAAAAGAAAAATTATAGAAACATATTTTCTCATGCGTAACTTCATTCACTTTTGCTTTTTCAATTTTTCTTTTGTTGAGGTTTTTTGCTATTTAAGATTTCTTTATTAACAAATTAATAATAATACAAATCGAAATTGAATTGATTGAATTGTGATTAGTGCTTGATTGTGTGGGCGTCACAAGTTCATTGCTTTGCTTAAGTTTTATACAATATACCATAATTAATTTTTTCCAATAGAAAATCATGTTTTTAATAATACAATATTACTTCATAAATAACAGATAATTTTGATGATAATAAATAAATAATTTGGCATAATACTATATTTGTGTTTTCCTAAGGTCAGGTATTGTAAAAGGTCATCATGTGTTGTGTGAGTCACATGATTGTGACAATGGCCGAAATCTCTTACAAATAAAACTAGTTCAATATTCAATAAATTTGTAAATAAATTAAAGTTGAATCATCCGTCCCTATTTTAAGGCAAACCTATAAGAGATTTATTTGACTATTGCTCTGAAAGGCATAAAGATTTTTGATGAATTTAAAGCAAGGCTGACAAAATGCAAATCAACAACTTGAAATATGTTAAAACAAATAAAACATCGAATTTAATGCATTATTTATTATTTCGGAGAATTTAGTGAGATTAACAACTGTGCCAAAAGTTTTTCTAAAGCCTGAATTAATATATTGATATTTAATCGGAAATTCAAATGTCCAGCATCCTATAAGGTAGCAATTGTGTTAGGAATAACAGACAACTAATACTTCTCAAACCTCAGATTTGCCAGTGCCAGCTAATTGGAAACACTTTGAATTGTAAATAATAGAATTTGCTTAGTAGAACATCTTTAACTGCTCTAAAACGATGTTATTCAATGCCCTTGGCCCTTTTCAAAAGTATGGCTCAACAGAAAACGGTCCGTATAAAAACAGACCTCGTAAAACTTCAGAATACACGGATCGACCGAATATAAGCAAGTCAAATTATGATCCTCGTTTGAGTGCTGCAGACATCCCGCGAGAGAAACTGGATCACATCGGTATAAACATCTCAAAAAAAAAAGTTGCACGGCATTTGATTGAGGCTCGCATTCGTCCATGGAGGCAAGGAACCATTGGTAACAGTCAACGAAAGAAAACGACGCGTACAATTAACAAAGACACATGTCGATTGGTCTTTCAATAGATGGAAGTATGTGTTTTGGAGTGACAAAACGAAGACAAATTGGTTGGGCGCAGATGATGAAAGATATGTTAGCCGTCCAAAAGGAGCAGAGATTGACCCTAGGTACTAGTCAACTGTGGTCAGGCATGGCGGAGGCTGGGGATGTTATTCTTGGAATGGAGTTAGTTCAATACACCGTATTGAAGGAAATCTTACCAAGGAGAAATATGTCGACATTTTGCGTGAAGTGTTACTGCCTAGGGCAGATGAAAATATGCCAGTCATTTGGACTTATCAGCACAACAATGACCCAATTCATACTGCAGGCCTAACAACACATTTATTAGAACAAAATTCAGTCACCGTTCTTGATTAGCCGTCGTCCAGTCCAGACCTCAATCCCATCAAACATTTATGAAACTACATTAAAAAAGTCATTGCTGGACAGAACAAAACAAATTTGAATATGTGGTTTGAAAAAGTGAAATAATAAAAATAATACAATGTAATACAAAGGTCCCAGCACCAACGGCGATGTAGCGCTGTGTTAAAGCGGAAGGGCTTTCCCACATATTATTGACACTTCATCAACATCAATATTTCATTCTTTAGATTTAGGTCGAAGGTTGCAGGTAGTTTCACAAGAAGACCAAAAGTAATATGTATTCAAATAAATTAATTTGCAAAGATAATAAGTAACTTTTATACAATTTCGTTCAATAATTTTAGCAAATAATATATGTTAAATGTGCAATCTCAGATATCCACTCAATGTGTCATCAACAAAAGATTTAACCAACGAACTGTAAACTATAATTGACAAGTGAGAGAAAGAAAATTACCCGAAAGTTCACCGTAACAATACAATATATTATAACAAAACAATTTACTGAAGCATATGATGTGAATGAAACTGACATAATTTTTATTTTCTTGTTATTTTTCGATTTGTTTTGTTTGTTTCTTTTTTATATTGTTAACAGTTAACAAATATATTACAGTTGATATCTGAGTGAGTGACAATGCTAAATAATATTTATATACAATATATACTTATATATAAAACCACTTGAACTGAAAAAGAAGAAGTGCACTACGTAATAAAATTCAAGTAAAATGATTGCAAAATTGTTGTTTACTTTTGACTTTGTCAAGAAAGAAAGAAAGAAATACAACAGACTCGGCGGCACAAGTCAGATTTTTGTGTAACAACTTAATGTGTAATGTGTTTAAATTATTATGATACATATTTCTTATCCATATACTACGTATGAACCTTAAGTAGTAGATTTTATTTTGTGTCATATGAATAAGTTGAAACAAGGTGATTGTGCCATTTAACCAATTTCCATAGTTGGCAACATTAAAGCGGCCAAAATAATGAAGTAAAGACTAAATGAAAATGAATGACATAACAAAGCAAGGCAAAGCTAAGCAAAAGTGTTAAATGTCTTAAGCTATGGCATTTCTTGGACACCATAAATGGTTTTACCATTTGCTTTTATGTTTTGCTTATAATTTATGTATCTGATTTGTAGTGTGACATCGGTGCGGGTGTTGAAAGAAATTCAATAAAGAAGTGCGTACTTATTATCATTAGTGTGTTCATTTCTTAGACTTTATTCGAATTGACTATTTGGTAATCTTTGCCTGTCAATTTGTAATGTTTCTGCCAAATGCCAAATTGGCTTATGCCAAATGTGGGACAACTTAAGACATGTCAAGGTCAATAGTAAAAGTTTCTGTTGAGATTTTTTCAATTTTTGATTATTTATTATTGTATAATTTTTATAAATTGTAACTAAAACTAAATGATTGCACAGAGAATTTTTTATTGTATTACAAGTATTTGATAATGAGAGTGATGAGTTAATGGCCTTACAAACGACATAGTACTACATTCATCATTAACACCTTAATGAGATGAACGATTTTTGACTGCAAATCGTTGAACTACAATAATAATGGTAGTGATGTTTTACAATTAAAAATATAGTAAAAATAATCATAATCAATTAATTTAATCAATTTATCTAATGTTGTGCATTGCGAGCAACTATTTCTTGGATCCATTTGACAGTTTTTTGTACATTATGATAAATACCCGGTTGATGATCAATGCCGCAACCGAAGCCAGCACTGGTAATGCCCACAAGTACAAAACGACCATGATCTTTGATGACGAGGGGACCACCAGAGTCACCTGTTGGTGAAATAAATAAACAATATTTCTGTAAAATCTCAATGAAATTGAAAACAAAGCCTAAAAGTATGCAGGAAACAAAAGACTTAAGCAACAAACTTGGAAAATTTCAAATCTTATTTGTCAGCTTTTATTAAATAAATATTATCAGTGACTCCTCTTCAAGAAGCGGTAGATATGTATCTTTCTTCTGTTAGGATGTCATTTAAATACTTCTTAACCATATTAATTTGAATTCCTACCTAAACATGCATCTTGATGTCCATCCGAATGACCTGCACAGAACATTTCACTATAGAGCTCAACATTTATCTGTTTGCTCTCATGCCAACGTAAACACTCCAATGTAGCTGAATAGTAGAAGAAACCATTATGTTATTTTTATTGAAATAATTAAAGGATACTCACTTATGATCGGTACACTGGCCACTTGCAACATATTTGTGCCAGCTTGACCTAAGTTTGCTTCAGTTTTACCCCAGCCCGCTATCAAACCTTTGCGTCCAATCAAGCGTATGGGATACTGTGGCAGACATATAGGTAATATGTGCTCACTATAAATAAAGTTATTCTGATAAAGATGATTCTCCTCTTAGATGTCACTTACCTGAAACCTGTAGGCTTAGCTAACTTGAGTAATGCCAGATCAAAGCGATCGGGTTGTGTCATGCGAAAATTAAAACGTGGATGTATGATCTTTTGCAGTATACTATGTTTTTCTACCGGCAGTGGTTCGTGTGTATCGCCAATGTTTTGGGTGTCCAGTTCGCCCAGATAGACTGTAATCTGCTGCAGATGAGCTTGTTGTATGCAATGCGCTGCTGTGGCAACAATATTTGCTGAAATTAATACACCTCCGCATTGATATTCGGCTATGCGAATGTGAGCCTGCCAAGGATATTCGGCAAATTGTGCCGGCCGACCACCAATTATACGCTTTTGCAATGTATTTTGATAAGTATACGGTATACCACATTCTGGCTTTAATTTTGCAATCAATGAATTAATATCACATATATACATATAGAGATAGACTTTAACATACCAAAGCAAATAGCTCATTGTCATCGCGACGACGCAACATCACACGCTTTGGTAGAGCGTTCACCTTAAGCTTATTGTACTCAGTCAATGCACCACCAACAAGATTCTCCAGTGATGATGCTACTTTCTGCTCAACAACACAACATGAGAAAAGCCATTTATTGGTACCACAACCCTTGGCATGTTTTCCACCTTGTAGCCAACAGGAAAAGGACAATTTACATGGCCAAACTCCACTCTGATGGACACATTCCGAAGGCACACCCAACAATGTGTTCAGTATGCCTTAAATTGAAATAATTTTATAAAATTTCCTAAAAAATATTTGCATTGCCTTTGACTTACTGGCATTCACAGTGCTGCTCAATGAGCTGATTTGAAGACCTGTGATGAATAATACGAAAAACCTGCATAGTTGTTGCATTGTTAAATGCCATCCATCAACTTTATATGAAGATGATGATGTCTTCACAGAAGATTCACAGATTTAGTTTTATTTTAAATTAATATGACAAAAATACACACACGCATACATTTAAAGCATTGTGTTACACTTTGATGCACTCTGAAAATATATGTAACGACAGTGGTAAATAATCAGATACAGATACATCATTCCCATTTTTAAAATTTAATAGAGATGTTTAAAATGCTAAAACATATTGTATACTGTTGTGTAGGTAAGTATTATTTTGTTGTTAAATCATCACAAACAAATGGTTGACGTGATAATGAAAGCATAAAATTTGTTTCTTTTTATTGTTATTATTTTTGTTTATTCACTTCTTCACTTTTTTCACAATTTTCTTTCTTCGAATGCTTTTCTTTCAATTGAAATGTCACTTGATCACAAGTCTTTTACAATATGTTAAGTATTTTACATCTTATAATGTGAATGGTATCATCATTTCGTTGTAATATTTGTAACAAAATTATAAGAGACACCATTAACATATTATTTATACAATCGAATAAATCATTCTTAGGAAAATTTAGACATTATGGTGTGTTTCAGTCTGAATTTCTTACTTGATGTGGTTTGAAGTGTAATCCTTATACATGATGATTGAGTAAATCGAATTTATAAACTATCATAAAGCTTGTGTCATCGAAACATTCTTTAAGACTATTAGAATCCCGATAATTCGAGATTTCAAGAGCATTTTTTACTTATTACAGAGACTTTCGATTTATCAAGATTTCGATTTCTCGAATTTATATATTTTAGTTGTTGTTCAGATATTGTTTTACTTTCTAAGAACTTCCATAATAAATTCTTTCTTCTGTAGAATTGAAGTGATTGTTGATGGAGCGATTTCGAATAGTTTCGCACCTTCAATTGATTTGCTCCACTATCAATTGCTGAAATTATGTTTTGTTTTTGAGAAATTGACTATAGTTTAATACTTTAAATGAAATGGAAGAAAAAGTACAACGTAAAGGAGGCATGAATTACGAAGAATTAAGAGGTTTTACAATGAACTAGATACCCGGGCAGACGTTGCCCTGCCTTTCCTTCCCAAACATTTACAGGATACAGATTGGTTAGCTGTAACATTTCCATGTCTCGTCAAATGTTTTAGAAAATCTTCTTTATTCGTTAAAATTTAGCTATCTCACTCGCACACCTTGTTAATTTCGATTTTTAATTGAATTGCAAATAAAAATTCTGAATTAACGAGGAGACCAAAATGTATGAAATTTTTACAAATTAAAGAAGTCTCTTTAGACCAGCAGTTTGTTACGAATTATTGAGATTTTCAACTTATCGGGGTACGAATTAGCGGTCTTCGACGAATAACACAGCAATCTTTTATGCATTATAATGCGCCTTTCAATTTCCACAACTGCACAAAAGAATTTGTATTAAATATCTTTAATATACATACAAGTATTCAGAAGATATGAAGATTAAATGATAATAGATAGTCGTCATCAAAGATTATTCAATTGATTTTAAAATTACCTCTTAATTTTATATGCTTTAATTTTGATTTAATATTTAACTCTTTTATCAAAAAGAACTTTCTTATGCATATATGGTAATCATGTTGAAATTTCCTCTGCTTAGATAAAGTGACTTCGTATGAGGGTTGATTATATGAAAGTATTCATTTCATTCATGCTTATATACTCAGTATGAGTGAAAGGTATGTAAACTTCGTTAGAGCCACAATTAATATTACTTTATTTCAGTTTTACTTTGTTTTTATTGTTGTTCCACTTTTCACATTGTTACTCTTATTAGAGCGAACACCTTTTTACTTGGGTGTGGGGCGCTAAGTATCTTGTAAATCTACTCATACTCATTTCTTTTTTTCTTAAAGATCTGTAAAAACTTTCAATTGTCATTTAAGCTACACTAAAAGAAATTATACACCAATAGATTTAATATGATATTTTAATAAGATTTTTTATGAATTTGATAGAAACCATCCGATCTATCTATCGAAATATTTATATAAACTAAAAGATCCACTCACATAACGTCCTTGAGAATGAAAACAATTAAATAAAATTCAAGCAATAAGTTGATTGAACTTTGTTCAAATATTATAAACAAGAAATGCAACTATCACACACACAAGCACACACACACACATACACGTATTCACTTTTCGTTTTTTTTTTTAGTATTTATCTTTGTTGCTAATTTGATGTCGGCTTCGGTCAGCTGTGCTCATTTTCACTTTAGCGCGCCATCATTTCCTTGGAATGAAGTGGATTGGATTGGGCACATTCAGTCTAACCAAAATGGGTTAGAAGCACACACAAAAATGTTACGCACAAGAAGAAATTGTTAGCAATCACAATAGAATAATAATAATAACAGAAGAAAAATTAATTCAATTCATCTTCATTCGTATGAGATGATGATGTTGATTAATTCTTCCTGTTGTTGGCTTCATTTTTTTACACAATTATTAGGTATGCGTTGTCCCATTATTGTTAGAGTTTTGACCCAGTTTCCTCTTAACAGACGAGTATATTTCTTCTTCCATTCATTTGATTTGAAATTCTACTCAAGAAAATAAAGGCACACATACCACAGAATGCTTCTTTATTCATATTATTTATTATTTTATTATGTCTTTTTATTCTTTCATTCAAAAATTTCAAACTTTAAGAGGATTTTCCATGCCGTTTTACAGTTAAACTTTTCACTAGAGAATATCATATATCGAATAAAGTTTCATTTGACTTTGTTTCTTATTGTGGTTGTGGTTCCCGGACTCTGAGTTAAATATAAATGGTCATAAGCCGAGTGAGTTATTTCAAATCGATTCAATTCTAGCACAACTTCAGTCGATTCTCATATACTCAGATGATCATTTTCTTCAATATATTGAAAATACAATAATAAAAATTGAGAGACCGCACATATGACAGAAGACAACCGCACGCGTCGAATGCTAGAATCAAACTGTTGTGGCTGTTAAAGATTTGGTGCTCAGTTCAGCTTAGTTCTTTCATCGTCATCATCATCATCATCATCGTATTCGTCGTCATCATAAGTGGCAAAGTGGCAAAGAATGCGCGGCGCCATTAGCGTTCAGTCACAGTACAGTGGGTAATGGTTGAGTGTGGCAAAGTGACGTGTGTTAAAGAAGAAGTGCGACAGGTGGCTAAGCGCAGCATCAAAGCAACTATCTGTAAGTCTAAGTTTGAGTGTGTATTTGTGTATCTATGTATCTGTGATGATTGTGTCGGTTACTTCTTTATTGTTTAGTTCATTGTATTATAAATCTGTTGGCTCTCAGTAATGGGCCGAAGCTTGTTACTTTTGTTCACAAATTATTACGAAATATCATAAACACTGCACAGCATTGTGGATTGTGGAATTGTGGCATGAATGCATGCAATTCTTTGTCTCACCCATGAGGAAATGTTTCCCAAGTCTTTGTGTTAATCAGTTTATGCGACATAATTTCAATGAGACTGCGTTTCAAGTCAACAAACTATATACATGCAGCATGAATGCTTGCGGCATAAATGTGTTTGCGTTACAAACTACACGCGCCATCATCATCTTCGTCTTCGACTTTATCTTCACCATCATAATCTTTTATTATCAATGTTGGCCGTTGCCGTTCGCTCTAATTGTAAGCAGCTTATAAAATTTTATAACGTTCTTAGTTGACTTTCTAAATCAATTCTTTTTATTTGCCATATTAACCTTTAAAAATATTTGAATATAATTTCGAATTAATTTATTTTGATTAAAAAATGATTTTCATTAACAGAAAATTGTGCCAAGTTTGGAAATTATGTTTTTTAAGAAAAGTGTAGAAGGGCTGCTACACTAGCATTTAATTAATTAGACTATTAATTTGACTTTAAACATGTCACTAAAATCAATTCGCTCGCAAACATGCTAACATAAAAAACTGCAGACTTTAATCCTATTGATTAAGCATAAAATTTATTAGATTGACATAAACTTGCATTTAATGTATATTATTTATTTATTTATTATATTATCATTTTATAACATTACACTTTATGGAAAAATAGGGGAGAACCTTAAAATATAACTTCGCATATTTATTGAGATTTTAATTATTAATCATGCATTATCTATTTACCAAGATTGTTATTGTTATTGTATTGTGCTATTGTTATTACAGTTAGATAACATGTTTACCGATCATCGTTTGTTAAGTTTTGCATTTACTTTACTTTAATTGCTGATGATGTCATCATCTACTGTTATTATTGTTATTTATTTATGCTGCGCCTATTCACTGATAAGACACTATTTATTGTTTACTTGAAATATACATATCTCACTACTGATAGACTATGCAGTTGCTTTTTAATAATAACTATTGAAAATATTGTACTACTTAGCATACACAAGAAACAAAACACGAAAGATAATACAAATAAGAAAAACAGAGTTGCAAACCACTTAAAAAATCGATATGGTTCGTTTCAGTGGTTCGAACCACTTAGACGAAACTTGTAAAGGTGCAAGAACCGGTTCATGGATACCTCTAAACCGTGGGTCGGTTCGTGTTCGAATGGTTCAATATTTTTGCACTAAGTGTCTATATTATCATATTCATGAAAATTATTATTTCAAGAAACATTTGATGATTCAATATTCAAATTAAATAAAAGAATGTCTTTAAAAACGTATTCATCAACATTTTTAGATTTATCGTAAGAATTTTTAGCATTAACCGAACCGAACCATTTTTTGCATTGGTTTTCGTTTTGGTTCTGTGTTTTTAAAATAATATTGTTTTGGTTCAGAACCGATTTGCAACCCTGAAGAAGAAAAGAAAAACCTTCAACTGAAATTTAAACAAATTATTTTGAATTATTGAGACACTTGTATACCATAAGTAACAATAGAAGAGTGGGTACTAATTAGCATGACAAGATGGATGAATCTAGCACTAGTTATATGTTTTTGGAACCTATAAAAGCTGAAAATCTACACAATGTGTAATATTATTTTGATCAGAACATAGATCTCTCCTTCTGACCTTCTCAATTGATAGATTGTAATATATTTGGGACTATAGTCATATTTTTGTAGTTGACTTAAGATTAGATTAAATTAGAGAAGATTGGGACCTAGTGGAACTTTATAATTACAGATGTGTATGCTTTAAGAATAAGAAAACTCTCTCAATTGGTTTTAATTTTGATGCATCGCTCTGTCAGACCAATTGAATTGCTGAGCGACGTCGCTCATTTAGGGATAGAACAATACCAATATAGTATCGATTCTTTTATCCGTTACTGTTTCGGTCGTAATGTATCAATAGTTGCTCGGCATCGACTGAAAATTATCAATATTTACTCGTAACCGTCGATTGTTCGTAAAATTAAAGAAATACATTTTATTTTAACTAAAATGTGTAATGTGTAAAATAAAAAACAAATTGAATAACCTTTTTAAGAATTTAAGAAAAAATCAATTTTTGAGGCACTCCCTACAATAATAATAATACGTGTTTTCCCGTCAAACGATTTTTTGCTGCAGTAACCGTCGCGATAGCCTTTGGAAAACAACCTCCCACAATGTTCAAATACATTCGAGCATGTTTATATAAGCCGAGCAAAACGGGCTTCTTCTAATGGGCTGGCTTTTAATGCGTAGATAGGATTACAGAGGCACATTGAAACTTGACAATATACAAAGCAATTATGATTACCGATACAAGTATTTTTAACCAATACCTGCTTGGTACTCGGTTCCAAACTATCGATGCTAAAAGTACATGGAATCGAAACAAAAGTATCGATGAGCATTCGTATTTACTCGTATCGATCTATTCCTACGCTGAGTCGCTAATCGCTCAATGCGTCGCCCTAGATTTGGAAGATGTGATAATACTGTCACAGTGGCATATCAAACACCTTTCTTCATTATATTGTTTACATCAGTCATTTTAACTAATTTGCATTTAACTTCCAATCAATGAACTCCCTTCATTTGTATTATTATGAATTGTGTTTTCGAATTTTCTTTTTTAAACTAATTTTCACCAACAAATAGAAGAATTTAATTTCTAACAGAGAAAGAGTTGGCCATATTTTTTTCAAATTTATTTTGTTTTGTTGGAATTATAGTAACCTTTGCTTTAAATTATTTTGTTATAAAATCTGGAATTTGAACACGAGAACATTAGACATTCCTAAAAAAAAAAACAGAAAAAAACATATTAATTTTTTGTTTGAATTTGAAGTTCAACACATTTTTGGAGTGCAATCTTCGAATGCGTTACTTTAATACAATACATTAAAAAACTATGCTAGTAGAACGCCAATCTCGCGCAACGAATTTAATCTGCTCAGCATAATATAAATTTATAGTGAATGGTAAGTAAGTTATTGTATTAAAAAAGAAAAAAAAAATGGTACCAACTCCGACCGGAACTTCAATGACGACATCTGTTGCACCGGCACGGACAACTTCAACTTTCATGGCGGCACTGTCATCCATATCGTATGTGCAATGCAAAAATATGCAATACAATGCCATCATAATTGGCTGGTTGGGTGTGATCATATCATCCTCTGTTCTGATGACCACACTGATGTCGATGCAATGGCAGCCCGAATTCGAACAACTGATCAAAGATATCTTTCTGAAGGATATCTCTCAATCGCAACAAGAAATTTTAACCAACTGTAAGTTTTATACATTGTACGTAAGGGCTATATCTATCTGTAGTATGATACCATCTTCCCAATTATTGTAGTTTTGACAGGATTCAATACCATTTTATATGTGCTTTCGTTGATTAATATTATTGTCAGTCTTTTGTTAATCATTGGTATCACACGGGTAAGTGATCATAACTCGATAACTTGAGAATCTTTTCCTTATCAATCCCACTTTATTTGTAGGAGTGCAGTTCTCTAATATATCCATGGTTACTAGTTCACGGCGTGATGTTCGGTGTAGGCATATATGTAGCCATCTTCTATTTGGCAGCTGGCTTTTCCATTGATTTATCTCGTTTTATACTTTGCTTACTTATCTTTACCTTAGTAATGGGTTTGTATGCTTGCGACGGTAATCTTCTGGATTCTGTATACACTAACCTATGATTTACTTCCAGTGCTTTTCTACAAGACTTACCAAGAAGTCTTTTCCCTGTTCAAGGTCATGGAAAGCCAGACACGTGGCAAAAACATTAATTTCAATGATGTGGAACGTGCCTATCAACCAATAACCACCTATCCAGCTTTATACATGCCTCAGATGTAATGCTAAAAAGTTACAAGTTATGAAAGTTCAAAGAAGTCGAATTATGACGAAATTAATATAATTTATTTACACAAAAAGGAGTTCATAAATATTTTACAATTACATAACAGCACATATGACTAAATTACGCGTAAGTTTATTTTTAATGTATCGCATTATATCGATCGATCGTATGTGTCTAGATACATATTACATATAGTACGATTATATTTATATAAAGAACTTAAAATGTATTGTGTACTTGGGCAGCCCGCGCGAGCTGTACTAATTTGTTTATAAATAAAAGATACGTAAACGAAGATTAATAAAAGCCACAACAAGTGTTTGAAATGAACTATTTACAAAACTTTTTAGCGCAGAAATGTGTCTTAACATAATAGATACATAGATAGATAGATAGATAGATACGAGAATATAGTTAATAAATAAGTCTGCTCTTATCTAGAGCTAAGAATGTAGTTGTAGTAGATACAATGAATGAAAAATAATTTGCATTAGATATTCTGCGTCAGACCGACAACATAGGAAATCCAATCTACTGTGTAAGGGACACGATGATAGATGCCGGGTTGACCACGCGAGGCGCATGAATAGCCCGCAGAAACCACACCTAAAACGAGTTTAGGGGAAATAAATATCAATGATTTGAATGAATGAAGTGTTGTAGTTACTTTAGTTCTTACCAATCAGATACCAGCGTCCATTCTTTTCATGCATCAGTGGACCACCTGAGTCACCCTGGCACGAATCCTTGCCACCATTTCTATAGCCGGCACACATCATTTCCGGATAAATTACCACATTGATGCCGTTTTGACGATGCCAACGTTCACATATACGATTTTCAATTACTGGCACATCCACAGCCTGCAGGGTTTTCGGACGCAAGCGTGAACCAGGATTTAATGCACCCCAGCCAGCCGCCCAGCCAAACTTGCCCAGGAAATCCTCATTCTTTTCGGGCAAACAAACCGGTGCTGGAAATAGAAAATGAAATGAAAGAAAGTGGTTAAGAAAAACTCATAATTATGAAAAGAAAATTTCGATTACTCACCGATATGTGGCATGAAGTGCACTGTGCGCTCCAGAGTCAATACTGAGACATCGAAACGATCTGCTTGAGGTGTAAACTTGAAGTATGGATGAACATCGATACGACGCACACCAAAGGTGTAAGCGGGCAATGGTTCAACTGCCGAATTGATTACATAATCACCAAGTGTAACGTGCACCTGACGTGGAGTAGCGCGTGCCACACAGTGACCGGCTGTAACGACATGGCGACGCGAGATCAATGAGCCACCACATCTGAATACACACAACAGAAATAAAGTTAATAACAATTTTTAGAGGAAGTCAATAACAAAAACAACAACACAACAACAAAAAATTCAATATAAACTATTGTAAGCAAGGCGAATGCTCAAAACATTTCATAGTACAATATGTACTCGTATACGCAACGTTTGCAAAACCTGAAGCGACGACACAAGGTATGTAGTTTACATCATTGAACGTGTCGAATTCGCTATCGGCAAATTTGTGTACAATGAATACAATACTATTGTTATATAAGAGTATGATTTGGCAGGCAAACTTACCTCGACGATCCAATGCGAATGTAGGCCTGCCAAGGGAATGAACCAAAGCCCGCATCATCACCGCCTACAATGCGGCGTTGTGCGGTTTGTTTGGCCAACGAAATACCACAACCTGCAAAATTGATAAATCAATCAATGTGTCAATCAATGATCAATTTTATGTCGAAAATAAAATCAATTGTTAAACAAAAAAAAAAAAAATTAAAAAAATTTGTTACAAAAAAAATGCAATCAAGAAATTAGTAAAGAGAATAAATCAACAGTAACAGCATCAGCAAAAGCGGCAAAGCAACAAATTACAAAAGAACATGAACAAATTTCATACAAAACATAATCAAGGAAAAAGTTAAGCAGGCAATGAAATATCGTATTGTATTGTACTATATGATTGAAAAAATAAATAAAAAACTAAACAAAAAAATGTAATATGAAATTATAAGAAATAAAAATTTCAATTGGAAAAAATATTTAACAAAAATAAAAAAAATAATAAATTATAATAATAAATTTAAATAAAATATAATAAAATAAAAGAATATAAAATAACATAAAATAAAATCAAATAAAATAAAATAAATATATAATAAAATAAAAATAAAAATAAATCAAATCAAATAAATAAAAATAAATATAAATAAAATAAAATGGCTTATGATTTTAACAAAATTAATAAAATAAATTCAATAAATTGAATAATCATAATGTTATCAAAACAATTAAATAAGCAAAAAATATTTAAATGATTCAAATGAAAAACTAAACAACACAATAATAAAAAAAAATGATACAAAATGAATGATTTAAACAAAACAAAAAAAAAAAAAAAATAGCTAAATTAATATTGTGTATATGTAGTAAGTAAAGATGAAAGATGAAACCACAACACAGTCTGGCAACACTGTCAATCTAAACGGTCTTCCGCAACCTCTTCAGTACGATTTTACATTCAATATTGGGGTATCAGATTGCTTTTCAAGATGTGGTTAAACTTTCTATCGATATCATCACAACTTATCTATCTATCTAACATAATCTATTGATTTATTTTTCTTTCAATTTTTCTATTTTCATGTCGTTCGGTCTATCTCTCTTTATTGAACTTTAAGTTTCTCAGTTACAAGAAGTATATATTATTGTAAGCCGTTTTTGAAATTTATCATCTATTTTCAAATATGGATTTTATAATCAAACTAAACTGTAGAGATGCTACATGAGTGAGAATGTGAGTCTCATAGTTTACACATATAGTATACTATATGCATTGAATATATTTGTATTAGTATATGGTTTAAGGAAAAATAATTATCTCATAATTAAATTGTAATAAAAACATGCGCATGCAGAGTAACTAATTATTGTACATACAAGTGAGTGGATTGTAAATATAATTTTAATATATCTTGAAAGTGTATAATATATTTTAACAAATTTAAGTAAAAGTGAATTGCATTTGACGCAACCCTTTCGTCAAGCACCTATGAATTGTAATTGTAATTTTTTTGATTTTTTTTTACTAATTATAAGATTATGTATAAATTAAGAGTACATAATTTGTAAGTACTCACTAATAAAGGGAGATATTGTTGTGCAAAACTACAAACTACAAAATAAAGAAATTAAGCTAGAAAGGAAAAGATACAAAACGAATCAAAACAAAACAAAACAAAATATTATGCATGCAAATTAAAACAAAATTGTTTTTATGTTTCATTTAATTCACTTTCTATTCAAGTGTTTTAAGTGCTTAGTGTACCATACTATGTAGCTTTGATTTATATAATATTAATAATAGTTTAACAAAAGATATATACTACAGTAGATAGTGTGTGAGATCATATGAAGGAGACTAAGTTTAACCACAAGCCCTGCAGCATGCCACCCATTGGTAAGGACCAAGCCCAACAAGTCATGCCCTTCTAAGCGATACTAAGACAATGCAATCCACAGGCAAATTTGTGTCCATGTTTTGTTTGATTGTTTTTTGTTTGTTTGTTTGTTTTTTGGTTTGGCTCAACTCACTGGCATCATTGTGCACTGGTCCGAAATTCTTTTGCGGAAGATCAGTCAGATCAATTGTGTTGACGCCCTTGCCACTGCCGACATATTCCGAGGTGCGTAAATTCGCGGATTTAGCAGTGCGATGGCAACAGCCCCGAAGTAATCCATCACAGGTCCCCTGTATAAGGCCACCGGTAAGCCAACAGCCAAGAAAGAATTCACAAGTGCCGCCACGATGTTGACATTCCAGTTCGGTGTTGATGTCGACTGTCGGTGGGGGATTGTTTGGATTGGTATGAAATAATGTTTGTTTGTTGTATGTTTTTTGTTTGTTTGATTGATTGATTGATTGATTGAATGTTTATTGTTGTATGCAAGTGATATAGATAGTAAATGAGCGAGCTACTGAACATAATTAGCGAGCGAAAGATAGAATTATTGAGCAATTAGCAATTAGTGCTTGAGAGTCCATGTTAGCTAGGATAAAGCGCCAAACTGGGAGGATCAAAAGAAGCCGGACGCAATTGCTAACAAAACCACAATGCATATTGGGGATGGTATCAAGGGAAGCACAGCGTGTGCATACAAGCCAAGTAGCAAATAACAAATGATCAAAAGTAAGGAAAGAACTAATACAAAATTTAATTAAAAAAGTTTGTGTACCTTTCTCTTTAAAAGTGTTAGCTGACTGTGCGGTGCCTGTTGTATCCGGGGAGCTATCCAAATCCTGTAGACTATATTCATTACGTACATCTTGGATGGAAGCCAATTCATTGATGCCAAAATTTTGATCTCTAAAAAAGGAATAATGGATAACCATAATCAGTATTTGTATATTAGTATAATAACCCACCTGAATGCTAGATTGTCACTGAAGTAGACGCCTGTGCCTGAAGATCCAGTGGGTCCGGTAGTGCCAATATTGTCATTCGTTGGAAAAACTACCCGTGGACTACGAGATGATTTGTATGGAAAGTAACGACTCTTGCGTGATCCTTGTTGATACTCACTGGGACCAACATATTCGTTAAAGTTCTTTTGTGGTCCGAATTGATTACGCACCGGTGGGCCTGTACGAAATTCTGTTTCACCAAAGTAAATACCGCGTTGTGGTCTTTGCGGCAATGCTGTGATGGGTCCATTAATATCACCGAACTTTGTCACCTCATCGCGATAGATTTTACCAGAAGCTACAGCAGAGTTAAGCGTATGCGGTTTGGTATTGGTTGCCAATCCAGGGAACTCAAAACCATGCGAAATGGGGGTGGCTTCGCTATCAAAAACTAACTGCCTTGTGTGTCGTGTGTCAGTTTCATATTGTGTGGGACTGATCTCACTCTCACTGTACGCTTGTTCGAAGGCTGTCGTTTCACCAAAAATGGGACTGTCTTCACGATAGGCCTGTGGATAGAAGGGATTCGAAGGTTTCAGACTGTAGCTGGGAAATTGAAAGCCAACACGTCGACTGGTATTCTCCTCTTCATCTGCTGCAGCGGCAGTTGGTGATAATACATCACTGCGTTCGGTACGATCTCGAACTAACTCCTCACCGAATTCTTGTGCTACGGCAGCTACACCATCTGCTGGTGGTCCCAGCTGACCGAGAGACACATTGCGATTGGGTCGTAATGGCAGCTGCGTCTGACCGCCTGCATCCTGTTGCAGTGGTATATAAACATAGTTGCGCTGGCGTCCCGTACGCGTAATATTCTCTGGTGTCGTTGGCACCAATTGCTTTGGTATCGTTATTAGATCACCGCCCGCAGGCAATTCAATCGATGGGGCTGGCACAATCTCTACATTGGCATCGGCTCGCCTTTGGGCATGCGACGTTGCACTGGTTGCCGCTACAAAAACACCATTATCACGAGACTGACGCGCTGTGCGATAGGAACCAAATGATTGCACGATTGTGCCATCGGCACGCTGACGCACATCCTTAAAACTAATGTCGTCCTTTTTGCTGAAGGTCTGATAGGGCGCATATAGATTACGCGCCGTACGCTCCACCGAAGCAGTGGAAGCAGGCAGTGAAGAAGCCGTTGACGTTAGCCATGGTGGCAGCTGATGACCTGTTAATAACGCAGTGGATACTGTTGTCGCCGAAGGATTCTCATAGGCGAGCGTATGCAGCGTGAGTACAAGTACAATTAGTATCGTGAATGTGAGCATTTGACGCCATCTGTTTGGCACTAACATTTTACATTGAACGCAAAGTCGTTACTGAGACGCGTTACTGGCCAAATGATGTATCGATCAATGATGATGTTGGTGATGATGATGTTGATCTTGAGGTGGTCAACTAAAGATCAATGTCGGCGTGTGTCGCGTGCGTTTCAGTGAACTGATATAATTGACTGATCCCAATTAAGGTGCGGCACGTTTCGCGTTAAAACTTGAAACTTCCTGCTTGGTATTTTGCGTAGTTATCTTGTCTTATGTTTCGTTTCAGTTTGGATTGTGTGTATCTTAGTTGATTTTGTCGAATGGGTGATTGTTGGTGAGCGGAGTGAATGGGTGAGTCGAGTGACTAAGCAAACGTTTGATTGGCGCTTGAACTTGTGCCGCCAAATGTTGAATCAACAAACAAAAAACGACAAAAAATTGCAATGTTGATGTTGCTTTTGATTACTTGCTGGTGATGATGATGGAGATCTTTTTCAGCTGCGTGCCTCGTGCTCATGCGCGCGTTGTTTGTTAACGCAGTTCGTTGCTCTTAGTCGTTGCAGTTGTTGGGATTTTCCGGCGCGTTGCAATCGCACTCTACTACACTGCAATGCACTGCACTGCACTGATTCGATTCAATTCAATTCGATTCGATTTGTACCTGCCGCAGATATCTCGTGTGGCGGGTTTTCTTACTTTCAATTGCTGCCTGCGCAAGTTAAATATTTCAAGTTAAGGAACTCCTCAGCAGCTCTGCTCAGCTCGGCTCAACTCAGTTGTTAGTTCAGTTCAATTCGATTCAATTCAGTCCGGCTCAACTTAGCTTAGCTCAGTACGGCTTAGCTTAGTTTAGCTTGGCTTGGTTTGGCTTGGCTCAACTTGATTCGATTTGACTTGCAGTTAGTTTGCGGTTATTGGACTCCTTTGCTTAGTTTGAGTTGGAGTTGGTATTGGTATTGGTGTTGTTTATGTTTTGGTCCAATGGCAATTATGGCAATTGCTGTTGACGCTTTAGCAGCAACGTTTCGTGTTGTTGCATGCTTCACATTAAACGTTTTACTTGGCAGCACATAAAGCGCTGTATCTTTTCCCCTTCTATCTTTCTCCTTATATCTTCCTATTGTATCTTACTATCTTTTTTTTTCTTTTATTAGTTATTGTTGTTGGTATTTATTGCGTAGCTTTCGGGTGAGTGGCGCCTCGATATGTT
Organism: Amiota communis; assembly: GCA_037043315.1. Classification (NCBI taxonomy): domain Eukaryota; kingdom Metazoa; phylum Arthropoda; class Insecta; order Diptera; family Drosophilidae; genus Amiota; species Amiota communis. The sequence continues at coordinate 1,443,570 of JBAMAV010001386.1, read as the reverse complement.
GTTGCTTTAAATATTGTTAAAGCAATTACCTTCTTCGTTGTTGTTGTTTCTGTTGCTATTTATGCTGTTGGTTTTATTATAGCTGCAAGTTTCGAACATCGTCAACATTGCCAACACAACAACAACAAAAACCAGCAACTTTTGCCACAAATTACTTCCTTAATTGCCTGCAAAAGATAAAAATCCAAAACAAACGTGTTTTTAAACATTAAAATTTTATTTTCTTGATTATTTCCAAAAGAAAAAATCATTTCTCATCATCTTATGGTTAAAAATAAACTAAAATAATTGATTTTCAAATCAAATTGCATATTAGAAATAATTAAATATAATTCTGAACATAAAAAAATAATAAATATTTAAATTAAAGAATTTTCCACAATTTCTTTACATTTATTATGAATAAGCATTGGAATGAGTTTGGCATTTTTTAAATTGCATTTCATGTTGTTTACCTAATCCTCCTCATTAGAAATCCAATACTTTCTTATCATATTACAATCCATACCCATACATACTAAGATGTAATACAAAATGTGCAATTAAATAACTCATGCGAGTATATTTGATCAAATCAGATTTATTACGCCTGACAGCTGATCTATCCTAACATTTGGTGTCATTTACATTTATTATACTAAGATTGGATACGCGTATATATTTAAATCTTGTGGAATTTCTATGCGCATTAAATGAACATTAAACCCAACAAATTAATTATAAATCCAGTCAATTCATGCTTCACAACAACAACATCAACAACAACATCAGTAACAACAGCAACAACAAAAAAAAAACCAACCATAAAAGTCAGCAATAATAACCAGTAACAGTAGCAACAGCAAGAGTAACAGTTGCTGTGGCAGATGCAATGGCAACATGACCACGAAAATTGTTAATAAGAAAACAAATAGTATAAAAACGCGTCTCTGCAATATTTCCTCAGTCACTGCGCAGCAGCAGCAACAACAGCAGTAAAACTGGAAAAATGCATAAAATTCATTTCCAGTAGTAAGCAAAAGTAGTAAGTATGTAGTTAGTTAGTGAATGAGTGGACTTAAAGAGATTTAAACAAAAGGAGCAGAGCACAACAAAAGTGCCTAACAAAATTTTATTGCATTTTCAATCTTCAAACTTTTCTTACTTGTTTGTTGCGAAGTTTCGGTTTTTAATGTTAACGTTAGAAGGAAATGAATTAGTGAAGCGAATAACACAAACTTCCACTATGATATTGATATATAGATACACACACACACACACACACACACACACACACACACACACAGACACTCGTCATACTTTGGTATAAGTAAGTATTTGTTCGATCTTTAAAAGTAAGAGTTTCGCATGCGCAGTTAATGTTGATGATGTTGCAGCAGCAGCTGCTTCTCCTAAGTCAGCGTCCAGTTTCACTTTCATTTTGAGTTCAAGCACCACAAGCTCATGTTGTTGTTGTTGTTGTTACTGTATCTGTTGTTGTTGTTATTTTGTATGTTGTGTTGTAATGCCAAAACGAATCGTAAAGAGCCATAAAAGCGCAATACAAAATAATAATAATGAAAAAAAGTCACAAAATAATGAAAATTTAATAAACTCTGTTGCTTCCTGTGCGGGGGTGTCATCTAAGTATTGTAAATATACTTATATCTGTAGAAAAACATAAAAAAGTATCTTCTTGTCTTCATCATTCGCTGCTCTTGGCAAACTTGATACTTTGAACTTGACTTGTACAGATTTCCCAATTTAAAGTCGTGGTTTGTTAATAGAGAAAATGAAAAACAAATAAGAAAACTTTAAGACGATGACGTAAATTGTTTGAATCACGAAGCAGGAAACAATTGGTTTGCTATTTAAAGATGGTGGTGACAGAAAAGATGATAAGGAAGTCGGAAACTTCCTTTTGCCATTGAAAATTTCACGTAACATTTTTATAAAACAAAATCATGATAAATCTTTAAGTTAGGGAGGGGGCATACATGAAATGTTGTTCCGTAATTGTGGAGTTTCTTTGAAAATAAATAAAAATAATTGTTCAAAAAAATAATAAAAATAAATTAAAATTATTAAAAACGAGTTTTCAAAGTGGAGGCAACTCTGTCATTCATCAGTCATCAGAGACTGTCCACCTCAAAGCTCAGTTTTGATTGACAACTGACATACACCATGTACTATGTAGATGTATTATGTACATACTCGCATAGATGCAAGCAAACAATTAGTGTTGTTGTGATGTTTTAAAGAGAAAAATAAGAAATATTATTTTTACAGTTTGTTTTTTTTTAAGAAAAAATTACATAAAATCATATTTTAATGCAGTTAAACCATTTCACTTGACATCAGTCATCAACAGCTGCACATTGTTGTTCGAATCTTTAATGTATCTTTTGTTGTTGTTGCTGCTGCTGCTTCATAGATACATGTGAATATATTTAAGTTGTTGTTTTGACGACCTTGAGTGAAGGACGCCGGAAACTTGCTTTCTTGCTTTCTTTCTCTTTACTGATTCATTCATTTGTTCATTTCTTTTATTTTTATTTTAACACTCTTCTCCTCTTCCATATTATTGTATGCATTTTTCACTTGATGCATGTGCATATTTTGTATATTTTTATTGTTGTTAGTTTGTAAAGTTTATTTGTTTTAATTAACAATAAACTGAGATATTTTTTCGGTTTATTTTTTTTTCTGTAATATTAACGACACAAAATATAATAAAAACCCTTTTCGTCTTGCATTTGGTATCTTTGTAACTTGTGACTACTTTTTGTTAGTGAAAGTTTACATCTTCTGTATTGTTGTTGTTGTAATTGTCAAACTTAAGCAGCTTAATTTTGTCTTTTATTATTATTGTTATTTTTATTTCATTTTATGTGCAACACAAATTTGTTGCAAACAATGCGTGGCAAAGGAACGAACAAACGAACGAACGCTCTTTGTTTTGCCATAATTGACTTAAATGCATTTCAAATGAGTTGCATACTACATACAGATAAATACATAGATAGATAGCTGTACTGAAGATATATTATACTCAAAACTCACACACAGCTCACTATTAAAAGCTCATAGCTCATTGTGCCATTTCGCAAAAGACATTCATAATTCAGGTGAATTTTCCATTTTATAGTCATTCAGTCATTGTGATATATCACAGCATTAAAATAAACTTAAAAAGTTGATGTATACAAACAATGAAAAATCATGAAACATAAATCACGCAGCACATCAGTAAATTTATACAAATTTACTGTGGTAACACACAGTCATTAAAAAAAGAAGAAAATCTTTTATATCGGTAATATTTACTATATGTTAATGTGATTGCAGCACCCTATAAATGGGGAATAAATAAGTTTCTTTTTTAAGGTGAAAATGTTTTTAAAAAGGGGACACATGTCAGAATCTGACGCTCTTTCAGAAGTGTAACAAAAACATGTCGCCAATATTTTTAATATATCTCGTGACTCAAAAGCCGTAGCGCCAAGTAAGTTTTATATTCTGGTAATGGGGGAAGCGATAATGGCTGTAGCAGGAATTTTGTCAAGGCGTGGTTATGTGATCAAGGGGGAGGGGACGAAAGTAAATTTTGTAAAATCCACCGGAATAGTTGGAAATCAGTACGTTTTGTATTAAAATCTGACTAAAGACAAAAGCAAAAATTTTTGTTGTGCGTTCGCTGCTAGAAGTAGTAATACGTTCATATGCTAGTGTGTTAAGCGCTGGCTCGTAATACAAAACAGAAGAAAGAGTGAGTTCAACGCCAATCCGGAGTTGGAATTTTTATTTTTTTTTTAATAAATGTTGAATAAATGCATAAAAGTACCTACTGATGACACACAGTACGTGGATATACACGTACTAATAACGGTAGAACAGAACAAAATTCAAAGCATGTATACTCTGTGTATGCTATGATTCTCTGGGATCTATGGTGTATATACAAATATTATGAAATTATATAGACTGCACAAGTTGCACACAAAGTGCGTTCTCATTTTCTTTTTATTTCATATTTTACAACAACAACAAATTGTGTGTAATCTTGTGATACATAACAAAAAACGTTTTCACGCAAAAATAATAAAGGTAGTGTAGCGATACTACCTGTCTCGATGTTTTTTATTAAACTAAAGGGTTTTCCAGTAAGAGGTGTTATTTTGAAGAGCCCGCTATTTCGGTAGATTTCACTTTTGAAGCTGTCATTTGACAAGTAGAAACTACGCCATTAATAAAAAGGGAACGATACATGCTTCTACAATGCATTGAAATTTTTATTATAATTCACTATAAAAATGGTGAAAATTTGGCAGAGACGGTTCGTAAAACTAAAACATTTTTGGGTCGTCGTGAAGCACCTTGTTGGACAGCAATACAGAAATTGGTGAAAAAATTCGAGCTGTTGGGACAAGTTAGTGATGTGAAGAATAAAACTCGTGCACGTCGCTCAAGAACAACTGAGAATATTGCTGCTGTAACCCAAAGTGTTAAGGAAAACACAGGTTTGTCCATTCCTCATCGTTCTTTGGAACTGGGCATTCTACAAACGCCATTACACCGTACTTGGGTCTTAAGGCTTATAAAGTTCAGTTAACACAAGAACTCAAGCCGGCCGATCATCAACAATGTCGTGTCATTGCTGATTGGGTCCTTGAAATGCATAGAAATGATGATGATGAAAAATCATCTTGACTGATGAAACCCATTTCTACCTCGGTGGCTACGTGAACAAGCAAAATATACACTTATTCTGTTGCTTCTCTTTGAGACTTACTTTATATGATGAACATGATGGGAGAAGAGACTATGTACAAAATGTCAACTTAAATCTCATAAACGGAACTACTCATTCGAAGAGAAAAATGTGTTCTTAATAGGTGTAAAAGAAAGTACCCTATTGTTGGAGATTAGTTGTTAGTTGAGTTGTCTTGCCACATTCGCCATGTAGCCCCAAAAGACTTTCATTCATTTCACTCTATACAAAACTCCATAAATGCTTCTTTATGAAGTTGAGGGTTGATGAAAAATCGAGGAGAAAAGTACAAATATATCACTAATTAATATTACATACTATATGAAATCTCTTTTAACTTAACAACCTAATAAGTAAATACTCATAGTTTTTAATGTAATCATTGGCTTATTGAATGGTATGTTAAGTTCTTTCTCTCGTCTTTTGTTTGCTTGCTCTTAGTATATAATATACAATAAAAATCACTAACGAAACAGAAACCAAAGAGTGCAGTGTGCGTGTGTCTATTTAATATTAAAAAAAAACACTTACATTGTGTTATCGTTTAGCACATTCACGTAGTGTTTTGAACTAACAGTGATTATTTTTCAACTTAATCAGTGGTAACAACATTAAATCTATTGTATTAAGATTTAAGTATCTACTACACAATCAAACGCATACAAAATGCAAATAAATTTGCATTAAGTGTGTGCGACAAACAATGGAAATATAAATAAAAAAAAAAGTTTCAGTTTCAGAAAATTCCACTAATGATCAAATGTTTGAGACAATGAAGATGATTTTCCTTTTCAATGTAAAAAGCAAAGAAGAAACCAATAAGAAATTTGAAGATGTCTTTTGTTTCAATTGTTGTTACTGTGCTTTGATATTGCAATAGTCATTATTGTTGTAGTTGAGAATTGCATTTGATTCAAACCAAAAAATCAAACAATTTGTGCAATTTATGTAGATTTCATTTGCATTATTGTTGTCTGTTGACCAAAAAAACGAAAGGGCTAACGAATTTGGCATTTACTTATTTCCAAAGTGGGTCAAATGTTGTCAGCGATTGCAATAAACAATTGGCATTGACTATTTATTGTAAGTTACGAAAAAATAAAAATAAATAAAAGTAAAAGAAAAACCCCAATAATTTAGTTGGTCTTAAGAAATTTATGTGTTTATTGAACTCATGTAGACTTTTCAATTTTCAAAACAAAAAACCACAAACACAAACACAAATTGATGTCATGCCATTGGCACATTTTGTTACAAAAGTAAAAATATACAAAACAATAATAAACAAAATGACTATAATCTGCAATGCAGGTCAATGAAATTACAATATATGGTATATTACTTCCGCACAAATATTATAAAAGCAAACGTGTCTCATTGTGTATCTACAATATTAGAGTGAGTACTAGATAAAAGTATGTTGGCGTCCTCAATAAATGTGTATGCATTCAAAACTATTGAGTAAGGTAAGTGATAGTGTTTGTGATGATGATGATGATGATGATGAAGATGGAATAAGTCACACCATTAAACATCAAACAAAATATGGTATAAAACATGAGCATAAACATAAACAATTTTGCTTTGGTTAAACAAACATCTTGATGGGTATTTCATTCATTTGATTAGCATTCGAGGCATGTCTAGTTTGTTTGCGCAATTGTTACGAACGTGTTAAGTCAACATAAATAGTATAGTATATGGTAATAGGTAATAGGGAAAAAGTAAAGCAAAAGATAGTATAAAAAGTGTTAAGAAGCACAAGCAAATTACACTCACACACATTACCATATTGTGTATGCATGTATGTCTATGTATTCATAATAGTTATGCAATTAGCGCCACAAGGCGTATGCTTTATAATAATAAGTATAATATGCCATAAGTATATAAATGTGTATTCATTCATTATTATTATAAAAAAACATATTATTATTTTATTTTCTAGCTCTTTTCCATTTTATTTAGTAATTGATAAACTGAATTACAAAAATGATAATATAAAAATCATTCAAATTACAAGGAAAACCAGAATTTGCTTTCATTAAAAATTGTGGAAAATTATGCAAACAAAATTGTTTCATAAAACAAAAAAAAAAACTTAAGTAACTTAAGTAACGAACTTGCATCATCAAGCTAACAAGCATGGCAAGCTGATGAAACTAAAACCAAAACCAAATTCAAACCCAAATCAATTTCAAGAAGTAATTAGGCGCTTACTCAAACAATCCCAAATTAATCCAAAAACAAAACAGTAGCTAAATGAGCTATAAATCAGTTGTTGTTGGTCCCCTTAACCCTTCAGCTTTGTCTTTATCTGTGCACTCTTGACGTCAGATATAATCGACCTGACGCCAGACGTCAGTCGTAATATCAATTAACAACCCAACAAAAACAAGTTAAAATTCATGCATAATCGATTGATTGAGTAAATAAATAAATATTAAGAAATCATTTATACATATTTTTTTTTTATTTTTCCAAAAATTTTTTTATCTTTCTTCGGTCTTTCTTTTTTGCTTTTTACATAATCACCCCAAATGAAATGAAATAAAGGAAAAACAAAAGAAGGTAAAAGAAGTTACTAAGTATAAATAACTGGTTATGTTAATAAGAAGCAATGCTCCATAAAAACAAAGAGAGAGAAAAATGTGTACAGAAAAAACAAAAAAACAAAAAAAATTGTGTCAGATTAACAATAAAAGTCATTAAAACAGAAACAGAAAACCAAAGACCAAAGACCAAAGCAGTTAATAAGCAGACAAAGAGTGGGACGATGTAGCCATTGAAATCCATTGCCACGGTCACAATTTCGCTGAACTTGTTTCCTTTTCTTTTTGGTTTTCTTTACCCCTTTCTTTCTTAAGTACAAATTTGGGTTTATTATATGATAGATGCCCCCATAAGGGTTTGAAACTGAACCGGATTTTGGTTTGATGGTTTAGCAAGCATAAATTAAGTCATTATATTTTCATCTTAATTCAATTCAAACTTGCATTTTACTACATCGAAGGAAAGTTCTCGAGTTTGTGTTTTAAGTCTTTTGTTACAAAACAAAACAAAAAAAAAAATGATGAAAAATGTTTCCAAAAATAAAATAAAAATAAAATGCTCTAAATAAAGTTAAGAAAAAATATATACTTGTATAATATTTGTGTAAGAAAGAAAGAGCGATCGTTGTCAGAGAGACAAGAAAAGATACGAGAAACCCAAACGAACCGAACTGAAAAACAAAAATGAAATAAGTTTCTCCAGTTATGCAATAAAAGTAAAGCCCTCGCACACACACAACAACTTGGAATACAATAACTTGTAAGGCATTCAAAAAGATGTTACCAAAAAGTCATAGTCATCGCCATCGCCATCATCATCACAATTTTGTTTTGTATTTGTTGTTGTTGATTATAATGAAGTTCATGACGCACTCGACACTCGGACAGACAAACTCAATGATTGCATTGATAATGATGAACCATGGATAACAGCTTGGAAAAAAGTTGCCAAATCTTTATGGCTTTTGTTATTTCTGTTATCGACATCATCATCATCATCACTGCATTTATTGCTCAAATTGAGGTTAAATTATCGAAGCTTTACCAGTTCCGCTTTAAGTAAGTATATTTTTATTTTATTTTTATGTTATTTTGCCCTTTTTTCGTACGCACTTTTATTATAATTTCTTCACTTTTTTGCATTTACCATCATCATTTTGTTTGACATACTTTATTTTTTTTTTTTGTTTGAATTTTTGTAAGTTTTTGTTTAATTTTTATTTTTATTATATAATTTTAACTTTAATATTTATTAATATATAAATAACTCACTGCCTATCTGCCTGCTTATGCCAGTGTCTTTGCCTTGTTTAGACAACTAAATTGTGTATTTTTTCTTTTTTTTGTTTATTATTTCTATTATGATTATTGTTGTTTTATAATAGTTTTTTTAGTTTTGTTGAAATTTCAAATGATTTAATAAATTGTTGGTTATTGTTATTAATTGTGAAATATGTCTATGAATGCTTTAATGAGAATAATTTATTACTGTATGTTTTTATGTTGAAATTTTATTGCATGTTAAACAAATGACCAAAGGCACGCATTCACTCAGGCGATGCGTATAATGCCTTCAATCTGGACACATCAAAAACTTATTTAGGCATATAAGTTAATAATGCAAAATATATCAAATATAAATAAAAAAACAAACAACAGTAAAAAGCCTTTTTTAAATGAAAAAATATCAAGCTGTATAGTATTTACAAAATTGTATTTTTACTTATATTGATTAATATAAGTAAAAAAATTTTTAGCTTCCTGACAAAGTTATTGAATATTTTATACTAATTCTGGAGGTTAGATATTTTGTGTTTTTTATATAAATTTAACACAATTCTCAATTAAATTTAAATTATTAAAATATTTAGAAAAGTTGCACGTTATCCTCGCCATTTGTTTGAAGAGTTTTTATTATTATAAGATCAATTGAAATCAAAATAAAAATTAATTAAAGATATAGAGATGCACAAAGAAAGGTCTATTATGCTTGAATAATCTGATAAAACTATAATAGTTGCCTGCTATAATAAAAGCGATTATCTTTTGGAGACTTCAAATATTTACAGAAATAAAAGAACGAAGAGCGCAATATGCACTCTTGTTCGTACTCAGTTAATAATAAATATGATAAAAAAATATAATACATAGTAACAACAACAAAATAAAATTGTAAAAGCATCAAAGCATAAAATGAACGAATAACAGTGTTTGGTTTAATTAATTGGATTAAAAATAAATATATTTTGATTCACTAGGTCGATTTTTATGAAATAAACGCTATATATTCATAGGTTCATCAGAAATTCGAGCTTACATCGAGTCATGAAAATACCAATGGAACTTGAGCAAATAAATTTCTTCACCAGTCGTTATAAAGATCGTCTGCTTCAACACCCCAACCCCCTAGCAAGGGCCATAATACACAACAGAACTCCACGACGGTTAAAACGACTTCACCCCAACGACCTCCCCCAAAAGGAGCTCGTAAATACCATACATATCACTTTCTTCTAAGCACACGCGACTATCCACAAAACTGATGATACTAACGTTTAAGAACCATTTGGTTGATTTGACGTTAAACAAAAAAAGAAAAAAACAAGTAATTCAATTTTGAATCCAATGAGTGGCTTTTACACTTTCAGTCTATATGTATAGGATGATGATAAAAATTATGATAGAAGATTCAGGTAACTCTTGCTTCATGAAAAGATAAATTCGGTTATATTCAGAGAAGAATTATAGAGATGTGGTGATATAAGTATCGCAACTGTAGATTTCGTTATGATTAAATCATTGAATATTCTTCTTATTTTTATACTCCATAGTATTATAAGTTTGTCATGAAGTTAGTAAGACATAGAAGGAGACATCGCAAACCACATAAAGTATATATATTTGTGATCAGCTCGATGAGGCGAGTTGTCTGTCCATCTGTATCAAATCTACTCCCTCAGTTTTTGAGCTAGAGAGCTGAAATATTTTACATATGTTTCTTTTTACCATACGCTGCACATTTATCGGAATCAGCCGAATCGGATCACTAGGTGGGTGGGGGGTACCTCCCATACAAACCACCACTGAATTTAATGTTCTTCTTAGAAAAAGTTTTTTGTTATTTAACGTATCGAACTGAAATTTGGAAATTATAAGTTCCTGGTCTATAACCACCAACCATGTAAATTTAATGACCCAGGAGGGGTTCCTCCCATACACCACTGAAATTAATGTTCTTCTTAGAAAAAGTTTGTTTTTTGACTTTTTCTTTGTTGACAATCAAATTGTTACAAAGAGAATATAGTATATAGAAACGAACGTTGGGTGCAACCCGGAGGAGCGTGAAGAGTATTACATCTTTGGCATAGCCAATGATAGCCTTCTTTCTGGTTTCTTAAGTGCTCTTAAGCTCAGCTTACACACTTATAGATATGTAGAGTATATGTAGATTTTTGCATTGAATGCTTATACATGTATATTTTATTTGACAAAAACTATCTTCAATATAATATTACTATAAACTAAAAATATATAAATATATAAAATTTTAAAACTTACGTTTTTCTGGGAATTACAAAAAATCCAAAAGAAGTTTTCTTTTATTTTCTTTTCATTTACTTTTTGCTTTGTAAATAATTTTATTTATTTTTAAATTCTATTGTAATTATTTTAGCACAATTTTTTCAAATTAAATTCATTTGAGTAGATGCTGCAGATGCAAAACGCATATCATAAAAAGGAGAGAATTGTTAATGATAACATTTGGAAAAAAATAAACCTGTCGGACAATCATTTATTTATTTATTTATTTATTAGTACTTATTATTATTTCTTAGTTTTAATTTTGAATTTGCAAAAACACTAAAAGAGTCTAGAGTAAGGGAGTAGTGAAGTATGAGTGAGTAAGTAAAATAATAATAATAATAAAAAAATAAATAAATAAACAAATAAAACATAATAATAAAGATTGCGAAAAAGCAAAGAAATATGGTTAAAAGTCGTTCGCTTACGACTCCAATTGCAAAATCAAATCACTTTCACTGTCAGCCACAAAGCAACAACTACAAAAATAATAATAATAACAACAGCAGCAGCAGCCAAGTAACGTTCAGTTAAATTGAGTTGAGTTGAGTTTGGTTTAGTTGAGTTGAGTTGAGGCATAAATCTACGAGTTAAAACCACAATGAAGTATTTTATTTTTTTTTCTTTCATTTATTTACAATTTTATTTTCTTATTATTTTTTTATTTTCTGCACAATTTCAGCAAACGATTTCAACGACTTCAATTTAAAGTGTAATTGCAAAGCATTTCATTTCATTTCATTCCATTTCATTTAATCATGGCTCCGTAGATCACGAAATTGTTGTAATTTTCTTTTACTTGTTTTCATTTGTTTGTTTGTTTGTTTAATTTTTCATTCATTCGTCTTCATTTTTTATAATATTTTCTTTTATTATGCTTAATTTTTGTTGTTATTTATCCTTTTATTGCATTATCCTTGACACTTACACATATGATCTTTTTGGTACATTTGTTACGATTGTTTTATTTCTAGTATTGTAATCCGTAAACGATGAAATTTTATTGCGTTTTTGTTTTCTGTGAGATTTAAGAAAGAGCGCGCACGCGTACACTTCGAGTGTACGTTTGTAAATAACTGTTAAAACGAATAGTTTAAGGCGAAATGTAACGATTGTACGATGATAAAAATAAAACGAAGCAAAACGAGCGATGGATTAAACGAACAACACAAATAATTGAGGAAAAAACGCGACCTTCTTGAGTTGTATCTCAAAGAAGTCTGAACGCATGCGCAGGCGCAAAAGCTGAATGAAGCCAATGAAACTGAAGCGAACTGAAACGAAGTGAGCCCCAACATGTGAAGCTAACTTAAGCCAAGCCAAGCCAAGCCGAGTCGAGTAGAGCCGAGCCGAGCGGAGCCATGCACTACGAAGTCAATTCAAACAGAGCTGAATTGAGTTAAGTTAGATTAAGTTTTGTTGAGTTAAGTTGGAGAGTAGAGCTTTGCAGCAAAAGTTCCCTCTACATGAGTAGTAGTAGTATCTCTTTTATAATATTTCTTTCAATAAAAGTAAAGCACGAAAAATATATAAATTTATGATTAAATTAAGTGAAATGAGAAGAAGAAATGGGAAAATATGGTAAAAATAAAAATAAAAAACTCAGCTGTCAATGTTTTATCTAAGATTAGGTAATTGAACAAATTTATTATTATAATAACAATAAATGTAATGTAACAGCCACCGAATAGTACAAACACATTGTTGTCTAATGACAGGGGTTCTTAAGCAGTTAACCATGTGAATACAAAATGTCTCTACATCCCAAACTTTTTAATAGTTTAACAATTAAATGTTCCAATTTAATTTTTTTTTTTTGATGGGAAATATGAATTAATTCCCATTAATTGAAGAGAATTTACTTCCAGCCCAATTATGTTGCAAGATGATTAAAGAATTCATTGTAAAATAGAAATCATGAACAAAAAAATTATAAATCGATACACTTTTTTGGAGAATATTGAGTTCCTCAGGTTAAAGAATGACATGAACTGTTTATGATTGCGATGGGTTATGATACAAATGCAAGAGGAGATGTTATTACATTTGGATGAGGATGAAGTAAAGTTGAAGAATCGCTGCATAAGACTCTAATGAATGCTCCCGATGCGACCAGGCATCAATTCAAAAATTCATCTGACCATGAAGCACTCAGACAGACAGATAGTAGACATGGTCAATAAAATATAATAATAATTAGCAGGCACAAACAATAAAAACAAAAAAAATTTTATGTCAAAGGTTAAGTGCATTTAAAATATCTTATAATCTTAGTTGAATTTGGGTTACTATGCTTTGTTAAAGAAGAAGCATATATTTGTACCTTGACTTGATTGCAATTGTCACACAAAACTTCACCTTTGTGATGTGTGATAAAATTTACAAAATAAAATAAAATTATTATATTATTACAATTATTATTGTTGTTGGTGATATTGTTGTTCCGGAACAAAAGATACACAATTCAAGATTCAATCATTGAACTCGTTACTACACAATGCGGCACAATTCAACGTCAACGTCAAGGCTGCCAATGAGCCTTGATCTCTTGCTTGCCACAAATATTTTGTCTTTTTGGAAACTCCCAATGGTAAAAAAAAAACACACACAACAGCCAATATACATTCATAGATATTCACTCACACACACATATGCTTGTGTGTATGTGTGTTCATCTTTTATTAACCGCAACTCGCGGCCTTTGGAAAACCAGCCAAGTTTTGTTTTCGTTTGCTTCTCTGCAGCATCCGTACAAAGCTTTGACGATGATGATTCATCAGATGAAGATAATATATTGTTATTATTATATACCTACATATATATAAATATTTTTATAAGTTTTCTTCTTTTGTTAATGTTATGTTGTTTTTGTTTATCATTTATTATTTTTATTTATTTATTTATTGTATTTGTTTGGTAGTTTCTGCTCTCAATTTCGCTCGATTGTTCGCCAATTGAAAGTGAAAGGAGCAAAATTGTTGTTAACGACATTTGTAGTTGTAGTGTTGCTGCACGCGGGTGTTACATTTTTCTGATGAACACCAACTAGGAAAGTTTCCACATATCCACATGCCAACATAATGCCCAAATTTGGACATACAACTGACAGCAATTGACAACTCAAGTAAGTTTTAAGTTTAATTAAGAAAAATATGCGGAAGGTCATTTGAATTTGGTCAAAAAGATATGTGGCCAAATCGAAATACTTAGTATTGTGGATATCATTGGAAAGCATCTAACAAAAAGTTGGAAAAACAAAAGTAACACGATCTTGATTAAAACTTAAACATTTTTACTTTCATTTGGTTGGCGCGGGTTCGCAAATTAAATCTGAACACAAATTTTCACGCGAAAAGAAAATGCGAGTGAGCAAGCGAGTAGTTGAAAACCTTTCCATGAAAGTTTTCCTTCTCCTTTTAGTTTTTCACTGCCATTCACATTTTAGTTATTTTACTTTGCTTTGAAATTCCAGAAATGAAATTTATTTTTATGTTTTCATACCTCCTTAAAAAAAGGGCTGACTTTTCACATTTATGTACATACATACATATGTGTGTGAAGATTACGAAATTTGAATATTTCCCGTAAAATGGGGAGATAAAAAAATCTCTCATAAATAAAATGCACATAAATCAATATTTGACAGCGGCCTGTCACACTAGTATCTGAAGGCAGCACGAACTCAACTTAACTAAAAAAAAAAAAAACAAAAACTGAACGATCATCACCATTATCGCAATGAGGAAGTGATTTTATGCTGCACACCTAATACTCACTCTTTTGCTCGTATTGGTTGGTGGAGTGTCGATAGTTTTTCATTTCTTTTATGCAAATATTTGAATGCAAAAAGATAAGAGAAATAAAAAAGAAATGGAAAGAAACATGACAACATCTTCGAAGTTGAAGTTACTTACACTTACCATCATGATCGTTCGATCGATGAACATACTATGTAAAATATACAATATATGAAATAGTTGGAAAAGCAACCGATTTGCCAAATGTTGTAAACATTTCATGTGAGAGACAAGCGCAATACATTAACAGTTGTTGCTTGCTAGCTTTTTATGCTTTAATTTATTAATTTTTCAATTTTTTTGTTTTTTTTTTTTTTGTGCTGGCGTTGCAAATACAACGTTGCAGCCTCAATTGCGATAACAACAATAATAATAACAGCAATAATAATGTAAAAGCATATCACTTATGTGAGAGTGTGTGTTGTGTTTGTATTTAAAAATAAACGCAACCAAGAAACAAAATCTACTACAATACAGTGGCCGGTCCGGGGCACATGAATGCCATCATCACTTTCACTTAAAAGTGATATAATGGACTACCGCCTGAGCGCCATCAAGCCATCAAGCAGTGAACCAGTCAGCCAACAACAGTCAGTAAGCGAGTCAGTGTGAGTGAGTTAGTCAAAATGCCAGTTGTCCAGTTGGACGAACAGACATCGAAAGATCGACCAACAGTCAGTTGAATACCATAACAAGCAAACGAGTGAGTAAACGAGCCTGACCATCATCAACAATCACAAGCAACAACACCAGCAGCAGCAGCAACAGCAACAGCAACAAAAGAGGCAACTTTGGTAATAAACAACAGCAGCTGCCACAAAATAGCATCGTCATCATCAGCATCATGATTATCAACATCAGCAAGCATAATAAACGTCACTACCAACAAATAACAGCTGAAGCTGTAGCAAATATCAGAGGCAACAATCATTTTTATTTTCCATTAAAGATTTCATTCGTTATCAGTTCAGATTTAAAGGCATCATTTCAAGTTTTACTGCTGCTGTTTCTATATGATGATCAATTGCTGCGTGATTTCTTCCAATAATCATAAATGATTATATATTTCTTATATGATTTTACTCTTACTTACTCCAAATGGGTGATACTGCACGGTATAAAAAGAAGCCTTTCTATTTTTGTGGTGATGGTAATATTGTACTACTACTACTACACCGTAACAATAGAATGAAGAACTTACATATATTGTTCAATATTTGTTTATTAAGCTAGAATCAATAGGAATTGTCTATTTGAAAGAATGACTCTCGAAGTATCTGTAATTATGGAGGTCCAACTTAGGATGCAGTGACAAGGTGACTAGTTCTTGTCTCTCTATAATCTCACAGTTGCCTCTTAACATGAAAAATATGTTGAAAGTTAATTCAATAATAACACTGGTCAACAAAATCAACAATTTTTTTTTTCCTGAAATATTTCAATGGTTGTTTACTAGTTCGAGGTCAGTGATGATGTCTATTATGTGATCGTCGAGAAGGGTTTGCAAAGCATATTTGGAATGTTTCAATCATGTTTCGAGGAAGTTTCCAAACCTGACTTCAGAAAAGCTCATTGTTCGCAAATTGGTGAACGATTCAAATTTCCGCCATTCAATGTCAGAAATTGAGAAGAACGCATGGGTAATTCAAAATTTCTTAGGTAATAGAAAGCGTGATGATAAAGTTAAGCGGTTTGAAGATGTTGTCTCACTACCAGCCACTTGGATGCAACATATGTATCACTCTCACCTAGATAAATTTCAAGAAAATCTTGGTAATTTCAGCAAAGAACAGGGAGAAAGATTTCAACAAGACATACATACTACGGAAGAACGTTATCAGGGAAGATGGGGTGCCCATATGATGGCTGACTATTGTTGGAGCTTACTCATTCAAGAAAATCTTACAAAAGAACATTTCGTAGCGTTTCATAATTGTAAAAAAAAAACTAGAACTGTTGCTACAAAACTATTACTTGTCCGGTAATCTGTGCCTTGGATATTATGTGGAACATCTAAGAAAATTTTTCAGTGTTGACCAGTGTAATTAATCCTTCTGATTAAATTAACACTTTGTGATATACAATTTTGACTCAATATTTTTTGTGTTAATACTGGAAATTGAAAAGGCAAATCTCTGTTAATTTGGTTAATTTATACAATATATATTTTTAATTGTTTGATTATTTAGCACAAACTTTAATGAATCTAATAATAATCAAGGTTTTTGTTTGTTATTATATAATATTTTTAAATTATATATTTAGGCATAGAAATCTTAAATGAAACCTTGGAAAATAGGAATTAAGTAATACATGATATCTAAAAAAAAAAAAAAATCCACATAATACCAGTAATCTATTTATATGGGTGTGTTTAATAAGATAAATCAATTATCCGATTCTTTCAATTATATATATTAAATATTGTGAATGTGACCTCTTGTTTCTTGTTGTTACAACATTAAAAGAGATAGTCATATAACTGCCACAGATTGAACAGCACAAGTAGCTCATATGAGCCAAGATGCTGGATGATTCTGGGACGAAGACATGCTCTACAAGTATGACAACTGTGCTCAAGTTGTATGTATAATTTTTACTTTAAAACTCAAAAACTTAAAGGATAAAATAGGCTCAGCCCAATTCATTTACTTCACGGTGTCACCGATCCATCACATAATAACCATTCACACTACCATGAAGTTTAGTGAGTACAATAACAATATACAATACAGATACAATAAAATGTGTCAATTTAGTTAAAAGCTATTATAGCTGTTACAATATTATATGATCCCAAATGGGTTTTTATGCAGAAATCGCCAAATATTGTATTATATATTGTGTGTAGCAAAGTCTTACACTTCACATTTTTTTTTACCACTTTTGGGTTAACAACTTGCAACATTTTTTTTTTTTTTGGATTACCTCCTCTTATCTTGTATTACTCTATCTTTCTTTCATTATTTCTTTCGTTATTTCTCTATTTGTGACAACAAGTTGAAAGACATAAACGCCATTTCATTTCATTTCATTTCAGTTCAGTTTTTTCGTTTTTGATTTTTCTTTTTGAAATATTTTGAATTTGTATAAGATTATTATAACATATGTTTTTCATGTTGTTACTCTCTTTTTACGCTTTTTTTTTTTGGCTAATTACACAATTGTCTTGACGCTGTGTTTGTTTGTCTGTCCAACTGTCTATATAAGTATAATATATTTTATATACCATATATTGTATATCTTTCTTTCACGCATTCACTCACTTACTCGATCGCTCGATTGCGCACTTCGTCTGTGTTTTTTTTTTTTGTGTTTTGGCTTTATGTGTTTTTGAGTTGCTTATACAATTCACATAATATTTCATGCATTCAAATAAAAAAAAAAAAAAATCATTTAAAAAAATCAAAAATTATAAAAAAAATTAACTAAAAAACATCAAAATGAAAATAAAATTTATGTGCGCTTGCTCATTCGATGGAAATTTCTCAATTTGCAGTAAAATGATTTTCCCTACATTTGTTGTTTTTATTTATCTTATGTTTTATTCCATTGAGATTTGAGGCACTTAAAGTATTGCACATATGAAAAACTCTGCGCCATTTAAGCCAACTAAAAAGCACCAAAAAAATAAAAGTAATATGTAATTTCTATAATATTCACTTTTGGATACTTAATTTTCACATTAGAGCGAGTAATTGTTCAATTGCCAAAGATGTTGAAGTCAAAGAGGCTCTTTGTCATTTGTCGTTTGTCATTTGTAATGTGTCATATGTGGGTGTTTCCCTTAAACATTATATAACAACACCATCGCAATCAACGACAACAACAACAACAATTGGTTGTTATATGAAATCTTTTCGTCTTATGTATTTTTCTTATTAAAACCATTCATCATTTTACTATTGACTTAACTAGAAAATTACTACTGGCAACACATTAAAAAAATATAAAAAGAAGCAACATTAAAATAATTCAAATGAAATTTTGTATGACATAGAAAAACAAACACGACTTAAAAGCATAAATTTTATATCCCATACAAAATTTGTCATTTCAATTATCATCTAAACTAAATGTTCTTCAATCGATATTAAAATCAGATGGATCGGAAAGAAAGTGAGCATTTTAACTAATTATATTTTAAATATAAACATATTCAGACATTTTTACTCAAGATATTTTATCTTCGAACTTTTTACTTGTAAGCTATCTTACCCACTGGGTTGACTCCGCGAGGATGGAGGTTTCATTTTGTATATGTTCCCTACTTTTTACCACCAACAGTATAACTCAACACATTGTTTTTGAACCTATAGATTTGCTGCATATGACTTAAGCTGCTACAACCCTAATCTAAGACACGTAGATTTTCATATTTGCTTTTATAAGAGTATTTTATTTTGAATAGATAACGATGAACGTTTACATTAAGACATATTTCTATATTTATACTCTTCACGGGAGTGAATGGTAATGTATTATAAGTTTGTCACGAAGTTTGTAACACACAGAAGGAGACATCGCAGACCACATAAAGTATATATGTTAGTGATCAGTCTGTTCGCAAAACTAGTCCCTCAGTTTTTGAGCTAGAGAGCTGACATAAGTTTGCACATAGGTTTCCTTTTACCAAACGCTGAACATTTCTCGGAATCAGCCGAATCGAACCACTAGGGGGGTACCTCCCATATAAACATCCCTTTTAAATTAATGTTCTTATTAGAAAAAGTTTTTTGTTTTTTAACGTATCGAACTGAAATTTGGACTATAAGTTTCTGATCCATATTCATGACCATGTAAATTTCATGATCCTGGGGTTACCAGGAAGGTACCTCCCATACAAACCCACATTAAATGACAAACTTATAAAGAGTAATTGTACAATAAAGTGTCACTCAAACTGTGCGCATATTTGATACTCAAACTGTGAAAGAGAGAATTTAGTGATGAAGGTTGGTTGCAACCCAGAGGAGTGTGAAGAGTATTGCATCTTTGGTATAGCCAATGATAGCCTTCTTTCTGGTTTAAATGTTGCTCACATGTAAAAAGTAGATACAGGAAGGATTCCCTTAAAGGCCCAAGCCTTTATCTCTTTGAGTTGTTTATTCAAAATATTGTTCATAAATTTTACTAAAGTTATCTATGATATAGATTGCAAGCTTTGTGCTTATAATACAATATATGAATTTAAAATCTCTATCTATCTGGAATGGAGTCATTGTAATTGTCCCTAAAATTGAGATATATTTTTGGCGATTTGAAAACAATGTGTTTTAATATATTTCTGGCAATTTGGTAGTTCTCAGTGTTTGAGAAATGTAAAACATATTATTTATTCATTTAATTGTTTGATTTCTTAGCTATGATTTAAAACGGTTTAAAATGATCTTTCGTTGTGGAATGGGTGAAAAGTGTCTTACGATTAAGTAATGTTAATAAATAAATAAATTAAAAAAAACTTTTCTTAACTTTCATTGCGCACAAAGTGAAATGATAAAAGAAACACAACAGAAAACAAATCAAAATTAAATTGAAAATTATTAAAAAACGAAATTTAATGATTTCAAATTGGAACTAATTTTAAATGTTAGCAGGCATTTCCTTATTATGATTACCGTTCACTTGCACTGACACTCATTCACTTACTATCTCAGTCAATTTCTCTCTATCTCTCTCACAATTACTTTGTCAATTGCTCAATCAATTTTATATGCCAAACTCTTTTGAGCATCTTTTTTAATGCAAAGAAACTGTATAAGTATTGAGTTTGTGGACTCACTCCTCGTTTTACCACTTATATTACATCAGTTTGCAAAGATGCTGTTGTTGATGATGATGTTGATTTGATGATGATAATGATGAAGTTACTGATGATGTTTTTGTTGTAGGTATTGATTGCTATTATTGATGTTGTTACTGACATTTATTACGCTGCTCAATTGAATTCCGGTATCAAACATAACATTGTAAGTATAAAAGAGAAATACTTAGAGAATCCATAACATTCATTTTTATATATAAAAGAAATTATAATAAATATCAAATTACAATATGATGAAAGAAAGAAAGAGAGGCAAAGTAAGCGAAATATAATTAAATTTAAATTAAATCTGTTTCATTTCTATTTTACTTTAACAAAAGTAACAACAAAGTGAATGGCAAAGTTTATCTGTTTTGTGGCTTTTTCTATGAAGTATGTCAAGAGGTTATGATCATTTTTTTATAAAATATGATAGAAAAAAGAAAAAATTTAAAGAAATATAAATAAATAAATTATTTTCTTTTTTCTCATTTTTGAAGAGTAAATAATTAAATAAATAAATAATTTTGTTTTTGTTAAAAGTTAAAATGAAATTTATTTCAAATCAAAAAAAAAATAACCCACAAAAAGGAATATGTATTTTGTTTTTAAAAATTTAAATTTTATAGGAATTTGCCATTTTAGTAAGTGAATCGTCCAGTTTTAGTGAAATTACTCGTACTATTGTATGTTCACAGTCAAGCTAAAATGGCCAAGAGTTCAAAGAGTTTGCTTGAACCAAATAAAGTAAAATACACAAAAAAAAACAAATATATTTAAATAAATAAAAAAATCACAAATAAGCAGAAGAAAAAATTGTGGCAAAAAAAAAAAAAAACGCAAGCCAAAGCAACGCAAGTCAACCTTTTATGCTGGCGAAAATGAAAGTAAAATTAATTTTTGCTGATTTTATTTTTATTATCTTTATCTGTTTTTGTCTTTTGTTTTTCTTCACCCACGAAACTTGCTCTCTCATCTTGTGATGATGTCAACACAATTTCTCCACCTACACACATGCTGAGCGGAAACTGCTGCTGGGAGTTGTGAAGGAAGGGCAGAGTACAGCATGCTGGATATGTTGCATGTTTAAAAGATATTAATTTAAGATGCGCTTCACTTATGTAATCTGCTTAAGTAGCCTGTTGTCTTAAGTTTGTCGTTTTTCCTTTTATTTGGTTTTTTGTTTTATTTTTGGTTAATTTATCATCAACAAGTTCGTGTCTTAAGTCTTTAGTTTTTTTTTTGTTAAAACAAAAATAAGAAAATGAATGAAGAAAAAATATAATCTTTTGGGCATTAAAATCACATCAAATGTCGTTCAGATTTTCAAAAACTACGCTATTATACTATTATCTTTTTAAATCTGTTATCACGATATTTATTTCTCTTATACTAACCTTTAATTTTTTGTATTTTCCTTTGAAAAAAAAAGTTTCACAACAATGATATTGTTAACTAGACAATAATCTTTTTTAAACACTTCTACAAATAGTCATAATGTAGGAGCCATCATAAGCACACATCTTAGACTCAAATGCAATAAATAATATTGACTAATGGTGATCTTTAAGGTGAGTTGCCCTTAGCTGTCTTCCATCATTCTTAGTTACAAAAGAAATATAATAAATATGTTATGCAAAACTTAATTCAACTTATGTAACGAAAATATCATCAGGATGGATGACATGTGTACATAAGCCGATTCGAATCCTCTATATTGTTGTGGACTGATTTAGACAGCTGCTGTAAGTACATAAGCCCATTGATAGATTGTCATACTGCTGATGATTGAAAATTGATTTTTCTTGATACCTGGACATATATGCCCAATTCTGTTCTTGTGAAGTTTTCAGTTTGATTGAATTTTTTAATACAAAAACATGATTTTTGTAATCGGTTTCTATGGGTGATATTTTTATTTAACAATCAGACAGTTCGCTATGAAAATGGGGTGATTGATTATACAATTTTAGCTCAATAGTGCTTCATGAAAACTTAACTAAATGAATTCTTGGAGTGTTAATGAAATCTGTAACTAATGAAACGAGGTCAATGCCAACATAGCTTCTGTCAAGTACCATCTGTTAATAGATTTCTGCCAAATTTTGGAGTAAGCTGATTCATATAAATTGTGTTTGTCAGCCATTGACAGTAGACAACTTCTTCACTGAAATCAAGGTAAGGTTTGATAAATACTACTTTACCAATTTCAATAGTTAAGAAGTGGTTTACTGATTTTCTTTTGTACCATCACAAGTGACACCAAATGTTCAGGTCGCTCAAAAGTGTTAGTCAATTAAATCCATAGAATGATATTGGACAATTGGAGAATGAAAGTTCTGTGCAGCGGCTGAGGATGTAGGCATCTTAACTGAGCGGTTACATCACATTTTACATATTCATGGACATCACAACATACCAGAGACCAAGGAACATTCAAAGCAGTGGGCTTCTCCAGGTAAACGTGCACCAAAGAAGGCCAAGGTGGGTCTATCGGTTTTTTTGGATGCACGCGTTGTCATTCACATCGATTTTATTACTTTGAAAGGGATAAAACGATCACCAAGGATATTAATCAGAGATGTTGGACAGATTCGACGTTAATTTAAAACAAAATTGACAGCATTTGACGAAGAAAACAGTACTCTTCCACAATGATAATGCCAGGGTGGCGACATAGCAAAAATCCGTAAATTGGATTAAGAACTGATACCCCATTCAGCATATTTTCCAGACTTAGCCTACTGTGATTTTTTCTTATGTTCATACCTGAAGTTATGGGTGAACTGTAAGAGATTTGAGTCGCATGATGAAGTCATTGCTGAAGCAAACGCATATTTTGAGGACTTTGAGAAAACCTATTATTTGGAAGGGATAAAATAATTGGAAATATTACTGTTATGCCGAAAAAATATGGATTTAACTTTTAATTTATCCATTTATGTAATTATGCATAAAGTCACTGATCTATCAAAATGACATCGTATTTTATTTTCTAAAAGATACAATAATTATTAGCAAGTAAAACCAAATCACTACAATTACGAGTGTTGCATATACAATATTTTTAGGTATACATAAATACTTATTATATTTTTATCAGATTTTCTTGGTTTTTTTTATTGAGTGTCTGTCAAAAAGTTACAACGGCATAAAGTCGGGGCAATCTGAGGTTAGGTGACAGACAATAAAACACCATAAGTCCATAATAAACTTATAATTTCTTAATTGCTTCAGGTCAGCAAATTTTCTTTTTTTATTTTTTATATGTAAGTATTTTTGGCGCCGCATGAGATTTTTACAACAAATTAAGTGAGCTACAGATTCAACA
Source organism: Amiota communis (assembly GCA_037043315.1). Classification (NCBI taxonomy): domain Eukaryota; kingdom Metazoa; phylum Arthropoda; class Insecta; order Diptera; family Drosophilidae; genus Amiota; species Amiota communis. The sequence continues at coordinate 1,419,755 of JBAMAV010001386.1, read as the reverse complement.
TTTTTAATTGTTACTTTTGTGATTTGAAAGCTGTGATGGTGATGGTGATGATGACCGAGAAGAAAGAGCATTTGTAAGTTGAAATTTTATATTGTATATATTTTTGAAAAATTATAAAAGTTCCAACTTTGGCATTTGCTGGCATTTCTATTGTATTGTATTGTATTTGCTTTCATCTTGTTTAGTCGGTTTTTTTTTTTTGGTTTGCTTCTGTTTTTTTTATTTCTGGAAATTTATGAAAGTCTCTTTCTCTCTTAAGGCAGATTTTTATCTTCAACTCAAACAAACGGGTCATTAAACATCCGTCATTGGGCCGTAGGCAGTTGCATAATTGTTGGCGCATCAGCTTATGGGGGGAAAATAGCACCAAAACAAAAACAAAAAATTCCTCCTACTCCTAACTGTTCTGCTCCCTATGAAGGTGGTGGTGGTGCTGCTGATCTGATGTGAGATTGAGTTGAATACAAACAAAATTATTTATTGTAAGCTCATTTGTTATTCCTGTCAACAAGCGGCTTTTTTGGCTTTTCATATTTTAATTTTTTCTTTCTTGTATCTACAATACAATACTTTTGTTGTTGGGTAAGTACCACATGTACATATATGTGTATCTGTGTGTATGCATGTTTATACTTGCAATAAAAGGAAATTTGCATTTACTTTGTGCAAAATCAATGTTAAAATATTTACTTAATAATCAATTTACTTGCAGAATCTTAAAGCACTCAACACACTTGAATTTGTAAATTGGCAAATAAAAGAAAGAAAGATGTCTCAAGATGTCTGTAGATGTTTTAAGGTTTTAGGTTAATGATTATGTGTTTATACATTTTTGAAATTCATTGCATTTTTATGACATACAAAAATTTACTTTATTTTACTTTAAATTTTTTGGTTAGTTTTGGTATTTTGTGCGAAATGAAAAGAAGGTAAAAACTCTCGAATAGTCGCTGCGTGGGTGCCTTTCACCTGAAGGCTGTCTGCATATCAACCTTGAATGGCAGCCATCACAACAATAACAACAGCATGGTGAAATGCTCTCTTTTTGTCTTATTCTCTTTAACCTCTATTTCTTTTGACCACTTGAAGTTTTTGGGCTTTTAACTGTCAGTTAAAAGTATCTTTTTCTCTTTTGGTTTCTTTCTTTATGGATTCAGTTCATATAGTTTTATTTAATAAATGTTTTGTTGGCATTTGGGTAAACGAGGAGTGTCGCAATAATATTTGACCTACTCCACTAAGTCATCTGTTCTGGAACTTAGTTTGAATGAAGTTTTCAACTTTTTGGGAACGTCTAAGGCTTTAAAGAAAATGTTCATAATTGACTTCGAAGCGAAGCTTTTCTGCTCTACCGTGTGTGAATTTGGAATGAATAACGAACATACGAGAATCAATCATAACTACTTGGTTAGAATCCTCAATTTACAATAGAAGCTTTCGGAATATCAAGATCTCTTTCTAAAGTTTAACTATGATCATCTTTGATTGAATGTCCATGGATCGGCATGCGGTGGGTTTGGAAGGTGTCACTAATTATGCTTGTACCACACGGACGTTAATTCAATATTCTGATGCTCAAGTCGAATACTATTGAGGCACACCACGTATGTACATAAGTGTGTTAGTGAACACACAACAATAATAACAATTTACGTCAATCTTCATAAGCAATTTTCTGCAATTAGCCGGCGTGTGGCTTGTCAAATATTCTGTTAATTAATGCGCAACTTGCATTTACTTTCATTTTATTCATTTATGCCACATTCATTTATTCAGTCAGTCATTCATTCAATCGTTTGTTCATTCATTCATTTAGTCATTTGTTTATGCCTCATGCTTATTGTGTGAGTGGCAACTACAATACATCTGACTATGATTAGATTAAGTAGTAAGTAGTCTTTCCAACATTTGCCTTTTGATTGCAAAACACAAGGCGGTCGTTACTAAGGGTTGCGCCGGCCCCAGCGTATGGGTAATGTTTTGACATTCTCTTGTATGCCATAGTAGTATTGTATGATATTGTTGCACATGGAAATAACATGAATCAAAGTTAAAAGTTAACATAAACACGAGATTTCATCAAATTGTTTAAACATTTTTTTTCTTACTTTTATTTTATCATAAACATTCACGCATGTGGTCCCGATCTCCGCCTCGAATTGTGGCATTATTATATATTTGTAATAATTGTAATTAGGCAAATGCAATAATTTATGCTACTACAAAATTATTTGTGTAAGCATGCATTTCTAACATGTAACACTATACTAGTATAAAATATAACGCAACTGATTGAATTTTCGAATGGGTGCACTTCCTTTTTTCAATGGCAACGACGACGACAACGATGTCCGATGACCTTCGCCCGTTTACCGTTCAGCTTGAGTAATGTCTGCTGCCAAAGTTAGTGAGTGAGTGATTTACTTTTTACTCATTGACTATCGTAACAAAGACTTTGAATGACCTTTCAGTAAAATGTGTCGCAACTTGCAACGCACAAAGTATTTCGAGTATTCGCTGGCTAATGGCAAATTGCTAAGATCATTATCCATTAGCCAGTCCATTATTAAGTATTATAGTTATTATTACCAATGATGGCCATGCTACGCCAACACAGTAGCAACAACTACAATAAGAATAAGTATAACGATTCGGAGACATATTGTACTATTGTAGTAAGCTTAAGTGTATTTTAAGTTAACAAATGCAATGAAGTTTGACCAAAGGTATACGCTTGGATTGTGTTCGGTCGGGACTATTCCGATTGCGACACTTGAATTGTGTGTATCCGCGACAATGGTGATGGTGGTGATGGCAATTAGTCATCAAATGTCTACAGTGGCCAAATAAGAAAAATCTTTTGTGGGCTCTCCTCGAACAACTGCTCTGGACACGCTCTACTGGTATCTGCGGTCATTGCAATTGAAGAAGAAGAGAAACTATTTTTGAGATTGAATAAAAAGAAACAAATCATTCATCACCACATACATTTGGGTTATAAACATTTGTACATTCACTTAATATTCTCATAATTCATCTTGCAATCTCCACAAGAAATATGTAAGTAGCCACCAAATTTAATTTTATATTCTTTGATTTGACGTCAGTTGATTGCAGTTTATTTCATTTAATTTATTTTGTTTTATCTTCTTTTATTTTATTTTATTTCATTTCACTTATTTTATTTTGTCAAAAAAATATATATCACATACTTCTTGGAGTTAACGAAAATTTATAAATTCGAGCGAGGACACAAACCTACAATAGGTGGCGACGATGATTTTCTAACTCATATAAGTATGCAACATAATTTTTTTTCTTACAATTTCGACTTTCTTGCATTTCTATGGTGAAAAGGTGTACTATCAACTGCAGGCACACAGACATACAGCAAGATAATATGAAATAATATTGCCTTGCTCTATTTATGTTAGCATTTGCATTACAAAGAACCCAATTTAATATTAAGCGGACGTACATTTTACTTTCAGTTTAACTCATAATGAATATATCCATATCTCCGGATCGGCTAATCCGATCAATATGAAATTGGTGTCATCAGAAAGCTTATCACTTTTTTTTCAAAATGAATAATATTTGTCTATTGCAACTGCTAAAAAAACCCCAAAATAAACCATTTTGCATTTTCGTTTCGTTTCTAGACATGATCCGAATAAAAATCCGGATACGGATAAAGTTAAAAATATAGTCCATCTCCTTAACTTTTCTATAGCATTAGTTTCATTGAAATTGGTGCAATCGTTCTAGATATATAATTCAATAAGCATTTCTGTAAAGTGACATCCACCTGCTGCGCATTTCTGTTGGCCTAGTACTAGCTGGTAGAAATTGTAGCGTGACTCTTGGAATTTTTTTTTGCAAATATAAATAAACAACTTAAATTTGGTCAAGTGAATATAGCTATAATTTCAGACTGGCTGATCCAATCACCATGAAATTGGTGTTACCAAAAAGCTAAAGAATTCCTCCTCACAATTTATATAAATTTTGTCTATTTGAATCTCAGGAAAGATCCGAAATTAACCGATGTTCTCAATTTGCTTGATTTTAACACATATTCTGGATAAAAGTCTGAATACGGATAAACGTTAAATATAGCTCTACTCATTGCCTTTCATTTGACATTAGTTTCCATTATATCGGTTCAGTCATTATGGAGATATGAATGCTTAAGTATTCTCGCCTCAAAATAAAATACAATACAATAAAAATAACATAAGGTTTGATTTAATTTTTAATATTTTTATTCATTTTTATTTTTAAAGATAAACAATCTATAAAACTATAAAAAGCTAATAAGAAGATACATAACAATCGAATATGTATGTATATTATATATTTGTATTTATGTAATTAAATATTTAATAATGGACTTCTTACTATAGAAAAAAATTTATATAAATAACTTTTTTCAATAAAATATAATGGAAATAATTTTGATTATTCTAAATACTTCTAAGAATTTATCAGCAACATGTAGATCTTTGATTCAAAAGATGGCAATTTTAAGTGACTTTCCTTGATCCGGCCTCTCCTACTTATTAAAATTCTCGATTTGTTGTAGTACCCAACTTCTGGATGCAGATTGACTTAAATTTGGTGGACATAGGACAACGCCTGGATGAATGATGTCATCAAGGTCTGTTGTAATAACTGAGTTTTTCTTGGACTTATCCGACGATTTGGGCATTATAGGTGGTGGCACCATGGACGGTTTTGGTGCTATTTGTGGCACATTTCTAGCAGGCGGTGGAGGTGGTGGTGGACTTGAGGGCCGTTTGAGTTCAGTATCTGTGCGTTTCTCATTATCATCACTGTAGATCGCTGAGTCGCGGAAATCGTTCTCCAAACTATCTTCCACATTCTGTTCATACTCGAAATTTTTCGGCAACTCGGCAGCAGATCGCTTTCGTTGTTGATCACACATGCTATCATTAGATGAAGTTAAAGAGAACACAGAATCACGTTGTAATGAGGCCTCGGAGTTGTTGACAATAGTGAAGAGTGTTCGAGGATCAGCATAATCCACGTGTGCCATGCGCTCACCAACAGCTTCACTGCCCTGCCGATGCAGAATGCTTTTCCGGCACATCTCTGTCACGTCTGAAACACGGCGTTCTGGAGGTCGATTGCTACGACTGAAGGCAAGTGTTATGTTATCTATGGAGCGTAGGGCACGTGGAAACAGCGAAGTCTCTGAGTTGGATACATTCTCCAGTGAAGATTTGCTTCCATTACTGCTAAGTAAACGCTTCATAAGATTCTTTGGTAAGGGACGAGCATAGAGGGGTTCAGTGGGTGTAACATTTGTATCTGAGGATGAGGTCTGCGAAAGATTACTTTGTGAGCTGCACTCAATGTGTATAACTGTGTTCTGGCTTTCACGTTTAACAGTTGATGACGATGAAGATGTGGAGTCAGAACTATCACGACGATATTCATCTTTGGTTAGTTGACGAAAGCCGACAATATCGTCGCCTACCTTTTGAAGTTTGCCTTCAGATGAATAAACTAATGTAACGTAGTCGGACTCTGGACGTGGTATTGGTGTTTGGGATTTCTTTTCACGTGCTTTGTAGTATTGTGTAGACTTCGCGCGTCCCATTACAGGCGAAAACTTGTAAGGTACATGAACATTTCGCAGAAGAGACTCATAGATTGGTTCCTCTTCCTCTGGTATCTCGACAGCCTCTTTAGCCACTTCTATTGGAATTTCCTCCGACTCTGATTCCAAAGGTGGCGGCGAACGAGAAGGTGGGCGTGGCGGCAACTCTTGCATTGGACTCAATGGACTTTGAGGACTTGTTGAACTGCCCTCGCGCCTTTTGTGCTGCTTATTGTAGATTCGTTCAAACTCTTTGTTATTCTTCAATAAATCAAGTATAATCTGGGCATCGCGTTTTGTTTTCTCTGCTGGTGAAAGTGCTTCATACTCCCGTTGTTCCTTAGGCGTTTTTGGTGGGCAATACTGATCGACAACATCCGGTAAATGCCGTTCACAGTTTTCTTCCTCTTTGATGGCATCCGCTCCATGTGCTTTTTGTTGTTCCAACAAATTTTCCGATGATTCTGTGATCTTAAGTATTGTTGTTGTTGTAGTACAATCAAATTCACTGAGGTCCATATAGAATTTCGATGTTTCTTTTTTGCTCATGCGTTGCTTTTTTAGCGTTGCAATCCGCTTGGGTATAGTCTTGTGGTTGTATTGTTTCACATCCAAAGCGGCCTTGGCTTTGGCTTTATGATCCTCAAGACTTGCTTTACTGCCATGCGGCGATGGTTCATCTTCATCCAAGTCATCCTTTGCGTATCCAATCCGTGGGACAGATTTACTGCGTTCTTTCAGTGACTTGGAGCTAAACATCGATGACTTAATGCCACCATTATTAGTTACGCCACGTTTGTCACGCAATATACACAGGCAATGCTCTTCCATTGCCGGACAGTCGCAGTTCTTTGTCTTATCTTCTCCTATAGATTTTTCAGTCTTCTCATCCTCAGCCTGACCACCATTTACCACCGAGTCCCTCTTGATACTTCGACTACGCACTGCTGCAGCAAACTTTTGGAGTGCCGGCAACATATTATCGTCCATACTATTGTTGCGTGCAAGGGGCTTTGATCCAGTTGTACCACCACCTGCTTGTTCTTTGGCAATTTGCTCCACAGCCTCGTTGAAGCTGTCAAAGGAACTTGAATTGGTGACAGTCTTACGCTTGAATTTAGAACGATTCCGTATCTCGCTGCGTCGGCATTGATTACGTCGCTCCAGATAAACTGGTGTCGAATTCGAACTGGAATGTAGACTCCACTTCCAAGTGCTGCGATCAGGTGTCCGATCTGTGCGCAAATAGATACATTTTAAAAATTAGTTCCACATGAAAGGAAGTAGTAAAAGATTTATTGGTTTGAATGTGCTGAAGTGACGTGCAAAATCGAAACAAGCAATGGGCAAGCGCTTACAAAAGAACCAGAACATAGCAACTTAGTATATGGATTGGTTTCTATGGTAAGTATGTGTGTGTATAGTGTAAACCACAGTATTAGTAACGAATAAATTGTTTTTCTTTTCCAAATTAATCAATAAAACAATCAATTAAGCAATCACATGCAATAACAAATCAAATATGAAATTTAGTACTATTATAGAAGTTAATGTTTGTTATGAATAATCAAAGGCCTGTTTACACAAATCAAAGTGTATCTATATATATTTAATATGACGATTAACCATAATATGTTGTGCCTAATAATATTTATAATCAACGGATTTTTAAATGAAACCTCTCTCAGAATACTCGTCTATCGCCGACTATTTTGACAGAATTTTACAAGATTGGCTGACGAATGTAATTACATTCAAAAAGATCTTAGGATGGTTCAAAGAGGATCTCACATGTTATCACAATGGAACTATATTAGTCCCAGGTGCATTGTCATATACCCAAGTCAACCTAACACACCCTAAACCAAAGCCACTTGCAATATATGAAAATATGATTGTGTTTTGCATGAAAATGTTACACTTTCTGCACGGACTCTTGGTAGTTTGATGCTCCATCTTTTTATTAATGCAAGTGAATAAATAGATTTACGTCTGTAGTAATTTGTTAACAAATCTATATATACATATAAAATAGGACGAGAAAATAAGTTTAAAGGCGATGAACTCCAACACCGTTTGACCGATCAGCTTGAAAGTAGACATGTATATGTATATCTACATGAAAAATGTTTATATGCTATCCACTTTTTTGCAACTCGCAAGTTTTTATATATTTTCATATTTAACGAAAAGTGGTCCCTTTACATTAATATGAAGCAATTTAGCCCTTGTAGACAAGCGATACCACTAGTGAAGGAAGCACGTAAGGCGGGGGAGCTTAGAAAGCATTTTAGAATGTAATCTATGTAGTATGTTTATATGACATAATGACACTATGAAATTGGACTGGAAAACTTGATAGAACAAAAAAAATCCTATTTTCATTTCCTTACACATTTCAGGTTATCAGTTTTATGTGTAAACAGGCCAATTGAGTTAGTAATTTTCTATGCGTTTGTGATATTTAATATGCCAATAGATATTTTTTTTTACTAATACTTACAAGTTACATATGTATATCATTTTGAAGGCCGCAACTATGAATTTTTTACTACATGTGCTACGTACTAGTACTACGGAACTACCATACAGAGTTGATTGATTATCAATATTATTGATTGATTTCAATATGTATACACTATTATACTTTGTTTTAGTTACTTAAAGTATTGTAGTAAGTATGGTAAGTGTAGTAGAGAAGCAGCACTACATCAGTCAGTCTCTGATGGTTGTTAGCCATAAAACGCCTTAAGCCTAATTTCTATCTATAGTATTTCTGGTTTTATTTTGGATTAAGCCACTGTTTTAAAACAATTTTTGTTTGGGGGCAAATTAAGAGTTGCACGTGGCATTGAGGTATTGAGTTGTTAATGAAACAAAAAAATAAAAGAAAATATTATTAATTAGTGAAAAGGAAGTTAGTAAGTACAAGAACGAAAAACAAACAAATAAAGAATTAGTTAAAAAAATTTAATAAATCCGTAAAAATACACACACAGATACACACTCCATACATACACTACTAACACATATTTTACACACAGATACACGTTTGGGAGAAAAAAATGTAATTAAAATGCATAAAAATCAACACATAAATCACTTTTCACGTCGACGGTGTCAAAATATGTTGCACGATTTCTTTCTGTTAGATCAGGACTATTGCGGAAACCGATGCACTCGTGGTGCTATGTGAGGCGCCGCACCATAAGTTCACCATGTCAAAATAAATTGTTTGTAGATGACAAGGCACCAAACTAAAGTAGCAAGAAAAAAAATATGCATATGCATATGCAACTGGGCCGAAATAGAAACAAACTTATGTGCATATCTGGGTGTATAGTATGTGTTAATGCTAGCTACCACATTATAAAGACAAACAGACAGACAGACAGACTGATAGACAGACATGGAGACAGATAGACGACACTTGAAGCTGTTAGCATTGGTTGGAAAAGCTGACGTTGCTGTTGTCGTTGTCGTTGCCGCTGCCTGTACCACTGCCACCAAGCAACACTTGTAACGAAAGCACCACCTTATCGCCTCAGGCTTTCTTACCTTCCTCATCGCCCAACTGATAGACCAACTCCATGGCCCGCTTCGGTATGTTGTCGAATTTCTCAAGTATGACTCCTTTAATGTGTTGCGCCCAAAGACGTTTCTGGTCACGATTTTTAGCCGTCAACTTAATTTGATTGCGTGGTTCATCGTAGGGTATTACATAAAAGCTTGTCGGCTCGCCAGGCAAATGTTCGCTCAACATCAGATTGTTATGCTATCGGGAAAAACAAAAAAAAAAAAACTTGAAGTGTTTAACATACTGTACTTACTATAGTATAACCAAGACTACTTACATGGATATAACTTTTGAACTGTAGACGTCCGTCCTCCTTTTGTTTGGTTATTATTAACATTGTGGCAAAAAGAAAAACCAAACGTGGTTTACCATGCTCCATAAGAAGACCCTCTTGACGTAACTCTCCAAGTACCGTGAGTTCTAAATGGAATTTAGTTCAATTTGAAAACAACATTTTCTGCAGTATCTTTTTTAAAACTATTACATACCTGGACCCAACCAGCCATCTAATATGCCCGATAACTCTTTAACACGGCTTTGCTGTTCCAGTTTACGTTTGACTTGGTCAATATTGTGCGCCACTTGACGCATAATTTCATGTGCTTGCTGCACCTCTTTGACATCGCAATGTTTGCGTAAATTCTGTGAAAATATATTTTTTAGCTTCGTTAGAATGAATTTTCAGTGACTTTGGATTACTTACGTCCAATAGAAGATGATACTTTAATATACGCTGCACTGGTTTCAGCAGATAAGAACCCAGTGGCAACGTATGATGCAACATTTTTTGGGTCGATGCAAGTAGCGCGTTGGTATGCGTGGCCTGCAGCAATTTGGTCAACAACGAAATGGCTTCCGGGTAGCTTGTGCTGTAATGTATGATAAAGAACAGAAGAGGAGTAATGAACAAAAATTCGGTAGCATTGCATGGGCATGACTGTGATTTATGGATGATGCAAGTACTTCTTTGGGCTAACAAGTAACTTCATTAGAGTTGGTGAACCAACATACATACACACAACGATCTCAAAATCTAATTTGAATTTAAAATCAGTTATCAACGGAGCGGCAACATGAGCGTCATATATCACTCAGAATGGCTAGCTGCATGTCATGACATGATATATGCCAATGCCAACGACTGCGACAAATCAAACTCAAACAATCAGCAGTCAACATGGAATTGACAACCTGAAAGTCAATCAATTCAGACAGTCAGTCAGTTATGCAGGAGAACGACCAACTTGGCCTAGCTACTATAAAGCTGGCCTAAAATGGGGCATGACGTGCTTTAGCTTCGTTCATCATTTGTAGCACCAGCGGCGGCCACTGAAATCAAGATCATTTAGAGGTATAGCAACTTATGTTTGCTGTGGCATGAGTTTCTTGGCAAAGCGAACACAACATTCAATCCATGCCAACATCAGATTTGACAATGGACACGCAAAGTTCTCACTAAGGTATTCTATGTAAGTGTATTCTCGTTGCACAGTCATTTGTGGGAGGATCGTGGGAATTGGGTGGTTTAACTTACCAATAAGTTGTGTACACATCGAAACGTTCGCGCAAATCAATGAAGCATTTGGCGATCTTACTGGGATCCATGCCGGAGTTGATGAGCTGCTTTAATAATGTTGAATTGAAATCATAAATCTCTTCAATGTTCGAGAAGAGTATCTTCAACTCATCGTAACGCAAACAAGCACGCTCCTTCCAGTCCTGTAAATAACTATAGAGATGATATTATTTATATATTTCCATTTCATCATAATTAAGCATTTTTACTTACCCTCTAATCACTTGTCCGAGATCCTCCACATAGCTACGTTCAGAATCAACAATCTCTAGGCAGGTGCGTTCGAATACACTTAAATGGGAGAGTTCATTTTCACTCTCGGCAAGACTCTCCACACTCGCGAGATATGATGTGGCTAATTTACCATTTAGTTGATCTGAACCAGAGCTGGAACTAGACGAGGTTGAGCAAATCGATGATGATGACAATGGCCGATGTTTGAGCTTAGCTATATCTGGTAAAATTAAACTGGAAATTTTACGCGATTCCTTTGGTGAAAACTTTGACTTGATGTCGGTCAAACGATCCAGACTTTCCGCAGAGAATTTATTAGCTTCCTCGAGCTCGTCCAGCTGTGCAGCTGTTAGCAGTTTATTGGGCATGGCGCTACCCAAAGTGTATGCTTTATTTGCTAAACCTTTAGAACGTGCATACGTGAGGAGTGGCGAGCCTGAAACTGTAGAAGCATTAGCCGCTGATGAGCTTCGCACAAGCGGCTTGGAGATCAATGGTTTATTTATGGCTTCAATTAGTTCCTCGCTGGTGTAGGAGTTGTCCGAGGACTTCAGTTCATCCGACATTAATTCATCGGCAAGAGTCAATTGTGTTATATGTTGTGTTATGAGGTCAAAATTAATGGCTTCCACATTCTCACTGTCAACCGGACTTAGTGGTTCAGTGGCAACAAACTCCTTTGAACGTGTTGGCATTATGTGTGTGATGGGTGCAACCGCTGGCTTAATTGTAGTGGCGGCATTTAGCATCTGCGTGGTTGCAGCTAATTGTTCCATTTCTATGAGTTTGATACTTTCTTGTGATTCGTACTTTGGTAGTGTCAACTTTCGTGGTTTATTTAAGACACAGTCGAAATTGAAGGGTGAGCCGTTGTTGTTAATATTTGTGGGTGTCTTGTCATCATCCACACCGGGTATATGTACAACTGCTGGTGTTGGTGGCGACGTGGACATATGCTTCTTTGGTGGACGACTTGTTTGCAAAAAGTTCACCGAGTTCAAGTACTCAGTGCTTGAGTCAAATGTTTGCACTAGTTCGTTTCCAGATTGTGTCAGTTTCCCAGTGATTTTCGAGAGTGGTATATGTGATAGTTTGACACGGTGACCACTTCCCGCTGAAGGAGATGGTGAAGACTTTTTGATGTAGCGTTGATGTGGCGGTGGACTTTGCTCTGGGCTTTTTAAGTGATGATGCTGTTGCTGCTGCTGTAATGCATCAAAGTCAATGGCATCTACGGGCACTGCATCTGAGTGTGTTATAATGCGTTGTACATTCGCTGATAGGTTACGAATGTTGCTACGATGGCGTTGGCTGCCGTTCAAGCTGGTATTGCTACTGCTTATGCTTGCGTTGGTGGCCAATGACTCACGCGATCCACGTAAGCATTGGCTAGCTTGTGTTTGATGTTGTGGTGTAGAGCAGACAATGGGTGCTACTTGACGTGATTGCTTTGCACCGTCGTATACATCAAATCCAACACCAGCCTGAGTGGCTTCGTTGCCATTTTCCCTGTGGTAACCGACTTGGTGTGACTCTTCACTGCTGTAACTCGACTGGTGACTATGGTTTCCGTTACTCTGGATGCTATTGTTGCTGTGATCACTGCTGCTGCTGAAAATTTGGTTGTTGCTATGAGTTGTGGCCAAACTGCTCGTCAAGTTGTCGTAAATACCCAGCAGCGAAGGTGCCAGCTCAGTGGAACTACCTGCAAGGTAAACAAAAACAAGAAAATAGAATGTTAGTTAGTATTTTGTAGATTGGAATGTGTTGCAAAAGTTGCTAAGATGACTTTGCGTTTATGATTACTAAAGTGTGGGTTGCATGTAGAGGAACTGATGGATACACAAACGGACGGATGGACGGACATACTGACATTCCATCACTCAGCTCAACGAAGGCATAATGTTGTATATATTGTTAAGCACATAATTTCGTTACATTTGCTATTATTTTGCTTGCCTGCTCTGAGATTTATGCTAAAAGATTGTTGCACAACCATCTCTCGGTCGTTCATTCTTTGGCATGCCACAAACACGCCACGTTACAACATGCGTCATCATCATCATCATCATGATCATTATGATCATCATGGTTGTTACTGATGTATTGAGTTGTTTAGCCTCAGGATTGTTGAATTGGCTAAGCAGAACGTGTTCCGTTTACTTTGTTGTTGCTGTTGAAACGGCGTCAGGTGACGGCCAATAAGTTGGAACATTTGTGCCGCTTGCTCTTTTTGTGCTGCATAAATAAGTAGGTTGCCTCACTCTTCGTCTCCTGTCTGCTGCCATGTTCTGACAAGAGAATTGATATGCCAACAGAGCAATTGTGACTCTTAGCTAGAAAAACCGCATTCAGGCACCAAGGCACCACAACAACTGCTTTGCTAAGGCGGCAGTTCCAAGTTCCAGTTGAAGTTGAGGATGAATAAGAATCGCATATCATTGCTCATCATTCCGCACAAATAGTTCAATTAATCAAAACCACTCACAACTGTGGATTTAATAACATTATCGGTCCAACGATATATGAATGCATGTTGGATGCCAATGAAACAAATGAAATAAATTATAGACCAAGACGACTTTACATTAAGTTACGTTGCGATCGCATGAAGTATTGATAATAATGAGTATGCGAAGTGAATATCATCATAGCCTAAGACGAATGATGACGCACAAGGATAGGATGCATTATAAATTGAGGGAGGGAGCCATTGTTTTGATTTACGGTTAAAGACAGAGTTTTTTTTTTCAGAAACTATAATAATGATGAAAAACAAACTATCATCCTCACAACGACCGTTGAAAGGTCACACAAACTTCAAACTCCATTGCCACTTTAAAAAAAAAATACTATCCACTCACTCACTCTCTGTACTGGCAGCTGGCAATTTTTCAATTTGCCACAACTAAAGTCTTCTCAAGACTCTATTACAGACACACTCAAGATACTATAAACTGAATTTCGGCCAATGTAAAACAGTAGCCGATGGGGCACTTTTCTAATTTAAAACTATGTCGACGGAGTGAATTTAAGACTTGTGGAGCCTCTAAGCCAGGAGACTTAATTGAAAAATCCACAGACATTGCATGCAACCTGAACACATGCACCCAGGGAAACAGCAGCATTGGAGTTGTGGTTTTAGTCATTTAAGCGAAATTTAAACAAATCTGCTGCACGAGTAACAATTAGCTGGCATAGCTTCCACGCCTATTCGTCAGTCTAACTTCTTTCAGAGGCAATGACTTGCCTCTTCTTGTCATGTTTCGTTTTGGATCGTCTCGTCTTCCTCTGATGAAATGATGAACGAATTGGCCAAGTAAAGACGGAGTAACTAACTAACTAACCAACTAACTTTTAAACTGACGTTGGCAATAACACGATTTATGCATTTAATTTCCTATCATTCAGTTTTACAAAGATTATTATTACTATTATTACCGCGCATACTGGAAACGCGTGGGCACAATGCTCAAGTGCAAGCAAATGGCTCAATGTGAAGATGCCTTGATGTGGCGGCTGCCATATCTCAGGTGACCTAGTTTATTAGTCTATGGGGCCACTGACGTTGCCATAAAAATACCCACATGCTAGGAGACAGGTTCTATTGCTTTGTATTGTATATAGGCTCTCAAATTCCGTAGTTTATTTCTCAAGTTTGTGATGGAAATGCAAAGAGAAATATCTAGGAAATTGGGTTTATCACTTTTGCAAATTAAATGAGAATTTGTTAATTAAAGAAACGTTTTGTCGTACTCATTCCATACATATGCTTTGAATACAAACTACAGTATTCAGGGAGAGATTAGATATGTAGATACATGAATGCCAAATGCTCAGCTATCCAACTATCTTTAGATACTAGATGTATGACGACAATATCTTCTCCTTAAAAAATATTGTACATGCTGATTATGTTGCCTACTTATTATGTGTCGTTTTATGATCATGCCACTGAAAATCGGCAGCTGCATGCAACATTGAAATGCTATGACATAATTGCCATTGACATATTTTACACCGATTTTTATGGGATTAGTCAGTAAGTCAGGACTGTGAGTAGACAGAGTGGAAGTCACTAATATCGAGTATAATATGATTCAATGCAAATGTGAAAGAGATAGGAATGATGGAACTTATTAAATTTTGTTCCGATATTTATGGAAAAATAGTGACGTTAAAGTTCATATGTATACCATATAGTGTATTGTATTGTATAATGTTGCAATCTATATTTTTAACAATAAATATGATGACGACAGGCAAACAAAAAAATGTCACACTGTCACTTCGATGTTATTGTAAATACAATAGATAAAAAGTTTTGTTTTGTCTTGCCTAGTAGTAAGTAAATCGAGTACACATAAATCTTGGAAATATAATGTCAACTTCTCAGCATATCGCATTCACGTTTTACTATTTTATCTGTGCCAGAATTTCAACTGGCAATGCTTAAGAAACCACCAACTCTAGAAAAATGGCATTACTCCCACAACGAACCACCGCCACCGCCATCACCACTAAAACCAACAAACCACAACTCACTCAGGCCATTGCAATCAAGTCAAAGTGTTTGCGATGTCACATGAAAAATATTATAAACAGAAACAAAATAAAACAATAACAGAGGTTGAGTTTGGGTCATGATGTTTAAACATTTAAAAAGTTTTACCCAAGCACTATCGGCCATTATAATGGCTTTTATGTACCATAGAAGTTGCCAAGATGAGGAAGAAGGAAGACGCACTGGATAGTTATCTCAAATGTGCAATTAACAAGATTGCATACTTTTATCAATGGTTTAGGAAGACTTAACGAGAATTAAATGAGATAAAAGGAAAGCTCCAGTAGTATCAAAACAGGGTTTATGCAGACGTCGATACTTGTTAGCCACTAAACCTAATCTTATGTGCTTGGACTTAAATTTGAAATACAATTGTCTTCGAATGTATTTTGTTTATACAATACATAGAATCCAATGTGTAAGTGTGTAAAGATGTTAATACATCAACGAATGCAACTAAACCGTAGCTAACTAATACCTTCCCGCCGCCGGTTTATTTAAGTGCAACTCGGTTTCATTTTCACTCAGTTCTTTGCTTCTTAGTCTTTTGTTATTTGGTTTTTGAATTATGAGTATATTTTACATGTTGCATAAATCCCTTTCTTGAGCGTCAAACACTCTCGACAAGAAGCAGCTCATATGACTTTATTGCTTGATCGTGGTTTGTTCTTGATTTCTAAGCGCGTCTGTCAGATTTCAACCTTTTTCTTTACGCCTCGATTCGGTTCGGCTTCAGGTGTCAGTTGGTGTGACAAATAAAATGGCGCATTATATTGCGCATGTCTTAGCTTTATCAACTTGAAAGAAAATACAGTACATTAAAAAAAATATACATAATAGCTAACTTTGGTCTATCTTAACAAAGCTTAGATACACTTCACATAAGATAAGTTTGAATTTATAAAAAGTTATGAAAGAATGATGTGGAAACTAATTATTTTTATCAAGGCTTAGAGAGTAACCAGAATAGTTCGAATATAAAATGTAATTTGGGGACTTTCCAAGGATGAAAAACTATGGAATAGACATCATGATAATATAAACGGGAAAATTGGGAGACAATCAAGACAAGACATCAAGAAAGATAGGAAGCAATCACATAAAATGAGCTCAGAAAAAAGAAAATTTGACAAATACATTGGAGAACTTTGTGCAAAAGTGGATGCGATTAAAAATAACTCAATTATTATATAGAATTGTATGCTGGCTATGTCTTCCAGTAGAAGTGATGTTTAGATATGTATATTTCATTTTTAAATGGAGGACAGATAGATCCAATTCAATTTCCATTGCAATACCGATTATGCCAATATATGATTATACTTTGTGGAGTCTCTGATAAATGACTAAAGTGACATTTAATATGCTATAATTTATTGTGAAGTGTATTAAATATATATAAATGTAAAAATTCTGTAAGTTTGCTTTTCATACAATAATATTGTTTTGCATAAAAAAATGCTTTTATTGTATTTATTCTCTTTACTTATTGTATTTTTAATGCAATGCAACACAAAATAAGCGAATAAAAAGTGCAATTTTGCGCAATTTTCAACGCCTGTCAGTCATCATTATAGACATCTGTTAATATCTGCGTGTGTGTGTGTGTGTGTTTTTGTATCTATGCATGAATGTATGTATAGATGAAGACGCCACAAGTGACAACTTGCTGACAATTGGCAATTTTAACTTGACAGGCGAGCGAAGTCGTCTATAAGCTCGACTTCTTTCATTTCTCCCCTTTGCATCATTGATGTTTTTTTTCTCTAAAATTAGCTGCAAATGAAGTTGAAATCGTCTGTAGTTTTCTGAAACCTCAACTGAGAGACGATGGAAGTGCTTTTATAATATTTTACTGTAGGTAAAAAATGCAACTCTTAACTGATTTCTGGCTACTGATTATGGCTAAAAATAGCCACATGGCTTCAGGCATTTGAGGCGGGTCATAAAGATATACATATAGGAATGTATAAAGGTTAAGTCATTCCGGATAAAGAAATATGTATTTTGCGTAAATTGCGGTTAAGAGAAGTGTTGACAACTACCATACTACATAATGAAGTAGTATCTGTCAGACACATCCAGACAATTTGTACAATAAAAGACAAAATGCATGCAAAAATTTTAAAAACTCCTCTGCTTGATTGACTGGTTGGTTGTTGGCTGTTGTGTGCTGGCTGTTAGTTGGCTTCCTGTTAAAAATATTAATAAAATGTGTTCAAAAATAAAGAAATTTTTCGAGTTCGAGTTTCTGTGACATTGAATTATGTGCAGCGAAATGGAAAGTGGTTGCGTGTAGTAATCACGCAATCTTACACCATCCCAACACCATTTTTGAAGCAAGACTCATGTCGTTTAAGCCCTGAATTTAAGCTGGCAAAAACAAAAAAAAATAAGACAAAAATATCCCAAATCGCAACGCAGACATAAAGACTACAACTGCAATCGATTGTATTTTTAAATGTTCGACAGGCGTTGAAACTCCAGGGAAAACACTTAAGGCGGATGTTTCAGATTAAAAAAACTAAAATTTGGAAATACTACTATTGCTGGTGCTGTTGTTACTGTTGCTGCTGAAGTTTATTGTGACTTTGGCGATTTACAATATACTGTGTATGCGTATAACAGTTTGTATCTGTGTGTCGTAATAGTAGCAACACGCACAGATGCACTTTGTATTTTGTATCTTTTTATTGTTACTGTTGCTGTTTGTCTGGTGTAGTGTTTTTGTTTAAGCTGTGCACAATCGTTGACCAGCACCAGATTTTTGATAGCATTATTAATGCGCTTGCTTCAGCAGCTGGTTTGCTTGCACCGATTCAACTGACAGAAAAACAGATAGACACAAAGACAGAAAAAAACATCAGGTTTGCATGAATTTTGTTGTATTTTTTTTGGCGCCAATTTTGTATGGGGAAAAATTAATTTAAAGTTAAATAATATTTAAAAATAAAAACAAAATTAATGCGTGTGCGGTTTTTAGGTGCCATGAAACATGATGTTTGTCACGCTTTAAGTAGTAGTTAATAATGAATGTAAGAAAATTGGAAATTAAATTTATTAAATTGACAACGAAACGTGCTACACGCATTATTTTTTAAATTATGCAATTTTAAATACAATATTTTAATATTTTGTGTGAGGTTGAAACAATTCTTGAGAATATAGACAATATTTTGTAATAACAAAACAAAAGTGTTGAAATACTTAAAAATGTCATCATATTGTCGCCCTTTTGAAATAAACAAAACCATACAAAAACTTGAAAAAGACACAAATTTCAAAAACAGTAATAAATATGAAAATTCTTCTTGACGACAACGCGTGTCAAAATCATGAAAATCGACAACGGAAATGCCGAGCATGCATCAATGAGCGCATTTTCCGCACGAAATACTAAAGAGTCTCGTTAGAAAAAAAAAGGGAAAACTAATACAAATTTACAAGCAAGAAATTTTCATAATAATTTCAACAATTTCCGTTTTGATTTGATATTTGATTTTTACAAAAATGTAAGGAATTAAGTGAAAGGAATGCTTCCAGTTTTGCAATTTATGTTCGTATTTTCCAATTGATTTATAATACTATTTATAGAACTTCTACTTATAGGGAGGCAGCAACACATTCATCATGTAGCATTATGGGCATAGAGGCAGCTGTACCATACATCGTGTGCTTACCAAATAATTCAAGCAAAGGAAAAATTTCAATATTTTCTTGTTCAGGCAATATTTGTTATCCATTTATTTGTAGAGGGAAAGAGCAAAAGGTTGCTAAATACTACAAGTTTTATGCTTTGTTAGCCAAAGTCAAACTATAAAAGTGAAATCCTTTTAAGCACCTGCAAAATGTCGCATGCCGCATCCGTTCAAAAGTTATAAATCTCGCACTAATGCTGAGGTTACTATTGCTGTTGCTGCTGCTGCTGCTGCTACAGCAAATGTCTGTCACATTTCTACATATTTACCATGTCTACATACTATAGTATACTATAATGTTAGGTTAGCCCTAGACGCACAAAGTGCTAAATTCCAAGCAAAAACCATTAAATAGAAAAATTGCTTGCAACAGCAAAAAGAGAACAGGAGAAAATAATGTGGTAAAGAAAAGTGCTAAAATCTCATAAAGCAACAGCTAAGTTGTTAAGCCGTAGAGGCTTAACGCTGTGGCCGCCGGATAAGGGGGACAAAGTGAGATGAGTGAGCTTGGAGGCATGTTGCTAGTGTTGTTCTTTGCATAGCTAAATTAACCCCGTAGTCGACGACGACTGACTGGAATCATCTACAAAGAAGACAAACACAAAAAATTAAAAGAAAAAAAAAAAGGAATGTGACACATGAGAAAAAAAAAGCAAATACGCTTGACGACTGTTCCAGCCCTCAAGCAATGTTCGGTAGGCGTGTCTACTGGTCTGCCCAGCCACGGCAACAGACGCAGCACAGCACCCAGTTTCGGGCACACTGTGTTGGATTTCAAAGTGTCAGCATGTTGATTGTGGCGTAAATTGTTTTGCGCCTAAACACGCGCGTATGCCACGACATCTTGCTCAGCTCAACTGAACTTCAGTGAAGGCCCCCTTCAAACATCCTCCTCCATTATCATTTCATCACTACTAGCTTCGACATCTCTCAGTTTCTCTTTCTGCTTTATGCATTCTACCATTGTACGTTTAGAAGACTTGCCATATTTCAATGGGGAATTCTTGACTTTGACATGCGAACGACGAACTGTAAGCAACACATGTTGCATACTGCATTGTGGCATGGTGTTCCTGCCTGCCGGCTAAACTAAATGCAACAACAACAATGATGACTGCCGATTTCCATTTGCAATATGATGGCGACCTCCGATGTTGCAATATTTTTATGCCCTTTGCAACATCTTCTGACAGAGGCCCATTCTAAATAGAATAACATCAACCAACATAAAAGTGTGAAAATATGGCAAATTTTCTTTGCGAATTTCTTTTTACACATTGCAATATTTTCCATAGAAAAAATAAGCAAAAAATAAAACTGAAATTTTGCCATTAAAGAAAAAGAAAATAAACGCAAATTAAACCGTTAAGCGTAGAAGATTGAAAAAATTTACATATGAATTAACTTTGACTATATCCAAAGACTGACTGACTGACTGACTCGGAACATGCAACACACATCACACAACACAACAACCAACTACAATACAATATAACTGATAAAAAGGATAAGCCTTTGGTGGTGCTTTGGATATTTCATTGGATTTTGCCGCTTTTGGCAATTCTTTTGGCGGTGCCTTTTATAGTAAGTTAATAGCGTATTGACCAGTTCAAGGGCTTTAGTAAGTACGACTTGTATGTCCGGTAAGGCCGGTGAAAATGTGTGAAAACTTGGTTTCTGGTCTCTGGTCTCTCTTTTGATATTTTTATCTGTTGGTTGTTGGAAGATTCAATAGCCAAATGCTTAGTTTGCCCATTTTAGGTAAGGTATGCATAGAGTACTCTGCCTGCCATAGTTGGCCATTTTATTTTTCATTTATAGTGATGATAAAGGGTACAAATATCTGTTTCCTACTATACTTTGTAATTTCCTTCTGTCTTTTTGAATACCATACGTTTTTCATTTTTCACTTCATAATGAAAATATCTCAACTTTCAAATCGTTCATAAACTATTACAATATCTATTATTATCTATTTGTATTTAACACATTAACAATTCAAAACCTTTTGAAATCAAATCAAATTTCTCTCTATCATATCAATTTCAAATCAATAATTGCAACTCAGACTGTGATCGTCAGGCCAGGCTAGAAAAGGCAAGATAAATCGTGCAACATTGTAATATTATGATTTTTCATAAAATGCTCCATAAAATGAACTCAAACTTCAAGCTAAATTACTTAGAGTTTGCCTGATATTTTGTTTGCAGTGTGGGTTAGAGAGTTTGGAGTCGATGGCGCGGTCAAATTTTGACAGTCGTTGTCGACGAACATAAGCAGGAAATGTCAAACAGTAAGCTCTTATGGGCGTCTAAAAGTGGAGGCTGAACCTATTGTAGTAGTTTCTATCTTTGATTGATTACTTTTTTTTTTACATGAACTAACTGAGGAAGCTGAATTGGAAATTCATTACATAACTGTGCGCAGGCGTCATCATCGATGGGGAAATCAATTGTGCAGCATAAATTACAATGATTTTTAAACATGCTTACTATCGAAACGTGACTTGGTATCTACAATATGTGAGTATAAGTGCGAGTGTGTGGAAAATAACTGACACCTTAACCCATTAACTTACAAGTGTCAGTCAGTCACTCAGACACTCACTCATTAAGTTATGGTAGTCAGTGAGCCAATGCATGCAATTGTGTCAATAGCATCATTACCTTGAAGTTGGGCCAAAGACTTCTGCATTTCATTCCTCCAGAAAAGAGGGAGAGGTGAGGATAGCAATGAATCTATTTGCGTTGCATTAATTACAGCAAAAGATAAAGCCAAGAGGCATCAATATTGATACAAGCTGCGTGCCCTTACCATCATTGCCTTCATTGGCAAACATGGACAAAAGAGAGTGCACTGAAGTTGGCACAGACACAAACAGTTGACAGTGCATCATCATCGATCAAGTCGAGTGGCAAGTACATACAATATCTTTGTACTTATTTGTATACTTGTATCTTGAACTACGGCTGGCACACGATAATGAGCACTATAAATAAGAGCGTCTTGTATAAATTTGCATTAATTCCTAGGATGATTGGATGAGTTTGTTTTCCATTCATCATCTTTTGTCCCAGCAGAATCAGAAGTGTCAACAATCAATATAGTACATACATAATATGTATTTATTAAAGTTGCTGATGATGTCTTTGTTAGTAGTAAGTATGTATAATAATTGCGAGCAACATCAAACTGTGTACATACTCAGAAATCACACACATACTCAAAAAATCCCAAAACAAATATTTATCTTTTCGATGAAGAGCCAAAGTTCAGTTATTGTACTATTTGTCTAGATTATGGTATTGTATACACATCTTACCTGGAATGGAAAATAAAGAGAAAACAAAAAATTCTTTTATTAGTAAAATAATGGAAAAATACCAAACACTTAATTTATTTATTCCCATAAGCAAACATATCTAAATACAACAAAGAAATCTTAATATGGAAGCAAATAGAATTTTAAGGAAATTTTTTTTTTATTTTTTTTTGCTATAAGATCCTCCATACACAATTTGATGACAAGATGTCACAAAAAATTTGACAGCAACTGCCTTAAAACAATTAATTTTACAAACGTTTGAGAAGATCCAACAGAAGGCGAAGTCTGTACAAATATACAAAAGTATCTATTCTACACACAAACATAAAACACAACTGAAACGCAGATACACTGATATACACTTATGAAGTTTAGGTCAAGAACGCGTTTTGGGATACCAACGACTGACAAATGCTCGCGAGAATTGGCGAGAATGGAGTATCGAGAATGAAACGGATTGAACGAACGTCACTATGTCTGAGCGACCACCAACGTTGATACTCTATTGCTGATGTTGTTACTAGAGGCGCGTAGTTGCTGTCAATTGTTGCTATTGATGTTGTTGAGAGTAACTAGTTGCAACTTGGCTGCTATTTCGCTTTTTATGGCATTTGTTGTTCGCTCGATCTGTAATTGGCATGTGGAAAATCTGCAACGGGCGTGCTTACGCTTCAAATGGTAAAAACAAGCGCAATTGAACCGTATGACTGAATGACTGACTAACTATGGACTTAGACTGGGCAATGACTATAGACAGATAGAGGAATGAATAGTTGTTGCACTTGTTGCTGTTGTTTTGATGTTGCAAGTGCTGTCAATTGGCAATGACGCTTGCACGTATCTAGTTAAATTTTTAGTGCAGACAATTGTGCGCTTCCAGCGAAAAAATACCACCAACAGTGGCATGGAATTATAAGAAAAAGTATAAAAAAAATCTAGTTTCTGCCACAGTAGCCACGGCACATATGCCTGTAGAAATATTATAGAAAAAGGAGGTCAAAGATCTGAAGCAACTGCAACGTATAAAAAATCATTTTTATATTGAATTTCTATTTATTTTAATAGCTTAAACTTACAACTACAAGAAGTGATATTATGCTATCAAAATTATGGAACATTTTCATTAAAAAAGAAAAAGAAATTAAAATGGTAATACTTTTCTTATTTATTGTGAACCCTTTGAGTTGCTGTTGAATGGCAATTGTGGCATGTTCACGCCGCTGTAGCAAAACACATAAAACTGCAAACAGCAACTGCATCATAAAATTTCACTGCCCCAGCAACGAAAAGACCTAAGTTCAATGTTCTAGAAAAATTGTAGTAGTTGATGACTGGGTGGCAGGAAGACCAAGAGATGGAGATTTAAAGCTTGTTGCACATAATTTACATTTGCTACAGCACAGCCCAGTTACTAGATACTACTATGAAACTATTGTAGACAGTGGCAAGTGCTGAAAGTGCAACAACATGAACTCACACTATGTTAATTAAGAAAGAGCGTTAAAATGTTGAATATGTACAATGATGGTGAGAAGGAGGCAGGGTGTGCTTGGCATTGGCGACAGCCATGGAACGCGTGAGGCTGTTTGCTGCTCTAATTGATGTGCATAGACCAAGAACACAGCATCTTGCAACATGTTACAGTCAACACAAAAAAAAAAAAAAAAAAAAAACACATTAAAATAAAGTCTGCCAAAGGAAATTCATAATAGGCAATAGGTTGGTTGGTGTAGCATAATCGAAGTCATGAATTAAATGACCAGCATCAAAGGAAACAAGAAGAACTTTAGAAATCCAGTACTACTACAGGAGTAGCTCCATCAGCAGCAATAGGCAACCTTACCAAAGGCACTAATTGTATCAACAGCAACAAAACAGTGAAGACATCGCTCGACAACTGCCACTTAGAGCGTTAGAAGTACAAGCCCACAACTTGCAACTAATTGAAGCAGCAACACGACAAACACATTGTGCCTCCTCAACTAACAAAACAACCGACTAACCAATAACACAACGAGATGGAGTGGGGTGGGATGGCCATTTTGTGACAGTTACTGAATAGGGAAGCGCAACTTTAAATTTATTTTAATTATTTTCTTCTGATACCATGAAGAAACATCAAACTTAGCAGCAACATGTGGCTGGCAAAAACAATACAAATAGTAGTATCTACTAAGTCCAAACTAACAACAACATCAACATCAACAACTATTAGTTAGCCACACTTAATAGCTTACAAGAGAAATCGATTTACAAAAGGAAAAACTTGTTCAACAAAATGCTGCTCATCACAACAGTGCATCGCTCTTATACCTAGTTGTTTAAGGTGCAACGAACCAAGTTTCTATAATATTTTGGCTGCATTTCCGTCAACAACTTGAAGGTAGAATAATTGTAGACAATTCTAATTGCAACACGCTGCCACGTAAGTGAGGACACTATCAATTAATAAATTCTATACTCATGCGCCTACGAATAATATTGCTTTTGACTTATTAAATAATTTCTCTTTCTCATCATCATCATCATCATCATAGCAACATAAATGTGCCTACGCGAAGTTGCTGTGTTTTGTTGCAAACATTTTCATGTTGTAGCCCAAAGGGCAAAGGATGCCAAGAATGCCAAGCACAGATCATGCTTAATTATAGACGCCACATGCGTCGGAATATATTCTATGCACAATAGTATGTTGCAACCATAAAGGATGATGGCGACGACAGACTTTCCTTCTTTCTAACAATGAAGGGACCAAGTTCAGGTTTCAATATTCGAAACTCAAGAGAAACATTGGAATAAACAAACGAAAGTTGTTAGAAAATATATGAATGTGTCTTTGTGGTAGACGCAGAAACGAGTACTTTGAATTGGAGTTGCCACCCTGTATTTTTATATTTCCCGCTTTTGTTTAAATTTATTGCGGTCGTGCTGCATAGGCGCCAACACCACTTTTAGTTACCTTTAGCTAACAAAAGAAGAGGAGGATGACTATGACTCAAAAGCGGCATCAACAACATCAAAATCATCGGCACTAGCATAATAGATCGACCTCGTGGAGAAGGAATCAACAGATACAATAGGAACAACATACGCTGAGTCAGAAAAGAATGTGGCAACAACAGCAACAGCAGCAACAACAAGCATAATTCATATGCAATTAATAATTGGTTGCACTCGAGCACGCTGCACATGCGCAACACAGTACTACAGCCAGGAGTTGAACATAGCAACATTTAGTGGCATGGCATGTCTACGATTTGTTATGCCAAATGTTGTAGAGAGAACAAAGCGGTGAAAAGGGTCATTTGCGCAGAAGGCGTTTGCATGAGGGGCGTATATTAAATATAAACCATGATCCACCCGTCCAAAGTATCTATCTGTTTGTCTATCTGTCGGTCGTACTATGTCTGCGTATGCATCCTCTCCAAATACTGTAGTCATAGTTATAAAGCTAAGCATTCATTTTTTATATGAGGAAGTACTAGGAACGAGTTGACTTGAGCTTAATACAAGATGACTTGGCAAACATGTAACATGTAACAACAACAGCAAAACATAGAATTGTTAAGCTTAGAAAACCAAGGAATGTTTAATAGAAGATCTTAAAAAATAGTTCTAAAAATAAACCAAAGACATGAGATTTAGATGACTCTGTGTAGCTTGGCATGTAACTCAAATGTTTAGAGACAACTTTGGCATTAAATAGCTTCCAACAAACTAATCATATCTTGGCATCTAATCTTAATGCTAACCAAAGGAACGAGTTTACCCAGTTGCAACAGACATCAGACATCATTGAAGGGACATTATAGAGATGTAAATGTAAAATGAGTAAGTATCCGATTAGAGTGTTTAGTATGATGGACGGTAGCAGTAAAGCTTAAGCTGACCTTAATGACTAACAAAAGAGATAGATAAAAATCAAATTTAGTTAGACCTTGAACCAACGGGAGTTACATATTGTACCATGTATTGTACAATACACTTATTTTATGCCAATTATTTCTTGCCATAACTCACACTTCCAAATGCCAAACGACCAAACTGAAACAATGACATTCGATGGCGGCGTTAAGTAAGACAATTTGTAAATTTATTATAAAAATTTGCCAAAGAAACGATATAAAAACAAAGCATCATCATCATCATACAATGCCGAACCCAAATCAATGGATTCATTCGCCTTGAAATGAACACAGCAGGAGTTCAAATTTTGTATTACTATTTTAATTTTTTGCTTCTTATTTTTTTTATTTGTATATTATATTTTGCCATAAAGCCGAGAGACTTTGGTGTCAAACAACAGACACTTCATTTGAAGTTGCAACATATCATTTTATGTTTACTGACATTTCTGATTTTACAACATAAAAAAGATATATAAAAATTAAGAAATGTTTAAAGAAACATTCAGAAAAAATGTGGATTTCTTAAAAAAAAAAAACAATGACATTCAGTAATTGAACTTCTGTTCTAGACTGCTGCAAATGCACCACTGTGTACCATACATAAGTCATTGTCGGACTCATTTATCATATTTAATTCGACTGTTCAACAAAAAACACACGATAATAATAAAGAATTGAAGTTTATATTTATGCTTCGTGAACTTCATAGAATCCAAAACAAATTATTATAATAAACTTTCTTGTTGAGTGAGTAAAAGATCTAGATTTTAGATTTAAATGTTAACATCTTAATAACAGTAGATGAAAAATTTTTATGAAGATAATACTGTTTCTTTTATCAGTACCGTAGATAGAAATTAATTGATACTGTATCTACCCAATCAGGTCTATGGCGATGTCATTGCATAGAAATATTATTTATGGAAAGATATTAAATATATGAATATTGTTTTTGTATAGCAGGGTAGTACTGAAAGATATCTATATAGAATGCAACCACCATCTACAACCTTAACCAGAATTATGTGGCGTAGCAACGTGCGCCGGGTCTACTAGTGGTAGATATTTCTCTTGTGAAATTTCAATTTACTTCGATTGTATCGGGCATAACCAATGCAAAGGTCCCATAGAAATATGCAGGCAAGCTCACAAATGGAACTCACATGGTACGAGTCCTAAAAAGGACACCTAGGTGCATATGGAAATAGATGATTAGAATGGAGATTTAATTCATCTGGAAATCTTGCAAAATAAATCAAAATAATTGAAGGATCGTTCGTGGCAGATAGTATCATTTTGTGAAGATCCATAACTGACGACAGAAGATAGAGATGTATTGTAATTTATTATTATTTATTTATTTATTAGAACTAACATTATAATTACAATATAAAGTATAACACTTCAGCTCGGAGGAAGAGTTGAGAGGGATAGGTGATAGAATTAGTAAAGTGCAGGACCAGTCTTGAACTAGCGTATTGAAATTTATAAAGTGTACCTTTGAATAATTTATGCTGTTAATAAATATGAGAACACATTTAAGATGTTAGCACAACATATCTTATTCATTCATTTAAATCACATATTTTTGCGTCAAATTTGTTGGTCATTAAATTTTTGTTTTTATGATGTCTGGATTTCTAATTTAATATTGTCTGGGCTTATGAATTTATGGTAATTTAATATAATTTCATGTTTGCATATCAATAGTGTAAGAACTTGAGAAGGCCCATATGTATCTTTAGTAAATAAATAAGCATTCAATTATTGGCTAATTAACAGCATATTCATATAGAAAGTTTACTTTTTAACATAATATTTGCCACTCCAGTGAATAGACTGAATGAATTACATGAGTCTGGATTTCTACTACATAACATAGTGTATTAATCTCACTTCAGATGTTTGGTTTCACTCTATCTCTCGTATTTAAAGCACTAAAAAAGTGAAGAGGAAAAATGAGCATTTCACTTGTTGTCTTTGTTTTTTTTTTTTTTTGGCTGCTGCTGGAACTATTTTGGTCTCTGCCTCTTTGAATGCCAACGCTGGAGTCATTCTAAAAATAGTTTCTTGGGAGCTCCCTGCCACATTTGCTTATTGCATGAACTCACAAATACTATTGTACAATATGGTATACATATGCGTGTGTGAATGTATCTGTGTAAGTTTGTGTATCTGTTGCAAGCTCATGAGCTTACATGATGTTGAAATTTTGATTACGACATTCTTCTTGGCGCTGAGCATTTATTTTGATTTTACAAATTGAGGAATCATGTTCGATGTTACGATGGCTTTCGTTTGGGATTTTGGTTAGTTTTTAGATGTTCTATCACATCATCATAGTCGGCACACAATAATTTATTGCAGTTGTTTTCAGTGACGACATGGCGCTCTTTAATTAATTAAATTGATTTTTATGAGTCTCTGAATATAATTTTCAAAAAAATCCTTGATCTTTAAACTGTCATGGCATATGAAATGCGTTCGTTAAGCACGAAATGCAAATATACAAAATCTTAATGTCAGGATTAAATTTTTTATTCATCTACAAAAAATAAAGAAAATCGATTCCGAGCAGTTTTAAGCAAAGTAACGCCCTTTTGTCCATAAAAAGGGATTTTTAATTAAAGCATTTTAGACATGAAGACAGCAACCATTAACACGCTAGATTTTTCTGTTCTTTCGATTTTAATGCTCTGGTTTTCGTAGTGTATGTGGTGGCATGACACAATATATTCACTCTTTTTTTAAGTCACATCAAACATGCACATGCTTAGAATGAAATCAAGGAACAACACGGATTCACACTACTATGAATTATATTATAATCTTAGTGTAACGTTTGAAATGCTTAGAATCATGCAGTGGAGCCCTCTTCCACCTTTATATACCTATGGTATATAAAGTGTGACGATCGATCGAACCAAGAGTTCATGACTTGGCATACTCGTACATAGTAGATATGTATGCAAAAGATGAATTTGAAAGCAAATGATTTTTATTTTAAGAGGCAGTGATGAATTTTGACTAGTGAGGGCCTTGGGTAAACTAAAATTTGTGGGCTCCTAATCTAAACAAAATAATTTTGACTTTAGAAAAAATTAAACATTTTTAAAACCATCAATTTACTTATTTACAGTGAGGTGGTGACATTGGTCTGCTGATATATTTATGAATCAGCATAATTGAGGGTGAAACATAACACTTGTTTGTGGTTCCTTATCATATTGCTTTGACCCTTTGTTGTTCTCAGTACTTTTTGTCTAAAGAACTTTAGTTTTTTAATTTATATATTGTATTCCAAGTTTTCCGATATTTGCCTAAATCACATATAAGAAAACTTTTCTAGAACAGGAACTTATGATAAAAGGAGACATTCAAAAACAAACAAATAAATGAATTAGATTCAATAAGTGTATATAAGTTTTAGTGTGACCAAAGCTAAGATTTCTTCTTGGTTTTTCTAATTTAATTAAAACACCAAATAAAATCACAATCGATGTGTTCAGTTCTCTAATGCAAGTCTTTGGTTTGGATACTGATAAAACTGCACAGCTCGCAATACAAAGGTTGCAAATTTTGGAATAGATTCACTTTGAATATGTAAATTTTATACAATTAGCAAATCGAAAACTGAAGAAGTGGAGGAAGCTTCGCATAATAATAAGAAAAAAAAAAAGGGACAACAGCAGCTGCAAACAAAATGTGCATCACAACTCCAAAAATAAAAAAAAAAAATCTGCAATCTTCAATAAAAATACTAAACTTAAGAGAAAAACTAATACATACTTAATAAAACGGAAGCCTGCCTTGCTGAATAACTCCCTGCCTGCCTGCCTGTCTGTCTTTGCGTCTGTGTGTATTTATGTGCAACATGCACCTGCATTTGTGCCTGAGTTGTGTGTTGACGGGGCGTGACTGTTAAGTGGGCGCTAAGTGCATACATGCAATAACAACATCTAATGACTAAATTTCACATACCAAAATGCCACACTTGGCCATGCTGCTGCACTTTTCATCTAACTTCACATCATATGTATATAGTAACGAAATATGTACAATATACCTACATATATTTTTTTGGTTAATTTTTTATTTTTTTGTTTTTGTGTGTCGAGATACACGAGTAAAAAGCATCGATGATGATGACAACGACGTTAATTTAATTTAATCACGTTTTTGTGATTTTTTATTGAAGTCAAAGACAAACGATGTTGCACGATGGCAACTTTTTCTATGTGATTGTGCTTATGTTTGTTTAGTTTTTTGTTACTTGTAATAACCTCAGTTACGAATGAAAAGCTCGTGAGTTCAAAGGTTAAGTGAGTGTGCAGCATAAGTGGACGGCGCATATGAGTTTTGTCAAAAATGTTGCTACAGGCAGGCAGGCAGCTATTGAGCAATCGGTGGTAGAAGTGTGAGAAGAAAGATACAAAAATACAATGGACAATGTTAGCCAGTCACACCCACAAAATATTATAGTATAGTATGGGTAAAGTATCAGAAATCCCCAAAAAGTAAGTAGTAAATATGCTATGCCAGCCACATTTGTACCCCTCATTGTATTGCAGACTTTTGGTTTTTGCTGTGTGTTGCTTGAGCACGAGTTGCAGGTTGCAGCAGTTTGTCGCCGACAGCCAATTATGTGATGCTGTTGCACATTTGGCAATTTTTCATTTCCTGCTTGCAACCTAAGCAAGTGAGAGCGAGGGGCCATTAGATACACTCTTGTGTCGATGTGCGAGATATAACCATTTGCTGAGCAGACTTCGACATGACAACAATTTCAAGTTATCTGCCAGCATTTGTTACACCTTTTTCTTCTCTGCTGTTTTTATTTCATTTTGTATCTTGAAGTAGAAGATATAAATACTATGCCAGTAGCTAAATAGCCTTGAATATGTGCACATAAGCAGGTACTTTTGCCATATGGTAAAACGGGCGTGCAACAACGTGCAACTTCTTGGTTGCACCTTCAACAGTCATCGATCGAATTCGATGTCGACGCCATTGCCATCGATATTACCATCGACATCGACATCGCCACGCATCGAATACTATGCAGCAATGCAATTTCTCATCTGCCGTTTTTTATGCAAATTGCCGTAAATTGAATTTGTCTGATTGCGTTTTTTGTTGCATGCCACATCGATTGTCTGTCTATCCTGTCTGTTCATCTTT
This sequence comes from Amiota communis, assembly GCA_037043315.1. Classification (NCBI taxonomy): domain Eukaryota; kingdom Metazoa; phylum Arthropoda; class Insecta; order Diptera; family Drosophilidae; genus Amiota; species Amiota communis. The sequence continues at coordinate 1,388,066 of JBAMAV010001386.1, read as the reverse complement.
CTGTCTATATGTCTGTCTTTTAGCAAGCTTACTTACTGGCTGGCTGGCTGGCTGGCATTTTTGCCTACCTTTATAAACAAAATTACATTTGATCTTTCACAAGTCTTCGTTGACTGCTGTCTACCTGTTTGCTTGCCTGCCTGCCTGCCTGCCTGCCTGCCAATGCTCATTCAATCGTAGTAAATATGGATGTTCGATCTAGAAAAACCGAAGGAGAGTGTTTGTTTGTTTGTCTATCTATCCGTCTTCCTGCCTGTTTGCCACAAATGTAAGGATATATCTTCGCTTGATGTCGAAAAATGAAAAATTGTGGCAACTAAATGTGACTTTTGATAGATGCTCGCTTGCTCACTAGTGCAATGTATGTAGCAGATACACTTCGTCCATCTATGATTTCTTCGGCAACGATCGAAGTCTGCATGAGTAACTTCATACTTTCTTGCAATTGTTAGTGTTGTTGCCATGGTCCACAGATAAATGATTGCATTCGAATTGCATTTCGATGATTGCAAAATTGCGCACACACAGCGCCATGCAACGCCGCCCGTGCAGCATAAAATTATGAATATGACTTTCAAGGCAGACATAATCGTTGTTCGCTATTTTAATGGCGCGTAATTGAAACTGGACATGCTTGATCTGCAATATGGTACTCTTGTTGTGTCTTTAGTTGTTGTTGTTGTTGGAATATTGTTAATGGTTTGATTTGAAACAATATATATATCTATCTATACACGTAGTATAATGATCTCTTGAAGTCTCTATCTGCATGTGTTTGCTTGTATTTATATATAATTTGAATCATCTTTATTGCATATAAAAAATGAAGAGTAAGAAATTGATTTAGATTGCAAAATACTATATCATAGCAAAAATATACTGGGTAATTATTTCAGTGCAATATAATCATAGGTTTATAAAAGAACTATGCAAGTACAAGAAGAAGAACAAAAAGGTATAAGAACTAATAGTTCTTGACAGCTCTCAAAGCCCTTGCCTCTGCAACAATCTACTCAGTAATGGTATAGCAATGTCATGTTGTTCTCTACAAAATAGGACATCACAAAGACATAAAATTAAAGGGAATCTCAGGGCATATGGTTAAGGATATGAAGGTAATAAAAGAGTTGATTGTCTTTACAAGTAGGGAGCTAATCGAGCGGATTGTTGGTATCCAAAGTTCAACATACAATAATTTTGTAAGCTACTGAAATAATGCTAATTCCGAAGTCAAGCTTAGTGTTTTCTTAATTTAACCAGAAACTAACTCTTTTCTCATAAGACAATATGGCCTCAGGAATTCTCTTGAGAAAATAAGTCTATCAGAAAACGATTATCTACCATGTGAGTTACATGATCAGCTTATCGGCATCCCCTTTGGTTTTCTCTTTCACAACTGTATTTGTTATTCAATTTCTTCTGGCTGCCCACAACTTAGTGTACTTTTCGTCTTCCAAATTATTGGCTTCCAAGAAAATATCGTCCGACTTTAGTGCAATTTTAGAGTCAAAAATTCTGGGTACACAATGACTTCTTGCTGGACTCATCTCTGACTCGTAGAGACACTGGATCATCAGTTCAGTTAAAGAAACACTTGTAAAAACACAATTATAAAAATTTGTTTGTTTATTTATGATAAAACAAATTCGCATTCGCAATTTACTCATATATAAAGAAATTAAATAAGTATGTTGATTTATTGACTGTGTTTACTTATGTCCATTATTTTGCTTAGTAACATAAAAGCATCTATGGTAAAATCCACAAACAAGATGTTGTTTTATAATATTTTGTTTACTTTTCGTTTTGAAGTATCGAATAATCGACAATTTGATTGTGCAAAGGATGTTTGCATTGCAGTACCATGTTTAAACAGTTTCAAATTACAATGTTTATTTTTTTTTTAAGAACTTCGACAAGTTGTGATTTTCCAACTTTTTTATGTTCCTTTTATAAATCAATTTCCGTTTGGCAATTCCCACGCCAATTTTTGTTGTTTTAGTTGGTTCCCTTCTAAAAGAAAATATTTGTATAAAACTTGTTATGAAGTCCCAAAAAAAAATACAAATAACCAAAACTAAAGCAGCAAAGAACTTAATAAATCTACAGGAACATTTTATCTCAGTGAACGATGAGTCATTGTTTTAAACTGAGAACTTACTCTTGTCCTCATGGTCATACCGATCTCTGGACTGGGTTGAGATCATGTTGTTTAAGGCGGTCGGTCATAAGACCAGGCAAGTTCTACTTAATGACGATAAGCACTCAATGGACTTTGTACATGAGTTTTTTTTTACTTTTTTTATAGTTGCATTTTTTTATTCATTGAAATCATGTTGAATGTTGCTCTAAGTTGCACATTGCTTGTCGAGCTGTCAAAATGCAACACATTTTTCATTCATTCTCATGCTTATAGTATGTAGATACATTCATACTTGTGCATTTGGGCCGCATGCAAAAACGACTCCAGCTGAGCCGCCGGCTTTGTTAGTTTTGTTGGCTTATCCAACCAGGTTTTTACTGTTTTGTTGTTTCGGGTAAGTCAACTCATTGGAATTTATATTGTGCCAGAATTATAAATTAGAATGTTTAGAAATGTTTAACTATTCAAGGTGTAATGGAAGGATTCTGGTGATTCTTAACAAACACTTGTATTTTCTTCAAATTAAAGTAAAAATTAAATAAAAACTATAGAAAGATTAATAGTTTCATAAAAGGAGATAATTATACTGTCCCCTGTTTGCTAGATTGCAATTTCTTCGTGATAAGGGATCCTGATGGTAGCTTGGGATATTGGTACGTTGATCTCCTATGCCATTAAGGTTACTGAAACTAAGAGCAATCTAAGCCAGGCATAGGCATATCCTATCCTATAATTTTTAGTTAAAATATCAAATAAATTAAATTTACAGGATGCAAATAATAATAATAATAATAACGGGCCCGAAAGCACAGCGACCAATAAGATCTATTGTACATGGCCCTATTTAATAGAAACCCTATATGTTTAGACTTTTGATGAATCTTAACATTACTTGGGGTTTGTTGTTCCACAATTTGTGTGGATTAACAACAGTGTCACCGAGGTGGTGAAGTCTTTGTCTACCGAGTGCAGGACATTTGCAGAGTATATGATCTGAGCTTTCTTTATCCATTTCACAAAATCGGCATACGTCAGTGTCGGAAAGACCTAACTTATTTGATGATACCTTAGGATGCAAAGAAAGGATTCCAAGTTATGGCTGATGATTTTTTAGAAGCCACAGAAGAAGAAATAAAACTATTATACTTCATTAAATTTAAAGTGAAAAGTAAATGAAAATCCATTCAATATGTGCTCTTTATTACATATTTAATAGGAAAAACAAAGAAAAAACGTAAATGCGCTTTTTGGTGATAAAAAGCGTATCGCACTTAAGATCTAACTGACTTTGTGGTTACAATTCCACATTCACTCTCACTTCACGCTTACTTTTTCTTTGCTTTATTTTATTTTATGTTTTTTTCTTTTCTTTAGACTAAATGAAGTTGTAAGCAAATAATAGACAACAATATCTACAGCAACAACAACAACAACAACAATGATAATGACGAAAACCATAAAATAAATGCGACAAAAAAAGTAAATTGCAATTGCGCCTTGGTTACGTGGCAAAAGCGAAACGCAATAAATTTGCACCAAAAAGACCAACCAATAAAGACAAAAATCAGGCGAGCAACAATTAGAAAAAACTGTGAATAACAACAAAACAAAACAAAAATACTATAAAATGAAAAAGATACAATGCAACAACAACAACAAACAACAACATCATTTTCGACAGTTTTAAATGCAACAAGTTGCCAACAACACAACGAACGCAATATAACAAAACAAAAAACACTGTGCAACATAACAACACAGAATGAAGTGCGGGCGCTCTGCATTTACTTAATTTCGGGGGACGATTGGCAATGGCAGCTGAATAAAATAAAATGGTAAAATGGTAACTCGTGCGCATGCGCGCCGATAATTTCTTGTTATCGACGTGCAATGATCAGGTAAATTATGTCCAAAAGTGGAAAAATCGCAAACAACAAAATAAAAAAGACTCCACGGAAAAAAATATCACAAAAAAATAAAACTCATTGCATTTCATTGCTGTCGCTTGTGGAATTTGTTTCAGTTCGCATTTTTTTTGTTTTTATTGCAGCATTTTGTGTTAACATCTTATAGAGTATATGGTAGATATATTTATTAAGGATTATTCATTTATATCAGAAGTAGAAGTAGTGGTCCGTTTTGACAAGTGCGCCCTTGACACCATAACACCGTAATCATAACAAATTAATTAACAATTTGGAAAAAATAAAACAATTGTAAAAACGTCCCCATATTTACATTTATTTGTCGGGCTAAGTTCATAAGTAGTAGTCCTAAAGGAAAGAAAACTAAAAAATGTGAAACTATTTATTATGAAAAAACTAGGGAACCCGGTACCCGACGTGAGGTTACTGCGCTCAAATCTTTTCTCTTATTAGAAACAGTATACGTATATCTTGTTAACGGTTCAAAAGTGTAGAAGGGGACTTTGCTTTATAATATTTATAGATAAAACTCTTTCTTTAATTTGAGAAACGTACAATTCCTGATTTTGACTAGTGTTTGTGGACCACTTTGCTAAGCATTCTGTACGGAGCCCAAGTTGTCCTAGGAGTAGGAAAGAAAACTATTAATTGAATAGGCATGCTGTTGATAGCAGGGATATTTTGATTACCCCAAGTATAGTATAATTGTGCCTTACTATGATGTAATGCGTTCACGGTCTTAATAAGTGTTCATAGTAAAAACTCGTCTTCAGAAGTTTCATTCTATGGTTACGGTTACTTCAGCTGTTACGACAACATGTTGCAATTGAAAAATAAAATAAAATCTGTAATTTTTTTTTTTTTTTTTTTGCGGAGTTGCAATATGCAATAACGTTTGATAAAAGCGACATTTTGAAAAAATTAAAGTGTGCAAAAAAACTTAAATCTTTAAAAATAAAAATTAAATTTAAATTGTTGAAAAAAAAAAACGAAATTGATTGTACTCAGATAACAAATGCAACCTGAAATACATCAAAAGACTAAAGACTCTGAAACACTCTTACATATTTATGATTGTATTTTATTTATAAGTATTTTATGTTGTATTATTATATTCTCTGTCATGTAAAGCGAAACCGCAAAATCCACTAAATTCCATACAATTCCATTTCATTTGGATTTAATTGAATTGTACAACACAAACTCAACTGAACTCAACTCATCTCATTTCAATGATTTGAATCAGTAAACAACAAAATACACAAAAGCATGATGATCGGATTAACGAACGCATTTAAATTTCATTTTTCTATAGTATATGGTAAAATGTTAAAGAAAAACATACCGAAATATGATATTTAGCGCAAGTACACACATATAGGGACAATTTGGCTGTCAGTCTGGCTGTCTGTCTTGTTGTTTGTATGTCTCTCTCTGTGTTTGTGTCTGGCGCTGTGAGTGGGGTAAATTGGAGTCAAAATTAAACCACATTCAGTTATCTGATATGAATGAAACTTGTATCTCTTTCTCTCTTGTACCACTACTAAGGGCATAATTTGTTGCTGCTGGTTATACTTGTTGTTATTATTGTCAATATTATAAATTTAAATATTGTAGATACATATGAGTATGGTATATATTGTAGTATTAAGATACCGTCTTTAAGTGATTTTGATATTATTGTATTTTTGTGATTTTTAAGCTGGTATTGAAACGACACAACGGCGACAGCATAGTCAATGAAGCCATCGACTTCATTATTAAAGATGTCAGTTGTTCATGTTTTTCTAGTGAATATAAGTATATTAATGATTTGAAGTCAGTCAGCAGAAAAATGTTATTTGAAAACCGCATAATTTGGTTTTCAATTTCGTTGCACATAAAATTGTAATTAAAATCACTTCTTAGTGTTGTTATTATTATTATACTATTATTTCTGTTGCTATCTGTAGCTATTATTGTCATTTTCATTTAGCGTTTGTCTGTCATTTGTGGATAAATATGTCAATCAACAAGCAAAACAACAAAAACAACAAAAAAATGTGTGTAATTGATTCAAATCAAAAGTGAGAGCGAACAATAACTACAATAACAATACTGTAAGTCGGCAAAGATAAAAAAGATACTCAATTAGTATACGAGAAACAACAACAAATGAAAAATGTCATTAGGGTTAAATTTTATTGACCATGGTCCACATGTTGTTGCAACTATTGCTGTTGATGACTATTGATTATTTTGTCCTTCGGGATGCAATTAATATTATAGAAAAACCTTTAATTATGTAGGTTGCATGTTGACTTTGATCAGCGGTTACTTGGTGTTAGAGGGATTCAATCAATTTCACTTATGCCATACAATAGTAGAATGCATGTTGATACATACCTGAAAATATACAAAAAGAAAGAGTAAGATTAGTTCAGTTTTCATAAATCATAACATTTATCAACAGTCAAAGTTTACTCATGAATTTGGTTTAAGAATTAACATTTGAAGAAATACAATATTGTTATTAAAAAGAGTGAAAAACTTAGAGTGGCACATTAACGGCTGCCTGAAGGATTGAACCAATGAAATAATAGGCTTAATAGCAATACTATGCCATGAAAAAAAGGCAGATATTCAGGCAGATGCCAGAAATTGAAAACTGGTTTTCTGCCGATTCCTTTCAATGTCTGTGTAGTTGTGCTAGAAAACGCGGAGATTTCATTTTTCGCACTAAGATACTTAAAATGCAAGTATATTCTGAAAACAACCAAATTTTGAATTCTTTAAATACAGATTAACGAGGAAAACAATAAGCTATAGTTTTTGGTATTTTATTTTTTGTATAACTTAACCATACCGTATTTATAAACCTCAGAGATTTCAAAACCATCGAAAAATATTTCTGGCACCAGAGAATTGTAATTAGGAGGAATTTAAAACATACTATAGATAAACCTTATTACGACTAGTGAGTTTCTACTAAGAATGAAATGTAATCGAGAGATGTCAGCAGCTGTACAGAACTATTTTCACATACTATGAAGGAAATACCTCAGTAGTAATGAAGAAGCACTCTAGGTCACATTGGAATGTGGGTTAAAATTCAATTTCTATGAAGAGAGCAATAGCTTAAATCGTTAAACTTGTGGGTATGTTTTATATGCAGAATTTTGTATGAACAATATAAAAACTTATCTTAAGAAACCTTACTTCCTCTGACAGACACATAATTTTTAACAATTAACTCACTCAGAGTTACATACTTGTATACAGAACATTGTATAAAGTTTAATGAACTTTATTGAATCTCAAAAAAGAAACAATACGGAAAGCATAAATCGTGGCCGAACCGAAACTTTAAACGGTATCTCACTTCAAGTACAGTTTATTTTTGGCAATATTTGTTCAACTGGTGCACCACTTTTTATTATATTTAGACTGCAACCACAAAAAATAAATAAAAAAAACAAGTACATACCTAAATATTAAAACCAAAAGGAGAAGAGGACTTAAAAGATACTATGTCTACAAACAAACAGACAAATAAACCAAAGACAGAGGTACGAGTGAGTGAGTGAGTGTATCAACCTTAACTTAAGACGGAAGCGTGCCGCAAAAAGTAACGAATGCATCAAAAAAACTCAAACTGAGGAGGTTGGTTCTGTTGCAGAGGCGTTGACTTAAAGGCATATACAATAATATTTAAGAAGAACCAGAAAATGGAAACACCAAAATGATGCACATGTGTGCCCAGCATAATAATAACCCTGAAAGTTTACTGACTTCCTGACAACTCGCTTCATGCCATACATACATATGTACAAACAAAAGATATAAAATAACAACAACAAAAAATTCAAAACAGAAAATCAAGCAGAAGCAGAAGCTTTGATGCCACTTCTGATTCTACTGATTCTTCAGATTCTCCTTTCATTCAAAATTGCCACTAGCTGCGACACAAGTAATGCTGCCGTAAATGATTTTCAATGTTCGCTCACTCACTAGCTTGATCGCTCAGTTGATGATACTACCAAGGCGATAAACAAATGTAAGTGTTTTTCTTTGTTTTCCTCTTTTTCATCATTCTTAGTAGGCTACGATAGACTTACTATACCAAAGAATCCCTATCAGATTGGCATCTGTAAGTGGTTAAGTTAAGGCGCGAGCTATGTTGCACGTAGGTGGCGCTAGTTTTCGTTACAACAATGCAACATTTGCTGAAACTTTTGTTTTTGGAGTACTACTATGTACTATATCGAAGTACTTGTAGTTATTGTTAAAGTTGTTGCATGCAATTTGTTTTTTTTGTGTACTTGTACACGTTTTTCTTTTCTGTAAAAGTAACTTGAAAGTGAAGTTTATAGAGTACTCTTTGCCTTGTTATTCTTAATGATGATGGCATTTTATACTTTAGTCGAACAGGAAATGCTTTTCGTGTTTAACAAAAGGTGTTTCTAAGAAGTGGATTTTCCTGCAAACTATGAAAATTTTACTTTGCTAAGTATTGTGAGTATATCATCATCTTATCAATGGAAGTCACCACATGTTCTTTCTCTATGTTTAAAAACATAAGTGTAAGCCACAAAGGAAAACAGTCTCCACCTGGAGGTTGATAATTAATGTATAAATGAAAATAGTTTCACAATTGATATGATAAATTCACGCATTGCATTGGTACGTTCGAATGCATGGACATGCCATAAGCAAAGATCGCAAAGATGGAACCCACAAGAAAGTAGAATGAAATGTCATGGGTGCTTATGGAAGAGAACACTTGAAAAGTAATTTCGAAATACCAGAAAGTCTTTCAATTAAAAGTCATCACAAAAGATCATAGCCCATGGGGTAACAGGATTTGAAGCAGAATTTAATAAGTATTATTTGCTGCTTATCAACTATAGACAAAATTATAAAATTTCATATTTACACAACTCACCTCGTTTATAGTTTTCAGTATGTAATGTATCTTTAATCCCCACAGCAATAAAACAAAATAAACATAGTATAGCAAGTTGAATGTCTCCTCATTTGCTGCCCACTGCAAATGCAATAAAATCCAATGGATAAGAAAAAAAAAAAGAAAACTAGTTCAAGTGGAAGTCATCTGATTGTAATATTGTACCAGCAGCGGGCTAGTATTTTTACTGCCGGGTGCGTTCCTGATAAAGATGCCACATGCGTAGATGAATCAAAACAAATCAACTTCCATGCCGATGAGGATGGAAAGAAAAATCATATACACCCAGCTCGGTTCATTGGTTTTTATTACATGGCTTTCATTTGCTTGTATATACTTATGTTCCCGTTTTTATAAAGATATGCACGCATGTGTTCTTATATTTGATGTGAGATACATTTTCATATAGTATAATATACAATATACTAGTAAGAAAATTTGAGCTTATAATAAAAATTGTTATTACAACAATAAATTTATTTAAATGAATTCAAGTGGAAAATTTCTTTTATTACAATACTTGTTCTTGTTGTTATTATTATTATCATTATACATTCAGATATACACAGATACATTTACACATTTTTATAGAATTTACGTGAACACTGAGAAGCTTAAGAAGAAATTTAGAAAATCTGAACAAAAATGTATTAAATTCAATTAGATAAATGTGCTGACACCATTTCATTATATTTTCCTTTTTTAATCTTTTCACTCACTTTACTCCCTCCACTATTACTAGTAATTTTCTTTTCTTATTTGTTATTATTTTTTTTTTTTAATTTTCTTCTTTCTTTTCTATAATTTACTTAGCAAGCGTAAATAGTGCACAAAATGTTGAACATTTGCTACGCCCAAACGGAAGTAGTTCACTGCACACAGCATAAATTATACACAGAAACACGAAAATGTTTCGGAAAATGATGGAAACATTAAAATAAAAATTTACTATTGTATATGTTTGAAACAAAAATCCCCGGCAAGCGCTCGCCCGCAAAGTCTTGTTCGATTCGAAAGCACGGTCAACGCTCAACTGACAACTAAAAATGCAAAGGCAAACATCAAAAGCAAAGATACAACGACTAAATTCAAAAGCAAGAGACAATACTAAAAACAAAACAAAACAAAATCAATGTGGTGACAACAAAACCGACGAAGCTGAGTGAGTGAGCGACCGAACGAACTAACGGTTTACACTGTAGATACACTTAGTATTGTATAGTAGAAGTATAAGGTGATATGATGATGATGATGATAACGATGGGGGAATGTGAATGCGGTGGCGCATAACATAAACAAAAGAGTGGAAGCGGAGAGTTTCAATAAAAAGTGAGAGCGACATACACTACACACACAATAGTAAATAGGAAAGGTGGGTTCGGTTGGGTTAAGCTGGGCTCTGACTTTGACTGACTTCATGGTGAAGGCAGCTTCGTCAGCTTTAATGGTGAGTTTCATTATGTGTTTGCACTTACAGTTGCACTCAGCCGCTCACTTCTAACGAGCGAGTGGTGAGTTTACTGAGTAGCAGAAACACGAGTAAGTGAGCGAACGCACATAGAACTGCATAAGGGTTGCTGCAATCATGGATTTCCCTATTGAAAATATATTCCACTGGTACATATATTTTGTATAGTTGCAGTTGGAAAAGCCGACAAAGGCAAGTGTTCGACTTTTGGCTGCCCATCTCTGGATGTGACACAAAGAAATTAAGATAAATATTCGTATATGTATGTACACACGCAGAGATGGATGGAAGTAAACGATAAGGGTTGTTCACTAAAACTAGGGTAATAGTGCACATAATGTGAATGATTGAGTTGTGAATAAGTTTGTTTGCTATAAACATCTACTATTGTATGTGCTTATGGATGCATTATGCATTAAGCGGTTCAATTGACTGCGGTGTTAGAGTTCAATTTACATCTGGGATTAAAGCAATTTCGAGTAAGGGTGAAAGTTGTGGGATCAACTATAATTTATCGATTTTGTATTAATGACATTTTTTCAGTGTATAAAAATAGTACAGTGTAGAAGGATAAATATATAGTAGGAGGAGTTCATTGAACTTGAAACAATTCGAAATTCGTATATTTCCAATTTTCCTTCCAAACCTTCTATTCGAATCTTTAGACTGAGCAGAATCCCCCAGCAAAATACTGACATTACAAAACTGTCAACACTTTTTTTCTTAAAGCAAATCTCAATCCGAAAAAGGGTGTTCTTATGCAGACTCTCACAGCGGGCGTCTGTGGAATAATGACATATCCGGGTATGGTATATTTTTATGTGCGTGGGAGCGCATGGGTGCGTATAGGGTATTGTCTTGAACCACAGACATGCTGTCTATTGGCTGCCGTTCTTTGAACTCACTCACTCATTCGTCAAGGGGTAATGAAATTTAAAAAAAGCAAAACTGTTGCGTGCTTTTGGGCGCTCAATTACGTCATGGAAATTGGTGCACTCGTTCACTGTGACAAAGACAAGCGAATTACCATATATACAGGGTGTGTTATTTCAATATTTTTTTTTTGGGGATGGTTGCTACACGTGTGTAAAGTGCTCCAATTTGAAGTATGTAGAATTACACTTTAATACGCACGCCTGCGCTTAAGAATAAGAATAAAGTTACAAACAAATGCATTCATTGAATGCTTTATGCATAATTAAAAACATAAAATCCAAGAACAAGACAATTTCAAGTACAGAGGGGGCTTAAGTCTCTAATAAAGCTATTCATTTAATCTATGTAATACCACCCGCATAGAGAATCATATAAAAAAAGTGATTATATGTCAACTGAATAGACTGGAGTGTCTCCTTTTCTTTTGTTTTTGATGTTGTTGCCATAAAACAAAGTCGAAATCAGCCAGGAATCGTCGTCTATATTGTCGTGGTTGGGGTTGTCATCATCATTGTCGTCACAGCTGTAGACAGGCGTGCTTTTGCAGACAAAAACCGTTGACAATGAATTTTAAATAGGCTGAAGGCAATGGCAACATGTAGGTGGGTGTGTTGCACATTGCACAAGGCAATGGAGGCGGAGGAAAAAGAAGATTCTTGACATTTAAGACGAGAACATTTGCAATTGGAGACAGCGACAACAGCGCCAGCGTTTTGAACGTGCCTTAGGCGGACCTTTCTTCCCTGTTAGTTTGTTGACTTGCTGTACTTCAATTCAGTCAGTTTGTTGTCAGAGAAATTATTATGTGTAAAGAGTATAAAAAGGAAAAAGTTCTTAAAAGAATTTAGGGTGTAGCATATGCTTATAACTGCAGACAGACAGAGTGATACCCACTTGTCTTGGTCTTTGAATGTGTATAAATAATTTCTAAATTATTTTACATTGTTTTAAATAAAATTTACAATTTTCTATCTAAAACCTGTGACTTTGTCGTATTTTTCAGTTGGCATAGTGTAGTTATGTCAATTTTAAATACCAGGTATTCCTTAGATCATAAGTAAAATAGAATAGATAAAAATCAGAGCTACATGCTATAATGCACCTTTTGTTAAACATTTTGATCCAAAACCAATGTTTTTTTTATCAGTACACATATTTTCTACCAATTTGTTAACATGGTACTGAGAATATTATACCATTTATACCATGCATTCTCCTCCATAGTTAATCTTCCATAGTGGTCGCTCTATTTGATTTTGGAAACATCCAAAGACCCCAGATTTTGAATCAAATTGAAGTCTGGGCTTTGGGCCTTCCACTCCCTTATCTAAAATGGTGACTGTGACAGCTAAATCTGTGATTCACACACAGTATGCTTTGGGTCATAATTTGGCTGGAATATCTCTTCAAGTTTCGAATTCAAAATGACTCCACAAAGTCGTTGTTAAAAAATGCGTAGCTAACCTTACTTTATCCTAACTAGAGAAACTACTTTTTGGCGGGTAAAGTATTCTCCGGTAAAGAATCTGCCATTAGACGTGGAATTTTCCTTGTTTCCTCATAGATTCTCCTTCCAAGTAAATAAGGAAATGTTTGTCAAAGGTGACTAGATTAATTCTGACATATTCCATTCGTTATTTGCGATCTTTGAACCACCATTTAGAAGTTGAATGACAGTTATCTTTGTCATATTAGGAATACACTGTAAAAGTTCAGTAAACTGGGTCCAGTGGCTTGATTTGGGAAATGGAATTATTCATTTTTATATGTAATACACTAGCATGCATTTTTGCGAATGTGAATACGAATACAAATTTTCGCAACATCACTAATGCATACATACATAGATTAATTTCTATTATTATTAAGAATAACTATACTTGGTTTTGCTCTACTAAAACTGCGCAGTTAATTTCTAATTTGCGCAGTTCACAAACAAAGCGTGTCTCATGGTCATTACAAATAATGAGAAAGCGAAAAGCACACATAATTATTTGTAATAAAAAAATTAAAAATACAAGTTTAATTAACGTAAATAGCTTTGGCTTGGCTTTAGTAATCTATTTGGCTGCTATTATCTATCTAAAAATCAGTAAAGCATGTGCTTGTGCATGGTTTTGGTATGAGAAAAAATCAATTTTAATTTCACAAAAAATAATTGAAAATTTGTTTAACAAAAATGCGGCAAGCATGTGACAGTTGTAGCTGCTACTGAATTTTAAGTTTTAAGATACTTACAACGCACTAGCAGGCTAAGTTTTACCTAAATATTGTAGTCGTATATACAATAGTAAATGTAGATATTGTAGTTAGTTAAGATCACAAGTTGTGAGCACTTGCGCAACGCATTAAAATGTGACAAGCGACGATAAATCGTAGCGTTAAATCGATTTGATTTGCAAATTTGCGATTCGATTTTAATTGAAAATGGCTGCCATAAATGGCGCTTGCCAATTATAATGGCTCTCTCTAGCTTTACTTTACATAGTTCAGCTTAAGCATGTAGTATCTCATAGTATTTCTGGTGTTGTGTGGGCGATGACAACGCGATTGAATCAATGAGTGTGAGTCCTCAGTCTGCAGCTGATTTTCGCTTTCGTTTCATTTCAAATGTTGCCGCAGCACAATGCAAAATTATTACCGACATCATTGAATAAGTGTTCGGTCTTGGTGGCGCCTGCGCACATGTGTTGCAATGATTGTTATCTACTATAATACAAAAAAATGGTACAACGCTGGACGCTTGTGCTCCCGCGTGTCAAGTGGCATCACTTGTGTGTGACTTTTCCGCTTTCCTCGAGAGTTTCGCTTTGTTTTCCTAGTGGCTCATGTCAACAATTTGTAGCACTCGAAGTGAATCAGTGCGCAACACACTTTTACCACTAATTCAACAATTGGAGAACCAAAGACTGAAGACTGAAAACCACAACAACAAGTTAGGAGAGTTGGTCTCAGCTGGACTGTGACTGGGTTTGATGTGGTCAGCATAAGCACACGCCATAAGCAGCAAACAAATGAGTGGGTGGTAATGTTGGTCAAGCAGCTGGTAGGAAGTTGCGCCATTGCGCCATAAGCTCAACTAACTCTCCACTCAATTTGGGTTTGAAGTTATAATTTTTCTCTTGATTTTTTTTTTTTGGTCAAGGAAACGCGTAGCACATTAAATGCTGCTGGATAAAAAGGCACCCACGCTCGCCATTACTTGGCCTGCAGTAGCTAACCAGAGTCGACCGACACTACACCAAAAATGATAGACGACAACTCTACAACAAATGTCCAATGGAGTTTCAACTTCCTCGAAATGCGATTTCATGCTGCTAATGAAAATAATAAAAACAAAAATAACACGAAATTATTGCATTAAAACAAAAGATTGGACTATGAATTCGGTGGATATATGAACATATGTTGCCGATTTGTATTTTCAGGCTTCAACAACAAACAGATACAAAATTAACAACAAACAAAAAAAAAAAAGAACAATAAGCAAACATTTTTGCGGAAACATGTGTTTGTCATTTCATAAACGTTTGTCTTTTGTCTTGAAGTCAGGACATTGTTCCCATCCCCGTACACTACAATATAATATGTTGAATGCATTTTAAGTTGTTTGCATTTTGTTTTTTCTGTTTTCTTACTGTTGTTGTAAGTATTCATGTTTGCGCCTTCGCTGAATTTTAATGAAATTGGAGGCGCATCGTTGGTTGAACATACTTAGTAATGTGATATTTTGTTTCTAGTCAAAGTGAATGAGTGAGTAAGTGAGTGAGTGCCTTATTACACAAATATTATAAATACATATGTAAATGCTAACTAAAATTCAACTCTCATATGCTTAAGAGTCAGCCATGTGTCTTGACAGTCTTGCAGCTTCTTCATTTGATGACATTTCTACTATTTACTATTTACATCTTTTATGTTGTACAAAAAACAATCAAGAAGAGTTAAGTTATCCTTATTAGTTGTATACATATTTTTACTTTAATTGTTGTCCTGATACGAGTATATCTCTGTGGTGTGTTTGATTCATTGGTTTATGCTTAACAACCTCCAAGTAAAATACATAAATAAAACATTGAGCGTTTCATTTCTCAAGTTAAAAAAAGAAAACAGAAATTACCCAATCTATAGATGTAGTGCAACTAACATTATTGTTGATTAGATGAGTTTCAATTTCAATTTTATTTATTATAAAGATAGAGTTAAGAGAACAACGGAAACCAATCAGCTCAACACTGCTAGGTTTTTCAATATCTCCATTACTGCATTATAAAATTCATGACAAAGTGATAATGCCAATCACATTGTGTGTGAACAATCTACATTCTTTACTCAACAAACGGAAGAGTAAAAAATCCGAAATATGCTGTGAAGCACAAAAGATTGCATCTTCCTGTTTTTATTATTGGGCTCGTCGTCGTTGTTGTCGTCTGTTTGCAAGCCCCTTTTCATATAGTCGCATTACATTATTGCAATATTGTAACTCCCGCATCAACTATTCATTCATTCACATTAATCACTGTCAGGCGTTGCATTCGTCACCTTCTTTTGTTTCTCTTAAGTTGAAGTCACATTGTGGCATTCCAATTGACTGCAAAATAATAATAAAAATGAAATCCCCATAAGACTTTATTCTTATCCTCGGTCTTTTTTGTGGGAGAATAAGGAAGCTTGATGCATTTATGCTGCTGCACATGTTTAACAGACTGTTCAGAGTGTTTTCTTATTCGATTTGGTTTGATTTGTGAATTCTACATTTCTTAAATTTCATTCAAGAATTTTTTATTTTTTTAAATTATTGTTTTTTTTTATTGTATTTTCCTTTTAGCTCTGCTGATCAATCAATTAAGTTGCATTCACATGTTTTGCCTTTGTGTCACTCGCCATACCCACAGATCTTAAACAAAGTATTTTTTTATTCATTGCATTCAAGTTCAATTTACTTGCAAAATGCACGCGATAAAAAAAGCTAATTGAATGATCAAAATCAGACGTGCCATTTACAATAACAACAACAGTATAAATATACATATCTATAATGGAAACATCAACTGCTGTAATAATAAGATTGTTGCTTTGTAGCGCCTTTTGTATGAGCATGGAATATGAATGGGAAGTATTTGTAGCTTTGCAGCACTCACAGTAAAATCACACATGTTTGGAAAATTCAGAACACAAGCAATATTCAACTAAACTAAATGTACATTTGTATGCTTCTTGTATTTGTTTGAGGTTAATTTATTTATGAGGCGCTTGTGAAAAAAAGATTAAGATAAAAATTTTTAATTAACTGCAAATAGACGAAACATTTTTCAATTGGCAAATTTACAGACAACATCAACATCATCATCATGATCATGATTATCATCGGCGTTATACAACAAAGAATCTACAATAATAATAATAATAATTAAAAACACATAAACCGCATGACCCAAAAAAACCAGAAACCAAAAATAAAAACAAATTAAAAGCCGCAAAAGTTCATTCAAATTCAAACTTATAATTCGAAAATCAAATGAAGTTGCGAGCATTGAGAAACATTAAATACAATCACATCAAATCAAGTCATGTGAAGTTGACCATTAAAACATTAATGGCGAATATATCAAATGATTTAAGATAAAAAAATAATTATTATTTGGCTAAAAGTTTTATTTTTCTTTAATTTATTTTTGATGTTGTTTATAAGCAGCAAATGCTGAATGACAAACGATGAAGCACTTATAGTAGAAAATATCAAAATATCTCCATATACAACAACAGTATGATGTGCATTTGCATATCATCATCGAACGACACTTTTCGATTCACAGAACACAGGAAAGTAGTTACAGCTCCGTTACTTTGAAAGTATTTAAATACATACTACTATAAATACTGTATCTAGTAAGTACTATGCAGTATTGTAGATACTTTGTAAGTAAATAAGCACGCACATGTGTCGGTCGATGTTGCTTGAACATCGTTATTCATTGTGTTGTTGCTATTTCCAAGTAATACGTATGTATATTGAATGTGTGTCGGTGGGTCGGTCTCTCTGTCTCTATGTGCATGTCTATCTGTCAGTCAGTCGGTTGGTCGGTCGTCGTATATGTCGCGACATGCCATTTTAGGATTTGCAGCCAAAAATGAAAAACATGTCGAATGAAGAGAAGTGAATTTTATTTTTATTTTTTATTATTGTGTATTTTTGAACATTCAACGTCCGTAGAAAGTAAGCTGAGCTGAGCTGCGTTAAGTTGTGCAAGTAGAAATCACGACGCTTTACCATTAGTTGTGACAAGGCAGCAACTTTTGTCTGTCGCCTTCTTCATCGACGGAAGGCTGGCAAAGATTTCAACAAAAGCATTGATTGTTCTTATTATGGTTCCATATATTGCGGGCGGTTTGATGAAGAAAGCAGCATCGAGAATGTATAATATACCATAATACATGGAAAACACAAAAAGAGTTTCATTCTGTTCTTTTTGGTTTATGGAGGAACCATTGAATAGTTCCGCATTGCGTTGCACGTGAAAGTGACAGCAGAAAAAAGGAAAGCTTAGCCCATTAAATGCAAATATCACAACTTCATGAAGAAGTTCTACTATGTAAGTATATTACAATATAAATGTGGCGGCACATCAAACACTAACACAAGATATATGCACATTTAGTTCTTGATGTCATTGATACATCGCATGTGAGTGCAATTAAGACCATGAATGACTGTAACAACAACAAACAAGTACAAGTATAAATGGTAATATAATGGGGATGGTGAAACCACCCACGGAATGCATGTTAACACCTTTTGGCCATTAGGTCTAACAAAACAGACCATACAACAATAAAAAATACGAAAAGAAAGCCATACAACACAAGAAGATGGAGCTGAGCTTAAAATAAATAGATGTTAACGTTGTTGCAACATGTTGCGAAAGTATTTTAATTGGCAACATGTTGCACACACAGTGCACACCACTGGGATGTATAGTAATTAACATAAGAAAACAACACATTTTTAACTAGTTTTTTTAGTTTACAAATACAATAATTGACGATTTTATGGGATGAGGCGACGACCCACCCAAAAAATCACTTTCATTATTATGCAGCATCCAGCAGTGGTAATGTTTTGTATACAAATTTTGCATAAAATACTCATTCGTATAACAAAATAAATTCCAAGTCAATGACTAATTGGTGGCCATTAGTCTGTTAAGCCGCAATTGCCGTCCATCACAAGTCCCTCGTCGTCTGTCAGAGTGAGTGAAAAATTTTAAGACTGACATAGAAATCTATGACTGAAAGATTGTTAATACATAAAATGCCATACGAATATTCAGGTATGAATGAATTTAAAGTTATTATTATTATTATTATTATTACTGTTACTATTGCAGTTATTGGCAAAGAGCAAAATAGTTAACGTCACAAACAACAACAAAGTAAAATAATGTTGCACACGCGCGCACAGAAATGTTGCCGTGACAACAACCAACAAAATCAACAAACTAGCAAATGGACAATAAACATTTTGGGTGGTCGTAGGCGAACACAACAACAAAATGGCATACAAAGCGCGACCGACACACCACCGAAGCCATCTGTCACTCCTGGCAACGACAATATAAAGTTCAAGTTGCATGAAATGACTAAATTATTCATTGTCAGCATCAAGACCCCGACCAAGTCAGTTTAAGCCAAGCCAAGCCAATCCAAGTCAGGCCAAGTCAAGCCAACCCCAGCCAAAATAGTAAGCGGACAAGAGTGGAACTGGAAGGGAATGCAATGGAAGGATTTACGAGCGCATGACAAGCGGATTGCTGCATTGAATTGAATTGAAATGGACAAGCCAAACACACTTTCGCTGCTGGACCACACAGATACAAATACGCGCACACACACAGATATCCATTCACACGAACTTTATGAAATTGATTTCAATTTAAAATATTTATATGCGGGTATGTAACGCCTGCCTGCCTGCCTGTCTGTCTGCTTTTGCCCCGGCTTAACTGCTCTCTTACATGAATTAATCCTAAGGAGTCTGACATTTACCGGTCAAAAGCCATTAGCTGTTGAGTGAAGTCAGTAGTATATTCATTGTATAGAGTTCAACATGCAACATGCAACAAGCAACTTAAGTTTCGGTGCCTAGCAACAAACTCCTACATAAAGTTGCATGCAGCAACACCACATAGCATAGTACAACAAATGAAGGTCAGACAACAAAAGCGCATCAACCTAATTTGTTAAAGCCATTAGCGAGATCAGTGTGGCAACGACAGCAACACCAACAACAACAAAGCGGCAACATTAATCAAGATACAAGAAACTAGAAAACAAAAAACCCACAAGAATATTGTAAGATGCAACTTACAATACATAAAGTCAGTAGGCAGTAGACAGACCTCGAACATCCTTGTCTGATATTATTGTGGCACGCTGTTTAATGATGCCGAAAAATATGGTGTTGTCTTGTTTACATGTGGCAAGGATGTACGAGTAAATACTACAATACAAGTATGGTATTGTAAGTTACAATACTAACTATTGTATGTGATCAGAGGCGTGTTTTGGCTAGTAGTGACCCTGGGCATTGGTAATTTCGGGCCCCTTATCTCAAGTAAATACTTGTCAAGTTGGATATACAACATACTTAAGGATCAATGAACATATGTAAAGGTGAAACACTAGTCACTGATACTTTACTGGTTTAGAGGGAAGATATATTGATCTTGGTCCTTTCTTGAACATTTCACACATTGGCATGATACTCGTATGTTGAACATATGGAACCTAGTGTCAGAGGTTTCATTACATGGAAATGATGAAAGTGGCGAGAGTAGAATTTTGCAATGTTCGTCTGTCTCTCTGTTTACAAGCTATCGAGCTGAAATTCGGTACAATTTTGTCATGCTCAGCTGGTAAGTTTAAATATTCACTTATCAAATTTCGGTTTGTGTTGTTGTACATACTATGAATAAGGAAAGGAAACTTTTGCTTACCTACCTTAGTGAAAACTCTTCATAAATTCAAATGGATAATCGATAATAATACACTTAGTATAACCATGAATAGATTACCATAAACATAACTAAGTAAGTCAACCACAAATCTATATGTACTATTACAGCAAATCACAACTGTTTAACTACATAACTTCCTTATTGCGAAACACGAAGTAAATCTCATTACATAATCTCTAATTTTTATGTTTACAAACAAATACATAAACTACTAAGACAACGAAAGGGGGAGAAAGAAATCCAGAAATGATTTAAATTAAATTTCAAAAAAAAAACAGAATATAAATATGAAAATTTGTAGATACTGAAACAAAACTAAACAACAAACAAATGAAAACAAAAACTACTTTAATATTTCAATAAATAATTGATGATCAGCGAAAAAAAAAATAAACATAATTTCATTTCTTTATGAATGAAGTCCAAAGCCAGTAACAACAACAACGGAATAAAATAAATATGCAAATTTTGAAGAATCAATGAAAGCAAAAGAAGATACATGCTATGCAATTTGAAGCAAACCCCCGTCCTTTCTGGTGAGGAGTGCTAAAAGTATCTAAATATAGCGGGTGCACAGGAAATCTTATTATTATTGGTGTTTCTGTTGTTGTTGCAGTTGCTGTTGGTTTTATTATTGCAAGTTTAGTAGTTTTCATTTGCGGTTGCTTGCGCATTTTGGTCTGCGCCAACTTCAAACGATGTCGAGGAGTTAGCAGCATTTGTCTGCGGCTAATATGAAAGGAAAACTTTGCTTACTAACTCTATTGAGGAGAAGTAAATAAGTGAGAGAGTGAGTGAGTGACGGACTGACTGATGGACTGACGAACTGATAGACAGACTGTGCGCATGTATTGCATGATATATGGACAACAAGATACAAAACAGACACTTGTACAACATGAAACGGCAGCAGAAAAACCAAAAAGCAAAAACTTAACTTTAGTCAGCAAAAAAAAAAGAAACAATTATGAACTTTGCCACTGCGGAGGCGTCGAAGGCGCAAAATATTGTAAATTTAAGTGAATGACTGAATGAGTGATTGAGTAAATGAATAAATGAATGTACAATAGTATTGGGAATATGTAACTAAGTATATTTGATGCCCAAACAAATCTGTTTGGTTCGATGTTTGCAAAGTTAAGTTGAGTAAGTACAATGGAGGCGGCAAATAAAACTATTGTATAAACAATGTGCTATGAACGTTTCGCATAAAAGTCACCTGTGTTAAGCATTTGTATGTGGGAGTCAAGTCCACTGCATATGCAGTAAATAACAATAATTTAGTTTTTCTATTGATGGACTAGCTGTATGCAGTTTGTTAAAGATGAATTAATGACAAGTCAAAATCTTTGTGCACAGAGAAAGTGATGTGTTTAATATTGATTTTGACAGGTTCCATCCATCCATCCATCCATTAACATGTTTAAACCTTTCTAACCTAAGTAGATATATATGTTAATAATTTAATCACAATTCCATTCCTGTGTATGTAGTACATGGAATTTGCAATTAAATGTTTCGAAAGTAGACTTATTACTGACACAAATTACTAATGGTCAACCTTATTCTTTTTTGTATTATATGTATATATTTTTTTAATATTAGCTACATTAATCCAGCTGCATGACGCCTCAATAACCTCAATTGATGACTTGCAGATATCTTTTGCTGCACAGGCTTCGTCCGGGTTTCATACTACTATCGACATAAATGAACACATAAAGGAAAAAAAGACATCATCAGAAGTTCTATAAATAAAAATGTCTAATCGAAAGTTGCAACAACATTTGGCTGTGTCTGCAACATTAACAGCACTTTGGCTTAGAGTCAGTGCAGCTTTATGTCTGCTACTCGTAACTTGCAACTTGAATTAGTGCCAATATTGAAGCGTTGCAGCTACAATTGAGGCCACTGTCGATTTTTCAAGGCATAAAAAACGAAATAGTAAAAAACATTTCAAAAGACAAAAAATATACATATATGATCATATGAAAAATATGTATGCATTCTATATATGTACATATGTGTATAATCGATGTATAAATCATGCTGAAGTTTAGTGCGACACAAACTGACTAAATGGCTGCCGCCTTTGGTGGCAAAAAAAGGAGAATAGCGACACAACCACGTTTGAGTTTGCATCTTAGCCCAATTAAGAACTGGTTGTGCCACTCGAAACAGGTGCAGGCGTTACTTGCCTATCGAAAATCATGCAGTAGATACCATATACCATATGTACATATATTGGGAAAACTTACCTAAACTCTTTAAATTATGACACCATCTTCAATATTTGACTTCTTTATCGTTACCCATAAAATAAAAAATAAAAAGAAAAACAGAAAGAAAATGATAACTAATTCAATTCAAAATCATGTCATCGCCATCATCATCATCATCATCAACATCATGTTATCATCGTCATCACCATTGTCGTCCATAAATTAAATTGATGTTAGAAAGTGTCAATTGAAATGAAATGCGCGTCACTGATGCAGGCGCGATTAAATTCTACGCGATAAATTTAGAAAGTGTACAAACTTTTGATGAAGACATCAAAACGCTTTTGGATTTTAATTAGACAAAAACCCTCCCGGCTTTGTGCCATGCCACACTCAAGAAATTAAAATCGAAATTGCCGCCCGTTGTGCACTCACTCTTTCTATACACAATAGTAGTATTGTATGTGATGCAAATGCTCTGAAATCTTATCCAATAACAATTCAATAATAAACAAATACTATAGAAACAGATACAATAACAAATCATGGCTTAGAAGACCCAGACACTTTGGTTTTGGTTTATTATATTGCGCAGGCGCGAGCGACGCGTGCTTGACGTGCATTTATTTAATTTTCTTTATTATATTTACAAGCCGCCAACAACAAAAATCACACCGCAAAGCAAACTTCTTAACGAACTTTGTCTTGTCTTTTCTTTTTCTATTTTCTTTCTTTTGTGATTTAAATTCTTGGATGAGGGTCCCCCAATTCATTTTGGTAACGGAAAAAAATATGTCAACTTGTGCGGCATTAATCGAATTAATAAAAAAATTCAATCTTCAAGCAAAAGCATCGAATTGAGTGGGTTGGATTTACATAATTTTATGACATGTCTCAAAAATAAATAACAACAGCAACAAATTGGCGCCATTTTACACATATTGTAAATCTAAACAAATTAAATTAGGTGTGTCTCTGCTATCCACTTTCATGGCAAAATACTCATGTGATGCCTAAAAAGATTTGGAATTTGTATCTGATAGTGATGATTGCCTTCGGCTAGCGAAATGTGATATGTACCATCATCAAGTGAGATGATTTACAAAAGATAAAGAGATAAATTTATGAAAATATAATAAGATAAATAAAAATAAAATTAGAAAAATTATTAAAATATGTTCAAGTTAAAAAATTCTTCACATAACTGCATAAATTTTAGTTGCTATATGTATTGTATATGAATAGAAATGGTTAAGTTACATTTTCAAATGATTGCGTTTCCATCATCGCCATTACCACCAGGATGACATTCGTTCAAATTTTTCAATTTATTCACATCAGGAACTCAGGTCAGTTTGACAATATTTTGAAGTTTGCAACTCTATTCAAATAAAATATACTAGATACCCGGGCAGACATTGTTTTGCCTCTCCTTCTTTCTTCTCTTCCTTCCTTCCTTCACCCCATGTAATTATTCTATATAATCATAATAATACAATATTTAACGCTATTTTTGCCAAAACATTATAATAATTAATATCAAAAAACAAAAATCTCCTTCCCAAACATTTATTGGATATTGATTGGTGGTTAGCTGTAACATTTGAATAATCAATTCTCGTCAAATATTTCAGAAAATCCTCTTTATTCATTAAAACTGGCTTTAGGCCACTTTTTGCTATACATATCTAGCCATATTATTTTTACAATCTTTATATTTATACACTGCATATAAAGTCTCTTCATGGTAACGTATGTCATGTTTTTCCATCTCACTCGCACAACATGCTAATTTCGATTTTTGGGCTGTTCCTTTTGGGTTTTTCCGAATTATACAAATCGGTCGAGAGATTTTTGAGTTTTTACCAGACTAACACATTGTAAATAAATCTTTAAGCAAAAACGGCAAAATAAATGTGAAGCTACCATCAAGGCGCTGTGCCATATATTGCCAGCAACTAGAATTGCCTCCACAAAAGTTCTCCAACGTAATTATTCGTCAGCCAAATGTTATCATCTGCCTTCACACATCTTCTCAACGGAACAGTCCATCCACCATGACCACTCTGTGGAGTCGGTCTGACCGTAGACTATCTTTTGAATTCCTGCCAGAACTTAAAGAGCATGTTCCCAAATTCCATCACATTTCATTGGGCACCTTTTATTATAGAGGTTGTAATTTGTAACTAATTTTAATTTAAAGGGATTCCCTTTCTTTATTTTGGATTTTTATTTCATTTTTAATCAGCCTTTAGAACTGTTAGTTCTTTGCCATTCAGTACAGCAGGAGCGACCTAGGCCAATGCATCTGTTTCAATATTTTCACTTCACACTTCACTACATACTTTCACTTTAATCTAATACTCGTATAATTCATTGTTGTCGTTAACAATTTTCTTCTAAGATCTACAAAATTTATACCACTTACATTGATGATAAATATTTTAGTATATACCTAAGTAAGTATCTTGAATCTTCCATATGTATAATAATTATCACAATTTATCATTTGAATAGGAAAACTGAAGGTCTCAACAATGAACTTTGTTACTTACTATATACATATATGAATACACACTTTGGAATGTCGTTGCCTATTTACTTGTAATATTTTTATTACTTGACCATTTTAGAGGATTCTGTTGTTCACTTACCTGTAAATAAAGAGAGAGAAAAAAAGTTATGTCAGTTTTAGTTATTAGCAGAAGTAAATTAACAAGTAAATTTAGTAATTAAAGTAATTTCCTTTTCGTATGTTTCTTTTTATTTATGTGGCAAGCATTTATTTTTAATTGTATTTTTTACGCTTCTAATTTACATTTAAA
The DNA here is from genome assembly GCA_037043315.1 of Amiota communis. Classification (NCBI taxonomy): domain Eukaryota; kingdom Metazoa; phylum Arthropoda; class Insecta; order Diptera; family Drosophilidae; genus Amiota; species Amiota communis. The sequence continues at coordinate 1,362,585 of JBAMAV010001386.1, read as the reverse complement.
AGGCGTGAGCCCGGTTTTCCGAACTATCCAATCTCTTTTCCTCTCTTAATCATTCCTCTTTGTATGGTTTAATTAATTATGCAGTCATTTAAAGTGTATAAATTAATTTCCACATTGGATTATTTCTTCTGAAAACTTGAATTTAGTTAAAACTCGTTCGAATTTTTCTCTTTTATGTTACATAATTTTATTCAAATGCATAATAATTAGTTTAAAATTAAACTAATCCTAATAAAACAACAACAACAACAGAAAAACAAACAAAGCTTACCTTTCATGTTGTCTGAGGTATTAGGGCTTAGCATTTTTGTTCTTTAATATTATATAACAAATTTCTACATTCCAAACTACTAATTTAGATATATTTCAAAGGCTAAATGCCATTCAGTCTAGAAGAGATATAAAAAACAAAAATTCCGCCTACTTTAAGACATCATCATCATCATCTTCAATGGTTTAACATGCCACATGACAAGATTTATTGACATTTTGTTTGCTTTATTACCCAACAACAAATAGTGACGGCGACAAATGAGCTTAACACAATCCCAAAATCCAAAACCCAAAACCCGAAACTCCAAATGAACAACAGCAACGAAGAAAAGCGCGCTAATAATAACACAATAAAAAAATTAAATAAAAAAACCTCCACGTTCCAGAAATTAACTCATTTTCGACGCATTCGACGTGTGCATTTAAATCGTTTCACACATGCCAAGACCAAGTCAAGTCGAGCCAAGTTAAACCAAAGCCATGCCACATTGTATCTATGAAGTTGCTGAAGCCGCAATCACTGCCACAGAAATAAAACATCAAACTTTCAGACCTGAGACTTTGTTTCATTTTCGAACTTCGTCAAAATTATTACGCAAATCTTTAACTTTGTGTCTGTTGTCTATTGTCGATCGGTTGCTTTCGAATTTCGAATTGATTGTGTTTTCGGTTAACCACAAATGTTTGTTTGTTATGTTTTTCTGTTCAATATTTGCCTTCTTAACGCTTGAATTCAGTTTTATTATATTGTACAATTGTTGATTATGTTGATGCTAATTAGACTGTGCATTCATTACACATTATTTTAGCATACATACATACATATCTACTGCAAATACAAGATACATTGCACAATAATGTGGGGGGAGTGTAGAAAGTTGTCAGTACGTTCAGGTCAGTTAAATGTTAATTTGTATGCTGCATTTGAATAACTTTTATATCCTCTTTCCAATCAGTTTTCTAGATCTGCACATAGATAATATTGTACAATAAAAAATAAAGATTTCTATGCGCTAATTTTGGACCACAAAGAAGGTATTTACATAAAATGATACAACAAAAGGTTGCTGTTATGCATACAAAACTTAAGCTTAGAATCATTTTACATTTCAATAGTAAAATGTCAATGATTCTTCCACTTGAACCTGATTTTGGGTAATGATCTTACGCACTTTTACGAGCATTTCGTGACTGTTTTCATTTTAATTTTTATAGCAGTGTACATTAATTTTTATTATTTTGTGTAATAAAGAATGTTTAAAAAATCTCCTTCATCATATACACCTTGAAATTAAGGCTTAATAAGCTTAAGTACTACACTTCAACAATGATGATAATGATGATGATGAATTTACACATTTTATGAGCTGTTGAAATTCTTGAAAACCAAAAAAATATAAAAAGAATTTAAATAGAAACTTCCTCGGATGACGCCATTCAACCATGACATTGTTGTTATTCTTTTCGATCAAGTGAACACAAGATACACAGTTTTATTTAAAAAAAAGGTCCGGGGGGACTGACAAATATTGAAAATAAACTCAGCTTACATTGTTAAGCTGTTCCCTTGTTGTCATCTTAAATAGGTTAAGTGTCACTTTATGTTTACTGACCAAAAAGAAAATTGATTTTTATGTTTTACTCATAAAAACACAACAGAATGAAGAATTTTTAAAGAAAATGGTATACTTTTTATGTTATGGGTATGACCAATGGTCTATAGCACTTGTCGCATATAGTAGTAGAAGTATTTAGGACTACAGTCCAATAATGTTAAGCGTCCGTTGGTTAGTTAGTTGGCTGTAAAAGAAATCACTTAAGTGGTTTGTTAGTTAAGAAGGGAAGAAAGAATGAACACGTTTGAAAACATAAACATTTAATTTTTCCGTAATTTACCAGAAGACGAGCCAAGTTTATCATCATCATCTCATCATTATGATGCACATGACCCGAAGTAAAGCAAAATGTATCTGTGCATCTTGTTTGGACATTATTTGTTATTGTTTTTTCTGGTTTCCTGAGCCTACGTGTTATCACGTTTCCTTGCCACTCGCTACTTTGTAAGTCTGCTTTAACTTTATTTTGCCTGGAGGCCAGTACATACTTTAAAGCAATAGATGAAGATGCAGAGAAGAAGGTGGTTCAACAAGTAAGAGAACAAGCACAATAGCATCATTATATTTTGATAGCTATCAGTTTGCAACTGCGGCATGAACATACGAGGCATCCCATCCAATTTAGATGCATCCCAGCCAATCGAGGAACATAACAGGAAGCATTTACAATACACATACCTACTAAGTTACATAGTGAGTGTGCACACAATGAACTTCTCTTTCACTTTTCTAAAGTTTCAATACTATATGTAGTACTACAAATTTCTCAGACTGTTTCTGGTGATAGTTGTGTTGATGCTTGTGGTTGAATGCACACCCACAATTTGCCGATTGACGAGATCATAGAGTTCAATGAGTCTTACAAAGCTGATTAGCGGAAAGTACGAGTATCTTCTTCAATTACATTTAATAAGCTGGGATCTTTTATCTCTGGTATGGCAAAGTATGGCGGCTTGGACTCTTTGAAGTCTATCTTAAGGTTGGGAGTTTGAGATCGATTGTTGTTACTCGTATAGAGGAGTATGCAACCTTCGTCAATCACATAAATCATACGCAACGTTGATCATGCTCATATTTTTTTTGTTTTCATTTTTTTATGTTTTGTTGATTTTCAAATTAATTTAAATTACAATAAAATTTAGTAGTAAAATTAAAAGATAACAATAGAATAGACAATACATACAATACATATTCATTGTAAGCTATCGAAGGTGAAGGTCTGTTTGTCTGTATCTGTGTCCAACTACTACTGTACTACTGTATCTGCTGTATCTGTTATTGCCCTTCATTGTTGTTATTGTTATTCTAGACTGATTTTTATTTTTATGCAAATCAAACACGCTAAGTCAGCAGAACAACGCTTATGTTTCAAGTTTATTTTGCTTTCATGCAGAACGCTCACCACTTATGACTTTAAACTCGATAACTACATAACTGCCATCAAAGTTCAGATTCTGGTGATCTTTTTTTTTAATGCAACTCACAATATATTAATTGGAGGTTTTCCACAAGTTTTTCTTTTTTGTTGACTTGAACATTTAGTGACATAAGTCACGCTTTAATTTTTCGTTCCTCATTTTGTTTACATATTTTTTTGACTTGGCATTAACTTAAATGAATATTTATCATCATCATCATCATGTTCATCATTATAAGTATTTTGTCTAGTTGTTTTGTTTGTCACGCTACTTGCAATTTTTTAATGAACTTTTCTTCATTATGTTAATAACTCAAACAAATAATAGTAGTCATTTTTCTCTATTTTCTTAGTAAAACTAATGTAATGGGTGTTCATGTTCAGGTCAAAGGCCTCTAAAACGTAAGCGATTGCTTAAGTTTGGTGCTCAGAACAAAGTTGGTTGGGCATTGAACTCATATACCGCTGTCACTCGAGATAACAACATGAAGTTACTTTTTGAATATAAAGAGCAAGCTTGAGCTCAATCAATGGCCCGACCCTTAGCATATCTATGAGTGTGTAAATGCTGACATAAATTCCGTTGTTGTGCAACTTGTTGTGTGTGAGTGTGTCGGTGTATGTGTTGTTTGTTTGTGCAACTTGATTACGCAGCATGCCGCATTCATAATGTAATCAACTAGCCACATTTGCATGCGCAACATCAACTTACTCACTCGACTACTAACAGCATATATGTACTAGTAAGTTGATTTTGCATTAGAACGAGTATCAGGAAATTGTCCAGGCAAATGACTATGTGAGTGACTGAGTATCTGATAGATACACGATGCGGATAGTGTGGCATAAAGCAAATGCAATCAGTGCGCATGATCTGGACATTAGTGTCCAGTTTTGATCATGCAGATTACAATTTACTGCCAAGTTATGTATCCAATCACTTTTAGTCCAATCCCCCGTCTATACCATAGTCTGTCTTTATTCTTAGACAGCTGTCAACTGATGTAATTGTGTTTCATACTCGCTCGTACATGCTTCTTTGCTTCTCTCAAAATTAATCTAACAAACGTCTTAAAAAGACATGCCAGGATTACATTAGATACTCACTCATAGATACAGTGAGTGGTATCTCTGGTTGGTTCTATGCAAATTTGAGCCTAGTTACAACCAACACCGCCAATGGCTATAATTGATTCTACAGCACTCGGTTGTTTGTTCGTTGTTGTTTTTTTTTTTCTTTATTTTTTATACTATTTGAACGTGATTTTCATGCTTTTTAAACGGTTTATTGCGCCAATGATTTTTAATAGGTGTTTTTTTGTGTTGTTGTTGTTATTATTTTTTAAACAGTCGCAGTCAAGCATTTTTGCACGCACGTATGTTTTGCATCTATGAAGTCATTCAGAGGCAAGTACACATACAAATATTAAAATCGATGTTGAAGTTAAGAGTTACGTCTGAGAACGAGTCGTCGTCATCGTTGCTTATTGGAGTCTGAAAATTGTAGGTATATTTGTTTATTTATTTTGGCATTGGAATTGGTTGTTGTGTTGGTGTTGGAGTTGTTTGTCACGCTGGCTACCGTTATGAAAACTATTGAAGCTAAAAGTTTTCACAAAAATAAACAGAAGAAGATTATGATCTTACACCGGAGGCAACTAACTCTTAGCTTATCGTACATATATATACATACGTAGGAGCTGCATAAGTGAAATGTTTAAATTGTTTTCCAAGAAAGTAATAGAACTTAAAGATTCGAAGATAGACAGGAAGTTAATTGTAATAAAAATAAATGTGGGCCCCAAAGCGCTACAAATCTCATGGACTTTCTTTATAGAATAAAAAAAACTATATATAGTCCCGATTAAGTAGAATTTTTAGGGTAGCGGGGAGGTACCAAGAGGCAAGCCATACACATACAATTCTTATAAATAATCTATATCGGCATCATCATATTTCGATTCATTTGAAATTTGTTACATTTTTCTACCAGATCGCAATAATCGTGATCTGATTACAAGAAGTTGTGGCTACTATCCAAACTGTTTAGCTGTGTGATAACATCACATGCGTTGAAGCTAAAACTCACGGACAACAAGAAATGCAGGAAAATGTGTAGACGGTGATAATAAAGAGACCTTGAGCATAATACACTTAACAGCTTCCAGGTTTCACAATCGAAGCGACGTCGCTCTACTACTTATGAGAAGGTCCCATTCTATTATTTCTAATGAACTCAGTGTATTTAAATAATTTGTTTCAGAGCAAAGTGTATCTGTAATTTAATGAAACACATTTCTTTTACGAATATTGAAATTGTTTATAATATTTCCGATAGAAGAAGGTAACATAAAATTATGTATTGTTCGAAATTCATTTACAATAAAATTAGATCAAAGCACAAAGAAGAATTGTAATTACTATCAACTTTAAATCAATTTATCGAACCTAAACAACAACACCAACAACACCAACAACACCAACAATAGTAACAATAGCAACAATAGCACCAATAACAACATAAGCAATAACAATAAAATACAATAAAAACCTGTTCAACCAGAACAAGTTCATTTAATGTTTGTTTGTTGTTTTTTCTTTTTCTTTATTTTTATCTTTTATTTATTAATTTTTGTATTTCTCTCATGAGAGAATTTAACTGAGCAACAGAAAAAAAACGAGTTTTGCTTTTAAAGATTGCAAAAAAAAAAGGTTTATAACACTTTTATTATTATTAATAATATTTCAGTTTACTTTATGTTATTTAACAGCTGTTTGTATTTAATTGTCTTGGAGAGCAAGTGAGTTTACTCACATTCACGTCATTGACAGCTGACTATTAAAGAAAATAATAAGCAAAAATATGAAATACAATAACAGACTCTGTAAACATTAGAAAAATTCTAAGTAATAATTTATTATTCATTTTAATAAAAAACAAACTACAACAAGACTCATACATACACAGGCATATTATGGACAATATGACAAAATTCTGATGAAATTTGCAATTGAAATAATACAATACAATACAACACAATAAGCAAACTGACATAAAATTACTATCAATTATATTGTAATACATACTTGGAATACTTTGTTAACATTTGAAGGTTGTTTATAAATTTAATTTAATTAAAATAAATTAATAGAGCACATGATTTTATTGTTTTGACTGAATTTTTCTTGATTTTTGAAAAACTTTCAGTTGAGAAGAAGTCAATGACTGCGGTTCAGTGTCAATGCACATTTCCACTCTTCTGGAATTTTTCAACTTTTATTTTCTTTTATTCTACTCAATTGTATTGTTGTCAGATATTGTGGAATTTCATAGCACCTGTTTTTGTTTTTTGTTTTGCTTTACGCAAATATAGTCAATTGTATACAAAAACAACTAAGCTAATTATTGTATTAGGTGCAAAGCAGTGCCCAAATTAGGGCCTGCAGGCAGAGAACATTGATAATTATTATCAGAAACTATTAATCATTAATAAAGCAATTTACCATTATAAAACATTGGTTCTATCTGTTCTGTTTTGGTTTAACTCTGATATTTTATATTTAAAGACTCTATATAGAACAATTGTTTTTTCTATGATAATATTAAGATTATTACGTTAAGGCACACTGTTGCACAAAAAGTCTATTTTGATGCCTCTGTTCAGCATTTACTCATATCTACAATATGTTTAAAATGTACAACTATGGCATGGTTTCTTTAGTTTCTAGCTTAAGAAATTTAAAGTAAGTATTCTGTTGAGTCAAAGAGCTTTTTCTTGAACAATCAGGTATTAGCCATTCACCTGTGGGTCTGCAGAGCCTTTCAGACAGTTGCAGGCGATACGACTGGTGTACTTGCAGGCAGATTTGCAATACATCTGGAACCTCTGACTGGAAAAGATGCATATTCCTCTTTAGCAACTTCCTAGGTATTTCAGACTCGCATAAGCGCCAATTCGGGGAACTAGGGTTTAAATTTACCCAATTCGCAACTGGCCATGGATACTACAGGCAGTACTTGCACTAATTTGGGCATGCTGTGGATCTATACTGTCTCTGTCAAGACATGGTGGAAGGCCCGGATCACATTATCCATGTGTGACCCCGGGGCGGTAGGGGGTGTTTTAGTCGGTACCTGACATAACTTGTAGCACGGGCTATAAATATCTTGACCTCCTTGTTTGCATAACAAAACAACTAAATAAAATTAATTTTACTTGCCCATGGGCACCGAATACCTCAGTACGGCCCATGCTTGGAGGAAATAGTTCTAGAAAACTCTATTGTTCTGTACCATAAAAGTACTTACAAAATGCTTGAATTTGAATTTCCCAAAAATAATTCGTTTTACAATTAAATAAACAAATATATGTATATTTGTATATATGTGCTTTTCATTTTGTTTCCTTATTGCGATGAATGATGATAATGATACAAAGACTCATCTTCCACCTACAACTTGTAGTCTGATATTGTTTGCGTCGCACTACTTCAACAATACTCAGTTCACTTAACCTTGACTGAAGTTTAATCAGAAACAAAAAAGAAATGAAAAAACAAAGGTGTACAATAATGGAAACAAGTTTCGGTTTATACTATTGTAAGTAAAATAGATAAATGATGATTCTATTATTACGTCGTTTTGTTCTTATAATTATTAGTATTATTTTAATTCTTATTATTTCAAATAAATGGCAAAGATTGTGTAGGTTAAAACTGAATAAGCTGACAAAATAAAAACTAATAACACCAACGTATGAAATATTGTTATTATAACAATTAATTAATAAATATTATTTGCATTATGGTCAATGACTTTTGTCAATTAAATACACTAAAAAAGCAGTAAATTCATAAGATTTTTTTGAAGAAAATCTCATCTAAATTATTAATAGATTAAAATGCTGCTTATACTTATGTATGAGCTTTTCCGCGTATTTAGTGACCCACTTTAACTGGTTACAATCCAACTCAGTTCCACTTCAGTACCACACATAAAATATTTCCATATTTAGCTTAATACAATTAATCATGCATTTCGAATGATTTCAATGCGTTTCACTTTCAAAGAACATACATACATACATAGTATTTGTAGCTAATTGTATGTGGCAAAACAAACATAAGTTTTCTTCTAAAGACTTATGAAATCCCTTTTGTCAAACTTAAAGCATGAACAAATCAAAGTAGTATAGTAACCATAAAATCCGATAAATAATCGTTTAGCATTAATTTATAAGATTTTTATTGACAACAACAATGACAACGACTTTGGAATGGAAAGAAATCTCATCCAAGTTCGTGCCGCATTATGTCATTATATGGAAAGAATGACTCGAAGATGAGTCGAGAGGCTCGGGTAACTCAAGTTTGTGATATTCATTATTCTATCACAAAAAGAAACACGATCGTATGTACTAAGAGTATGTATCTATTGTACTGTAGTATGTAATCTCAATTGTATGGAAGTTAACACGATTGAAAACGAAAGTATGTCAACGAAATGTGGTATTGTATCAGAGAGACACTTGGCTTGGGCGCAACCCAAGTGAAAGAGAAATGATCTTCATGGCATTGGCGTGAATGATTCTGATTTCTGTTTAATTTTAAAGACACGACATGAAATAATGATCGGACAGTCGGTTGTAAGTAGTAAACAAATCCAAATCCAAAGCCAAAGCAAACCAAACCAAACCAAAATAACAAAGAAATCGAGATACATGATAAATTAAGAAGAAGCAAATGCAATGCTCAAGAAACAGAAACACAAGCTTAAGATTTTTGAACAAAGTAAGTAAGTAAGTATAGCAAAGGGAATCTCGGACCGGATTGAGTTGAACATGTGCATTGAAATAGCTTTTAGTATGAAGCTTGCTCAGTGAAATGGAATGAATGAATGCAACTGCATAACAACAACAGAAGCAAGTATATAAGTATCTGTATGCATTTGTGTGTGCGTGTGTGTGTATTGAAAATGAAATAACTTTCACTAGCAGCTAGTAAGATTCGAAATTTAAAACCCAGAGACTAAGATTAACTGTCGTCACTCATCGAATATGTCGACTTTAGTTTGTTTGTAGGAAATAATAAAATAAATAAATAAATAAATAGAAATAAAAAAAAAAAAATCGTGAGACATCTCCGACAAATATCAAGAGTTGTCGGTCGCTCAGTGTGACTCACTCCACCATACACAAATTGTGATAAAAATATTGTATTGTATATAGTAAAATATACTAGTACTTTATCAGTTGCAATAAATAGAAATAAGAGAAATGCTGATAGACACTCATAGAAACAAAAACGATTGTACTTCATTCAATGATGGTGATGATGACAACGACAACGACAAACAACAAATGTCATTCAAACTTCAAAATTGTCAATTATAGATTCTGTTAGACTTGTTGTCAAATACTGAGAGTGAGTTCCTTTTCAAATCTCGCAAAAAGGAAGTTATAAATTGAAACACACAAAGAAATTAACAACAAAGACAACAATAAAAATCATAAATAAACTTTGCATTTATTACTGCAAACAAAATTTCAACTGATTCAGTTGGTCCTATGTTGAGTACCTTCAATTGCTCGATCCTTCTTGGCAAATGCAAATACATTCATTCATTCATACTTATTGTACTACATTCATCCATTGGTGGTTCATTCATGCGTTTGTTCCTCACACATTTAGAGACTCATTCATGAGGCATTCAACCAAACCTCGTAATACATATAAAAAAGAAAAAAAATCTTGTCAGATGCAGTTTTACGACCTTCTTAAACGCCTACATCTAAGCAACTTGGGCTGTTGCAATTCAAAGTTGATTTGGCTAAACAATCACACTGAGAGAAATAACTACAATAATTCGACTTCATTGACTTTTAATCAGCAAATTACACCATAGATCAAAAATATTAATATTTCACTCCAACAACTTTTAACAACATTTATCTTTTAATTCATACTATTATTTTTTGTATCGCAAAGTTTTTCTCATTGTATGCATTAAAAATTCGAAAGTACATGTATCTCGTGAAATAGTAGTGAGCTGAGAGTGCGTGCGTAAACATTCGCTTGCGTTGGTTGACTCAAGAGAAACATCAACTGCAACCCACACTCATCAACAACAGATACGCGATAAGTAGGCTTAAATTTTCAGCATTGAGAATAGGCAACAAGTAAAATTGGTAATGCAACAGAACTTTTAAAACGAGCCAAATAAAATTATGGCTTGCATTTTCTGGTAATTAAAAAACAAAAGAAAGAGAATTAACTATGGTTCCACCTATGTTTATTATCTTAACTTTATCACCATAAGATTTCATAATTATTGAGCAGTTTTGATAGACGCATCAAATATTAGTGGTATATGGATGGATTTAGAAGATTCCTTCAACAACATATGTATGTTAAAAAGTTTTCCTTACAAGAACTAATAGAAATCCTTTTTATAACAAGAGTGTTTGTATTGAAGCTACTAACACTTCCAATACATCTGTGGAAAATTATGAATTGATAGCTTAAATACTGAGAATATAACCAGACGATCGACTTTTAAGGGGTCTTCAGCACAAACGACAAATTAAATTAAACAAACACCTTATTACAATAATGAAGTAGGAGGATGTATATAAATATTATAATTTTCTTTTTGCTTCTGATTGGAAGAATACCCATAAAGATCTTTAGGCATGACTTTGCTACTTAAATATTGAAACTCGATTAGCTTTGTTGTTTTATATTCTGGATGTTGTCATAGTAATCTATCTATCATATTTTGTTTACAGAATTATCTGCTGTTCATAGTCTCTGATAGACCAACATATTTTAATATTTTCTTAGATTTTACAAGTTTCGGATGTTTCACATTAAATGGAAAACCGAATTTCGGCCCAGTTAAATTTTATTTTGTAAGAACTTTGAACTTTTTTAATTGAGTTAATTAAATGAAATGTTCAATTAGCGGAAATGGCACAAATACTGACCTTACATCTCAATAAATGCGGAAGGGCGTCAGCGATACATATTGTACATAACTTTACTGAAATGACTAACTATCAGTATCTGTCATATACCATACGATAATACAGATAAGAATTTAAAGCATCTTTACACAAAAAGGGAAGAAGATGCCCCCGAACATGAGCATTTAAAAAAATTTTGACTAATAAAAAGTAAAGTTATGATAAATAAAATACTCTCATAAAAATGTCAAAGGCGCAAAGAAGGCAAAGGTTTTGATCATAATCAAAACACCACAGGGGATTGAGATTTTGTTTGAGTTTGCGGTTGAGAAGAGCAAAGAAAATACACAAAAATTATAAACAGCATAGATAGACAGAAATTGAAATTGAAAGGAAATAAATAAAATAGAAAGAAATATAGATAGACACAAAGAAAAACCACTTGAGAGTATATCAACTCAGATAGATAGAAACAACAACAACAACGGATACATATTCTCAAAAGTATACAGATACTGTTGCTATTGTAATCAAATATAATAAAATATGAGTTGACCCTGGCTATAAGTTAAACAAGTTCTCCTCGTTAAGAGAAGTGAAGTCAGAAAATGAGCTAGAAATGTCATTTGTGTCAACAGTAATGTATCTACCATATAGATACTTAAGCGATATGATAGGCATTATTACCAAGTACTATAGTGAGTATGACAAAGTATAAGTTTATCACATGATACATATGCTTAAAGACGGGGGTCAAGCAACTGCTAAGTAACTCTATCAATTATTATGAATACTATGAGTAGAGTCTCTTATCTTTGTCATTGCTTGTGGTCATACAATAATGACACACGATATCAACAAGAACAAGTTCTACTACAATAGTTCTTTGGATAAGAGTAAGCAAGAGATGTATATATATTTTGGTTTTTTTTTTTTTCTTTTTATTAACACTTGCAAATACTTTTACATTTTCACTTAATGTGGGTAAGACACCACATATTAAACACTTTCAGTGGATCACTCATTTTATCTGCAACTTCACCTGATATACAATGAAAAATGGTTAAGACAAAGAAAAAACACTTAACCTTAAAAATTATATGTATATTTCCTCAATTCTTACTTACGAGTTTACAAGTTTACAGTTATGTATATTGGTCAGGAAATGTTTAATTTAATGAATGCATTGCCCCAAAATAAATGTAAGAACGCAAAAATTCCAATGGAGTCAGCTATGTACATGACTGTCTGTCATGACTATGGAACTGTCTGTGGGTCTGTCTGCCTGTATAACTCTTGCCACTCATTCGAGTCATCGTTCGCGTGTCAAGCAAAAACATGGCAAACTCCATAAAAACTTCAAGGAGGTGAACCCGAAGCAAAGGGAGAAAGATGGTAAAAAAATATTCATCAAAAAACGTAAGGAGTAAAGTCAGAGTCAAAAGATTCTGGCACAATTTAATCCGGCACAGACCCAGACAGACAGACATCGATCGTTGATGTTGTATGAGTCATTGAGAACCTTTCTTTCTTTACAATATTTCTTTAGATGCATTCTTCTTCTCTCTTTCTTCAATCACGAGGGATTTGCGAAAAGTTCATTGCACGACGAGGACGATCATAAGATGAACTCATAGATTTTTCTTTTTATTTTAATAGGAAATGAAAGGAAATAGGAGGATGAGGAAGAGGAGGGAAACTTGTGTGTATGTATTATTGTATTTGGAATGCAGTTTGCTGACTTACCAAAAAAGTCCTCCCAGCGCTCTGAGGTATCTGAATCTGATTCTATATCCATATTTGAAATCTTGTTGTTTGTTGTTATTGGTTTAATGCCTTTTCTGGATTTTGGTTTTGACTATTTACAGCACGCACGAACCGAACAAACGAACGAACGATGACACTCTCACGCACACAATAAACACTTCAACTTCTTCTGCAATAGTACCTCCTAATAGTATCTAACAATCTGATGTTGATGCTCTTGGTGTTGATGCTGCTATTATGGTAGTAGCTTCTTCGTTTTTATTTCTCGTGCACTTCTTATTATTTCTGAATATTTATTGCAATTGCAATTCCAATAAGGTGCTGTATAAACCACTTTTTGCACTCACACACACACACACTTCAATAGATACACAGGTATGTGTAAATAATAGTTGCAGTCACTACTGTTTTGTTGTCTATGCACGTATGTACTTCACTTGACTTCACTTTAAACGCTAACTAAATGCTTTACTGATAAATAATTGTAGTAATTCTCATTCGCATTTTTATTGATCTTTTTGCTTTTGCTGGTGCTGTTCTTTTTGCACTTTGCCATTATAAAAACTTAAGTCCACCATATACTTATGTATGTATGTATGATTGTATATTATCTCATATGTATTTATATCTTTCACTTGAAGTTGAAAACCAGAATCTAATCAATTATTTGCCGATAAGATAATAATATGAATAAGCAACGGTTCAATCTTAAGACTAAGATTACTTCAAATGTTATACATATATTGGACACCTTCAGTTTGCGAATTTTGTTCAATGTTTTACGCTCTTTATCTTATCATTACAGTAGATGTAAGTATCTAGAGCAGCTAGTAACTTATTTTTATGTATCTTAGAACGTCTTGGCGCCTTATATCTTTGCAAATATGTACAATCTATGTATGTTTTGTATGATTAAACTATTGTATGTATATATGTACTAGTAGCAGCATAATTAGGGGGAATACCTTTATGTTATCAGTGTTACTAATAATTATCATGATTATTCATCGCTCAACAGCTGATTGTGTCTCTATGGAATAACTGATCACCGATCACGCAAGAATCAACAACGTAAGTCCGATCGGGTGAACCTGAAGTTAATTAAATAACAGCGAACCTAATTTATTTCATTCACTCGTTTCTCGGAAATATTGTATGACTAAACCGGTCGTCGTTGTTGTTGTTGTTGTTGTTTTTGGTGTTGCTGTTCTTATTGTAGTGGAGAATTATTTCAATTGCATTAGAAATACACACACAAATACACACACGTTTTATATCTAAATAAATCTAATAAGTTCACTATTAAAACAATTTGAATTGGTTCTTTTTTTCAAATAAATAGAAATTTCTATTAACTGCAATTTATTTCGTTCTTTAAAAAAAAATTTACTTTTTCACTTTATTCAAGTTCTTCATCATCATCATCATCGTAACTGTAATTGCACTTTGAATTTCAATTTTTTTTCAACAACGAAAAGTATCCGCAACTTTTAATCGCAGAACCGCTCGCTTTCAAAGTTTTTTCGCTCTGATCAGTTTGTGAGAAAATTTCTCCTTCTTCTTTTCTTGAAAAGTCACAAAAGACCAAAATCTTGATCGAATCGAACTTGTTCGACAAACCGACTGACTGTTCGATGTCAAACTCGCTCGATGCGGGAGGAAGTAAAAAAGTAACGTGTGTACTTTGACCTTTCCAATTTAAAGAGGTCAAACTACACACGTTACTTTGTACAGATCAACTAAAGTGGTGCTGTATTCTTGTAACACATGACCCACTAAAAATGTTGGTTTGTCGATATGAAGAAGAAGAAGACTAGCTACGAGATCAATGCTTTATTTTATGCAATATTGTAAGTAACATATGACTATTCAACACAAACAAATTGAATAACAGTGGTCATGCTTCCTGGATCAAAATGGTGATGACATTGTTTTTAACAGAATCTTAGCAGATAGAAAGAAATTCCCCTTGTCCAATCCACTGAGATTCATTCCACATAATGTGACGAGTCTTCTTCTTCACACAAATGTCATTCACAGTGTAGTAGCAACACATAGCAATGTCGATAATGTCGTGGAAAGTAGAAAGCAGTGTAGCTGATAATGAAGTGTGATCTGGTGAAGCAGTTTAATTTGAATTTTTTTTAAAAAGTAATGCTACAAAAATTTCATTTTATCGAAATCTGTCCGACGGTTTCGAAGTCCATACTCCATTTTTATATAATATCGGGGCCTTGCAATTTCGCGGCTCGTTCAGAATCTCGTAGCGAGTCTTCTTCTTGCCAACGTTATTAACAGAATCATGGCAAGAAAGAAAGAAAATGTTCAGAAATATATGATATTTTGAGCTTTTCATCTAATGAAAAACATCCAATCACTGGAAGTCACAGCCAGCTTTTGCACTTAACGTTAATCGTTAATTGATCGTTGGCAAGAAGAGATGGATAAATATCCATGCTTACATTTCAGAAACGTGCACTACACTCCGGAGATTACGAGCATTCAATGTTCGAAAGCCTACAAAAGTAGATATATGATCCGAAGGAGAATCCACGAGAAGAACTTGCCCTAAATGAAGCCTTGGGAATTCTCTATGTTTCTTTATAGTTTCAGTGAAACAAAATGAGAATAAAGATGGTGTTGATACCGAATATATTGGCAGAAATCTTGGCCAGGATGTATTAAAATGGACAACAGAAAAAATACTTCCGCTTTAGCTAAATTAATCTAATATTTAAGAAGACAACAAAAGATCCGTCTGAGGAGAGAAGCTTTTGATCAATCACTAAAAGTCACAGTCAACTTTTGAACTCAAAAGTTCTTGTTAGATAAATAGTTTGAGTATCTTGAACCTGTTCAGATAAAAAATTGTTTTCATACATCACATAATTTGAGGATGGCGATAACTCACAGAAAACCAGAAATGTGAAATAAAATTAAGCTTTTATGAAACCAAAGATTAGTTTTCATCTTATATTATCATAAAATCATGAAATTATCACACTTTAGAAACGAAAATCTTCTATGCTACATGTTTAGTCTAAAGGAATTTTTATATTTCTTATCAGTCTGGTTTTGTGATGAAAGCCACGCGCCGAAAATTGTAGATCTTATCTTTTTTAAAACAATATTTTGTTACAAAATAAAAAAAAATACTTTTTATGGTTTATTTATATTGAATTTTATTTTATTACAATTTTTATTGAGTGTCTTTTGTTCAGTTCAGTTTGAATCACATACCGTAGGTCCATCACCAATACATGCAGCATAGGCCATCAAATGGGGAATGGTGCATTGCTGCATGACACCTGAAAACATGTGACTTTGGGGTCCTGACGCGAAAATACCAACATCTTCGCCTGAATGAGTACCCATAGCACTAGGTATATAGCTAGGAGTTATAAAGTCTTTACCCTCTGATTCAATTTTGTCAGCAAGATCGATACGATGGCCAGTTTCGTCCAGATATTGATTGGGACCAGCAGCATAGTTCAATGTTGCGTATTTCACACCATTCGAATCAGCATCGTTTTGGTTTATGCCCAATATGGGCATTCCACGACCAGGATAACCAGCAAAGCTTAATGTGTGGCCATGATCAGAGGTAACAACAATCAATGTATCTTCTGGGTCGGTCATCTTACGTGCTAAGGCAACTGCCTTCTCAAGTTCCAGCACTTCATTTAATGCATAAGCAGCCTTATTGAAATGATTACCATAGTCGACGAGACCACCTTCAATGAAAGCAAAGTATCCATTTTCATTTTGACTCAACTTCTTGATAGTCACTTCTGTCATCTCGGCGAGTGTGGGTTGCTTTTCGGCGTCAGCATCAAGATGAAAATTCATTAAACCAGATTGGAATAAGCCGATAATGTTGGACACCTGTGATACATTCACACTCAATAATTGCTTACGATTATACACCAATAAGCCACCAGGATGGAGCCCTTGCCAGCGACCTAACAAGTTCTTGCCGTCTGAACGCTCACCAAGTTCACCATGTGGATCCCTGATATTGTTTGGTAGAAATTTACCCATTCCACCACCCAACATTACTTCAAAGTTGCGACCAGGTGCTTGTGTTACCAATTGAGTTGCCATATCGGTACAAATTTCAGGATCATGACCATAAAAGGCCACATCAGTATCACACTCCCACATTCGGTTTGCCACCTTAGCATAAGCACCAGAAGGACTGGCATGCGTCAGAGTAGTTGTTGTTACAATGCCGGTAGATTTTCCAGCTGCTTGAGCCCATTCTGCAATTGAACTAACATGATTCGCTGGATCCAAACTGGCAGAACAGTTATTGAAGTTAACCGCCGCCGACACGCCAATATTGACAATGTTTGTCTTAACGCCAGTCAAATAAGCAGTCGCGGTACAGGCAGAGTCTGGTACCTGAGCATTTGAGCAATATGTCTATGGAACAAAACATTGATAATAACCTTGTAAACTCTAAAGGCTTGTATTCACTTACTCTGCTTAATCCTGTATGTGGGAACTTTTCAAAACTGAGAGCATCTTCTTCCCCAGTGTTGCCTTTCCGTTGACCTTTGTGAATTCTGGCTGCCGCCACTGTTGTCAAGGACATGCCATCACCAAGGAACATAATAATGTTCTTAGCTTTCTTTGCATTAGGTTGTGAGAGACTTAGGCGTGAAGCAATTTCTTGCCTAGACAAGCTGCGCCAAAATTCTGGATCCATTTCCTCTGGTGGTGTTCTCTTCTGAGTGGCAAAATCTGTCATATCAATGGTAGCTCTTGACAACACACTTAGTTTAGCATCGACAAGCCTCAAAGGATCGTGAAATCTTTGCACTAGAAATACATTAAAATTAATAAAGATGAATTTGGACAAACTCCATTGCTCAACAATGGTTTGTTACCAGCAGCAGATGTTAATCCTGCCAGTGCGAGCACAAAGCACACAACTTGTAGCCACTTAGTCTCCATTGTTTAATATTTTAGCAGCTACCTAATCTTAACTGTGTCTAACACTATGATTACCTTACATATTTATAGTAAAAATTTTGAGTAAAAAAAAATTCACGGCCTTGATATCGTTTGCACGTGATTTTATCTGTAGATTAGTTAAAAAATTTCTATTTTATTTTCGGATATGAATAAATGTTTATTCAATAAAACTAAATGCATTTATTACTATATGGTATTAACAAAATCCCCTGTCTAAGCCATTTTCATATCACCTCGATACTCCCAACTGCCAGATAACATGATCTTTAGCATATGTAAATATATGAATCAAAACAAAAAGAAACAAAACCAAAAAAAAATTGTAGATATGATTATCTTTAAGGCACATGTATGTCTTCTTTCATAATTGGTTAGACGTGTACTACTACGTGTAGTACACAGTGAACAGTTTTACAATGAACAAGTCTAACAAGAATCACAACGCTTCTTTTCAGTCAACATCACCATCATCATGATCACACAAATTGGTTCTTATTTATTTTATAAATAAATTTCAAATATTTATTAATTTAATATACAATTTTTGCAGATACATTACCTAAACCCAGACGATACTTTGTCATGGCTGTTTTTTTGTGAAATATTTTTAATTTATTATTATTTTATTAAACAAGCCAAAAAATGTTTAAAGTAATGCCACCATTTGTGTTTCTTATATTATAATTTATGCAAGCAACGACAGCTGGAAACTGTCATTAGAAATTATGCATTAAGAAACTTGATCGCATTGCCAAAAAACAGAACTGTTCGACATATAAAAAATCATAAAAAATACATGATAAAAAACTTAAAAATCATTTTATATGATCATTTAAAAGCAAAAGTCGCAAAAGCATAAAATGTGCAATAAAAATATCAACGCACAAGGATCAACAAGTTCAATCGACCTCATCATTGATATGAAAGACTAAAAATTAAAATATTTAAAAATACAAATGTGTGTGTATTCGAATACCATATGTATTGATTTCCTTGTTAAGTCTGAATATTACACAACACAAAGTAGTAAAAGACAACATTGTTTACAAAACGAAACAACAATTTTAAGGTTAAATTAAGAGAACACAAAGAAACCGAAGAATATATAAAGTCTTGATGAATCAATTAAGTATAAAGTTGTGTTCATTCTGTCAATATGATTGTTTCTTTTAAAAATTGTGTCAAGGACATAAAAGGAATGGAAATAATGAACCATCACTCTTGATTGTAAACATACAAGAGTATATATAAAGCATTGAAAATATTCTCCAGCATGTTTAATCTACTTGATTATGTGCTAAAATCATATCTGGATGAATTTTTGCCATGTGAATCTTATTTTAATTTGTAAATAAATCAGTTTTGCACATTTTGGTTTATAGGTGACAAACGCCAAAAAGTTGTTCCCCTAGTTAGATTATAGGGTCCCATAACAAAGTAAGGCCAGAAACGCAATTTTAAACGACATTGTTGAGCTATTCCGAATCGTGTAAAACCCATATTTAGCTGTCATATTTAGTCACCATATTAGATGAAGGAGTGGCCGGCCAAAGCCCTGACCTCAATGCGAGCGAAAATCTTGGGTCATTGGAGAAGGGGAGGCCTTCAAAATCAAATAGCACGCTCACTGTGAAATATTAACTTTTGGGGAGAATACAGCATTAATGGAATAATATTCCCAGTACCCATATTCAGAAAATATACCTAAAATTGTGTACTGATATAAAAATCTAGGGATTTTAGACCAAAATTAAGAATAAAATAAAATTTAGTCAATTTGAGCGAAACATGCAAGACTAAGTAAATGCAGGTAGCTCTGGTTTTTAATTTTTTTAACTCTTCCATTAAAATTTTCTCTAAAGTGACTTTTGTTATCTTTTATTTATGATCTAAGGAATACTTGGTATATTTTTTTCATAATTTTGTAGTCACCCGTTTGCCTCCTACAAACCAAAATGTGCAAAACTGATCAGCATTTGCATACTTTGTTTTAATATAAGCCAAGTATACCATATTCTCTAATCTTTTTTTAATCGGCATCAATCACATATTTTCTACATTTTTGTTAAAATTCTTTAAATAAAATAACACATTGCAATGGAAATAAAAAATATTAAATAAATTATTTGCATTCTTTTTCATCATGTTACATTTTTCTATGCAAATTTTGACATCCTACACCATACAAAATGTGAATCCCATTCGACAATTTATATTAATTGTCAAATTGTCTCTGCCAAAAAAAAATTTACAATATGTTAAAAAGTAATTATTATATTAAATTTAAAATAGATGTATAATATTCCAGAGAAACGAATGAAATGGAGCCACCAATAATAAAATAAAACGAACTACAATACAATACTATCATATGAAAAAGAAATAGAAACACTACCATTGATGAAGATGATGAAGACATTTAACTAAATTGCATTCAATTGAAAACACATCAACTATTTATTTACTACATGTTCCTTGACATTCTACGACGACTCACATACTTCATCATATTTGTATTATTGTCCATATTCCTTGAATGTCAGGTTCAAGTTTATTTTGAAAATTAACTGATATTTTTTTTTATTGTTTTTCATGATGCATGCGTAAGATGAGAGAATTGCATCAGAGGCACCCACACGGATGATGATTTCCTTATAAACATGAATTCATTGACTTTGCTTTTAATTTATAATAATTTGTTTTTTAGTGACTGAACAATTAATGAACTTGACATAAATAGTGTTTTTTATACACACATTCTCTTAAGTGAAGCTAAGGATATGCAAAAGATACATACATATATGTACATAAATACAAACAAAGTATTCCATTCCATTCAATTCAATTCAATTATTACTTTCAATCAAATATTGTTGTAGAATTGTATTCAATTTTGTGTTGGCTGGTTAATTTTCATTTGAAAAATGTGCAAAAATTAAACAAAAATCAAGTCGGCTTCTGTTGCTGTTTCAGTTGTTATTATTATAATTGTAAGCATTTTGTGTTTGATCAGCAGAAAGTTGAAACCAACCGATGTACATATGTACACCTAAATACACTCACATACTTTTGTATCGACACATACAGATAGTATTTTAGTGAACAGGCAGACAGGCAAAACAATGCAGCAACACTAGCCTGGCTTGACTTGACTTGGTTGTCTACCTCAGCGAATTCAGTTTAAGTTTGTCTCGTGTCCGCTCAGTTTGAATTTAGATTCAGTCGCGACAACCAACACAAACGGTTTAAGCTCACACTTTTTTGTAATACACTGAAAGAAAAATCAATACAAAAATAATTTAAATTCTTTGATTGTGTATCTATGTGTGAACAATAGTATCTATGTGTGAACTCTAGTATCTAAGTGTGTGCGTGCAGATACAATTGCTTCATTTTGTAATACATTTGGTATTTTATTTGAATTAATTATTTAATTAAATTAATTAAATTTGAAATTAAAATACTAAATACATTAGCACAGATTTTCATTGTTTTTTAAACCATTTGAGAGAGGTGAGTAGTATATGCTAAGATATTGTAATGCTTACTTAGTACATACAAAGTTGCAAGAATTGTGTCACAATTATTTTCGACTTGAACATTAGTTTGTTTATAGCGGTTTATTTAATGTAATTTCCGTGGTTAAAATAAATTCTCTTACTACTTGATATCATATTCAATTGTACCACAAAAGCCGCATTTGTTAAGCGCAACAAGTTTATATTGTTTGTAATTTCTTAGAAGTATAAGTGAGTGTTACTCGAGGAAGGAGATTTGAATTTTAGCCAACGATCAACGATGAAAGTATCTTTTTGGTAGTAAGTAAGCAAGTAAGCACTTTATGCATGCAAATGCGGAAAGTTGTACAGCATTTGTAGGACGCCAACGCGTTTTAAGATTATTTTAAAGATCAAGTTCAACTTACGAAATTTACCAGCAACCACAACGTACATAAACTGGAAGCGCCAGCTGAGTAAACTACTACTGCCGTTGCTTGCCAATGATGTATCTTGTATCTAATTTATTTATAGCTTAAAGAAGCCGCACCTCCTCCCACTAAAAAAAAAATACAAAGAAAGAAAATCCCAACCAAAAATGCATGCAGCATAAATAAATGAATGTTGCCTCAAGATAATTTATCGTTACTTGGTGTAGATACATAGTACATACAAAATTGATCATGGCATAAAAAGAACTATCACTCGGGGAAACTAGGCTAATATTTTTCTCCATTTTGTCTTGTTTAAATTTTTCCTAAACTATTGTAATGCACGATTTATGTGCGATTTTCAACTATAATCGATCATATGCTTATTTCTCATTGCATTTTTTCTTTTAGAGTTCCTTTCTTTTTGTATATGAAATAGAGATACTTAGTGAGTGAGTAAAAAAAAGACTTATATTCTGCTCATAAGAAACTCACAATTCTTGATGAAATTTCACAGCTGAACACATTGTTGTTTTTGTTTATCTTTGTAATTGTATTTTACTGTAGTATAAACAAGTCAGCCAGTAATCTAGACTACCAGCCACCTTCAATATTTGCATTTGTCTCATAAACAAACACACATTTTGTATCTTATATTGTTAGTATACTAAGTAGTAATATAAATACACATGACGCTGTTGTAGAGTAGATTTCCCAAACACTTGAGCATACAATTGCATCATTGACCCTGAACTTGAGGCAAAACTACTTGCTACAATACTTTAAGTCATTTTCATTGCAGTTTTTATTGTTAATTGATAGTTTTATTGATATTTTGAGTATTTTACGATTTAAATACTTTACTTTGTTCAATTTAAGTAGTAAGTTTATATCATATAATATAATAAGTAGGAGTGACACATTTTAATGGCATTCAAACAATGAAGGATGGTTCCCACCATTATGATTCGATTATGTTAATATAAGGATCACGCACGTGCCATACAATTGGTAACACCATCGACATTTTTCATAAAAGTTTCTCTGGCTGTGTGACTTCATGAATACCAAATTAAAATTGTAATTCTAGAAACAGTTTCTAGAATTTGCTTTCAAGTTTGTAAATATGTAATTTAAATTGCGTAGCAAAAACAAACTAGTTTTTTTGTAATAATTGAAACATTTGCTCATCTTTAATAATACTGGGCATTTATATATGGTATATGATATGAAATATTGCCTCCCTTTGATCAATAATATTGTACCATATGTATGCATGTTAGAACTTGATGAGAAATAAACATGTTTGATGACAGTTCCGGCAAGTGTAACATGAAACCCCAATCAGTGGGAGCACGCTTACGGTTGAAAGACCCGATCAAGGTGACATAAAAACTAATAACATAAGAGAGAGAGAGAGAGAGAGAAAAACCCACAACCCTTTATAACTTATGATTACTTTAAGTCGAACTTAAACTTGACATCGCTGATGTCATAAAAAACAGAACATTAAGTGGATTAATAAATAAACAAACAAATAAAGTTCAATTGAATTTGTTAATACGACATGATGACCGAAAGTTAAATAAAACCCTTTAATTAACACATTTCCTTCTTTGTTGTTTATGTGTTTATTATAGCACTTATGGTAAAGTGATTGTTGATTACTGTGATGCACACCCAAGTGCTAAATAAATATAACCAAACAAATGAAAATGAAAATAAAAAAAAATAAAAATATTTAAAAATAAACAACAAACAAACAACAAAATAAAAAAAAAAAAAAATCATTAAACCCAAACAAGTTGCTACGATTCAAAACATGTTTGTGGTTTATTTAGTTTTATTTTGTTTTTTTTTTTTCTAAGTATTATATTTTGCGTATCTTAACACGGCTGCTTAATTTTAGGATTATTGGCTCTTTTGATTGCTTCATTACCATAATCGGGCGGCGGTTATTGACGGTTTTCGACAGATTTATACATACAATGCAATAGTATTGGCCGTAGGGCTTTTTTGTGTGCTTTCGTTAATGACGTCAATGAATCCCATAAATCTCATAAATCATTCATTCATTTACTTTAGTAAACACTGTCAAATTTAAAGCCTCATGCTGAGCCTAAAATTCTCTAAACTGAAGTCAATGGCGCCAATTGCTGGTATACTGACCTCAGACAAAAAAACAGAAACTTATTGAACTAATCCATTGTTAAATACCATTGATTCTTTTAGATATTTTCTATAAAAATGTTTTGGTCAAAAATTTAAAAATTTTGCTAATTTTATCATTGGTAAACATTATTAATTGACTAAGAATTTAAACAAATTTTGCATTTACAATACTTCTTAATTTATTTGTGTAATTTGAGATCCCTGTGCATAGGAGGTTATGAGCCCCAGTATGATGACATGCGTTAGAAGAAGCCTTGTGGACATCTTAATGTGTGCAATGAATGACTCAATAACAACTGTAACAACCCACATATTTAAACATCTTAATTACAATATATTTCTATTGTTAATTATTTATTATATTAAATACTCTTCATCATCATTAATCATTCATCAATATTTAATATGAAACTATAAAATTTGTTTGAAATGACGTAAATATTTAATAACAAATTTAAGTATTTAATCAAATATACAATAGTACAATAGTATACAGAAAAACAAAACTAGTTTCGTTAAAATACAATTTCCATTTTAATATAATAATTATTCATATGCACGAGTGACATTTTGACTTTAAGGTTGAGTGTCGCATGCAAAAAAATGAAATAAAATAAAATAAAAACAAAAATTCATTAATTCATTTAAGTTCATAATTCATTGTTTTAAGACAACAAAAATCAACAAGATTGTAATCATTTTATGTCTCCAGAATCAATCAAATGAACCCCAGGGTGCAAAATAAACCATTAATAAACTCAGTATGACAAACTTAACTTAATAGAATTGTATAAAACTCCAGATTTAATTATCAAATCCATCAAATTTTATTGACAATATACAATTTACCATATTGTTAACTATTGATTCTCATTGACTTAATTCACCTTTAACTTTTGTAAATGTACGAGTATTGTACATACTTATAAATATTTTAGAAAGATTCGTGACATCAGAATTGCAGCCGCTGTGCAATTGAGTAACATGTTTTTAATAGTGCTAAATTGTTAACTGAGTCTCAATTACGCTTTGCCAGTCTGTCTGACTGCTTTGGCTGTCTGTCTTTCTGTATGTCAGTTGGTTGGTCTATCTGTCCAACTGAGACTGAAACTGACTCTGATTGTCGTTCTCATTGATAATAAATCTTAGTATAGTATATGTGTTAGTATGTTTGTCTATCTTTCCGTCAGTATGTCAGTCTGTCTGTTAGTTTGTCGATTTATCTGACTGTCTATTAATCTATTTATTTGTGCACTTACACACACACATATTGTTGTTTGTTTGTATATGCATCCGTAAATGAATCTGGAACGCCCACGCGTTGCAGCTTCCAACGTAGAATAAATTCAGTGTGTGTTATTCAATCAGTTGTGACATATTTATTTGTGTTGTCATGCAATTTAGTTGTGTATCTCGATTGCATTTTACTACATAATATTCCCCTATGCAAGTTTGTGATTTTTCTTTCCTGGCGCCTCGATTTGATAATGATGATGATGATGTTGTTGTTAGATACACAAACTAATTGAATATATTAATATTTGTTTGCATTGACAACAATTTAATTATTGTTATTGTTTTATGATTTTTATACTAAAAACTCACTTATTCTCTTACTTAGATAGTTTCGCAAATGCCATCGAAATGTTTGCATAAATTACTTCATAAAAACTGATTAAATTCGCTCAATAAATATTTATTCTTAACAAACAAATCAGTTTGCAGTTCAGATACTTGTTAACTTTTTAGATAAATAACTTCATATACATATTTATTTGTTTGATAAATCAACTTATGACGTCATTACAAACCTACAAATTTTTTCGATTTGATGATGAATTTATTTTATAATTCAATAGTGAAATTCTTCATAACAAAGTCCAAAATAGTGAAATTGGTTTTTAAGGCCAATTAGAAGTTGACACCTTTTGACTTTAGAGTAAAAATTCACACAACTTAAATTGCTGTTATTCATTGTTGGTGCTGCTGTGCTAATTTGTTGTTTTGCTAAACATCTTAAACCGTTAGTTGGCAACCGATTACCTTTTATAGCTTTTTATATATTTTTTTTTTTATTTTTTTTATTTTTAACGCCTCAAACAAGACGAACACAAAATTCTTAAATGGTAAATACAAGAAAGTTGTTTATATTTATTATTATTATTATTTATTTCATTCAATTTGATAAGAATTGCATAATTTTAATGGTCTTTCATAGAGAATATTTCTTGTTAATTTATTATTATTATATTTTACTGATTACTCATTTATTTATTATTTTTTAATCAGTATTCATTTTATACTAGTTTCGTTTTATTTTTAATTTTACTTAGTATCAGTAAAACCAATCAGTAAGTTATTGTCTTTTACAACTTTTTGCACTTTTAAGCGGCCTTTAAACATTTATTTGTTTTAATTTTTATTGTATAAAAATATAATTAATCATACATCAATTCATAGATTAAGTGACTTAACGCTTATGCCAAAAATTTGAAAAACAAAAGAAAAATACAAAGAAACAACCACATGTTAAATGTTTGTTATAATCAAAATATTTTTAGATTTTACTTTAATAGAGAAATATTTATTACTATTTTCAATAAAAGACGCATGAATATATTAAAAAAAAAAACAGAAGAAGAAAAAAAATGGAAAATAAATTTGAACATTCAACATATAATAATATAAACTATAGCATAATTAATTTATGTTGACAGTTCAACGCACAATGACAGCCAAACACGCAAAATAGACAAAATACCACAACAGACAAAACAAACAAAATATTTGTTATAACATCGGTTTCACTGTTACTCAGATACCTTTTTAAATAAATACTAATAAATGGAAATTTTCTATAGTCAGTTAGAATATAACCATAAGTAAATGGACATACATAAAAAGAAATAACAACACAGTGACAGATGGCAGATTACCTATCCTTCAGGAAATCTGAATGGTTCCTCTTGAGTCGGTGAAAGTTGTTACGAAACACAAATAGGCCTGAGGCAAGATCATTAGGGTGAACTTCAAAACTGGATACATATTTTCTGGTGAATTTTTCAATTTCATCTTTAATCCATGGGACATGAAGATCTCTATGAATGAAATGGAAATGAAATTATTGAATTCAAGTGGGATTGATCTTTTAGCTTAGAACTGAGTGAAAATAGACCATTGTGTGTCTTTACTCACAGGTCAGTAGTGTTTCTGATGATTATTGGAGTTTCCTTTGACTGTTTACAAAATTTTTATGTGCACTTCGAAGTTTTGTCTTTCTCACTTTTGCTTCTATGTGCATATTACAAAAACCTGATAGTTTTAACTGTGGCATAACTTTGAGTGGAATTATCTCCAACTAAACGACAAAACATAGATCCAAATTATTGAATTGCCATTCTATTTTATGAAATTTCGACTCCTGTGTAAATTTTACGGGACTACATATATTAAAACTAATTTTTAATTGGTTCAAAACTATTCTTGCAAAGCTTGACCAAGCAGGTTGTAAATATGTTATTACTTATTAAAATTCTCTCGAAAGTCTATTAATGTGTCTTCATTAGTTAATACGATATTGTTGAAGAACCTCGAAGATTACTAGTGCAATTACGAGTATTAGTGTAATAAATACCTGAACAAAATCCTCACTAAACACTTTCAAATATGTAAATTTAAGTTCTATTCTATCCCCAGGGAAATCTTTCTTGTAACATGTTACAAGCAATATATAAAAATATTAATACCATTCACACTAAGATGTCTAACAATAAAAAAATACGGCAGCCACTTAATTAACCTTTTCGAATAAAATGAATAAAATTCATGAATATGTTTACAAGTCTCACTAGATCACACTCATAAGTATTTGCCTATAAAATACCATATATGTAGAATGATATAAGAATTTTAAATAGAAAACAATTTTTATTATATTAAAAGAAAAATGTTGATTCAATAGTAGGATCGCAAGAAATAAGTTCTCACAATTGATTATACAATAGTAGTATATTGCCAATGGGAATTGGTACAAATTATCATTTCGATACTTGATTTTGTTGTATTGTATATCAAAAACATTTTGATTGTATTTTTAAATCTAACTGACATCTAAAAACAAAACATTTTAATGGTAACTAAATTTATATAACTCATAAATGTTGGTTGTATTTTACAAGTACATTTTAATTAAATTACAAATTTTTCTTAATTTTTCTAATAAACTTTTTCTTTTTAAATTGGCAAATAATATATTATAAACTCTTATTCATGTTTGTGATGAAAAATCATTTGTCATTTTCTTGAAAAAGCGACGACAGACACGAATAGCAAAACGACATAAGACAACAATTTTCTTTATGTTGGCATTGACAATGACTTCTCTCATGCAAGTAAAATTGTACGAAAGTGATGAATTCTAAAATTAGAACTAGAATTTATATGTATTTCTTTTTAAATGAAATCGAAATTAATCTTTGTATTGTAGATATGTAGATACAATTAACAATAAAATAGAAATTCCTAAACAAAATTAAATAAGATACAATTAGAAAAGTAAGAGTTCTTTGTTGGCTCTCTCAGTTCTGCTTTGCAGTGACATGTGATTCAATATTTGGCAAATGATCTTATACTATTGTATGAGTACAATATAACAATTGCGTTAGATAAATTTAAAGTAATTTGTTTGTTTCAAGTGCCGACAACGCCAACTAGTCTATTGTGGCTAAAATATTATTCTTCTATGAATATTTGTATAATTGTATAATTTTAACAATTATTTTATAAATAAAAATGCTGCAATTTCACTAACAAAAACTTGAATGATGTATCAATTGTTGCGAATATACAAAAGGAATAAAATATTTTTTATGTTTATTTCTTCATTGATATTCATTCGGTAGCACACTCAATTAATAAAATACCATAAAATATACATGATATTAACGATACACACATACATACTTCTATATACATACTACAATACAATATTTATTTATTGAAAGACAAAATTAAAAAGGCATTCATACAAAAAGATCGTTCATTATTGACCGACGACCGACTTATTTAGTTTTATTGCTTTGTGGAATAATTTTTCTTTTCTATTGTGTCGAAATTAATTTCATGTTGGAACAAATATGAATTCCAAGAAGGTGTCAACTTGCTTCGTCATACAGATCAAATCAAAACAAACTTATAAGCAGAACGCCTCAGGGCTCGTTTAAAAAAAGCGTTTGCAAACAAAATAAATTGGCCGATTTAGCGAATTCATACTACAACACAATAAGATCTGCTGCGATAAGCCAAGTTGGCATTGTTAGCCGCATTATGAGTGGGTGACTGACTGTTTCTGATCCAGTCAAGTCAAATGAACTCAAGTAAAATACATTCGTCAGACACATGCACAATAATAATATATGGTAAAGTTACCAAAATAAATGCAAAAATCAAATGAAAGTCACATAATAATAAAAATTAGAAACTATTCCATGTTTGCCGAACGCATGCTAAAAAGTTAGTTCTTAGCCAATTTGAAGATTCAACAAATCGGACACATCCGCTAACTTACCATGGTGACTCAAGTACTTGAGGGCGCCTAAAACGTCTCAAGCATATTGATTTCTAAAAATACAATACAAAAAGTACAATAAAAACAAAATTCACTACGTCGAATTCTTGGTTTATTACGTCGAATTTATATGCGTTAAATGACAGAACCGTCAACAAATAATTTATAAGCGAATTTAACAATTTTCTCCCATATGTCTGAATTTTTTAATTCAATTTTTTTTTAAGTAGATTCATTTCATAAATACGCCACAAAAAAAAGGGTAAGCAGAGTGTGTCTGTGTCGAAGATTTTATACACTTCACCAGAGGGTTCTAAAATAATCGTAGCCAATGCATACATCTTCCTAAGTAGAAAATATATAAGGTCCTAAGCCAACCTAACACCAATGAAATGCCCGGCCTTTAACCAATTTAGCCCTATGGAAACCCTACCCATTACACAGCCTTAATTTGAACTATCGGCCTATATAATCAGGTTTGAATACACATGATCAGACAGATATGCATGATTAGATCACGTTCTCCATTGCTATTTGTTCTTTTTGGTATTGCAAACATAATCTTAAAGTGTTAGTAGACCATGCGAATTTAAATATGTGGTATATAACAAACAATGAAACGTATAAATCAACAATAAACATATGTGTGTACCTCCATTTCTGACTCATTTAAATTAAGTTAGAAAATAAGGTAAATGAAAACAAAAACATTTAGTTTTCAAGAAAATATTCTATTCATGATTAAAATATTATAAGTAGTATAAAAAAGAGAGCAGAACTAATTATGGTTTAACAGTATCTTCTACATATAACAAACTGTAAATTCTCTGTTACCTAAAAATGTATCTGAACTGTTAAGATTCTGTTACGTTTTCGTTTGGTATTTTATAATTCTCAAACGATTCATGTCTCTTTTCTATCTAAAGGTAATTCATGACTTGCGTCTCACTGCGAGAAGTGACGATTGGGTTTCGACTTGCTTGCCGTGCATGATGGCCTTGTTTGCCCAACCAAATATGTTACGACTAATAGAACAGCCTTGGAAACATCTGATCTCGCCGCATCCTTCAATATGTAGGAACTTATTTTAAAACAATAAATTCAATCAATTTACTACTTACCTGCTCTTGTTGTTACCTGTTCTTGTTGTTGTTACCTGTGTCGGGATAACATTTTCTAAAGCAATTAAGTGCACACTCAAGAATTTTTACAAAATGAGTACCTGTAAATAAATACTCTAAGGACGCTGTACTTACGATCTAAAAGGATTGTTGTGAAATCAGCTTTTTATCTAAAAATCAGATATATATTGAACTTCTGATGCATTAGAGCTTATTCATAGAATGATGAAGATATTTTTAGAAAATTCACAAATATGCAATAACGTCAAAGGTATTTGTGAAAAATATTGTATATTCCGATTTTGATTTATTCATAAACGGTAAATGATTGAAATATGTAACAAAAATTTATGGAACTAATTCAAACAATTATTCATGATTCATTGAAATTCATTCAACCCTTTTGAAATCTTGTAGCAATAAAAACTACTTACAATAGATTACAAAATACTTGAAGTATGTATTGAAGTTTATATGTAAAGTGTCTATTAAGAGGCAATTTACACACGACTGCCACCCAATTTGAATCTGATGATTGCAATTAATTGGTTTAGAACTAATTTACGTCACAATAAGAGAAAAATATCCAGCAACAATAGATAAACAAATAAAAATATTGTACATATACCATTGTATTGTATAATAAAAACACCATTGAATGAATGATATTGTTTTGATCATCTACCCGGAAATTGAAAATTAACAAATAAATTAGAAATCAAATAACAAAAATAAACCAATTGTCAAAATGTCAAATTCAAAGAAAACCTAAAGAGTTTGAACAAAGAATAATAAACAATTTATTCATAAATGTTTAAAGAAATACTTACAAAGTAAGAAAAATAAAGTTCACTCAGTTTATTTGTTTAAAATTCTTTTAAAGTTACTTTATATCAATTGCGCAATTAACAGATGAATTGGAGTTAAAGAATAAAGTGAGCCAAGGTTATGATTACGAGGGTAAAATTATTAAATGAAATCCTTAGGAAAGTCTTTTTATTAATGTGATTATGTGAGAAAAGATCTCGTCTTTAATGGATAAAAATCCGATATGTCATAGAACTTTACCATGGACATGGTGCGAAAGACCAATCGAACCATGTTGGCTTCCGCCGAAGTTTTCCTTAAAAATTTATAAGCTTAGCGACGCATTCATACAACATAGTATGCGTTCGTGAATCAGGCAACTCAGCGCAAAGAGCTCTATCAATATTCATAGCACCATTTTATCATAATCTTGCAATGTTATTAAGATATGAGCATGTGGCAAATCTTTTTTTTTTTAAACTCAATCGTATATATTATTGGAACAACAGTACCAGATACTTTTTTGTGTAAGTTTTTGAGTCAATATATATATATATATATATTCTACTAAAGAAAAATCACATTTATCTAAATTAGTTGTTGGTTGACCTTTTTATTGTCCCGAAAAATTAGATCAATAAAATACCGATTTAATTTGAAGAACATAACTTAATTTAATTTAATTAAAATTCTAGTCACATACATACATATTTCTGCACTACAAAATTCGACCTCTAGTGAATATGGTAGATCATATTGTATTGTATTGTATTGTATTGTATGTACTTGCGTCATCTTGAAGTCTTTGAAGGAGAGTGCACATTGCTACAGAGCAGCACCACAGTGCAAAGTCTGTGTCCCAAAAAGAAAGACAGAAAGAAAGAAAGATCTGACCTTGATCTCATTGATAAATTAATAATAATTTTTTGCTGCTGCTATTAAAGAAATAAAATCAATAAAAATTTTAACCGCAAAATTTAAATTGTTTTGCATTCCTTGATAAAATTTCCGTGTAAAGTTGCCAAAAAAAAAAAGCAAAAAAAAAAATAAAAGAAAAGAGGGTAATTTCGCTGGAATTTTATTAACAAAGAGAATGTGAGCAACAGCAGCTGCATTTTTTATATATTTGTATATATGTGTGTATATGTACATATTGAGATACATTTATTGTTTGGAATATGTTAATTGGCAAAAGATTTGCTTATTTTTCTTCATGTAGTTTGTATAATTTCAGGTAGTTTATACAAGAAATTATTATTTTTATTATTTTCTTTTGTGGTGTTTTTGTAAATTCTTGTAAAATCAGGAAATAATCCACACATGTGTCTAAATTTAGATAGACAAAGACGTCAATTTGTATTGTATGTAATTGGATGCCTTCATTAAATTTAGAAAACAGTAAAAATTAATTAACAAAGGTCAAGTAGTTTTCAACGTCATGGAACTATTATAGAACTATGTTAGTTTTGATTTTGTAAACTAAAAGAATGGTTAAACAAATAAATAAATTAATATCTATGCATAGATTAGATAAGTTCCATTCTGATTTGATCAAGCTGTTAATTCAATTATCAGATCGTAAATATGTAATTCGTGAATTTATTTACAAATTTGTTTTTGTTTTTCTTTTATTCCTTTGTAAGTTGTATACACCTCCATACATAAATGTGTTAAATACACTTACATTTGTAAATATACAAAAAGTTTTAATTGAAATTTTAAAATTCCATGCCATCATTGCAAAAATACAAAAAAAAAAAAAAAAAACACAAAATAAAAATAATAAAGATTGAGATACAAAAAATTCAATGTAAAAATCATAATTTAAGTCAAGTTTCATCATGCCTAAAAACAAAATAATGTCCAACAAAAAATAATAAAAATAAATAAAAGTAAATATTTTACATACTGTCGAGTATATTTCTTAAAAGTAGCGCAGACACTTAATTTTATTTCATTGTTGTCATGTTGTTAATATACTATATATATTATTCATTTTTTATTCTGATCGCGATAAGGGGCTTTGTAGCATGCATCCACAAGTCTATCTATCCATTCATTCATCCATCCATCAGTTTGTCTGTTCCAATTTTCTTGTTTTTCCAATTTTATCACCGCAACAATACTTGTTTGTACTTATTATGAATGTCATAAAGTTTAGCCTCCGGAACCTTCGCCAAGTGTCGTAGTAAATCCATACGAGTGAGTAATCTTTAAATTACGGGTGGAGTCGCAACAATCAAATCAGAATCACAAGCACAATAAAATTGGCTGAACGCCACCCTATGGAAGCAAAAACACTTTTGCATATTTAACATTTTATTCACGATCCAGCAGCAATTAAACGTCTTTATGTTTACGTTATTATTGCCTTCGTTTGTTTTTTTTTTTGTATCCATTCGAACCATTTAAGCCATTTTGAGTATTTAAACATTTTGTATTACCATCATTTGTCATTCGAACGTTGCTAATTTTTGCGCATTCAATATTCAATGTTGACAACTGTTTCGATTTCTTATCGCTTGACTAATGAGTAATTGAATATCATAATTAACAAATACGTTCTACAATATATCAAAATATAAAAAAAATTTCATCTGGCTTTAATCTAAGATTCATTGATAGCATAAATTGAAATGTAAATAAATTGGGTTTATCCTAGATTTGAGAAAAAGGTGTGTGCCACAAATTACAACACATATTCAGATTTGTTGAATGTAAAAGTTTCCCTTTAAAACCCCTTTAAATCAGGGTTGTGGAAAAGTGAAGCATTGTCATTGAAGCATAGAACAGGGGGCCAAAGTATTTTCTGTTTCTTCCCTATTGTCACTTCAGCCGCATGTTGGACAGCCCTGTTCTATATGATCATGACGCAGATATACTTAGATACTCGCATATATACAGAACATAATTTCAAATGCAAAATTTGTATGTCATAGAAATTTAAAGCTACTTCAAACTATTTTAAACACCCACACCTCCATATACGGCATAGATAATGTATATTCCAGAAAAACTAGATTTATGCAAAATGTCTTTTTTGAATATATTCTAACAAAGTAAATTCTAGCAATTTGTTATTTATGAGTCATGAGTTGAAGATATTAAAACTAAAATACTACAAATATATTTATTTCATTATCATTTGAAGGAAACTTCTGTACAAATTTCTTATATCAACCAAAGACTACAAAATGAGTGTACTGGACAAATATCTCTTAAAAAGGGATCTCTTCTTCTTATTTAAATTTTGGCATACACAACAACAAAGTGTGTGTAGTCTCGGGATATATTGCACACACTTTGTAGTGGAATTTAAAAATTAAGAGAAACACCGATTTGAGCGATTTGTCCACTCTTTATATTATATACTCTACTTTACTTAATAAATTTAAGAGAGCTCATGTCTTTATGTTTATGTGTATAAGTCAATTTTATTAAAACTTAGGATTATGTCATTAAGGGATTGGAAGGCAATCAAAAGAAGCACTACGGAAAGTAGTGACCCTTGTGCAATACCATTGTAGAGCGTACAAAATTTTGATAATGTGTTGTTAACTCTGAGCCTCATCGAGCGGTTGGTCATGAACGCCAAATGGGAAAGTTGCAGTGGAACGGTGTGCACCCCAACACGATCGAATGCTTTTTCAAAGTCAGTTGCCAATATAGTAACATGATTTTAAGGCGAAGGAGCATCCGTACGAATATAAAATCAAAATGAGCAGATTGTCTCCAATCTTTACAGCATAATATTGCATTGCGTTGTCAACTTACACATCATATTCAAAAACATCAAATTCCCAGTACACTTATTGATTAATATAAGTATCTATGAATTTGCAGTCTCTCATAAATTGCCTGTATTTTGTTTGCTTATTTATACGTATAAAATTCAAAAAATCAATCATATTGGAGTGTTTAAAGTATCTCAAGATGTCATTGGTTTTTGTCTATAAAAAGTGTAAATGTACTCTTATCAATTTTGTTCTACTTTTAAATGTGTTTGAACTTGAAAGAATTCATTACTTAAGAATGTTAAAATTACTTACAATCAATCATATAAGTAGGTATATCATGGAAATATTTATCAATATCTTCCGCATAGTATATTCTTCATACTATGGATGTATCTAGAAATATAAATAGAACCAGTGGCAAAAGCATTTGAACACGCATACGAAAAATATGTACCATGTACTTCGTTACACTTGACTTGCAAATCTTTTCTACAAAAATTTCACGCATAATTTTATTTTATGTTTTTTATATTCTTCCAATAAAAGTGAGAGCAGCAAACAAAAAAATTCCAAATAAAAATTTCAAAAACAATAATAATAAAAAAAAAAAGCCCCTAACTACATAAGATCATTTCACATCGCAATTGTTTTTATTAATATTACTTTTGAGGTTGCTACTTTTAAAATACAAAAATATACAGATACAAGTATTTTATCGCATGACATAAATACATTGGAATGCTTATTGAACAGACCGACAGACAAACAAACAGACAATCAAACAAACAAACAAACAAAAGAATAAAAAACCCAATAAACAAACTCACGAGAATATTGAATATGCTAGAGAATATTTTTGAATATTAATAAAAATATGTTTAATTTAGATTTGTCATAAAAGTCAATAATAATATCTAAGTACAAAAATAAATAATAGCATAATTGCTTAAAAACATACATACATATATAGTAGAACAAACAAAATATTATTGTGTAGAGGGAAGGAGACTTTGGTCAAGCATCACCAAAGAACTATGGCGCCACAATTTCAGTTAAATACTTTATTCAACATATGGTTCAATTAATAGTATCATAAACCAGGTTCATTTATATTTAGTTGTATCACAAATCTCACCTTTTTCATACACAAAATATGTATGAAATGGCTGCGTGCAGTCATGTTAGTAAACCAAGTTGCCAAGTTTATCTATTGTTTGCATTATGGTAGTATTGACTGACGTAGTCAACTAGCGGAACTCATTCGATTGCATCACACTTGAATCACTCACATAGAACTGGTGATAATAAATAGAAGATATACATACATAGTAGTAAGATACTCGTGTGCGATTTGATCATTAAAATAATCAATTAGTCAGTCAGGCATTTAGTTGCTAAACAACTAACATTACTTTGTATACATGTAGTACGATAATTGTCATAATGCCATTTGATGTGGGTGCGATACTACTATTATATATAAATGGTAGATATACATACGTGTAAAGTAAATGCATCATCAAAACTATTACCATCATCATCATCACTTTAATCATGGTCGTGTTATTTATGTAAATTATTGCATCGAATGAGTAAATTCAAATTTCAGCTTAATTCATTTGACATGCAAAAAATTTGAATGAAATCTTGGAAATACTATAACTACTACTACTTTCAATATTAAGAATATTTAACACATTTGTATGTATATTCTGATACGATCTAACAAATTTGATATGTGATCATTCTGCAATACACAAGACCTAATTTAAAAACATACAAAATTTCATACAACTTAATATGGTTTTTTGCGTTCTCATTTATCTAATTAGCATATTATAGTAGTTCGTTTATATATATACAATATACGATTTGATATGATTATAACAATAATTTAGCATTTCTTTTATGTAAAGTCAATCATAAAGTTAGAGTTTATTGTCATTAGAGAGGCGACATGGCGACTAAGCACGTCTGATAGCTTAATTAATTTATTATAATTTCCAAAATTTGTTTGTTTTTGTTGGCATTTAATAAACAAACAAACAAGCAAATTTTGAACTCATTTGTTTCAGTTTCGGATTTCATTTTAAAGTTTATGCATCTTTCAAAAAGAGAGTATTATCACTTTGACATGATGTTTGTAATACTCTTTGTAAAAGACGAGAGTCTCTCTATTCATAACTTTCCATTCCTTAGTTTTTGATAAAAGTTACAAAAATGTAGAAGCTAGTGGTATTTCCGAATACTGGTAAAAATATTATCCTATAAAATATATATGTACACATATTCAGGTATGTGCCAGAAATCTCTTTCAACCACATATCAACCTAATTATAATTCTCTGGTACCAGAAATCTCTTTCATTTGTTTTAATATCGCTGCAAAAATTATTTTGAATTAGCAAAGTCTTTGTTATGAGTCGCATATTTGACAATCGCACAAAGTCGCAACACTCTTCAATCAGCATCACAAAGTTCGAAGAATTAAATCTCCACATTTTCTAGCACAACTACAGGTAAATTGAAACTGTCTTCGATTTCTGGCACATGCGCGATTGTCACATTATATTTAATGCACAGAAAACGAGACATTAGAGATAAGAGTTTCGTTCAAGCAATGCCTTCCATTCAGATTTTCGTTCATTTCTAAGTCTCTCACCCATTAATTCAAAGACAGAAGAATCTATCTATTAGTAGTCTCCCGATTACTGGTACCAATAAACACCATACAAACGGGAAATGACATTTAATTACCTTTATGTCTTCATATTTGCAATGCATTAAAAATGACTCATGACTTTTCATTCAGTTATCCTCTTATTTCCGAGTCTTCATTGCTCAATTTTTGATATAAGGTACAAGAAGCTTTTTATTAATGGTTTCTCAAAGATGAATTATCTCATTTCTTGTAGGAATTTCAAACTTCATTACAACTAAGTACAAAATACAATATACAAGTTAAAATTTGATCAAATGAATGATGTGCAATACAATAACCTATGAATACCATATAAATAGATCATTCGATTGGACAATGTATCTTTTCGTTAGAAAAGTATTTATTCTGTATTGAAACCGAAGTATATTTATTTATGATTTGTGTCAAACAAAAAGGGTGTTCCTCATAGTATTTGAATACCATAAAATCGCAAATTTTTATTGATTACTTCTTTATGGAATATTTTTATTTTTTCTATTGTATATTGAAAGAATGGAATCTTGAATGAAGACCACACAGACAACCAGAAGTTATCTAGCCTTAAAGAACTATATATTTTTTAACTGTTGTTTTGTCTTAATCATTGAATAAACAACCAGGAAATTTACATTTGTATAGTGATTCATAGATATCAAATATACTAGAAAAGTGTTTAAGTTATTCCAATAAATAATATTGTGTGTGAATAAATGGCATACTTACGATTTGAGTCATTTCAAAGTTCTAGGAAAATATTATTTTAAAGATTTCTTCTTCATTGAACTTAAAAATGTAAGAAAAGGTTTATTAATAATAACAAAGTAAAGTAAACATTTTGTTTTCATTCTTGCAAATTCATTCAGAAAAAAAAAAAACAAAAACCTCAAACATATGATTATACCCATAATCCGAATTATAAACAATAAACAATTCGCATAATCCAATTGTATTGGATTTGGTCAGCATAAACAGACATGTACAGCCACAAAACGCAATATTCTTTATTCAAGAACTTACGCGAAAGTGCGAAATAAACAAATTAAGTTGCAGATAAACAAATAAATAAATGACTAAGAGTTGAACTGAATGAATACAAAATATTGTATTGTAGAAAGCACTTCATTTTTATATTTCTGCGTAGGTTAAAGAGGGATTAGTTAAAAACAATATTCAAACAAAAAATAACTAGTTGGATTCTTTAAAAAATTTTAATAAAATAAATAACAACATAATTCTAAAGACAAATTACATTCATTTTCAATGTCAATGATAATTTTTTCCCCAATTTTATTATGAATATTTTTGATGAATGAAACATCGCATGTCAAATACAATACAGCACTTTTACTGTCACTATAAATATCTATAGCTATACACATGTATCTGTCATTTAGGATTAGATAATGAACGAGAACTGCAAATTTTGTCACCCATAATAAAGAACTTTGACTCACTCACTCGACATCATCATCGTCATCATCTGATGATCGTCATAATAATCAATCAAATGTGATGCGCTGAAAAGCATCAAATAATTCATACCGTAAAGTGTTAAACATAATAATAAAAAATATTTATAATGAGATCACAACTTAAAACAATAAAAATAAAAACAAAGACAATATAACAAATCAACTTTACCATATTCTTTGGGCGTTGAAAATTATAAATATTTATTATAGTAAAAAACAAACTACAATAAATAAAAAAACTAATTATACAAAATGATACACAAAAAAATATAATAAATAGATACAATAATATAAAAAGATTTTGGCGTATATAAGTAAAACCAGAAAACGAAAATGCAAGATAATAAAAATAAAAAACAAACCATATAATCACAAAATAAATAGTAAACAAAAACAAAATAGGAAAAAATGCTAACGCCAACATGAAATTCAATATAGAAACAGCAAAATTGCATTTACATCT
The DNA here is from genome assembly GCA_037043315.1 of Amiota communis. Taxonomy (NCBI): domain Eukaryota; kingdom Metazoa; phylum Arthropoda; class Insecta; order Diptera; family Drosophilidae; genus Amiota; species Amiota communis. The sequence goes on along the minus strand of JBAMAV010001386.1, from coordinate 1,322,602 downwards.
CATTACACATACCTGACTATGTAAATATATCTCTCACTATATAAATATATTTATCTCTGTACAATACATGTATCTCTATTTGACATTTTAATAAAGTCACTGCAGTCGACCTAACTACATATGTATTTCACAAAAAGTCATTTCATTAGACCTTGAACTAGAAATAGTAGATCGACAATTATCTTATCATAAACGAAAAAGTAATAGAAAATTGTTTTAAAAACAGAAAAATATGTATAAAGATTACAAAACACCTAAAAATGGGAGGGGGGAATGAATCTAAACAATACAAAATAAAAAAATTGCGCCGCAAAAGAGTCATCATCATCATGATTAACACCATCGTCATCGTCATCCTTCTCTACAGGTGCTGTCGTCATGGTTTTCTACCAAAGTTCAACGTGAAAAAATGTCTCAACTATGTATCTGTGTAGTATGAATATGTATTGGTATTTGTATCTAATGTAAACATACATATAACAAGAACTCTTTTCTGTAACCGTTTCAAGTTTATCAGCGTTAAATCACAAACGCACCACATAACAAAATTATTTTTTTTCAAAAATGTTAATAGTCAACAAATAACAAAACGATTTCTCTCTTCCGTTAAATTTCATTACAGTATATGTTAATACTCTTCTCTCTCTCTCTCTCTCTCTCTCTCTCTCTCTCTCTCTGTCTGTCTGTTAATACACATACATTTGTATGTATGTATGACTCTGTTTCTCTTTTCTGCTTATTACTGTATCAATGACTCCGGCCCCCAATTCTTTAATTCTGTATTTGCTGTTAACAGCAGGCGCCAGCAAGTTGAACGGACCAACTAACATGATCGTGTCGGTTTCGTTGTTCATATACAGATGTGATTATTTTTCCGAAGTCAACGTTAAGTCAAGAAGCAGAAGCAGAAACAGTTCACACTTAACAGTTTACAGTTTAGCTGTTTGTTGATTGTCTTTCAGAATTCAGTTGATATCGAGACGCGATTGGCGTAACAACGCAAAACTTATTCAAATCTCTGCAAAATTTTTAAGTGAAAAAAAAACGAAAAACAATACAAAAAAATACACATTTCATTGTAGAATAAAATTGGCTTAAAAAGTTGTGAGAAGTAAAATTACACTGTGTGCAAGTGATCAAAAATGTTCGTATAATTAACTAAATTTTTAATAATTTAATTTGTAAAACACAAAACTCAAATAAAGGTTTATAGATTTTTTAAAATAAAAATTAATAATTAAATTCAAAAGTAATAAAAGAAAAATGAAAAATTAATGAATTACTTTTGTATAAAATTTATTTACAAATAAAACTATTGTATAAAATGCAAATTATATCAAAAATTTGAATTCTGAGATAAAATTTTCAAAACTATGTATTTCATATGAAAATTATGAATTAAATAAATTATTATACAAAAATAAACAAGTAAATAAAATTATACAAATTACATGCAAATTGAATATTTTGAATTGTGAAATAAAACAGGAGTCTTTTTTCACATGATTTGATTTATTGATTAATAAATTTTATAATATTTCATCAAATGATAAAATTAAAATTTATAATTATAGAATAAATGAATTTTTCATTTTTCTTCATTTATTTTGAAATTTATTATCAAAAAAACAAACAGAACAAATAAAAGATTTATATTAATTTTATATTGTTAAATAAATCAGGAGTTCGTTCACATATGTTAATTTATGAAGTAATAAATTTTATAATTTTTGCAATTAGCGCTTTCGAAAACATCAAAGGATAAAAGTACAATATTAAAATTTGCCAAAGATAAAAATTTCTTTTATTACACTGAGCATTTTTCATTTTCTTCATTTTTGTATTTTTTTTTTTTCATTCTTTAAAAATAATAAATTATTAAAGATTTTCTAATAATAATTTACATTTTTAAACATAAAAGTGATTACCATATTGTCTTATATGTATAGTAATTTATTTTATTTTATTTAAAGTGAAAACAGGTTGAAATGCTTCAATTAATTAAAACATTTGACAAGTGTCAAATAACCACAAAAAATATTTATTAAGTTTTAATTATTATTTTAATTAATTATAAACTGATTAAACACGCTATTCATGGCATTAATAAATTTATTATAATAATCAATAAATATTAATTGCGTTGCTTCCACAAAAAAAAAAAGAAAAGAAATGAAATTAATCAAAAAACCAGAATGTTTCTTCTTTGCAAAATTTATAAAAAAAATTTAATTTAAACAAAAATCAAAACTTATGTTCTTAGCATGCTAAACAAGTTTATGAAATTAATGCTGCTTTCATATATAAAAAAAGAAAAAAGAACTACGTTGTCTGATGACAAGTTAACATCCCAAAAAAATACAACAACAAAAAATTAAATAATTAAAAAAATAGTCAAGCGTGTCTAATAATATTAACCTGAAAGAATAAACAAACAAAAAAAAAAATATAAATAAAATAAAATAAAATGAAATAAGCACAAACATAAACAAAATACCAAAATTTATAAATATGTAATTTCTGGTTTCTCTTGTTGCCTCCCCCAATCGAAAGACAAAAAAACAAAATCTCTATTTATTGTTATTTGTTGCTTTTATAGAAAACTCTTAATGCGGCTTAAATTCAAATAAAAATAAACAGGGAAAGATGCTTACTTCAGAGTCATGTTGATGATTTCATAGCTTTTACGAAATACAATAACATTTTAACAATTGTTTGTTTATATGAGAGGTATTGTATTTTTATCCGTTATATTATATTTTGACATATAATAATTGATCAATCAACTCATAGCTGCTAAAAAATGGAATTTAAAATTTAAATTGCAAATCAATTCAAATTTGCTCCTTATAAAATATTGACTAATTGATTGATTAAACTTATACTATCCAAAATTTGTGTTCCTATCGAAAATACTATACTATAGTTGTCCGATCGTTCAAATTTTTACATATAATTGTACATAAAGGTTGATTTAGTAACTAAAGTAAAGTACAATATACTGATTGTCTTATCAGTCATCAATGGTCAATTCTTGTATTTCTCTTAAAGAAAGATATATATTGTATAACAGCTACAAGCCATGATTGCCCGATCAGTAGAATTTATATATGAATATGATATATATAATAGAAATAAATTAATAAATTTATAAATCTGATACATTCTCTTACAAGAATGAACTACTTTTGTATATGGCAATCTGATACCAACCAATCCTGATACTGATACATGAGGGATTTTATTAAAAACAAATGATGGTCTTCAAAATCTCATCTCCGTACCCTTACCCTTACCGTACCCTTATTACAAACATTTGAAAAAACTAATATACCATCCCACTTTGTGAAAGCAATGAAATTGTTAACTTTTGTTTTGACATCAAACAAACCTCTGACGTCATTTTTAAACAGTTTAATGTTTTTTTTTTCTTTTTTTGCTTACAGGAAATTTAAACAAAAAATTTAAACGATTTTTGTTATGATCTAACGCGTTTTCAAAATCGAGTTTCTTTTTTTTTTAATTTGTTACAATTTTAATAAAAATTTATATCAGATCAAAAAACTTTATAAACTGGTTTTTAAGCCTAAATACTAAATATGTACAATAAATTTTGTGAATGTCATGACGTATGCGTAATATTGTGTTTCCTTAATTTCTTAGACAAGCTACTACAATACATTATTCGTAGAGGCGATTTTTTTTTTTGCTAAATCTAAAAGATAAGAAATACAAAATTATTAATTCAATTCGAAAAAATTAGCTCATACGATTGATCAGTCTTTGACTACCATATCTAATCTTAAAATTTTTTTTTTTTTTTTGGAAATGAATGCAAATTTTTTAAAGTACAATATAATTTGAAATCCGATAAGAACAAAATCCATCAAATCATTATTGTGTTAATAGAGTTTTAATTGTAAGAATTATTTTCTATTGATCAATTCTAGATCCATTGGCATAAGACCACCGAAACCGCTACTACCATCACAATCAATAAGAATAACAAGCTTATCACAATGAGTTTAAAAGGCGTCCAAATGCAATTGGCGTCACTAGCACTGCTGCTTGCTATGGTCGCCGCATATGATCACACATTAAAAATTGATTTTCCAGGACCATTTTGTGCTTTAAGAAATACTTGCTGTAAAGACCGACATGATGGCTGCTCACTGCCCATTGCTGGTAAGTACAATCAAAGTTAGTATAATAGTAAAAATAAAATTTAATAGAGTTTTACTCTTAGATACAATTTGTTATTGCGATGAGTTTTGTGATCGTGATCATGCTGGCGATTGTTGTCCAGATTATCGTTCATTTTGTTCGGGCGAACCGGATCCGATTGTCAGTTGTGAACATAATGGTATCTATTTCCACAAATTCAACACAACCAGAGATAATTGCAATGAGTGCCGTTGCCTTGATGGCGGCCGAGTCGTCTGTGATACTGATCTCTGTCTGACCGATGATGATCTCGTACACAATGTCAATTCCATACGCAATCTCGGATGGTCCGCACGCAAATATGAAGAATGGTGGGGTCACAAATACAGTGAGGGACTAACCAAACGTCTTGGAACAAAAGAACCAACCTATCGTGTTAAGGCAATGACACGTCTTTCGAGTAAAGCCACTGATTTGCCACGTTCATTCAATTCTGTTGAAAAATGGTCAAGCTATATATCCGAAGTACCCGATCAGGGTTGGTGTGGATCATCATGGGTGCTGTCGACCACATCTGTAGCATCCGATCGTTTTGCTATTCAAAGCAATGGCAAGGAAGTCGTACAGCTTTCACCACAAAACATACTTTCATGTACACGCAGGCAACAGGGATGTGATGGTGGTCATCTCGATGCTGCCTGGCGTTATCTCCACAAACAGGGTGTGGTTGATGAGGATTGCTATCCTTATGTACAGGGACGTGATCAATGCAAAGTGCGTCACAATCGTCGTTCATTGAAGGCCATGGGCTGTCGTCCAGTGCCTGGTGTGGACCGTGACAACTTGTATACAGTTGGTCCAGCTTATTCCCTAAACAAAGAAGAGGACATCATGGCTGAGATATTGAATTCAGGTCCAGTGCAAGCAACAATGCGAGTCTACAGAGATTTCTTTTCTTACTCTGGTGGTGTATATCATCAGACAGGTGCTAGTCGTGGTGCACCCACCGGTTTTCACTCAGTCAAACTTGTTGGATGGGGTGAAGAGCATAATGGTGTCAAATATTGGGTAAGTCGTATATATTTTATATATTTTAACTTACATTCCATTATTATAATTTACTGTACTTAAATAGATTGCTGCTAACTCTTGGGGTCCTTGGTGGGGCGAGCGTGGCTACTTCCGTATTCAGCGTGGATCGAATGAATGCGGTATTGAGGAATATGTATTGGCTGCCTGGCCTTATGTCTATAATTATTTCAAATCTAAGTCAATTTCTTAAATGCTAACAAAGAAATCGAACAGTAGTAATCGATATAAAAGAAACAAAAAAAAGTAAAGAAAGAAAATGATGAAAAACATTATTCACTCTTGATTACAAATAAGTCGAACGATCTGTGTATTTTTTTGTATTTGTATTTGTATCTATAAACTACGCTAGTGTTTTAGGTAACTAATCTAAACTTGTAGATTTAAGTTCGTAAGCAAGATGCTGAGACATGTTTAACTGCCCCTACCAACAGTACTATCACCTCTAGTACCACTTCCACCAACCATTTGTGTTTCAATTTAAATAATTTTTTATTTTTATTTTCTCTTTTGACTTTAAGCTTAAATAATTTATTAAAAGTATTGAACATGTTCATTGTTCTTACGTAAATGATTTTAATATTTCTTTTTAATTTTGAAAATTATAACTGCCCATATTAAGTTTGACCATAGGCCGCCCATTTTATTACTGCCAACATCATTATTGCAATTTTATCTTTTAATTTTGCTTTAATTAATTTAAATTGAAATACTTAAAAAAAAAAATTGAAGAAGTTGAGTTAAATAATTGTATTATTAAAAAGGTATACAAATGAAAACAGAGTGAATATGTTTGTTTTTTTTTAAGAAAAACTCATGTTAATTTTAAGTTTAACGAAATAAATAATAAATAAGCTTTAAATCATAAATTTATTTGTGTTTTATTTTTCATAATCTGAAAAGTATCAGACCTACAAAGGCCACCCAATACGTCCATGCTTTTTAGATCGCAAAGTGTTTTGAGTTCTACACTAGGGTTGTAACGGAGGTCATTTTAGCGGAGGCGGAAGCCTAGAGTTTAACCTCCGCGGATGCGGACGTTAATAGAGGCGGCGGTGGGCTAACAAAGAAAAATAATTCGGTTTTTACCTTTTATTAAAGAAAAAATTTACCCATAAGTACTACACTTACACTACAAAGTTTGTACTTCAAAGTATGCTTATATATACATATATACAAATGTAGTATATAAGTAACTCCTACGAAGGAATGCCTTGGCGGTACCGTAGGGATTGAAAGGGGCTTGAGGTGATAGGGGGTTTTTTTTTAGTCGGTAGGCTAATGAATCCGACATAACTTGTGGCACGGGCCATAGGTATCTTTGGAAGATTTTTACCTCCTTGTTTCGCACAACAAAAAAACAAAAAAAAAAAAAAAAAAGTATATAAGTAACTATTGGTAATCAAGATAAGATAAGAGGCAAATTATTCTTAATAAACAACAATTTTGCAACTTCGTCGTCTTCTAACCGATTTCTCAAATGTTCGTTAACTAAACCGGCTCCACTAAATAGTTGCTCGCTTGGAACCGATCCTGTGGCGACGATAAATAAGCACCAACGATCGGAAAAAAGCTTTAAATCTTTTATTATTCAATCATAGGTCTATTGGCGACAGAAGCTCCTTTGTCATCAGCTACACTTGAAGCTTTTACAAGGCCCAAGTCATGCAGCGTTAGTTCAGATCGAACTTTGTCCTTAACAATTTCATCTAAAAACTTTAATGTGTACCTTGAGTTCGAATATGTAGTAAACGAATACAATGTATTGACCACGAAATCTTGAATTGATGTCTTCAATTAGTTTCATTTTTTTTTTTTTTGGAAATTTTGATATTGGATGTGAAAGGGAGTGGGTTATGTGACGTCGCCCGCAATGACAAAATGTAAATATACCTCCGCTAAAACTCCGTTAAAAAATATGCGGGGGTGGGTGAAAGATTTTATGCGGAAGCTCTGCAGATGCGGATACGAAGTTCCTTTACAAACTTATTCTAAACTACATATAGTAAGGAGACTGATTGTCTCGTTTTCCTTTTTATCACCATATATTTTGTGAAACTCGCTTGCTGGAAGTACTTAGTAATCTAGCGCCATATCAGGCAACTTGTCATACGCTTACAAATTTAATTATTTCTGTTTTTACTAGTGACATATAACTGTCAACTAAAACTTAACAATAATAAACTTAAAATAGGAAAAGCCAAAAACAGAGGTATGTGTGTCCCTACTCACAGCCAAATATAATCAGAAACTTAATCGAACTGATGAGTATAAGAGGCCGCCGAGATAGGTTAACCAATAAGCAACGTTCAATTCATCTCAAGTGATCCGATTTCTGTAGGCAGCGAAGGACGATGATGGTGCGGTGTTATAGTATTTATTTTAAAACGAGCATAAAACTCGGAAAGGATTATGTATGGCATAAGTCTAGTCAAGGCTAAAGACATAAAGTTTCTGGTAGAACGGCTGGAGATGCAAAAAAAACCGATTAAGGAAATTCTATGGTCCCAACTATCAATTTATGAAGAAAATACCTTAAGCAATCGTACAATGCAACATAGTAGATGGAAGACTAATAAGGAGGAAAAGAGTTTATTTGTAGTATCAATATTTAGCATAAAATCATTTCCATACTCATGGGTGATACGATACTACTATGGGATTTATTCGATTTTAATCGAGTTATGAATTAAAAAATATACTACTATATAATTGATTCTGCGTTTTGTCTAATTGATTTATGTTCGTATTGCTGTACTGTGTTATGTTCCATAAAACATAACGTTTCTCATCTCTTTGTTACAAAGTCTCAGTCCGTTAGGTGTATTGTATGTTTCATTTCTTTAATTCCGTTAATCGTTAGATTGTTTTTAAGCTGCGCTGCTTTCCTATGTAGCTTACATTCCTACTGCTACTGAATTCATTTCTGCATGCTGATATCATCGGGCGTACAGAATTGATGACAAGCTACTTGAAATCCCGTATAAATCGAACGCAAGTCGAATATTCTTGATGACTCTATGACTTGCTTTTATGATTTTCCTACTATGCTATAATATAATATATATCAACAAAGTTCGGATGTTGGTTTGTATTTTCGTGTTCTATTTTTATACTCTTCACGGGAGTGAATAGTATTATAAGTTTGTCATGAAGTTTGTAACACACAGAAGGAGACATCGTAGACCACATAAAGTATATCTATTTGTGATCAGCTCGATGAGACGAGTTGATAAAGCCACGTCCGTCTGGCCGCAAACTAGTCCCTCAGTTTTTGAGCTAGAGAGCACATAGGTTTCTTTTTACCATACGCAGTTCATTTGTCGGAATCAATCACACAAGTCCCCCTTTAAATTAAAGTTCTTATTAGAAAAAGTTAATTGTTTTTTAACTTAATGAACTGAAATTTGGACACTATAAGTTTCTGATCTATATTCATCAACCATGTAAATTTCATGATCCTAGAGTTACCAGAAGAGGTACCCCCCATACAAACCACCATTTAAATTAATGTTCTTATTAAAAAAGAGAATTTAGTGATGCCGGAGGAGCGTGAAGAGTATTACATCTTTCCTTTTGTTATAATCGCACCCCATGTCATTCTTAAGAATATTACGGCTAACAAATCACTCAATATTTTAGGGCCATTTTTTTTATAGATAATATCATTATTGTCTATGTAACGCAATGAGCATCCTTTAATTTAATTTATAAAAATTATTAAGTGTTTAGCTTTAATATTTTTAGCAAAATTCACATTTCCACATATCGCACCCTAATTACAAAAGGGTATTAACATTTAGCATTTACAGTGTTGAATTTACTCACAAATTAGCTATTTTTAGAATCATCATTGAATCATATTTTTCAACAAAATACAATATTAAAAATGTGAATCAAGATTAAAAATAAAACAATCCTTTAAAATATTATGCTTAACTTTATTTTCTATAATATTAATAATAAGTATAATAATTATAAGTCATAAACAATAATCATTTCACTTCGTGTTTTAATTTCATATTAAATTTGTTATTATAAACGTTGCTTTTGCTTTTTTTTTAGGAGTGTTTCTTGTGTTAACAATTTGTATTTTCTTTTATTTATATATATATATATATATTTTATAATATTTACCACTTTTTGTTTGCTGAAAAAAATATGTTAGTTAATACTAAATACAATAATAATAATCAATATAAATACACATCATCATTCAATCATTATCATTATTATTATATTTATAGAAATTACAAAATTATAGAAAAAATAAGAATACAAGAATGTTTAAACTTTGCACTTAACAGTAATATAAATTGGAGAAAAAGATACTATATAGAAATACACTTTTGTTACATGACTTAAAGGACGATTATATCGACAAAAACCAAACAAGGAACAAGACATATTTAAATTACTGGGAATAAACTAATTATGGGGAGGGTGTTAGGAATTATTGCAATTGGAAATTTTGAAGAACTTTAGATCAATCAGTTATGAGAAAACAAACACACAGCAAACGATATGTGCTAAGTGCCGTAAGCCGGATTTAGAGTTTAAGAGAATTTCACTAATTTAATGAAATGCCAGCAAATGAAACTTCCAATGCAGCATCATTAGATTCCATGCGACTGCGAATGTGTGCTAATGTATTCTTATAGTGCATCTCAATTTGTTTAGTTTCTTCGCTTGGCTCCAGATTCGGTAATTCTTCATTAACCTTGGCAATCAGCTGAAAGGGAAATCAGATATATAAAACTTTAAATATTTATATGGAACCAATTAAAAATTTACCTGATTTAGCATTGCAACTGTTATAAGCGAATTGCCACGCTCAAAATAAAATAAATAATGATTGAGTAGTTCCACATAGAGCTGCACTTGTACTCCAGTATCTAAACATTGTGAAGCAATGCGTGCACCCTTTTTTAAGCAATCCAGTGTACGTTTTTCATCACGCATTTCTTCACCATTTTTCCTAAAAAATAATATAGAAATTAAAATGAAGCTAACTAGAACATATGTAATTATATCCACTCACTTCCCACTCCAGAAAAGCGCCGCACATGAGACAACACCACGACATTGATCGGGTTTCTTTAGTAATTTCGATGCAGCCAGTGCACAGTTTGTTCGCAATGGTTCGGCATTCTCCTCGCCGAAACATGTCATTTGTTCGAATGTGGACATGATGAGCGTTATAGCCGCCAATTGTGCTTTCGAATCGGAAACTTCATCTTCATATAGTGAAAATGCTTGCGTCATAAACTCATAGGCAACGGTTTCATGATTCGAATAACGTATTTCGCCTATAACCAAAGCACCTTGCAGGTACAAACGCAATGCTAGCTCGGGTAAATCAGCCTTAGCCAATGCCGCAATCGTACTGTGGCAGTACTGCACTATTTTTTGACACTTCTTATCCCAATTCTCGTCCTCGTCAGCTATTGCTTTATACCGGAATGCCAATTGATAGGCAGCAAATACCAGTGGTGGCAAAACATGTTTCAGTCGCTGTGCACCACCATTGCCCAAGTGTTTTCTTGATGTTTGCAACATCTTATATTGCATATCAGGCTCTTCGGATTTTACTAAATGAATAAACCTATAAAACCACCAAGATAATGGATGATGAAATGATACAAAACTTCATTGATTCGTTTGATTTTTGGATATTACTGACCTTGCAACAACGCCTTGCTCTTCAGCAAATTCTTCTGGATCAATATTGTTCGCACTTATCACTGTTGCCTGTGGTGGTGATGGTGCATCTTTGTTAACTTCCTCATCCTTGATCAATGGCGTTATTATTGTCAATATGCTATCTACTTCATCGGCTGTTGTTATCACCGTTTCATTTTCAAGAATATTCATAAGTAAATACAATGCTAGTGATTTTCGAGATGTGTAGTCAAATTTCTCAAGTAAAGGACAGAAATTTTTCAATTGTATTATGGTTAATGCATTGTTATAGAAATCAATGCAAATGCGTAACAAACGTGAAAGCTCCTGATTCACCGAAAGCAGATGCGAAATGCTATAGGATAAAGATTATTAAAATTTAGTATTGTATTGACTAAAAACAAGATTGAGAACAACGCACTTATTCATATTCAAACGTTCGAGTATTTGTGCCGTTGTGCCCAGTACTTTGTCCACATAATCCACACGATCTGGATAAACCTTTTGCGCTAAACTAAGCAATGATACTTGCAGCGAAATGGTATCCTCCAGTGGCATATCGGTTCGAGTTTGAACAATATTTGCTACTTGCACACTAAAGACTTCAAACAATTCCACTTCGTCTGGTATGATGGCATCAATGCCATTGCCAGTTGTCTGTATACAAATGAATTGTTAAACATTTTTTATTTACTATATGAACTGCTTACAAACCTTGCCACTCCTTTGATTGTAAGCCGCTAAACGATCGATAAGAGAAATAATAATATTCTTAACATTGACCCCCGTTTCGAGTTGGGCACACGACTTCAGAAATGGATCCAGAGTTTGTAAGTGAAACTCATCGGGAAACACTTGAATAATGCACTCCATGAGGTATTCTTGCGCAATGGCATCCCGGCAACTGACCACTTGTTCCAGTATACCGGGCAGTATAAGGCGTTGATAAGTCTCTAATGTAGCCGACTCTAGTTGTGACAAACGCACCAAATTTGTACCAACTAGAATTTTTAACTCTTCACGTTCCTTCTCCCGACGTGTCTTCTCACTCGAATGACCCTGATGCTGCATTCGTACCCATAGTTTATTCATTTCAGCAAAATTCGTAAGCACAAAATCAATGGCATCATAGACATTGCCTTCGTGCTCGTTATCTGCCACCAGAACATCTGGCAATATGTTACGTGTACATTGCAACAAGTAGTTGCGCAAGAAAAGGCCGCGCAACGGATGCTGAACACCGCGACACATTTCCACCAGATCCTTAAGTATACTCCGCTTAAGTGTCGAATCGTTTTTAATGTACACAATGCCGACAGTGATGAGCAGGTAGAGGCGTGGCACTATTGTATGCGAATACTGGACAAGTTCATAGAGATCGGTCTCTTTGCTACTTTTTTCACTCAAATACAATTCCAAGTGGCACAATTCATCAGTTATTGCCATGTCTACATATTGATATTGGTATATTTCAAATTAGAAATGTTAAATGATCTCATTTGTGCTATAATTACAAAACTTACACAGCTCGTAATAATTCTTTGGCGAAAGCATTGATGTTCGCAATTCGCTGAGCATTGTGCTTGCACACTTTAAGGCGTCCAACATGCGTTCCTTATCTAGAAAATGATTCATTTGGAAGGCTTGTTTACGTGCCGCTCCAACTGCTTCGCCCAACAGTTTCTCCTGGTCATCCAAACCATTCGGCATGGTCTAGAAATTTAAGAAAAATTAACGTCTGATTAGACCCTAGTATGGTGATGATGAATACTAAACCAAACCAACCGATACACATATAAAATACATAAGTATATAAAAATGTGATAAGCACACACACACACAATCACAATCTTATACACACATCATAGAGTAGCACCAGCATATTCAATATTTTAAGAGAGAAGTGGGTGTCAATTAACAGATGATAACGCATACACAATCGCTCTACATTTGGGCACATGAACAGACAACAAATTCTAATTATTCATTACATTATTATCACTAAGCATAAGAAACTTATTATCAGAAATCTATGATGATTTGAGACGACAAATGCATCCAATGTGTACTCCAACACCAGTAATTAAACATACAAAGTGGGTGAAAGTTCACCAACACTTTCAAAACCACCAGAAATCTGACTTCTCATCAAAATACTTGTCGATTGCATTTACCCTGTTGCGGGCACGACGATTAGGATCCATTGGGCTGTTGAATGCAGCTGAACTCCAAGGATACATAATCACTTATGCAATTGCAATTGATATAAATGAGTTTGACGGTGATCCCCAAAAGCAATCCAATGTAAATAGATTGACAATTTATAACTCGGACTCTTTCGGATTGCTGCAATTTATTGGCATCCAATGAAATAATGACGGCAACAATCAATCCAGTAAGAATGAATGGGTGTGCAGCAGTGGCAGCAGCAGTCAGCGTTATTTGTTTCAAGAAATTTTTCACTTTGGTATTTCTCTATGTATTTCTTGTATTCCTTTGTATTTACTGCTTCTCTCCTTCAATTCAATGGCTATGGATGACCTTACTTACCATAACTTCGTTGTGTATCTTTTGTTTTTGCGATAAACGCGTATATAAAATATATAAAATATAAATTGCAACTTTTTTCTTCGGTTTTCGAGTCAAAAGCAAAAGAAGAACATCTTTCGATACTCCTGCACAATCGGTGAAATCGATAAATTTTCATTATCAAAACAAATCGAAATCGATGGCAACTGATATTAATAATAATATATAAGCTGTAATCAATAATAATTTTAATTATAATTATAAATTGTATTAATGTTATCCGATCAGTAATAATGTTTGATTTACACCAAATTCCTACCGGATGTTATCGTCTATTTTTTCTTAATTCAAAGGCAACACCACAGCACCATGCGCCCTCTGTGGGTTGCACATCAGCGCCATCTTTTGTAAGCGATTACAAATGAAAATGAAAGACGAAATATAACATTTATTAGACAAAGTAAATATTAATTATGAGATTATCATGGGTCTTGTTTTATTAGTTAAGCAAGAGCGATCTGGAATAGATAGCCAGGCAGTGGTTACGCTTCAGCTGACGAGTATGCAGATTAGTGTTCAACAAATTGATGGCGAGATGGTTTCATGTGTTTCAAGCCGGATGATGTGTTTTTTGCTGCAATTCACGATTGTCTCACCCACCTTTGACACCTTCAGGTCTCTATGAATGACGGAGTTGCAGACCCTGAATGGTATCTCCTTAAGAGTTTAGACAGAAAATTTTTGTAAAACTTGTGATTTTGATTTTAATTTTGTGCCCCAGAGTTCGATGTCATAAGTTCATACTGGCTTAAGAGTGGTTTTATAGAGGACAGCTGTTACTGGGTCAACCGCCTTTTAATTGTCCATTTGTGGTAGACAGGATGTGCGACACCAGGAGGGCTGAGCCGTCAGCGAATGTAGCTATCATTATACTGTCATCACTTGGAGTGAGAAGGTCAGAAGGGCAAAGCGTATAGAGACCTAACACACTGCCATGTAGCAGTTGCGTAAACAGTTGAAAATATAAGTTGAGAATGACCCAACTGTAAAATATTTGTTTTTTCTTTTGTCTGTCGTTTAATGGCACATTTTAATAACTGTCTGTCGCCACTTTGAATAACCGTTGTGTTAGCGCTAGACAACGGTTCTAAATAATACGAGTTATCTTCGAATTGATAACATGCTACTTTCTAAATTCCCTGTTTGAGAGTCGACTACTTGCGAACAGATTACTAATAAAATCGGATGAACTATCATACTATCATAATTACAAATTGATTACCGATACGAACGACCGCACCTTTACTTATAAAGGTAACAACAAGCGCTCCTAGATGCTGACTCTACTAACAAATACTTTGTCACTTTATTATATGCCCTGCAGTATGCTTGGTGGCAATAATCCCCGTTTCAATAGTAATGTACTATCCCTTTCTTTATTACCTGGTAGCTAGTGAATTCACTAGTCGCAGGTTATGCGAAGCAGTAAGTGTGTGTTTCCATAGTTTCGCATTACTGGTGGCTAGTGAATTCACTAGTCGTAGGAAATGCAGGCTGTGGCTGTGAACGGTGGCATGAATGGTGAACGGTAATGCAGGCGGTGCGCTATTGATCCCTTCCATTGACAGCGCCATGTTAGATTCATGTAAAAGGAGATAGTTGGAACTAGTATTAAAGTGACTAGCCACGAACCACTTTTGAACCAGTAATTCATACTGCAGGGTGGCTTTTATAACTTTCCTATTTTCCCGACCTTGTTGGTGTTTATTTTACCGACTATCTATGAGTAGGTCGTTGTTCTCATAGCAAGCTCTCGTCCTTTCCAGCTATTGTTAAAACATCTCCAATATGTGGCATTGAAAGAAGATTACTTAGGGTTGCCCCTAGCACATCGATCGGTCGCTTCGTTACTTTCATTATTGCACGTGCTTTTAACTGAAGATTCACCACGTATGTCAACATATCCGGGCCTGGTTGCCACAACATACCCAGAACCTTCTCCTGTAGCTTTTCAAAAGCATCTATATGCTTTCACGAAATATCTGCTTGATTTGAACAATCGAATAGGTAACTGCTGTTAATAGTTGATAGTTTTAAATACGAAATTACGTGTGTGGTGTCTCCACTAATCCTCCTTCCTCGTCCTTTGGGAAGTATGCCTACTCCGGAACTGCTTTATGTGTTACTTCAGAGTGGGCATTCTTCTATTGCCTTAAGAGGTCAATCTTCTGTTCATCTACGTCTATGTTCACTGCATTTGTCGGCAAGCGTCACAACTCTGGGGAGGCGAGAGTAAAAAGAACATCCAAGAATAAAATAGTCATTGCTAAAGGCTCCTTTACTAGTGTGCAAATTAATTAATTAACTAATTATTGTGTTTTTTTTTTTATAAATACAATGATAAATAATAAAATAGATAAAATTAATAATAATTGATGTGAAATGTTTGCCATCAACCCATTGAGATTTCAAAGAAACTATTGTTTATCATATATAATTTTGATTTTAATTTTTTATTGACATTTATAAACATTTTAAATTTACATTTAGATGAAACAATTGTCTCTTGTTTTACATATAACATACATATATTTTAAGGTAATTAAATTAATGCAACTAGGGACCTTTCAACCATTAGCTGCATTCGATATTTTAATATTAATTTCCGTTACTTTGGTATACTATATAGTATTTTATGCAACATATAGTATGTTATATTTTCTCTTGCACAATTATCATATTTAATTAGGTATTATGTTTTTGTTTTATTTTGTTTTGTTTTGATCAAATGACACACAGATACATATATGTAAGTTTGATATTTATTGTTGTTATAAGTAGAATAGTAAGTAGTAGTAGGAGTAGCATAAAAATGTATATATGTATGTTGAAACATTTATTAGAAATGTATATTGAATTACAATAAATTGATTATTGTTTGTTTTTTTTTTTTTTTTCATTGGTACATGAATTTTCTTTTTTTTTGATGGATTCACCCTACTTAATTGAATTAATAAAATATTTCCTTTTTTTTTATTTATTGGTTTAAGTTTTTTGATTAATAAATTTTAATATTCCGTTTTCAAATAAAATATTTAATTGTTCCATGAATTATGCATGCATTTAGAGAAACGATGGATTTTGATTGTTTCTATTCACTGTTCACTGTATGCATAATCATTAAGTTAAATTTTTGTTTAATTTTGTTTTAAATTCCTTTGTGCTGCAATCTCGAGATATTTTTTAATAAAAATATCTACATTAATAATTTTCTAATGACATTAAATACATGTATGTACTTACAAATTGTAAGTAGTAAATTTAATAAAAAATACATTTAGATTAATGAAAATAATTAACATTTAGAATTAACACTGAAATTATTGAATAAATTTTTTTATAATAAAGATTTTTATGTGAATAAATGTTTTGTTCGATAAGAATTTCATTATATATGCTATACGACTATAATATTATAAAATTTATTTATTTAATGTATTTTTTATTAATGTTTTATATATTTGATCAAGAACAATTTTTTATCATTTTAATTTTATTAGTTTCTATTTTTCACAATGAGAATAAATTGTCAATGATATTAAATATTTCCTTGAAGAAGTCATTGCTGAGCTAAGTGAATATACATTCATATGTCAAAATAAATTGTCCATCAGTTTCAATGGATATTGTTTTTCATTATGGTATGGTTATGATAGGGTCCATAACTAAATGAAATCTATTTATAAACTCGGATAGCTAGGCAGTATTACAAACACTTACTTCAAAAATAATAGTCCTCAATAATACTTAGTATTCGATACACAGAATCTTTTTGTCAACATAAAAGTAAATTTAGATCAGACAAAAGGATGAACAAATATTCAAATAAATATGCTGGATCGTAGAAAATGGCTGAAGAAGTGCAATAGACAGGATATATAGAACATTATAGAGGTACTTGGTCATCGGAAATTTCTCAAACAAGACAAATTCGAACCATTCATTTATTGTTTAACGAGGATTAAGGGTGATATCACAACAGGCCATATACAGACCTAAGTGGTGTCAATTTTTGCTAGTTAATGAACCTTTTCTAATCTCTATTTAAATAGTAGACGATATTGGTAAATACAATACCAAATAGCCTTCCTTGGATAGAAGAATGAATTAGGACTTATTGGATTGTAACCATATAAATGAATCATTTTAATTATGGATTGATATACAATATATCATAACTTAATCTATTCATAATAAAATCGTAAGAGTCCTTCTGTCTATGCAGGCTAATCTCAGAAACGGCTTCACCAATTTGAATGCGATTTTTTACTGGCTTATTGTCCTGTAATATATAGCGTTTATTTTATCAAAATCAACTCACTAAATCAAAAGATATAAATTTTTGATTATATTTTTAGTACTGTTGCCAACTATTTGATCAATTTCGACTGTCTTCTTGGAGGAAACTGACTTCCTAACTGTGACACTAATAAAATACCATGCGCACGAAGTCGAAGGAACAGCTAGTTCTGAATATTGCTACTCAGTGTGAAAAATATTTAATCTTTGGTAACACCAAAGCTGTTTTTTTTTGGTTTCAAATATGTTTTTTGTTTATTTTTTTTTTTAAATGGTCCCAACTAATGTAAAAAGAAAACCGTACAAAGTACCGTAGTGCTTTGAAAAACGATTTCTGGAACAAAAATGTATGTGTATATATAATTTGTTGAGTGTATAAATTTATTTTTATCATATCTAACAATTATGGAAATGTGTAAAAAAATTGTTTACTTATAAAATAATTATTAATAAATATAAAATATTTATTCATATACATTTATACTGTTATCATATTAATAACAAATTTTTTGTTTTTTAATTAAATGAAATCAATCTTTTTTTCTGTTATTTTTTATATATAATTAATTTTTAACTGACAAATGCCAAAATGCAAAATCAGTACGAAATTTTTATTACAATTTTATTTGGTTTTTAATTTTTCAATAAAAAATTATTGCTCTTTTTGTGTTTAATCATTTGTGATTTTTATTAATATTATTATGATAAATACTCTAAACCCTGTAAATAAATATTACAATAAATACACACATTACACATTAAACATGGGTGTATTATGGTAAGTATTTTGTTTAAATTATATAAAATTATTTAATTTATTAATTTAAAATTTCTAAAAACAACAAAAAAGAAATTGCATATCAGCAATTCATTTTTTCACAGATAATTTTTAATTTGTTTTTATTTCATATTTTCAGCTTTCTTTCTTTTAAAACAAAATTTCCTATTTATTAATTGTTTTTATATATATTTTTTAACAAATTTACAACATCAATTAGTGAAAGACTATTAAAGAGAATTTTCATATTTATTAAATTACCTTTACATTCATCCATCAGACATTGAATGGACCCAACTGTTTAATATTTCTTTTGAATTAAACTAAAGATGCATTAATTATCCTCCCAGTACAAACTGTACGATTCATAATAATTCTTTTCTTTTTTTTTAATTCTTCAATGTAAAATGTACATACCACATTATGGAAATAGTACCTTGATAAATTTAGATATTTTAAATTAATTTATTATTATTTCTTCAAAAAAGAAATATAGTTTTGAACAAAATTGATAGTACCTTTCTTCCATAAAGAATATCTGTAAAATAAATGTTTGTTTGTGAAAAGTTATCAATCCACTACTTTCTGATTTTGATTGAGTCTAGAATTTCTAAGCTCCCATATCAATTTCTAGTGCATGAAGTGAGTGAGTGCTATGCAGACAATTATTGCTTCTGAGCGAAAATTGTCACAAACGGATTAGTACTTATACCATAGTATACCAGCTTCAACTTTTATTTAAACAAAAAAAAAACTTCAACAAGAATTACTCACATTTAAAGATTACTGGAAACTTTAAATTTCAATCAATCAAAATGTTGTTCTAGATTCTTAATCATATACCGGGTAACTCCGGTATCGAAGGAAATGAGATGGCGGACGAGTGTGCCAGGAAAGGCTCGCCACTGCCTATGTCTCTGTTTATTGCCAATATTTACAGACCCTTATAGGATATACTTTCATGCCTGGAAGTGAAAACCAGAGATCTAGCAGGCAGGAAGTGGACAAATGAGTCTGGTAGTACTGTCACAAGGTCGCACTGGTCTTGCTATCAACCAAAGAGAACATGTGAGCTTCTGAACTTCAACAAGAAAAGGGTCCGGATGTTGACGGGAATTATGACGAGGCACTGCACCATCGGACTGATGGCCCACAGGATGCAGGTTCCACACCATTACTTCTGTCGTAGCTATGATTGCCCTGCTCTTCTCAGTAGATGAACTTGGATTGTCGGGAAGCCGTTCTTCGATGAGTTGGCAAAATGTCCTTTGGGGGACCTGACTCTGTTCGTGGACTCCTCAGTTTGGTTTTAGAGAAACAGCGTGATCTCTTGGATCTTGGTCTATTGTAAATTGCCCCCCAAACCATCTTAATCCCCATACCCTTCCAAGTTTTTATCAGGTATCACAACATAACCTAAAGTAACCTCACATTCTTAATCATTTCCACTGCTATTAGAGGAGTTTTGGTGGAGAAACTGGATTCTTTGAGTCATTAGCCAAATGGCTCAGTGCCCTGTTAGGACTCCATTCCGAATCCTATTCCAGTTCAAGTGGTCTAATCTAAAAAAAAGCTTTTTAATTTTCATGTTATATTGGAAAACTTCTGAATCTTCAACTTAAAAAAACCATATACGAAGCATTCGAATTTGTAGTATATAAATTCCATTCATATAACATGTGAAGAGTAGTATTTCATATTCGATGAATGCGATTCTTATGTTTTCTTTACAAGTATTTCATTTTATATTTTTTTCTCACAGACATGCAATATTCCAATATATAATCTGATTAAGAAAAGAAATATTTTTATAAAATAATTATTATAAAAAGAGGGGGGAAAATATATTGTAATTAAATAAAAAACAAAACGAAAATATAATAATTTGCAGCATTTTGTATATATTTTCTTGTATGTATCTCTTAATTATTGTATATATAATTTTTATGTATGTATGTATGTATGTATATAGTATATTAAATCTAAATTAATAATATAAATATAAAATATTATAAACTTAATTAGAAATTAATTTATTTTTTATATACAAAAAGAAAAAAAATAGTGTTAAGAATAATACGAATAAAAACTAAAACACTAAATGTTTGGGAACTTTTTCTTTTCATTTCTTTCTATTTCTATTTTTCAATAGATAAGTGAAATTTTTGGAAAATTAACATTATTAAATTTTAAAATAAATGTATGTAAATATATAAAATGCAAATGCTGCAATTTTTGCAGAAATAAAAACAACAAATTATTTTAAAATTAAAATATAATATTAAGAATAAATAAATCCAGTCAATAGAGAATGAACAAAAAAAAGCATCTAGTAACTGCCATAGGATGATGTTATGTTGGCTGTCTAGTGCCTCTTTTTTCTTTTTCTTTTTGTTTTTGGTTTTGTTTGCTTTAAACACCTTAGAGGACATGTAAATTTTCGCAACTTTTTGATTTGGAATCACGTTGCCAAACACGTCCCAAAAGTCCTTTAACCTTGAGACTTGTCGATGTCCTTGAACCACGATACTTGCGAGGGCTATAATAGAATAGAGAATAATATAAGTAATGTTGCATTCAATACTATGGGGAGAAATCCCTTAAGTGTATTTACCTGCTTTGAGCACTGCCCGGTGGTGTATTTATGTCAGTTGCCCCGGTACCATTAACCGGTGTATTTGGATTCAGGCAACCAGCACCAAGTGGTGAACAAGCACGACGTTTTGATTTACGTATCGAACGCTTACGGAATAAATCTCTGAATAGATTAAATGAAAGGATGAAAAGAATAGTAAAACATTAGAATGTATTATTGGCATTTGGTTTGGGTGGTTAACAAATAAAAGCCCAATTGCATTTGTTTATTTAGGTTTCTTTTCTTTTATGCATTCATTTATCATTTAGTTTATTTTATTTTTTCAAAAAGAATTTAAAATCACATTGAAATTTCATTGAAATTCAAATATTCAAAGTGAAAAAGAGTAGCTGGCACTCACTTCCTATTAGGAAGCACATTGTTTCACTTTAAGTTTCTTTTGTAAGCTTTTCCTCTTTTTTCTATTGAATTTTTCTTTCAATTTCAATTGCTTCTAATTAAAAAGAATTCTCAGGAGCTCCATGAGGACCAACAAACAATTATTCTCAGACAATTTCTTATTGTTTAATCAACAATCGACAATTACAAAGAATATTTACCTTGATTTCTCTGGATTTTCCAATTTCAAACGTATTTGTGATAATAAACCAA
Source organism: Amiota communis (assembly GCA_037043315.1). Lineage (NCBI taxonomy): Eukaryota > Metazoa > Arthropoda > Insecta > Diptera > Drosophilidae > Amiota > Amiota communis. The sequence goes on along the minus strand of JBAMAV010001386.1, from coordinate 1,300,754 downwards.
CAAGCAACTCATCCACATTGTGATTAATGCCCACCGATGTCTCAATGAATTTACAATCATAGGCGGTTGCCATTGATTTACCTTCTGCAATATAAGAAAAAAATCAAGGTAAAGGTCAGTTATATTGATGAAAATAACTTAATACAATACAAAAAAGATATTTAATCAAAGTGAGTAAAGAGAAAATGATAATCTAATCGATTGTTTATAATAAAAATCAATTTCAAGTTGAATAGAGATGCTTTTTTCTATATTCAATAAATGAACTGAACTAGCAATAACCGACAATATTATTATGTTCATATATTGGTTTCAATGGTTTGTCAGTTTGTTGATTAGTTGCTTTTGAGTGGGGTCATAAAAATCTAGAGTCCTTATTCATGTACATTTAATATTTTATGACAGCGGCACACTTCTAATGAGGTTTAACGATGTGATGAAAAGTGCGCGCTTTTTATAGCTATTTGATGGCAAAAGTATTTGGTTGTGCTATCAAAAGCATCCACTGACACATATACTAATCATAGATACCATTACGATTATGGTATACGACATGTGCCAAAAACAAAATATAAATGCTTGGACTATTAAAGTATTCTGCTAGTTGATAAAAGTAATTTATTCTATGCTTAGTGGGAGATAAAAATGAAGTTCTATAGAAGAAGAAACCAAATTCTAAATGGTACGTGTAGTAACATAAAAGCAACACATGTTGTAAATTACTCATAGTTAGTACTTATGCCATGTGAAATCTGTTACTTTTAAGCCAAGTTAATAAGTATTTGTACTCCTTGATGATTTATTAAATATTTAATTAAAATAACAAATGTGTCATACAGGATTTTTTGCTCCTTGTTGCATGTTTACTAAAGTCAAATTAATGAAGTCAAGGCGTATAATTTTTTGTTTTCTTCCCATTTTTTATGATGTATTTATGCTGTTGAATGTGAAAGGACATAAGTACAATAAATGAATAAGAATAAAATAAGAAATACGAAAAATGCCTTAAGTGTTAACTTTGTCTGTTGTTGTACCCTTTTGAACTTGATTAACATGTGCAAGCGCTTAATTAAAAATAAACAAACACAACATTTCTTCCATTTTAAAACTTATCTTTCCTTTTCTTCATACTTTTACTACTTTTGTTTTCATTCATTTCATTCACCCATTTATTCATTCATTCATTCACCCTTTCATTCATTTATTCATTCATTCATTCACCCATTCATTCTTTCATTCATTCATTAATTAGTCCTTTTGCCAGTGCTTTACTCAAAAACAAAAGAAAACAATTATTACTAGAGCAACAACAACGACCTCCATAAAAAAGGTGATTAGCTGCATTCACTAAGAATTTTCTTAATTTGCTAAATGTGTTAACATCCTTACACTGAAGAGTTTTGAATGAGTAGTCATAGTAACATCAATATTTTTGTTTTTTGTTGGATTTTATTTGAAAACATAAACAAGACCATCTTTGTATTCCACGAGTATTATAAGCTGCATATGATGTTTCTGCTAGTAAGTAAGTATGGTATTGTAGTATAAGGAATTTTCTAATTACTTATCTATAAGATGCAGCGAACACCAAATCCTGCAAAAAGTGAAACATTGCCTGAAATATCTCTTCAAAACATAATGTCGGCCATAGGAAACATCGAAAAAAATGTTAAAGAATTGGCAACGAAGGATGACATTAAGGACTTGAAGCAGATAGTTGAATGACAAATAGATGCACTGAAAGTGGAAAACGCAAACCTAAAGAGGGAACTAGTAGATTAAAAAGCTGATATAGACGCTTATAAGAAAGATCTCAACATTTCGGTGAACAAAAGTAAACGAAATAATATAATTGTCAAAGAGTTGACAAAGGACGGGTCACCAAAATCGGCTATTCAGAAACTTTGCAGGGAGAAACTTCAACTGCAACAGGTCAAAGTTCACGAAAATAAGCAGATATACCAAAAAAATTATATTATAGGTGTAGTAGCCAAGTCGGAAAGAACTGATATGGTGGGCGAAGTGTTTAGAAACACAAAAAAAAACTCTCAGGTACCACGATATATATCGAAAAAGACCTAAACACAAAGAGACAGCAATACAAGCGGTTCTTCTGCAACTTAAAAGTAATCTCTTGCATTCAATGATACTTCATAATGATTAGAGATAATCATATAAATGGATGGCATCTAATAATAAGAAAATCCTCATGTGTGAAGGGCAACCGGCCGGGAAAATACTAAGTGAGTTATACGGTACGAATATGAGAATGGATGTAGTTTTAAATAATAGTATTGTAGTAGATTTTATATCGGGTGTCTCATTAAGAGTCCACTATTTAAATTTTGTGTCGTTTCTTTTTTTTCGAGCAAGTGGCAACTCTAAAATTTGACTGCTGTCACCTATGATTGTTCCGCTTATTAAATATGGAACGCTACATAAAAAAAAAAAAAATTTATCATTCTGAAAACCCATTTTATAGAAAATTTTATGATAACGGCAATGGCCTATCATGAAAGCTGCGAGGGGGGCATTTGGCATACTATACTTAATCAAACATGGAGGTGGTAACGTGATGGTTTGGGGATGTATGTCTGCATCTGGAGTCGGCCAACTACAGTTCATCACCGATGGGATGGATAAGTTCATGTATTTGGACATCCAAATAAAATTAGCTATATGGAAGTGCCTCTCAGCTTGGGCTTGGCAGTCGGAATTTCTTGTTTCAACAAGACGACGACCCAAAGCACTCATTATGACTCGTGCGTAAATGGCTACTTTACTACTGCAAGCAACTAAAAATACACCCCAGTCACCTGATTTAAGCCGCATAGAGGAAGTAAAGTACTGAAAATATTTAATTTTTTGTTTTTTTAATTTGCAACAATTTTTGTCTAAAACATTGGAATTTTACTAGTGTAGTTTTAGTTTTTTTAAGTTTCTCCAATACCAAAGATGAAATATTTTGTGCTTAAGTTAAAAAATGTATAAAAAAAAATGTATTTTATATAATTAAAACAGTTTCTGTTAAGTCAGTCAAAGAAAAGACACATCATTTAATTGGATTGAAATTGTATAAATCGGATATATTGTATCACATAAATTGTCTTTAATTTTACAGTCCACTATTTATTATTAACTTTATATTTTTCTGTGTCAAGAAATTTCTAAACAATTTTTCGCAAATTTCAACCAACTCAATCCTTAAGATTACAAGATGTTAACTCATTTGAATGCATATAGTATGTACTTTTAATTTGCATGTATTTTATTTTTTTCCTTAAATTTTTTATTCTTTTTTGCCTTCATCCGCTTTTACATATTTTCTTGTTTTTATTGTTCTATTGAAATAATTTTTTATTGTTTCAATTTTATATTATAACTTGATGCCAAATGTTGGAAAAAGGAAATGGTAAATGTGCATATTTCTCTTTTTCATGATTTCATCAACAATAAAATCATAATAAAATCATTGTCGCTTATTATTATGTATTTTTATTAAATGTGTTGACTGTTTCATCAATTTTAAATAACATTTTTATTTTTACTCCTTTTATTTGTTTTTTTTTTTTTTTGTATTTTTTGTTTGATGCCGTCGAGTTAAAGCCATAAAGTACTCAATGTAAAAAGGGTTCAAATACTCACTCATACCTGAACAAAAAAAAAAAAAAAAAATGTAATAAAATATTCAATAAATAAAATGTACAAGAAGAATATAGAAGGGCATTTGGCTTTGGCTTACACTGCGTATGCGTAATACGATTTACTTAGAATGGGTAACTTTAAGCGCTTTTATTATATTTACGTTAAACGTAGGCGAAGCTTACTAAGGATGTGAAATAAAGACAGCAAAAACAAAAAATGGAAAAAAGAAAAGGGGATGAATTGTAATCAGTTCAACATTGAAACAATATCCTTTGCCACTAACCAACCAACCAACCAACCAAGGGGTGTCCTCCTTAAAGAAGAACAATAGAAATGTTGTTGCTATAGGCAACGAACGCATTTATTTAGTATTACGATCCCAAGTAGTTGGTTGTCGGATGGTTTGGTTAAAAGGTTTGAACGTAGTAATGTAATATAATATTAAATTTAATATTTATTATAAAAGTACATTTACATAATATCTATCTTACAGATACATATATATAGAGAGAAATTTGTGTATGCTTTCCTTCAATTCAATCAAAGATTAAATCGTATCTGTTCACATATATTTTTCATACAGTGGAAAGTAGCATAAATTCAATTCTTTGAAATCTGTAAAAATTTCATATAATTGAATCTTTTTCCCCATTTTTTCATATATTTACTTTAATGAAATTATTCAGAAGCCCAATGATTCTCATGACTGGCACATAAGTATGCCATGGTTTTTTGCAATATTTACTAATTGAATCAAGCCACCACCGACTCTACTTCATCAAGTATAGTTTGTAAATGAAACAAACATACCTGAGTATACACTACAAAAGCTATAGTTTCCAATGCAAGAATTAATCTGCTTATAACCCACACAAGTTATGTACTTACATTTTCACTTTACATAATAATAACAATAGCAGTTTGGTTATTTGAAACTTACCATCGGATGTCACATGTCGGCTCCTTGCCAGGTCGGCTTTGTTTGCCACAAGGATAACAGCTTTTTGTGCAATATTCTGATTGGTCCAAAGGACCTGAAGTACATGTTCGGCAACATTGAAACTGCTGCGGTCCGAAGCTGAATAAATGACACAATAACCATGTGGATCATAGCTGGTCAAACAATCCTCGGGCTGAAATCGTATGTAGGCAATGAATACAAGTATTATATATTTCAAATGTGTGATATGGGCGAGTAGATGTCAATGGAATGAAAAATAATGAAATTTTGTAGAGATAATAACATTTTCTGTATTCATGTGACAAATGACTTTACTGCTAATAGTACCATATAGTATTTTCATTGGTTTTTCATTTGAATTTGTTTTTCATCATCATTTTAAAGCAAATGTAATGAAATGAAATGAAATTTATAGTTTCAATGTGAATGTTGATATGATATGATTTGATTTACAGAGAAAAAACTTACCACCATTTCGGTATATGCATGATCAATAAAGACCAATTCTGATTCCTCGCCATTAAGTAATACTGAAACAGCTTTCTCACCAGATTCATCATCTATTCATTGGTTGATTGATTGATATTTGCCAATAAATTAATTAAAAAAAAAAGTAAATAAATAGAAAATTGATTGATTAATATAAAAATATTTGCATTTCAATGAAATTTAATCTATTTTAATTATACAAAAATTCATATTCATAAAATTAATTATCATAATTTAAATACTGTAGGCTACAAAGTGCTTGGTGCTTGACATATAATTATTTATTTCTTTTATTTGTGTCAATTTGTTCGTTTACAGGATTAAATGCTAAAAAAATGTTGTGGTATTTGTTTGTTGGTATTTGTGTACGTGTATCAAAGGATTAAAATGAATTAAAATAAGAAAAACAAATTAAAAAAATAAATATGTAAATAAAATAAACACTTAATAACTAACCAATATACATGATTACATATATAAAATAAGCTAGCAAAAGGTAATTATTGTTTAATTGTTGTTATACAATAATATGATGATACAGTACATACAGTGATGATCATGAAAATAGAGTTACTCAAAATGGTGCATTGAAATTTTACTAATAATATTTAACATTCAAATTGAAATTCATCAATGACTTCACAGATATTTTCACAACATGAATTAGTACATACATTACATTATTACAATAAATATTTCTTTTATTTGTTTAGAATGGACAACTAACTAACTTTCTTCGAAATAGTTATGATTGTTTAAAGCATGAAGGGGAGAGATATAATTATAAATTCATGTACGCATATAATTATATACAATACAACAACTAATTATGATTTATTTACAATACAATACATAACATACTATAAGTTCATTGATTCTTATTAAATTTTATTATTATTATTAATAAATTAAAGAAAAAAAAAACGGGTTCTTATTTCAATTGATAACGATGTTGACATTTTTGTTTTGTATCTAAATGTCAATCGAATCCAACGTCATATTTTGTTGTTGACATTTAAAATAAAATAAGATTGCGATTGTTGTTCGAACATTCATACTTATGAAAAGCGTAGTATTTCTCAAACAAAGTTCATAGAGGGTTAGAAGGTAACTGAGTCAATGGAAAAGTTGTGTAAAGTGCAAAGATTTCATCATATAATGTCAATGCCAGAACTGGTTCTTTCGATTCCATAATGGTGATTTTGATTTCATAAGTATAAGGCAAGCGTTCTCAAAATAATAAACTTTTTATTATGTCAAAGTTTGTTCATAATTTTCACACTGATAAACAGCAAAGAGCCCTTAGTAAATTCATACAATATTTTCAGTATTTCAATATTCAGTATCAGAAACATCCATTTTTATATAAGCATACAACATACTATTGTATAATTTCAATCATTGCGTTTTTTACTGACTCTAGTGTTTTATTTACCGAATGAAGACTCATTCCCATGAGCAAACATAGTCAGTGTCTTCACTCAAACGTGTATTTAGCGTGTATATAGTTTTAACACTGTTTAAACTAATTCCATACCAAAAAATTTAACTGTCTTTACGAAATTCGTACACACACTAACAAATATGCCTTAACTTATTTCTTTGTCAAGTAGCTCTTAATCATTTTCAATGATAATAAAAAATTAGCATAGTGTACAGGGATCACGATTTGATGTAATGCGACAATGAGCCTCCTTCAAAAAATTTGCGACTCTCATCATCCCAGCAGTGAGTCATTGTCGGCAATAACATTGGCACACGATGTTTGTCCATACACATACTCATACATACACCTTAACTTATGTCTGCTTTGACTATTTCATTGTTTCATTTTTCTCTCTCCTTCCCCCTGCACGCCTTTACATTTGGTGACACTTATCGTAACCAATTTTTCAATGATAAAATTATTGCGATACCGTAAACTTAATCGACAATTGAGTAGGTTAAACCGTGTATACTGAGGGCTGCCAACTTTGTGAATTATTGATGAGTTGGCATAGGTGAATACACGATTTACACAGTCAATAAACAAAACAGGGCGTTCCCGCAATTGTGTTGCTATTCTTTAAATGTTTGAGTGAAGACCCCGAATATTTTAAATTTTTTGTTTTCAGTTTTTAGTTTTCAAAAAGTTTGTGTAAAAATAATGTGTCTTTTACTCAACAATAATTTAGTACTTTTACGTGTCTTTGTATTGAAGTGAACAGATATAATCTGATCTAATCAGATGATACCATAGAACATAATAAGTAGTGTGTGTGTATATTGTGCAAATATTTTTGTATTATTGATAATGAAATTTTATAACGTAATTTTTATGATAATTTTTTCCTTGTTTCAATTGTTTATTTTATATCCTTCAATGATTTTAATGAAATAGTAAATAAAAGTGTAATTTTTGTGTCAATTGTAATGTTTTTTACTGAAATTGTGGAGTTTTTAAAAATATTTTTATGTTCTTGTGTACTTCTTGATTCAAATGAGGAGAAAGTAAAACTATTTAACTTGTTCAAAATAAAATTCAGAATAAATTAAAAAATCAATTCTAGGTTTTTATATGATTTATAGTAGTAGAACCAACTGACTTTGAGGTTGAATTATTTATAATTATTATTATTATTATTATTATTGTAGGAGTATATTAAAAGTGTGATAAAATTTAACGAAAAAAATGAAGAAAAACAAACAAATTAAGTGATAGAAGAAGTTTCAGTTTTCTTTACCATCAAGGACTTTTTCAATATGAATGCTTATAGCGCAGTTCCCTAAATATCCGATGGCATTTGATTGTTGTTGTTGTAGTTATTGTTGTTGTGTAAAGTGTTTCAATTTGAGAGTGAAAATATCATTTATTAATATTATTTGTTTAATACAATATTTTCAATGCAAAATGATTTGCATGATGAGTTCGATATAATGAAAATTAAATAAGAAATTGACTTCATTAATAATTATTTTTTATTTAATTAATTTACATTGTCATTTTTTTTTCAAATTAATTGTTTACTTTATAAAAATGATGATAAAAAGATAATAAAATGTAAACAGAAATTAAAAAATCGAATGAATTTAATTATAAAGGCGATGCAATGGCAAATGGATCTGGTGGTTGTTGTGCTTAACACATTTTGCATTAACTTCAAAGAAGCAACAGAATAATAAAATCAAAATAAATAAATTGCAATTAAAAGAAAATTTATTGTTTCTGATATTTAAAATTTCAAATTAAAGCTTCAAAGAAATTTGGTCCAGACATATTTGTTTTTTTTTTTTTTTTCAAAGAAATTTCCATGCGAAATTTTCCTTAAATTGTTTTATACAGAAACATGAATAAGATTGGGGACTTCATAAGATTGGAAAGCAAATACATGATTTACAAGATGTGGTTCATGATTGTGTGATTACAATGATAATGATAAGTTGGACCTGCACAACAAATACATTATCTAGATACACACTACACACAAGACAGACGGCAACGACGACGACGACAAAAACAACACAAATGAGGCAAAGCGCAAATAATGAAAAAGCGCAAATCACACAGAAATAAAAAAAAAATGTATAAAACTATAAATATTTGTTGATTAATAAGATTGAATGTTCACTTACCTATACTGGTGTCATATGCATGTAGATATTCTGAAGTCATAAATTGTGAGACCAGTGAACTTTTGCCCACTGCCGGACCACCCAGCATAAGGACTCTATAACAAAGCAAAAATTCCATGATTTATATAGAAAGAAGAATTCAAAATTTTGTAAAAATGGATCTAGGGATGCCAAGCAAAACTTACCTGTATGGACCATTGCCAGGATTTGAGGTGCTACTCTCCCGACTGGAAGCCAAACTACAAGTGGCGGAGGTGCGTGCTGAGTTTGGTGCGGGTATTTGAGTGGCAGTCAAGTGTTCAGTGCTGTAAAGCGCAATAAATGAATAAATTTTATGATGATGAGTTTCTTTTACTTGTACATATGGTATATAAATGTAATAAGTACCTTGAGTTTGAGCTTGCAACACTATTATTTGAGCGACTGCGACGACTCTTCAATGAATCACCGCGATTAACAATACCTTTGCCCGTGATAGAAAAATGCCTCAGTCTATAGTATTCCTCCTCAACGCCAGTGTTAGGCATAGAAGCAACGCTATATAGATAAAATTATAATATAATGAAAATCATAAATTTATCTTTCAGGTACTTCAATTGAGTTTAGTAAGAAATTTATTTACAAATGAAATTGTATCTATAAATAAAATTGTAGACGTTTTCAATGGATTACCTACCGTGAACGTTGCTGTGGCAAACATAATTGATTTGGTCTTCCGGATGCACGACTGCCGGGCGTTTTCACTGACTGTGACCGACTGTGATGAGGTGAACCATAACTGTACCGCATAAAATAAAATAAATATAGAAAACAGAAGTGATTAAATAACAGTACATTCTAGTGTAGAAATGTTATAAAAGAAAAATAAAGAAAAAACACATAACTTTAGCACTGTCGTTTCCGGTTGAACGGCAGGATAAAGAATGTCAAACCAATCAGAGAAAAATTACTTTATATAAAAGTGTAATGTTCATCTAGAATGCTTCTATAACCTTCCACCCACATACCAGAAAAACTTTACGTAAATTCAATATCCTGATATTCTTAAGTGGGAGTTAGTACAGATAATCGGCATGAAGCTTTTTCACTTATATAAATATTATGTTTTTTCTCTAAATAAAATAAATCTTTGAAACGTATATTCTTTATTTAAGTTTTTTTTCCACCAAACTCACCCTTTTACTAAAATGTCTCAATTTAAAATTTTTAACAATTCAATGAAAAACTATGCCTTATATATAAGTGCAAATTGTTTTGTTAGTAACTAACCCAATGATCCTTGAATAATTACCTTAGAAATTAGTTTATTGCATTTTTATTTTCCTTTGCCTTGATGATGTTGCCAACAACTTGGCCAGCCTTCAAAATTTGAATTATTTATTCTTGAACTGAAGTTGAACTGTTAAATTAGCAGTTAGCTAAATAAATGAGAGCCAAGCACGCGAATTGCAAACTTTCATGAAGGTTTTTCCACTTTAATCATGCAATTGATTACAATCTTAAATACCTTCAATTTCTTTGGCCATTTGTAAATTGATGTTTACAAATTATATGTAGTACTAGATCTTACTTAGTATTATTGCATTGTATTTCAGTTAAGCAAAGTCAACAAACATTTGTAAAAAAATCAAATATAAATTTTAATCAGTCTAATTAAATCTTAGAGAATATTTTGTTTGTTCTCTTTAATATTTCTGGTTTTATAAACCCTAACCATATATGAATAATTCTCTAAATCTGTAAATGGCATTGTATATAAGTAGCTACGTATGAGTTTTAGAAAGCCTGATGTTGAATGCCTTCCTACCTACATACAACATACTGTGCCATCGAACAAAGAAGTACAAATATCGATAAATTCGGATTCAAAACCAAAATACTCGCTCATGCATCCTGTTTCGTATGAACTATGGCATTGGTCAAAGCAAAATTTTTGGTGAATGTTTTGCAAATTGTGGTCAATTATGAATTAGGCTTCGGAAATTTCGGCATCATGAACCCACATACATACGAGCATATTTGACTATTTTGACTAAATTGTGACCACGCAACTGAAGCAACATCCCACTTGACCATATGCCTCATTGGCAACATAACATTGCAATGACGTCAATAATATATTGCCTTATGCATACATATGAGTACTTCAATGATTTGCGGTCAAGAACACTTGCAAAATTTAATCTCTTCTTCTTACTCAGAATCTAATTGAAAAGGTGTTCAAATACAATAAGAATAATCTTTAAGGCTTCAAGATTTTCATATCCTATAGCCACATCAACAAGAAAAGCATCAATTTTGTATTGTATAAATTTAAGTTTAATGTAATGTTTTAATTAAATGTCATCGAAATAACATTGGAATTATCATATGCTGAAGGACAACAATGACAATGACAGGGGGCCTTATACTAACAATCTGCTATTAACAAACACTATAAAATAGTGAGAAAATTTCATCATAAGTGCTTAAATGTTATAGTATGCTTAAGATAAAAGGATAAGAGTATGAAAAATCTGTCATAAACATAAACTTAATGTTAAGATTCTTTTGAAATGAAAATTTTATATAATTATAAAATATAATTTTTTTTTTTTAATGATTTAAAGAGAATGACAAATAAAGGATTCTTTTATTGTCATAAACTTTAATCTAAAATTAAATCAGAAATATATATTATGTGTCCATCATAAAGTGATAAAGTGAAATGGATCCATACATTTTCAAAAGAAGAATTTTTATTATATTTTGAGGAAAAATAAACGACAATTTAACGAGTTGTAGCAATCAATTCCAATTACAAATTTAAGTGGAGAAGATTGTAAATTTTTAACGCAAAGTCATGGGTCCTGTGTGTGTGTCTCTATTGATATGAAAAATGTAATATATGTATGTCACTTTCTTTTTTTCAGAATTTTGTTATCACATTTCATTGCGACTACGTGCAACAACAATAAATGAAAAGCAAGTGACATTGTATAGCAAAACGCGACTGGCAAAACTGTCAAATGCAATAGCGAAACTCAACTGAGAATTGCATTGGTCACTTGAAGGTCAACGATAACGGTAAAAAACAATAGAAAACAGAATACAACAAAAAAATGGAAACTTGAAATGTTTGAAGAAAAATCTTTGATAAGCATGCATGCGTGATATTTGTTCACAAAAAAGTGTTGCATACCCAAAAGGCGTAACTACTTCATGGAATAGTAGAAAAACAATGAAGCAAAAATCAAATACAGTTGCTCTTCGATTGTACGAATTACTTGGTTATAAAAAATGTATAAAAGTATTTGATATAAGAAATTTAATATAAATGAATACTAGAATAAATGTAGTTTTCCATATTCTCTGACAGGGACACAACTAAACTTTATTTCTCGGGATACGCGATTTAAATGAAAGGAACAAACTTATGTCCTTAATGGGTAATAAAAATAGATCATGGTTATTTGATAAAAAAGGTAAAATCATGATTAATCACACACTGAGCATCCTGATTAACATATCTAACCGGTCCCGTCTAAATGAGATTGGATTATACAATACTACAATAGAACCTCAGAGAAGAGGAATGCAGCAGGACATGGAATTGTTAAGGTTTCATTGTATTACAAAAGAATGGGGAAACCATTAAGTATTCTATAATACTTACCGCATTTCAAAGTCGCGTAACTCCTCAAATGTCAATGTATTGGTTACATCTAACAATTGCCTCATGTTTTCATCTCGTTTTTGCTGTTGCTTTTGTTGTTGCTGCTGCTGCTGTTGTTGTTGCTGTCCATGTGATGTGAGATGTGGGCCATGTTGTAATTGCTGTGAGTTGCGTTTTCGAGAACTCATTTCTTTGCCTTGTTCGACACTTATAAATTCACCTTCATTCTTTATAAGCAATGTTTCTACAGTATTATCCAAGCTAAGTGATGGCTGCACAATAAAAAGCAAATTAATGTCATATAAATAAACAAGTTTTTCTTCCATGTAAATACAATAGTGTTTCTCAGAAATAAATAGTGGGATAGTGTCAGAGATTAGGAGGGTGAGAGAATTGTGCATTTTATAACTAACTTATATTAACTCTTAAAACGATGAGTAATGATAATTTGTTCCATTAACTAAAATATGTATTATTATTTAGAGAATTATGAACATTTTATAGTAAATGTTGTCATGTAAACTGAAAACAACTTTTATTATTAAATGCTAGCTAGTTTTTACCAGACTATGGTATTCTGTTATTTACATTTTGTGATGCACTTACTGAATAACTCAATTTAATAGTAGCAAAGTAGCTCAAGGCTGCAGTTCAATCATCATTACCATTATAATCATAATCATTACCATCATGCAATTGCCTTGTTATACTACTAGTTTTTTCTTGTTTCATTAATTCGTCATTTTTTTATGCTTTCCACACGAAATTCATGCCTTATCTATTTACCTTGCGGCACGGCACACCTAAGTTTATATTTCAATTTAAGTTTGCAAGTTGTTAACCCCTTGCTAAAATAAAATACAAAAAAAAAACAGAGGAAAAGGAAAAACCGCTGCTATTGATTTTCTGTTGGGTAAAACCAAAGCACAAATAAAAAAATAGAACGATATATAAGTATTATAAAAGGAAAGGTGAGGAGGTAAACTTCATCCAAGCAATGAAAATTTGTAAGGCGCGTCATTGAAAGTCAAAGCGTGAATAACTTTGAACACACTCATAGTGTGGAGATATATGCACAATAATATGAGTATAACTGTGAGAAGTATAAAGACAACTTAAGGAAATGAAAATTAGCGTTGCCATATCAGCCACATGAATCAAGATGTGTTCTTGTTTTTTATCAATGCAATTTATAGCTTGGAATTTCTTTTTCCATTTATTTCTTACTTAGCTAATTGGTCTAGTCCATAAAGACAACTATGGAAACCACATACAAAATAGAACCATTAGAAGCATTTTTGAATTTCAATTTGCTTGGATTTATTATTTGAGTAAAATATTTTACTTAATTTCCATAAATTCTAAACATTCACAATTATATCAACTAAATTTTATATAGCATTTTAATTGGGATTGAATTAATGTATCTATAGTAATCGGCACCGACAAAAAAATAATTTTAATAGATTAATTTTCTATTAGATTAACTCAAATAAGTTTATTTTTATTGGGCATGGAAGCAAATAAAACACTCAAATATTCCGCTGAAACTTTTTGAAGCGTTTCCTTTAACTCAACTATAGTGTTCGGCTTCTTTTTTTTTTGTATTTTGGCTAACATCATGGCCCAAACATTTTCAATTGGTTTGAGGTCTGGGCGGTTGCCTGGCTAAATCCAAAGAAATTATGCCCAAATCTTCCTTCAGTTTTGCAATCTGACTTTGAATAATATTATATGAACTTAAAAAATGTGGTTAGATAGCAAGTAATCACAGTATTACTTACAGAGCGAGCACGATGACAAGGTGCGGAATCATTATAAAAAATTGGACTTTCTTCCTTTAATGTCACAGACTTTAAATTATGTTATTATATTTTTAGTCATTAATTGAACCCTCTAGCACCCAAAAAATAACTCATTTTTGTATTGCTTGAGTAGGTCACTTAGGTAATAAGTTTTTTACAATCGCAAGTTAGATTAAAGAGAAACTTAAGCAAAGTTTAAGCTAAGTGCACTTCGTTGAGAAGCAAAGTTGAGCAAAGATTTTATGCAAATACAAAATTGATTGTCATCATTCACTCTTTTGACCATACAATTTTAAAACTATTATGTGTATTTTCGCCACTTAAAACATTCAAGGACAATTTTATCTAGGACATAGTTAAACTGGAATATCAATATTTACTTTGATTTATTTACAAGTATTGATTGGTAAATGAATTTGCAAAAAAAGTCTATTAAAAATCTATTAAGCAGAAGCTAGCATATTGACATGAGACTATAGGCGGTCATTTTACCGGCTTGTGTGCAAATTTATCAGCTCACGGACCATGGATATGACATCAATTGTTGAACCAACAAAAAAAAGAAACAGGTCTTTCTCCAAATGAGAAAACAATTTATTGATTAAGAAAACTAAGCGTATCATTTATTAAAATACACGAAACATAACACTATTACTAGTTTAACATGAATTCAAAAATAAGAGTTTTGATAGGTGCTTAGTAGTTAATCTGATACTTTTTTGCCGCTTTGAAAAACAGCCGTTCCGATGGGATGGAAATTCCAATTAAAAAAAAATACTTCTGAGAGATAGTGTATGGCTTGGGTTAACGGTTTTTATTCATTCATAAGCGTCAAGTCAGTCAGTTCGTCTTGAAGTTGTTCTAACTCATTGTCCTTTCTTCTTCGTTGGTGGGCCAAAGCCCTATGATGAGCCCATAAAATTCATTATCAAAAAAAAAATACAAAAGTGTGTTCAATTATTTTAGAATTACTCGATTTTTTTGGTCAAAATTGATTTAAGTAAAGTCAGAAGTTGCTTTCGAGATAGCATAATCTTCAAATTCAGACAATAATTACTCATTATATTGTTTATGAGTGAGTTGAAGTATTGTACATGTTTGCATTTACATTAAATTGGAGAAAAAATCCTATAACATATAATAATATTATAGAAATTGATTTTTTCTTTTAAGCTTTACGATACATTAGTATTGTTGATATTTCTGTTTCATCAATATTAAATTTATATTGTCTACTACTACGTTACATTTGTCATGGGTTTTTTTTTTTTTTTTTTTTTTTTTGGCAAATTTAGACTTCTTGTAACTCAATCAATTTGGCATTAAATGGTGTTCGAAGCATCCCTAAGCTTCAGGGTTTTCTTCATAAAGCTCTGATTGCAATTTAATTGTTCATATTATATTTCTTTTTGTTTTTCTCTTTGCTTGGCTTGGCATGGCATGGCTTGGCTTTGCTTACATATATTGTCCTATCATATATATACTTTTTTTTACTTTGGACTTGGATTGTAATTTCACAAATCTTTATTTATGTGTACAAGCTCATATTCTACAATATATGTGAGTGTATGTATAAGCTAAGCCTCAAATTTTCTACTTAATTGAATTTGATGCTTTTCGTTTTTTTTTTGTAAATTTTTTACTGAACTTTTACAAAGTTGATTAAGTAGGATTTTTCAAAGAAATCCTAACTAAGCTTGTTGTGCCTGTTTAAATAAACACATGCTCACCACAATACACATACATACATAACTACAAAATATATATATTAGAAATATTCAACTTGAAAAAAGAAAGGGACTAAGTTACAGAATTTTGAATTTAATTTATGATTAAATATTGTTTGAAGTACTTTATTTACTGCAAAACCAAGTAAGTTTTCATATCCGTCTCCCAAGATAAAGGACAATGAAATATCAAATAAAAATGCCAACAAAAACAAAACTTGAACTTTTGAAAAAGTCTATGGGGAAACTTTCATCATAAATTTATGTATAATAAAGAAGTCCTACCTGAACTTGAGTTCGGTTTATTTTTTGGTTATTCTCAAAGTAATTTAAAACTATTTCACTATAAAATATTCTCTTGCAACAAAACCTGTAATTAATTTGTGAATTGTGTGTGTATGTGTGTGTGAGTTTTATTTATACTAAGCAAATAAATAAATAAAAGTTGGATAAAAAATCATTAAGTTTGACTCAATCTTCAGTCAGTAGAAATGCGTAACATAAATATAATAAAACAATGAGTCTAATGAAAATGAAAGAAAAACTTTGGTTTCTTATACATTCAATTAGCTATAAAATATGATATTTAATAAGGAACCATAACAAGAAGAAAACCAACACACTGGTGGCAACAACATAAAACTGCCACAAAACAAACCAAAGAACAACATAAACAAAACAAAACAAAACAAAAACTTTCTAAGGGTTTCCATTCTTTCTTTCTTTCCTTTCCTTTCTTTCCTTTCAGTTATTCTTTCATTCATTCGATTATATGCAGGGGAGCGAGTAATTCATGTGGAAAAACTTAAAGGAAAATCAAGCCACAACAACAAGAAGAATCGTAACCATAACAAGGTAAAGTAAGATTTTGTTTACAAAGGTGAAGACATTTAGGTGCGATAAGATAAGATGAGATGAGATGAAAAGAATGAGATAAATAAAACCAAAGAAAGATAACCATACCGCACACTCGCACACAAAATGACTATTAATTTTATAAGGTATACAATTCAACAGAGCGTATACTTAATGTAGTATTGTTGTTGTTGTATTAAGGCGTCTTATAGTCGTCGGACACATCTTTAGAATCTAAAGGTAAGTGAACATAAATTGATGTCTCGACACCATTAACTGAATGCAGGTATTGGTTTTATTTTGATGTGACTTTAATCTTTTTATGTCATTTAGAAAAACGTTTTATTCTTATTACACATACGCAATGCTGGCGCCTTATCGCTTTTTAATGCATTCGATATACAATAGTAGAACTATTTATGTACGTAGGATCCAATTTAGAATAAACATTTAATAAACAGTTTTTCTCCTTTCACGACTAATGCCATAATGAAGATTTTGAATTTGAAAAACATAAATATAAAATTGTGGAAAACTACGCGCCACGCATTGATTCTTTTTTTTTTTTTTTTTTTTGGTGGTTGTTTCTTTCAATTAAACAGACAAAGTGCGAATAATTTGTTTCGAATGTTTTCTAAATATAAAACAGATTCACAAATAAATTAGAAAAAAAAAGAAGTGGTAAATCAGCGAAAGCAAAAAAAAAAAAAAAAAATCAATGATCAATAAATAAACATACAAAAATAAAGAGAGCAGAAATAAAATCTAAAGAAATTTGTTTCCGTAGAGTATTAAATAAAATAAAAAAAAGAATAACAAATTTAATGAAGAATAAAAGTTAAAAATAATAATTTTGCATTTAAATAATTAAATTAATTGAGAATAAAATAAATTTAGATTCAATTAAAATACTAAAAAGAAACCAATGCCTAAAACAAAACTATACTTTCCATTAATCATCCACTGAAGAGTGTTCCTGTGCGAATCGGATAAGCAATTGTCAAGAAATTGGATCGTACATTCGGTCAATACGATCATAAATCAATACAAATTGTATTGACGTGTGCAAGCCGCACCGAATTCACAAGAACACTCTTCAGTTTATGCTTGAGTTTCCTTGAAAATTTCATCAAAATCGGTCCAGCAGTTTCGGAATTCATAAGGGTCATACTATTACTCAATATACTTATGTATATAAATGGAAAGAGTATTTACGTATGTCCCGCCTTTCCTCCGTAACCAGCTACTGCAAGCATGAGTGGGTGGCAGTGGGAGATAACCCTTGGTATGCATTTGTAAGTAAGGGAGTTTGGTTACGGTGGGTGGAAATGGATGGACGTAAGTAGTAACACACTGTACGGCTCATATAAACTCGAGATTGCGCTGAATGGCGTTAAGTGTGTTTGTGAGTGACAATGTTAAGAACTTTTCTAGAATATTCCAAAAGAATCTCAAGAATTCCAAACGTTTCAATATGAGTCAGAAAATTCCCATATCCGTCAAGCGATTTCTTTTAACTGCAAGTATTTTATTGGAATATCCTGCTCTATCTAGATTATATACGTACGCTCTGTCTATATACTCGTACCATTTGTTTCGGTTGATTCCTATTTTTAACATAGACCTCGACAAATGCATTCCTATTACAAATCTCTTCCAAACAAAAAGTACTCAAGTAATCAAGGAATCTGTTGCCTGCCTTAAGCAAAATCGATAGTCATTCAAAGCAACAGAAAATACAATACTTTGATTGAAATATAATTAACCGTTTTTAAAAAGAAAAGCGGATACATAAGTGTATACATGTATACAAATTTGTATCTGCAAACAACAATAAATTTTTCAATTTTATTATTTCAATTTCCTTTAATTTCTTCAACCTGAGATAAAAGAATACGTGTATTTATTGTCTGTTGTTTTATTATTGTTATTTTTGAAAATGTTTATTTTTGTTTTTTGAATTTTGTATTTTTTTATTTGCCAAATCAGAAATAAATTGAAATGCAAAACAACAAACTGCATCTGGCAATTCAAATCAAAATTAAATTTAATAATAATTGGAAAATTCCAAAAAATTTCTATATTCACCATTGTTGCTGTCAAAATTCAATTCGCACAACTAATCAAAATTGCAATACAAAAACCCAAAGTGTTGATATTATTAAACATGCGCCTAAATTTTATGTTTGCATAAAAAAAAATCTTGGAAAATTTTTGAATTCACAACTAACAACAGGCAAAAATGGTCTGTGTTCACTCGCATTTTTGCTATTTTTATTGATTAACAAACCAAACAAATATTGCAATATGGTCAAAAGAGCAGAGTGTAAGATACTTTTCTATGATTTTTATTGAATGATATTTGTAAAGGAGATTTGTCTTATTGTAGCAACAAGTAAAAACTATTCAATGCAACAAGAGTTCTATTCTTTTTATTTCAGTACACATTCTATCATATCAATGATTGGTTTTATTTTGATATTGTATTATACTGAAACATGTCTTTGCAACAAATTCTTCAAGTTGCAAAAATTACAAAAATTCAATCAACTTAAGTGTCTCATTATAGTATGGTATTGTACACAAACTGACTTGACTTGAAATGAGTTGAGTTGAGTTAAGTTGTGTTTTGTCATAAATTGTAAGAAAACAAATTTTACCTTCAAAGTATATCAACTTAGTTTATGACATGAGCACGAAAACATATGTATATACTATGTTAAGGCAGCATGACATGCCAAGGTATCTATAGCTATACTTGCAACATGTTGATGCATACCAAAGAAAATTGTCTATGAAAAAAGGAGATACCAAGGTAAATGTTCACTCATATGTTTTGAATGGGACTACTATTCTTGTCAACCATGCATATATATTTCTATATATGTACGTAGTACATATCCTTCTTGAGGTATGATGAACAATTTTCTTGGAAATTTTCATTGCAACACAAACTATTTTTGGCATTGCATGTATGCATTTGACAGCATATTTTATTTATAATCTTCTTTTATTTGAACTGTCTTGAATACAACAATTAAAGACGCAAAGAAAGAAATGCAACAGACAAAACAAAAAATCATCAGCCAGCCACAAAAAGAAAGCACAGAAGGAAAGTAAAACAACAACTTTAACCATAAAGGCAGACCAACGTCATCACCATCACCATCAACATCATCGTCATAAGTATCATCATTAACATATACAAAATTATTATCATCGACACCAATTGGGGTCGATGCATTTAGCACTTGCTCAAGGCACTAACAAAATAAGTATCCCACGGGCTATAATAGATATAAGATACACCACAGCACATTGCTTTAATAGCACACACCACCACCATTACCAAGTTGAGTTGAATCGAGTTGAGTTGATTGTAGTTGGTTTATTTATTGTTGTTGATGTTCTTGTGCTCGTTTCGCGCAATTGCCGCTTAAATCAGTTAATAAATGACACTTAAGAAACAATTATGAACAAGTAACAAAAAGTAAAGTAGACCAAGTTAATGTAGCAGCCAGGAATGGCATACTTACTGATGTACAAATAAATACGCAGACAGACATATTTAAATAGACAGAAAGACAGATGCATAAAGGAAGGCATATTCTATGGTATATAAGTATAATGTACTATGTGCTTTGTATAGTAACAAGTTCAGCAACCTTTGAACGCTGCTTCTCTAGTTGAGCGAGCGCTTAAGCTAATTATAACTAAATAACTAACAATTATACACACTGTATGCCATACTGCCCCAATTAGACTGGCAAAGTAAGGTCTGCCACAGACATAAATCAATTGGTAATTAACAGCATAAATATTAGTATTTATGGACGTGATGTCAGCATTATTCTTTGTACAATTGTGTTACGCCATTATCCTTGACCATAGTTTTTCGCACTCTCACAAAAATATTTGAACTTGTTTTTGAACTTTTTTGTGTGCAAAAAATCAACAAACAAGCAAACAATAAAATATGCCAACAAAATATTTCTTTGTTTGTTGCTGTTGATGATGATGAAGATGATGACCTTCAACTATACAAAAATCTAAGCATCTTAAGTTGTAGAAGTCAATAGCCGATCATTCACATATATCTCAGATATCACTGGCAGCAAATGATGCCATGACTTTTGTATTTGTTAAATTATCTGCAAAAAAATCTCACATTTTTGGCCATTTTAATTTTTTTTTTTTTAAATATGCAAAGCCTTTCGTTTGAATTTATATTCCTGTTTTTTTAAAAGGTCAATTGAATATGCTTCTCTACTTTACTAATTAAATTTATTACCTGCGGAGAATAAACATAAAGAAAAAGAGCATAAAAAATGAAATTTGAATCCAATTTAAAGTTTTAATAAATGAGAAAAAAAAATATTCGTTATTGATAAAAAATTGTATGCCATTCGTTAATATAAAATTGCAAACGTAATAAAAGCAAAGGAAACATTTTTAATCATTTTATTATGCGTAACTTCAGGATAATCATCATTCTGTGAAAAGTTAATGGTAAGAATTCATAATTATATATATTTTTGAAATGAAAAATATCATTAATTGACATGAAAATGATAAATATCCAAATGGATATGAAAAATATTCAGAAAGGATGAATGGAAGGATTAAATTAATGGTAGTCCTCAAAGTGCAAACAAACTTTGAGAGGACATAAGAGTATACGAGTATCTATAGAGAACAAAATCTAAATAATTTTCTCATTAAAAAACCAATTTGGTTTGGTGACCTCCATCCCCCACAAAACTCATCTACATAATTTTTTACCCTATAACCACCTAAAGCTATGAAGTTTTATATTAAAGTTGTATCAACACATCTTTCCGTATATATTCATATTTATTTTTTCAACGAACAAGTAACTAAAAGATATATAAATGCCCAAAAAAAAAAAAACAAACCATCAAAAAGAAAAAAGGGGGAAATGGGTTACATTCAACTCTACCGCCCATCGTCATGACTTGATGACACTTTGTTTTGCATACAAAATGAGCATTTAACTAAATGGTTGGTTAAAAGGTAGCCAAATCCAATGGATGATGGGTTTACTAAGTAACTTACAATTATAAAAATAAAAACAAAAATGCTTAAAATATGCAAATAAACGTAAAGCGTTTAACAAAGACAAAAATGGAAGAATGGAAAACACAAAATGAAAAAAATAAAAAAAAATAAATGCAGGTCAAGAGGCAACCACAGTGGAGACGATAACAACGTTGCCAACAATGAAAATAACAGTCGAAATTATCGACAAAGGATTCGTAGTCAATACATGGCAAGTGTATGATAGCAAGGAAATGCAATACGCGCGCATTTGGTTAACCTTAAACGTTTGTTTCTTCACTCGACTTGACTCGACTTGATAGTGTTTAATAGTTCCCCTTCCTGTTTGTTTTGATTGTTTACGTATTTGAAAATCGAAGGCCTGAACAAAAGTATGAACTTGTTAGCCACAAAAGCGTAAATTAACACACATTTCTGTTTAAGACAGCATTTGGGTGCAATAGCGAATAAACACGAAACAAGGCTAACAAGGCCTCAATTGTTCTTGAAGTAATTTTTCACTCTTCTCAGAATTTCCATTTAATGACTTTTGATTATTGTTAATTGCTTGCAACAATAATCTGAATTTGAAAATCGATTGTTTACGAATAAACACCAATTTTATAAGGAAATGGATATTGCAATGGAAAAGATTGATATACACAATATACATCATATTATTGTATGTACTATAGAAAACCCTGACATACTCACACAGACTGAACAAGAGACATGAAGATACACAATAACAAAAGGGGCATATATCAAAATAATTACAATTTACGACTATAATAAATTCATGGAATTCTCTCACACATCACACATATTTATCCTATATATGTACTGTATTGGACTATAATATAATTTTTATATAATTATATGCAAAGAATTGGCATTGCCTAGGCACAGATAGTATAAAAATACAAACATAAACGTATGACACGTGTTTATATACGGCGCCGCTTTAGTGAAGTCCTTCTTTGTAGCGGCATAATTTTTTGCAATGCTATATGTTATGTATCTGTCTAGATACATTCACATTTACATTTATGTTATGTATATTAATTATTTGTATACCATTCCTAAAAAAACTTGTTGTCATAATGCGTCATTGTTACGAACTGTGTGATTATGAGAAGACTAATAATTTTTATTTTTTTGTTTGTTTAAAACTTTAATTTATTATCGATTAAGTTCATAAATTGTTATATGTACTAATTTTCTTGTATCTTTTGTGTTGCCTACTTCTGAAGCGAGAACAAAGAATGTTAGTGACATAAAATAAAAGATACAAAATGGAACAAAATCTAAAGAAACTGAACTGAACTGATCTGAGCTGAAGCATTTATTATAATTTGTCTGTTTTTTCTTCTACTGTAGATTCATTGTCTGCTTGACTGACTCACTGACTGACTGATTGTCCTTTATGTTCATACTCTTACTTATAATATCATATACAGATACACTCATACTTATGGTAGTACTGGCAGGGATTCATTAGCTTTTATATACAATATTATTGTTATTGTTTTGTTTTTTTTTTTATTGTTGCTTTAATTAACGCTGTCATATGCATGCGTAATCAAATAAGAGAAAAATGGTTATAGAAACTTACTATACGAATCAATACCAAAATAAAGAGATAAATAAATGGTATTAATCAATGTACAATGTGTGATATACTATTCTTAAAAAACACAAAAAAGGAATAAGGAACTTCCGGACAATATTCATATTATTATATAAATATTGTAAGTCTCATTTTTCACTCTGTGACCAATTCTAAGCATCAATTCAATAAAGACACAATCTCTATGGAAATATCCTCCTTATGTCACAATTAAACTTTCTTAATTTGTTGCTGATATGACAACAGACTTATCATGACATAAAGTGGCATCACAACATCACAAATACTGTTCAAACATCTGTACTACTTACAATAACATAACAATGATAAAATCTTGCAAATTCAAAATCAAATTCTTATTACTTTTTGAACACTCCTCGTATGTATAGTAAGTTTTTCTTTCAAAAAAAATATTCCCAAACTTCATTTCGATTATTTATTTACCAATGAAATTGTATGCCTACAGCTATTGTATATATTGTATATTTATTAATTAATTTGAATATGAATTGTGTAATTCAGATACTATAATAGTATAATACAATTGACGTACTTTTTGACGTAATAAACACATAACAAATGAGTTTTATTGCTTGCTGGGGGGTAACAATTTTTTTGGATTGAATGAATAAAATGCAATACATACAATATTTTATTAGTTTAATGTATTTTTTTATCTTATCATTTATCAAAATTGAATACACAAAAATGTTAAATTTTATTCATTTTATTAAAAAACATCAATCCTACCTCCTTATAACGTTTCGATAAACTTCTGCAAATTCTTTTATAGAATGGCGCCATTTTATTATATTTTTTTTTTGTATTTCTTCTTCTGACACTTCTTTTTTCAATAGTTTATAACTTTTCTTCTTTTCTTCTTTGTAAGTACTTTTATAGTTTTCTCTTTTGAATTTGTTTAACAAAAAAAACACCTTGATTAGTTCACATTTCCAAAGAAATTTGAAATTTTAAATAAACTGTAACGAACTGTTGAATGCAAATACTTTGGATTTGTAAAATTACATAAAATTTCAATAGAAATTAAAAAACATCCAAAATATCCAAGTTAAAATTGTTTATTATTAATATATTTTATTATCTGATTTACTTAGCGGATTTCATGAAATTATTTCCGTATTTTCTTCACTGAATCGCGTTGTTTCACCGTGGATCGTTAACGACTGAATGAATCGAAGATCATGGTGGACATTGCTTTATAGAACACAATATTTGTTTCAACACATAATTTATCTATCAGATACAACAATCAAAAAGAGAGAGAGATAGAGAGAGGGACAGTTCAATGGAATAAAAGCTGAGTGAGCTTTTAACAAGAAAACAAATGCGTGCGAAATTATACAAGTAAAAGAACGCAGGAGGCTATTTTGAATTGTATGAAGAGGGAGAATATTTAAAAGAATTGTGGATACAAAGCAATTACTCTCTCGGAGAGTAACAAAAGAAAATAAAGGGAGAAAGTGAGTGTGTGTGTGTGTGTGTGAGTGATGATGATGTGTGCATGCTTTTGTGGAGATCTATGACAGCGGTTCTTAAAATATTGTCCGTAAAAAATAAAAAGACAGAACATTTACGCCGTTTCGCCGAAGATAACAGAACTTTCAGCACTTTGATGAATTTTATTCCATTATTCTATGGAAAAACTATTCAATAACAGTCTGGATTTTTTAGTGAGAATTCTGATTTGTCAGGAATGTCTGTAGCTCAAAAACTGAAAGCATGTATATGAACGGACGGACAGATACAGGTAAATACATTTTCCTTGTCAGCGTTGATACTTTCCATATTTAATTTACTGGGTATCCTAAGCACAGTTCTATGCATTACAAACATCAATCTAAGTCATTCACACTAGTGTCTTGAAGATAAATCTGTCTAAAGTTCTGTTCTTTAAGGCAATGATGCTCGTAGATCACTATTGGTTGGGATATATTCAAAAAAGGTGGGACATTAAGTTTACGAACCGCTGTTCTATGATATTACATATTGTACATACTTGTTGAACGACAATTGTTGCACGCGGTTGCGTACAAACTGTAGCTTCCATCATGGGATTTGCAGTTACATTTATCGAACCAGAACCAGAACCATTGCGTTGATGTTGTTGTTCATCTTGTTGTATCTCATGTTTATTTTGATGCTTGCTTTTAAATGATCGTTTGCGTGGATGCATTTGTGCTTCCACAAAGAAATCCACACGGAAATCGGGCAATGGCGACGTAGCGCTGTTCCTTTGCGAATCGGTGGGACTCACCGAATTGGTTAGCATTTTGTTGGTATTGCCCGATGGACTTGCAATCTGTAAATGCAAATTTGATGTAGAGCCATGTTTTGGCGGTATCTGTTCAAATTTCGAAGCAATGTCATCAAATTTATTTATTTCAGCATAGGAATGATCGCTTGGCGATGAAGATGATTTGCGTTGCGATGAGGACGAAGACGATGGATAGAATGCATCTGATGCTGGGACATATTGTTGATTTTCACGTATGGTTGTGTGTATCACTGAATCTGGTCGTATGCGCTTGGAATTCTTACGCGAGAGAGGTCGACCGCCGCTGGAATCATATAGATTGCTATTATGCATTTGCTGTTGTTCCTGCTGTGATAGCAGTGAATACTGTTGGAAAATGTCACTGGATTTTGGGGAGCCTTGATGCGAGGAAAGCTTGCGTTCATATACCGAGCAATGCTCAGCCTCATCGGAATCACTGCTGACAGTTGCTGCTGAACTGGAATCTTCTTGTACTGCAAAGCATTCACGTTGGATACGTTCATGGTCAATTGCCTCACGATCGAATGGGAACATTGTACCGTTTTTGTGCTCACGTTCTCGGTCACGATCACGTTGACGTTCGCGTTCACTTCCACCGCTTGAGGAACTGGACGAATATTTACGTTGTTGCTGCGAGGCAGGTGAGAGTTGGCGGCCAGAAGAGTATGATTTTGATGTTGATATTCCTGTTGTTGTTTGCATCGATAATGGTGTGTTGCTGCCGAAGAAATTGCTATCCTTCATGGTAGGTGGTGCGGAATTGACTTTGGAAGTGGACGAAGGGGCATAGGAGGCACCAGAGGGGGAACGTTTGCGTTCACGTTTGGGACTTGTGCGTTGTGAGTTAGAGCTTGTATTGACTGCACAACCAATTGTATATCGATTACGAGAATTCGCATTAGCACTGGAATCACGAGAACGTGTGAACTTTTTCGAGTTGCCCGCATATCGTTCGTCTTCCTCAGCATCACTGGTAACTGGCTCATCCTCATCTCCTTGCTCAGAATAGTAGCTAGACTTGCGACTTGGTGACACATAAGAACGATACTTGCTTCGACTGCCGGCTCGTGTCGTGGCCTCTATATCTCCAGCAGCATTGGAAATGTCACGTTTGCAATATTGTTGCTGTTGTTGTTGGTGTTGTTGATGTTGTAAACTTGCGGCGCCTTGAGTGTCCTTGAACGAAAAGTGACTGCGTGTCTTCTCGCTGGTACGTGCGGATTTTGGCGATTTTGGTGGATCAAAAGTAAAGTGTTGCTTAGTGCTGCTTGTTGGTGGTGGCGCCGTCTTGGGCAGACGTTCCTTCTCCGCAACTATGGTCGAAGATTTCGATGAGTTATTGTTGCTACTATTGATGTTTTTAGAGTTGGTGTTGTTGCTATTGCTAGGATGATTTTGACGTCGATGATGAGAGGACAATAGCGGCGTAGTAGATAACGATTCACCAGTAAGTATGGATAAGCATGATTCTTGACTCTAGAAAGCATATGAGGTAAAAGGGAGAAAACAAAATAACATAATATAATATACAATTATATACCACTAGAGAATAAAGGCAAACTTAATGCATTGTAATACTCATATAAAATTGTAATGGATCGATGTTTAAATATAGATACACAATGTATCTATATACATATGTACTTATGTATACCTATATAAATGGACAGAAATAATTTCTGGTTTCATGGTCATTCACTTTTCCAAATGGTTTCGGCATCGGCATCCTTTTGATTGCCAGTCGATTGAAGTGCTGCTTAACGAAGCGCCACAAATGGACGTTATATTATTCAATTAAACTTTAAGAAGCGAAACATACTAGATAAACAGAAGCCTCGACCAGCATCAATGACTAAAACCCAGTCAGCCATATCCCATTCAAATGTAGAGAAAAGTAAACAACCCCGATAAGCTTCATGCCTACTACTACTACTACCACGACTCACCTCAGTGCTATCCTGCACATTCATATCGGGCCTTGGATAGCGCGAACAGCTCGTTAATTCCAGCTCAGTGCCAGCAGCATCATGCTCCGAGTCCATTTGTATGGCAGTGAGCAATGGCTCCTCCAATGAACTAAAGAGCGGCTCACTCGGGCACGAATTATCGCCTGGACGGTCATGTAAGATAGATATAAAAAAATAAATAAAAGAAATTGATTAGTTAAGACAGCAGGACATCATCGTCTTCATCATCATTATAAATACAATACCATATACTTGTATTATAATATAAATTGATTTAATGAATGCCATTTATGTGGGTGGCATTAATTGTTGTTATGCTAATGGATGACTATCACTTGATTATCGATACATGCGACCAACAGTCGATACTTAAACTTACCCAGATCCAGTGAATCACAAGTCTCCGAAGTATCCGTATGCGTGACATTTGTGATTAAGGTCGATGCTGAATCGGTGGAGGTGTTTATATTGGCATCAGTAAGTGATGCTGATGATGTGCCCATAATGACCACCTGCATGAAAGGACGACACATAACATACTATTGTAAAATGATATTTTTAAATTGTTTTCCAATTTCCTTGCTTACCTTGGGCACACCTCCCATAGCACTGTGTGTTGCTTGAAAAGCCCCACTGTTGCCCATTGAGGTGTGATAGGCATGTGCTGTATTCACTGCATTCATGGGTATACTATTCAAGGGCGTTGTCACAGATGCATTGATCTTATTCTTGGCACTCCGACCGCTCTTAAAGTATAGACGGCGTAGGGCTGTTGCTGTTGAGGAAGAAGAGATATTGAAACCATCGTTATCGGAGCCGCTCGAGTTGCCGCTACCACCAGACAGAGAGCCATTCACTTGTGCAAACTGGCGTGCAGTCAGGGGAGGCGATACAATGGCAGTCACATTGGACGAAATCGTAGTGCGATTTGGTGACGACGGCATAGAAGACTTATTAATTGTGCTAGGTTTAGTTTGTGCTTTGGACATAGAAGAACTAGACGAAGAGGAATTTGCAGCAGTTGCTGTTGCTGGAGCTGTGGCACCCGAACGATTGTTACCCAAGGCTAATGCCATCATAGCTGCTGACCGAGTGCTGGTAAAGCAATTTGGCGTAGGCGACTTTGTGGTTGCCACAACTGATGCGCCTTGTGTGGCATGCGTCAAAGAGACAGTCATGGCTGTAAAAACACAAAATGTCACTCAATAAATAGGATGTAATGTTGATAGAAGGTCAATTAAGGTTTTGAAGCAAATGTGGTTATACTAATTCCATAACACTTAAGCTCAATAGGAGCACAAATTCAAATATGTACGTATGCAATCAAGTTGGTAAAGGGCAATTGCCATTGTGGTTGGTTTGACATTTTATCACGACTACGAAAACTTAAAGAGATTGTAACTTAATCACTAGAATCCCTCACGTGTTGACTTTTGGTTTACATTAATTTTTAACAGAAACGAATAAAAAATTTCACATTAAATCAGATAAACGGATAAAGAGAACAGATTCTATTTCCTTGCAAATACATATGTAGGTGTTTAAATAATAACAAACAAGTGAATGAGTAGTATCTGGTGCTTTCCCTGTCATAGCACGGAAGTGTGCTACACAACACATTCCCTCCGCTCTCACCATGAATATTATTACCATCAATGAACAACAAATAACTTAACCAAATTCAAATGAATAAACAAAAACAGCTTCATTGAAATAACAATAACAAAAGGTATTCGCACAAGACCATATTAGAATTCCATAAATAATTGAACTTCGCACTTCATCCCATCAAATACAGTTCCTTCTCATCTCTTCCCATCATATTATGCCTCAAATTGCAAACACTTCAAATCACTTGCAATAACACAGTAATATTCTAATAAATATTCTAATCTGAATAAATAAGAATTCGTAAATAAAAATAGCTTAATACAAACATGTAGTACAGTAATCGATTTAAATAGTACAATGAATTTCTTGTTAACTAACAATAGTACAACTCCCGATTCAATAACACAAAACAAAACATTCGATCAAATATTAGTACCATATATCGGAGGCAGTTTGAGAACCATCATCAAGAAATCAAGGCAAATTGCATAGTAAAATATTCAAAGTTAAACAATAATTGTATGCAAAATAGAATTTGATGCTTCGGAAAAGTAAATTACTGATTTATTTAAATGAGATTTGCAACTGTGGAATAAATTTAGCAAAGAACATAGATATGTTTGCATTTTAATTATGGTTTAGCTTAAAATATAATTTACATTGTAATTACATTTGAAAACAAAATATCAAACTTCTAGGAACAATTAAAATTCATGCTAAACTTTAATTTCAAATTTTTCATTATTCAAAGAATTTTTATGTACAAATACCATAATTCTTTTCTAATTGGATGTGGTTTTTTAATATTGATTAATTCCAAGAATTTTGTTACCATAATTTATGTTAAGGTCACAGATAACAAGGTTCAAATGGAGAAATGAAATTGATGTTTATTTTTTAGTTAATAAAAAAGGTTTGTAAAAAATGAAAAATCTCATTCTTTTTTTTTAAATTTTGCCCTCAAAAGAATTAAGAAAATATTATATATAATATTAACTAATCCACATTAACGTTGGACTGTCACATGCAATGAATCTTGTTAACGCCTTTCAAAAACATAAATTATAATACTTACATAAAATAAATCTCACTCACTATCACAAAAAGTATGTCACAAGTCAGAAAACTTGAAGAGATGTTTTCTTCATAACAGCAAGTAGGACTACATATTTATGTAAATATATACATATGTTTACATAGCCAAAGTAACTTGGAATTGTGCCGATTCAAACTAAACTAAACCATAATTTTGATGATTCTTCTATGCCACGTGGAGTGGCATAATGCTCAAGGGAAACGTAACTCAACTCAACTAAACTGAAGTTTACTCAACTTGTGTTGTGTCTGGCCTCGATTGCATTTGACATTTTCAGTTTATCGATGATTCAACAATAGCAATAAATAAATGTATCAACTAAATGTATGTAAGAGGTAATCATATGCAGATATCTGTTTAGCAGAAGCTATGCGAACATGAGTTACATACCAAACATATGTAACATACCTTTGCCACGTTGCTTTGGTGATGGTGTTTTAGGTCCTGCTGATTCTGCACCTCCTCCTCCACCTATTCCTGCTGTTGTGGAGCCTGTTGTTATTGGCAATGTTTCACGAAAGATTGGTGAACCAGGAACATATTGTTCAACCTGCAAATAATATTATATCATGGTAAATAAGATAATAAATAAGTATAATTTTATTAAATAAAATAAAATTATTTATACAAAATTCAATACACATACTTATATTTTTAAAAAAATTCCAATTAAATAAAAGCAAATAATTGTACAATCATATTTAACCGCTGTTAATCAATCACGGTAAATATTTGTGGCATGTTGCATGCAATAATTTGCCAAGTGTTTTCAGTTTGCTTTTCAATTGCATTTAATTCAATTCAATTCAATTTGTTAGTAATAACCACATATCAATTGTAATATAATAATAAAAATATTTTGTATTATGCTCATATTTTTTTGTTAAAATCCAAATATTTTGACATTGTGATGATCGAACTGTAAAAATAAATCTATTTATTGTCACCTTGTGCGAGTGTGTGCACGTTTCAATGAGAAAAAGAGATTTAATTTTGTCATTTTATGTAGAAAAGCTAATTTTTCGATTGTAAAAGTAAAAATACAAATTTAAATTATCATTGAATAATCATTATTATCCTCATCAAATACTCAATTTAGATAGCGACAAAGCATGAAAGTCACTTTCATGGTACTCTGCACTCCAATAAATGGATAAAATGGTATAGCATATTATGTTTGTGCAAATATTAGTAACAAGATGATTTTAATAATAAATAATTTTTAGATCAATGGTCACGTTTACCACAGTTCAGTTTATAAGATTTCTCTTGTATATACATAGATAAATGACGACCATATACAAAGCTTCATTTTATAATTTCACAAACTGTGGGACTAACTAAAGAAACGATGATAAAAAAGAAGTTTTGAACAAGACACAGGCGATTTCACTTGTCTGCTACTCATCCTAATTTAGGTATGGAGACTATATTGATTCCGTACCATATTAACTATGCTAACGATACTTATAAAGATGTCCTATAAATTTAAATCTCACGAAACCATCTATTATTATCAATAGAGTAAAACAAAAAATATAATATGATTTCGTGGTGTATTACTTTATAATTTTTGTTTTTTCTCTTTTTTTTCTATTGGTAGCATATACAAACGCACCTAATAATCGGATCTACTTCATTAAAATTTATTTTACTATCAATGAACAATCATGAATTTTCACGTGAATTCACGAATGTGAAGATAGTATACACGATTTGTTGGAAATTGTTTGGCTCATTGTTTCGTGCGTTTGTACATGTTTCAGTCTTAAATAAACACCAACAAAAGATTGGCACGTAGTCCTCAAATTGATTCCAAGAACCATTAAATTTTTTTTTTTTTCTGTGTTAATTCCCCTTCTTTATTTTTGTTGTTATTCTATTGATTTTGATTTTCTTTCTTTATTTTGTTGTGTTTATTTTGAATTTTTTTTTATATTTTTATTGTTGATTCGCGTTAATATTCACACAGCTGTCGGCATCATTCCAAAAACACGCAAACAAATTTATTAATTCACTAAATTTATATTAAATATGAATCTTAAAGACTTCTTTAAAATATCATTTCTTCGAAAAACAATTAAAGGAAGTTTCTTCAGAATAATTTTAATAAAATATTAAATTTAATTCAAACTGAAAACAAATTTATTGCGATTTTCTTTAAGAAAAATTCTCTATTTACTTTCATTAAGAAAAATATCTTAATCGGCTTAAGGATGCTTCTTCTTTGGTGTCTTATTTTATTTGAAATTATTTTTCTACTTATTATAAGTACCAGCATTTCTGTAGTATTTTAGTCTTGGTTTTCCAAACACTCAACCCACTGTACACTGACGTCACAGAGACATTTAGATAGACAAAATGTTTTCCCACTAAATGCATGACAACGAAAGACATAAGCCGAATAAAAAGTGTATGCGTTCACTTTTGATTTCTTTTCTCTGAATCTTTTAAGAAAAACTGCCAACTATTATAAGAAATCAGAATTTTATTTATAAAACCAATTTATAGTGAAATTACTGATTAATAAGATTCATTGTAGTCAAAGATGATATTGCATTCAATAAATATTACTAGAATTTCTTTTAGAAAGAGGTTTTTATTTTAATTATTAGAAATTCTAATTTTAAATTTTTCTCAAAAATATGAAGAATATACAATATGTTGTATGTTTGTATTTATACTTGGAAGTAGATTGTAGGTTATTTTGGTTAAGGGAGGTTAGTTGCTCTGATGCTGTTCAATGTTGAGTACAAAGAAAAAACATACGTATAAATTTATATGTAAAAATTTATTTATGTAAAAATAAATGTGAATAGTACAAGATACTACCTAGGGCCATTTCTTTCATTTTTTTATTGCTTCTTTTTTTTTTTTTTGTAGATATGTGTATATAAATTTTTTGTTGTTGTTTATGTTATTTTATTTTTAGTGTTGCATGTGTGCGTTTCGAGTCATTAATACATTTTCGCTTTGACCAAGCGTAACAAAGTGAACCAAATCGTCTATTGACGTCATTGTTATTACACAAAAAACGATGATGATGATGATGATGATGATAATGTTGATGATGAAGAATGAAACGCAACCAACAAGAACAACAACAAGAAGAAAAACTACTAATAGAAACAACTACAATACAAAGAATCAAGTCGAGGACGCTGCCCATATATACAAAGTTGGCACATAGACATAAAGTCTGCTGCCAAAATTCTCACTTTAATTAAATTAATTTATGTGAAATTATATTTATTTTTATAATTTTAATGTTTTTTTGCTTTTTTTATTCCCCTACAATCGATTTGAGTAAATCATTGAAATTTTGTTAGAGTCAATCAATTCTCAATTAAATTGTTATATTCCCAATAATGACAATAATAATATCAATCAATCTTCAAATCGCATAAGGCTTTAAAGAGGCTAAAATAATAAATTATGAAAAACTATAGTTTCATTTAGATAAATTACAAATGAGGAAATGATCAGAGAGAACAGCCATCATGAGAGGGAATATGCATAAAATACTACAGCATCATAATTCTGAAGCTGTACAATTTCCAACATGGGGCAAAGACCTATGAACTCATTGCATAAATACATAAGTACTTCCAGAAAACTAGATATCGATATTGTGGAACTAATCTA
Source organism: Amiota communis (assembly GCA_037043315.1). NCBI lineage: Eukaryota > Metazoa > Arthropoda > Insecta > Diptera > Drosophilidae > Amiota > Amiota communis. The sequence continues at coordinate 1,266,702 of JBAMAV010001386.1, read as the reverse complement.
CAATAATCATATTAATGACACACATTACGAGAATAGTAATTTATTAGTAAAATATAAGATTGTCTACAGTTAAAAGAACAAAAAAATATAATCATTATGCCATATATTAATGACCTTTCATATCTTTCTTCTCTATTTTCCATTTTATTTAATAACAAATCATAGGTTAAGAATTTATCAAATTAAACAATTTCGTATTTAATCAAGATACGCAATTTAGTTTACGCTAAGGATTTAATAGCCATTCTACAGTGAATAAAAATTGAGAGTTCTGGTTCTGCTTTCAGAGTATGCTCTGGTGTGTTCTGAATAGCTTTTCTTTGTTTTGGTTATACTCACACGTGCAACTTTGCGGGGGCTTTTGGCAAAATTAAAACTGAAAATTTGTGAAGAATACATGATTAAGAATATTTTCTAACATATGCAAATAGTTCTTGCAGCTCCCTTTTTCATTCCTGATACTTAAATATTTTTAAAAAATTAACAATTTGCAATTTACTTAAATCTAAAACGTTGGCAACAATGAAAAATCTTGGTAACAATGACGGAAAATTGGCAACGCTATTTTAGAGTGACCAGCCTTAAAACTGGGTTAAAATTGGGTTCATTGAGAACACAACCAGAATTTTGTGTTCTGACTGCTACAACAACAACAAAATTCGTTCGTTTTCCCTGTTGTTGTTGTCGTCAGAACACAGAGTTCTGCTTGTGTTCTCAGAACCCAACTTATTACTCACTGTGGAATGGCTATAAGGTTGAGCTTTTCTTCACCAAAAAGGTATGATGAGGGTTTGAGTAAATTTGTGATCGGCTAAGGACTGTGTTATCGGTGCCTGGTGAGAGCAACGACTGAGGTTGCCACATACATTTACTACCCTGAGCACTATTAATTCGTATACCTACGATTTTCTGTCAAATGAAATTTTAAAACTATCTTAAACAGTGATTGGAATAAATAAACTAAATAATATTTATACTTGTTGGAATGGTTGTGGAATCTACTTTTATAAAAACATTTTACAAAATTTATTTCACATGTATTTTATTTTTTGTGAATTTTTTTTTTGTAAAAACTTAAAAACGTGAAACAAAAAATTACACTATTAATATATTAAATATAAAATCAATGACAACTTTAAGTAACAGAATATGTATTCTGTATACCAGCAAAATCAAATTTAAATGATATTATGGATTGTTGATTTAACATTTGTTTTAATCATCATATCAAGTGTAGGGTATTCTAACTTGATTAATGCTGATTTTCTATTAGTTTTTTTAATAATTTGTTATTATTTTTGTTTTCATTTTAAAAATAAGTTTCACATATAAGCAAAATAAACACAACACAACAAACATTATTTTCATAATCATCATCATCATCTTGATGATGATAATCATTAACAAAAACAATATGGACGGTAATATTTTGTTTGTGCTTGAAAGATGGCAACATGACCTCGTTTAATATAAATTTTATTGTGCCTTTCTTCGATTCTTTTGAATTTTATGAAAAAATAATTTCTCTAAATTTGTTTTTAATAACATGAAATTATAGCAAAATATTAAGTAAATTACAGTGATAAAGGAGAATAGAAAATATTGGGGGAAAATACAAATGATTTTCCTTATCAATTTGATACAGCTGGTTAAAATGTTTCTTATTATCACTCATACGCCTCCATTGCACATTCTCAATTCTCTCGACTTGTGAACAACTACCAATTCAACTTAAATGTCAATCAACTAAGTCTTTTTGACGCTGCCATTAAAACAACACATCGAGCAACTTTTGGTAACAATTTTCTTGTTTTCCTTTTTTGTCAGAAGTGAAACCGGATATTAAACTGATGTAAAAAGTTGATTGCTGTTACTGGTGCGTTGTGGCTGATATAGTAAGGCAGTAACTGCTGCTGTTCGGGTTTAACTTTTCATGTGCAACAACAAAAATGTGTACAATTCTTATATAGAAGTGCAGGAAAATCAAGAACTGTAGGCAACATTGTAGTATGAATAAAGATTGTGTCTTTGTTTTCTTTTAACCATTTTTTATTATACAATAGTACAAAAATTGAAGGAGAATGTAACACAACGTAAAAGGCAAATATGTAACAAATTATAACTTTGTATGCTTCATCAACAATGTATTTAAGATCAAGTAAAACAAGAAGAAAAAAAAAGGATTATTTAGATTGTTACGACTTAAAAAATGTACAATATATGTATATGTATATGCTTTAGTTGGACTTAACCTTTGCTTATTTGGTATACTAACCTGTCAATGCAATATTGCTATCACACATTTGAATCACACACTGAATGAGTATAAAGAAAGCACTAAAAGATGTTGCCACAAAAAGAAAAGAAAATAAATAACAAAACACTGAAATGAAGAGTATGGGGCATGTGAGTTCGTGTATTTAATAAAAGTCTAACAAAACTCATAAAGATTGAGGATAGTAAGTAATATGATGGCAGGGACAACTGTGCGTATGAGTTATTTTTTGTTAACAACCAACAACCAAAAAAAGAAAACAAAAGCTAAGCCTGTAATTTGCTACATTTATTACTGCTGAGCGTTTGGCAATTCTTGATGCTACTGGCCCTGCTTTTGGTTGTCCTTCTGTTGTAGTCTAATAAAACCCCATTGCTTTACCATACCGCACTAACCAAATAATCTCACAGAAAGACACCCCCAAATGCCAGCATCATTTATACCCTGGGGATACAAGTAGCTTAAATATTAAGGATGCTTGCTTTCGACGAAAAACCATGAATTTGTGGTCAAAAGAATGTCATAATATTTGAGTAAAATTTACCAACAAGCAAAACAAATTTATACTACAGAGAATGCGAAGCAAACGAGATATTTAACTGCCAACCGACCAGGCAAATACACTTATGTATTATATAAACAATATCATACTGTTAACAATATAAAAATTTCACATAAAACATAAGAAAGTGAAACACACAATTCAAATTGAATGGAATAGAATATCGCATTCAAAATATGTTCTGACTAGTTAATCAAATGATAAATTTCTCAATATTGACTACTTAGGCAAACAAGAACCCGTCGGCTTTTATTATTAAATACAAAATACTCAACTATAATTACCTGATTACCAATTTATTTTAGTAAATTAATTTGAAAAAAGATATTTTTAGCAGACAAAAACAAAATTGTTGCTTTCATTTATATATTTTTTAATGAATGTAGAATAAGTATTAAGCTATTTTCTTATTTTTAAGCCTTTAAGCTGACTTTCCATAAATTTGTTTCTCTTTTGCACATATTTGACTTGAGTAAAGGTCAAAGGAATAGAGTAAATTTAATACTTCTCATTTATAACTCAGTTTTTTTTTTAGAAATATTCTCACAACATTGAACCATTTTATATTATCAAAAATCCTATGAAGATGAACTTTTCTATTGACTTTCAAGATTTGAACTTTTTATCAGCGCTAAACAAAATCACAAAAATTTGGAAGAGAAAAGAAAATCATTAACATAATTTAATGAAAAATCAAGAAAGCATGCAAAAAGCTGCACATAGATAAACTAACAAGCTATAAACGAAACGATTTGATTTGGTTGGAAATTTGACTAGATGAATTGCTCCAAAAATTCCAAAATGTGAAGATAAAAAGAAAGCTAAACAAGGAATAAGGATATAAAAACAAGAATGAGAATTCCTCCCCACAAAAAAAGTCACTTGTTATGAGTTCAAATTTATTCACTTTATTCTCTCCGCTTTTTACTGTTTTACTACACCTTCTTCAAGCGATGAGATTTCTTCATTTTGATTTGCAGATTTTGCAAATTCAAATCAAAATTGTCAACACGCTATATATGGTATGTACACGACTGATTATGATTTGTTCTGTTCTGTTCTATTCTATTCTTTTATGTTCTGTATTCTTATGCGAATTTCCAATTTCTTTGAATAAAATTATAAAATTTAAACAGAATTCCTAACTGTGAAGAGAAATGCCATCATCCATGATGCCTGTTGAATGAAACTTAACAACGAAAATCACTTGATTTCATTTGCAATTCAAATAGGCAAAGATAAAATGATAGGGCGAACAACATTTGATTTCGAAATCGTAACAAATTGAGTTGATTCGCTCCTAGTAGTAGAAGTAAAAGTAGTAAGAGTATTATAGTGCAGAATACAATTGCATTAAGGCCAAAGTGGCCAATAATAAAGTTAACAATCTTAAGTGGCAGCAGTAAATCAACATCAAATACAAATTCTAGGCAATGGAAGACAACCACACAAAGTAAGAGAAAAGGAAAAGTGACAAAATGATGTAGTGTAGTCATACAAACTTTACTAAAGCACTTTAACTGCTAATTCAATTTAATCGAAAACTAAATAAAAAGTTGGACCTTTCTAGGTGAGACCAGCAACAACAAGATGAACTTGCAAAGTTTTGAAATAGTCAAGTGAGTGTGGGTTATGATATACTTTTTGCATTTTCCATATGATTTTAACAGAAAAATTCAACATACATACATATATAAGATATGTCATCACTGAGATGATGCCTTTGAAGAATATGACAATATGGAAAGCAAGTCATAAAACAGTGTGTCGTGGGAAGTTTGAATAAAACGGTGAGAACGGGAACGAAATTTAAACTCATATTATATATGAAACCACTTCAATTTATGGTAATCCACATTTTGTGTCTGTCATATGCTATTTGAAAGAGCATATACTACTTAGTAAGAGAATATAGTACAGATGGGTCCCCATGTGAGTCGCAAAAGACAAGCGTGTGTTTTGTGTGAGTTTTAGACATTTGCGTTCAAAAATTATGCAAAAGCACAAGTGTCACAGTTTGAACAAATATACAATATATTCTAGCTTAATATTACTAACCATAAATTAGTTGAGAGAGCGACAGAGTCGTCACACTTTCGTAGAAGATTAAAATGCATAAATTGAAACAACCCTGCGTATACGCGATTTTTCTAAATTGCGCATTTAAATAAAGAACAACAGTATAAGACTGAAATGAAAGAGAAGAGGGAATCAATGACCTTTATCTTGACAACAAGATATGTTCATTTTTTTCTGTTGTAAATAAAGTTTTTGATTATTTACCAACCAAAAAAAAAAAAAAGAATATATTCAAATAAATGACTTCACGATAAGATACAAAGTAAGTATACTTTTATTAAAACTTAAATTTTTCTTGTATAATATTCTAATATTTTTCAGATTTTTATTTTTATATTAATTTCTTAGCCATTCGTTTTTCTTTTCGTTGGAATATCCTTTGCTTCATCTTCAGATTCTTATCCACATCATGTTCTACTTTATTGTTGAACAACGTCAGCAAAGTAATTTCCTTTTTACGTGATCTAATATTCGACTTGCAATAAAAGTTGAAGAAATGGAGCAAAGTGCAACGGTTAAAATAAATTTATTTCATTTTGCTCTCATCAACTCAGGCCAACCAACCTATGTTGGTTTGAAAAGCATTTCACTTTTCATTGTAGCTGACATCCAATATGTTGATCAAGACAATTAACTTCAGGAGTAGAATTTTTATGATGCTTTTTCTATGCCATTTCGTGGTATTAAATACACATAATTGTTACAACGAAGTGGATGGTTAAAATAAATTGGATATTTTTGCTTAACAACCTCTTGTGGTTTTAATTAACCCTTAAAAGCTGTCATTCAACCTTTTACTTAGAATTTAGTGCAAAAAGGAATGTAACTATTGTTCTTTAAAATTTGACACATGATATTTGATAGCTCAATGTGTCAATATCTCATTGTATGCAACTAGTATCTTTCAATTACATAGTTTCACATTGACGTCAGTCGTCAGTTAATTAAGGAAATAATGGTCAATAAATGATTGGCAACTTGATACTGCATTGAAAGGTAATGTTTATTCTAATAAAAGAATTATAGGATGAAAAAAAAAAACAGAACATTGATTTCGGTTCACCTTTCACCTTAATTTTTGAATTAATTTCATTAATTAAATTGTGATTAGAAACACATATCACATTACTCTCTTTTAGAAATCGTAAAATTGAATATGTGAAATTAAATGTGATAAAAATTGTTTTCTTTAAAAATTTAAGCATTTCACTATATAAAAACAAATCAAGTGCAAAAATTTAATAAAACCATACCGTCACCAATGAATGAGAAAAGTTGTCATGGCAAGACAAAAAATGGGAAAAAGCACATAATGAATTTTCACATTTTTACAAAATAATCAAAGAAAATAAACATGAAAAAGCACGAAAATCATTGGCGGTTTTTTCGTTTAAAGAAATTAAAAAGTATTTAATATGTTGCAAACCACAACATGATTCTTACAATTTCATTGTCGCTCACTCTTTCATCAACTTTCCTTTATGTCATTCTCTTCTCATTTCATGTGTAAAAAAAATCAGTCAATGTCAAATTTATAACACAGTTACACTTGCTGTTTTATTATCGTGATTGCATCATGCCACAAGCAACTGCAAATACAAATACAAAGAAATACCCACACTCACACTTGCCACACATCAAACGCATACCATCAAACCACAAATTAATATAAACACCTGTGGGCACAAAAAATAAAATAAAATAAAAGTGAAGGTTAACATTTTCATATTTTCCCTTCTGTTTCTCTGTTTTCAGTGTTAAAGTTACACATTTTTCACTTCATGTTACGAATCCTTGTTTATTTTATTTTTTTGTCGTGCTTAAAGTAATTTGCGAGAATGTCACTTGGGTTTCTTGAATTCGACACAAAAAAAACACGTATTCAAAGAAAAATGAAACAACATGGAAAACCTTTTCCCCATTTTTGAATCACCCATCATAGTCAACATAGTCAGTGTATGGTAGTGTTAATTGTGATGAATGATAGATTTGAATTCGTAATATGCATATGAAGCTGAGACTGAGAGTAGAATATCAATTTAAGTTCAACTTTCATGATGGTTTTCTGAACTGCAAATGCTACTATTATACTTAGTTAGGTAGATCACTAAACTGTGATGCTATATAGATCCATGGTTAAGACTGTTTAATCGGCATATTGTGGGTATTAACTATTTTTCTATTTCCTAGTTAAACCATTCTGAGTTTCTAAAGAAGCGTACACAATTATTAATAAGTCACATACCCCATAAAAAAGTTAATTATATGTGCATGACTTTCCATGTTATTCCTGCCCAAAAGTTAAAGTTGTTTTAAATTTTTTTTTCCACCTAAGAACTTTGACACAAGTAAACGGAGTGGTAGGAAGATCAATATCGGCGATTGGTATAAACTTGCAGTAGCTGGATGAATGAGTAGTGGCGAAATAAAGAGCCAAATGAGTCTTACTATAACTGTACAAATTGTACGCAAAAATCCTAAGATTTCTCATCATCAGCATCTCCTTTTCAAGTGGTGTTTTCCATATGCGTCATCCTTGCTTTCTACTATATTAAGGATTCCATTTGTCTGCATATACACACACATATGTAGAATATGATAAATAGTCAAAACATTCTATAAAGTCTATCATTTAAGACATTTTTAATTCTAAAATAAATAACTTCAATATTCTTCATTTTACAACATTAAATTTGAGACAAAAAAAATTAAAAGAAAATGAAAAGTGAAAGACTCAATTTATTGTGAGATAACCATACATATTACATGGTAATGTATCTTGAATTAAACGCGGAAGTAATTTCTAAAGACAAATATTGACTTGAACTGAATTCAAACAACAGCAATGATGAGATGGAAAAAAAGTAAGCACAGACAGCACAGATAGCAGTAATACTGTGAACCAAGAATAAATGTTCCTGTTGATAGCAATTTGATGTTCACTTGACAGCCGAAAACTAAGAGAATGACAGCTTCATGGAACAGAGAATGGTCCATACTAGCTAGCACACAAGAGAATGGAATAATAATAATAATACATACAACATAAACAAATAAATAAGTTGTTGTGTTGGTCACAAAAGAAGGCAGGACTGTTTTCGTTTCTTATTTTTGGTTGGTTGGTCAGTTCTTTCGACGAAATTTTAAAAGGTGCGCAAATATCTCAACGCTCTACGATGCTCAACTTTAATTTCATTTTATTTTTTCTTAAAAGCAAACGAAATATTGCCTTAAATTAATTGAGGACAACGAGAATTGACAGAGTGGGCGTTGAAGTCATGCCGTGTCCAAATAAATAATACAAAAAAAATAAATGAAAATGTTAATAAAAAACACATAATAATTATAATCATAATAAAAGACAAGCGAAATTCAGCCAAAGGCGAATATGCTAGTGAAACATCCGAACCAACGAAATGGATACTTAATGAAATTACAGCCAGCGCATCCTCTTTGAACTTAACTTTACTTCTTTCTACTTTTACTTATTTATAGTAAGTCATCATTATGAAGATCTTTATGTTGATATTTTAACGAAATGCCGCAAGGTAATAGTCAGCACTCACTATTTACGGTACTGCGGTACTGTGGCACTGCAGGAGTTAACCACGAGCCATTACCAAGAATGAAGGACTGAATAACATGAAAGAAAGGAAGAAGAATTGAACGAATGAAATGAATAATTGGCTGACTGCATGGCATTTGAAATTACTTATTTTTTATTTAATTTTCATTTTGAATGAATGCTAAACACTGTCAGTTTGTCATTAAATAGCGGGATCACTGGCGACACCAACATCAAGTGACAGCAAGTGGCATCGTATTGGGGTCGCATATCTGGTATTTGACTCTGCGGGATCCACAGCATTGAGTTAGCTATGGGTGCGGCAACATGACAACAAATATCAAAGAACTACAGTTTCGCTAAATGGAGTCAATGACGCCGTTTCTGTTCCTGGCTGCAACTTATACATACATATATATTCCCTTTGTTATGGTGCTATTATCTTTTCTATGTTGTTATATTTGCTTGCATCGAATTATATATGTAAGTAGTATTACTCCAGGCGGCAATGGAGACGATAACAATGCCAACATGCCCTTGTGCAAGTAGTTTGTTCCTCCCTTTGCGGCCAATGAACTTTGTGCAGAAGAAACATTTCATTTCCTATACTATAGAGCTATAGAATATAATGCTATTTACTTTGCATTGCATTTGAGTCACAAAAACAATTTCAAACCAAGTCAACTTAGACTCGTTGTCGTCGTCATCGTCGTCTTCTAGTCATCATCATTGCATGTCCCTTTGTCTAAATTGCTCTGGATATATAGTATAATATAATATATGTATATAATACTGACTGTCTGTGTTTGTCTAGTGGCATTGTCAGCTTGACAATAAACCGGAAACTATGCAATTGCACTTTAATGGCGACGATCATTATGCGACACAACGCCATGCAAACTACCCCTTGTATTCATAAATATATTCTTGCAAATGTTAAGAGCCCATAACAAATAATGCCCACAGGATTACAAGATGCTATTGTCAATTGCTTATAAACAATTTAACGCTTTGTGGAACATTCTCATTTCTTGTTGCTGTCAGCATTCATAACCTTGTATCGTAAATACAATAGTACCCTTTCAATTGACACTCTCTCTCTCTCTCTTAGTAAATTGTTTCTGTCATAAAATTGTTTGTTATAAATCAATTTAATTTACTTTTTGTCTTCCGAATTTCCTTTTTAGCCGAAAAATATGACAAATTGCACAAAATTTGTTTAAATGCAAAAGAAACAAAAGAAAAATAAATGTTTCTACATAAAAAACAAAAAAAACCATCAACTTTATACAAAAAAAATGCAAACAAAGTTGGCATACAAAATGGACGATGTCGTGCCATTGTAACATATGATTTATGTATAACTTAATATGCACAAATATACATATGTACATAGTATATGAACAGTATACTATAAGTGAGTGTCTGGAAGTCAATATGGGCGTGTCAATGTGGGCGATTTTTGCAATTTTGCCTTCCTAGTATTATGCATACATTGTGCTAAGTATTATACTACTATATGGTACAATGGGCTCGTCGTAGTCATCCATTTCCTCCTTCATTTTTCCAATTTCAATTAATAAATTTTTCATCTTGGTTTATATTTTAGCATTTTTTCTCTTTTAACATTTTGTTATTTTTTCTTTTTTGTTTTCTTATACGAGGAAGCATTTTCTGTTTGTTCTTTGGGAATAAAAGTTTAAAAAAAATAAAAAGTGGAGAAAACAAAGCCCATTAAAAAAATATACACATTCACACTCAGTCACTCACATACGCATATATGTAGTAGTGGGAATGTATGATGTTCCAAAATAAAAAATCATCACAACGGGGAAGTGTCGTTGAAATTGTTCTTTGACATTTTGCACTCGGGAGATTTGTTGATGTTTTTTGTGATGCACAAATAGGAAAGACATATAAATGTGTATTTTAAAAGGTTTTTTAAATACCATAAACAAATAACATACACACAGAAACATACTCAAAAAAAAAAAGACTATATCAAAATATATGTCACTATCACAATATTTTGAAATAATAATTAAAAGTGTTATTAATATGCATAAAAGACTTTTTTTATTAACTATTCGGTTGGCAGGAAAATGATTTGACTTTTTTATTACAGATGATGTTGTAGGTGTTTATGTGTTTACATGTCAGCATCAAGTGAATGTCAAAGTTTTGGACGCGATATGCAGTTGGCACTTAGCCTGAGACATTAAAAACAAAGTTGACATGATTTGCTTGAGTTATGTATATGAAATCGTTGTGTACATGGAAACTTTTGAAACGAATATTTCTTACAGTTTGTTCTTTTTACTTACACTTACTAGTTTGTATGTATTTTGTCATAGATTTTCATTGCTTTCCCAATGAAAAGTAACAATGCTTCCTGAGAAATTATAACTAATTTCAAAAGACTTTATCTGTATGATCAATAGTGACACTCAATGAGAATGCCGAATGAACGCTAAGCCATATAAGATGATTAAACAGCAACCCATACATCTAGCGAATGATTTTTATTTCCATTCATTTACCCTAACTAACCATTCAAACAATTCATTTCGTACAAAAGGTTTTAAACTTATAATTAACAAGAGAAACTTATACTTAGATAATACAACAACATTTCAAGAATATTCATACAAAGCAAAATGAATATAATAACAGAATATTCAATTACACACAGCCCTCGTATAACACGGTCTTGAATAACGCCTTTTTTCGTTTATCAAAAAATAAGGATAAATTTTATGTAATGAGTTTTTTGGTCTCGGTTTAACGCGGTTATAGGTCATAGTATAATTTATTTTATTACTTCCCTTCAGAGCAGTTCAAAATAACCATAGGCAATGCAAGTTATACAGCAGACCAAATATTTAATGCAGATAAAACTACCTTAATTTGAAAAAGGATTCTTAAAAGAAACTTTATTTTCAAAAACACAAATAAATAAAGTCTCTGGCTATAAGGTTTCTAAGGATCGTCTTACATTACTACTTTCCAGTAGTCGTTCGGGAGACTTCTTCTTAAAGCCACTGGTGGTTTATAAGTCACAAAATCCACGTTCCTGTGTTTTGAAAGAGTAACAAAAATATCTAGATAGTAGCAACTCTCTTCAGTCAGTTGTTTTGTGCCCGACGGAGAGCAGGCCACTGAACTGTTCCAAGCTGAACAATTAAGCGAAGCAAACTTGCTGCAATAATTGACAGATGATTCGTTAGAAGATGATTCAGATTCGTCTACTGAAGTATCTTTACTGACATACACAGAACTTTCTTTAGAAAAAATGAATAAATGCCTTGCCTTGGCAAAACAATTAGAAGAAATGATTTTAAAAGAAAACCCTTGTGAAGAAAGATGACTTTTTATTTTTTAAATTATTATTTATTACAATATGCTACATTGAATGAAATTAACCGCGTTATATGAGGGCTAGAATAGCGTCACATAAATTTCTGAGCATTGATAAAACATTATTTTAAGATTACAAATTCAAATCAAATTTGGCAAACTTTAATAATACATAAATAAATAAATAAATTTAATATAAAATGGTCTATAAATGATGCGATACTATCCAGAAAAATGTCTGTTGCGCAAATAGATTTTATTTTGTTTACATTCAAAAAACTTGCTGCCGTAACGTCTCGAATTTTTATTGAGGGTTATGGGATCTAAAAGAAAAAAAAATATACAGGGACTGGCTTTGACTTTTTATAAACCTATATACCCTTCGACTATTTTTAATTCGAAAAATTTCCATTTTATTATTTATTTGTTTGTTATCATGAGATCATCACTGTTTACTTATCTTCCCAAGGGTCAAAGATTTTGTTTTCAATTATTTACTAATCTATTATTATAATAGGGACACCTTAGTATTTCCTGATATAACAGATTTTTCAGAATAACAATAAAAAAAATAAAATATATACATATATTTTTTATATTTTCAGAGAAACACAGAAGGCTACTTATTAGAGAAACAATATTAAAAGGTAATAACACTATAGTCAAGTAAGCCCAACTGTTACATACTCTATACTTTTTATAAGCATTTTAGAAATATATAACATACCACTAAAAAACTTTGCCATGCTGAAAAAATTGTCTTCATCTCATTAGAACCAAATTTCACATATTTAACGCCTGGATAAGTATCTCATACATAATTTGATGACATTCTGATAATTTATAGTTATAACTTATAGTGTTTTCAATAATTCCCTCCTTAGGTGTAGGGTATTTTAAAATAGTATAAAGAATATTTCTTCCGAAAAGAAATAATATATTGTACTATTGTATATTTGTGGTCTTCATAATGTTTGTAAATCAAAATCAAGCTCTCAATGATTATGTGCTTTTTAGTAAAACGTGGGTGTTGCAAGACACTTCAAACAAAAACAAAGAAAAAAAATAATGAAAAGCAAATTAAAACATTTTTTCCCCAATTTAAATGAAAAATGTAAGTGTTAAATGTGGTTGACGAACGAATGAAGAATCGAAAAATCACTCATTACTATATTCTACTACATTGCAAAATGAACAGAAAATGTGAATCGAAACAGTGGCGTCTCCCAAGAGGTAAACCTACGTTCAATGTATTGTAGTATTTCTATTGCATGCGCCCCTGTGGCATTTTAACACTTGACAGTCTCAGTGATAGTCAATAGCAATGACGATGACTATACTAATTGTGATGGTGATGGCGAAGGCGGCGCTGTGACGTCAAACTGCAAAACCAGAACCTAAAGAAAATCGTGTCTGAGGCACACTTTTAAGCTATTTATAAGCAATGACAATATTTGACAACGCTGGTGGCCATGCAGAGAGACAATCACAGATACTTATTGTATAAGATACACCGCTTTTCTTTCATTTTCTATTTTGATTTCTTGCCTTTGCCAATACATAGTATATAATACATAATACAATATTTGTATTCCAGGAAATCCCCTGAAATGCGCAAGTGAATCACTTGTCAAATTAAGCCAATTGGCAACTTGCAGTCTCTTGTCGGTAGTGTATGAAATATGAAAGCTTTATTTTGTTATTGAAATATGTTTGTTTATAAACACAAGTCTTAAAAGTATTTAATGCATTTTTTAATACTCATAATTTTGATTGAAATGAGACGCGTGGCAGAAGCAAAGGATCCCTTGATAAATGGTCTGCCATCATAAGGAGTAATGTTTTGCTTTGTTTAAGCTGGTGATGATGACTATTTTATTTTATTGTAAATATGTGTATGAAAACAAAGATCTGTCAGATCGGCAATACTGTTGATGGTTTGGGGTGTTCACATATCAAATTTATGCATGTAAATTCAACTGACATTCAATTAATTTTTCATTTGTTTTTGCGGTCGAGTGCAACCCATTTAACAAAGTGTTGATGTTGATAATTATTTTAATGCAAATTTAATATTAATAATGTTAATACGATCTGACACTTGCGTACTTAAATGTCGCAAAAAATTAAAAGCAACAAAGTGAAAAAAAAATGAAGAAAAAATACATACTCCTATAATATTTATAATCGTAATCAAGAGATAAATGCGTCATTGGGGTGAACAACAATGATAACGATGAAGATGATGCTGATGCTGATACTGATGATGATTACAACAATGATGACGGCAACAACGATGATGGAAACAACAAAAGCATGATGATGTCATTAAAATCTCAGAACTCATAATTGCAACACAACACAATTTTCTATTTGTTTTTCTCTTAATATGAAAACTATTTTTATAAATACTTGAAAGATTTTCATCATGCACACAAGAATATTTATGCTTATTGCTGCACAAAGTTCATTGACATGATACTAAATACATACTATGTAAATATTATATTTAGTTTGCTTAGTATTTTCTGCTCATCATATTTAAAAATAGTTTTAATAAAAAATAGGATAATATGTTGATGGAAAATTTTGGTATTTTACAATTATAAGTCACTTTGCATTTTGCTTTTGAAATTGTTCGAAAAATTTATTTTGAACTTTTGTGCTATTTTCATAATTTGTGACAAAATATTTATAATTCATACTAAGTAGAAAACGTAAAAATATTTTATAAAAATGCAATGCACAGTAAAAATTACAACGCCTACGATTTTATAGTTTGCGACGGCAAAATGTTGCAAGCGAAGCGAAACCGATGAGCAGTGGCTACGAAACTGTGAAACTCATATTAAAATAGAAACTACTACACAAATTCACTTTCACTTTTGTTTCACTTTGTTTCTCGTCCATACTTTACTGTGAATGCAATGAAAAATTGAAAATAAAATTTATTTTCGTCCATTTTTTTAAGCAAATTAAAAAAAGAACACACACATATATAAAAAACTTCTTTGACGTCATACAAAGAAATATAAAGAGAATAAAATTACAAAAACAATAGTAAAAGCAAAAAAAAAAAAAATTTTTATTCAACAATATTGTATTTATATCCTTTTAGGAAATAATAAGTAACATAACATAGTAGGTACATGCATCATATAAAATTTATATTGATCTTTGAATTGATATTATTACAAAAATATTTATTCAAAGGACTTGTAGTTGGAAGCATTTATACACAAAAATATTGAATACGAAATGAAGCATATACATTGATAAAAGGAAATGTGAGGCAATTACAGATACCAAAAAGCTTTTTTTGAAACATTGATATTTTATGCAACTGGCACAAATTTGTGACATTTTTGACGAAAAATTATTTTTCTATATCGTATGTCAGGTTATTTCCTATCTTTCACACATGTGAATGGTTCTATGACTTTATCATGATGTTTGTAACAATTTGAAAGAGACAATGAATAAAAAATATACCTAATAAGAATTGAGTTCTTTTAAATCTTCTTGAATGTTTACACAGTCCCGCATTTTTAGAAAACAAAATTCGAAATAAATTATATATTGTAGTTTTAAAACTTTGGGATAATGTATCAACAGTGCAACAGATATAAATATTCAAAAAATTGCATAACCTCCTAATTATACCCTAAAAGCTGCAACAAAATGGTGAAGCTGAAGTGGAGTCTGAAGCCTATCAAAAAATCAAATACAGCTGTTTGTAAGTGAACGAACACAATGTGAAGCTGAGTCTAAAGTTGAGTCTGACTTCACTCAGCTTCAAATCATCTGTTTCTCTCTGTCTGTCTCTTAAATGACAAACAGCTGACTGCGATTCAAAATAAAAACAAAAATGGATGAAAGCAAGTCGAAGTTGATTGTGTTTGAATTTTTTTTCTTCTTGGCAGAAGCATATTTATATCCTGCGTATATTATTTTCAGCGCGTTCGCCAAAAAAAATAGCTTTTCTTCTTTTATTCATATGCATAATTTAAGACACTATCTAATTACATCTTAACTAGGGTTGTCCAACGTATTTAGAAAATTATAACTATAACTACATTCTGTTCACTTCTTTTCGGACTTCAGCTTCACTATTCTATTCCAGCCTTTAGTGGTTTTGTAGCTTTCATTTTTCATTGACAATCAATTTCAATCTTCTCTAATTTAATTACAATATTTAAAAAAAATTGAAACGATCGAAATTTGTGTTTAGTTCAGGGTTGCAAATATTTTTAAAAAACAAAACCGAAAAGCAAACCATTCTAAAAATGGTTCGCTTCGGTTCATACTAAAATGCAACCCATATGATAAAACTACTTACTAAAATTATTTTATAGCAACTGATTGAATTTTCATTTTACATTGTCATTTACCAATCTAGAGACAGTGCAAAAAGGGGCAAATGTAGATGAAGGCCTATTAGAAGGCATTCTCTTAATAAATTTGAAAAATGAATAAATTATTGCAAAGCAATTAAAGAACAGTGCCTATTAACCACCTTTTATAACCAAATGTTTCTTTTAATTATGATTAATTAATAAAAGAAAAGTTTTGATACAAATGGCAATAATATATTTGTCAATAACAAAACCTTTTATTTTTTCTTACTATTACAAAAAGATTGAACCATTTGAACCGAACTGAACCGCAGTTCACAGGTACCCATGAACCGGTTCTATGTAGTTCGCATTACTGTACCGAGCTACACTGATTTTTGGAACTGTTTCCAGCCCTGGTTTAGTATCATATGAAAAACCTTTTAATTTTTAACTTTTTCCAGTTTAGCTTTTATTTTTATTTGGTTTGCAATTTCATCCAACTTGCAATATACGTTTATTCATTATATTTTTTTTTACGAGTTTTTATGTTTGAATTTCGAAATATGTATGTCAAAGAAATATCATATTAAGGCTATTGGAATTTTTTAGATACAATTATTATTGAGTCAGTTGTTATTTGTGCGCCGTCGAATGAAAAGACGACGGCTTCTTCAATGAGACAAATGACGCGCTGTAAACTACATACACTGAATTAACGAACAGTGTTCACAGCCTTTTTTTCGTTATTTTTTACGATTTAACGATATTTATGTTGTTCATAAATGAAGAAAACGGTGTGCGTGAAATTAATTTGAATCATCATAAAACCGGTAATTCACTATCTACAAATATATTGGATGTCGTCAATTGTGCCATAACCAATAATAACAATGATAAAAATTTACGTGCTATTGTGCTATCAGGCAAACGCACAATCTGGTCAACTGGGCACATTTCTTAGGGAAATAGTAGGTTTGCCTTACTCCTGTTACTAACCATAATAAGCCAAATACCATAATATTTGTTTGTTATTTCCATAACAGGCAAGTGATACAAAGATTGCAGCTGATAGCTTTAAGGGGCTCTCAAAAATTATACTATACTAGACATCAAGGAATGCCCTGTCCCGGTTATTACAAAAGTGGACGGCTTTGCGACAGCAGCTGGCTTACAATTGGTTGCTTCTTGTGATATTGATAATGTCGAAAAACTTGCAAATGCCTGATTCCCAGGAGGGAATTTCAAGTTTCCTTGAGAAACGTCTCCCAAATTGCAAGCATGAATAAATGATAAACTACTGAAGGCTATCTTTCTTTAACCAGCAATGCATTTAATTGTTATTTTTTATAAATTTATGTAGAACATTTTGTTCAATAAACATGTTACATTAAAATCATAATGTATTTTATTTAAAGTATATTTAATTGGAGATTTTGCATCTTGCATACATATTTCAGCCATTAGTGTAAGGACGAATCTTAAGCCAATTTTTTATGCCATCTAAGTTATGTACCATCTGGCTATGACGACGCAATTTTGGATAGCCATCAAGTAGATCATACTCACTGACAGAGCTTAGGAATTCGATTAGACCAACAAAGAAAATGTCAGCCCAAGTAATCTAAACAAACGAATATATTGTAAAATGCAACACATTCACATTTTATTCCTGTTCCACTCACCCTCCTGAGCACCAAATACCCATCATTGTCCTGCACGAGTTTTTCCAAAGTCTTCATGTAACATGGTACTGTTTCTAAGCGAACAGTACGAATTCTACGTCGTTTTAGACGTCTATCAAGCTCAAAGTAAGCTTGTAGAACATCTGCAAATGATAGAAAAGTATAATGAAATGGACTCAACTTTATAATCTTAGAATTTTATTTACGATAACGCAAATCATTTAATGTCTCCACTAACGAATCCACCTCCAAAATCTCGAGAGCCGTATCGCCAGCTATATTACCCAGAATGCCTATGTAACGTGCAATGGGCAATACATGCTGTAAAATTTTGTCACCAATAAGAAGTAATGGAATCTGACACAATGGCATGGCTAAGATATATATATGGTTAAGTGTTGGTATCTCTGTTTTATGTTGTAAACTTACTATTTTTGATATTTTCCCATTCCTTACGCGTGACTCGCACATCATGGTATGTCAATTTGCAATAGGCGAAAAGATAACGTAGAGGTTCACCAATACCACGCCCATCAAAATACACTAACTTTGGAAAAACTGGTAGTTCTTCTGGTAGCTGATCCAGTTTGTTATTAATTGTGCGAATTGTTTCTTCACAGCTATCTTCTGAACTTTCCGGTGTTGTCGCTTTGATTGTTTCCTTTATTTCTGTATTCAAAGACAAGTCGCTATCCTCATAAAGCGATTGAAGGATTGGTAAGGCACATGCACCTTCATCCAAATCATCATAGAAATCACTGGCCCGACTTTGCATAAAGGTTTTGGACTTCTCATTATCGTAATCGTCATTTCCATAAAGTTTTAAGTTCGATAAAGTGGGCATGTCTATGTCTTCGTACTCTTTCGCCAACATATTTAAATCATGAACTACATAAGCATTATTCAAATAGAGGTCATCGTGCTTATCCATTGCACCGCATTGGGAACTTTGTTCTTTGTTTATATTATCACTGTTTTGGATGCCTTTAAGACCCAAATAGAGGTTTTCAATGCAAATATCTCCATTAGCAGAAATAGCAGCCTCCAATGATTCCCTGTCCGACATCGCTTTCAATTGATTACATTGAATGATGTACTCGGTTAAATCATCTCGGTATAGATCAGCTTGAAATGAGCTTTTCATAAACTCGCCCTCCCCACTAGCCTCCAGCTCGTTGGAAGATGCCTATTATTTCATTTTTATGTATTTACCATTTATGTACTTTTTCTTTACTTACAAGATCTCCATCATCGGATTCTTGAATGTTTTGCAAATTGTTAGTTGTTTTTTCTGCACCGCTGCACACATCCGTAGTCTTCTTTATAAGTGCGTCAAGGATAACTTTAATATCAGCAAAAGTATTAGAATCCGATGCACTCATTTTGATTTCAGAGAAAAATTAAATTTTCTATAAATTTCTAAGATAAAATCTAAACTTCTCCTTGTGACAGTTAGTTTTCTATGGCTACCATGTTTTTTCAAAACTAAATTAATCTATTCACACCTACTCGTTATCGGTGTATTCGTTATGTCGTAAAAAAAATAACGAAAAAAAGGCTGTGAACAAAATTTTCCTTTGATTTCTTGAAGTTTTATTGATTGACGAAAACACTGCAAAAGTCAATGCACTCATTTATTATAAGAAAAAAAATACGAGTCGCTAAAAAAAAAAATAAAATGCAAAATAATAATGATAAAAACATGAGAAGAATTTTTGTTATTTGAGAATTCAATGAACCAACAGAGACAAAACTAAACAAATACATAATACTCGTGTTGTAGTATATAAAGAAGTTCAAGAACATTTTTAGATTATAGTTTAACAAACTCAATTCAATAAACAAATGCTGAATGAAATATGCAAAAAAAATTCTTGATTTTATGTGTTTGCACTCAAAAGAAAACAAAACAATGATAGTTTTCCATCCCGAGTTATTGATGAGCATGACACTTTCACTTGTATTATAGAAAGTAAATTTGACTAGAAATTTCCCCACGCATCTTAAACAAAGGCAATCATCATCACATGAGTTAGTTCATTCATATTCATGATGATTGCATGTTGATATATGTATGTGTATGACCATGAGTTTGGTAGCCAATCGAACTCGTAATTTGTCAAATTGCCACACACGAAAAACAAAACTAACTATAGTATATACAAAACATAGATGCCGTGTACTAGAACCGATTTTGTCAACAAGGTCATAGCGACATCGTTGTGCTACTAGCAAGTATAATTATGAAAATCTAATAAAAATATCAGCAACAATTTTTCTAAACTTTTCCATATTAGTATATAGTAAATGAATTGTGTTCACTATTTTGATTGATGTATGTATGATTGATGGTTGTTGGTTGTTGGTTGCTTCAACTCAATGTTGCCATATATTTTTATATTTCTTTTTTAAATGTATAACAGTAAATCCTTTGCAACGTATACATACAAGAGCTTTACTACGCAATATTTCGTTTCCTGCTTAACTTGAGTACTTGATTAGATTTTATTTCCTTTACTTTCACAAAATTGACTTGCTTTTCTCTTAAACAATTTTCCATTTGTGGTTTTTTATTTTATTATTAAGTCTTAAGTACTTTGCTCTCTCTCTTCTCTCTTCGGTTAGGAAACGTTTTATGTGATTTTCAATAAAAATTTATAAAATGCAAGGGAATTTGTATTCATGCTAAGGATGCTGAATTCATTCAATAAGAAAAATATATCTCAATTTTCATTTTTCTGCACACTTAGCATACTTCTTCTGTGGTTAAGACAAATAAGAGTTCTAAGCACCATATTTGGTTCTATCACACAAATCTTCCTTGCACATACTCTTAACATCTATCTGCATATCGAAAATAGACTTTTTAACATGAAAACCAAAATTTATACTTGTATTGCAGAAGAAAAGAAAAACACAATTGTTTATTTTGCTTACGTCATGCATTTTAGAACTCGTACATTTTGAGCAACTTGCAACGACCTCATGTCGGAAAATTTGCACATTCTATATACTTACATATGTGCATATTTATAGCATTTTAATTTTAGTAAAATTAAAAATATACTAAACTAAACTCCCGACGGCAATGAGACATTACAATACCACTTGTGTTGAACACAGAGTTGATTTTGCGCAATCACACAATGATGATTTCGATTCATCCAACTATAAAAATGTTGGATCATAAGACATGGGTTTCATGAAACAATTGCGAAGCTATAAAGAATATGTCAAAGTAACATCAAGGCCACTATAGTGAACCCATAAATAACAGTCGGCATTCCATTTTTATGGAATGTGTTTAGCCATACTATATGTGTGTGTACGAGTACTGACGAACTTATATGTACATATACTTCTAGTCCGCTATTGGAGAAAAAGTATTGTATATTTTTTATGATAATATTTATGTACCAATAAATACAATAAAATGTCATTGATTGACAATAAAATCAAATATTTTCATTGGGCTGAATGGACAATTTACCTTAGAAAAGCAGTTAGAATTTAAAATTCTGTTACCTCTTGGTAGCGATACAAATTAATAAACCATAAATATATAATATGCATTGGTTGTCTCCTTATATATGTTCTTTCTATATACAAAATGTCATAATGTGAAATGTTTTTTGAAAAACAAATTGTAACGAAAAAAATCATCTGCCTATGACTTTTATTTGTAAAGGTGCTCTAAATCCTATAGCTCTTCCTCTAACATAAGTAAATCCACTTTTTATTGGTCATGTGTAGGAAACGAAAAGAATCAAATTTTCATGAAAGCTAAAAAGTATACACTATATATATATAAATAAAATAATAAGAAATATTTATATGGCAACGCTGTGAATTGGGAAAGTAGCTAAAAAACTAATTGTAGTAGGCTTTGTTTGTATGATAATTGACATTATGAGGTATCTGAAGTGGATTTAGTCATTAGGTTACAAATTGACAGAGCGAGCAGACCTCGAAAAAAAGTAAAAAATTTAATTTTCTCTCTCTCCCTTTGCAAATCATTCTTTTTCGTGCCGGTAATATATTCGAACTTTCGCTCGCTTTCACGCACATAAAAACACACACAAACACACATACTCGCACATATAATATAATTACGCTACGCGATTAATTGTATTTAGTAGAAAAAATAATGAATAACGTGAAGGAAAATACACCGGTGGTATCCGGATCTGTGTCGACAGCTGTGGAGAAAGTTGGAGCAACCAAAACCAATGCCGAATATGTAGGTAAGGAAATGACGGTCGTGCCATTGAAGTTGCAGCGTGAAGATGTAAAGTTGCCCGAGACACCAAAGAGTGGACGCACATTGGGTATCTTCAATGCGGAAGATTTTCTTTCTCGTGCCCAGAGGAACGATAAGATTAACAACATCTTACGCTCGCCAAAAACTTCGAATGGTGTGCGTCAACGTTCCGTTTATACAAACATAACACCACCTTCAGCGGTAAGTCTCACGGCATATAAATTGTCTTTCTTACCTTCTTTAAATATACCTTAACTAAAATTAGCCCGCTGGTATACGTTTCATGAGTGGCGGTTCCCAGTTGCAGCAGCAACATGAGGCGCAAATGAGTCCTGCACTGCCGATGGTGCATCGTTCAACAAGCTCAACAATGATTGGCTTGGACCGTAGCAATGGTATCGGATTGCCTTTGAACGGTGTTGCGCCGGTGGGATCGTTGAGTGCCAAAGAGTGTTCCAGTCAGACCAATTTGACTACCCAACGTACTTTTATGGCTATGCACATGAATGGACTAGCATCGCAGGCACATTTTGCTTCACCATATGAAGCTGCCGCCGCTGCTGCCCTTGGACCACGAGCTAATATTCCACGCGGTGTCTTTAGTAGCCGTTTTTCGTTGCCACCAGCCGCTGCTTTTGCTTATGACAGCGAGTCAGCTTATCGCATGGTAATTAATTTTAATTATTTATGTCACATTATACAACACTGCAAATGAGACTAACGGTGCTCTGAAATACCACATGAAATAGGAGCTTTTGTAACACTGATTTTATTTTGCAAATGTTTCTTATTTTTAGCCACAAACTCATCATGCTCAACAATTTCCGGCTCCAATGCCACCACCACCTTATGCAATTGGTCGAATTCCAGCGCGCAGCTTGGATTACGAGAATGTAACGCCACCATCTTGCCCGGGATCAGGACCAATTGCAATGTCAAATGGTACCATCCAATTACGACTTCGTGATGGTATACGGTAAGTGAAATTAATCAGAACCAGCTCACTGACACATACACATACATCACACTTTACGGAAAATATATTGCTTTTATGTTATTAATTAAATACGTTATACGTTATTTTTTATCCTACTTTTTAATAATAATAATAATAGTAACTTATTCTGATGGGCAAGTCACATTGGGTTTTATGCATATGGCATATCCTCTCATCTGACAACCATGCCATATGTCATCTCACTTGCACATATTGATTTTCCTATTTTTCAGCTATTCCTTTTTGGTTTTCTGAATTTTCTTCTCTCCCCAGTAACCCCAGTAACCAGAGAACTCTGGGCTTGTTATATTTTCTGTACAGTACTGTACAGTCTGTGATAAGTTTATTCGGCAGCTTGAAAATTGATACATCGATTTGACATAATCATAGTCCTAATCATACTTATCATTCCTATACATGCTTTCCGAGGTCCCAGAAGTACAATTTTAAGCATTACAAAATTCATAACAAAATCTATATATTTTTCCCTATAATGCAGCATTGACATGACACTGGATAAGGCCGTCCGTGTGGTCAATCAACGTAGCATGGTGGCACTTGCCCTATCACGCAATTGTAGCAATTCAGCATTAATTCATGCTAACGGACGCGTCTTGCAAAGTGGCTCTAAGGTCGAGATAGTGACATATGATGGCATGAAGACAAACAATTTTGTGTAAGTACAGTGATCTTACAATGGTTTTTTCCCTTGAAAGCATATTAATTTTCAATTTCTGGTATGCAAGCAGGCGTTATGCCAAAATGTGGTATAAGGGCGTTAGCTTCACAAGCGAGTCATGTGCTTTGATTTATCTAGTGGATACCGCTGGTACTCGCACCACTACAGATACTTTCACCGATTTGACCAAAGACTATACGTTGGCTGTTTTCTATGAGTAAGTGATTGATGCTCTAACATTCGTTATTGAAACAATTGACTTAAATCTATTAACTTGTTGTTTGGCCGTATAGTGACTCACGTCATGGACCATCATTTGTTCAAGATGCTAATGAAGTCATACAGAGCTCTTCTTACTCGTGCTCTGATGATGGTACTGAAATTTATGAAATAAATGGCTTTCGCATCACACAGGCCGCTGATGGTCTTGTAAAGGTGACTCGCACCCACAACAAATGTTTGATTCGCACAAGCCCTGGAAATGGTTCAGCCACTTTGACTACACCTGGCATACATTGTACTGCGTCTTTGGGCAAAACATCACATTTGTTTGTCCGGTAAGATTGTGACTTGTAGCTAATTTTAAAATTTCTTTGACTTCACTCTTTTCTACAATTCAGTCGCAATGAGA
Source organism: Amiota communis (assembly GCA_037043315.1). NCBI lineage: Eukaryota > Metazoa > Arthropoda > Insecta > Diptera > Drosophilidae > Amiota > Amiota communis. Next base: position 1,242,277 of record JBAMAV010001386.1, on the reverse strand, counting down.
AACGCATGCATTTCGATGGATCATGCTTTATTGTACGTAATGCCGGACACTCGGCCGGTTTCAATGAGAATAACCTTCTCATTGTCTATTAGTCAAATCATCTTTTGAAGAAAGCACATGGAAGCGGACATAAGGCAACCTAAAGCCGCCGTCTGCAGTGCACTATGATGGGCCCAAATGGAGGCGAGAGAGGAGAACAAATAAAACACGAATAAAAAGGAAAAAAAAAAGTTTAAAGTTACTAATGACATGAGTTGCGATGGCAACCGGAAAACTCAAATGGTTGTAAACGTCATAATTATCATCGTGAATCTCATATGAAGAATCTAACCCATATATATGGTAGTTGAAATTGAAAAAACAAACAAAAAAATTGGAAAACCAAAAACTTCGTGATGATCATAATCAATCTGCTGTCGCTTCGCGTGATAATTACTTATTTGCGAAAAATTAAGTTAAAAATTTAGTTATGCTAGTTACTTATGTTAATTTTTACTATATTTATTGCAACACACTGCTGCCTAACCCGTCAAAACGCTGACTATTCTATTTACATGATATCAAACTGAGTCAGCGTTTCGTAACATTCCAATATTTAAACAAAGTAAATTTACACAAAAACAAATACCCAAAAAAAAAACGAAAAAAATACAAAAAGGAGAAGATTTACTCTAGCAAAAAAAATGGAAAAAATCTGTGAGAAAAACACAAAAAAAAGTTTGGTTAAAATTCAATCTAAATTTCACAAGAAAATATCAAGCAAAATCTTAGAAGTCAATCAAAAAAAAAATGTGTTACCCAAAGTACAAAACAATGAATTCCTATATCAAGCTGGCTGTCATGATATACAAAGTCCAACGTGTATCATATATCTTCGTCTAAATTCAAATTGAGTACACATCAAAAAAGGTAAAATTATATTTTAAGTGTAAGCTACGTGAAAAAAAGGATAGTAACTCATCGAAAGTGTACAAAAAGTTAGTGAATATAATCGAGTGTTATCCCGTGCATGGACATTACTGTCACAGGATGATGTGATATGTGATACGTGGTACTTTTCTACGGGCCTAGGCAGCAGCAGTATAAACACTTTCAAAATTCTAGGATTTTTCGTACAAGTCAATACACAGTAATGGAAAAAAATGAAAAAAAAAAAAACAAATTCTTGAGAAAAATCCTAAATTTTGAAATATTAAAACACTTACACTTCAATATTCAAACAAAATATTTTTATATAATAAGAGATGAGCTTTTCTCTTTAAGATTGTGCTCATTCGTCATACAATAATTTTATATAGACATTTGCAATTAACTTTTTCGAGTTTTACTATTGTTTGGTCTACAAGTCAAACATGTTCATCCATTTTCTGTTAGATTGATAATTTCACATAATATATTTATGGGGTTTCAAAATGTAAAAAACTATACATAAAAACATACACACACAAAATGCCTTACTCAATTAACAAATTTACAAACTTCTATAAAAAAAAAAGCCTTACTCAATCTCAATAATAGCAAAATTTTTGAATTTGTATTTTTAAAATTATTGTATTTGAATTATCAAAAAATGTAAAAAAAAATATATATTACAATATAAAGCAAAATCTCTTTCATTTTTTATTGTATATTTAATGACATACAGTAAAGTTTGAGTCTGACTCGCGGATGAAGGGTTGCTTCCGTATTTAATACTCAAGCGCGCATCATGATGCTCGTCTCGATTGTGAACTAAATGCAGCTAAATTCTGTAACGTGTACGTTATATGTCCAACTGGGAAGCAGTCTGTCAGGAATATACATATGTCGGCAATACAGTTTTTGAGAGAATTTCTGTGAAAACTGCTCACAGAACACTTTTCTTGTATGGGGACCCCTTTAATTGTTTACCTATATTTTATTTTTATTATTTGTCGTAATAGCGGCAATTGAATTACACACTCTGATCAAATTTTGAATGTCTAACTATTACAATCCATGAGACAGAGATCACTGACGGACGGACGGACAGCTTAGGCTTAGTAATAGGGCCCCTTGCCACCCTTTTGCTACGGAAGCCTTCAAATTATTTAAATCAAAAATTAAAATCTAACATATAACATTTGTTTGGTAATAAAACTGCAGATCTTAAGGAGTTTTTGTTAAATCCATTGATTTTCTACTTATACCTCCCATTGCGGCGGCTTTTGGGAGGCCACTGTAAAATCTGCAAAGGGTCATCACCACCGTAGTCTAGCCAATGCTAGGTTAACTTATAAGGAATTGACTGCGGCATTGGTTATGATAGAAGCAATTCTTAACTCTCATTCAATTTCCTCGAAGCCAGCACTTTTTCTCATAGGCAGTTCACTCAAATCATTGCCAGAATGCCAATTCGATTGCAACGATACTAAAATTGAAAGATGGGTAATGTTTTTGGAATCGATGACACCTCAACTATCTTAACGAGCATCAAATGCGCACTAAAGGGGGCAACAACCATTCGAATGTTACCGAGAACATGATTCTTATCGCATGAGGGCAATACACCTTCACAACAAAGGCTGGTGGGGCGCATCATCAAATGTGAACCTGGAAAGGATGAACTTGTTAGGATGGTGGATCTGCGCACTGCCAAGGGAGTCTTTCGACGACCCATTCACAAGCTAGCAGCCTTACCTATTTGAAAGATTTTGTCAATGAGGTCGGGATGTTGAGTCACCGACAAACAAATATGCCGAACTGCAATTTTTTTAAAGATTCTTGTAATAAAATATATATGCTATTAGTCAGGTAGTCCCTAACCAATTATACATATGAAAAAATCCTATGATTTCTGGAAAAACTCAATCTGCAAACGGTATATGTCCAAATTTTATAAGGAAAAAAATGAAGCTTTGTAATGACTTGACAAGTGTTATGGGGACTCCACTTCATATAAAGCATACGTCAAAAGTTCGTTGACTACTTCTTCATCTGCCCACCCAAATGTGATAATAAATTTTAAAGACCTCAAAGAGATGTTGCACAATAAAGCTATCATCTGAATGATTTGAAATTTTTTACAAAAATATGTCCTTGAGAAAGATTTCTTTAAAGGAGGTGCCATGTTTTCTCACAGTGTTTCAAAACTGAAATTCCTGAGTGTTGTTTCGATCTATTTAATCGTAATAAGTAGGATTAATTGCGTCGGTACGTAAAACAATTAATGAAACATATATCTAATGCTGACTCAGCTTCTGATGAAATGAACGAAAATGTTGGACGATAAAGTTTTTGCATCCATTGTCTGGGATACGCAACTACCTTGTAAAAGGAAAGCCCATAAATAAGGAATATTTTATTAAATGTCATTATGAATGCATTATATGGAAAACATTGATGGAATACTCAGTACCAAATGTAAAAAGTGCTCTATCACCAAGTATTTATTGCCAATGTGATAGTTACAGCTGTGTGGGTCACTTTGACAAATGTTGAATTTAGTTCAAAAAATACAGGTAATCTTAAAAAAAATACAAATTCACCGTCATGAATAATTTAAATTTATACACCAGAAGTAATGTCTTCTTCACCATTCATTTTGTGTTATAAGATGAGAAAAACAATGATGTCTTATGAACCGGAACTTAGTAAAAACAAACTAATCACTGGTATCTAACTAAAAAGCAACCCTAAGCTAAAATTGTATCCACATGTTAACATACATATGTATCGTACATATGTAACTGTATGGACAAAACTCATATTTATGGGCATATAAACATAGACTAGCGTCATTTGTTAATTTTCCCATGATAACAAGGATATTAAAATACTTATCTATGTTGTTTTTGCGTAGTAATTCATGATGATTTTCATACACAAATCTATGCAAACTATCATTTCCGTACGTTATGAAAATGTGTAGATTATCCGAAATACATACAAAATTTGTGTGTATGCACAGAACAATAAAAACAACAAATGTAGTGATGAAATAAATTTCCAAGAAATGTTTAACTTATATTGCCTAATAAAGTATCGTTCGAAGAAGCTCTAGTGTCGTCTGTGCCTTGGTTTCTAGTTTAACTCAATTGTCAAGCTGCTCAAACTATACACAAAAACTAATAATGAATATGTCGACTAGAAACACACACTAGTAGTTGTGATGCCTAACTTCAAACGCTTTTCACACTTAATTGGGCATAAAATTAAATCAGCCTTGATTAAAACACTTGAATTGGCAACACCATCAGCACCAGAATCTATGAATAGCAAAAAGTGAGTTGAGGACGAGGATGAGGATGAGGATGTCAATGGCAACAAATGCCAATAACAATAACAACAACAACCAAACTCTTCAACACATTTCCCAATAGATTCTTAATTGAAGTAGAAACTGTTGTTTACGACAGTTCCTTATGGGATGGACTGTGAAACCTTTTTAAATGTCGCCTCTCATCTAATATTCCAGTGGGTTGCCCTGTCAACTAAATAATAAGCGACAAATTTTGTCGCTTTTGTTTCTTTGATAGCGCTAATTGCTTAAAAGCTCTTGAGAATGATGATTTTAGGAGGCGCTAAAGCATATTTAAGATGTCATCTGCAAATACAATTTATCCAAAAATTAAAGTCATGGCCTAATTGCTTTTAACCCTTTTATAAGTTGTCTTTGATTAAGAGATAAAACTTCGCTCAATTCAATAATTTACAATTTTAATTATACTCAATTGAAATGTAATAAATCTTACAATGAACAATTGCATACAAACACCAAGGATGGATAGGATATTAGACCAGACCATAGACCTCCATTAACCTTCGGTCAAATATCCATTTGCATGTCATTGTGCGACGCACATAAATATATTATATGGACAATAGAAAAGTTAAAAAGGGAAAATGGTGCTTTTAATGAAATCAATTTGCAAGACATTGAAATATTGGGTGCAATGTCCATAAGCAACTTGTTGTACTACTTACTTATACTACCTAGGCTACAATTAGAGGAAAAAGAAACAAATCTAGACAACGATTATAATTTATGAGCACGAACTGCCACACTGACTATGGAAGCAGACTAATCCGCATCGCATGAATCACTCAAAGTTACTTAGTATCGGACAAGGTGTATGAGAATTGAGTGAAGTTCAGGCAAAACTCAGGGCTTCGTTCTACTTGCCCATATATTGTGATGTGCTCACTTGCTCAACTTTGACAATGCTTCGAATTAATAGTCGTTGCTAAGGCAGACAGAATTTTCCTTTGCCTAAAACTCGGAAAACAAACAAAGAAAAACACAGAAACACAATCTGTTAGGTCGAAACTTATGTACATGTGTAGGTGGCATTGGCACATCAGTCAGTTGGGCATTTCACACTCGATCGAACACCAACAGCTGCATGAACACGAATGAACCTTTTCCTTTTTCCTTCAGCTTTCATTAATTTTGTATCGGGTATACGTTGGCAGCAGCAGTTCCCATGTAAATGAAACTGCCCCATTAGACTTGGAAACTGTGGGCGAGTTCCATCCGTTTTGAAAAAAATACGAGGATTGTATATTGTCGTAGCAAGTCAATTCTCACCAATCAAATAAATCAAATACACCACCGACCGAAATCATATCGAGGTAACAGTTAAGGTAAAGGCAAATAACCGAACATCAAAGGATATTCGCTGAGTTGCCCTTTTTCTGAATTGAATTGAGTTGAGTTGAGTTGTTACATACAAAATGCTTGGTTTGCTGAAACGTGTGCAAATCACTGTATGTGATTAAGTATAGGTGGAAGTGTAAGTATAGAGTTATGCTTTCAGACAAATTTACAACTCGTTTATTACTAAGTATTATTATTATTATTATTATTATATTTCTGTCGAGTACAACCCCAAAGTGACAGGTTGAAAGTACGCCTCGGGGTCCAATACAATGGAGTGGTATCATAAAATACAATACGTACATGTACAATATATAGAAATATATGGTTCAACATTCATAAAAACAAATAAAATCTCACTTTAGTTGATGCCAGTTTATGTGTAAAGAAAATCATCGCCACAAACTATGCAATGAAATAATATAGTAATAATAAATCGCATTTTATTGTATCCATAGTACATAACATAAAACTCAGACTACAATATATGCGTATTATAATTTATATTGAATACTATATATAGTGGGTTGGAAACTATAAATAAGAATTACTTATGGTTAAATTATCACACGCTTACTATAATGAATAAACTTTTAATTATCTGATCAACGAATGACTTAAACTGAAATATAGTATATGTATTAATTAGTTCAAATTGTACAATTCGAATGAACAAAAGAAAATCTGAGTTTTTCCATTGAATTGCCTTTTCTTTGGAAAATAAATAATATTTTAAAGGTAAATGTTGACAGCTCCTTCAGTTTCAATCAAACCTATCAATTAAAAATATTTTGCATAAGATGAGCAATTATCAAAAGATAGAAACTGTGAATTTTATTCTAATTATTTTTAATTGGTATAAACATTTTTAATTAGACAAATATGTTTAAATAATAGTGTATTATTAACTTCTGTTATGATATTTTATTCTACTATTCTACTGTCTAATACAATTTCGTGCTTAGTAGACCTGCAAAAATAATAAATAAAATCAGCTGCGTCTGCAAAGTTCAGTGACATCAACAAATGTACGTGTAATATCTGGAGGGGATAGACAGATAGTCATACCAAGAAATAAATAGTCATACTACCAGACAGTTAGATACACAGCCAGCCAGATAGACGACAGTTGAGTCATACAAATTATATTGGCTCCATGCCTAAGGCAATTTTACATTTCTGTTCTTTCTTGTTGTTGTCTCAGTAATTGGCTGATAAATCATTTTTGCTCTTTTCTTTTTTTGTGCGATTTAAAAAATTTATGAAAATCATCTTTTTGCTTAAGATGAAAAGTAAAGTAAACAAAACAAAAACGTTTTACTAAAGTCTAATGCTATTTGTATGTAAGCAGCTTAACTTTAACTTAGAATTTTAGGACAATTTTCTTCATAATCAAATTTATCTTTTAACAAAAATGGAGTTGAATAGCATTTTATTTTTCCTTATCTTTAATAAACATAAACAAGATGTGTTAAAGTGAATGATTGTTTTAAAGAATATCGAAATATAACCCTTTCACCAATCATTTTGCCAAAAGTTTTCTCAAAACTTGGGACCTATTACATTGACAAAATTGAGGCATAATCATAGCATATGGCAAAACATGATGTTGCTTAAAACTTATTTAACTGCGCAGTTAGGAAATATCCATAAATCGAAAATTAAATTAATTTGCTTTTATGCGTCAACACAAAGACAACATATTTGACTTTTCAAGTGATCAATTCAAGTTATATAGTTTTGAAAATTTAATTCCAATTTTAATTAACATAATGAATGAGAAATAACTGGTAATCATTATGTACACTTATGTATGCAATGGCATGCATCTCAATCTCAATTATCGAAAAATATTTTCAAATTTTGTAATACTTAATTAAAATCATTGCCGCAATAATCAATGATATAACAGAAACATTACCAAAACCTTAATAAAAACAAAAACATATTGCTATAATTACAACATATCTTACTTATGAAGTCGATCTGGATAACATGGATATACATATACAAATTTGTGTGGTTAATGTTGATTTATCAACGGTAATTGTATCAACAGTGAATTGAGTAAATATGAGTTACAATCAAAAAACATTTAATTGGAAGTTCTTTAGTAGTTACGTGGGTTGATCAATAAGTTCTTAGAAAAAGAAAGAAAAACATTTTCGTTTTCGCTATTTTCTTTTTATTTTTCAATATAAAAAGTAGGATTTCGGAAGTTCCTTCCATTCGACATGAAACGGCGTCCAACGAGCAATTTTTTTAAATTTCGCAACAAAACCAAGTCTCTGGCGAGCCATATCTGGAGAATATGGTGGATGTTGTATCAATTCAAATTTTAATTCCATAATTTTGGCCATCGAAAGTGCACAGGTGTGCGATTGTGTTTATTCTCTACTGAGACCAAACGCAGCATCCATCGTGCCGATACTTTTTCACACCCAATTTTTCGCGCAAAACTGAAACCACTGTTCCATACATTATGCCTGTTGCCTCTACTATTCCACGCACTTTTAATCGTCGATCATTTAACACGATATTGTGGATTTGCACAATTGTTTCCTGGGCACCCACCTCCACTGAATGTCACGAACGATGTTCATCTTTTGTGGATGTACGGCCATGTTTAAACTCATTTACCCAATTGTAAATAGTTGCAAACGCAGGAGCAGATGTGCCATGAACTTCATCCAACTCAGCTTTGATTTGTTTTGAGACTTAAGCCTTTTTAAATTAAAGTGTCTAATCACGAAGCAATACTTAGTTCATTTTTTCCAATACACAACAATTTGTTGCTTCAATTACAACAATAAAAATAAAACCATGTGGTCGATATTAGTGATTTCAACAGCTGATTAATTATACTCTTCACGGGAGTGAATAGTATTAATAGTTTGTCATGAAGTTTGTAACACACAGAAGGAGACAATGCAGACCACATAAATTATATACATATATTTGTGATCAGCTCGATGAGACGAGCTCCCCATTTAAATTAACGTTCTTATTAGAAAGTTTTTTGATTTTTTCATGATCCTAGGGTTACCAGGAGGGGTACCTCCCATACAAACCAAATAACATGACAAACTTATAAAGAATAAAAATACAATAAAAGTGCCACTCAAACTGTTTTCTTTGTTGATACTCAAACTGTAACAGAGAGAATAAAGCGATGCTAGGAAAAAAGAGTTAGATGCAACTCGGAGGATCGTGAAGAGTATTATTTCTTTGACATATCCAATGGTACCCTTCTTTCTAGTTTTTATTTTATTAATTACTTATGACAAATTACTGTCAACAAAAGAGTACGTTAATATAAAAAAAAATTAAGATAAAGCTAACAACTAATTAAATTAATCAAAAAAAAAATTTAAAAACATGATAAATCTGTCTCTAATCCAGTGAGGGAATTTTATTTGCTAACCAGCTAGCTGTGCCCAACTTAAAAAAAAAATGACAGGAGAGAAACTCCAGTTGTGAGATACAGTATTTCTTAAATAAACCAGGGTGATCATATACAGAATTATCATTAATAATAACGAACTGCTTTAAATTACAAAGCCTTGCTTGGAAAATAAGCTATTCTAATTGTAATCAGTCTTTTATTGAGATTTTCCGACTTCTAAGGTGAATTTGAATTTTGTTATAGCGGCAATAGAAATACACACTCTGTGAAAATTTTAATTGTCTACCTGTTCCGGTTCATGAAATACAGCCCCATTTAAAAATATTACAATTTTTTTTCATTTCCCTCAAAATTTTCGCTCAGCGCCACCTAAGAAGTTTAACTTAAAATTATCATTACTAGAAGTGCAATCTCTTGGATTTTCTAAGGACTCATTGATCGACCCATGTATTTGTTAGTCTGTTTCATCCACTTGAGAGTTATGGATGTCCACTCTTCAAAGCCAGGTATGGTTCATTCTGTACACCTCTGTAACACGCACAGAAACAGCTGAGATGATCAACAATTATCAGCAGCCATTGCATACTTCGGCCAAGTGCGAAATATCGCCATGAATTCAAGCAAATTATCTAATTGTGATTTCACACTGCCCGTTACCCATTCGGCTCAAAGATCTTTGATTCATCAAATAATGTTTCTCTCAATAAATGTAAATTTATGCTCTCCCAATTATTAGGATACTTATAATTACATATAGAATTTGAAATTTCATCTAATGATAATGAATGCGAATACGCATACGCATACGACTAGTCTTTCTCATAACTAAATTTCTGGTTTTCTGATTATGCATGAATTACCTTTTTGTGATTGTGAATGTGAATGAACGTGACATGAACATCAAACATTTATGTATTTTTGTCAATTGTATCATGATGTTGAAATTACATGTGTTTTCATCATTATTGTTATTGTGGGCGATGCTTTGAATATATAATATAATTTATGAATTGAAATCATTTCATAAATTTTATCAAAACAGCAAATATCAAACCGAGAATTTTTGGCTTGTCGATTATTATAAGTTATTTTATATTCAAGTGTGGTTTATTTGCAATGTGGATAGTCATCAGATGAGATAATACTAATTTGGGTAGCCACAGAGGAGAAGCAGAAGGAAGGAGGTCATGCTGAAAAATTGTCACCAAAAATATTGGCAAAATTACTGTTGACTTTTGTTGGTCAGTTGATGATGGTTGAGTGTTAATAATTTTTGATATTTTTTAAAATTCAGCCAAATCATTACTGATTTATATAGTTTATTCATATAACAGTTTTATACTCAAAATTTCATATTCAGATTTATGAAATGCACATGAGCAACTTGTAACTTTTATTGATTGAAGAGAAACCTAACATATTCTTAAACTTAAATTGATATATAACTTTACTTTGGCAATGGTGATGGCAAAATGTCAACATACTTAGTTTTTCTTATATCATTTTATTGGAACCTCACCAAAAGTCCTTGATGAGAACCATCGACTTTTGGTTTTGTCAACGGCCCACAAAAGTATGCAATAAATAAAAGTTTTCACGTTATTACATAAGTTCAACAAATCAAAGACACGTGACATTGCTGAGCTGAACAAACTAATGTAATGAGTCGAAGGATATATTACAGTACACAATATTTTGGCTGGCAAATGTCTACTGATGCTGGTTGATGTGTTTGGAAATGTTGACTTTTAGCAAAATATTTTTTTTATTTTATCTTCTAGGTTTTTGTTGATGGCTGTGGCTATGTGGTACACCAATTATTTGTGCATGCCAGAGATAAAATTCTTCTTGCCATTCCTTCGTCGGCCTTCAACTTTACCGTCAAAACAACAAGTCATTAAAAACAACAAATATATTTTAAGTATTGTATAGAATTTTTTTTTTTTTTTTGTTTTGTTTTTTGTTGCAGCAACAGCAGTCTTCAGTCGCCAATGTGTGTGATTTTAATTAAGTTTACATACAGATATATGTATTTGTGCCTGAATATATGATTTTTGATGTATTTCACCTAACAATATGCTTCATTATTTTGCACAACAACAAAAAACCCAATATATTTCCACATCGTCTGCTTGCTCATTAAAAAAAGACGACTATAGACGCGAAGGACTCAACAACATTTTCATTACAATGTTCATTAACATTGCGCGTATGCTTTGATTATTTTCTCTTATTTTCTGCTCATTTTCATTCTTTTATTATTTTTATAAACATCAAATTTAACAATTCTTAATTAAGTCTAATGGCAAAACGTTGTTATGCAATTAATTTATTTACTTGTATGCATCACAATTGAAGGAAACAAGGTAGTTAGTACAAATCAATATATTGAAATCCCTTTCAAGTGCTCTAAGCATCACAATAACTACAAAGAATTAAAGTAAGATAGCTTGAAAAGTAATATGCAATTAAAAGTTATCTCAAATAAACAACATGACATGACAAGGTAATTCGTTCACCATTAACCTGCAGTTTAAGCATACATATGTATGTTGTTATTATACTATTATTTTACTTTTCCCAAGAATTGGTTATAATGACTTGAAGGTCATGATCATCATATCATGTAAACTTCAATCTGACACCAAAATCCAATTTATTGAAGCAAGAAAAATGTGTAAATTAACATATTTGAACAATAATATTTAATAACCACTGTAATAGCATTATGGCAAAGCTCTAGATTAATTTTCTGATTAAGTTACCTAGGTGAATCAACAATACATAACATCTTTAATCTATAAATATGTACACATGTCTGGTTTAATAAAAATTATTTACTTACATGTTGTTTTTGTCCATTAAATCGATTTGTGTCTGGACTATTTGTTAAAGGTGTTGTTGCTTTAGTAGTTTCTGTTGTTGTGGCTCGATTATTGTTCACACCAGAGACACTAGATGTTTTCGTTGATGGTGTTGTTCCTGGTGGTGTTGTTACTGCTGGTGGTGCTCCTGGGATCGAGAATCTTGCATTGACAGTGTGGGAGGGTAGTGGTGAGGCAGGTGGCGTGGGTTGTGGTGTTGTTGGAATTGAGGGGCCCGTTCTGTTGCGTAAACGGGCCAAAGCACTCCTTAGGCCCTCCGTATTGTTTTTGTCGGGCCCCTTTCCAAATAAAATGCATCCACAAAACACTTTGAATGTTTTTACATTTGCAACGATGGCTTAATAAAAACCATTCGTTGTTGTTATTACTCTAATCTTTCTTTTTTTTTTCTTCTTCTTCTTCTTTTCTTTATATATTTTTAGTATCGTTTATAATTCTTATATACTGTATTTTTAAGCAAAATAACATCAGTTAAAAATTGTACAAAAGTTTTTCAATTTAAAATTGTTTATGAATTTCAGTTGAATTCTATGTGAACTCTTTTTAAATTGCAACAATGACAAGATGTGTGCACGTCTGCAACCATACATAATATCATACTCACAACCAGATATATGCACACATACAGATTCACTCGCTCGTAAGCAGTTTTACACATACCATAAATACTCAAATTTACTTGTCAACAATTTGTGGTAAAAGCATTTTCATTTCCACAATAAAATGAAATGGAATTATCCTGCCACTTAAGCCGCTTGGTTTATTATGAAAACATCATCATTCTTTGATAGTTGATGGATACTTTTGTGTGAAATTAATTTGATGATTAAGAGATTTAAGCTAATAAAACATATTTTCCACATTTCATATTGCTGACGATTGTTGATGAAAACCTGAAAAAAAATTGAATAAAATTTTTGTCAAATGAAAACGAATTTATAAATTTATTATAATCTTAATTAATGTCTAGATTAGATTAGATTAGATTTCATAAGAATTTGTTTAAAATTGGTTAGATTAGAATGAATTATAGAAAAGGGGGTAAAAGCTCCCTATGTCATATTCTGTCTAATCACATATGCTACAAGGCTTTCAAGTCTTTCTAGTGAGATACATATGTGTCATTTCAATTTCTGAGTACTAAGTTATGATAACAATATAACATAGTAGTTCGATACGTATTATACCAGCAAATCGTCCCAATTCAACTCAGTATCGCTAAAGTTTTTTTGTGAAAAGTATTTTTTGCCAAATCAAAATAAAAATTTCTACTGCAGTTATCTTTTTCAACTGAAGAAGTGGGCGACCACAACTTTTATGCATCCCACTGATAAATTTTGAATTTACTTGAGAATTTTACTGCATTTCTACTACTTTTTTCCAAGTAATCAAGGCTTTTTTACATTTTTAGTTTGTTTCAATGGTAACTGCAAAAATTTAACCAAGCAAAACAAAAAGAAAAAGAGTCTATAACCATACATCCCTATCGTCTAACTAATGTTTTTTAGGCATTGTAAAAACTTTGGCCATTTATCTCAGGAGTTGCACATATCTTACGATAAAATTACCTAATAAAGAAAACATGCTCTTGGTATGCTGTTGCCAATTGCAAGAGAAATGCAAGAGAAAAAAATTGTTTGCAAATAATTTAAGGAAAAACAGAGTGGAAAATAATCTCGTATATGTGACAGTTTCAAGCTGGGTCAATGATTTATGATTAAATAATGAAAAACCAAGACCAAAAACAAAAAAGATATGAACAATAAATTAGCATATATCTCAGAAGTTTTTAATCTATGAGAAAATTTTACGGAAATTATACAATCATATCTTTAAAGTTTAACATAGTCTCCTTTAAATTTAATGTACTTTTTGCAGCAATGAGTTTGAGTTTAGAAGATGTTTTCTTAACAATGAACAAACCGCATCATAACATCATATGCAGGCTTTCTCTTCCTTTCTCCACAAATTGTATTTAATATGCACAGAATCTGATGTGTGTTTCTTTGATATCTATTCTATAACAGCTATTTTTCAGTTTATAATTATTTAAATTCATTTTCTCAATTTACTTTACCATTTCTAATGTGGTCAACCGATTTCCTTAGAGTAAAATCAACAATAGCTCAGTTTTAATATTAAATGATCTCAGTTCCTTCATTTGAATATTATTTGAACAGAACATAAATAAGTTTTTACCATGTTTACAAATTCACTGAGTGTGTGTGTGGCTATTCAATTATGAACTATGCAAACCTTAGTAGAAAATTCATGAGAAACTTCATGTTAAAGTACATGTTTCATGTTAACATATTAAAATAACAATTATAATAATTTATTTATATGTATAAACTCTGTTGAATTTTATTATGATAGGAACAATTTTTATTCTATTTTTTCTGTACTTAATTAAAATTAAATATTCAAACAAATTAAATAAATAAGGATAGAAAATTTCAGTAAAGTCTTAAATTTGTATGCTTCATATTTTATCTAATTTTATATGAACACGTATACGCCGCATTGCATAAAAATTTTGCATAGGAAAAAATGGAAAGGAGCATACTTAGTGCCATGCAGAAAACACTTGTTAATAATTTATGATATTTCACGACGACAACGACAACAGAACAAGAAGAAAAAAAGCAAAATTTGTTTAAAATTATTTATTCCAACAAAAGAAAAAAAATGAAAAATACAATCCAGTGAAGCATTTTAGTCACAAAAAAATCGTATGTGAGTCATTAGACAGCAGAGCTTCTGGTGTTCTTTATTGTTGCAATATATTTTCTTTGTTAATTTAGTTCAAGGTTCTTAAGAAAAAAACGAAATGCCAAGAAAAACCTGTCTGAAAAACATAACTCTGAATATCCATTCTTAGAGGTTTTTTTTTTTTTTGTGCATATGTTTTGGTGAAAAAGGAAAATGGCAAGGAAAATCAAGTCAACATTAATATAGCGGATTTTGACAAAATGACAACTTTAAGTTTGTTCTCTTTTCCTTATTATTTTGCATTATGTTTTTGGAAAAATAAGTAGGATTATTCCTTCGGATTCGTTTTTATTCCATGTGTTTATAATTATTTAAGGTATCGAGAATTTATTTTTCTACCTCAACAAATGATTTCAATTATGCTTATTCATATTTCTTGTTTCACTTTTAGATCTTATCAATTTCTCATATAGAAAAGAATATGGAATAATAATAATAATTTGAATAAAAAACTATTCAATAGCATAGCATTTTCAATTTCTGCTCATAGGGTCAAAAGTTAAATTCGATAAGACGAAATAGAAAAAGTTTTTCTTAGGAGAACATTAATTTGAAGTTTAGTTTGTATGGGACCCCTCCTGGTCCATTCTAGGACCCCGAAATTTACATGGTTGGTGAAAATGGATCAGAAATTTAAAGCATTTATTTCAGTTTGATAAGTCAAAAAACAAAAATGTTTTTCTAATAAGAACATTAATTTGAATTTGAGTTTGTATGGGAGGTACCCCTTCAAGTGGTCCGATTTGACTGATTCTAGCTCAAAACCTGAGGGACTAGTTTGCAAACATGCAGGCGGACAGACGGACATGGCTAAATAAACTCGTCTTATCGAGCAGATAAGAGAATATATATATATACTTTGTGGGGACTTCGATATCTCCTTCTGTGTGTTACACAAACTTCATGCCACACCATTCACTTCGTGAAGAATATAAATATGCAAATTAATTCAAATAGTACAACACAATTTCACTGAATAACACATGTCTAATGTTATTGATAATAAAACAAGAAATCAAAACTCTTTTAGCAGATAAAAATGCTATCAAAAATGTAATATTCTCTCTAAAAGACTGTTATATGAAATGTACCACAGACACAGTTACTCCCTGCAGTTTCAATAATATTTGAAATCAAGAAATATCAATAAAAATTACCAAATTTTAAGCATCGGTTTGGGATATATTAGACTAATATTCCTAGCAGAATGTTCATGTTCTTTGTAGCAAAAAAATCATTTAGATA
Source organism: Amiota communis (assembly GCA_037043315.1). Lineage (NCBI taxonomy): Eukaryota > Metazoa > Arthropoda > Insecta > Diptera > Drosophilidae > Amiota > Amiota communis. Next base: position 1,226,352 of record JBAMAV010001386.1, on the reverse strand, counting down.
ATTTTTTATAAGTAATCTTTTTTACAATATTGAATCCTATTCTAATTTTTAGTGACAAGGGTTGGTAAATTGAGAAATTATTAGCATAAAACAAATTCAAAAGTATTTCAATTCTATCAAAAAGGTCAACATCACCAATAACAAATTCTAATAATGCTGATAATTAATCAAAAATATTTAGCATTAAATACCGCAAAAAATGTTCATTAATGTTAGCATAAGGAAAAAAAAAATAAAATTCCGATAAAGAATCGCAATGCAAAGGACATCATCGCTGACAAGTGATTTGCGTGAAGGACATGCAAACGACAAAAGAAGAGAAAACCACAAAAACCACAGTAAAGTTTCTTGTTGTGCCAGCAAAAGTCACATTTTTACTCATGCCTTAAGTTCACAAACATTTTTGTGTTTAGCAAATCAAACCATAAAAATAAAATAATAAAAACCCAAATCCCCACTTATAAGATACTATAATGGTGAGTGCAATAAATGTTGCTATTAAATCACAATGAAGCAGAAGAAAGAAAAAAAAAAACATCATAACTTGGCTATTAAGGATAAAAAGATGAATTTCATACAAATAAAAAGTACATTTTTTTTCTCTACTTTTTTGCAAACTCATCAAATTCATTATATTGTGTTGAAAAGAAATTTGTACTCATTGTTTGCTAACACAAAAAGCAACAAGAACCACCAGCATGAGAAGTGTGTAGTATTTCTTAAGGAAATACATAGGCTAAGAAAAAATAAAAAAATATAAAATCGTATAAGTCTTTGTGTGTCATGAAAAGCTAAGCAATTATTTACGCATGTTATGTATACGCACTGTTTGCTCGGAATAAGTAATTATTATACATTTTTTTTATTGCTATTATATAATTTATCTTTGTGTACTACACTAGACCGAACATATGTTCATTATTTTCTATCTTATGACACAATTTTATACAATTATTGTAATTTTACTCAAGAAAATATATAGTACTTATAACAAAGCATTGTATATGCTGAGGACCTGGCAAAGCATTACTTTCAAATGGTTCAGAACCATTCGATTCCCATAATCTTGGAAGTTTACTAAGAGTAGGACTATACGGCCTTTTTGAGATATTTTAATTGCAAAAAAGCTAATGAGTTGATAGTCATGCCACAAAATATAATGTGGACTCCCTGTGGACATCAGTATTTTAAGTGGACAGTGTAGATTTAGATAGACTTATGATTTTTTCAGACTCCAAGGCTAATGATGAAACCTGCTAACAGAATATGGAGTATTAATATGAATGAAAGTACTATGTATAGTTCTCATTTGGATCTCTCTAAAGAATGTACTGTTATACCATCAGTAGTATATGATTTTTCTTGAGACGCACGTGTCACAGATTACTGTTACAGAAAAGACTTAATTTTTTTAAAATAAATAACCAATGCTCATAAAGACAAAATAGAATTATAATCTCGAGGCTTATAGAAATGGAATTAGTTAAATACTTGACTATGACTCCCAGATTTCAAATAAAAACTAAAAAAATGAAGATGTCTATTCACAAACTACAGATAAAAGTTGCTTGAACACAGATAAAAGGCAATCCAACTTTATCATAAACTTTTTGTACATTGAATTCTGTAAAAAAAGACTTTAAGAAAAACATGGAAACTTTTAAACTGTGACTTTGTTGTTTTGTGTTAAGAAAAATGTAACAATTCATCTCTCTTATCAGAAGATACAAAAACAAAAGTTGATTATTTAAAGTTCCATCATGTCAAGAAAATCCAAAAGTTTTGGCATTGTAAAGTCCCTTAGAGTATGCTATAAATTATACTAGACTATTGAGTGTGACTCTATTCAATTGTGAAAATAACGCAGTTGGAAATGTATCTATATAGAAGTTGAGTGCCTTAAATGATGCTTAAGGCGATTTATACATATATGTACAATATGTTGTATGTACATATGTATGTATGTATGTATGTATCTACGAGTATATATGAATGAATTCCTATTTTTACGCATGCTTTATCGGGTGAATGACGGTCTGTGTTTGCTTTAAAATGTTAGCAAACAAGTAGGCCTTATAATACGTGTACTCATACATAGACATTTATACAATCACATACAAATACAATATCAAAAAGGCATTTTTCTTTTTTTATATTATTTTTCTTTTCGTTTCCCAACTTGACGAATTTTCTTTTTATTATTCTTTGCCATTGTTGTTATCATAGTCATACACCCATATTTTTTTTTTAGAGAAAATATTCGACCTAAATGCTTTGTTCGTTATGTTAACGCCTACCTAAAAGTAAAGTCCAACCATTCATTTATCTATCTATCCAACCATTTGCGTACATCCGCCTTCCAGCTCATCCCATTTGTTGTAGTCAAGTGGAACTAGAATAGAATTGCTGATATAAAGATTTAATACATTTTTCCAAATGTTTGAATGTTTTTATTGAAATCTGAGCGTTTAAATATGTAATTTATTTTTTTTTTTTTTTTTTGTGCACGCTCAATATCCTTGACACCCTTAGCTAAGAAATATAATATTTTCTTTCTTTCATCTTAAAGTATATAAAAGTTGAAGTATGATTGAAATACGCACAAGATGACAAATTGCGTCTTATTTGTGTACTTGTTTCTGTATATTTAATTTCAAAATTGTATTCAATTATTCGTATGAGTATATGTACATACTTATTTCAGCAGGTACTTGCCAATAATTGATCATCATTATGTATTTCGCATGAATATTCAGGTTTCATTTACACAATACACAACTTCTACCTAACGTATACAGTTTCTGTTTTTGCGTAGGAGTAATACGAATTTTTTTATATATGTAATACTTAATAGAAGAAAGAGGTCACATCTGTATTCAATCAACAAAAATTCCATTAGCTTTATCAACCACATATCCATAAATATTGCATTAAATTGGATAGATAAGAGAAGTCTTCTCCATCAGAATGTTTTTTTCGGATATATTTTTGGAATTGAGGTACAAAGTTTCTATTGTTTGATTAAGAAAATGGCTTTATTATTATTGATAAGACAAAAGCGATTAAACACACTTGCCAAGGTTATTATATAAAATATATTCTGGACAAATAATGAATCAAACAATTCTCAATTTAAAAATATATCAAAATGAAAGTATCAGAAATTATTTTTGTATTTAATAAAAATTATAATTTAAAATTTCCTAATTACTTCTATTAAAAGGAAAAATATTGAATTTGTGTTATATTCATATTTTATACCATTAAATTGGAAGATAAAGAAAGTTTTTATTATAAAAGAGAACAATTAAAATTTATATTCCATAAAAACTAGAACACAATAAGTAAATGCATCATAAAAGATCCAGGAACTCTGTTTTAAATGATAAAATAATCATGAAATGCAAAAAAGAAACCTCATGAACCAAATTTCCGTCTGAGAATCGCTGTTGAATCGCAACAAAATCGAGCCATTTCTGAAGCGGATGGTGACTAGTGATGACAACCTCAAGCGATAAATGTCGTAGTCAATTTGCGGTGAGCTAGTGCAAGACAGGTTTCACTGTGTTTTCGATAGGACTGACAGGGAATCTTCTACTATGCGCTGTTCCCCTATGGCTTAAATCTTAATTTAGACCTATACTGTCAACATCTAGAACGGCTGAAGGAAGCAATCGGCCAGAAGGGCCAGTTTTATTCCATCAGAAGAATGCCAATCCACACACATTGATAGTGACTCACCAGAAGCAGCGGGACCTTGGTTAGTAGCTTTTTATGCGTCCACCTTATGTCCGGACCTGGCTCCAAGTCTATGGCAAATAATTTTGCTAGTGAAAAATTCGCTTAAAAGAGAAGATTGTGAATATCAACTGACAAATTTTATGCCAATAGGCATAAGGGTTTCTAGAAGAATTAACTTCAAAATGGCAACAAGTTATCGAACAAAACAGTATATATTTAACCTAAATTCAGTTCATGATTAAAGCACTAATATGTCTCATTCCTGAACGTTATAATAAATATAAAAAAATTTACATAATTAAATTAAAAAACCAAGTTATTTTTCTTGCAAAAAATATACAAAATCACTTTACTATGCTGATTATCCCAATGTACCCATAGCATACAACATAAGTACATTATTTTATAATAGTTTTAATGTCAAGTGATTAAATTGTAATTATGATTACTTTTAGTTATCCAAATTCTACTCAGAGATATAAAATATATATTGTTCTCTTAACATATACTATTGTATTAAAGTTAAAAAATGTCACTTGATAATACAGTTTTTATAATTAAGCAATATTAAGAGTAAATCGAATCATTCTAACTATGCCAACTAAAGACTACAATTTGTTCTTTTTACTAAACCTTTTATTTAAATAAGTTCCTTAGGTTCCATTCTAATGAATGAAATAACATCTTAAATCATATTATCCATTCTAATCTTTCTTAAGCCAATCATATGCTAGATACTCTCTAAATTTTTAATTTCATCACTTATTCTCAAAGATAAAACATTGTGGTAATAAATACTCTCTAAATTTTTAATTTCATCACTTATTCTCAAAGATAAAACATTGTGGTAATAATGTTCATTCAATGTTCAACAGTTCAATATTTTTTTATTTATGTTATTAATTCAAAATATAAATTTTCTTTGCTTCATTTTTGATTTGCATTTAATACATTTTCATACAACTCAATAAGTATATGGTATTTCCTTCTTTAAAGTAATAAACATTGTCCTAATATAGAAAATGATTCGTTTTTGAATCGCATCATTACTGGGGATAAGAAATGAATTGTATACAACAATGTAAGAGATCATTGAGTAAAAAAGATGACATGGCTCAGAGCATCTCGAAAGCCGATATTTATGAAAAACAGATGATTCTATCTGTTTGGTGGGATTTCAAAGGAATCGTGTCTTTTGAGCATCTACCGGACAATACAATGATCAATTCTGAAGGGTGCTGTCTTCAGCTGGACAAATTGAAAATTAAAGGCCAGAATTGATCAATATAAAAGGTGTAGTGTTCCACCAAGATAATGCGAGACCTCATACAAGTTTTGTAGCTCGGGATATAATGGGATATACCTCCACACCTACAATATTCTCCAGATCTGGCATCTTCTGATTATTACCTCTTTCGGTCTCTACAAAACTATTTACACAGTAAAACTTTGACTTCAAATGAGGATAATTCATAATTCTATAAAATATATATTAACTGTGCCCACTATTTCATACGCGTGGGGTATACGAAACGTGTATTTTGTTAACTTTTTCCTAATCATCAGCGGTTTAATGTTGCTGCGCTGCAAAAGAGGAAAACATTCAAAAAACAGCCAAAAAGTAGGCAATAGAATGAAAAATATGAATATCTTTTGATTCAATCGGTCGATTTCGATAAAATAAACGCTAAATGTTACACACAGCTTGCTTCAATACACCATCGAAAACCGCATTTAAATAGGTTAAGCCATTTCTGAGATTAGCGTGCACAGCCACAAAAAGGCTTACGATTTTATATATATATATAGATATATAGATATAGATAAGAAAATCTTAAATAAAAATCATAAAAAACAACGAAATTTCTTTCCGAACAACCCAATAGAAAATACATACTCGTAAACCCATTCTCTGTATAGTTTCTTCAAAAAATTAGTTCTTAACTACACTGGTGCCAAATTTTAAGTCAATATCTTTTAATCTAATATTACAATGTAAATATATTATGCTCAACAGAAAATTTATTTGAATCGAGTGGGAAATATTTAAGCAATACCAATTTGTATGCATTAATTAAAGATAAATAAGCAAAAATTATTTAGAAATAATATTTTATAGTTTGGGAATTGCCCAAATTTATTGCTGTTTTTACATTAATTTGTTTTCAGCTTTAGAGATGATTTCATTTTATAAATATGTATCTGAAAATCAATTCCCACCATAATACATATTCAATTATAAATATCAACTACTATGAACATTAATCAAACATTTACATATACAAAATAAACAAAAAATACGCTTACCAATATTTATTATAAAATGTATAGACTAATGAATATTTACAGAGATTACAGATATGTACTAAGTACAAAAATACCATATATAATTACACTGGTGTGACCTTATACAACATTTTGCATGTGGTCGGGCTATGGCAACACACTAATGTACTGCGCAAATTGAGTTTCGAGCAATAATTCAATTTACGTAGAATTTTATATTCTAAGTATGGCGTTAAAAGGATTTCAACAACAATTTTGATTCAGTTCACACACAAACACACCTATGCACACACTGTGACCCAATCAAGTACACTTAGAATGCCCAATTGACAAAGCTTTTTGTATTTTATCATCATAATTTAAAATTGTCAGGTACTAGTATGTACAATATTAAAAGGTTTCCTGAATACAATACATTTTGGCCATGAATATTTTCATTTCACCTACAGCTTGATTAATGCTCGCTCCTAAAAGTATACTTTGCTTACCAAATATTGTATTGTATAAAGGAAGATAGACATAAATTGAGTTAAGAGTGAGCGCGTTCAATATCGTTCACACATCGATATTTCCAGCTCGTTCTAATTCTCTATCTATGAATATTCACAGTAAAAGTGTGAGTGAGTTTTTTATCTGTTTGCATAAGTTGCTGAAAGCACTTATTGACGACGTCGTCGTTGTTGGCTGTTGACTGCTGGCAAAATATTATGAAGCAGCATCAGGTTCTGGTTACTCACTGATGTGCCAAATAGGCATTTAATTTTCAGACTAAAAACCAACTCAAAGCAGCTGCTCAACTTTCTTTCTTTGAATCATTCTCAAGTAGTAATATTCTTGCTAAGTGTGCATCTGTGTGTCTGAGTAAATTGTTTTGTGAACTGAAAAGTGTGTGTATGAGAATGCACTGATCCTTAAATATCTTTTTTCGTTTTTTATTTCTTTAAGTGTTTATAATTTGTACCTTTTTCTCAATACATTTAAATTTGAATCAAGGCAACCAACCAAGGCAAGGCTTAAATACAAAATAATAAAAGGGAATACATATACAATAAGTAGATATGTAGACAGATGTATGTTTAAGTTTATATTCAATGTATGATAAGATAAAAGGTTGACCACAGAGTTTGCTAAAAGCTTAGCTAAAGAGCTCGGTTTCTTTGACAAGCAATGATGATGGTATATGTTATTATCATGACTTCATTGTTGACTCAATATGACACGGCCAAAAAGGTTAATACTAACACGATACACACAGAATATACACATTCTATTTAGGCCTAACAAGATTAACTATTCGCTTTTGGTACACATTTATGCCTTATATATATATGTATACATTAGCACCAATCACTATCAATAGATACTTTCTATTATTCTTACTAAGCCAAAAGCTCTTAGAATATACATAAGTATATTGTAAATAATGGTAAATGAAAGGTAGGTAGCTAAGCTAAAAGTCAGCATGAATTTAAATAAAAATGTCAATCAAAATCCCATTTGATTTCTTAAGAGAAAAATATATCTCATTTCCATTCACAATAGATAGACTTCCTGTTGCTATACAAGATTAAATATCTCACAGATTCAATATTCATTGTTAGTTTAATGAGGGTAAATTCGACATATGTAATATACATGTATTGTATTTGTTATGATATAATCATAAGAATGCATTGATTCTATATATTTCAATTGTTGAAAGATATTTTGTAACCTATAAAGTGCAATTCTCTTATTGTATCATATGGAACAAATGCAGACACATTCTTGTCACACCATAATGCATTCAAAGAAGCACTATGAAGGATCAGCATCAGTAAACATCATGTCAACATAAACCGAGAATAAATAGGAAAAATGAGCACACAAAGCAAATACCTAGAATAGATATTGTATATTTGCTAGACATTGTTGTCAAAATACCAACGAAACCATGTGCATTCCATACACATATATGTGGGATATGTAAAAGTGAAAATGAAAATGAAAAAGCAAGAAACCATGTCATCGCACTTTTTTTATAAAATACAAGTATATCATATCATGTAGATACTGTTGTTGTATATGAAAAACAGTCTGATTATTATGACATTTCATTGTCTGCATTCGGATTTAATTTAAACTTGTAATTGTATTAATAGAAGTATATTCCATTGACACGGTAACAAAGGATCTAAACAACATCAAAACCACTTTTCTGATTTAGTCAAGTATGAAATTGCGTGTGGTTATTTTGATGACAATCATTGGTTGTGTTTAGTCTTATCATCACTATCATCATCCATTCATGTATATACTACTTACTTACTTACTATAAACACAATCATTCGTTTAGGTACTATGGTATAATAAACTGTCAGTTTCAATGGTTTTTAAAGTAATTGCTGGCAGGATTTCCATTTTAATTTTTAGTCTTATAATTTTTAATGGATTTTCACTGCAACTGATATTAATTTTCATGTTGAAATATTAAATTACATAGTATGCCACTTAATAAGAAAGAAATTAATTAATTAATTGATTTTTTTAAAAAAGAAGAGCACTGCAACTGGCACTTGTGCTTGAGAGAAACAAAAAACTGTGACATACCATGCAGGACATCACTTAAAACTTGCTTCCATTATAAAAGAATGTAATGTATATAGTACGTATATACTGAAGGTAGGTTGACATTTTTGTTTGGATATACAATATCTGTAGTACTATAGTCTGATTAATCTTATGTATATTCACTTTAGCTCAAAAGTTTCGAGTTAAGTGTTGTACTCATACAAGAGTGCAATGCATAGTATAAAAGGTTGACATTTTTCTTTGGATATATCTTTAATACTATAGTATATATAGTATATCAGAATGTCTGATTAATCTTATGTATCTTCACTTAAGCTCAAAAGTTTCGTGCTAAGTGTTGTACACTCATATGAACTTACATGTTGTGGAACTCAAAGAGCTTCACGTACAAACGTGTTCAAGAATACAAGTACAACAACGGTGAACGACTTCAAAGTGGTGTAAAAATTAAAATTTTTTAAATTTTGAAATTTCTTTTTGGTGTTTTTATATATTTATTTAATATATGAAGAAAAATGGGAAATGAGTCTATTTTCTAATTTTATCACTTTTGTTATACAACATCCAAAATCAGCTGTTCGAAATTTTAAGAACGAAAAGAAGAAGATGTCAAAATTTAAGTTTTATTCAAAAAATAATTTCATTTATTTTTGTTTTTAACAGTAATAAGAAGTAACCCCACCATGATTTGCTATCACTTCTTTGCTTCTGGGCATCATACAATGTATTAAATTTGCACATCTTGATAAAGGGACATTAAAAAAATATTTCAGAGGTGTGGATCGCTGCCAAGAATTTTAGGGATAATCCTGATAAAGGGACATTGGTAGCGATCGACATCTCTGATAAATTTGTTGGTTTGGAGGTCTTAACATCCTTCCAGAGATGCCCAATAGGATTTAACTCAAGTGATTGCGTCGGCCATTCCAAAATACGGACGTTTTTGTCTTCGAACCACTCTTTTCCTTTTTTGGAAGTGTATTTTGGGTCGTTGCCTTGTTGGAAAACTCATCATATAGGCATTTCTTCTTCCGCATAAGGCAACATAATAATTGGCGACCAATATAGCAACGATGTTATCCTACGCCTTGCCATGCAAAGCATCCCCACAACATTAGTTTCAAGCATCCATGCTTGACGGCTTTACATGTGTCTCTGTCTAACGTACAGCTTTTTATTGCTGCTTTTCATTGCCGTGATCAAATTGTACAATTTGTCCCATCCATCCATAAAATATTGCTCCATACTCTCTCTGGCTCATTTACAAATTTTTTGGCTCTGTTTTTGGCCTCCTTCCGTTAAAATTAGCATTTCTAAGTCGGTTCCTTACAGCTGATGAAGAAATTGGAAGGATCAATCCACTTTTGATTTTCGTTGATGTCTGGAAAGGTTGCTTTTTACTAATACGTTATATTGCTTTCTCTTGTCTCCCGGTTGTCTTCTTTGGTGTACCACGATTTTCTGGCTTTGGCGACCAATTTTTGGCATTGGTTATATTTCCATTTGATACATTAAGTGTTTCACGTATAAATTTAAACATTTTTCCTTCATCCTTCATTAACAAGTGAATCAAGAAGTATACACAGAAATTATCAACATATTACTTTTAGATATTCTTTATATTACAATAAAATCTTGCATCTTGTATTCTGTTACTGAAAGAGGAAACCTTAAGATAGAAATGAATGAATGATTAGATAACTCTTCAGACTAAACGCTAAGCCTTCATGAATACAGTATACATTTTTATATGAATTGAGTCATCGATTAATTAAGACTACTGCAAAAAAAAACTGTTTCTAAAATAACTAAAAAAATTATAGATGGGAGAAACTATATGTTAGTTTTCTTGTCTTTTTATTTCTCCTTTAACATTCACATATGGTAGAAAAAGGTATTTGTTTGGCTTTTATAGGAACACAGTTCATGAAACTACTTCAAAAGACCACATTACCAAATACAATACAATTCAATAATTTAATCAGCTTAATCTTTATCAATCAATAATCGATTCGAAAATGTAACATCATTCGACGACCATCAATGAATTCATTTAAACTACTTAAGCGTATTGCTGCTGAATCACAGAAAATGTGAATAAAAAATAAATTACCATGGCAAATAAAAAAGATTTACTTACCTTGTAGTATTACGCTTTGATAATATTGACAGCTACTGACAACCAGGCAGAAAGATGTATTGTATGTATTGAAAGACAGACTAGCTGACGATTAGAGATGATACACAGGCCGACGGAAGGGCAAGAGGGTGTTAGACAGTCACACTGACAGACAGATTATTGAGACAAGTAAATCTGACATGCTTAGGAGTGGTAGTGGCAGCTTATGAATGTTCGTTCTCTTGACACGTTGCTATAGTCATGCATGAGATATTTTTAGTTATTATTATTCTTGTAGCTGTTGTTGTTATTATGATGATTCTTGATTGTTGCCATTGACTTTATTAAAAACATTGACACATAACAAATATACCATACATATAGCGTTCATGCTCACACAAGCACACTCAGATACTCTTCTGTATGAAGCGAACCATTAAAAGTATGCTCAAGCTAAAGTGTTTGTATCGCTCAAATCAGAGGATGAAGAAGATGTGTTTAATGAGAAATGCTTTAAATGATTTCATTAAACGCAGTAGCTCATCAGTTCTTTATGTATCTGACGAGTAGCATATAAAAATTTAATTTACTCATAAAAGCAAAACCACATAAATGGATACATGGAAAAATGGAAAAAAGGGGAAAGGAAAAAGGGAAAATTGAAATAAACGATAGACGTAGACAACTTAATCATCATATTGTAACAACTATTCATTAAGATAAAGACTAAATATATTCAGTATACATATGTATGTATTCGCTTGTGTGTGTTCTATTGATAATCTCTAAGTCCTTATTCCTTACTTATACATACATGCATACATATCTAGTCGATAGCAAATTTTACCACTTTTTGTTTAGAACTGAACTAATACGACATTCATTCTATCGAAATACAAAGCTCATCCTTTAAGTTTGCTTTCTTTATCTTTAAGGCATGTGAATCCTTATTAGCAACACATTCAGTAGCTAAAACGTCTATGCGTGTTTCTGTCGTGGTATCTTTGTATCTTTTGTTGTCTTGCCAGCTGCCTTGTCATGTTTATTTGTATTGTATGATGAACACAAGTGAATATCTGTGTGTGTCTGGTGGCATGACAAGCAAAATTCTAACGTTGCCAACGTGGGTAAAATATTTGCGGTTAACAATGGTCGGCTTTTGTTCACGGGTAGCCTTTTGTATGTGTATGCATGAGTGAGTATCTCTGTTTGAGTTGGTCCCTTTTCTGTAGATACTTTTTTGTTGTTACTGTTTCTGGCTTTGTTGGCGCGCTTTTATTTCACATTTTTGTCTCTCGTAGTATTGGGTTCTTTTCTTTTTTTTTCAATTGGAAAAGCTTCTTTTATATCAATTTTTTCCCAAAAAATTGTATTACTTCTATTTCTCTGTTATTCTTTTTCCTTTTCCCATTCAATTCAATGCAATCCTGTTTAAGCTTTTCTTTTCATTACTTAATTTCTTTACTAAACGTTACCATTTCCGCATAAGCTCATTCAAATGTTATCATTTATCCTTCAATTGCAGTTTTAAAATGTAAATAACAATAATAGAATAACATTCAAATAGAAAATTAAATAAAATAAAAAATATAATAAAAGATGCGTAAATTAAATAAAAAAATATAATAATAATAATAAAATAGAAAACAAAATGTCAATTTAAAGAATTTGAATGATGACATATTTTTCTCATACAAGAATTCCAGGAACTTCCTTTTCCTTTTGGATATTCTTAGTACCAGTCCATGTGAGTCTCTTATGATGATAACTTCAAAGGAAAAAACTTTTTAATTATTTATACAAGTTTTTTCCATAAAATCATTACAAACAAAAGCGCGAGCGTATAGTATAACATAGCTAACTTCTAGGCTAACCCATTAAATGCGGCCATAATGCAAAATTTCTTACAAATTAGTTAAATTTAAGACAGGAAACTTTGTCAATTCTTCAAAGACAATTTTTGCTTAAAACAAAATTTACATGTAAATTAAGGAGAACCAAAATGAAAATGATAAAAAAAATAGACGATTAAAATAATTTTACGCTCGTTAGAGCATGCTATTAACGGAAATTGAAGAAGCGCTCAAAGCCTGCTTCAACGATAAACACATCTAAAAGCGTTTACGTAGAGTCTTTAACAACTTTTTACTGACTGACTATACATGCAAGAGTGTGTGTCAGTGTTTGTGTGTCTAGAATGGTTTCCGGCGTGATTTTCTGAATAGAAATCAATAACACTGGCATTATTTGCGGACAATTTTAAAAATTCGACAGAACGACAAAAGGGATCAGAGAAAACTTTCACTCTCACTCTCACTCAAACTCATACTGTAGAAATTTCCTATTTGAATCATAAATTCTTAAACAAAAAAACAAATAAAAACCAATAACTAAATATCAAAAACATAAATAAACAAAGTGAAAATGAATAGGAAAAACCAGTCACACACGCACCAAGAGACACACATGCTCCACACTTTATTTATCTTTTTTTTTTTTTTGTTTTTTTTTTTTGCGTAACTGCAGACAAGAATTTTAATATAATTTCTTTTTTGTAGTGTTTTTTTTTTTATAAAAATTATATAATTTTTTTTAAATTTTTAATTTGGCATGGCAGCAGTTTATTTCGTTAAAAATATATTTATAATTCACTTGCAAAGATTTTTTAAGTTACGATAAATTTTTCTTAATGAAAACTTCCACATACAATTTTGTTAAATTTTTGACGTTCTCTTCTTGAAGTTGTTTTATGTTGTGCGTTTCTTCAAGCGCTCAGGCAGAAGCACGACCGTACAAACCAAACGAACTACTGCGACTGAAGATATTTTACTGTATTTACGGTACATGAGTCAAAGAACGCAACTGTTTAACTGCTATGTTCTATTCTGCTCCACTCTACTTGAACTGTGCTAGTTCGACTGTGCTGTGTGTTTTGGATGGAAAACTCAAAAAGAAACGCAGTCAAAGCGGAAATCCCAAAAGCAATAACAACAATAACAGCAAGAATGTAGAAAGCAAAAGCAAAAGCAGAGCAGCTGACATACATTTGCATTGTTTTGATTGTTCACACATATCACATACACAGATGTACACTAATACAACTATAAAATGCCGCAGCGAGATTTAATACTGAACGTTATATGCATGTATGAGTATGCGTTGTGTATATGCGTATGCGTGCCGCCTAAAAGATGCTACATCAAAATTACTTTTATTCTATACACATGCATAGAAAATCCATGAGTGTATTAGTAACTATACATTTAGGTCTGTGTGTACCAGTGTGTGTATGCGTGTTTAATGCCGGTTTTTGTTATGTTTTCTTAGATATTTCTCTCCTCTCTCATTGAGTTCATTTTGCGTATTGACGCATGCGTTTTACAATTGAACGTGTTTACTACATAAAATAAGCACGTGCATTTTGTAAATACGCAACGTCTGAAGTTCACAATAACAACAAGAATGCTAACACAAACAAAACTATTCCATTGTATACGAGTATATATTCTCATCATAGTTTCCCAAACTTTTAAAATTTTCTCCTTTAAAAACTAAAACAGCACCAAGACAAAGGAGTCTATCGGGGATTTACCATTGTCAACTATACTTGTAGATATTGAAATTTCATATGACAAACAACTTCCGACAATTATAATAAACTAAAATTTGAAATCCATTATTCCGAAAGCCTATACAAATTTTCATAAAAAACATCTATCTATGTTCCAAATTTGTATCCTTGTACATATATTGCTTCTCAATAAATTTATATAGTTTCCAGCCCTTAAATTACTACCAAGCATCTCTAGAACTTAAAGTAAAGAGAACTTGACAGTGACTCTCTATTATTATAGAATCGTTGTGCTCTTTGGATTCATTTTATTGATTTCGTTTTGACCAACTTTCGGATGAATTTTTTGTTTACGAATTTGTATAGAATAAACAGCAAAGTCATAAAATCATCACAAAAAAAGAACCCATTGGGAAGAAAGAGACAGATAGAAAGAGTGAAAGAGAAAGACTGCGAGAGTAGGGGACAAACAGAGAAAATGAAAGAAAAATGTCGCAGGGTCGTAAGGAGATGCCACTTTATACAACTCTATACTAATATTTAAGAGAAATGTGAACAGAAGAATGAGTGTTGAAACAGCCAACAACAGCCTGAGTCATCGTTATGATGAAAGTCATAGTAACTCAACGGTCGGGTCGCCCTAGGTTGAATGACATTCTCAAGTGTGGGTGAAGCGGCGAGTGAACAATGACCGAAAGGAAAAACTTTTAGTTTGCCCTCAGGCAAATAGGAATTTAAATAGCAAGTTGATACTGATTTCTCTAGTGGGTAGGTGACCGACTGAATGTGTGAGCGAGTAGGCAAATGAATGAGTGAAAATCATTGAGGTGTCAGTCTTTTATACCATATACATTCTATGTGGTTTGTGTATTTGGGTGGCATCCAACTGGGTTAAGCTATGATTTTAGGTCACTCCAATGTACAAAAACCAGCATAGCACAGCGGCTTTTAACTTAAACTTTCTTATTGTTGTTATTTCCGAGAATGAGTGCAACTGACGAATTAATATAAAATATACAATAACACAATTTTTTTTGTACGAATCAGGCCATGAAATCAACAACAACAAGTTTTCTTTGTGAATGTAACGTCCTACAACAACTTAAATGAAGAACGTAAATCATAAATTTAAAGTTCACTATGGAAATGCAATATGCATATAAAAAAATACCTTTATATTGACTTGATTGTCACAAACTGATTGAGTTCTTTTCGATTTACTTCATACTTTGAAATTCATAATACTTTGAAGAACACATGCTGCTTTTCGGATTTCATACTATTGAATAGCATGTGAAAGAGTTCGATTTCCGGCTTTGAATTTATAAATAAACTAAGATGAACCACTCACTCACATTTTTGTTCAATCGCCCTCAAATGTGCAACGAGGCGTATGCGCAATTACATTTACACCATGCATAAAAATAGCAAACATTTGCATTTAGGTTTGTAAGCATCTACACACATTCGTATTAGTTTGCATGTATTGCGTATACGCCATGTTGCGCATTTGCACAAAGGCTATGAATAAATTTTACATCTATGTTAAAGATTTAATTTACATTTTACCCATTTTCTTCCTTATTTTTTTATTTATCCTTTCCTTCTATCTTTCTGTCTTTTTTATATTTTTATGCTATTTATTATAGAAATGCCATGCTGCCTGTAAGTTCTATAAAAATGTAGTTATATGAGTATGTAGATATTATTTATTCAACAAGCATAGTTAAATTTATTTATTTATTTATCTACATACTTGTGTGGATCGTTCTATTTCATATTATTTTATTTGATGGTGATCATTGAGTCATAACCATCAGTACTTCTGTTTCTATGCAAACTAGACTCAAATCTTTTCAACTTTTTAGCTTAAATTTGCTATAGAAACATATTGTTGTTGTATATAAATATTTATTAATTTTTTTATTTTAACACATTAAACCTGTTATTCAATACTAGACTTAATATACAATTAAAGCAAGCACAAAGTCATTTGACTATTGATTTTAATATATCTATGTCCTTTGAGTATTTATGGAACTTGGGAACCAAAAAGGGAGGTCCTGAAGCTCCCCAAGTTCTGGCAGGAGTCCAAAAGATAATCTACTGTCAGATTGACTACCCAAATAGGGCATGGTGAACGGACTGTTTCATTGAGAAGATATTTGTGGATGTCCTGTGAGTGTTCAATGCGCAGGCAAACTAATGTACCTCACATTCGCCTCGTTAAGTTGGTGGGTAGGGAACTTTGGAAAACGTCAGGTTGATGCCAGAATACCGATGTTTGAATTGTACCCATTCAGACAGCCTCTTCGATCGAAGGTGACAGGGTGACAAGGTATATAAATAATATTGTATGCTTGAACTACAATTTTTGAATCAACTGGACTAATATTTGATACATTCTTAAGGTAAAAAAATGATTTTGATCAGTTTTTGTATTGAAAACTTTTGAATTTCTTAAGGTATTGCAAACTTAACGATATAAAACGTTTTGAAATTACAATTGGTATGATATATTAAAATGTAATCGCTCAGTTAATCAATATTTAAATTACAATAGATGGCGCATTAACTAAATACAAGATCATCATGTTGACAAAGTTTATACACGAGCCCTTGAAATAATTATTAAAAGTAAATGAAGTTCAATTAAATTTAATTTTTTATGAATTAAGTTGCAAATTAAAATTGCAAACAAAATGGTTCATATGTAAATAATACATAATGTATTCAAAGGTCTATAAGTTAAATCAATCAATTCGCGACTAGTTTCACTGATGTTTGGCATGCGATACTTAAGAAAAGAAAAAGTTTCCACAGAAGCTTATGACAGTCCATATGGTAATAATATGATATATTTCCCATGAAAAATATCAGATTTTCTACCACAGATTTACATATATGGCGACATATTGATTAAGTTAGAACAATTGTCTAAATAGAAATGATATTGAGGCCTTAAAGTAGCTTGTATGTTAG
The DNA here is from genome assembly GCA_037043315.1 of Amiota communis. Taxonomy (NCBI): domain Eukaryota; kingdom Metazoa; phylum Arthropoda; class Insecta; order Diptera; family Drosophilidae; genus Amiota; species Amiota communis. Next base: position 1,209,082 of record JBAMAV010001386.1, on the reverse strand, counting down.
CTATTTAGAAGTAGGTGAAAATTTCAGACATGAAGTGAAGTTATCTATATATATAAAAGAGAATGTCATTTCCTGTTTGTGGCTCATGTTTGAGAAAACGCGTTAATATTTTTTACTTTAAATTGTATGTGGTAGAGGGAATTAAGGAGAATGCCTTTACTTTTGTTTGATGTGTGTGTGTCATGCGTGAGTACGTTTTTTGATTGGAATGTCAACTTCTCTAGTGCTTTTCAAACTGTCGGCTATCAACGACGTGGATATATCTAATTTAAATTGCATGTGGTATAGGGAGTTGAGAAGAAGGTTTTTATTTATGTTGGATGTGTGTATAGAAGAAGAGAATCGATGCAAATGATCTCGATATATCAGATAATTCGTCTGATTTTTTTCAAAAGCAAAGCACGCCGAATAGGCTAGTCTATTTATATTATATAAAAATGTATAATAAGACAAAGCGTTTTGAACCCTTAATTTTTGTTAAAGGCTACTTCCTTTCTTAGAGTAATCATACTAATATATAACGTTTGCAAATAAAATGCTTTGTGCAACATTTCAGCTGGTTAATACAACAAACGATGAAACCAAAGAGACTACATTACTTAAAGAATGTGTCTCATGATATTTATCACTTTTATCCATCCTTAAACAATCAGCTTTCCATAATCTCCTTCCATACTTTAATAGAAACATACAAAATTGAAAATCATATTTTTCTTGACTCTTACAATATTTAAAATAATAAATATTGATGAAAATATACCATGTCCGACTATATCAACTTCACTTTAAATTTATGTGCAACAAGAATGAAAACAAAAACCAGTTTTTCCAATTAAATGTTTATTTTTTTCTTACAAACGAAAGCAAAGCTGGTTTTTTATTTACACATGGTTTCGTTTTGTTATTTTTCAATTTATTTACTTTTAGTATTTATTACTAAACAAACGACGAACAACGAAAGTCCAAATCTAAGATTTTGTCTTAGAAACTTTGTCATATCTGCAGCATTGATACAGTCATTTCTCAAATTTCATGGCAATTACAAGCTACAGTTGTTATTCTGTATCTTATTGTGCTTAACAAGATACTATGTGAAATAAAGAAAATACATACATACGTGTGTATAGGACAAAATAAATCCAGTGTCAATGAAAATGTGCAGTGGATCACAGGAAAAAGTTGCCAAGGTACCGATTAGAAGCAATTAAAAAGTTTTAAATGGCAGAAACAGATGCACGTCTTAACTCGATATACCATATATTTTTTCTTGTTTCTTTCAAATTTGTTTTTATTTTTTCATTTGTTTTTGTATGTGAATGAAAAAGTAAAGGACACGTGGAAAACGTGTTACACATATGATTTCAATTGTCTGCAAATTATAAACTTTATCGATATACGTACTTATATATAATTAATTTTCATTTGTGTTTCAATACTAATACTAGTTAGTATCTGTTTGTCAATAGTTGACTATCAGTTTTGTTTGTAATCTAGTAGACAAAAATGAATCGATAAAAGATAAATGAAATCATATATGTACTATAAACTACAATAGTAATTTATTAATTCATAAGCGAGTAATAAATATTAAAAAAATACAAAGGGGGAATGTGAATTATTGGGTTGCTTAAAAAGTCATTGCATTTCTTGAGTAATTGACATTGACATTCATATGAGGCTGAGTTGCACATAAATGGTCACAATGATATGTTTTCAATGAGCAACTAATACTATTTCAGTGAAGTGCTTGAAGCTAAAAATGTTGAAAAACTATCTCCTCTTATAATCAATTCAATTTAATCCATAAATAATAAATCAATCAATTTATTATTATTATTAAATTAACAAAGACAAGGAAATAATCCTATAGAAATTTAACAAAGATGAAACTTCTTTTGGATGGTTTCTTTTATTTATGGTAAAACTCATAGGACCATAGAATTCTACAAAACTAATACGCTCTACTATTCACTTCTATTGTTCTTTTTTTTTTTTTTTTGCTTACTCAGTACTTCAACAACTAGCTAAGTAGCTAAGTACAATAAATACGAGTATAGATAAGATTTGAAAATTTCCCTTGTCTAACCAAACTTTGGCAATATCTCTTTTGCTCTCTCTCTCTCTCAAAAAGACACACACTCATGCGAAATCAATTTTCAGTACCAAAATACATAAAAATTTTGAAGCTAAAAACATTTATTGATCGCATTTGGACAAACAGTTGTAAACTATTCGTCAGTGTGGGACCTTATACCCAATGTGAAGCTTCAAAGATCTTTGGACTCACAGCTGTTTAAATACCGTATTATAATTTATTTATTATTATTTGTTTTTCAATTTTTATTGAACGAAGATTTGATTCTGAAGTGTGTGCAAACGATGAGCACAGACAAGAAAGTGCGTCGGCGCGTTATAACGCCTACAATGGATCAACACACAAGTGATCCACTATTGCGACACAAGTCCACAAGTGATGAGGTAAATAAACATTAATAAAAAGTCTACTAAAGGACACTTCATTCAAATATACTTGAGAATAATATAAAAAATACTAAGTAAACTGTTGATTAGATTACTTACTATTTGGCATATTTGTAGTTCGATTACAAATATGTAACATTGTATTTCCGCTACAGAAATATTACGCATACGCTGAGTTGACTGAATTTGTTTTAGTTGCACCTGCATCGATCGAATGAATACACATAGTATGTATGTACTTAACGAAGTTATCAGCATTGCTTACCGGCATTAAATCATATTTTTATATATTTATTTCAATGGCAACAAAAACCAATGCTAGAAGCTTTGTCAACGAAATAGCTAAAGATACCATATAGTCTGTAGTCTGCCCCTCAATAAAGGTATATTGACCAAATGCGATAAGATAACAATACAATGGATTAAGTTGTACAATAATTCGAATTGTTTGAAATTTGTTTCTTTTGCAATAAAGAATCGATCAAAGCGAACTATCGAAGTATCAATAGTTTTCACACTCAAGGTATAATGACTTTATTATGATGTTTGTAACGCAGTCTACTGAACTGCCGGACAGTGGTGGCTGAATGGGGTGCGACGAGTCTGGCAAGGAAGGCAAACAGAGGTACGCCTCAAGGGGGCGTAATCTCTCCGCTGCTTTGGACACTTGTAATGAATAAAATTCTTAATAAAATGCGAGGTGGAGGTGCAAGGTTAACTGCCTATGCAGATGACCTGGCCGTAATCATCTCAGGCAAGTGCCTTAGCTCAATGAGTCAAGTACTCGAGGGGGCACTTAAAGAAATTAAAGACTGGGCAAGCAATGTGGGACTGGATGTGAATCCAGACAAGACGGACTTAGTACTTTTTACAACAAAATACAAGATTCCGCACTGGCTCCCTCCTAAATTAGGAAACATTGTACTGGCACCAAAGATGTCTACAAAATATCTTGGAGTCATATTGGATAACAAACTGACGTGGAAGTTAAATGTGGAAGAAAGGGTGAGGAAAGCTCTCAATGCCTTTTACGCTTGCAGGAAAATGCTCGGAAAGACATGGGGTTTATCTTCCCGTCTAACATATTGGATGTACACGGCAGTGGTTAGACCTATATTACTCTATGGTATCTTGGTATGGTGGACAAGTGTCAACAAAAAGACATACGTCAAAAAGTTGGAGAAGGTACAGAGAATCGCAGGGCTTTGTATAACTGGTGCAATGCGCACCACCCCTACAACAGCACTTGATAAAATACTCGACCTTCAACCTATAGGCTTGGCAGCGAAGAACACTGCAAAGAAGTCTGCGCTAAGACTAAAGGTAACAGGACAGTTGATACAGAGGCCTTATGGTCACAGTAAGATACATGAAGGTAAACAATAGCTCTGACTATGTTATTCCCCAGGCCAACTTCAATGGAGGGCCTAGTGTAGTAATAGAACATAATGGGTGGCAAAGGGGACTCCAGTTTGGCGGTCATACTTGCAACCTGTTTACAGACGGATCTAAAATGACAGAGGGAGTGGGGGCTGCAGTATTCTGCTCAGAGCTTGACCTTAAACGGTCATATAAGCTTCCAGACTACTGCAGCGTGTTTCAGGCTGAGATTTATGCGGCTACAAAAGCTGCAGAATTAGCAGCCGAGCTGACTCCTCTAAACTCCCAAATAAACATATTCATCGACAGCCAAGCAGCCATAAAGGCAATAGCGGCGGTGATGACGAAATCGTACTGTGTTCAACAATGTAGAACCAAAATCGACGAACTCTGTTTGGACAGACGAGTCACCATCTTTTGGGTACCGGGACATAAAGGAATTGAAGGGAACGAAGAAGCAGACGCACTCGCTAAAGCTGGCGCTAGCCAAGCTGAGGTAAGTGCGTCATACTTACGTCCCTCTCTGTCCACGTTAAAACAGAAATAGACGAAGCAACGATTCAGGAGGCGAAGAGAATGTGGAATGGCACACTCTCTTGCAGAACCGCAAAAATCATGCTTCGCTCTGTTAATAATAAGACTACCAACTACATCTTAGCTCTCCCAAGAGAGGATTGCAAGTTATTAGTCGGAATACTCACGGGACACTGTTTAACACCTTCCCACGCAGCCAAATTGGGCTTGATACAGAGTGATGCATGTACATCATGCCACGAGGTAAATGCTAGGGGAACTCTAGAACACCTACTTTGCCAATGTCCAGCTCTCAACAGATCACGCTTTAGCTGTCTCGGATCTGTGTCTTTCCTCTCCTTGGAAAGTATCGCGGATCAGAAAAGTAGCAGTTTGTTAAAGCTCGCAAAAAAGTGCATAAAAAACAGCATTTAAAGAGTCTCCATACTTCTTCTTGGCAACACAAAGGACCATTATTGGTCTATGTGAGATCTCTTGATCAGCCAAGCAAACCTAACCTAACCTAACCTAACGCATTAAAAGAGAGTCATTTTATTGCGACTATGCATACATTCCTAGTAAAATACTAGTTGCGGATATCTCCATCAGGCAAACATCTTTCGTAACCATGCGAATTTTGTGATCCCAAGTTATGTTTTTAGAACAAAATACATGGCGGTGGGGTGGACATATCCAATGGCCGGACAATTTCATTGGAACCATACAAGTTTGTCCACAGGAGATTTTGCTGTAAATAACCAGAACAAGCAGGATAACTTATTTGACTTCTTGCCTTATTGAATGTCTGTTCATTTCCTAGTCTAATTTTCTGATATATCGAACTGTATATGTAAATAGAGGATTTTTATGGACCTCTAGAAGAGATAGAAGCAAACTGGATAAAGCTTTTTTGTAAACAAGTTTAACAATTTTTAAGAATGGAAGACAACTGTTTCGAATAGTCATGGAAATATGCTATATCCAGGAATTGAATACATCAATCCAACATATCATATAGTTTTTAGTTATTACTATGTACTTCTTTTGATAGAGGTATCAAACTACCCCGAGCACTTACTTTTCGCTAAAATTGGTTATAATTAAAAGTATTCAATATATTAAAATATTCAAGCAAAACTTCTTAAATTCAAATAGAAAATATGGCATTTATCAAATTAAGTTCAAGAATTGGGGTGAAAGGTATGCAAACTTCGGCGAACCTTTAATAATAAAAATCTCTGAATCATTTATATTTATATAAAGCTTAAAGTGCAAAGTTATATATCAAAACGATAATGATTAAGCTTTTCCTTCCCTTGTAGGAGCCAAATTGTTGCGAAAAAGCTTTTATCGAACGCGGTAAGATTAAATGGTATTGGGCTCCTGCATTTATAAGCTTTTGGCTATTGCTTTATGCCGTTATATCAATACCTGCCAATCAGAAGTTACCTCGTCCATTGGCCATTAAGGATGAGGCAAAATATCCAGAAAGCTTTATTGCTGAGCGTGCCGAGCAAAACCTTCGAAAGCTTGTCGAACTGGGTCCACGAGTTGTTGGCAGCAGAGCCAATGAGCTAGGCGTACCCAAGTATTTTTTTAGTCGAGTATCTAAAATGCGCACTGAACTGAGTGCAGCACATGATATAGAGGTCGATGTGCAAGTTGCTTCCGGCAGCTATATACATTGGGAAATGATCAACATGTATCAGAGTATACAGAATTTTGTCGTTAAGATCAGTCCAAAGGGTTCGAATAGCACATCATATCTGTTGGTGAATAGTCACTACGATTCTGTACCACATGGACCTGGTGCTGGAGACGATGGCACCATGGTGGCCATCATGTTAGAGACAATTCGTGTATTAGTAAAATCTAAGACTCCGTTAAAACATCCTGTGGTCTTCCTGTTTAATGGTGCTGAGGAAAATCCTTTGCAAGCTTCTCATGCATTTATTACACAACACAAGTGGGCCAAAAATTGCAAGTGAGTTCATGATCACTAACTCAACTATTATAATATATAATGATATCTGTATATAATCATTTTAGAGCACTTATTAATTTGGATTCTGCTGGTAATGGTGGTCGTGAGATTCTCTTTCAATCAGGACCCGGTCACCCTTGGCTTATGAAACACTATCGTCGTGCCATCAAACATCCATATGCTTCATCGATTGCTGAAGAGATGTTCCAGAAAAACTTTATACCATCCGATACAGATTTTCGTATTTTTCGTGATCATGGAGCTGTACCTGGCTTGGATATGGCACATCAATACAATGGCTATGTCTATCATACACGCTTCGATCGTGCTGAAATTGTGCCTAGAGGTACTTTCCAAAATACTGGTGATAATCTTTTAGCACTCGTTCGTGAGATTGCCAATTCGAATGAATTGGAAAATCCTTCCGTAAGAATTTCATATTTTCTATTCAAATAAGTTATTTAATTTAATGTTTCAATTTCAGAGATATGCTGATGGTCATACTGTTTATTATGATGTCATGGGTTGGTTTTTAGTATTCTACACTCAAACCGAAGGAGTTATTCTAAATGTGGTGGTTTCAATTTCTGCTTTTGTCGCCTGTTTCTATTCATTCAAGTTGATGGCTGAAAATGCTGGCGTCAAGTTAAAGAAGATTTTTAAACGCGCTCTAAATACGATCATTGTGCAACTGATGGCAGTAATTGCTGGCACAACCTTGGCTTTCTTCGTTGCTTTGATGATGGATGTCATGCATTTGCCAATGTCTTGGTTCACTCACTCATGGCTCATCTTTGGACTTTATTTCTGTCCATTGTTCTTTGGCTTTGCGATTATGCCTGCTCTCTACTTCCACTACACTAAAGATGTGCGTATAGTTTTTTCATTCATTTTTTTTTTATCTTTTTACTATATACTCTCTTTTTTTGTTGCAGGATCGTTTTCCTATCGGTCACCGTGTACAGTTATTACTTCACTGTCATTGCCTCTTCTTGGCATTGCTCACACTCATCTTGACCATCTGTGGCATAAGATCTGCCTTTGTTTTCATGTTGTCCATACTATTCTATACGATGGCTTTGATTATTAATTTGGCAACCAAACTGCACAATAGACGTAATTTACCATATACCTTCATTTAAACTTAATAATTAATCTAATCTAATAATATTGAATTCATAGAGGTCGCTTGGCTTATACCACATATTGCTTGCAGTGTGCCACCTTTCCTATTTTATGCTTACTTCTCGCATGGCTTTCTAGTTTCCTTTATACCAATGACTGGTCGAAATGGTGCTGGTATTAATCCTGATCTTCTAATCTGTGCATTAACTGTAGGTGCTGGACTGGTTACAGGTGGTTTCATGGTAAGTCATCAACAATTACATACCGTCAAGTAATCTCAATTTATTCCAATTTTCATAGATACCCACATTGAACTTATTCCGCAAATCAAAAACTATAATTTGCTCACTTTTGGGTATCACTGTTCTTTTTATAATATTAGCTGCTACACCTTTGGGATTCCCATATCGCCCAGAGACAAATGTGCAACGTTTTGCTGTGCTGGTAAAGTATCTAGATTATTAAATTCATATTTTTTACCAGACTAAATTCTTCATTTAGCATGCTAAGCGCACTTTCCATGATGCAAATAATAATGTACGACGCGTTGAATCAGGATATTACATTTTGCCACAGGACAGACGCACTTACACTGTCAAAAGTATGTCCCATTAATTTCTTTAAGATTATGTTTGAATAAAATGTTATTATCTAATAGAACATGTCATCAATATGACACTTGCTCAAAATCTGAATAAGGATTGCGCTACAGAAATGCTTTGTGGTTTGCCACTTTATAATCATCGTTGGCATAAGGCCAGGTAGAGTATAGACTATTTTTATTTCGATAAAAATTCTTATTTTATAATATTATTACCTTTTAGAGCTTCAAGTCTTTGGATACCAGGACCTGAGCCTGTTTTTGGCACAGTACCATCTATTAAAATCTTAGCCAAGAATCAATTAACAACTACGAAAATACGTTTTGAACTTCAATTGACTGGTCCCGATCATATGGGTATATTTATAAATCCTCTTAATGGTGCTAAGGTAACCAATTGGTCTTTCCATTATACACCCTTACGCTTGGATTGGAAACCACCATTCTTTGTGTATTTCTCGTATGGTGTTAATGGTGATCCTTTAAAGTTTTGGCTAGAATTAGAGGTAAGAAATAAGGACATTTTTTAAAGAATCAAGTATTAAAACATACTTGTACGATATAATTTTCCTTAGAAACCCCATGGTGATTGGAATACACCAACTGTTGAGATCGGTACAAGTGGCCATTGGACTCATCACGAAGAAATGCATACTCCTGAATTTACAAAATTCCTAAATAGTTTCCCGAACTATGTAGATCCCATTGCTTGGCCAGCCTCCTATGAGACTTGGCAATATTAATTCAATATTTTCGAATAATAAATGAATTGATATCTATTGTAAACTTTTTATAAGTACACATGCTTTTTTTAATAAGTTCAAGTAATCTTTATCGAATTATCAATAAAACAAAAAGTTCTTTTTTTTAACCACACAATCTTTATTGACTTACAAGTAATTTTATATTGTAGTATGGTATGGTGACAGCTTCCACGATAACACTACGATATGCTTAAGTTTGTGGTGGTCAACAAAATGATAAAATCCATAACTAATCATTTATGGTTTGGCATGTCATATTATTGTAAAAGTTTAATTGATTTATAATTGTGAATTGTTTCCACACGAATTTCGTCTTCGGTGGGCTTTCTTATAAGTTTATACTTTAATTTGATGGACAGTTGATTGCGAAGTAGTTGGGTGATTAGTTGTGCTCGAAAAATATCGGAATTATCTCTATGCATTTGTGTGAATTGCAAGGATCAAAGTGATTTTTGTAAATGAAAATGGATAAAGAAAAAGAATATGCTGAATCTGTTGAACTTAAGGATATACCAAAACATACAGACAAATGGTCCTGGTATTGGGCACCGGTTTATTGCTCAATTTGGTATTTGCTTTTTTATGTTGCTGTTATAACCAGCTACTATGCCTATCCAGAACAATTAAGTATTCGCAATGAAGCACAGCATCCAGATGAATTTATTGGTGAGCGTGCTCAACGTCAACTTCTCGAATTATCAAATATTGGTATTAAAGAAGCTGGGACCATTGAGAATTTAAATGCAATAAAGTTCTTAAAAGCTGAAGTTACCAAAATGATCTCTGAATCGCGTACCGATCTTTATACAATCGAAGTAGAGGAACAAACATCTTCGGGTCAATTATTTCTCTTCGACTCGGCAATTAGTTATGAAAATATATCAAATGTTATAGTAAAAATATCACCAAAAAGCACTAAAAGCGTGACATATTTGCTGCTCAATGCACATTATGATTCTGAGGTTGGTTCACCGGGTGCAGCGGACGATGGTGTTATGGTTGCTGTTCTGCTAGAGACGCTGCGTGTCATATCACGCTCAGAACGTGAACTGAGAAATCCAATTGTGTTTTTGTTCAATGGAGCTGAGGAATCCCATCTGCTTGGATCACATGGATTCATAACGCAGCACAGATGGGCACCAAATTGCAAGTAAGTATCAAGCAAGTTCATAGAGTCTTAACATTTTTCAACTTATACTAGAGCACTTATCAATCTGGATTCTGCTGGTTCAGGAGGTCGCGAAGTAGTATTTCAATCTGGACCCAATCATCCATGGCTAATGAAGGTATATCTACCAATATTTATAAAATTAATAATTGTACCAACTTAGCTTATCTTTACTTAATACCCATAGTACTACAAACAAAGTGCACCCCATCCATATGTAACAACAGTGGCCGAAGAAATCTTTCAGAGTGGATTTGTTCCATCAGATACAGATTTTCGTGTATTTCGTGATTATGGCAATCTGCCAGGTCTAGATATGGCACACACTCTTAACGGTTATGTCTATCATACAAAATATGATAATTTTCAAAATCTTGAGCGTGGAACTTACCAGACAACTGGTGAAAATGTTCTTGCTCTCACCTGGGCCCTGGCAAATGCTCCCGAATTGGAAAATACAACTGCACATGCAGTGGGACATACGGTATTTTATGATTACCTTGGTTGGTTTATGATATTTTACACCGAAGCAACTGGTATTGCCATCAATATTGTGGTTTCTATATTCGGTCTTATCTTAATTGGTGGCACCATATATCAAATGGTCAGAAGCAATTGCATTGATGCACCACGAAGCATATATTTACGATTTTGCATCATTACTGCGGTTCATATTGTGACCATAGCTGCTGCTTTTGGTCTTACGCTATTAATCGCCGTAATTGTGGCTGCATTTGGTCTTTCGGAGTCCTGGTATTATGGTAATTGGATGACTTTTGGACTTTACTTCTGCACCATGTTCTTTGCTTTGGGTATTTTACCTGCTCTATACATTACTTGGACTAAGAACAAAACCAATATGAATTTAGATGATACAATTGCCTGTTTTATGCATGCACATTGTATAATCCTAATCCTAGTTTGCTTGATATTAACTGGTGTCGGCATACGATCGGCTTTCTTCCCCATGATTGCCATTTTCTTCTACACCATATCGATTATATTGAACTTAATTGCTAAGTTTGTAACCAAAAGTAAGCTGAATTGAATTTAAAGAAATATGTATTCCCCATTTCACATGTTTGATTATTTCAGTTCCTCTATATGTGCCTATACATCTTATCTGCCAATTACTGCCTTTCTGGTTCTACACTTATTTAAATTATGGATTCCTAAAGGTTTTCATACCAATGCAAGGACGTGATGGACCCAAAAGCCAACCAGATATAGTAATATCTGGTTTTATAGCTGTAGTGTCCTTGCATTACGCTTGTTTTTTGGTAAGTACAAATTTTCCATTTTCAATCTAAACCAATTAACCATTATTTTTCCTATAGCTGCCAATTTTACACAAATTCCGAAAATCTAAAACTTTCATCTCACTTTTTGGAGTATTAACGATCATTTTCATAATAATTGCAGCTACTCCAGCTGGGTTTCCATTCAAAAACGCTGTTGCTGCTCAAAGATTTTATGTGTTGGTGAGTGTTGTTCAAATCCTAAACAGAACGTCAATTTATTCTGTCAAATATTTTCCATTAATTAGCACACACAACGTATATTGCACAATGCAGATGGCTCTGTGCAAAAAAATGAATCTGGTTATTATATACAACCGGTTGAAAGACGCTACTCGGAATTGTATGATACAACACTAAAAGATAGAGAGCCTGCAAGCTGGACTGCAGAGGCTTGTGCTTCAGAACCGTTTTGTGGCCTGCCACTATACAGCGGACGTTGGTTAGATTGGAAGTGAGTTGGTTAGAAGTTTAAAGAGTTATAATAACACATATTTGATAATTTCCAGAGATTCTGCAATATGGATTCATGCAGCTCCACCAATCTTTCCTATACCTACAAAACTAACATTAGTTTCAATCGAGACTGTAGAAGGCAACAAGAAACGCTATAACTTCAATTTAAAGACAGCTGATCGCATTATTATGTACTTACAACCCTTTGAAAAATCGAATGTCACCAACTGGTCCTTTGAGCGCACCCAATTGGAGAAAGAATACAAGCCACCATATTTAATTTATCATGCATACGCTTTAGTTGAAGCTCCTTTTGAGTTCTGGATAGAGTTTGAACATGAGCCTAATGTAACTGAAGGACCTTATTTTAAATTTGCAGTCACCGGACACTTTTTGCATGACAGAGGCATGTATACTGCAGAATATCGAGAGTTCCTAGAAACTTTTCCAGATTGGACTTATACTACCGATTGGATTGCTTCATATGAAAGTTGGATTTACTAAGTAGTAAAATAAACATTAAATATTCTTAACTCGATTATATTTATTAAGATTTACACATTACACACAATAATTCGTTGATAGGATTTTGTTTTTTTTTTATCTACAATAAAATATAAGTAATAACAAGAACTTAGGACTATTATTACAATAAATACGTTATTATTTAAATAGGTTTGTGCGTGCCACTTCAAGGATCCTGAAACTTTGTTCGTTGAGTTTACTGAAGTAAATTTGGTTTATTCTAATCATATTTTATAACAATATTTTAAAGACTTGGCGTATAACTCATTGTGTAATATCTCTCTGATAAAACTGCTTAGAGCTGCCAACTACTGTAGGAACTTAGCCATGAAGTCACGTATACCCAGGGTGGAAATAGTGCCAGGAAAGATCGAAAATCTTCTGTAACATAAATATCATCATGTATTCTGTGACCCATTATGGCTATTTTGAAAGTATTTCCAGTCCAATTGGTACTTCCACGCTATAATAAAATAAAATTTGTAGAAATTACTAATAATAATTGATTATTATTTTAATGAACCTCAAATTCCAAATTGAAACGTAATGGCGTTGGATCTAAGGCATAAGACCAATAGACATAGTATGGTGGTTTTATATTTTGCTCTATGGGTTCTCTAGTAAATGACCAATCGACAAGTTTGGCATCTTCCAGTGGTTCTATGAAAATACTTGTATGATCTGGACCAGCAACTTCCAATGTATAAAGCACATTTCTTGATGAAGTCGATTGTTTATTTACTATTTTCATTGTTGGTATGTGATCTCTATTAGCCTCTGGTCCAGGTATCCAAAAGCTATTGCCACTGTGTAAAATAAAATAAAAAAAAAACATTAAGTTTAAAATATTAACAGATAATTAGAAATCTTAACTCACAATGCCTCTAGCCAACGTGAACTGTAAACTGGATAACCACACATAACTTCAGTCTCGCAATCTGATCTATCTGATTTTGTGAGATTCGTGTTTTCAAAAAGTATTTCATTCAATGAATTTGGATGACGATCAACTGGTAGCACAAAGTATCCTGCATCCGTACGATTAATTGACATGGCAGCGTCTCCATTGTGGAAGGTGCGTGCTGTGTGCTAAAAATTGGATAAAAATATATAAAAACCATCTCAATGAATAGAAATTTTTATATACTATTATATTCTATTACTTACCACAGCATAATAGCGTTGCGGTGCAGTCTTCTCGACATATGGAAAACCAATTGAGGTTGCCGCAAAAATAAGGAAAAGTATTATACAAACGCCAAACAAGGAAATAATTGTTTTCGATTTACGGAACAAACAGAACAAAGATATCTGTAATGAAATATCATAATATGAGAATTAAAGTGATTAAAATATCTTGCTTGATAGCTCTTACCAGGAATGGAGAAAAGAGTATACACATCAGTGCTGTGAAAACAGCCATCAAAATTTCTGGATTAGATTCACCATCACGACCCATCATAGGTATAAATATAACATAGAAGCTATAAGCACAGTATGTATAGTATAAGAAAGGTAAAATCTGACAAAGGCAATGAGGAATAAGCCACAGGAAGTCTGTTAAAGAAATATAAGAACATGTCGATAAGTAGTAGTATAGTGGAATGAATTTTCTTAACTTACTTGTTGTATGAGCACAGGTTGCCATATTGATGAGTACCGAACCGATATAGAAAGCTATACATAACATTATAACAAAAGCCGAACGCACATTGAAACTAATCATGACAATTGTAACTACAGTCAAAATCAAGCAATGTGCGTGCATAAGCAATTGTATGCCATAAGCAAGTGGCAGTCCATGTTCTTTAGTACGACTGAAATAGATTGCCGGCAAGATACCCAAACCAAAGAACATTGGACAAAAGTATAAGCCGAATAACATCCATGTTTGCGAAAACCACGACATTGATAATCCGACAGAATCCAAAAATAACGCTATACATATTGTCAGTCCAATACTAAGGCAAACGGAGCAAACTTGTATGGCTGCTAAAATGCCAAATTTAGCAAACACTCGTCGACGGAACATTCCCGTATGATGTGCCATATTCCAAATATATGCGACAATTGTGATACAAGCGAATATGCAAACAACAATGTTAATAATCTGACCCACGCCATCGGAGTAGGAAACCATAAACCAACCCAAAACGTCAAAAAATATCATATGTCCTTCAGCATGTTTCTAAAACAAAGTAAAAGAATATTTATAAACAATTATGATACAATTCATCATCGTCATCATCATCACTCACTGCTGGATCTTCCATTTCGGGTGCATTAGTCAAGGACTTCACTAAAGCTAATATGTTTTCACCAGTCAATTGATATGTACCTCGTGGCAATAAACTAAAACGATCATATTTCGTATGATAGACATAACCATTTAATGTTTGCGCCATATCCAGACCAGGTATGTGACCGAAATCACGGAATATTCTATAATCTGTTTCCGAGGGCACAAAACCATTCTGGAACAATTCTTCACCAATAGTCGAAGCAAAAGGATGCACAATATTTGTACCATAATACTTCATGAGCCAAGGATGATCTGGACCAGATTGAAAGAGAATTTCGCGACCACCACTACCAGCTGAGTCCAGATTAATTACAGCACTAGAAACAGGAGATTAAACCAACTATTCATGTATGATAGGAAGAAAAACCATGTTATCGCTTACCGTACATCTGCTGCCCATTTGTGTTGTGTAATGAAAGCATGTGAACCTTGCAAAGGATTCTCCTCGGCACCATTGAATAGAAACACAACTGAATATTGCATGGGTGTCTCATATTTTGTCATTACTCGCAGCACTTCTAGCATTATTACGCACATCATACCAGCATCGCCAGCACCTGCACTGCCCGGCACCGAGTCATAATGAGTGTTGATGAGTAATGTAGCTGTGCTGTTGGCATTTTTCGGTGTCAGCTTTACAACTACATTCTGTATACTCTGATATACATTCACCATTGACCAAAGTAAGTAGTTACCTGAAGCAATTTGTACATCACTCTCGATGTCATAGAGATCCGTACGTGCCTCCTTTGTTATTGCAGCGATTTCGTTAAGCAGAAACTGCACTGCAACCTGTTCATTTGCTGCACTACCAACGACTCTTGGACCAATTTTTGTTAATTTCAGCAATGTGGCCTCTGCGCGTTCACCAATAAAGCTGCCCGGCAGCCTTGCCTCATCCTGCACTGTCAGCATTTGTGGCATGCGATGGAAACTGGGCATCACAATCACAAAGAATAGCAATGTCCAAAATGACACAAAAAGTGGCGCCCAATACCAACCAAATTTACTTCGGTTGTAGATGATTTTCATGTTCTCATATTTCGACTTCATTATGTCGTGTCGTCGTAGTATGTCGAATCGGGTATCCAGTGTTCAGAATGCTGCATATGCAAATAGAAATATGAAAATAAAACACATTTTGCATTAATGAAACAAAGGCAATTATTAATTCGTGAATACCAAGAAGAAAAAAACTGAACACAACAGAATTGAACAGAACTGTTATGTTTCCCCATTATGAATACCAACCAGACCAGGCCAGTCATCGTACCCAGCTGACGTCAGAATGATGTATGAAGTATGTGAAAATGAGTTAATTAAATTTCATTGCAGGACTTTGCAATGCAAGGGTATGAAATATGAGTGAGTGATTATACTATTGCACCATATATGAGTCAACTTTTTTTTTTAATAAATCCAAACAAAATGGAAAACAATTGCGAATGCATCATAATCAATTTACTTGTGCAGACTATCAGTCAGTAAATTAAAAATTTAAAGAATGAAATACTTTTGTTATCGTCATAATATTTTTATTTAAACATTTTAAGCATTAATCATGCATGTCCGACACAAAATCCAAATAAGTATTTATTGTAACATAATCTAATAAAAGTAGCCGCCACAATCGAATGATAAGAATTACCTGAATAATTCAGACGATTGAAATCTTTCACACGAAACTATTGAAAATTTGATTAACACTGGAGACTTTCTAGAAGCTCATTTATCTATCTGTTATACTATCGCTTGGAAAGTCATCAATGGACTTTGATTTTATTTTTATTTTTTTGCAATGAAAGTATGTAGTAAATCTTGTTAAAAGTTGTGATTAAATATTGAACTTCTATCAAATAAAGTAAAATAACTTTGTATTTATATTGTAAATTTCACTTGTGGAAGAAAAAAACCAAAATTTATACTAATAAATTTTTGTTTTCAGGTGTTGAGATTTTTCGAAATATTTTTTCCAAAGAAATATTATATCTTTAATCAAAAATTCTGTTTCTATTCATAAATATTGATTATACTTGAGTATAAATGTTTGTCTACAGAAATTGAGTTTTTATGTTGTTAATACTTTTTTCCAAAAAACAACAATACAATAGTATCTTGAGAAGTTGAGTATTTTTGGAATAAATTTTTCATAGTAAAATACAATATTTATAATCAAAATTTGTTTGCTTGAGATATTAATTGGTTATTTTTGGTAGAACATTTATGATAAAAAAATACTATATACACTCATAAATGTTTTACTTCAAATCTTGAGTGTTTCTTCGTTCATAGAAAAAACAAATATTTGATGCATTTATAACTACAACTAGTAGTAAAAGCTTATCATGCAAAAAACATATATATGTGAGTAGGATTTATGTCTGTACAACTTAGTCCATTCAAGTTCATTGTTTCTATAGCATTGGGTTCATGTATGATAAAATGAATGAAACTAGATAAAAATTATACAAGACAAACTTACAGGAAATAACATACTTCGAGTTAAAGATGACTTGGAAATTATTATATTTAAATAATGATAAGCGTGCCTTAATTAAGAAAAATTGAACACAGGGTGCGCCATCTTTTATGTCGGTATGAATAACTTTGAAAAAAAAACAAAAGATTTTTATATATGGGGTATTTTTATTCAATTTGGTCCTTTGCAATTTTTCGGATTAGTTTTTGAATATAACATCAATTAAGTGGCCTCCTCTATTAACAACAAAAATGCAAAATGTGCCCTTTTTGCTGCGTTTTCCATTACCATTTCGAGCATCTCGGGCGGTATAGCGATGGTTTCGGCACAAATATTTGCCTTAAGCTCATCAATGGTCTAAGGCTTGATGGCGTACCCTTCGCTTTTCAAATAACCCCACAAAAAGAAGTCATGAGGGGTCAAATCTGGGAAATGTCGCCTCTTCTTGGCATCTGACTGTTTGGCCGTATTCCAAGCAACGTGGACGGTCTGTCGGCAATACTATTTGTGTTAATTGCGCTTTAAACGGAAACAAATGCAAATCATCCTTCTGGGCAACGCTCCCTCTGATCCCTAAAACGAGTTCATTGGATTTCTTGGTCATTGATAAACGGCATGTTGACGATATCCCATTGTTCCGTGCTCACCAAAATTCAACACCAAATGACGAATAGTGTAGTTAACGGTACCTGTTGGCTACGATATTTTCGACATTAAGCACGTTGTTTTAAAACAACTGAGCGACTAATTTCAATGTACAGCGTCACTATTTTGGATCGTTGTTTCGTTGCGAATGGATTCATGTTTAAAATTGTACTGAATTGACATTTCAAAGACATGTTCACTTAAGTCAATCGGTTGACCAATGTTAAACTTATTTAATGTTTACGTATCGACAATAAATTGCAGAAAAAGAAATTGTGTTTTATATCCTTTGTATAGACATATTATGCCTTCATATCATAGTATCTCATGGCCATGTCGATTCTATGTTTTACTATGTTTCTTGGTACTATGTAAACTCCTGTAGAACCAAATTTCTTACTTTATGATGCAATACATTATTTATTAAGTATTTTATAATTCAAATTTTATCTAAACTGTAAATGAAAAAAAAAAAGAAATACACGTGAACATGAGTTATATTTTAGCATATGGTATTAAAATTGATAACCATGTTGTTATTATTATTGCTGTTCTTGTTGATTAAAATGTGAGCACATATACAATTTCATGCTAAGTACAATAGCATTGACATAAATCCATAAAGTCAAATTTAACGGTGAACGACATTTTCATCAATTTAAATTTTCATTGAAGTGGCAATCAAAAAAATTATGAATATTATAGTACACGAGTATCATATATACTGGTGTTACTATCAAAATTTATCAATACATTTATTCCCTAAAATACATATATTTCACATTCTAATTTAATTACTATTTATTATTTATTTTTACGATTTGCAATTTTTTTATCAAACGCTATAAACTTTATAAAAATACATTTTTAGCGTATTCAAATAAAACAATTTAGCGCTTTTTTATGGCACCGCAACCTATTAACCAAGTAGAATGTGAAGCAAATGTTTTTATATTTTTACTATATGGTATATGATACAACAAATGTACAGAAATCAACAAACAAATTGTAAAAACATTTCGTTTAGTTTCATTCTTTGAACTTATAAAGATAAAAAAAAAAAAAAATAGAATGCACCACATTTTATTTTGATATATTTTTCGTAGAACACATTTTTCACTGGCCTAATACAATAGTATTACTCATCGTAAAATATATCTATGCCATTGTATATGGCTAATGGCAGCTGTCAAGACAAATGTGGCCCACTGTCGTGAGAAAAATTCTATAGTTTCAATGAATTCTTTGAGAGATCTTGGCATTATTTTGTTAACACTAAATAAATACACAAAAACAAAAACAATACGCCTATTTTCTAAAGATACTTTTGACGAAAAAAAGAGTTTAGTGACGAGAGTAGTCGGAATTGTACCCAACCTGATAATTGTTGTTAAAAAAAAAACGCTCAGAACTAAAAGATTTGACAATAATTAAGATCGATTAGTGCTTTGAAGAGATAATATTAGAAAATCTTTTGTGATTTGATCTAGTCTAATGTTTTGTGACTACCCTTGTAGTATTATTTTTTATTTCAATTCGAACATTCCCTGAATAAACTGTCACATAAATATGTTAACTAAAATTTATATTGAAATTTTCTTAATTTCTTTTTAATTTTCTTCTAAAAATTTGTACATTTACTAATTTCAAATTTGATTTTTTTTTCATTGAAATTTTTGGATATATGAACATTATTTTCAGTGTTTGAATATAAATTTCATTATATAATTGATTCTATTTGAAACTTACAACTTCTTTTGACATTTTTCAATGACACTAATTAGATGTTCTTATGTTTCTTGAAAACTATTTATAGTTGAAACAGATATTTTAATATACTTTACCAAATGTGTCTTCTTATCTCGTAACCATCATACAAATCGTAAATTCAAACCCATGATAGTTCTTATTTTCATAGTCTCCTTAAGTTTAATTTCATATTGTATAGGTGGTATATTTTTCTTGTTTTTTATTGTCATCTTTTATTTCATGTAAAATGTGTTTAGTCGCCATCAAACAGATATAAAAGAGGAGATGTACACATTACATAAAAATCTAGACTGGATTTGTTTTATTTTCATAATATTATGGGTATTAAATAGTATATATAAAAAGGTATTTATGTTGGCATTAATTATATAAAAACAAATACAAATTTAGATCAAAAATAATGTAAATGCATATTTTATATAGTTTTTTCTTGTCATTATCGTTTGATTTTCACATCTGTATAAAATGCAATGTAATGAGCAAAAAAAAAATTTAACAAAAAACGATCTGCAGAATGCTATTCTTAGAAACTGTAGAAATCGCTTTGACCTATTTAAGCTTGCACTTATTGACCCCAGTGCGAGTGCAAAAACAACAACTGCCGACATCGTTGAGTTAGTGAGTGAGTGACTGAGTGATTATGCAGCACAACAAATGAGAAATACAAATGGTCAGACAGACTGTCAGACAGACAAACAGTCCCAGAGATACAAAATGCGACTCGAAGACTGGGTGACAAACAAACCGTTGCAGATACAGCAATGCAAATGCAATAATATTGTGCAACTGAATCTTAGCAAAATTTAATTAAATTTTCTTAATAGTTTCTTTGAGTTTTACTCTCTCAGAATAATAATGTAATTTTTTCGCAATATTTATTTTATTTAATGGTCATTGCTTGTACTTAAAATTTTATTTATTTTTATAATAGGATTTTATGAAAGTTTTACATACTACTTTAATTGAATACAAAGTTTATTAATCAAACACTTAGATTGAGAATTTTTCGACTTTAAGTGAGTTTTGAATGGAAAAAATAATCAATTTGAATAATTTTATGGATATATCTTCTACAATGTGTTGGCCACAACGATAAACTTGTTGCGCATGCATAATAATGTAATCAAAAACGTATTTTGTAGAAAAAAAACACAGAAATTAATGCGTCAACAAAACCAGGAACAAGACCTAGAACCACAACAATACACAATAAAAACCTATAAACATACAAAAAATCGAAGCGGCTTTAAGAACTGAATAAAAAAACAATACAAGTCAATAACCTTAAGCCATGATGAAGAAGACGACGATGATGAAGACGATGTTGCAGCAACAGCTACAAATAAAGACAAAGAGTGTTGCATGCAGAACCATGCATTGCATTGCATTGGAGCCCTCTACTTGTGTGTTGCACGTTGAATGACAACAAACAAACAATTCTGTAAACGGCGGCAAACCAAATAAAGTAAATAAACCAAAACAATGTGCAACTGAAGCATGCCCCACACAGAAAACAAAACAAAACAGCAAATAAAAAAAAAGTAAAAGAAGCTATAATACAAAAAATGAAAAAAAAGAATAACAAGGAAGTTTGCGGTTAAACGGCGTTGAAAGAATGAACAATGAAATAAGAGAATAAGGAGAAGAGAAAAGAATACAAAAACAAAATATCAAAGTACAATATACAATATACAATGCTCATATAAGGAAACAGCATATGGGAAACCTTAAAAGATCAACACATCTTTCTTTCTTGGCTGGCTATATGCACTCAAGACTAGAGGGGTGGATTCTAAGAAGCGATCAATTAAGAAATGACATATTCTATTACAGAAACAATATTAAGGCAATATATAGAAATTATACCAATAAAAAATTTATCAAAAAATACAATATAAGGAAGCTGTAGAAGGTCAACAACACTCAATCCTAGTTGATGAAATTATAAGGAGGAGAAAATGAAGAAAAAACTATTACTACTAATGCATATATAAATTCATTTTTATGACAAAAAAAAGATCAAAAAATTATGTGAATTTTGCTAAAATTATGATAAAATACAAAAATATAAATGATCTAAAGAATGGTATGTTTTTGTAACATATTTTCAGTTCGAATTGACATCATTTTTGTGTATAAATAATTCTACAATAGTTTAAACGAATTGTGTAATTATAGAATTTACCCACTCACAGATAGATACATATTTCTTATAACCATTCCTTGGTAAGATTTTATCGAATAAAACTATAAATGACATAATTTAGTTCTCTCATCAAACTTAAGATCTCTTTTTTGACATTTTATTTTATTTGAGAAAGAAAAAAAAATATTAAATTTCAATAGAAAGTTCAAATAATGAACTCACTTACCTTAAAAATCTATCACTAATAATTTTTGTACACTTTCTTCAAAGTACTGAATAAACTCATAGGCAATGCACTTGTTATGTACGAATAAGTATATTGATGACACAATTTTTTTTTTATTTTCAATTTGTTTCTTTTCTTTTATATATTCTTCTCTTTTATTGTATGTACAGATTTTGTTTTAGGAAACCAACCACACACGCGCCAAAAATTACGATAAATAAAAATAATTGGAAACCCGCACAAATTTCGTTTCTTTCGTTTTTTCTTTTTTGATTTTCAGAAACAACAAAGCAAGAAAATTAAAATAATTAGATGAACAAAGCGTCAATATTTATTTTTATTGTATTTTACTATATATGATTTTTCACGATTCGAAAAAGAAATGTTGGCTGGCGACGCGCGAACATAAAACAATGTCGAAAAACAAAAAAAATCAAAAGAAAATTAACTCGACAACAACGACACACAACAATCTTTCGAAGTGATCTGTCGTCTTCGGTGTATCGCGTACGTCTAAATGTTATGACGGCAAATTGTTGCAGACAGAGCTCTCACCACAGGGATCGAGACTACTAGTATAGTCACTCACATCAATTTGGTTTGGATTGGATCGTCAATGTTATTCTTGTTCAATGTAGTTATTGTTGTTTTGAATATAAAATGAGCACAAGCTATTTCGATGAATGGATGCATGCGCTCTTAAACAAGTTTTTCAACTTGATACTAGTATTACAGCAGCTCTTTCTTTATGCATTCACCAGCAATTTATGTATTTTCTCTTAAAATTTAGTTCTATAAATTATAAATTTTAGCCAATAATCCTTGTCACATTTATTATTGAAATCATTATTAATTATTTTTTTAACAGTTTACTATAGTAAAGTTAACTTGCTCAAGCACACGACTAAATGGTAACTGAAACATTTGGCAATTGTATCTCACCCATTTATAACGTTTAATTTCTTGAAATTCTAAACATTATACTACTATAGTAGCCGTTGGCTACTTATTTATGTCTACTGTATATGTAGTATGTATAATGTGTAATCATCGACTTATCAGTGATAAAAATTTGAACAATCTTATAATTTCGTCTAAATTCGTTGATTATAAAGAACAAATTTATTAATGGTTTCAGGCCATAAGTGACGCATTCGAATTTCTAATATTCCATAATAACCTTATATTGACTCAGTAGTGACTTCATTAATAATTACCAGATTAAAGTAAATTACCATTCTGATTAAACATTCAAGTGTTATGGGTTAACACAAACATAAATACGTACATATGAACTCTTGGATTCATGAAAGAAACAACAAAATATGCTCTTTTATATATATTTTCTCTTATGTTTAGTGAGACCATATGTTATCACTCACATCAAAGTCAAAGAGTCATTTTTGTTGAGATTCATTTGAACTTTGTTTCGTATGCACATTTCGAATGTTGATTTTAATGCACAATACTTAATATACTACATAGTGTACATACATATGTGTAGATTTAAAGGGCATCATGCATAGATTTTATTAGAATTTCTACAACAAATAAAATAAAGAAATGAGGAAGAAAAGAATAGTTGAGGTGCTGAATTGAATTATTTAAAAATTTAATAATAATAAATGGGTAAAAGCGATTGATATGGTGAGTAAAAAATATGTGTTATTATACAAAAACAAACCTTATTGCCATAGTTTTGTTATGAGAGTTACCCGTTTCAGTAATCAGAGAATAAGTAAATAGGAAAACAATTATCTTAAGCACTTCAGAAGGAAAGTTTTAGCTTAAACTTTAGAAAATATTTTGCATAAAAACGAACTGACTATTGTTCATCTATGGTAGTATCCAATGTCTCATTTATTGAGTTACAAACATGTATGGTAATTCCAGTCATACATACTAGTATGTATGAAAAGACTGAAATAAAAGAAAACAAAGATTATGCAGTCAGAGTTTTGGATTACAAAAACTAAACACTTTAGAAAGGTGTTCGTAAAATTTGTTTTCTTGAAGTAAAAATAAAACATACATTACAAAATATGGTAAGACAAATCATTCTATATAAATTAATTACCAACAAGAGATACTAGAGTTGTGTTAAGTAATATTCTTTAAATTTGACTATTGTCTAAAACAGTGGCGGCGTTAGACCACATGTAGATATCGGTGAGATTAGCTTTACGAGGCCTCTTTCAATTCCCAATCAGAAAGAAAACGATAAATAGAGTATATGAATTTTATTGCTAATCAAATTTTGACAAAAATTACATAAACAATCACAATTGTGAGTCAATATTGTAACTATATTTTTCTACAAACAATCGAGCTACTTTAAGGCTTTTTTCAAATTCTGCATTATGGAATTCTTGAATCCAACTACAAAATGATATATGATATATGGTAATATGTCAATAGCGACTTGCAAGTTCACTTAGTTTACTTATATTGTTTACACGTATTAAAATCTCGTACACCACGTGTATTGCAACAATAAACTGAAAAGTTTCGTTTAAGACTACTTCACAGGTACTTAAATTATAAAAGTATACTGCTCTGATTCTACTTTCTCATCGTGTTTCACATAGAGATTTTGAAGTCAATTTTGATTCAGTTTTTGAGCACATATATTTTATTGATAAACCGCAAAATGTTTTGGGTATTGTAGAAGAGTTAGCTGTATCTATCAAAAGCAAATTCCAATTGTGGCATGTGCATGGCGTGAAGCATGCTCTTCGATTAATATTGAGTATTCTAGTTGTGACACCTTTATTTATTGGCGCCGTTATCATATCCCTATCCTCGACAATTTTGGATATCTCTAGTTTTTTTAATATTGCATTTGTAAAATACTCCCCCGTTGTTTCTGGGATGCTAATAAGCCCCACAAAATGTTCTTTTATCTCTTCAGTTGAGTAATTACAAAATCTTAATATTATTGACATTTGTTCGACTCGGCACATCCCTGGTACAATCGAGCTGACGTCGCTGACGCCTAGCGCCGCCACTGGTCTACAGTTTTCTTCACATCAAATCAAGACCACATTAATCAAAATAATATCATAATAACACATGAACCTAAAATTATCTAATCTTTTGATAAACATAAGCACATCTTTTGATAAATCTTCTATTCTATTGTCCATAGGTTTTCAAAGAACTACTCACACAAATAGCATTTTTCATGCACTAAGTCGACAGGCCCGACTCTTTGTGATTCTGTTTTATTTACTACAATTTTCACCTAATCTACTTTTGTAGTAGTAATTTTTGGTATTCGAAAATCACCTCCAACGCAAAAATTACATTTGACATCATTTCTTGTTTGATTTTTGTGTTTTTATTTTTCATTTTTTTTTTTTTCAAATTAAACGTTTAATGATTGCATTTTATTTCCCAGACCTGCCGGCATTCAAGCGGAACTTATATGAAATGAAAACAATTTAACTCTTAACAAAATCAAAACAGAGCAACATGATGCTCCCTCCATTTAGTAGTACCTACATATATTGTATTGTAGTAGTAACGACGACAATCAATGAACGAGGAGTCAATGAATGACAAATGAACGAATGAAATGAAAATGTGTCGCAAATATAAACTGGAATGACAAACAAATGTGAACAAAAAAAAAAAAACCCAACAAAATAAAGAAAAGCAAACATTACGAGAAAAATGGAAAAAAAAGCAGGTAAAAATTAATTAGTTAACTGTGTAAAATGCAAAGAAACAAAAATATTGTAGTAGTACTTAGGTACTACAGCCAAACAAGTGTCAGCCAGACACAATCAGACAGACAAACTGAGAGCAAGATGACTGCATTACTGGGTGTGGAACACAGATTTAAACGACAGTATGAAATGGGCTCAGTGTGCGAAAAGTTGTTATAGACGCGTTTCGATCGGAAAGTGATTGAAACTAGATAAACCAAGAAAAATTTATCATAATAATTTGAAATTTTCATTACATCAAGTACCTAACTTCTGCTTATGCTTTCAACAGACATTGAGAATTAAGGAAACAAAAGCCAAATTATGTACTACATTTTTACAACAATTGTAGTACAATAGTTGAAGAACATTAGGGACAAGTCAAAAACCCCTATTAACTTGTATCTCGTCCATAAAGATAAAACTCGTATAACATTATTGGTAACAACAAATAAATACAATATTGAAGTAATAATTACCTGCTAACAAAAAACAACAACAGTGACAAACTTTTCAACTAAATACTATTGTTTATCGTTCAAAGATATTGAGAGTCTCCGATTATTTCGACTAATATTTGACTTGTTCTATTCTCTTATTATAATGTCACGATTTCATTTAGGTTACTCAATTGGATATCAAACCTGAGTGGGTGTAGACGTGGAAATCGCAGTGTAAAAAAAGAACAAGGCTAAAGAAAGAAGCCTAGAGACGATTTATGTACCCGTTACGGATACTTTGTCATTGTCGCCCGGTAAAAAAATTGTGAAGATATCCTTCCGTATTTCAGTCAGTGAAGGATACAAAAAATATGGGTGTACGTATTAAAAATTTCAATAAACTGCTCACATAGAAAATAAATATAATTAAATCAAAAAAGAATAGAAAGAAATTTAAGAAAATATTAGTTAAAAACAAACAGTGAATGAGTGATTGTGAAAAATAAATTAAATTATTTCAAAGTAAATTCCATTTATTGTAAAGATGAAATATTGTATTTTTTATATCCAAAAGTTCCCATGAATATTTATTAAATGATAAAAGCAAGATTAAATACTATTTCTTTGAAAAATACTCTGATTTTTTGTACCTTACAATAAATGAAACATTAAAGGTGCCGAAAACTAAGAATATTCATCAATAAATCTAATAAATCAATAGAATCAATCTACAGACTAGACAGACTTAATGCATATAAAAAAAATTCCATTTCCATTAACAATATACCTACATATGTACAAATATCGATAATGATAAGGAAATTTTTGAAACACAAAAATAAAACTACTAAAAATCAATCAAAAAATAAAGAATTGTTATAGAAATAAATAAGTATTTATTGCAACAGAAAATTTTGATTCAGATTCCTTAAAGAAAATCGAAAATAATATAACATATTATGGAATGTTATTTGGGACACGCGTTTCAATAACAATTTCCAGATATAATGTCAATGATAAAAATCAACAACATCAATTAATATCACCTAATTGTCGATTATAACCATTAAAACGATATAAAAAGTACCGACCGACGACCATCAGCAACAACCAACTGATAATCAAGTTCAAAACTATATAGACCATCCCCCGGAATCAGTGTCCATTGCGGTTAATGAACAACTTATTTCTTATATTTTTTTAAATTACGAATCGAGATTAGATATCGAAAAAAAAAACATAAATAAATAGCAATACCCCAATATCCATAAAAATTGTAATTATTTAATAATTAGCAACAGTTAAAAAATACACGCAATAGCTTTGTTGGAATACCGATTCCGTGTACATTACCCATATAAACATGTGTAGTATAAAGCAAATTGTGCTAAATTTTTAGTGCAACTTGTGACATGTCTTTATTTATCTACATACATATGTATATTTTTTTATTGTAGTTCCATTCCAAGTATCATATTGATGTCGATTTCGAAGAGCCCAAAAAATTGCAATGGTACTATGCACCTGCTTTTGCTGCCTTTTGGTTGATTATCTATTTATCGCTTGTTAATACACATGTCAATCGCATGCCAACACCATTAACAAAAAGCGATGAGATCAAATATCCAAATTCGTTTATAGCGCAACGCGCTGAAGAGACACTTATTGAGCTGACACGCATTGGACCACGTGTCGTAGGAAGTGTGGCGAATGAGGTTACCACTGTTCAGTTCTTAAAGCAACAGATTGAGAAAATTCAAGCGGAAGCCAGTGATTACTTTACAATCGAATGGGATGTACAACAAGCGTCAGGCGCCTATATTCATTGGTCCATGGTCAATATGTATCAAGGCATACAAAATGTGGTTGTAAAATTGAGCGCAAACGATTCGACAAATGAGAATTATTTATTGATCAACAGTCATTTTGACAGTGGACCGTTCAGTCCTGGCGCCGGTGATGATGGTGCAATGGTGACAACAATGTTAGAAGTGCTACGTGTCATTGCCAAATCAAATGGTCCCTTAGAGCATCCCATTGTGTTTCTGTTTAATGGTGCCGAGGAAAATCCTTTGCAGGCCTCTCATGCTTTCATAACTCAGCACAAATGGGCTAAGAATTGCAAGTGAGTTTAATTTAAGTCAATATGCTTTTATATACTTAATAATTTACATTTTATTGGTGTAGAGCATTGGTAAACTTGGATGCCGCAGGTAGTGGTGGACGCGAAATTCTATTTCAATCGGGACCCGAACATCCTTGGCTTATGAACTATTATCGCAAGGTACCACATCCATTTGCCAATACTCTGGCTGAGGAAATGTTTCAAGCTGGCTTCATTCCCTCCGATACAGATTTTCGTATTTTTCGTGATCATGGTGGCGTTCCTGGATTAGATATGGCATATATATTTAATGGATATGTCTATCATACCAAATATGATCGTGTAAATGTCTTGCCGCGATCATCGTTGCAGCATACGGGAGACAATTTACTAGTATTGGCAAAAAGCTTAGCTAATGCTCCTGAACTGGACAATACAGCTGTAATATTGATTTAATTTCATTTATTTTGTATGCCTTAATAAACGCTTTTATCCTTAGGCCCATGCAGAAGGTCATAATATTTTCTACGATTTCCTGGGTTGGTTCATTATCTTCTACACGGAAAGAACAAGCATCATTATAAATTCTGTAATTTGTGTCGGTGCCTTATGTACTATTGGTGTATCCTTATACTTCATGACAAGGCGTTCCGGCATTGCCTGGTCAGGAATACTAGTACGAAGTGCCATAACCTTTGTCATTAAATTAATTTCAATAATCTTGGCTGGTGGCTTAACACTTCTTGTAGCACTATTTATGGATGGAGTGAATAAACCATTGACTTGGTTCTCAAATATCTGGCTAATCATTGGACTTTACTTCTTTCCTGTTTTCTTTGGCATGGGCATATTGCCGGCAATCTACTTGGAGAAAACTAAAAAGGATCCACTGGGTCTTGGCTTTCGTATACAGCTTTTCATGCATGCACATTGTCTTTGTATGATACTTTTGACGATCATATTGACCGCTTTAAACATACGTTCCAGTTATCTACTAATGCTAAGTGTATTTTTCGATACAGTTGGCCTGATTGTGAATTTGGTTGTAAAATGGCATCGTAAAGGTTAGTGGAAATGATGAGTTGCAAACTTACAAACTGTTTATATGAAATGTCTTTCTTTAATTTTTAGATTATTGGTTTGCCATTGCGGTTATTATTTGTCATATATTGCCCTTCACATATTACACGTATATGGCAGAAATCATGTACATGTCACTTGT
Organism: Amiota communis; assembly: GCA_037043315.1. Taxonomy (NCBI): domain Eukaryota; kingdom Metazoa; phylum Arthropoda; class Insecta; order Diptera; family Drosophilidae; genus Amiota; species Amiota communis. The sequence continues at coordinate 1,179,743 of JBAMAV010001386.1, read as the reverse complement.
TCCCATGCAGGGACGCTCTGGATCTGAAAAGAATCCTGAATTCGCCATAGCAGCCATTGCCATATTGTTTTCAGTAATGTTTGCTGGTTTTATTGTAAGTAAAGTAGTATGTGTGATCGTAGTATATTATATTAATACATACGTTACTTCACAGATGCCACTCTTTATGTTCTTCCGGAAGACGCGTACCATAATTTGTTGTTTCTTGGCTGGCATGGTTCTCTTTATAATCATAGCAGTGACACCTGCTGGTTTTCCATACAAAGCCAAAACCGCTACACAACGTTATGCTCTCATTGTAAGTCTTATTGAACAATACAAAACAATAGACAATAGAATCTAATTAGAACTCTATGGCAATCATCAACAGCATACTCATCGACGATTACATAACCCAGACAATAGCACACGAATAGACGAAGCTGGTGTCTACATTTATCCACAAGATCGTAATTTCAATATTGCTGAAGGTTCGAAAAACAAAACCCCCAATTAAACTTTCTGACTAATTTTCAAGTGTATTATAGAATTCATTGAACAAATTGGCACAAAACAAAAACTAGCCGAGTTCTGTGAGGAGGAAATGTTCTGTGGCTTACCACTCTTCAACCATCGTTGGCATGCAGCACGTAAATTCAGCTATTGGGTTAAAGTATCCGAACGTCCAAACATACCAGACGAATACCCCCAACTGTCACTAATTGAGACAAGCGAACTAGAAACACCAACACAACGTCGATTTAAGTTCTCACTCGATGGACCCGATCACATGACCATATTTATTGATGTCAAAAACGATGCGAAAATACTAGATTGGTCCTTTAATGACACACTCATACGTGACGGTTCAGAAGCACCATATTTTATATATTTCTCCTATGGTCTGGATAATAGTACACTTGAGTTTTTCATCGATGTTGAGGTAAATAATATTGGTTATAATTTAAATTTTGAAAATATGTAATCAATCAGATTCTTATAGAAAACCACATCACCTTTTAATGTAACCACTTTGGAAATTGGCATTGGCGGACACTGGATACATCAGGGTTATACCATAGCCGAAGGTCTTAGAACACACATCAATGCATTTCCTGATTTCACTTTCATACAGGATTCGGTTGGCACCTATGAGAGTTGGTACTTTTAAGTTACATAATATCATTTAAAAGTTATTTGTTTACTAATAGTAGTTTTTATGTTGGGACTGCATAATGCAGTCTGAGAAATTGTTAAAACACGAATCTGATACATAAATAAATATTAAGAATTAAAAAGAATCTTTATTAAATTTATACTATTTTTTTAAATTTTTATTAGTTTTTATTGTATCTCCCAACCAATAGGATGGGGACTAACGTAATGATTGTTAGTCGAACTCACAAGAGAGAGAGAGAGAGTGGAGAATGGGGTTCACTTAGCACTATAGGCATTTGGGATGTCTTTCTTGTAAAAACAAGTACTGTGGCTAGTGGATTATGGTTACGCTTCTTCTACTAGAATCTATTAGATCGTAAGTGAATGTTCCTAGGATTGTGTATAACCAAGTATTTATAAACTAAGATCTTGTTCATTTTTGAAACTTTTAATACTATTATTGAGTTATAAATCGCTACTGCTTCCATCTTCGCTCATTGGGAACGCTTGCTCTTGTGTAAAAAGCTCTCATATATAATTGAACTTGAACAAATGATCTCTGATCGTAACGCTCAGTTGACTTCAACACAACAAGTAAATTAAGTACACAACAATTGCGAGGGTTGTTTGATATCGTATGCTCAAAAACTTCAAAAAGCTTTATTTTATGATTTACAACATTATGACGGTCTATTCGTCTTGTTGTAGGTAAGAGAAATATTATAATTATGTATGATTTTTTTTTTTTTTTATGATAATCGGGATTAAGTCTCTCATATACGTATAGATAAGCAGCAACCTTAGGCATGAGATGTTTTAACTTATCAAGGTATAAGAACGAACATGAATAATATAGCAAGGTTAACATAGTACAAAAGATAACAAGAAACCCTCGCGTATGTTAAAAGTAAACAACACAGAAAATTAATGATGAAAATGTGTTGCCAGCCATATAAATCCATAGTATTAATTATTATTCTGAGAGTATAAGAGAACTCGAAGTAGCTACTACTATGTAAATATTACAAAAAGAGCCAAAACTATCTATAAAGGTGATAGAACAGTAAACAGTATTCTTCATTCACTCACTCAACCACCCACACTAACAGATATGGACACACGATAGCATGTACAATATTTGAAATTAAATAAAAATAATATAATAATTGCTATAAAACTAATTCTCCAAGTGAATTTTTCAGTGAGAGTAAGCTTTTGATCAAGAGATGTCAACGAGATAAGACAACTGTTTAATGTAAAGCCTCTATGCAAATTAGTAGCAACAGTATCAACATCTCAGTTGCAAAAAGTTGTCAAAGACATTAAGATTTTGTATTAAACGTTTCAAGAATATACTTAGTATTTAAAATAAGTTTAAGTGTTCACAGACATACATAGGTATGAGTGTAAAACATGAATAAAAACAAGAAAACAAAGCCAACTTTGCTCTTACCAAAGCCTTCATTTTCATATGTATGTATTCACAGAAGCCTTTGAATAAATACATAAAAAGATCAATACAATAGATACATTTTAATACTGGTGAAGGTGAATCAATACTGAGACAAATGTTCTAAAGACAAAATATACAAAATTTCAATACAAAATTTCAAAAACTGTGATATGGATGGATTAATGAATTTAAATAATATGAACAAACACTCTATCTGTCACAGTTTGAGTATCAACAAAGAACACAGTTTGAGTATCAAATGTGAGCACAGTTTGAGGAGCACAATACAGTTTTGTATGTACTTTTTTTAAATTTGGGTTTGTATGGGAGGGACCCGTAGGATCTTTCTTTACATTATTGATGAATCTGGATCAGAAACATTAAGCGTACAAATTTCGTCTCATCGAGCTGATCAAGAATATAGTACATATATACTTTTTGGGGTCTGCGATGTGTCCTTCTGTATGTTACAAACTTCATGAAAAACTTTTAATACTATTCACTACCGTGAGGAATATGAAAATGGGAAATACGAAATGTCTTCTAGACGCCTATATGGCACAACAAAAGGATTTTGGGTTAAATAAGAAAATGTACAGAATTTCTACTCAAAATTTCAAAAACTTTCGGACTACATGCTTAGTAACACAGACATACGACGGTTAAATGTAAATAGCCATTGGTGTCGTCCATGCAGACTGAACATGACAATATATAGATACTTTATGGCAAGAGAGTAGCTTTAAACAAAAGTTTAAAGTACAAAGGCATAGTTCAGTAATATTATATACACAATCAAAGCAATAGCTACAAATTTTATGTTTCTGCCTAGACAACATAAAATCAGATAAGATTCCTTTTTTTTTTTTTATTTGATCGATATACAATTGTGGAAGATAAATTGAAAGCAGGGCAAAAATTTAAGAAAAACTACTAACTTCTGTTTCTCTCCATATTTTATACCCTTTAGCAGAAGGTATGTATTCAATATGACTTAAGACTCACCACAATGATCTAGCTATAGGGCTACTAGAATGTAGTGGGTATTAGTGATTTAACGAATATGCTTTTTAAACATTTGCGAATACGAATGTAAAGAATTATTATTATTATCCAACAAATTTTTCTGATACGTATTTGTATAAGCAATGTAGAATATAACGACTCTTCAACTAAGTACTACCATCTTTGACCAAAGGATAAAGGATTGTCAAATAACAATAACTCAAAAATGTCAAATTTTCTGTACTAAAACTTTTAATTTTGTAAATAACATGGCATCTAAATAATCCACATTTCAATAAATTGGGTTTTAAAGCTGAACAACTACTGAAGTTTTGTATACAATAATTTGATCATTCAGTTTATATGAAAACTACTTACTTAATGTAATCCAATCCTACAAATAGTCGCTCAAAAAAAAAAAAAAAAAAAAAACATACTGAAGGACTAACAAACAAATGACAGACGAATATATAATAGTTTTTGCGCGTGTCAAAATATACATACATACATATATAACAAAATTATATTATATCATATTTATATCTTAATGATCAATATATGTACCTCAGAGACACCATAAAGTTCACTTTCAGAGAACATGATTTAACGAATCGAGGTGTCTGTGAGGTACATATATTGATCATTAAGATATAAATATGATATAATATAATTTTGTTATATATGTATGTATGTATATTTTGACACGCGCAAAAACGTTCGATAGCATTTATAGCTTTGAAATAATACTACATATGCCAAAAAAGGAATTATTGTACTTTTACTTCGGTTTCACCGATTATTTCAAACCTTTCATGACATATGAAATTTTATATTAAATACAAAAATTATTTGTTTATGATTAAGTAAACAGAATACGGACAAATTCTATGCAAAAGAAGGTTTAGGTATTTTTAAATAAAAATCCTTACTTTTATTGAAAGGCAGTATCACAACAATTCTTATACAAAACTATTGTATGTGTATCAATTCTGGCAGCCACTACATCTAATCCAGTTTTTACAAATAGTAAATGACGAGGCAATCAATTTATATGGAAACTTTAAACATTCTTATAACCAGTCTGATATTTAAATTTACAATTTAAATAATTCTAGTAAATTTTCTATTCTTACAAGTAGGTTTGTATATCATCTATGCTTCCCCAACTTAAAATTTCAATATAAAGTTTTGGATAAATTTAATAACCAATCAAATCACGATGTTATCATAAGATAAAGAAAAAGCTTTTTTTTTTTATTTTACTTTCTTCATATAATTTTTATGTTCCTGATTACACAGAAACTTTATTGTCAATTATTGTTCAACATTAAATCTTTCAATAGCTGACAAGATGTTTAAAAGGGACCAGCTTCTATGAAGAAAGAATCAGTGAAGTTTAGACTTCTATTGGCAACGGTTTTCGAGTCAGTATTGCTAAAAGATTAACTATGAGCAAGGATTCGGAAAACGCTATTATTGTAATATATACAAACCTAAATCACAGTTTGAAACTATAGATTCATTTGGTTTTTCTTTCTAGGACAATTCTATTGCCAATGAGTCTTCTACGGACTTAAAAGCCGAGATGTCTCCAAAAAATCGGAATCGCCAATTGCCTTGGTTTTTGGGTCCTGGCTATCTCCTTTTTTGGGTTGTACTTTTTTATGCGATCATTGTGCCTATCTATTACTATCTGCCGGAGGATCTATCTGTGGCTGAGGAACCTGCAAATAAAGGACGCTTCATAGCTGGAAATGCTGAACGCATATTATATGGAATTGATGGTATTGGACCAAGATATGCTGGCAGTCGGGAAAATGAACATGATACTGTGCAATTGCTGCTGAAGGAGATCGAAGCGATTCGCAGTGTTATGCGTACAGATCTCTATGAACTAGAAACAGACTTACAAGAAGTATCCGGAGCATTGATAACTATGACTATAGTCAATATGTATCAGGGTTTACAGAACGTAGTTGTAAAACTTAGTCCCATTAACACGACTAGTGAAAACTATGTTTTAATTAATAGTCACTTTGATACGAAGCCCGCTAGTGGGGGTAAGTACTGCAGGATTATTATATATTGGTGCTAATTTTACTCATTCTAATTATCCAATAGGTGCTGGTGATGATGGAGCAATGGTTGCCGTTATGCTTGAAGTTTTGCGTCAGTTTGCAATATCAGATCAGTCTTTTGAACACCCCATTGTGTTTTTGTTTAATGGTGGTGAAGAGCCCGGTTTACAGGCCTCACACGGCTTTATTACGAAACATAAATGGGCAAAGAATTGCAAAGTTGTTATAAACCTGGATGCTTCGGGAAGTGGTGGTCGAGATTATCTATTTCAAGGCAGCCCAAATCATACATGGCCGATGAGAGTAAGTTGCCATTATTATTTATCCAGATTTCTTTTCATCTATGCAATACTAATAGTTTGATTTCTATATAAATCTAAATATGTAAATCTTTGATTCTTGATAATTAACTGATTTGTTGACAAACACTCGATTCCGATATCGAAATGATTTTCAGATTTATTATTATTATTTATCTTTTTTCTAATAGTATTATAGCAAAGTTGCCGCACATCCCTATGGCAATACTATGGGAGAAGAGGTCTTTCAGGCTGGATTGTTACCCTCAGATACTGATTTTCGTAATTTCCGGGATCATGGTCTACCAGGCTTAGATATAGCTCAAATAAAAAACGGATTCGTGTATCATACAAAGAATGATAGGGCCAGTATCATTAAACGTGGTTCTCTGCAATCAACCGGCGATAACGTGCTTGCTCTAGCACGTGCCTTTTCAAATGCCCCAGAATTATACAACGATAAGGTAGGTTCAAACAAATAAAATTATAACATATCATGATGTAAAACATATTTTTACTGCAGAGTCAAGTCGATGGAGATGCAGTTTTCTTTGACTTTTTGGGTCTATTCTCAATTTACTACGAAACATCAGTTGCAATAACACTAAACATCGGAGTTTCTGCCCTTACATTCATACTTGTTGCTATTTCTCTATGGCGTATTGCTTCCAAATCGAATGTATCAATATGTAGAGCTGTGGGGAGTTTCGCACTCATCTTCGTTTTACATTTGATAGGTGTGCTGTTGGCATTTGGCTTGCCTTTGTTAGTGGCATTTATCCTTGATCGTAATGGTCATTCGATGTCTTGGTTTGCTAACTCTTGGTTAAACATTGGCCTGTACATTTGTCCGGCACTCTTTGGATTGTGTGCGCCAACATTGCTCTACTTCTCCTTCGATAAAAACGTAAGTTGATCGAAATTGTAATGTCTTAAAACACAATCTTTCAATGTATCTGTTTCGCAATGATAGAACAAAATAGATCTTTCCTATCGCATTCAAATGACTCTACATGCACAATGTGTAATCCTTGGCTTACTTTGCATTGCATTAAGTATCTTTGGCATTCGTTCCGGCTATATATTGATGATATTGTTATTGTTTTATGGAGCTGGACTTCTAATCAATCTGGTGACCACACTACATGATCGAAGTAATTAGCTATTTTGCAAAACCAACAGTGTATTTATTTATATATACATGTACTTCTTAGGTTATTACTGGACCATTTTCCACACGGCTAGTCAAATTTTACCATTCTTGTACATAACGTATATTATCCATACGACAGTATTTGTACTTATTCCAATTATGGGTCGCTTTGGTAGTGCTACAAACCCTGACTTACTCTTAGCTGGCACTTGTGCTTTGGGCACTTTTTTGGCCATGGGTTTCTTAGTAAGTAAAAACTATTGGAAGGAAAAAGGAAGTTGTTCATCTTTTATTTTGACTTTTCAGATTACTTTGCTTAACACCTTCAAATATCCCCGTTTAACTCTATCATCGCTATTAGTCGTGGCACTTATATTTGCATTGATCACCCTAACTCCACTTGGATATCCGTACCGTCCAAAAACTAATGTCGGTCGTGTCAATTTCTTGGTAAGAAAAATGGCTTTATAAGTTAAAGTTTCTCTTTTATTAAACTATTTTTTTTATATCTGTAGCATGTCCATCGCACCTTTTACGAATACGATGGATCGGTAAGTCTTAATGATTCTGGTTATCTTTTCGATATCCAAGATCGTCGGGCGGAAGAAGCTTGGGCTAACACAAAAGTAGATGTAACTGGCATAATCAAAACTGGCAGTTATTGTGAAACTGAAATGATGTGCGGTGTTCCATTGTTTAACCACCGTTGGTTCAAGACCCGAAAGCAGGGTCGTTGGCTTCCACGTCAAAAGCCTGTAGAACTACCCGGCAAGACAACTTTAGAAGTTTTAAACAGAACTATAGAAGCTAACAGCTCGAGTATTCGTTTTGATTTCCGTTTATCGGGTCCGACAGTTAAGGGTATATTCATTGGACCGGAAGACGGCGTACGCGTTACTGATTGGACTTTCTTGCCGGATATGCTCACAGACAGAAGCACATTCAAACCACCATATCAAATCTTTTTCATATGCGGCAATGACAACTCACCATTGGAATTCTTCATCAACTTTGAAAAAACTGATGGCAATTTCGATGTGCCCATTTTCCAGCTAGGAATTTCAGGCCACTTCGTTCTCCCTTCATATCAACGCGATGTTGAAGGACAAAAATTCATATCAAGTTTCCCACCAAACTTTTTCCTCATGGACTGGCCTACTTCGTATGAGAGATACATCTTTTAATTACGAAAAATATTGATACAATTTATTTGTAATAATAAAAAGCTATTTTCGTTATGAAACTATGAAGTTGTTTTATGTTTTATGAAGTCGTGGTTTGTTGCACAGCTCAATCAAATTTTCTATTAAATGAGGAATATTTAGGAATAAGATTTGACTAGGCATACAGAATGGATTACAAACAGCATCTGTATAAAGTGTTTGCAGATGACGAAATATCTATAACAATTGACAAAGTATGTATATAATAATATTATAAAATTTAGCACTCTAAGGGTATATAAACTTACTACTCGCACTTCATTTCATGTAAAGAGTTATTGGCAAAAACGACAAAACGACTGATAAATTGGATTTAAAATTAGTTGTATTATAATTAAAAAAAAATAATAATAATAAAAAATTGTTATTTTTAGACCCAATTTCAGCCTATTCTACACTCTTACAAATTTACAGTCCAAAAAAATAAATAAATAAAAAACTTATGGACTCCTTTGCATACACATAAACGACAGACCGAAATGGTTATATCGATTCGATTAGTCAGGTTCATTGAGAATGAACTTTATGGTCTCTATAAGGTATATTGATCGTTAAGTTATAAAATTGATATAATTTTGTTACATTATTATTTTGGCACACGCAAAAAGATTCGTTATTATTACATGCTTAAGAGAAAACGGGCAGAGATTTCTTCGGTTACGCCGAAGATTCCATACCTTTTAAAAACATGAAGTACTATTTCTTTTTATTTTTGATATATCCAATCCATTTAGTATAAAAATGAATATATTACTCATTCAAAAATGAGAAAGCTTTCTAAAGAAACATCTGTTAGTGACATCCATCCGATCGGTATGATATTTATATTTCTTATATATTTAAAGGAGCAATTCTTATAAATATATAAATATATACATTACGTATCTAGGAAACGACTCTATCGATTTAGCAGATTTATTCCGGTGGTTTAAAAAAAAGAGGATTCGGATAATCCAAAAGAAACAGCTTGAAAAATCGGGAAATCCAAATCAAGGTGCGCAAGAGAGATAGTGCAGAGTTGCCATGTACTTAAAATATAATGTGACTTGCTCATCAGAATAGGTTATAACAAAAAAACGAAAGGATATTTTTTTTGGGAACAGTTGAATTGCAAAACGCTGTCAAAATTTTCAAACCGACTTCAAAAATTCGTGTGTTGAAAGCGCTTTCAAAACATTAAACGCTTTTGCGTGTTAATGTGTAAAAATTATTAACTATAACTCATTTCAATAGAATATGCTTCCAACCAGGATTCTCGAAATTTACCGTGTCCGCACGTGCTGTAAAAGTAAAATGCATAACTAGAATTATAAGTGAAGAAGAACGTACTCAGTTGCGTGTGGCCAGTAAAAGTGTCGTTAAACGTTACCAACTTTTAGAAGATCAACGACGGTGTACTTTGCAACGTATAGCCCCTGAAAGAGTCAAACAACGAGCAACGCTCGGTAACCCGGTACAAATGTTAAAAGGCAATGGAAAGAACAACAAAGTTTCGTTTAAAAAAAATGATAGTTCAATAGCTTATTAATTATGCGACTATATATTTTATGGGTATCCAAGGTCAACATAGATTTTTATTTTGATTTCTGATATATTTTTTTATGTTCCTGATTACATAGAAACTTTATTGTCAATTATTGTTCAACATTCAATCTTTCAATAGCTGACAAGATGTTTAAAAGGGACCAGCTTCTATGAAGAAAGAATCAGTGAAGTTTAGACTTCTATTGGCAACGCGTTTCGGTTTTCGAGTCAGTATTGTTAAAAGTTTAGCTATGAGCAAGGATTCGGAAAACGCTATTATTGTAATATATACAAACCTAAATCACAATTTGAAACTATAGATTCATTTGGTTTTTTCTTTCTAGGACAATTCTATTGCCAATGAATCTTCTACGGACTTAAAAGCCGAGATGTCTCCAAAAAATCGGAATCGCCAATTGCCTTGGTTTTTGGGTCCTGGCTATCTCCTTTTTTGGGTTGTACTTTTTTATGCGATCATTGTGCCTATCTATTACTATCTGCCGGAGGATCTATCTGTGGCTGAGGAACCTGCAAATAAAGGACGCTTCATAGCTGGAAATGCTGAACGCATATTATATGAAATTGATAGTATTGGACCAAGATATGCTGGCAGTCGGGAAAATGAACATGATACTGTTCAATTGCTGCTGAAGGAGATCGAAGCGATTCGCAGTGTTATGCGTACAGATCTCTATGAACTAGAAACAGACTTACAAGAAGTATCCGGAGCATTGATAACCATGACTATAGTCAATATGTATCAGGGGTTACAGAACGTAGTTGTAAAACTTAGACCCATTAATACGACTAGTGAAAACTATGTTTTAATTAATAGTCACTTTGATACGAAGCCCGCTAGTGGGGGTAAGTACTGCAGGATTATTATATAATATATTGCTGCTCATTTTACTTATTCTAATTATCCAATAGGTGCTGGTGATGATGGCGAAATGGTTGTCGTTATGCTTGAAGTTTTGCGTCAGTTTGCAATATCAGATCAGTCTTTTAAACACCCCATTGTGTTTTTGTTTAATGGTTGTGAAGAGCCCGGTTTACAGGCCTCACACGGCTTTATTACGAAACATAAATGGGCAAAGAATTGCAAAGTTGTTATAAACCTAGATGCTGCGGGAAGTGGTGGTCGAGATTATCTATTTCAAGGCAGCCCAAATTATACATGGCCGATGAAAGTAAGTTGCCATTATTATTTATCTAGATTTCTCTTCATCTATGCTAATACTAATATTCTGATTCCCATATAAATCGTTTCATTCGATAAAGTCATAAACATATACAATCATAAATGTTTATTTATCTTTTCTTTATCGAACTATAAAAAGTCTTTAACCATTGTGAGAATGCTACGATTAGATAAGCAAAGCGTATAAATCTATGATTCTTGATAATTAACTGATTTGTTAACAAACACTCGATTCCGATATCGAAATGATTTTCAGATTTATTATTATTAATCTTTTTTCTAATAGTATTATAGCAAAGTTGCCGCACATCCCTATGGCAATACTATGGGAGAAGAGATCTTTCAGGCTGGATTGTTACCCTCAGATACTGATTTTCGTAATTTCCGGGATCATGGTCTACCAGGCTTAGATATAGCTCAAAATATAAACGGATTCGTGTATCATACAAAAAATGATAGGGCCAGTATCATTAAACGTGGTTCTCTGCAATCAACCGGCGATAACGTGCTTGCTCTAGCACGTGCCTTTTCAAATGCCCCAGAATTATATAACGATAAGGTAGGTTTACCCATGTAACAATTATCACATAAAATTAACATATTTTTACTGCAGGATCAAGACAATGAAGGTGTAGTTTTCTTTGACTTTTTGGGTCTTTTCTCAATTTACTACGAAACATCAGTTGGAATAACACTAAACATCGGAGTTTCTGCCCTTACATTCATACTTATTGGTATTTCTCTATGGCGTATTGCTTCCAAATCGAATGTATCAATATGTAGAGCTGTGGGGAGTTTCGCACTCATCTTCGTTTTACATTTGATAGGTTTGTTGTTGACATTTGGCTTGCCTTTGTTAGTGGCATTTATCCTTGATCGTAATGGTCATTCGATGTCTTGGTTTGCTAACTCTTGGTTAAACATTGGCCTGTACATTTGTCCGGCACTCTTTGGATTGTGTGCGCCAACATTGCTCTACTTCTCCTTCGATAAAAACGTAAGTTGATCGAAATTGTAATGTCTTAAAACACAATCTTTCAATGTATCTGTTTCGCAATGATAGAACAAAATAGATCTTTCCTATCGCATTCAAATGACTCTACATGCACAATGTGTAATCCTTGGCTTACTTTGCATTGCATTAAGTATCTTTGGCATTCGTTCCGGCTATATATTGATGATATTGTTATTGTTTTATGGAGCTGGACTTCTAATCAATCTGGTGACCACACTACATGATCGAAGTAATTAGCTATTTTGCAAAACCAACAGTGTATTTATTTATATATACATGTACTTCTTAGGTTATTACTGGACCATTTTCCACACGGCTAGTCAAATTTTACCATTCTTGTATATAGCGTACCTAATTCATTCACAACTATTTGTACTTATTCCAATTATGGGTCGCTTTGGAAGTGCTACAAACCCTGACTTACTCATAGCTGGCTCGTGTGCTTTGGGCACTTTTTTGGCCATGGGTTTCTTAGTAAGTAAAAACTATTGGAAGGAAAAAGGAAGTTGTTCATCTTTTATTTTGACTTTTCAGATTACTTTGCTTAACACCTTCAAATATCCCCGTTTAACTCTATCATCGCTATTAGCCGTGTCATTTGTATTTGCATTGATTACCCTAACTCCACTTGGATATCCGTACCGTCCAAAAACTAATGTTGGTCGTGTCAATTTCTTGGTAAGCAAAATTTCTTTATAAGTTAAAGTTTCTCTCTTTTGTAAACGGCTTTTTTATATTTGTAGCATGTTCATCGCACCTTTTACGAATACGATGGATCGGTAAGTCTTAATGATTCTGGTTATCTTTTCGATATCCAAGATCGTCGGGCGGAAGAAGCTTGGGCTAACACAAAAGTAGATGTAACTGGCATAATCAAAACTGGCAGTTATTGTGAAACTGAAATGATGTGCGGTGTTCCACTGTTCAATCACCGTTGGTTCAAGACCCGAATGCAGGGTCGTTGGCTTCCACGTCAAAAGCCTGTAGAACTACCCGGCAAGACAACTTTAGAAGTTATAGACAGAACTATAGAAGCTAACAGCTCGAGTATTCGTTTTGATTTCCGATTATCGGGTCCAACAGTTATGGGTATATTTATTCAACCAGAGGATGGCGTACGCGTTACTGATTGGACATTCTTGCCGGATATGCTCACCGACAGAAGCACATTCAAGCCACCATATCAAATCTTTTTCCTTTATGGTAATGACAACTCACCATTAGAATTCTTCATTAATTTCGAAAAAACCGATGGCAATTTTGATGTGCCCATTTTCCAACTGGGTATTTCAGGCCACTTCGTTCACCCTTCATATCAACGCGATGTTGAAGGACAAAAATTCGTATCAAGTTTCCCACCAACATTTTTCCTCATGGACTGGCCTACGTCGTATGAGAGATACATCTTTTAATTAACAAAGTACTCTCTGCTTTAATTAATACACCTAATTTAATGAATAAATAAATGAAATAAATAATTAAGAAAAATAATAATACAATTTATTTGTAATAATAAAAAGCTATTTACATTATGAGACTATGAAATTATTGTGTGTATTATGTGTTCCCAGTCATGATTTTTTGTACAGCACGATCAAATTTTCTGTTAAATAAAAATGTATTTTTATTAGTTAAAAATAATTAAATGAAAATAATATCAGATTGTTTGGTAATGACTTGAGGAAATTTAAAGCTTTGTAGGGGAAGGAAATAAAGGAGCATTTGACAAATCTGCATAACATTTGACATGATGACATTAGCTACAAAAATACATTGATGTTTAGTTTTGGTTTGTTTCCACAAGTGTCAGTCGGTCAAACATAAAGTTCACTAATGCGGAAATTAGCACTATTTTAAAATTCTTCTTCACTTAATTTAGAGCGACATATCGTGCAACTACACCGTTTGAAAGATACCATCGATTAGAATTGGTTAATAAGAAAGGAGTTGTTTTCTAACAGGACAACGACGGGCCAAAAACGGCAAGACATTACCAAACAACCTTATATTTTAAAAGCACTTACTTGGAAGTCAACGCTTCGCCGGGCATATAGAATGGATTACAAATGGCGTCTGTATAAAGTGTTTGCAGATTACGAAACATCTAACAATTGACAAAATTTGATGACATTACATTGCTTGAGTAAACTATAGGTTTTACTTACCGCTCGCACTTCATTCTCACGTAATGCAATATTGCTGGAATCAACAACTATGATAAATTTGATTTTAGAATTTGTTACAAAGCCATAACTACAAGAATGAAAAATAAATGTTAATTTGAAGTGGCGTTAAATAAATTAAATGCATCTATTGGAAACTAACATTTTATGCGATTCTGTGGAGTAGAGTAGACCCAAATAGAGTTCTTTTGATTCTTGTGAACCTTTTCCCAGTGGTTGACACTTTTCCTCAATAACATCGAGTGCTGCATGGACACGGTATTGTAAATCAAGTTCCTTGTCCATATCTGAAGTAGTTAAATATAGTGGGGCATTCTGCAAATGAAAAATAATATTGTAATGGAAAATTAAGTTTTCTAATATGATTATGCTTGCTGTTAAATGATAAAAATTTATTATTTACATCTTTGCCAATAACTGCGAAACAAATTGCCATTTTACTTATGCTTCTGGGATAAGCAATTAATGATAAATTTTCTCAAATAATTAAATGCAGCAAAACTATTTAAAATTTTCTTTATATTTATTTACTCCTTCCTCTTCACTTATTATAATTTCTTCTTCTTTCATTTGCGATTCACATGTGAATGTAAACTGTTTACTCGAGTACATTGATGTGTGAGCGAGATAAACATAGTCGCATATTTTACTATTTCAAATTCCAACAACAAAATGGTATTTAAATTCCATATTCCAACAATTTCTTTTAAATTTATTTTAAATATATACATTTATTAATTTATTTATTTATTATTATTTTTAATTTAATTCATAATTATTTCATTATTCGGAAATGTTGCCAGCTAATTCAATTTTTCAAGGGTATACGCTACTTTCGAGGGTGAATGTCTCATGGTTGGGTGAATGATTTTATAGACAATTCACACCAAAGTACATCACGTTGATGGGGTTTTTCGTTCAGACCGGATATTTTGCATCACGAACAGCTGTTTTTTGTTTCGGTTACACACACACGTTGAACTTTGCGTGCACGTTGGTTAAACAAAAACTAAAAATTTGTGAAAATACATGATTTAGAACATTTTGCAACATATGCAAATAGTTCTTGCAATTCCCTTTTTCATTCCCGTACCCAAAGGGTGCCTCATCTGTCCGTCTGTCTGCTATATCTCATAAGTGTGTAAAGTTTAAATTTGGCAACAAAGTATACATACTTCAGACTTAATTAGTCAACAAATAATAATTTTTCTTGCTCCATATAGGGGACCAGGGAAACTTATTTGTTCAAAAATAACAAGTAAGAAATATTATATTTCTGTATGACTGTCAAACCACCTAAATATAGAATACTAGCGTACCCGGCGTGCTTTGCTACGCTCCCGACGTTATGTTAGTGCGTCAAGCTGTTCTTTTATGAATTGTAGTACATTGCGCAGCAATTGATATATTTTTGAAAAATCAGACGAATCAATTAATTACCAGTTATATTTGATTGATTTTAAATTATACGTCTCTAAGCTTTTTATGCAAACTGTTATCCACCAATTTCTGGACAACAGTAAGTCCGCAAGTTCGCACCAAACTTTACTAAAACAATCCCAAGACTATGCTAGAGATTCCATTAAAATTTCATCAAAATCGGTTCAGCAGTTTCGGAATCCATAAGTGACAAGCAACATAAGTATATACATACATACATCCAATTTTATATATATAAAAGAAGAAGAAAAGTACTACTTCCTATTATACATACCCACTCTAAACGAATACCATAAGTTATAAGGGGAAATAGAGATTTGTGTACAGGCATAAAAATAATTAAATATAGTAGAGTTCTTAACCTAGGTATCAAGCCCTAAAAATGAAGCCACCTCTATTGATCGAAGCCATAAGTGAATGGGAATCAACTGGGACGGCTTATTGAGACATTGAGACAGTTGAAAAGGTGAACAGTGTTGTGAGAAGAGCCGATTGTTGTCGGAGAAACCTATACGTTCCCAGATTGAGGGACCAGCCTGACCTTAACTGAGCTAAGGTGCTGAGGTGATCCGAGTACTACGAGAAAGTCACATTTTGCTATCATCAACATGTGAAGGACTGGCTCCTAAAACAACATTGTTTTGGTGTGACTCTAATGCATTTTCAACTGTCCTCCGATGTAATTTATCACGACCCAACTTATAGTGACTACTGTCAAGAGTGTGGCCTAACATAAAGGCCATGTCATCTTAACAGTATGTCCTGATGTATCTAAAAGTATGTCTAGGGTAAACAACGCCTGTAATAGTGCTGAAATTAACGTGTGCACTCGTATCTGTGGCAAATACTGCTTAGAAAACAGTTCATTATGCTGGTGAACCGATAATACTTGCTTCCTGGTGGTTATGGTCAATACTGGCCATTTGAAAGCAACGGGTCACTGTTCTAAGGACGTTGTCTTGACTACTTTTAACTAATACTATGGGTGTGTAGTGCAAGTCACTGTAATGAATGCTGTTCTCCGCAAACTCGTAACTACTCGGTGCAGTTCTCTGGTGAACTCAATGGAAATTTTAGTGACAATAGCGTAAAAGTGAGCGAATATGCATATGTATGTATAAATAGTGACCATTTCGTCTAAACTATGCATAATAAAAACATATCAAATAACAATAGTGAAATTAAGAAAGGATTTATAAGAACTGGGGGTTCGATTCCCGCTCCTGTAGTTTCCTCATTTTTCCTCCTATCCTTCTTAACACACCCTCTGAGCTGAAGGTCTCTTTCATATTAAAAATAACTAGGTTATAATTTACAATTATAATCTTAGTTCCAATAGATAAAATAAAATATTAATAAGAAAAATTATTAATTTATTTATTATTATTGCTTTTAATTTAATTTATCTTCAAACAATTATTCGGAAGTGTGGCCAACTAATTCAAATTTTCAAGGGTATACGCTACTTTCGAGGGTGCATTGCTTAATTTCGCCGACATTCGCCGTTTTTCGCTTTCGTTGATCTCGTTGTTGATTGTAATATTTCTACTCGAAGTCGTCGTCGCATTGTTGATTAAGTCCACAGCAACAACAGAACGAGCATTTTATTAAGTCACAGCACTACACACTACATAACAAACGACGCATTTACTCCAAAATAACCAAAGCCAAAGTCATGTCGGAAGAAGTGAAAATTTATACCCGCGATGAAGTTGCTAAGCACAACACAAACAAGGATACCTGGCTCCTTATACACAACAATATCTATGATGTTAGCGCTTTTTTAAATGAGGTGAGTCCGTGAGCCATTTAATACATACTTACATCTTGAAGTGATTTTAAATCTAACCAAAATTTCACCATTTTCTCTTCCATTTGGAGGGAGATATGAAATTAAATAGAAAATCATATTCATCATAATGGAAACAGCTGGTTAAAAATGAACGAAAAAATTGTGTCTTGTCATTAAAACTTGCTGTTTTCTCTATCATTTCGTCTTGCTCTTAAGACAAGACAAACACAGCGAAAGATAATGGACGATAGATTTCATAGTTATGAGTCGACATATTTTTGTTTTGTGTTAGGTGTAAAAACGACGTGGGTTTTCATTGAATAAAACCTGCTGGTACTTTGACCTACGCCTAACATACCAAGTGTACTTATTACACGCTCGTTGTTCTAACTTTTGATTGATTTAATAAAAATTACATACATGTCATAGAATATAAATTAACAGCACGCGCAAAATAATATATATTCTCTTATATGAATATGTATGTCACCTTATAAAATATAAATATTAAATTGCGTTTTCTACACTTTCTCTCTCTCTCTCTCTCTCTCTCTCTGAAAATGAATGCATTCAAGTTTTGTGTAATGTAAATTTCATTTTAAAATTTCATAACAATATTTCAAATAATTACTTCACTCAGCTCTGCAGCTCGGATATGATTTGCCTTGAAGTTGGGTCAAAAGTCTAGGGGAATTTACATTGTCGCAATTCTTTATTTCTTTTTCTGTCCATTTTATTTTGTGTCCATTATAATTCGACATTCGTTATTCGTTTGTCCGATTCAACACGACGACAGAAATGTTATCGCTGATGATTGGCTTAGAATTATGTAATAAAAACCATACCATTTTTTTTTTTTTTTTGTGAAACAAACGAACTTTTTTAAATTCCAATTTCGCTTCAACCTTATGTCGTCCCCTACCTACAGTAGAGAGAAGAGAAATTTACAAAATTTCCATCATCACATTTCTTAAAAGACTTGATCAAATTAGTGTTAAAGTGTCTCTATTTCAGACAGTCTGGGTTGTTTTAGTGTTTGTTTGCGTGTACAACCGCCTGTTGATAAGCCCCACAAAACACGAAAATAAGGTTTAATGATTACGATGCAGATATTACTAAGTATATGTATATGTATAAAAATAGTTAATTTTAGAAAAACATGATAATCGTAACCAATATCTATGTATATACTTAAGTATATTTAAAAAAAAAATCCTTGTTAGATAACCTTAATATATTTACATTGAAAGCATTGGCTCGTTTTTTTTTATGAACAACTATGGCCGGCATATCACACTCAGAACTGTTGATGCATAAATCAGATATCAGCAGATCTCATATGCATATGAATAGCAGATGTTTTAACTAACAAGGAGGGACCCGTATCTATAAAATATACCTATGTAAATTTTTAAAACCAACTTTAGATCTGCCGATTCATAGATTTATCATTAATCATATCAAATATACAACGTGGATAATATTTAGTTGGGATTAGGTGCCACGATTTTCT
This sequence comes from Amiota communis, assembly GCA_037043315.1. Lineage (NCBI taxonomy): Eukaryota > Metazoa > Arthropoda > Insecta > Diptera > Drosophilidae > Amiota > Amiota communis. The sequence continues at coordinate 1,160,727 of JBAMAV010001386.1, read as the reverse complement.
ACTTTTCAAAGGCACTCACTGATCGAAATGCCTCACTGTGCAATGCTTATGAGTATGAAGTAAATTATGAACAAAAGTTGATTCAATATAAAGTTCCATTTTTGGGACTGAATGTCAGGTCACAAATTTATTTTTGTAAATTTGTATCTTCTTGTTAGATCACCTATCCAGTTGGCGCAGATGTGCTGAGTTATAAAGTTATTAGCAGATCTTAAATATATAATAATTTTGTAGTTAGGATTAGGGGCCCTCGAAATTCATCTTTATCGCCTAATTTTTTGCCAGTATGAAGTCATTTTACGATCCCAGCTTTTTCCCAATGTAAAGCGAAATTTTATGTTAGAATGTCACATAGGCCACAAATTTTATTTTCATAAATATACATATTTATCTTTTCAACATATGTACATATATACATATGTAGGCACATACAACAGACTATGACTGGACTTAGTGGCGACGCCGGTTAGAGTTGCTATTTTTAATATATGCATTTTAGTTTCAAGATCACTCACTTTTTTCCAATATGATGTGCGTCATGAATAAAATATAAATGTATTTTTTTTTTTCTTTTTACTTGACTAGCCGCAAGTTAATTTACATTTGTTTTTTCTTTCAATTTATTTTATTTTAGCATCCCGGTGGTGAGGAGGTGCTGATTGAACAAGCCGGTAAAGATGCTACAGAGAGTTTTGAAGATGTCGGTCACAGTTCTGATGCTCGCACTATGATGGAAAAATACAAAATTGGCGAATTGGTAGCTAGTGAACGCACTAAGGTTGCACAAAAGTCTGAACCAACATGGAGTTCAGATCCCACTGGCAATGAGAGTCCATTTAAGTCATGGATGTTACCTTTGGTATTGGGTTTGGCTGCTACGCTATTCTACAAGTACTTTTTCAGTGCTAAACAACAATAATTCAAAGGACCACAAAACAACAAACAACAAAGAACCAACAACATTTAATACACTCCTGCGCGCTTCGACCCTTGCCGTTGATTAGTTGATGTCCCCCATTATTTTGGATGTCATCATCATAACAAATATTCATTCTCCAACAAACAAACAAACAAACAAAGAACGATAACATCTACGCAAGATACCTGGGTTGCTCCGCCTTAAATTAGTGAAATTGTGTTTTCTACTTACTATAAAATATATATATATTGATTAGGCGCTTTTAAAAAATATTAAAATTTAATCATTTCCAAATTCTGCCGGCTATATTCCTGCGTATTATATGTATGTGAATGAAGAATGCCTGTTATGTAGACCCCACACTTTTTATATTTGTATCTTTTTGATTTAGCGGGAAATTTTTTTCTAATGGATATTTTTCAACTTTTTGATATTCAAGAATTATATATATTTAAAATAATTATAATAAATGTATGAATAGCCAAAAAAAAAAAAAAAATCTACTTCTGTGTATTGAAAATTAAGTCATATATTATTTTTATTTTGTTAAGGTCTCATTTAAAATTGATTTCAATTTTAATGATCTCATTTTTTTACTGATGGTTTCAGTTAGTTTTCCATCTTATTGGACATTAACAGGAACTATTACTAGTGTTTATTGATTATACATATTTGGAAAAGAATAGAATGGATAAAATTTATCAGTTTGCAATAACTTCATTGTTGGCGGGGTCTGTGTTGGTCAATTCGAAAGAAAAACATGAAGGCAATAATCATAAGAGAGATACTACAATTTCCATACCTCAGATGAAACGGGAGTTACCAACACGCAAAGAAAATATTCAGTTCATGCAAAAGAAGAAATATGATGTACTTGTGGTCGGTGGCGGTGTTGTAGGCGTCGGCTGTGCTCTAGAGGCTGCAACGAGAGGGCTTAAGGTAGCATTAGTCGAGGCGAATGACTTTGCAAGCGGCTCCTCGTCAAGATCAAGCAAACTTTTGCATGGTGGCTTTCGTGATTTTAGTCAATCACTGAAGACCTTGGATTACTCAGGCCTGATGCGCGTTCGTAATTCCTTAAGGGAGCGAGCTATACTCTCACAAATGGCACCACATTTAAGTCAACCTTTACCAATCATGTTACCGGTACACTCTTGGTGGCATGTGCCTTATTACTGGTGCCACCTAACCTTATATAATATGATGGCTCCGGTTGGTGCCCGAAAATTCTATTACATTGATCACGACGAAGTACTTAATGCATTCCCAATAATGCGCAGGGAAAATTTAAGAGGTGCCTATGTTTTTCACGAGAATCAGCATGATGATGCCCGTATGTGTTTATCAATTGCATTGACTTCTGCCCGTTATGGCGCTGATATTTGCAATTACATGAAGGTAGTAGATCTCATCAAAGATAAGAAGGAAAATAATATTATTATAGGTGCAAAAATAAATGATCAACTGACTGGCAAACAATATACTGTTCATGCCAAGTGTGTGATAAATGCAACTGGTGCCATGGCTGATTCCTTACGAAAACTGGATGACCCGAATGCAGAATCTTTGGTTTCGCCTAGCATGGGCACCCATGTTGTATTGCCTGGTTTTTACTGTCCGCAGGATGTGGGACTTTTCGAGCCCAAGACTAGAGATGGACGCCTAATATTCTTTCTACCATGGCTTGGTCATACCATTGTGGGGACTACAGACGTTGACACCAACACTTTTACTCAGTGGCCAAAGCCCACAGAGGGTGAAGTACAATATCTACTGGAAGGCATTAAGAATTATGTTAATCCAAACTTTGATGTGCGTCGTTGTGATGTGCTCTCTGTATGGAGTGGCTTCCGTTCTTTGCCAAATAACCTGCAAAATCCACTTTCAACAGAACCGCTTATGAATTATATTATTAATATCACGGACAGCAATCTTATCACAGTAACCGGTGGCAGTTGGACAACATATCGTCCAATGGCTGCAGAAGCTATCGAAAAGGCTATCGAACAGTGTAATTTAGCACCAGAGCGAATGAACTCTGTAACAGAGTATTGTAAATTGGTGGGCGCAGCAGGTTGGTCACCGTATATGTACATAAGGCTGGTACAGGATTTCGGCGTCGATCGCGAAGTCGCCGAACATCTGTCAACAACTTATGGTACAAATGCTTTTAAGGTGGTCACAAAAGCTTCATCGACTGGCAAAAAGTTTCCGATTGTTGGCAAAAGGTTGCATTCACAGTTCCCGTACATTGAAGCCGACGTCCGGCAAGGTGTCAAGGAATATGCCTGTACGCTGGAAGACATGATTGCCAGGCGCATGCGTATTGCATTCTTGAACGTAGAGGTAGCCTCGGAAATATTACCATCTGTTGCAAATATAATGGCTGAAGAGATGCACTGGAGCACTGAAGTCAAGGAGAAACAATTGAAAAACGCTCGTAGCTTTTTAGCTACTCAAATGGGTCAAATGTCTTTGGCCAACACCAGTGTAAGCATTCCAATTAAGATGTCTGTGGGTCTAGTAAAGAAATATGCTGCGCATTTCAAAACTTTGGATGATGATAACTCGGGCTATGTGTCAATAAACAAATGTTGTCTAGCCATGCAAAAATTTGGTGTTAAAGAAGTTCCTGTGGACTTGATGCATAATATCCTTCGTGATATCGATGTACATTCACAAGGAAGAGTAAATCTATATGAATTCCTCATGCTAATGTCAGCTATTATACATGGCGATACAGCATACCTTCGATATGCCAAACTTCATCTGGATCAAAATTTAGCCATTATCAATGAGCAGAATCGTTGGACGCTACCAGTGTCCCGAAGTGGTGGTGGATTGTGAAACTCTGTGGAAATGCTTTGCATGTAAAGTGTGGGGTTTATGTAAATTGAAATTGTGTTTGAAATTGAAAAATGAACCGTTTCTTTTATATTTTGTTGTATAAATAAAAAATTTTTGCATTTACATTTAATGAATCATGGTCACCCATAAGGGTCCAATAATAAATTCTTGTTTTCTTTATAAATACATCTGGCAACGCTAATTTATACAGTATTTACCAGTATTTTTGCAATCAGCTGCTCATGAATGAAATCACCTGTTCGATTCATTTGCTTATTCCACTGTTCCACAATTATGAATGAAGAAATGTTGTTAAACTTGAATTTAACATTAGAAAAATGCTTAAAAGTTCTTCGAAAATATGACTGGCTATTGGACTCTTATGTATTGGATTTCTATGTGGATAATCATTGGAATAAACTTTCACAAAGTTGGTGTAAATTGGAACAGATTCCTCTTGAGCATTTTTCTGTGCTTCTCGAGCATAGTTCCACAAAACAAAGCCATGTTTGGCCATTGGAATTGTTGGCTTTGAGGAGAGTCCTACACGAGCTTTGCTTAGAACGGAAACCGCATGAAAAGGTTTGTATTTTTAGAATCATGAACAATGTGAATATTTAATCAATAGTGCCTCTTTATGAAGAAACATGCGAAAGAACCTAACATCTCCTAGGTGAATGCCATGTTCTTCTTGAAAGATGGATCCGGGAAGTTTTGGATAATTTGGCAAATTTACCACTGTGTGATTTGGCTGTTTTGTGTTGATTTTGCGGACCTTTGAGACCAATCTTCAACTCCTATCCTAACCTAATGGTATCTCTTACAGATTGCCAATTTGCCATCATGTTCACTATTGGAACATCACAAACTGAAGCACACATTTGTGAAATGCGTTAAGCCCAAGAAACGACATGAGATTGAACGCATGGCATCGATTTGCGCCCATAGCTGCCGCCAATGGAATGTGGACTTTGTCGTCGATTTTGGTGCTGGACTGGGTCATTTGGCACGTGTCCTTGGCTATGGATATGGCATTGCGGTGTGTTGTCTCGAAATGCAGAAGGATCTTAATTCTCAGGCTGAAATAATCGATAAACAATTTGAGACAGTTTCTGCCAAATGGCTTGATCCTAGTGAAATGATCGAATTTAAACGACCTAAGCATTTTACATTGCAGCTAAGTACGTCCACGCAACCGATGGATTTCATTAACAAAATTAAATATGCTATGCAACTTGATAGAGATGATTTCAGTTTTGGCATCATTGGTTTACATCCTTGCGGTGATTTGGGAGCCACCCTTATTCGTATGTTTTTGGAGTGTCATGAAGCAAAATTTATTAATTTTGTTGGTTGTTGTTATCAGAAACTCAGCACAATACAAACGCAGCCCAAGGCATCTATGCATGGATATCCTTTGAGTGATTACCTGAAGCAAGAAAAATCTCTTAAGTCTAAGTTAAGTTATGAGGCACGTGAAATATCATGCCATGCTACAGAATTGTACTGTGATCGCCTGGTGAAAAGTGACTATGAACATCTGAAAGTGCATTCCTTTCGAGCAGCATCCGAGCGTGTGATTGTACAACACTTTCCCCACTTAAAACATTCAGGATTGAGGAATGTCAAACATAATCCAGGCATGTCTTTTGAAGAGTAAGTTGATGAGTAGAAATCTCTGTAGATAAAATTTCTACTAGTTCTTGGCAATGGACGGACAAATCCATGTATTTATCTTAAATTCTTATTTAAATTGTTTTTGGTTTTAGGTACTTTTACAAAGCTGTACAAGGAACACCTATTGATTTGGATAGAATACACCTACAAACACCTGCAACGGAAAAAGATTTATTGCATTGGCAACGCATTGTTATATTCTATACATTACGTCTGATGCTGGCACCACTTGTCGAAAACATTATACTGTATGATCGTGTTTTGTTTTTACTTGAAAACGGTGAGTTTAAGATAAGAGAAACAATTGTTTTCGAAACAATTTTATAACTCATATTTCCATCTGTGTTTACTTTCAGGTTGTCAGGTAGACATAAATGCGATATTCGATCCGAGACTGTCACCAAGAAACCATATAACATGCGCAGTCAAAAGCTAATATTATTTTTCTGTTGAAGAAAATATGGTTTTGTAAAGAAATATTTCCAAGAAATACAATAAATGTGGAATTTGGAAACGGAGCCTTGTATGTGCAGCAAAATAAGATAAAAAAGAAAAGATAAAATAAATTTATTAAATGAAATTTATGTTAAGTTAATATTAAATAGAGATTTGGTGCAAAGGCTGCCCACCTCTAGTGGATATAACCATAAGTCTATATGGATCAGTTGGGTCGGTTTATTAGGGCTGTGTATTGTCGACCAACCTACATGTACGAAGATCTCTGTAACACTGAAGGATAAGAGACCAGCCCGAACTTAACTGAACTGCCATAAAACAACACGTGGAATAATAGCAATATTCAAAAGGCTATGAAGTCAACAGATACCGTTTAGAATGCAGTTCATTGTGCTGGCTAACAAATAACATTTTTTCCTACCTGGTAGAGATGATCAATATTAGCCATTTGGAATATTATCTGAAAGATCATGTCTATAAAAACAAATGATATATTGAATTATGTCAAGCTGTAATCTGTCTGCATTTTATCTAAACTAAGAAAAGATAAGAAAACAGGCATATTAATGTTTTAGATATTTTTTTATTGCATATGGTAGACAAAGATAAGAAAGATACAAACATTTTGTATGCACAACAATTATATGAAAAAAGATTATCATTTAAAAAATGCTAGTTTCATTCGCTTATACTATTGTAGACATCATTTACTATGTAGTCATTGTCATTAAAAAATGTTACAAAATATTGGAATTACAATTTTCAATTGTTATATTTGCCTTTTATTAATTGAAGTAACCCTTCAATTTGGCAGACTCAACAATTGTCTTGATGGCGGTGACGGCTTCACTTGCAGTGGGTTTTATTTCATTCGCAGGGAGTATAAAAAGATCCTCACTATCAGGTGGACCACGTAATTCGAATGTATATGCAATAGGAATACCAGCTTTCGAGTAAGCCCAGTCCATACTGCCTCCACTGGATGGATAGATAGTCTCAATGAGGCTGCCACTTGTATAGATGCGACCACTTTCTTCCTTAATGGCAGCGGCTGCCTTCTTGCCAAATTCTTCCAAATCATCATAATTTGATATACGATCCTTGGTATAGCCGAATGGAAACATGAGCATTTGCGAATACGAGTGCAATGCAATATATGCCTTAATGTTCTCTTTCTCAACGTTGGCGGTTATAAAGTCAATAACGCGTTTGGTTTCTTCTTCACTGGCGGCAGTGGGACCGGCGAAATCATAGCGTGTAGGATCACTGCTAGAGCCAGTGGTGTTCCAGTGATCTGGATAGTTGCGATTCAAATCAACACCGCGACTGGTACCAAACAATTGACGATTCTTACGCCACATGCGATCATGTTCAAAAGTGTAGCGGTATCCATCTGGATTGACACATGGAAACACAATCCAGTTCAAATTGTTGGCTAACTCCTGAATACGCTCATCCTTTGATGTCAGCAGTTCGTTGATCAAATAAGTAGCGGTGGCTGGAGCGATCCACTCACGAGCATGTATCCCACTTTCAATAAAGATCGTCTTATTTTTAGGATTACGTGCAATTTTCAAGCCTTTGATAGCATTGCCTTGGGTGCTGGTGCCCATGTCAAGGAGAGTAACATCTTTAGGATACTTTGTGGAAATATGCTCCAACCAACTATAAATGGTTTCCAAATGGAAGAAATGTTGCCAATCATATTTGGATGCATCAATATTGATGGGAGCAACTTCAGCCATATTACGATCAATCTTTTCTTGAAAGTTGTAAGTCTAAAAATCAAATGAAAATATATGTATTTCATTAAATTGAGATTTTTTCTTTGACTTACCAAAACGCGATGTTCCACTTTATAAGTCTCAAGTATGTTCGCAAAGTCAGCGATTCGATGTGCCGCCACTAATATTGACAGCTTTTGACCAACTTCACGTGCATGTCCAATAAAAACCAAACTATCACTTTCCAATTCCAGTTTCTGGAAGATTTCAATTTGTTTTTCATCATCGAATTTAACATTGTATATACGGTAGTTGTCATAGCGTGCAAAATCGTTCTTAGAATTCTGATCCCCTACAGAAACTTTGCCTTCAGCGGCATTTCCAGTAGTAACACACGCAGCCATTGTCAGAAGTGAAATGAGAAATAAACTCATATTCTGAGTTATTTATGCATTTTGTACCATTTATTATTAGCCCATAATGCTGGTCGTCGTATCTGTGTTCGTATGTTTTGTGGCTGTGGTTGTTTATGTGTGTGTGTGCATGTGTGAATCTTATCAGCGTCAGCTGTTTTTGTTAAGGCCGCTGCTACACGATAGACATTTAACGTATAACGAAATGTTGATTAACTCCAGTGGAGAGCGTTGCCAGATGTTCGGCACTAATGACTTTTTTGATATCCTTCTTTTTTAATAAAAAAATATTGTGTACATATATGAATATGCAGAAGAGATGTGCAGCAAGCAATTATAATCGCGTTCAAGATAATAATGAGCAAAGAAAGATTCGTCGTCTCTATCGCTCTCATGCATAATGTTGTTGTTCTCACTTAAGAGCGATAGAGACACGAATCTTTCTTACTTCATTATTTTCAAAATGTTTACGAAGACTACACATCTCTGATATGCACAAATTGAAATATAAGATACTAGATACATACCCGGGCAGATAGCTAGAGATACCCGGGCAGACGTTGTCCAAATTAATTCTCATCAAATATTTTAGTAAATACTCTTCCTTCGTTAAAAGTTGCTTGTGGCCAGTTTTTGCTATATCTCCTCATATTATTTTCACCTTCCTCTAACTCATCTTCTTCATTTGCAAGCATAATGGAGGAGGTTGCCCTGGTTTTTATTTGCCTACAACTGCACCAAAGTCTCTTCATGGTAATGTTCATCATGTTTGCCAGCCCGCAGCCGCAAATGAGGTATGAATGCAGCCCAGACGCGGCTTAAGTGAAGATAGTGAAGAAACAGAAATTACTTTGGCCCGCTGCTCTGCGAAGCATACTGTTGACCCAACTCATTAAAGATTCTTGCAAAGGTTGGACAGCCCTGCTTTAAAGTTTGACATGTCACGTCACAAAGCTTGTGACTCCTCCACATTTCGCTGACCCCCTCCCTACCCCTTAACGTGTGGCGCAATATGTGGATGACCCCTAATCAACTACATATTCCAACAATCTTGTAGATTCATAGTTTGCAAGCTTTCATATCTTGGTGTGAATTTAATATGGAAGAAATTTTAAGTTGGTAGATTTGGTTTTAAGCTGCCCTTAGTTAATATTTTCTACTGTGGCAAACAACAACAGAAACAGCATGAATTCTAGTAGGTTAATAGGATGTCTTTTAGTAAAATAGAGCTAATCGATAGTGAGATCTTTGCCAGGACTTAATGTCTTTGCATTAATGTCTTTAAATAATCAGGGATTCAGAAATGATGTTTGCGGTTTTTTCTAAGACTAAAATCATTAACTAAATTATAACAATTTTACGAATGAGCTACGTCATTATCAATTGAAAACTCTTTCTACAGACGCAACTGTTACAGGTGTCGTGGCTATAATTCTCAAGACTACTTCGATAGTATTGTATATTCTTTTATTCATACAATTCATGTCCATCAATATCAGATGTGTCTCGTACTGTTAAAGATAATTGCAGGTTACTACATTGCTACAAAAGTTCACAGTCAGGAAATGTCCTTTAACTTTATTATGTTATATGTAGATGAAACCAATTCATGATGATTAAGTGCCACAAATCTAGGTTAGCAACTTCCCCGCACCTTGTCCACAATGAATGACATTAAAACAGTTTATATTAATAATATAAAATAGGTATATTTAAATAAACATTAGTACCTAAAATTTTTCTACTTGAATTGTTGCGCCAGTGCACGAGGCCCCTGCAAGTGCGATGTAAGCTGAACCTTAGTATTTTGAAGTCTAAGGTTTTTTGTTATCGCAAGTAAATATGCGGTCTTTTAATAACAAACATTTGGTGAAAGTTATGCGAAGATATTTGACATTATCAGTGCTTTGATAACACTGCACCAACAAACGACAAGATACTATTGTTTTTAAAGAAGTGTGAGTTCGATGTTTCGACGATCATGGTTTACCAGATGAGTGATAAAAAGGCAAGCAAGTGCATAAAATGATATTACATAAATGCATTTTCAATATCAAGAACATAATAATGATTTAGTCAAAGGGAATTCATGTGGTTACAACAGGTTTGCTTGCGTATAATAAACAGACAGTTTGTATGTAAAAAACAGAACGTGCACAGTCCTCTTATATATTTGTTTATTATTGCAAATTTTATATATTTTGTATTGAAATTTTAAATAAAACTGCAATGAGCGAAACAAAGGAAACAAAAGCAATAATTAAAGAAATTCGTGAATCAATAAAAGCCAAAAACTATGGCGATGCGATTCACAAGTGTCAGGTAAATTCACAAAAATTATTTTGTTGATTGCCACTGCTTGTGGAATTTGATTAGATTAAATACAAAAAATATTTTCAGCGTTTGCTAAAAGCAGATGCATCAAATCACATGGCATACTTGTTGCTTGGTGCGGCATATCAAAACAATGATAAAGTTGAGGCGGCAAAGAACTTGCGCAAAGCAATTCAATATTCACCAGGACCGCCAACTGTTGCGTTGCAGGGACTTGCGACTTGTGTGCCCACCGAAGAGCTACCGGAAGTTTATGAAAAATTGATAGAATATGTTCCGTAAGTAATATTACTAACAATACTTAGTTGGTTATATTCCTAATCCCATATATATGAACATATGTATATTTAGAGAAAAAGAAAATGAATACTTGGAGAAGTTAATGAGTATTGCCAGGAATGAAACGGTTGCCGGTGAATGTTTTCGAGTCATTAAGAAATGGGCAAGGAATAAGGAAAGTGAAAATAATTCAAATACTTTGGAAAGCCTTGCAAAGTTATGGTATACATATGATTTCCCTGTGGAGGATAATGATTTTGAACTCGTAAGTATTGAAACTTGAAGATTTGTGTTATTAAAGAAACTTACCTCATTCTTATGGCATATAGTATAAGTTGGCAATGGAATTGCTGATCAACAAAGCAGATAACTCACAACAAATTGGTATATTTAAACGATACCTAAAATGGCTTTATAAACAAAAGGACTATGCTGATTGTATACGAAATGCCTGCAAAATGATTGAGTTTCAACCCAATGATGTCTATGGTTATGAATGGATATGTAAAATTTATTGTGAAAATCAACATAATACAGAATCTAATGATTGGCGTGAGATGCTTGCGGCTCCAATTGAAACTTATGCAGATCAATTAATTGAATTAGATAAAAATTCTGGCTTAGCGCAATTCATAAAAGCTTATGAGCTTTATGAGAGAAAAGAATTTATTTTAGTACGAGATTCATTGCGTCATGTACGACAATTGTTACCCAACTATACAATTGTTACAGAGTTATTGGCACGCACTGAAATGCAATTGGGTGCATACAGATTAGCTTTAATCATGTGGGAATTGTTGGAGTCACGAAATCAAGCAGAATATGCTCAATGTTTGTCTCATGAAAGTGATCCGGAACAGCTGAAGAAAGCTTTGGAACTTCTTCAGAAATGTCCACAAAATGATGAAAACACAAAAGCACTTGCCAGGTATAATCAATTCAATCTTCATTTATTTTCAATAAACTATTTCTAAAATCTCGATTTTACAGATGTTATTTTAAGCTAAACGATAGAGACAATCTAGCAGCGTTGACATTAAGTAATCTGGCGAAAGCAGAGTTCCTTATGTAAGTTATTCTTCTCATTATACTCTCCACGGGAGTGGATTTTGTCATACAGTTTGTAACACGCAGAAGGAGACATCGCAGACCACATAAAGTATATATATTTTTGATCAGCTCGATAAGACGAGTTGATTTAGACATGTCCGTCTGTATGTATGCAAACTAGTCCCTCAGTTTTTGAGCTAGAGATCTGAAATTTTACACATAGGTTTCTTTTTACTATACGCTAGACATTTGTCGGAATCAGCCGAATCGGACCACAAGGGGGGGTACCTCCCATACAAACCCCTATTTAAATTAATGTTCTTATTAGAAAAAGTTTTTTATTTTTTGACTTATCGAACTGAAATTTGGACATTATAAGTTATTGATCCATATTCATCAACCATGTATATTTCATGATCCTAAGGTTACTAGGAGGGGTACCTCCCATACAAACCCCCGTTTAAATTAATGTTCTTATTAGAAAAAGTTTTTTGTTTCTTGACTTATCGAACTGAAATTTGGACACTTTAAGTTTCTGATCAACCATGTAAATTTCATGATCCTAGGGTTACTAGGAGGGGTACCTCCCATACAAACCCAATTTAAATGACAAACTTATAAAGAGTGAAAGTACAATAAAAATACAGTGTCACTCAAACTGTGTTCTTTGTTGATACTCAAACTATAATAAAGCGGAAATAGTGATGCTAAGAAAGGAAGCATATCTGATATCTGGCATTTGACGCCGTTCGGTTGAATGCAACCTGGAGGAGCGTAAAGAGTATTACATCTTCGGCATAGCCAATGATAACATTCTTTTTGGTTTTAATATGTATTTTGATATTTTCTATTTCTAATATAGGCAACCAATGGATGCTTTGGCATACATTGAGACTATACCAGAAACTGAATCATTTGAAGCCCTGCTCTTGCGTGGAAAACTTCACTTTGCTTTGGACAACATTAATGAAGCCTTAAATAATATATTAAAGGCAACACGACTGAAACCATATTTTGCAGAATGTTTCGAGTATCTAGGCTGTATATATCTGAAATCAAATGATTTGGTGCGGGCACGCAAATGTTATGAAAAATGTATCAATTTAAATGTGATTTGTCAACAAGCTGTCGATGATCTTAGCATGATGTATCAACAATTGGGTGAGGAGGAACAAAACGAAGCTCTACTTTTAAATACTTTGCCCTATCTAAGGAAAGAAGAGGCCATGAATGTGCATTATAAGTTGGGATTGCATTATTTAAAAGTGAAAAAATGGGATAATGTAATTAACAATTCTCATTTATCAATAATTTATTTATTATTTATACACATTTGTAATTCATTCAGGCCATACAATCCTTCCGGACGTCTATTAAGCATGATGTACATCGTATGATTTTTTGGGAATCTTTGGGAGATGCATATGTAGCACGCGGATCATATAACTCTGCAATAAGAGTCTTTACGAAAATACTCGAAATGTCCTCGGAGAATATTTATGCACAACTACAAATTGCTCTAATTAAAATGGTAAGTCCTTATATACTGATGATGGATTTTGTTTTAATTGCTGTCACTGATCAATTTTAGACAATACGAATGTATCCAGAAGCTATTGAAGATTTTGAAGCCTTGCTGAAAGATCATCCAGATTATTTGGCAGGCTTAAAAGGTGTTGCTGAAGCACATCTCGGCTTGGCTATCAACTATAAAGCTACGAATTTATATGGTCGGGCTAAGGATCATTTGCAGAAAGCTATAAATTATTTGCAAAGGTTAGCAATGGAATTACTGTAGAATCAATCGAGGCAGAAGTATATACGATATCATTAATTTTACAGCATCATTTTGAAGGGTACAGCAAGTGAAATGATTTGGTTGTGGCGCCTAACAGCCAACATCTTTGTACAAACTGCTCAACTACCCACCTCTATAGCGAATTTGGATGTGGTGGGCATTTTGGCTAAACGTGAAGAGGCAATAGCCTTTCTAATGCGAAAAGATTTATTGCACTTGGCTGTGCGTTTCTACACTTGTGCCCTAAAGTTACAAGAATCTACATATCTTTGGTATGAATTAGCTTTGTGTTGCTACCATAGTGCAGTTTATATACCAGAAGAGGCACAAATGCATTTGGAATTGGCCGAAAAAGCCATCAAAATGGCTATTAAACAACAAAGCAATCGCTGGCAAAACTGGAATCTATTGGGTGTTATTAACATGCATAGTTTGATTGATAATTTACCACTGGCACAACATTGTTTTATACAGGCTCTCAATCTTGAACGAAAGTCTTTTACAAGTTGGACTAATTTGGGTGTATTGTATCTTAAGTTAAACGAAATCAAATTGGCCAATCAGGCATTCCAACGTGCTCAGCAATCGAGTCCAATTTATGCTAATGCCTGGATTGGTCAAGCTATGATTGCTGAAGCAATTAATGAAGAGGAAGAAGCCATGGATCTCTTTAGACACTGTCAGCAATTCGATTATCATCCGGAATCTTCATTGGGTTATGCATATTGGGTTTGCAAAATGATGGCAAGTCCAGAACTCAGTGCACTCCCTCAAAATAAACATGCCATTGAGCGTATGCATGCTGATACAGTTGCACTTGATGCAATTAATTGGTATATTCGAAATGAAGAATTGGAGGCAACCATACCGGCGTTAACATTTCAAGCTTTTCTCTATACACATAAAAAACTATATCGTTCCGCTTTGAAACCATTGCTACAAGCAACTAAAATATCACCACCGGGCGCTGATCGCGACAAATTGTATACCAATCTGGGTTATTTGTATTTGCAGTTAAAGGAACCGGAACAAGCCATTAATGCATTTAATATGGTCAGTCATGTGACTTTTAAGCCAATTGTTGGCTTAGCTCTGTCCTACTATCGTTCCGGTCAACTACAGGAATCTTACTCGGTTTACAATTCAGTGCTAAGCAGCATTACCGAATCCGAAGATAATAAATCAGCAAATATACTTGTAGCAATGGCATCCATGGTATATGAATATCAAGGCGATATTGATACTAAAACTATATTATATCAAAGGTAAACATAATAATATTATATTAATATTATCTCTTATATAAACTCAATTTTGTGACTTCTAGTATACTTCTGCAAGATCCACCTGTGCAAGCTTTCTATTCTGCTTGTGCACTTGGAATTTTGCATCAGGACAAAGAACTTACAGGAACCATTTTAACTGAACTTAAAGCATATACTCATCAAGAAAAATACTGTGTAGACATTTCTTATCTAACTGCCCAATATTATTTGGTCAAAGTAAGTAATTTATACAAATCTATTGCATTAGTCTCCTACTTATCTACTTAAATCAATTTCTTAGAAACAAACCACCAAAGCTTTGTCATATTTACTATCACGTGTACGAATGTTTCCACTTTGTGCTGGCTTACGAAAACTAGTCGCAACGCTTCTTTTGGAAATTTATGCTGATGAATCTATGTATCAATCATTGACCAGTCAAATGGCATTAGGTGCACTAATGCTGTTGCATCGAAAAACAACTATGAAGTAAGAAGAACATAACTACCATATATGCTATGCTTGGCTATAATTGAATTTATTATTTGTTTATTCATTTATAGAACTGATTCTATGGATTATGTGGAGACATTAATTGCGGTAACTCGATCATTGCAACCAGTGGACAAGTTAAGTGCTCGAAAGTATATACAGCGTGCAATGCATCTGCAACCACAGAATAGACAAATTTGGGCAGAGCTTTTAATATGCTAAGCGAATTTTATTGTAATCTGTAGAATTTTTCAAATTAGGTTTGTATATTCCCAAAACTGAAATAAAAACTAACTTTGGTCAGACCAAAGCCAATCAGATAAATGGATATGTAATGTAATGTTGATATAATAATGATGATGGTGCATATCGGATCATTACAAAAGCTGCTGTACTGTTTCTACACTAGAAACTCGATTCTTGCATTGACTTACAGTAGAAAACAAAAATTATTATTATTTAACAATGACTAGAATAACAAAAAATACACAATTTATTTGGTTAGATTCTCCGATCCTTAAGCTCATGTGGATGGAGCCTCTTCAGTCTTCTTCTAGCGGTTGTGTTTACAGCAAGAGCGTTTGCCAGGGGATTTGGATGAATCGATAGTTGGTCATTGTATTTGCTGCTGTGGAAGTTTATGGAATCTCCCACAAAGGGGACGTTAAGGTCTCGGTGTAACTGCGAGTTTCGGATAAAACAGGGAGCACCTGTTATGAATCGCACGGTTTAGTTTTGCATTATTTGGATGCGTTTGATCTGGCTTGCTGACGCTGTACCCCCTAACTGGTTGCCATATCGCCATGTCGGAGCAATTACCGATTTGTACACCAGCACTTTGTTTCTCAAGCTGAGTTTGCTTTTGCTTTTCATTAGCCAACTCAGTTTTTTAAGTTTTGCAACGCGTTTTACGTGGGCTTTCTTAATGTGTTCTGACCAGGTATCGACACTTGCAACACAATAATAATATTTTTATTACGCACCACTTGTACTTCTGACATTTGAAAATCTTGACTTCGATACTTGTAACATTTTGGTTTCCGTCGGTTCCCAATTGAGTCAGAATCGAAATTCAACTGTATATATACAGTAATGGACAAAACTTAAGCACGAAACTTATCATGTCAGTACTTTGCTTAATAAAATTGTAAAATAGGTCCTAAACATTTTCTTTTCCATGAATTTAATTATGTACTTTATGATGTTCTAAATGTAAACAAATATTACTTCATATGTAATTTCAAACAAAAATACATATGCAATCATATTCCGTTATTCTTGGAGCATCGGCAACGACAAATATATAAATTTTTTCAATTCCTCTTTGCGTTTTTTATTGCATTTTACCGACCTATTCTCATAGCGATGACAATTCAAAATTTGGTAAAATGAATTCCTGTGCTTTTGCAAAAGGTAATTGACGTCAAAGGAGGGTTTATTTTAATCTTGCTGTTATTCTCAGTTATTATCATAAGTTTTTGCTTTTCTCCATTTTTTTTCTGAACAACAATGTGCTGTCAAAATATTTTTGTTTACCATTTTATGGTTTTAATAGTTTTTGATAAGGCAATGCAGTACTAACTTGGCTCATGAACGAAAAGGCCCGAATTCGCCACCTATGAAAGGCTACAAGGTTGGCCGGATATCTGGTATCCGGTATCCGGCAAAACAGCTATCCGTTTCATCTCTAGTATTTATCTACACAGAAGAACGGACAAATTATAATTCTTTCGATATTTCTTGCAATGCGAAGCATGGCAATACATAATATACTTTCTAGAGTTTAAGATACACAATAGATACATGCCAGTTATACTTGAGTAATGAAGTATATGAACATGTACAATATACATATTTGTCGAAAGTAACACAAATTTAATACCATAAGCATGAAGAAGCATCTATGATATTTGAGTATTTATTCAAAAAAGAAACCACCAGCAGCATATTATCCATAGAAGCACTGAAGGTACTGCGACATTACTACGGAGCCCGCGGAATTGATTTGAAAAGATTGGAAGAGATCAAGGACTGATTGTAAATGCTATACAATCTTAAAATGTCTCATTGTGAAGAATGTTGTGGGTGGTCCCGAAAATTGGGCAGCCTACATGCCTTAACCTGGCCACGATAACAATTAAGGATTGTGTGATCTAAATTTAGTCTAGGTATTCTATCAAAGTACTAACTATATGTATATAAAACTTTTTAAGACCACAAGGCTTGTTAAAGAATGTAAACACAAAAAAAAAAAATTAACAAATAACAAATAGAAATCTCTGCCACCGACGCCACAAAGACAATGAGGTAAAGGAAGAATAATGTGCTACATGAAAGTGCACTAAAAATATTTTGTCGGTGCTTTCAGTTTGCATTTTTGTATTTTTTGTTTGCTTTTTTTTTTCATTGAAAGAAAGAAAAGATTTTTTGAAGAGTTCCAATGACAAAAGTAGCAAATATGCTGATGTTGCTCATTGGCGCACAAGAACGAAGTGAGAAACTGACGAAAGAGCTGAGAGTTTTGTGTTTTTTGTGGCAGCTTGATAAAGGACTGAGATAAAATGTACGTAACTAAACAAATTGGGAAAAGAAAATCACAAAACTTCGGTCTTACTGATAGTTTAAGACCCTTCAGAAAAGAATTGTTTTACGAATAAGGATGGAAGACAAGGTGAATTTCTTTGCATGCAATATTTTGTACCATACACTTTATCTTCTGGTAATTGAAGAAACCAGTGGTTGCATATCAGTATGAAATATAAATTTCTCTACAATATTTGAGTTCAGTATCTGACAAATTTGAGAGTTTATTAGATGCTATGCCTCGATTACATTTATCTCGTGAATATTATGTTATGATTCTCTCATGCATTTCTTTGCAATCGTGACAACTTGATAATGGAAAAATAAGTAAACATTTATTTTCAATAAAGAAGTAGTTTTCCGGATAATATTCGAAAGAGCTTAAAGCATTTTTGTTAAAATCTGGATATGTTATAAAATTTTTCTTATATTAATTATGATTGAACCACATTAGGAGAGGTCAATTCTCTTATTCAGTAGCAAACTGTTGAGTATAATTAATAAACCCCATACTTTGCGCATGCTAAAGAAAATACAAATGACAAGAAGTGTGCTTGCTTTAACTGAAATAGACAAATCACCATTGAGCAAAGTATAGAGTTGAGTCCTGCAGACCGTTTTTTTTATTTTGTGTGAATCTTGATGTCGTTGCCTTTGTATTGCTTTGGGATAAATGTGAGAATGGGGTGGGGTTCCGAAATAAAGTACACACACATATATAATGATATTGCCCCAAAAAAGGATACTGTAAAGGCTTAAGGATAAGAACAAAAACAAAAAAAATATTATTGTGGAGGAGACAAAAATAAAAAAAATGTTTGTCATTTTTATTAATGAAACAAACGCCTTTACTAATTACAAGGACCCCATGCCAATGCCAATGCCAATGGATGATAATGAGAACGCGTTAGTGGCAAATACCCAAAGCCAATTAAATGGTTAAGTTGAGTTTGTGGTACACTTGTCATAAAATTTTGACTGATTGCTTGATATTTGTATGTATGTCTTTGTCGTCTGTTGTCCCAAAGCTTTTAGTTATTGTGGTTGAGTGAGTTACAGAGTCCTTTGACATCCTTTCGTTCATCTATTCACGTAAATATTGCATAATTTTCTTTGTTTTTCTTATCATTTTCTATTTGTATTGGTGTGTAAGGATATTTTGCTTCTTCGCGCCTTGTCAACTCGTTTGTTCCCCCACTTCTTTCGACCTTTATGGTACGACATCTGTAATTCATCATTCAATTAAAATACCAAGTCCACGACGCATTTCATACAAGGACTTGGCACTCAAGAATCAAGAGATAACCAACCAACTAACCATCCAACCATTGGCATACAACGACTTTGATGTATTGACTGGTGGTCAGCACCAACAAAAGTATGAGTCAAAGTTTGGAGCTACTTTTCTTACCCAAACTTTTCAGTTGAATTTAAAATAAAAATCAAGTAAACTTTTTTTTTACGAAAAAAAAAAAGATATTTGTACAAATCCTTTAATGCGTTTTTCGTTGCCATCGATTATCCTTGCAATTTCAGAGATCAAATAGAAAACTTTTCAAACAATCAAAATCTGTTGAAATCTTAGCCAGAGATACTACTACACATTGCAATGTGGCGGCGTAAATCTTTGGTTGATTTATTTCTTGGCTTAAAAGCGAATTGTGAGTTGTTAGCGTACATTTTCTTTGTGTGGTTTATTTCGTTGGTTTGCTATTGTGTGTATAGTTAGTTACTCTCTGCAAAGATATTTTATTCTACTACACCCACGTACTTGTTGAAAGCTTTGACTTCAAACCAGGCAATATTGCTGGATTTTCTATGTTTTCTGTGACATTTGCGGCTTAAGTGATTGTCGTCATCAAAAATAAAAAAACAAACAAAACAAAAAGAAAAGAAATCTAAGAAAAATACAGTAAAGTGTCCTCGTTTTATTATTCTAAACGTGCCCGAGTATTACGCTTTCGCATGCGAAGTGTCAAGAGATAATATCCTTTCGTATTTGTTAAAGTGATTTATGCGAAACTCATGCGCGACATACAATATCAAAAAAATAAAAATATATAAAAAACATTTATTAAATTGTCGCATTAATTTAAGTGGTTCAATTTTATTCTCTAATAACAAATAAGATAAATTCACTTCCTTAAGATGATCTTAAAATACTTTTCAAGAATCCAATCATAACAATTATTTCATTGAAGTCCACATACAATATTATTTCACAAATTTTATTTGACATATGACTAGTTCAGAGTCAGATTACCCATAAAGGCAATATAGAAGGGCCAGCTTCCGCGTAAGGAAAAGAAGTCAAACTTTATTGTTGTTAAACCTGTATAAGTCATGACTTTCATTGTGTATACATATTTCCTTTATTGCCTTTATCATAATCATTATCTTTCATAGTTAAGGTAAGAACTTCTTCTTAGAAAATATTCTTATAATTTTGAACAATTGACTTGCTTTGGTTATTAATTTGCATTACCATACCGAAACAAGTTGACTAGAGTAAGTATAATTGATCTCTGATGATCTTCTGGCCTATTGTGATATCTCTGAGAACTACCCTTAGGTCTTAGTAAACCCAATCATTCCTGTAACGCTTTCAAAAATGCAGCATCCGAGGGTAACGTTTTTCCGCATAAAGCCATTCACCTACACAGAATATGTTTACGTCCACGGTTTCTTGCTTTTTTACGCCTTCTAAACAGGGACCGTAATGGTTATCATCATTCATTACATGGTATAAAGCAAAGTCTAAATTCCATAAAGTTTGGATACTGATTACTTCTAAACCACACAACGGATTTTGATACTGTTTTCACTGTAATGCAAAGATTTTTCTCCGAAAGGATTTCTTGTACAATACATTTTAAATAATTCCAATTAAGACTTTGTATGTGGCTTAGAGAGATCTTTTAAAATCAATGAAGTCTTCTTTGTTAGACATACATTTTTGGTAATGCCAAGATTGAACGACCTCTTATATAACAAGAAACGCAAACAAACAACGTTTGCTTCAGAATGATGAAACCGATGAAGAAATGGAAATGGGAAATGGCTGTTTAATGCACCCTTGCAAACCAGGGACGGGTCTCTAGCAAGTTATGATTCAAAAAATTGTTTTTTAAGAACTATGTCTTGATTATTATTTTTTTATTTAGGAAATTTTTGATCTAAAAATAAAATTTATTTGTGAGTTTTATTCTTTTACTCAATAAATAATCGTTATAATTTTCATTTCAATTTTTTACTGACTAACCCACCACCTATGGTCTCGAAGCCCTTTGATTCCCAACGGTCAAATTATTCCTTCATAGGAAGGGATAATATCCTTAATTATTAAGTAACTATGCGCCGATGATCGCTCGTACATACGCGCGTTACACATAATGTCAGCAATTTAACTAGTAAAGAATGACCAGTCCTCTGTTGAGTTGATCATTCGCCTTACAATCTCTTCTTGAATTGCATGGATATACAAGGCGGGCATATATTCTCCTTCGCGCTTCCTCGAATCAAGGACACTCATGGCAGAGATTACAGTATGGACCCACAGCGTGCCCAAATCTGCGCAAGTACTGCCTGAAGCATTTGTAGCCAGTTGCGCATTGGGTAAATTCGAACCCTACGTTTTTTTTTAATGGACAATGTAACAGGTTGACTTTGTAATTGCATGTTTTGAAAATGCATGAATGTACGTACTATTTTGGACCGAAGGACACTTATTTCTAACTACTACTTTGCTATTTATTCAATTTGCTTTCAAAATTGTTCGATTTGTCTAATTAACACCATGGTTGCTTATCAATTCTTTATGTACCTACTACAATACATATCTCATACCTAAGAATCAAAGAAGAAAACCTTCAAAAACAAATAAAACACCATGGTATATAGAATAAGAGTATTTTCTTTATGTGTTTATTATTTCTTTACTTAATTGTGTTCACTAGTTTTTTAGTAAATTCACGCCACCGATGTTCATTTGTACTTCATAGATATAACATAGTATTGTGTATAACTTATTTGTACTACATTCATATGTACTATGTAACATATTTCATGTCTTATCTGCGGTACAAGTTATTCAATTGATGACAAATTTGTTTATGCATGTATCTAATTGTGTGAGTGTGTTATTTTGTCAGGTTTTCAGTTTCAATTTACTTTATCCATTAGCACCGGTAAGTGGCGCGGTTTGATTTTGTTTTTTTTTTTTATTTTCTGTTTCTATTACTAATATTTTTATTTAATATGCGTCTAAAAATTGGGCAAGGCAAGCAACTATTGTACCCCAACATATACAGAAGGAATTTTTCTATTGTTAAATTAAAAAATTTTCCGGTTGCCTTGTTACCTTGTTACAAATTGTTGTCGTTGTCATGGTTTTCCTCCTTATATTGTACTCTTTATTAAAGCACATTCTAACTCAGCCTTTTGTGGCATTTATTGCGGGAATTGTTTATATTTTGTGTTCTAAATGGCGACATACACACACCAGGTCTTTTTCACTGATATATCGAAAAATTTGATTACATTATACTAGAATACTACTGTACTACATCAAAGATGAAGTTGTCTACTTTTGCAATGGCAAGGACAACAGGTGAAAGAGCCACGCTCACGCACGCTTACACAAGGATAATCGCAACACGTGCTGCTGCTGTTGATGTTCAAGAATAAAACACAATTTTTGCTTTGAAATGAGAACATAACACAAAAACAATAAAAGTAACTACTATACACTAGCAATAACCAAAAGTTATGTTTTTATTAAAAGCACACAAAGAGAAAAATCAACAACAAACACAAATTCCAAATATTACTTGTACCTACAATCATTGTTCGCCACTTTTACCATTGACGTTCTCATAATTATCGCTAGGATACAGTTTTGCTTTCATCTCTCATATAGTCAGAGTTATCTTTCACTGCTAAGCACTTTCGGCACTCTCATTGAATTTTGAATTACTTTTTCATTGGCTTACTAGGCTATCTACGAGATAACAACGCATCTCTCTTGATTCAAGTGATTCGTCAGCTATATCGTTGTTTGAGGGGTTGCCAGCGATACCGGTGTTTTTAATAAGAAGAACTATTCATGTTTGTGTCTAGGTAGTTTCTGTCTGAATTTTGTTTGTTGTTGGGCTCTAACTGCTGCTGGTATTTTTGGATAGCAATTATGTTTGGCTTTTGCATTCAAGAATGCATGTCCATCTTCTATAGAAGTAGTGAAACTTTGATGCACATTTATGTTGCTAGAAGGTGGGTGAAGCATAAAGCAAAATGGTCTTTGAAGTTAAAATTTAATTTTGCATAACTACAATTTTGTGTCTTATTTTGAAGTCATATATGTACATATATTTTCTTTGCAATGTTTAATTGAATTTTTTCTTAGATAAAAATTTCAATTAAATCTTCATTATATGGAGAACAACCCAAAAATCTGTGTCATGATGCATATTTGGTATCCAAGACACTTTGGAACAAGCAATAAGTCACTGGTTTCAGAAATTTGTGACTTCGATCAGTCCTACCGACAACAAAGGTGCAGATAATGATGAATGTTAGTCACAAGCAAATGGAATCTATACAAAAATGCATATGATTTACTTTACAAAATATGATTTCAAGAACTTGAAGTTGCATTTAAGAAGCTAAGCATCTAATCTATTTTTACATCTAGTCTCAGAAACTTGCCACTGAACACATACATACATATTCTTTACTCCAATTCTATTTTGTATAAAGGCAAAGTTTTCCATTTAAAAATTCATGTCTACTCAAAGGTTTATATGATAGCTATATCAATCGGTTCAGTTACGGATATGCTATGCAAATTGTCAAGAAAAAGGTTAAGTTTGAACTGTTAAAAGCTTACTAGGATAACCCGCGGCCTACATAATCGACAGCATTCTAGAAAAAACATTTGTTTCTTTTAAGTGCTATTAACTTCTCTGTAAACAATGTTCTTTAGAAAAACTACACGATCACGTGATAAATGGCGCTGATCTGATATCTCAGAAGTATAAAATCGTTTGGACACATCCAGCGAAGAATACCTTTCAATTTTACCAAAATCGGTTCAGTGGTTAATGCAGGAATAGAAATATAGAATAGAATTTGTGGTATGCTATGTAATTTTGTAAAAGAGCTATCTCTACCATAATTGGAGAACAAAGGCTTTGGATAAACCAGCCATGTACGATAATAAGAAGGGTTCTATGAACATTACTATTACATTAGAGTAATATAATAGTGTGAATGAAAATGAATATTTTTCACCACCAAGATCTATAGAAAATTATCGTATTTAAAAAGCCCTTCTACAAAACTGGCCCAACTACTTTCACTGTCAACTACGTCAGTGTCGAACAGGTGTAGAAACACCAACAACAAATTCCCGAATTCATTCACAATAGACGGAGAAAATATAAGCCACGCCTCTGTATGAGCGAGCTGGCATGAATAATCCATATGAATGAGAGTAAAATGTGCAAAAGAGAAGGATGCATAGTAAAACAAGTGGAACGATGACAACAACAAGTGTAAAGCAGCACAATGAGAGTGCGAAGAGTACAATTGCTTTGGATGAGAACTCAACCCTCGGAAACAAGATGGCAGGCAGACAAGACGACAGACAAATAAATCGTTTTGTCTTTGTTGCACAACATTGACCTCCATGTAGGTTGGTAGTGATGATGGTGGTGCAATGGATGAACGGACGAATTTGCTTATCCTATGTTAGCTGTGTTAGTTATGCCACTTGTCTCCCATTTCCCCCCTCCTTGTATCTGCTTCGTATCCTATAGATACGAAATCTTTGAAAAAGATAAACGAAAGCTACTCTTATCATTCTGTTGTTGTTCCGATTGTTTGAGGGGGTGGCGCTCTATAATATTGGCGGCGCCAGCAGTTCAGCAACAATAGCAACAGCAACAACAGCAATAGTGACGACGGCGGCGGTGGTGGCCGATTGAATTCCATGTTCATTCGCAATATTATCGTCATAATCATCGAGTCAATTCGTTTTGATTTTTTCGCATTTGTATCAAATGCGAAAGAGTCAGCCTAGTGAGCGTTTCATGGCAATCTCGCGTTTTCCTCAATTGTTCGCTCGCCGTTGTTATCGGTTCGCAAACTAAAGTATCTCGTAATATTTTATTGTTTCAATGAATGCCGTCGCCAAACTAAACGGAAGTGGCAGTGTTTTAACCTCAAAGGATAACTACCATTCTGTCTATCATATTATCTATAGTTTTGACAATTTTCTTTATTATTTATTGTGCACATTTATTTAATTACAATCCAAAAATTTTAATTATCAATGAATAAATGACATATAGTTGTCAGTGTCCATACTAATATACGATACAATTGTGTCTGCAGTGAAGATACACAAATCATAAACAAAACAATAAATAATAAACACAAATAAATAAAAAAAAAATAAGTTCCTTAAGTACTCTACATATAAAAGTAGTATAAAAGTCTATAACACACCTTAATGACTCAATGTCTTCGGTCGGTGGTAAATCGGTCAGTCAGTTAGTTGATCGGTGGTCAATAAAATGAATTAGGAAGGACATTTCATCAATAAATGCCGCAATTTCCGTTTGATTGCGTGTTTGTGTGTGCGTAAGAGGTGTGACTGTGTTTATTATATTTACAATATACATATGTATGTGTGAATGTGTGAATGCTTATCTGTAGGTGTACGTGCGTGTTTGCTAAACTGAACTGAACTGAGGTCCGCCACTTCCTAGATCCGGTCTGTCGGTTGGTCGGTTGGTCATGCAATTTCATTAATTTTATTATGGCGACTTAAACATTTTCGCAAAAATACCCCCACATCTTGTGGCTTTGTGCAACTGAAGAAGGTAAGCAAAAGATAGAAATTAATTTGTGGTTTTACACATATTTTAAATAAAACTACAAGAATTTGTGGTTATCAAAAGATTTTGTATTTTGATTTATTCAATTATTGACTAATTCATCAAAAATGTTATCTTTTTGTTTGTTTAATTTCAGACAACATTCACATGCGTAGTTATAATGTGAATTCCTTATAAAACATTAGAGTTAAAGATTAAAGTAGATCGATAGCTGTGATACGAAGTATACGAGGGAATTTAATAAAATAAAATTCCCAAAATTAACCAATAACGATTAAATACTTATTATACCATCCCATATGCAACTTCCATAAATAAAAGTTCAATTAAATTGAATTTAAAATTACAATTTATTTAAATATAAAGAAATACTATCAGATCAAGAAACGGTTTAGAAATAAACGACAAACTGTCGACCTTATCGATACGCAATTTTTCGGCAAATATGCTGAACAATCTTGGGGCCAATGTGCTGGGTAAGTATGAGAATTTTTCCTATTTTTAACTACCATATACTACAAATATATTAAAGATATTGAATATATTGTTATTAAATTGTTGTTCAACTAATTGCTCAAGTATAAATTTGTAATTAGTAATGGCAAGTGAATTACGCTAATATATAATAATATATATATCAATTTTGACACAGCAATAACAACAGCATGAGCAGCAGTAATAATGAAACTAATTTCTTAAGTATACGAGGTACTTCCGATCCTACTATGGATCGAACGATCGCAGTCAGTTAATTTTGCGCTAAATAGTCCATAATTGGTTGGTTGGTTGTTTGGATGATCATCGGTTTTCATGGTAACAGGTCGATCAGATCTGAAGGTTGTTTTCAGTTTTAAAGTGGCGCCTAAAGTCATATGTGTATTTAGCAATAATTAAGTTATATTAATCACAGTTCCGCTTTAGTTCCGTAATGTTGTGGGTGGGTGTAAATCAGAGAGATAAGTAGACAGAGGCTCGTCCATACTTAGAACGACTGATGGACGGATGCTTGGTTCGTTGGTTGGTTGGTTGGATGAATGAGTTAAGTGAGTTGTTGTCTAGTGTTAATTGCCATAATTGCTCTTTTAAATAATCCACAATTGTAATTCACACACAGCTACGCACACACACAATGAACTTGAGGTGTTGCTGCATAATTATTTTACAAATTTTATTATTATTAATATTTATTTTATTTTATTTAATATTTTTTTTTTCTGATATTTTACCACATTGTTAATAATTTTTGAAGCACTTTCAATTTCGACAATCAAATTACTTAACTCAACTCAAATGTTGTGGTGGCAACTCTAGAACTCTAAAAGCTTTTGGTGCAACTACATACTGACAATAGTAGGTAGATACATAGCATGGACTCAGGTATCCATTCAGATTTTCACACCAACAATAATAAATAAGTATCTGTACAGTATGTAGATACGTATATTTGCCTCACAGATGAATTATGTGAATTGCATTTTTTTTTATTAAATTTTGTTCACTTCATTTCTTTCTCACTTGTAGTTATTGTACTCGTATATAGTTCACCATTCTCTCATTTTGCATTTCTTTCTTTCTGTATTCTGCTTTCGATTGCATTGAACAACTTCCACTAGTAATTAATTATTTTAATTTATTGGATTATTAATTTATTGCCATTTTTTTACACTTTGGTTGCATTCACTTGCTTCGGCAATAACAAATGACCAACGAAGCAGATACCGGAACACAACTGTTGCAGTTGCATTATGGGATACCATACTCTATATAATATTTATTTTTTTTTTAATTGAAATTGATTTTTTTGGTTTAAATACATTTTATTAAATTTTTAACAATTGTTAGCAATTGGTTGAAGCAAGCGAACAGAATCAATATCTTTATCAATTGTGAATGGTATAGGATAGACATACAGTTAAAGGGTTGAATTCACTCAGAAGCTATTCGTTCAATATTTATAACTGATTTGGACTGCTCTTAGGTTCAGTGATCGCTCGCGGGACCCTATTGATAGGCTTAGCTGCCCCTGGCGGATTCCTTATTCCTCCTAAGTACCCTTACCACAATAAGGTTACCATCCAGGAACGCAATGGATATGGGAAATACGCCATAGAAATTTGATTTGATTCATTGGAGAATAGTATTCAATATCATTGTTCTCACTATTATCTTTCTTTTGTTGTTGATCACCATTATCCAATATCCAATATCCAACAACCAACAATTTTATTGTCCACTTTAACATTTATACGCGAAAATCTTTTCCATTTTGGTAACGTTGGCTACTGAAACCAAAATGAAATGAAAACCACACAAAACGATTAATTAATTAAAATTGGCAAACATGAATTTATCGCGTGAGTAATTTGGACAATTTGCGTAAAGCAGCACTGACGATGCCAACCGAATGAATTGCTGAATACAAAATCCATTTATACACATATCTATACATATGTATATCGCTCGATATATTGTTCACTATATAGTAGTGTGGCAAGATACGAATTTGCAGTTTTGGTCAGTTGTACTCTGTGCATAATTATTGAAATTTTGGGTAAATTGTGTGGTTTTTAGGCGCAGCAATTGCTATAGTAGTTGCAACTACAATAACATGACACAACCACACACATAGTTAGTGCAGGAATAGTAACAATAATAACAGCAAATACAATATTCTACAACCACAAAGGTAAAAATTCCAATGTGCACATACGCAGCATTGCATCACATATACAATCACAAAATTAATTTAATTAATCCAACGCAGGAACACAATGAACGCACTGCTCTGTCAGAGTATCTACTCATGCTTGTTGTTATTTAGATACATTTGTTACAGTTGGGTTCGGTTTAGTAGTTACAATTACATACTACTACAATTAAATGTGGAAAATTGTCAAAAACTTTAGCAAGAAGATATAAATATAATTTCACCACTCTCTCTCTCTCTCTTTCCCTTTTCTTTTTACTTTGCAAATTAATTCAAATTTGCCTTTTCTTTTTTTGTTTTGTTTTACTACTTTTGATGCAAATGAAGTCGTATGTATTTAAACCATGTACCACAATGAAGGAGTGAGGTATTTGTCTAATTGTTGCGCATTTGAATTTTCCAAAATGTTATTTTCTTCTTTGCCGCAATATGCATATTTTCACTCTTTCTCATTTGTGGTTGGCTTACAAAGAAAAACTTTATTTTATTATATTTTGCTTTTCATTTCTTTTTTGTTGTTGTCATTGTTTTGTTTTGTTTTTTGTTTTATGCATAAAGGATTAAGAAATTTATTATAGACAATGTTGATGGTACATGGAGGATTTATTCTAGGATTTTTCGCTTTGTGTTGTAATTGATTGAAATTTATAGCACATTGTTTTTGTTAACGTTATGACAATATAACAATATAAGATGGGAATTTCGACTTAAAGCTGGTAGACATTCCGTATAGGTTTAGGTAAGTTTTATGCAATGCAGGCCGCTCGCGATTGTTCGCTAGTTAACCCAGAAGCCTTAAGGCTCATTGTGCTGCCTGATAATAAGTAAATGGGTGGGTGGATTGTGAGAGGTAAACGGTAATCTGCTATTGCCGAAGGTCGGTCCAAGAGAACGCCCTCCTCATCTAAAACCAACCTGAGAAGTCCATGAACAGAGCCAGGTACCCCAATGGACATTTTGATAGCGATTGCAGTTGCTTCGTCAGGAATTTCTGCAACTCTCTTAAGCGAAGGAAAAACCTCTCTTTCTACTTTAAAACTCCTGCTATCCGTATCTCTAGAGCAACGATTCACATGTTGTATTTGCAAAAATGGTCCTCTTGGTAAATTACTACAAGACGCGTCATTTATTATTTATTTAGAGGCTGTGGACAGAACATAAAAGTATCTCTGTAACTCCGCTGCCGTCATGGGTGGAATTACTCTTGTATTTGCTGAAGATTTCTGATTTTACATCTATTGAAAATTTGAACTTACGGCCCAATATGAGAGGTCATCTTCGTTGAAATACGCATATTAATTTTCTACAACAACAGCAAAAAGTAGGAGAAGGAACTTTGCTATCTCCAATTTTAAACAGTAATTATGACGTCCTTCTGGATGAGTCTCTAGGCCGTATAGTCCATAATTTAGAAACTTTAAAACATTGAAAATTTCTAGAGCAATAGTGTCACCTAGGAATGACACTGTCAACGAAATAAACAATTAAATCATACAAAATATTCGCGGCCAAGTCAAAAATTATAAATCGATCGACACCGTACTAATATCGACACAGTGTATTACCCTCAGGAATTTTTAAATTCACTTAATCTCTCTGGAGTGCTTCCTCATGAATTAAAATTAAAAAATGGAAGAATGGTTTTCTGAGAAAATGGGTTCGTTCTGGTTCGCAAGAAGAGCAGGGCAATTACAGAGTAGGTGTTGGATGCTCTCCGGCTCCTCCTCATGGTAAACATACTTATAGTATATAATGATTTTTTTAAAATGGTTGTTACTAATATAATTAGAATTTTAGAATTAAATAGGTCTTTTTAAAAGATTCCTCATCCTCAAAATAAGTCCCTGTTAATTCAAAATAATTCTTCTTAATCATTTCTTTAGTTTTGGAAATAAGAAATACTTGCAAATACATAGGTTATGTCTGAGGAATATACTAGAAAGGAAAGGAATTCGTAGTGAAATTCACTGAATCTTTCGTTGAACGGGGACGTTTTTCCACTTTGTTTAAATGATGTAAGAAGGCTACGTAGTAATCGGTATATATCGTTTCTTACTCTCAGAGTCTTTCCCCAAAAACTTCAGTGGGCTCCGTCTTAAAATCATCATTTCCCTGTATTAATTTTTTGTTCTATTATAAGATCTCAAAAGTTATTCTGCAATTCACAAACTAAACTATTTGGCAGTTTGAAAGAATTTTTAATGTCGATCTATTAAAAAAAAATCCTTCAATGAACAACCTGCACAATCTCGTAGGTTCGGGCGAACCACCTTCGTATGGTGTATATGAATTTAAAATTGGTTTTAGTGGGGTGGGACAATGCTTTGAGGTTGTCCACATCATATCAATTTAATGTTTTCAAGTATGAAAAAGAAAAACAAATTTAGGTAAAAGATAAACTGAAAAATTTAAGCCAGGTGCCAACATGATCGGTTACTTAAAGAACTGACCTCATTATTATATTTATATTGTAGTAAACATTTCTTTTTATTTTTTTTTATATACGTGTGTATGAACAGAGAACTTGAGGTATATGAATTTCTGCTTTTTGTTGCCACCATGAGTAACTGTTCATTCTTTGAAAACACCAAACAACACATGAGTGTCATCTAGAGTTTTTACACATGGTTGCTGCTGCTTAAGAAATCTGTATGAAAGTAACACAATTCGAGTAAGTGCGATTTTAAGAAATGGCGCAATTTTTGTATCTTTCATCTTTTCAAGCCACTACTTACTTGGTTTAAAACATACTACATACGTAACTAAATACAATATACAATACACAATAATAGGGCAAGGTAAAGATGGGATTAGACTGAGAAATGTTTCAGCTAAGCTTTTTTATGTTAAAAATCGCACTTTTCCAAGTCTTTGCGGCATGGCACTTTGGACCAAGACGCAGGAAGCATTCAAGCGTTAAGCGTTTTGAATATCACACCTAACACCGCACCTTTAATTTACTAAACACGATTTTCTGCAATAACAGCAGCACCGTCATCACCACTATCATCATCACCATCATCATACCATAAGCATTAATATTAAGAGAAGGTCTGAAGAAGCCAAGGTAGACTACGGAAGTTGATCAGTAACAAAACTTACAGTTAGTAAATGTTCAATATTTCCTATTCAGAATAGTACCACAAATTTTAAATAAGTGTATCAGTTTACTTCAGTTAAATACACTATAGTATTTTCACAATTGCATCACACAGTGTGTCACATAGATATAGATACATATGAGGAAAATATTAATGCGCAGTGTAAACAATATCCATCAGGTATTGACCACCGATTGAGTTAACATAAATATTGTAGTAAGTTAAATCAAGTGAAGGCAGAGTCAAAGACCAAGTTTATTTAAAAGATGTTTTTCTCTCTTTATTTTAAATAATATTATTTTTTTATAGTTTTGTCGTTTTAGTTTAAATGACATTTAAGCATTTTGACGCGACACAGTGGCAACACAGTGTCAGAAGAGTAATCTATGGTGCTCCCTAGTACCTGGCAGGGCGCGTCAAAGGAAAGATAAATGGAAAAAAATCGCTAATAAACAGTAGCCGCATTTGGTGTTTGTGTAAAAATTAGCACTTCATGAGTAACATCAAAAAATCATGAATACTTGATAAAACAACCAGCATGAATAGTCACTCACTCAGTCACTCGTACTTATATCTACAATATACAATACATGTAGATACGTCTATCCATTGACGAATAAACTTTGGTCTTACTTGTGCGTTTTTCAAAATTTTATGACACATGTATATCAATTTTTTATGGTTAACTTTGCTTTTTATATTATTGGATATTCCTCATGATTTTATAAGAAATGAATTGATATTTTTTATTGCATTCGATTGCTATGATTGATTTTGAAACATAAGTGAAATTGAAGTGTGTGCGAAGTCATTAAAAATCTGCATTAAATGATATTATCATTTACGATTATTTAACATACTCATGGTGGTAGATATTTTGAAGAGCATAAGAGGATCCTTGTTAGCTCTGAGCTTTTTATGAGAAGTTTATAAAGACAGAGTTTGTAAGACTACAAAACAAAGAGCACAAACCATATTGTTCCTAATAAAAAGAAACAAAGTTCAATTAAAGCCCCATGTAAGGCGATTAGCGTGTAGTTTCCCATACTCAGATAAGCAGGAAATTCTACTTTACCCAGGACCTTTAGATAGTATTGTAATGAAAGTATAAAGAGTATTTCTATTATATTTATTTAATTTTTTATTTTTTTATTGCTATATTCTTTTACTTAGACCCCACAGAATTTCTCACCTGCACTTAAAGACATACACATAAACTTCCATGTATCAGATCTTATATTTCAAAGTGTGTGCTGCAGTTTTTTGTTCTCTGAAGTTGCCGAAATTTTAACAAGTTCATTTCGAAACAATAAAAATCATTGATACTCGTAGCTTCAATAATATTATTCACCTGTAGTAATATGTAGTAGGTTCAACACTTTTATTTGTGTGAACAAATCAATAGATCAAAGTCGGAGATTTTTCGGCTTGAGATCAAGGAGGTAAAGAGTCATATATACATACGTACACACACACACACACACACACACACACAGATATGTGTACTTATATATTTATATCCATTGAGGTTGCCAGGATAAAAAACTGATTGTCTATGTGTGTCTGGAAATAGATGGAACACAAATATTAATACGAAAAAAAATAATATTTATATTTAAAAATGGCAAATTTTGTGCAGTCAATGAGTTTGAAACTCTTGATGGATGGAAGAGAGGTTCGTTTCATTCATTCATGCGCTTGCTGATTGTTCTAGGTAGTATTGATTTTTCTGCCACTCAGTATTTCAGTAATATCCCTCTTTTTTCAGATACCTCTGTGCATCCATGTATCTCATTAGTCATTTCAATAGAAATTGCGCACTTTTGTTGTAAACGCCACCTCCACCTTCACTTGGACAAATATACATAGTAGTAGATAAATAGATAAATGTCTTACTGCCCTCTTCGTAACACAACATACTTAGTACATATTTCACTTGAAGTCAGATGGCAGATACAAATGTGCAGAGGCGCTTCGGCGCTTCGGCTTTCGGATCCAACATTAACAATCTGATGCGTTCCTTACTGACTGACTAACTAACTAACTAAATGAGTGACTGACTGACAAATATCTTAATGTGTATGTACAGTTTTTGAGACTATACGTAACATAAGTTCGCATCTACTGGCGATGAGTAAATGTTTAATTTAGCTAAAATCGAAAAATATTATGGAAAAAAGGGTTAAAAGTAACAACAGCATGCATACATACATATGTACACACATATGCATGTATAGTATACTTTTGTATCTGAATGTGTTTGCAACGGGTATCTATCGCATGTACATGTTAAAAAATTCCAAGTCAAGTCTGACGACTGACGATGAACTGAACTACAATAAGTAAAATCACTGACTGAAAGATTGACTAAATGACTGACACTTTGTTCATGATGTTGTTGGCTTTTGTGGCGCGTATATTTTTTGGCTTCTTCGCTTCGCTTCTTGTCTCTTCTTCTTTTTGTTATTTATCTACAATATAACTTTTTGACCAACTACCGTCCTTTGCGTTCATGTTGTTGCTTTCTTTCAGATACATAGTACATGTGCCATCAAAGTTGCCTAGCGATCTAAAGGTAAAGTAGAGAAAAATGTAAAGCAAAGAGTAAAAAAAATAGTAAAAAGGGGTTACTTGCTGCTGCTGCTGCTGTTGATGCTGATGATGATGCTGCTGCTGTATCCATGCATCTCAATATCTGTGTGTATGCGTTGTTTGTGTATCTTTTATAAAAAAGTATCGCACCTCCGTTCATGTGTTTTTTCTTCTTCTTCTTGAATTCGTTGTTGTTTTTTTCCCTTCCCATCTCTGTCGCTATATATATATATATATATGTGTGTGTTGTTTTTTAATTCGTTTGTTACTGTTTTTGGCATCTTTTGAATGACAGGTTGTTGAAAAATTCAATTTATCTGATCGCAACAGTTCAGTTTGAGCAATACCCGCGTCGACAAAAGGCGAAGCTACTACTATCATCGGTATTACATTTAATTTTTTTTCGATTCGGATCCGGTTTATTTTGATTCGATTTCAATTCACAAGTGCACAAGTGAAATACTTTCTTTAACTTCTTAAAGTTCATCTTACTCATTCTCATGTTCTTTTGTTAACATTATTGACGTGTTCTATCAATTTGGCACTTTCGTAATCAAGTGCATTATTCCATTGCAACAGCAGCAGCATCTTAATTAGCAGTGCAAACAAAAGTAGGCTAAACGAATGAAAGGATAAAGTGATTTTTAATTGAAAAGTATTCGAAACCTTTTTGCAACAGATACTTATGGACCTTATTACACATTTTCTGCTTCAAATGGTCAAGTGTGGAATTGAACTTTGGACTTAACATATCTAAGAGTATGATATTTTTATTTGCCGTCGGCATTTTGTAGTTATAACATAAAATAAATAGTGGAATTTTTTAAAGTTGAAATTGTGTAACTTCAAACAAAATTAACTTTTATATTTTTTTAGGGCTCCATACCCAAAGGGTGTCAACGGGACCCAATTACTAAGCCTACACAGCCCGCCCATCCGCCATACAGCTCTATTTCATAAACCGTAATAGATAGACAGTTGAAATTTCCACAGAATTGCATGCATAACGACAGAAAAATTCAAATCTTCTTTCAACAATCCAAGCAGCTACGTGTCTCATGAAGAAAATATTCTCCAAACTCAAATGAATTGAGTTTTGAGAGATTTTGAGGCCAGGCGCTCTATATCGTGATAATCGTGATTTTTGAACATAACTTATAACATTGTCAATGGTTGATTTGGTTAAAAATGTCTAAAATAGTCTGGAGCTGGGTAATGCATTCAGGCTTTTCATTTGTGGTTCAAAAAAGCTCACACATCTTCAAATCTAAGGGAGTAGTTCACAAATCAAAATATACAGGCATGTGCCAGAAATCGAAGACGGTTTTTATGCCGATTGATTTCGATTTCTCTGTAGTTGTGCTAGAAAACGCGGAGATTTTATTTTTCAAACTTAGATGTTTAAAATGCAAATTTATACTGATGAAAACAAAAAAATACGTTTGCTGGTATTTTTTTTTATATCTTCAAATAAGGGACAATTTAACCGAACCGTATTTAAAAACGTCAGAGATTTCGAAACCATCGAAGGAGATTTCTGGCACCAAAGAATGTTAGATTAGGTTGATGTGGGGTAGAAAGAGATTTCTGGCATATGCCTGATTGTTTATTTGATAATGGATTCCGATAATTATAATATACTCATATGTACGCAGTCCTGTATAAAAGGAAGATTCTGTGCAAGATTTTAACATAGACAAAGCGGGCAACTCTTTTCCTGAAGAGACTCACACAGTAAAATTTCGGAAAAACTAACGAAAAACTTTGATACATAGAATCTATTTTACAATTCATTAACATATATTATATATTATTTTTGTATATCCACATAGGTCCCAAAGATTGTGATATTCCGAAAGCAGCACTAAACGCATTGCACGCGGGCGTAAACAGTTTTGGATCGCTTGCGGGAACACAGAACGCTGCTGACGTTGCGCTGAACGGCGTAGTTGGTGGCATCGGCGGTGGTCCCGGAGGACGGTTACATGTTAACCCTGGTCTATGTGATGCAACAAATGCATTGAATAGTTCTGCTGGTAATCACAACAATCACAATAACAACAATAATAACGCCATGCAGCAACAGGATCAGGTGAGCATGTGAAAATTATGAGAATATAAATAAAATTATTTATGGTGCAAACCTTTATTAATCCATGTTCTTTCGATGTTTTTTCTTCAATCCTTATTTCTTTAATGCAAAAATAATCAAAATAAAAAAAAAATATATGAATGAATGAAACATAATTCAACAAAACAAATAAATCCGTCTTTTGTTTATAAAAAAAAAAAAAACAAAAAACACAAACAAAAAATAATAAAATTTGTGCAATAAAAAAAAAAATCATTAAAAAACAAAACACAAAAAAGTAAGTGTAATTTTATTTAAATATATTTTTTATGTGAAACACCAAATCGAAACATTTTGTATTTTTTTCGTTATTTAGTTTAGTTTATATAATGTAATTTTTATATAATTGTATATTTTTTTAATTTTCTTTATATGTATATAAGTTAAAATATATAATTTAGTTTTTGTTTTGTTTTGCTTTAGTTTAATGCTTGTTTCTTTTGTGTTTTTCCTAATTTTATTTCATAATAATAATAACATAACATGCGCTCAATATGGAAATCTCCCAATCAATTTCTCTTTTTCTGTATCTTTTTTCTTTTGCAGCACTTGGAAAAAAATAATAAACAGAAACGTCATCGGACACGTTTTACTCCAGCACAACTCAATGAATTGGAGCGTTGCTTCTCTAAGACTCACTATCCGGATATATTTATGCGTGAAGAAATAGCCATGCGCATCGGCCTTACAGAGTCACGTGTTCAGGTGAGTGAATGCATAAAGTTTATTTGCTTTCAGTCAATTTTGGTCAGATGTCAATAAGTGACTATGTTACTGTGGTTGTCCTCATTCTAATGTATTTCCATTGAAAATATCAGAATGTTCTAAACTTTTGTGGTTATGTAACCAGTCACTCACTTAGTCAGTCAGTCATTTTGCTTTGTAGTTCTATAGGAACTACTACTACTATTGTTGAACAATCAGTTTAGTTTGTCAGACTAATTTGTGGCATGCTGACTTCTGAATTCCTGCATTCTTGTTTTGGTTGTCCGAACATGACATTTTACTTCGTGTTGCACAAAACCGCTTCTGCCAAATATTTCTTTCAAATACAACTCATATGTACCTACATATTGAAAACAGTAAAATTCTGTTCATTTTTCTATGGAATGGTAAAAATTATTCATGTCAAATTGGCTTTCTTCATTTGCAGTTAACAATATAAATATCACTTAAGAAATATTATTATTAATTTAATTATTATTTCAAGTAAGGATGGCTATCGACCAACAAAACATCGATTAATGACGTCGATTATTATTTTTTACTAATTAATCGATACACCAATTAATTTCTGCTTAAATTATCGATTAATAAATTAATCATAATGTACCTTTTAGACGGTCAGTTCGGTCTCAGTCCATGTTATCTGTCCAGAAATCGAAATGGACTGACAAATAAGATGTGCCGTCTTATCAAGACTCGCTGATATCTGCACTCAAGCAAAGATTTACGCAGGAAAATAATGCAGCATTTAATTAAACTGCTTTACATCCAGCACATGTCCAAAGCCTTGGTTTGAAAGATTTCAAATCTCAAATTTGTAATGCAATTACTTTTTATAATCTTGGAGGTATCGAAAAAAAAGCTAGATATTTGGTATAAAGAGCCAGTAGATTTAATTTCTGCTTACGAAAATGCAGATTTTTATTCAAAAATTCAAGAAGCAATTGGCATTTTGCTTGTGCTACCATACACTATGGCATCGGTAGAAAGATCCTTCTGTACCCTAAGAAGAGTAAAAACATGGCTAAGGACTACGATGAGCGCAGATAGCCTAAATGGCGAATTAAATATAAAAACATGGTAATTGCTGACTTAATACCACAAATTTTTTTGTGAAAAATTTATCAAAAACCCACCTAGAATGGTTTTGAAACTTTACACTGAAACTTAAATCTACTGATGTTTAATAATATCATTGATATGTAAATAAGTAGAGTATCTACATCTTGCATGGAACTATGAAATATAAAAGTTCAAAAATTAAAAAAAAAAAAAGGTTGGGCACCCCTACATTGGCAGCTGTTACGCCCTTGACCAATTCATTCCTACTTTTTTTCTCCCTCTCACAAATATGTTTGTTTTCTCTATCGCTCTTATGCATAACGTTGTTATACTGTTGCCGGATAAAACTCCACTCTGACCGTATTTGGTCCATAGTGATGGCACTGAAAAACTGTGTCCTACTCTCTAGGGAACTAACTTGAACTATTTGTGCAGTTGTCATTCGCCACAATCCTCAGTCTAACGGTATATATGCAAATAAATCATTCCTTGTATTGCGAGCAACGTATCAGATTCTTAACTGGCCATAATAAGAGTTAAACGTGGGGCTACGTGCGGCTTTCTTTTGTGACTCCTCACTTCAAATCGGTATGAAAGATGATAGCGATGTGACCAGCAATCATATTCTTCATAGATCGATAGGGTAGTACGTATCCTAGGAAGCTTAACTGCTAAGTCAGCTAAAACACGATGGATCACGACAGCAGAACTCTCTCTCTCTCTCTCTCAATTTACGTTTGTTGAAAAGAGAGGGTAGAGGGTTGCTCAGTCGCTGTGTTCATTGTACGATAAATAAAAACAAAGCCCTGCCGACAAAAAAGGATCGATCGGCCGCGTTGTTCTGATCCACTCAAACAAGATAAACACTAAAAAAATACATATGTGTTTTTCAACTTAAAGTTATTATATTTTTAAACGTTTTCTGGGTTGCAATACAGTAACTTTACTTTAATTTATATCTTTTAAAAGTTATAATTTTCCATAACAAAAAAATCACTTCTTCACTTCCCTAAGAACAGTAATTTTATTTGCGTATTATAACATTATTATTTTTTTTGTTTTGCATAAAAAATATCGATTTTTCTACCTACCCAACATAAAAGGTTGTGACGATGCCTCGTCGTTTACATTAAACAGTAAAGTACTTTCTACTCTCTAGATAAGAAAGACGAAAAAAGAAATAGATGTGGAGGAAAAAAGAATTTCCAGAGCGCCATTTTAAATAATATTTTTTACTTTATGAGTTGCGGTTTCGTTCGATGGCGCTCCGCTATTTAAGCGCCCGAAATTATACTTTATTAAAGCACATAAAGTCAAATTTGGTGAGAAGCTATAAAGGCATCGTTGAACACGCTCGCTCACACTAAACGTTCTGCGAACCAATGCGGAAGTTGGCCAAAACTTGAACATTTCCACACACAGATACAGACTTAATGTACATGTATATGTATATAGAAATCCTTTATTATTATTTTGTTGTTGTTGTTTGAGTGTTGATGGTGTTGTTGCAGCAGCAGCAGCTTTGCTTTTGCAATTTAATACAGTAGGGTATTATCTTTGTACGTTTCCTGTAGTATCTATGGAGGTCCTTTCTTTGGCTGGCTGGATGTGTGTTAGTGTTCGTTTTGTTTATGCGACAATCGAATTTACTGCTTCATTAAATCTGTGTTTCTGTTCTTCCGCTTTTGTGTAGTATCTGCGTGTGTGGGATTGAATATGGTAGGAAATTTGGATTGAGATACAGAATGGTGAATCTAAGAAGACATTTTCTTTAAACCATATGTGTGTGGTGAAGCAAAAAACTATTTGTGCGATCGTTTGCGGTTGAAATAAATGTCAAAACTTTGTCCAGCTTTTGCTTTTATTGCACACTTCCGTAAAATGAAGGCGTGATGCCTTTTCTCAAGCCCTTATAAATATTGTATATATAAATGAAAAACAATTAGGCAATTTATGGTTGGTTGGATTCACAGATTTATATACAATACAATATTTTGCATATCAATTATATGATTTGACATTTGTCTGTCTTGCAAACTGAAAGTGTTGCCTACTTTTAAGAGCATTAATGATATTTCTCCTTTCTTTCGTTATTATTGTTTTTTGTTGTTCATTTCTTGTTGCATTGTTACTTTGATAAATTGTTTTAATAATTGCGCATCAGTGTAGTTGGTTAGCTGCTGCTAATGTATCTTTCTGGAACACCGCATGGGGTTACATGAAGAATATGAGGGGATGGTTGTTCTTATAGTAGTACTGAAGCTGCTGTCAAGGGATGTTGAAGTTGAGGTTGAGGCAATGAGGGTTCGATTTCGGTCAACGATAAAGGCTATTAACACGAAATAATGTTTGATTTTTGTGTGTGTGTGTGTATGTGTGTGTTGGGCTTTTGGCTTTACGGCTTATTGAATGTCAGTTTGTTGGATTAAGTTTAGGCTTATTTTGTGACTTTCGTTGTTAATAAAATTAGCATATAAATTAACTTTGCATGTTCTCTATACTACCAAACCATATACCTATTGGATATTGTAATAATGTGTTAGAATCTACATGTAAGTAAACTCCTACAAAAATATTCACATGTGTTGTGTAGTTTTTATTGTTGTCCAAATTATTAGTACTAAATTATTGACTTACAAATAATTTTTTCTGAGATCTCAAGGTAGTTTTCCTTTTGGAAAACATTTTTATAGTCATGCTTCTTTTGTTGTTGTTGTTGGTTGGATATACCAGTATTCATTTATTATGCACACACACGTCTGGCCCTAAATCAATCTACATGGATTTGTAGCTAATGACAGGATAACGACAGCACATAAATGCTAAATCGTTGGGCAAATCAACTCCTTGTTTTTGCACTTACATCTTCCTTCACATGTGAAAACACAAAGGCTGCATAACTTATTATGTACACGTACAAAGTCAGCATTTTATAAGATTTAATATTAAATATTAAACAGATAGCAGATAAAATGATGATGATGATGATGCCATGTCTGTCTGTGTGATTTAGTTTGTATTAACTATACAGAAACTATCTTTTGTCTTAGTTTTTGTTTGTTTGAGTTATGTGACTCTAAATTAATCAAAGAGAAACCAAACCACACACTAAATTATCCAAATCACATGAAAGCATGGAAATATTTCATTTGCCATAACATTTTATAAACAATTTGTGGTTAAATGTCGTTGGCTTAACTAAAAATTTACAATAAATAATAAAATAAAATGCAAATTTTCACAAACAATTTATGTGGGGGTGAGGTTTTGGTGTTTAGTTTGTTGGCAAATATCTATTCTATTGCATTGTGTATCCAACCCCTGTGGAGACAGCAGCTATGCCATTAATTTGTTGGCCCATGTTTCCGTTTTATGTCATTTTAATTTATTTTATTTTTTTCTCCTGTTCACAAACAATTCGTAGTTTAGTTGAAATTCCAGGGTATTAAACGCCTTAACCTGCCTTCATTTGCTTTAGACTCAGACTCACTCAGACTAAACTCAACCCTAGCATTCTTGTGATATCTCACCCTTACATTTCACTCAGAATTCTCAGATTTAGATTGAGACCACCCGTTGTCAGGCAATCTGTTTGCATTGGAAATGTTATTGTCATTTATGCCCGCGGCCAATTCGATCTTGTGGTGTTGACACGTGAATGATTCTCTCAATGCATGCATGCGTGCGTACTGTCGTGCGTGAGTCGTGTGAAAATTGACTTATCATGATTTCACTTGTATTTGACCTTTTTGCCTGCTTATCTCTCCTTATAAAGATGGCACGACAACTTGTTGTTATATTCATTGGTTTGTTTATTAAATTGTTTAAGTTCCAGTTTAGGGTGTAATTGTTGTCATTGTTGTTGCACGTGGCACAAGTTCTTTACAAATAAATGAGAGTTTATCATGATAAATTGCTTAACAACAAAATACTATGTAATCTCGCAAACATTTAATGAAAACAAAAAAAAAAAAACAAAAAATTCGAAATGAAAATAGTTTTCTTTTTAAAATTAATTTTGCACTTGCCTTCTTTGATTATTACATATTGCTGTATGAATATTATTACATTTTTATGCTGACTCATTAAAACAACATATGTATGGGATATGATCAGGATTTCAAGAAGAAGCAATCCAATTGCATTGCATATTAGTCAGTTTTCCATTTGTTAGTCTGTATACATAATGAGATCAGTCACTTAGGCCACTAACCCATAAAACAATATATTGGAACATGATCAAGAAGACTCGATCCAATTGCAATGCATATTAGTCAGTTTTACATTTGTTAGTCTGTGTTCCTGATGAGACCAGTCTCTCAAAAAGTCTTTCTTTATTCTCCGTACCAAACCCTTAGTTTTGTGTAAATTATTTCCTTTTTACCTAACACAGTTCATTTGCTTAAGAACGATCGATCTTATTCTATTGTACAAATGAATTTATTGAAGTCGATTTGATAACTTTGACAGCGTTTTGCATTTCAACTGTTCCCAAAATAATGATTCGTGCAGAATTGTCAAGTGGTATATGTTGTTATTTTGATTTATTTTCCCTTACATTAAGAAATTTATGCATTATTTATTATTTATTTTCAAACCTAGGTTCTAGAGTGCTAGCTCCAAGTCCTTCGAGTCGTTTATTATAAAAAATGGTTAAATTAAATTGGATAGATTACAATATTCAATAAGAGAATCTCTTCCCGCGTAATGGGCAGGATGGACAGCTTGTTCCTTCTAGGAGATCTTATTTTGTTGTAAACAATTCTCAATAGAATAAAAGTAGAACATATTCGACGATGGCAAGAAACAGAGAAATGGATTGGAGTTTGGTCAGAATTAAATGTGAATGAACATATGCATGCCATTGATTTCCATGTCACGCAATTTAATGTGAATCCTAATGTTGCGCTCCATGCCATGCTCCATAACAAACATGGTTTTTTTTCATTGTAATACGTTATTAATATTAATCACATTTACATATATTACTGATTAAATACTTTATTAAAAATCAAGATATGTAAATTATAACTTATTCTGATGGGCAAATCACATTACATTTCAAGTATATGGCAACTCTCTCTCTTTCTCTCTCTTTTGCACACCTCGATTTGAATTTCAAAAT
Source organism: Amiota communis (assembly GCA_037043315.1). Lineage (NCBI taxonomy): Eukaryota > Metazoa > Arthropoda > Insecta > Diptera > Drosophilidae > Amiota > Amiota communis. The sequence continues at coordinate 1,117,548 of JBAMAV010001386.1, read as the reverse complement.
TTTTTGGATGTTTCTTTTGAGTTTTCCAAATTTTCTTTTTTCTTAAACCAACTCAGCAATAAGGCAAATACAACAACAACAAATCAGAAAAATCGGTGGAGCCGTTTCCGAGATAAATTTATATACAAGAATTTCTCGCTTAAATATACAATACTAGATACCCGGGCAGACGATGCCCTGCCGCTTCTTCTCAAACATTTACTGGATACAAATTGGTTAGCTGTAAAATTTGTATAATCATTTCTCGTTTTTATCTCACTCGCACACCTTCCTAATTTCGTTTTTTAATGCTTGGTTGTTATTTTTACTTTTATCATGATCTGCCATCTCACTTGCACAGCTGGTTAATTTAATTTTTTTCGATTTTTCGGCTGTTCCTTTTTGGCTTTTCCGAATTTTCTTTCTTTTTAAAACCAGTACGCTTCGTAAGAGTCCATATGTACCATGCTATGTGATATAGCGCAACACACATTGAGTATTGATATTTTTTTTAAATAGACATATTTGTTTTCAAAGATATATGCTCCAACGAAGGAATGCTTTGGCGGTTTCGTTGGGATAAACGGGATTTGAGGCGTTTTTTAAACGGTATAGCCTACCGAATGATAAAATGATTTCGACATAACTTGTGGCAGATTTTACTTCACTGTTCGCATAACAAAAAAAAAGAAGAAAAGATATATGCCATGTTTGGGTGTATTTTGCAAAACATCGCTTTATACGATGTTCTATAAAAAGATTATTGTCACTTGTTGTCGGGATCTTAAAGGTTATTTAGTCTCCTTGCTTTATTCCATTTGAAGGGTTACAATATTAAACTGAAACTAAAAATAGCTTACTTCATTATTCAATATTAAACTAAATAAATATATGTACACAATACAAATCTAGTAACAACAACAGCAGCAGCATCAATAGCACATAAAAACTCATTGTTATGACAATTTTTGATCATAATGTTCCATTTATTTGTAATGATAACAGATACCAACAACAACTACAAGGATGACAACAAAAATGTCAGCTACAAAATTCTGAACAACTCATAAAAAATTTAATCAAATTTGTTTTTTTTCACAAATTTAAAGAGAAAAAAAACCAAATTATCAAAGCCATTTTTAGCAAAAATAGAAAATAAAGAAAGGAGGAGAAAAAGAAAAGCAAACCAAAGACAAAGCATAAGAAAATAAAAATGAAAAATGTTTGAACTTATTTTGTTGTACTCGTACAATATTTCTTTATGCTTTTAGATTCACACAAGCGAAATGGAAAAGAAAATAGAACAGAAAAGTGACATATTTTCATAATTTTATTTTTAGAAATGAACAAAATAGATACATCCAGTTATATAGAAGATATACAGGAGGTCAGACACAAGGACTTACATATATATAGACGACTCAAGTGAGGTTGCCTTTGGTTTTATTCTTATTGAAATGAAAGAAACTTTTCTGTCTCTTGCATTCATAACCATGGAATCAGGTTTTTAATTAAATTTTAATTGAAATACCAAAGAAAATGAAAACAAAAATTTGATGCTAATCAAAGAAAAAAATGATTTGAATTCGAAAGAAATTTTGTATTTGATCATCATATTCAAGGATGAGAACAATAGAAAAAGCAATAATATAAAAAAAAAAGAAAATGGTAAACAAAACACGCAGAAATGGATATTGAATGGTCATCAAGGACATAAAGAAAATCTCGCACGCATTCGTTTTATGAGCGTATGAGCAATTTCAAAAGCAATTTCGTTGAGACTTTTCATTGAAATGGTATCATTGTACAATAGTATGCTGGTGTGCGTGTGTGTGAATTTCTGTGGAAATTGCACGTTAAAGTGTCTGGCAGGATAAGCTGAGCAAGCATGCAAAACAAAATAAAAAAAAAGAGACCCAAGCACAAATAACAAAAATCCTTTCAAAAAAAAAAAACAAAAAACTAAAAATAAACGTTTGCTGTGTGTGTGCATTTCCAATTTCCAATGATTCTGCACACACAACATTTTCCAACTGACTTCGTATGATGAGTGGAAGATTTAACCTGACACAGCGCATGCTCAACAATATCCTTTTGTTGCTCTCAGCTCGGATTTGCTACATGAATTTTTGGGGGTTGCTCAATGTTGTTCTCCTCCCTTTTCCAAGTAACTTCGTCGTCGTCGTCATCATCGTCGTCAGCCTCTAATGTTAGTAACTATTGTGAATGCTCCCATCCATATACTCGTACTATACTTCTAGTAAGGACTAAACATATTTCTACTGCACTATTACTGTTGCTGGCAGACTCCTGCTGTTGTTATACTGACTGCACTTCCGGTTGCCACGGACAATTGTCAGTTTTTGCTTGTTTCCATTGAAATTTCAAAAGCAATCAAGTTTAAAGATAAGTTGAATTTCATTGAAGTTTTCCTTTGCTTTGCTTTGTTATTCAAAATTTGTGTGTATATTTGACTAGTACTACTATCTATGTACTTTGAAATGGTTTTCAAGTATTTTATTGGATTTTTATTATTATGATTTACTAAGTATTATTTTTCTTAATGTTGTACGAGTATTATAATTATACTTTTATTTTGGAATATTTGGTTGTTTGTTTATTAATTTTCAGATTAATTCTTTTACTTTTGAATTCATTGAACTTGAAGTTTTCTGATTTAAGGACATTGGTTCTTAAACTTATATGCTTACTTAGTATCATAGTCCACGGATTCCCGTTTTAAACAAAGTTTTTCTCAAGTATCTAATCGCAACCTTTGTCATTTATGTCGTTCTTAAAGCTTCTTTTCTGGCTCAATAGTCTCAAAATTCTGGGATATTTTTTATTATTGAATTAATACATCTTTTGTGTCCAAATAATCAAAAAATGTTGAAAAACTGAAAAGATGTAATAACACGAAATGCTGCGATTATGATATTTCCACCTAACAAACTCATTATGTTGGAATATGCAGATCTTCTTTTCCTGAATCCCCTTTTTATACTCTTCACTGAGTGATTTGTAATTTGTCATGAAGTTTGTAACACAAAGAAGGAGACATCGCAGACCATATAGGCGGACATGGCTAAATGAACTCAATGCGACAGGTATTGTTTAAGAGTATTATGAGTTAGGGTATTAGTTAGCTTGAATGTTGGACCTTGTTTTCACTCAGCATCATGCGCACCTTGTGTCGTGATTCTTCTTTGGTAACGCCATTGATATTCACACTTAGCTAGCAACTATTCTCACATTCCTTTTCATTTTTGTTTCCTTATAAAGGTGTGCGTTCTGTCGCAAAGCAAATTTTTTTAGCATTCCGCTTCCATTGACCATTATTTTCTGCATTTCGTATGCAACCTCACTCTACGCACGCCAAACGAAATGAACAAACACGAAAGAAGCGAAAGAAAACTGCTGCTGGTACAAGCAGCTCGGCTACCTCGATGACATTTTCTTCCCCTTGTCAACAAACAAAAGTTGCGAGCGAGAATGCAGTCGCAGAGAGGCTGAGTCAAAACAAGGTCTTACTTGATAGAAACGCTGTATCGTCAGTAAATGTTGCCACCATAGAGTCTTCATCCTCGGCCAGTGGCATATCAGCGGTGTATATACACAAAACAGGTCCGAGGACCCTCCTCTGAGCACTTTCCCAACCTGCCCTCAACCATGAAATGACGATCCAGCAAATATAATTTCAGTAGGAGATCTGGGATATAATTATTGACTTTGACAAGTAGGCTCTTATGCTAAACTTTGTCGTAAAGCTTCTTTGACTTCTATGAATACAGCAGAGCAATACTCTCTTCCTTTCAAATGCCTCTAAAATGAATTCAATTCTGTATTTGTTTCAACCTCTAAGTCGAGTACTAAGTTAATATCTGTTCAAAAATCTTACTATGTACATAAAAAGTATCCACAAATCGAAATCTGTTGCTGTTGGCCTTTGTTTAATAAAAAAAAAACAAAACAAAAAATGGGAGGAATAGAAGGAGTGAGGGTGAACACAGTAAGCAACCCTCAAGGGATGCTGTGACTGGGCTCTGCCAATAACGAATTGTGTGGGCGTTGAATAAAGTAAAAGTCCATGTCAGGACAAGCAAACAAAAAGACAAATATAAAATCTCAAAAGGAAAAATGGTTACTTATCTGTCTGTCTGACAGCATGAAAGCCAACGAAAACGTGAATAAGGCGACAAAGAGCAGCAAGTGCCGCTTGGTGTGGTCGTAAAACAGGATTTAAAGGATAATATAAAATAAATCGACGCCATTTGTGGGATTCATATAACGGGCGACAACTTAACAAAATGCACACACAGATATAATATAATACACATATCAATACATGAACGACCTATAAAACTGTTGTAGTCATTCGACCGACGACCATGAGCTAAAATATTCTTGACACTTTTCTCATTGATCCTTAAAAACTCCTTCTTATGTCAGTAATTTTCCTTATGGTAAAGAAAAAGTAAAACAAACCGAATAATGACAAGAAATATTGAAAGATAAACGATTTTCATAAAGTATCTCTCGTAGTCAAAAAGAAATTTCCAATCAATTTTATGATTCTTTTGATTGCGAACGAAACGAATTCACTCACCTTCAAAAAAATGAATACCAATAAATTCTCCTACCATAGCAATATAGTACGTACAAAATAAAAGTAGAAAAATTGTATTGTTCAGATACAATTGAATTTTGATTATATTTTCCAAAGTGAATGTGTTTTCTTTCAATGATGAAATTGCCAATTGAAACAGAAAATGCAGATTTTGATGGTACTTGCCATTAATAAAATGAAATTTCCATACAAGCGGAAAATGCGAAAAGCCAACAATGCAACCAAATGAAATTGCTAGGGAAATGAAGCGAAAGAGGTTAACATTGGCAATAAAAGCATTGTTATGATTGTGGAAAAGTGGGCACTGGAATGCTGGATCAAAAGTGATACAGATGAGAAAATATGTTTTTTTTTTTTTTATAAATTTTTGGTTTCATTTCAGTTGCATTGCATTGCATTCCAATGATTTGTTTGTTGTTGCTGCTGTTATCATAAAATAATATTGACATTGTCATAATGAATGCACTAATCAAATTTTGATTGAAATATTTCAAATTGTTCTTCAATGCTTCAATGTTTGTTGATCATCATCATGATATTATTGTCATCAAAAGTAGTCATCAGAACATAGCAATGTCATTGAAAATTTTATAATAATTTGATTGATTTTTGAAGTGATGTTTGTTTCATATTTATTAGATTTACTAGTTTTTATTACAAAATATTGTTAAACATGAAAAATGCATTAAGGCCAAATAGGTTTAGTGGTTCAGATATACTCAGATATACTATTTTGATGATAATGCAATAATGACAGTTGTTTAATCGTGCATTTTTCGTTGTACATATAATTAATGTTGCATAACCATTGTCATTGATTTATGTTTTGTCTTCCTTTCCTTTATCTACAAGACAAACAGTTATTATGTTTTTGTTGTTAGTATTATTAAGGACATTGTTATTATTAAGGACACCCCTCTAAGGTTAATAATAGGCATATAAAAAGCGCAACCACAACAACAGGTTCATAATACGTATTGTTGCCAGAGTCATTATATGCGGTTTCATGGCATCATAGCAAATCACTCGTTATCCTTATAAACAGTCCTGCGTACGCATTCTTGCTTATGTTTGTTTGGTTCATTCACCCTTGGTATATAATTTAGCGCTATTTAATTCTCGACTTCTGCTTTCATTTTTTTTTCATTCGTTTTTGTTATTGTTGTTGTTTATATTGTTTGATTTTCTGACACTTTGCACCCTCTTTCCTCGTTTATTGGTAAATGAGGGTATAATCACAGTTTCAGTCTGCCACCCAGTCAGTCAGTCAGTGAGTCAGTTATGTATGTTAGTCAGCAAGTCATTTATTCCATTGTATGGGCAGGAGGCAGACAAATAAACCAGATTGACTGTGAGACAGAGGCTAATAATTCCGGTATGTCCTGACACAAGAAAATTGCTTTTTCATGAACTTGACTCCATTTATAATGTATTTGTAACAGATTTCTTTTCTTTACTTGTGTCTTGTTGCTATTTTTCAATGTGGATTTAGTATTTGTGGTTGCTTTTTGATTATAAGTTTGTGTGTTTGTTACCATTGTGATTATTAGGTTAATCACAAATGAAAATGAAAAAGATGAAAAGTAATAAAAAAGAAAAGCGCTAAAGAAAATCGTTTAGTTTACAAATAAGTTCGAAAGAAAATCATAAAGTAAATAAGGAAAGATGTTTATTCGAATGAGGAATATATACTTCAGTTAAGTTACAGTGGTGAAAGCATACATTTTGCTCCAATATCTCATAAACTGCATCCTAGTCAAGGGATCTGGTTTTGGAAATAGTACTGCGTCATATGGCCAACTGAATCTTTCTTTAAATTTGTGTGAAACAAAACAAGAAAAAAATTTAAAATTGTTTCCACTCGTCTGATCTGCACCAATCTTCACAGGTATACTCTTCATACTATGCTTGAGTTTTCCTGAAATTTTTTTGTGGGACAGTGTAATCAATTGAATGATATGAGACTGTAATTTGAAGAATGTATTTTTGAAATAAAAAAAAGTTAAAAGAACATCGCTTAAACCTGGTGATATTTGTGCCATTCGTTAGGGTAAAATCATCAGAAATGTCAAGGGTAGTGGCTACAAGAACTTCAATGTACCCGATTCTTGGTTCAGCAAACTTTGTTTTAGTTGAGGTTCTAACCTGGTAAATGAATTGGCAGGGATTTATTGATTTGCTAGAGAAGTTTCTTATGCAAACATTTTAGTAAAATAATGAATTCTGTTGTAGATAACATGTCCAACATTTATTAATTGATACCTTTAGGATACACAATGGTAAAACACTGCGTCGTGCAGATCATTATATTTGATTTCTAATAATTATGGTTAGAGCTTAGGTCTAAATCGTTCCGTTCTGTTCTTTTTTCTCTTGGAAAGTGTCATCTTAATTTGATAATAAGGTTTAGTAGATCCTTTGATCCTAAGAGGGTAACCGGTAGATCTTTCCAAACCAGTAATATCACAGATAAGCATCTTTCTTGTTTTGTAGTTGTAATAAGCATCTGTTCACATGTAAGTCTATCTATAGCATGCATTGCGCTAGGAGCTTGCGGCTCACGAAATGAACATATGATATAAGCACATTCTGTTATGCTAGTCCATCTATAGCAGTCTCTGAGCCAAGAGCTTGCGACTGACGGTATGAACATGTGATATTAAGAAGATCTTTTCACATGCTAGTCTATCTATAGCAGGCATTGGGCCAGGAGCTTGTGGCTCACGGTATGAACACATGTGTTGCATCAAACTAGAAAACATGTTTCAATCGCCACCCTCGGAAACAATCTTATTGCTGAAATCAAAAAGAAAGTAAAACCCCTGAAGATCAATGACAACTGAAATCTTAACTTAACTGATATTATTACACTAATTAGTAAATCAGAGATTTAATTTTTTATATTTACAACTCAAATGCATAAAGGGGCGAAGCTTTAAAAAGTACTGTCAAAATACAATTAAAGTGTGACGTCAGCTAAAAATACAACAGATGAAAAGAAATCAAGGCTGGCAAAAAAATAACCAAAATAATAATAATCATAAACACACATAAAAATATAACATTTGCTTGTCTGACTTAACACTTAATAATAACACACCCTGGCTAAAGGAAATCCCCCAAAAACAAAAAAAAAATGGAAGGTAAACAAACAGTAAAGGAACAACCAACAAAGAAAAGACAACGGAACACAACAGAAGAAGGAATAAAAAGAAGCATCATCATGAATGTACAAAATTTATAAAAAATGAATGCTTTTGTTTAACCGACATTTTAACGCCTATTTACGTGCTCAGCACGTCATGCACGTTATGTCAATTTAATGGCGTGCGCCGGCGCTATAAAATAGGCTATGATTTTCTGATTCTGCTTTCATTTACTTGATGCGTTTGTATGTACGTGAATTTTATACTAGTATTGTAGTACAATAGTACAAAGTAATATAAAGAAATGCACAATGATGAAACGCCCAAAAGTAGGCTAGACAGAAACAATGAAAATATGTTGATGGTGAAGCAAGAGTAAGAGCATCAATGTTTTGTATACAAATCTCGTATGTGTGGCAGACAGTTTGTCTTAAATTATTAAATTAAATGTTAATGAAAAGCGTAAAGTAACAAAAACATTGCAAACAGAGTCCCCACAGAAAAAATAAAAATAAAAAAAGAGAAAACAAGTCAAGGTCGTCAAAGCAAGACAACATACCATACAACCCTCGCCAACCCTTAATCAAACTTTTGCATTGCATTCACTCCATATGAGGTGAACAACGGGTGTTAATAGCTGCAAGAACAACATCAGCTCAAACAAATCTAAAAAAATGTTACTATGTATAAGCATATACAGACAAAGGACAGACATGCGGATATATACACGTAGATAGGAAGATATATAGATAGATTGTTTTAAAGAGACTACTATGGGGAGCCAAAGAAAGGGACATAAAATCAAAGTCAGACTGTGCCATACGACAAATTCTCTAGGGACCATCAACTGTGTGTTATGCTACAAGCAAAGTTACTTTGGCAAAAGTTTTTACTTCTTTTTTGGTGGGTTATGGTTTTGCTTTCTTTTACTGTATTTCAACTTTGAGTTTGTCTTCATAGTCCTTTTATATAGTGTATCGCGAGTAGTCAGGCAGAGTCAGACAGACAGACAGACAGACAAACAGTCAAGTCAGACAGATAAGTCCTTTTAGCAGTTTTTGCTTTTAAATATAGTAATAGTATGTGTCCTTTTGTTTAGCCAACTCTCTCACTCACTAACTCGATCTACATAAATAGTATCTTTAGATTTATTTCACTTTATTTTGTGAATTCAAATATATTGTCACTACTTTTCTGATGGAAATGCCAGCATGCTCGTATGGAAAGAGAGCATAAAAGATACAACTGCCAAAAAAAAAAAGAAAAAATCCAACACGGTTAACTTGTCAAATGAGTTGATGTGGATGCGACTGCTTAACTCAACTCGATTTGGTTCAACTTAACTGAGTTCAGTTCTGCTTGGCTTTACTCAGATGAATTTCATTCAGTTTGTCGCTGATTTTTAAACAAGAAAAAATCATTTTCATGTAAGAAGTCACTCACTGCATTTTCTCTTCATTATAAAAACATTATGTTGAAGTTCTTTTCTTTTTTTTTTTTTTTTGGGTAATATTCATATATAGATGAATTTTTTTTATACTTGTAGATACAAAATAATAGAGTCAACAACCTACAAAATATTGTATTATTGTTGTGTGTATTATGCATTTTTCCGAAATCAGGCTCTCGACACTTTAATGATATTTTTCATTTTGACACATTTCAAATGTCAAAAGATGTCTCGAACTAGTGATAGATAGTAGTAGTAGTCAAGTAAGTTCAACAAAAAAGAAGGGTGAGTGAGAATGAGTAGAATGAGTTAGTAAATTCTCAATGTTCCACATATACACATAGCATTATTGTCCAGTTCGATTTCATATGTGTGAGTTGTCCTACCTTAAACGGAAATTTGTCTAAAATTTACATGAATATATATGTATAGAACATACTATGTATGGGTCTGTGTTTTGTTTGTTTGTCTGTCTGTTTGTCTGTAGTATCTGTTGGTTTCCTTCCTGTAGATTTTAAGCATATCTGAAGTTGTTTTATGCTGTGAGACATGTTATGCATATTGGAATGTTTCTTGTTCTAATTGTTGTTGAAGTTGTTGTTGTTATCGTTAGACCGGTAATTGATCTTGATTAAAATTATGTTTTCTCAACATGTAACATGCCAAAAAACGACATCATGTTTAAGGATTTACTTAAGTGCATATTGATGAATCTTAATTTATATGTGAAAATTTAAACTTAAAGAAATTATTCAATAAGAATTTTATCAAGAAAACTATTATAGTGTAATTTTAACCTAAAAATAAAGTAAACTATCTGTTCCCATATATTGTACATAGATGGGTAGATAAATAATTAGATATATACAATTTCCTGGTGAAGTGGAATTTGGTGGTCTCGCGATGGTTAGACCGAGCCTATGTAGTTTGGATTGATTTTGGCATTGTAGTCAAATGGTTTGAGTTCGGCGCTATCGTCCTCGTTTCATAGTTCAACGATGGTTGTATGGTAGAGCAATGACTTGCGGTGCGCACACACTAGTCGTTACAATGATACATACGCATATGGCTCTTAATACGAATGATTGCCAAAGAAGACTAAAAAGGCTCCTCCCTTCGGACCTTTGTCATAGATTTAGAAATTAATAATATATTATAAAAATAACTCAGCTTAGTTACTCTCTGTCATTGTTGACAAACCGATCCATTAAAATTGTTATTAACGCTTGATTGGAATTTCAAATAAAATGATGTATGTACAAAAAAACCTTCAATAGGGCAATTAGTAAAGTGACTCTACTTGAGAAGCCAAAGAATCTTTCTATCTAAATGTTTTTTCACAATTTCTCTCTTCAATTATTTTCTTGTAGAATATTAGTTCCCTTTCTGGGAATTTTTGAAGTTTATGTGCTAAAAATTTTATTTCTAGAAAGAAGATTATATACTTATGTTCACTCATTATAAGTGATCCGGAATATCCTCTATAAATTTGGGTTTCCAGGCTGCAAAGATGCATGAATATAGTTTGGGCCACTACTGTGTGGAGTGCAAATTTGTAGTGTCTGTTGGTATGAAGTCTGACCATAAACTGTGTCTGGTTTTATGGGAGTATCGTGGTGGTTATGGTTGTGGTTGTTACCCATATGCGAGTAGAGTGAGAGCTCGACGTGGAGTTGCATCGTATATGTATGTGAGCAGTGGAGGTTTATTATAGGCCTCGTTCTAGACCAAGGAAGGAGTCATATGACCAAAATAAGTATGACTTGGATTTCGGCATGTACACGTATATCCAAGGGGACGCTGATTGACGTGTGCTTGGCACCGTGTTACAAGGATCTTCTATGACAGGTGTTCATGTTAAATAAATCAAATGAGGTATAATATTAGTCTTTTCAATCAATGTATTAATATATGCTAGATGGCAAATCAATTAGTTGATTTTGGGCATAGGTGCTGAGAGACCTATAAGAGCACTTTCTGCTTCTCTAAATGTGGATGATTTGCTTTGAAAATATTAACTGTATAGCAATTGCTATTAATCGTTTAGTACTTGATTTGCTTGGTGCTAAAGGGCAGAACTCTTTTTATGGTATAAGGCGAGTACTTATCAAAGTCAGCTCTCAATAGCCTGTGTTTGATTTGAATTTTGTTGTTATTTTCTTATGATTATGAATTCAAAAACTTCTTATTTATTTTCATTGTAGGTCTGGTTCCAGAACCGTCGTGCCAAATGGAAGAAGCGCAAGAAGACCACAAATGTCTTTCGTACACCCGGTGCACTTTTACCTTCACACGGTCTACCACCTTTTGGTGCTAATATAACTAATATAGCCATGAGTGATGGTCTCTGCGGTACTGGCATGTTTGGTGGTGATCGTTGGAGTGTCGGTGTAAATCCAATGACAGCGGGTAAATTGAGTTGTTTACACTATATAAATTTCTAACAACTAACAAATACAAGTATAACACTCTATTTCCTTTATATCTTTTTATCTCTATTTCTTCCTCTTTTGTTCTTTTAATTTACTATTACTAAAATAAATAAATAAAAAAACAATTAAATGGAAAATAAATACCAACAAAAGGTTTTGGCCAACTAAATCAATCTTCATCGCTAACATCTTCACTTAATAGCGGGCTCAATTCGGGTATTAATATCGGTAGTGCAATGGGTGCTGGAAGCTATCAGCATTATGGATTAAATGCTTTGGGTATGTTTGTGGCCAAGTACATAGTAGTATCTATAATTTATTGTACTAAGTAACACTTGTTTACTATGTGTCTATAGTGTATTTATGTACTTAAGATATAATGGTTATTACATATATTGTATATAATAGTTGTATGTATACTTTGCGTTGTATGTTTGTTTAAACTTACTAAAATCACATGCTTATATTAAAAAATTTTTCCATTTGTATCTGTAACAAAAGAAAGAGTTGACAATTTATCATTTTTTGTCATCTCATTTATATATTTTTTTCCATGTTTTTCTTGACAATTGACTAAACACGATACTACATATGTATTGTATATAGTATACATAATTCTTTGAATCTTTCACACATTTTTTTCGGTAGCCAAAATTGTAACTTTGAAATGATATCAAGTATTCTTTGAGATCATTTCATGTTTGTTTGTTTCTTTAATTAACAAATGCACACCACCATATCATTTTTTCTTATTTAGGGATACCCAAAGGTATCTGTGTTTTCATTTTGTTATAGTATTTCTATAGATATTTTTTGAACTTCATATGGTTATGCTAATTGATATTTTGGAGACATGTTTTTTTTTTATTTTTGTGTTATTTCACCTTCTTGTTTTGCTTTTTTTGTGTTTCACATTTTTGTATTATTTATTTTGTTTTGGATGTGGATTTGCGTCAAAGAATCTTTCTCTAAAAAACAAACAGAAAACAAAAATCCATTAAGTGTGAATTTTTGAAATTTGTATTTCATCTTGCGTTTTTACAGGTGATTCCATGATGTATCAGCACACTGTGGGCGGTGTTGGTTGTGGGGCTAGTGGATCGCCAACAACAACCACTCCGCCCAATATAAACTCATGTTCGTCAGTGACTCCACCGTTATCCACGCAACCAAATGCTAGTCAAGGTCAAGAATTGAATGGTGAACAAATGGTGAGAAACTTAACTAAATTTAGCTGAGACACAAATCGTTATGTTCATTTCTATCGATAGAGTGCCCAGCCCCATCATCAACAACAACCACCACCGCAACAACAGCAACAGACGCAGCAGCAACAGCAAGCCCACCAACAATCGCATCCACAACAGCAGCAACAACATCATCATCAACAGCAGCAGCAACCAGGATCCCAGACACCAACCCAACAACATCAGCAGCAGCAGCAACAGGATGCCACAAACAATAACAGCAACAATATTGCAAATGTACATTTGCCTCATTGCCATCAGTCCATGCAATCGCCAACAGATGGCAGCGCCGGCACCAACGACGACGACGTCTGGCGAGGACATAGTATTGCAGCGCTTCGACGGCGTGCTTCTGAACTAAATGCTACAGCAATCCCTTCTGCGTATCTACATCATGCCGCCACTGCACACAACAATTACGACCATCATAATTCGGTCTACTGAAATTTGTTGAAGAGCTTTGAAAGCTTTTCGGATTATGGATTCTCAAGTTGTGGCAATCATGACTACTAAGAACAAACTTAAACTAACTCAAAAACCAGATAGAAGGTTATCTTTGGCTTTGCCAAAGTTATAATACTCTTTACGCACCTGTGAATGAGAAAATGAGAAATATTGTATTATTGTTTTGACTAAGGTTTAGGGTAGAGTCAGTATTCATACTGCATTTCAATACACCAATAGATGGCGCTACCATAAATATGTGGCAACATGTCATGAGAGTACATGACTCTCCTGTGATTGAGCATACATTTTTGATTTGACTTATGTTTAGGCATACTGCATTTCAACATTGAGTCTATACGATCCAGTAATCCTTGGATCTTGAAATGTACATGATTGGTGAATATGGGTCAGACACTTATAGTGTCCAAATTCCAGTTCGATAAGAGAAAAACAAGAAGGTTTCTCCAATAAAAACATTAATTTGAATTTGGTTTTGTATGGGAGGTACCCTCCTAGTGGTCCGATTTGGCTGATTCCTTCGAAAGTGTAGCTGCTTCGTGCAAAATTTTAGCTCTCTAGCTCAGAAACTGAGGGAATAGTTTGCATACACACAGACGGACAAACGGACATGGCTAAATCAACTCGTCTCGAATACAATAAATTGCATATACTTTATGGGGTCTTCGATGTCTCCTTCTGTATGCTATAACCTTTTGGACAAAATTATAAAACTACTAACCGCGTGAAGAGTATAATAATAACAACATCCCAAATTCAGGATGCTAAATAAGTTTTTGAAAGACTTTAAAAAAAAAGTAAAGAATAATGCTTCGAACAAAATTACAATATTTTTTAAAGAAGCCTTCAAATGAGATATTGTTCGGACTTCAATTAAAATTTTCTATTTATTTGTATATATTTACATAAGTATGTTAATCGTGAAATGGGCTCCAATTCAAGCAGTTACTCCCGACTTTCGGATAAATGAAACTTGAAATCTAGATTCATTACTTTTTTCCTTCCAATCAATGCCTGATATTCTTTATGCAGTCTTACATTGTAAAATTGTATTGTACATGGTCTTTTAACATTTAGGAACCACTTTCATAACCATTTGTAAATGGGATGCATTCAAGAGATAAAGATAAATACGAGGGAATGAAGTGAATTAGAAAAATAAAATTATACTATTAAATTTATATTACATAATTGTAAGTTTTTATATAAATATATGTATTAGATTCTGTTTCATTTTGTTTAAAATACCAATTATTATTACATATTATTTTTTGTTTTCTTCTTAAACATAAATCGACTTGAAAGACTATAATGAATGAACACGATGTATACGAAAATGCAAAAGTTAAAAACATATTTATAATAATAAATTAATATTATTATTATTAGTAAGTAAGCATATTTTAAATATACATATTACACTAGTCGACAATAAAACACTTTTTGTATGTAACAAGAATCATTTTAGTGGTTCTTCACTGATTCGAGGTCGCTGATTTCTCTTTTGATCTATGAAGTACCATTCATTAACCTATTTTTAGAGAAAAAAGTAAGACAAAATCGATTACCGTTATATTTTATTTTTAATTTCTTTTCAACTTCCATAAAATAAGTGTTTTTTTGTTTTTAAATTAAATTCTAAACACTTTGTTATAATAAAACTAAATTATTATGAATTTGTTGATATTTCTTTATATGAATTTAATGTTTTAGATTTTCAGTAACATAAAGAACATTAGTAGAAGTGTAATTATGTATACAAACTCTATGTGTAAATGTAGAAAACAAAAAATTAGCTATATCTCAAAAACTAGAGGACATAGAAAAAAATCGGCGACCTCGAATTAGAAATGAACCACTAAAATGATTCTTGTTACAAAATTTTGTCGACTAGTGTTATTATTATAAACAACAAAAAAAAACTGAATGAAATAAAATTTAATAAAATAGGGAGACAAAATTTTAACATCGGTTCAACCGAAGCTTACATACCGTTCATATCCTAGTTGAGAAAATGAAGAATATCCACTTTAAGATTATAATAAATTTCAACGCAATGTCCATTTAGTCCAATTTAAAATTAATTATTATATGTAAAATATAATCAGTTCAAACACCGAAAATAAACCTATTTAAAAATTTTGTCTGCATCAAAAATAAACAGAAAGAGTAGAGACGACACAATTCCACCCAAGGCATATAACTTCAGACTTGTATACTGCATATGAATGTTAGCAGAGCATAAGTAACAAGTGTATCCACCCTACCAGCTCATATTCTTGGGAAGAATTTCAGAAACTCAAAAATTTTCTATGCAATTTTGTGGTGATTCTGATCAGTCAATATTTTGAGGATGTTTCTACTATGCTTTAGTTGTAGAGAAAATAAAGTTAAAATAATCAGTTTTGGTTTTGTACTAGGACGAGTCCTCTTCCAACAATCTGATAATTCTGGTTCCAGGTTATTATGTGTATCCAAACATTTGAAAAACGAATTAAGTCTAGGACTAATCGAACCTCTTCTTAACCTTAATCATTGCATATGTAATTTAATGATCATCCTGAAGCTTAGCTTCTCTTTATTACAAACATCACGACAAAGTGATAGTATTTACGTAAACTAGTGTGAAAGGTATAAAAAAAATTAAAATTATGCAAAATAAAATGATAAATAATTTGGCAAAGTGTAATGTTTTTGATGTCCGGTATAAAATAATTTCCGCTCGGACTCAATTGCAGATAATTTCGATAAAATATCAACAAGAATAACTCCAAATTAAATATTTAATATGTATTTATATGCAGAAATATAATAATTAATAAAAAATAAAAATAAATTAAAACAAAAATAAATAAATACAAATAAGTAAATAAATAAATGAAAAATATAATGCAACTAATTGTAGGTAAACAAAAAAGCATCAAAAAAAAAAAAAAAATTCAAAATTGCTGTATTAAGTATACGAAAATATATGATAAATAAAAGTAAAACAAACACCATATGCAATAAACTAATAATTTATAGTTTTAAATTAAATACAATATCTAATAAATATATATGTATTAATGTATTTACTTAATATTGTAATAAAAAATAATTATATATAATATAAAAAATAAAATAAGTCTAAGCGATTAGTCACATTTACAAAAAATATACATACGTGCATAAATACTACATATTTGTCAACATTAAAAAATAAATAAATATTGTAGAAAACAAGAACAGAGAGAAGAAACACAGATATGTTAGAGAGAGAGATAGTGATGAATGGGAAACAAATAAATAGACTCAGATATCAAGATAAAAGAAAAGAAATACAATTATATCATTTTCTAAACCACACAACACATAATTGAAATGTTTTTCGTCAGATATTCTACACATGTAAAAATTATAGGTATACATATATATTTTCTAAGCTTAATTAATTATTGTTGTTGTTTTGTGCGAGTATAAAAGATCATTTTGTTTATGTTTTTATTTAAAAAAAAAAACAATAATTAAATTTAAAATATTTAATATAAAATAAATAACAAAAAAAAAAAAAAATAAAAATAAATAATAGTTTACGCTACAAGCTATATACAATACACTTAAATGGATAACTATACATACACAGTTTGCTATATAAATACCGTTAATTAAAAAAAAAAAACAAATAAATTAAAAGAAATATTTCCAAATACTTGAAAGTATCTAAGTAAATATTAAATAATAATGATGCATTAATTAAGATAAATACAATTATACTGTAAAAACAATAAAGTAAAAATAATTAAATATCATGTAATTATGCATTATATTAAATTAAATTAAATTATAAAAAAAAAAACAAATGAATGAATGCGTATACAATAAAAACTTCCAATTTCAATGTAGAATTTTTGATTATTTTCGATTTTCACAAATTGCCATTTCCACTCACCCATATCATCAGCACTAATGTCGGATTTTCTTATGTAAAACATCTTTGGTTTCGGTAAGGTAAAATTTTACATTCGCGTCATCGTCATAGGCAAATTTGGTTAATGCTTTTCTTTGCGAGCTGAGCTATAAGAGAAATTAATGCGTGGCACAGCAAGTATTCGAATGGGGGACCGTGATTTTTTATATTTCAATTTTTTCTTTTAATAAACACTTTGTAACTATAATAAATAATTGAGAATACGACAAAGCTAATTTTGCACAAATTTTTTTATTAAAGCTTAATAAAGATTAAAAACCGAATAAAAAATGCAAAATATGTGAGAGAAACACTTTGATTATGTACTAAGCTTATATCGTGCGTTCGTTGCTACAACCAACGCTAGTGTGTTAACAACAGAGAGAGTCAATGTTATGTTATTACAAAGCGGTGCACAATCTGTCTGCTCTGTTAACTGCATAGTTCTCTTTCTTAAATGGTTTATTTATATACTTCTTGTTTTCAAACGTAAAATATAATGCATATTAGAAAGAGAGGTGTATATATCAAACATTCATTAATTCATTTAGCTACCTAAGTCAATGTGTTTCACATCAAAGGCTTGTGAGTGTTCCTGTTAGGCTATATGTTGTTTGATAATGACTCAAAATTTGTTTAATTACGTGGAATTTCGATTGTATTGCATTTGATGGAATATTAATTTTGAACAAGGAAAAGAAGCAACAATATAATACTTTCTATAAATATATGTGCTTTTGCTTTGTCTTGTGATAAATGTTTTTGTTGTGACGTGTTTTAACAAAAGTTAACCCCAACATACATATTAGTAGATGTAATAATATTCATTCATATTCATATTAAAACTAATTATGTATTATTGTACCCAAATATATATATTTTAATTTGATGTTAACAATTTTTGCACATATTTACACCACTTTGATGTACGTATTTCAATACATTTAGACAAGGTAAAGTTTTGTCATGCAGATTTGCTTGATGTCTCTTTGGAATGGATGTAGGACAAATATAATGGATTAATGTGCTCTTTCTGAAAGCCGTATAAATAACATTCATTCAGGTCAAAATGCTGCTGAACGAATGCAACTGACATATTGGCATGACAAATGCATTCCATAGGGAAAATTATAATTACAAACTGCATTCCTTGTGGCTCTTACAGGAGACAGATTCAGGCTTTAAGATACACAGTTCGTTTATTAATCCATAGACAACTACACTATATCCTACATCTCCTATGAGTTTTGTTGATTATTTTGGATAATTTCATAATTGTTTATTGAATTAAACATAAATTGTCTACACGAAATGCTAGTTAGAATATAATTTGAGTGTCATTTCTAAATGATTTGAGACAGGTATGGTATGGTATGCTCAGGGAAATAGTGTCAAAATAATAACAATAAATCCGAGGTCCTAATAGTAGACTTCAAATTTTAAGGTCTACTAGAGTGCAAGCCAATAAACTCAATAATTCCAGCACTAATAGTTTGTATTAAACTTAAAACTTTAGTTGATTCTAAATGGTTGCAACTGGTTAAATACTTCTTTATGTTAATTCAAAATATTTCTTTAATTTAAAATACTTCACTTAATGCACATACTTATTATGTCATCTACTTCAACATAAACTTTGTCTTAAGCCTAAGAACTAAAAGATGAATTCATATTCCTTATAATTATTAGTGTTAAAGCATTTCTGTTTCATTTCTACAACTTCTTTAAGCACAACAAATTATTGTGTATAAATTTATTTATGTAGATATATTTTTAATGATATACAAATACACAGAAACAAAAATATGTATGATGAAATCATTACTTTAATTGATTGTATTATGTGATTTCAATATTGCATCTTCTACATAAATATGTACATACATAAATATTCTGTTTGCAGATTATAAGTTCAGTTCAATTGATTTAATTAAAAATTATTATATGTATGTATAAAGTTCATTCATAATACATTTGCACTTATGTTAGTTCTGTATGTAGTTTTTGTGGAAATCACAATCAGTTGTTATCTACCAAAAATACAATTACAATAATTACAAATTGAATTGGGAAGTTGGAAAACTGTGAACTGTGAATTGCCAATATATGGTATTGTACAATTAACTTCAGTTTCAATTTCGTAAATTGATAAAACTTTGACAGTTTTCAAATAGACAGACAAATATTTTCCATATGTAAAACGACAACAAGGCAGGTTTTCTGAGGGATGGGGGATGTGAGTTACTGAATTGGCAATAAGAGTAAGCCATATAAATACGTACATAAATTGTATTTTCAGAGATCAACCAACTGACCAAGTAACTGACGGACCGACACCAAATCAAACCCAACCTAACCAGAAACCAAATTTGGAAGTGTGTAGATATGTAGAATTGTAACGCAGCAAAAACCCCAAAAACGGTAACATGGCTACTGGCCAAAAACCTGCTTATATGCAGCAGCGGCAACAAACTTGTTATGCGTTGTTTGATTGGGGTCAGACAGAAAGACAGACATACAAATGGAGGGACAGACAGAAAATATCCGAAGGGGGTATGTTAAGGTTTGACCAAAGTGGCTGTTGTCTGTACTCAGCAACTTGCAATTGGGACATGAAGATGTCATGCTGGGAGAAATGGCTTTATAAATTTTATAATACCTGCTCTATACTGCACTATGACATTTGACATGAACATGGACATGAACATTGTCATGACAATTGTTCAAACATATATACACATACCTATGTATATGTATAGAAACTTGTACATATGTACAATTGCCGCAAACCTAGACAAACTCATTGAAATTTTATGAGTTGTTGCGCTTAACAAAAACACAAAAAAAAAAAATCAGAAAATAAAAATTGCAATTGAACAATAAAAGAGCTTTAACAATTTTATCGATCAAAATAAACACAGCAGGCAGTCAGTCAGTCAATCAGTCAGACAACCTCAGCATTGAGTCCTCTACTTAGACATAAATGAAACCCGCTTTATATTCTTATATGAAAAGTTGATAGGAAATCCGGAGCACGCAAGATGACATGCTCAAACTCCAGTATGGATAGTTTACCATCTCCATCGACATCGGCTTCCTCGATTACCTTGTCGGCAATTTGTTGATGCTCTTCGGGGCTAAGCTCATTCTTAGTCATTGTTGTTAGACGTGACATGAGGTCAGCTCGTCCAATAAAGCCATCCTGATCAAAATCTATTATAGAAGGAAAGAAAAAGCAAGAGAATGAAGATGTAGATGTAGAGAATGGAAAAATATGAAGAGGAAAAATGTTTAAAGTACGAATGCAAGCATGAGTTGCAAATCTCAACATGAGAATTGTTATTTTACATACTCAAGAGAGAGAATGAAAGAGCATGGAGCATTGAGGTGGTAAGTTTTCTAAAGTTAAGTAGTGGGATATGACATGATGTTAGTTAGGACTATATACGATATTATCTATAGTTTGCATGTGACATGTGTTGGTTAAGGCTGTTGTTGACTTATATTTGGATATGTTGTTGTTGAATTACACAATCACATTTCTCGGAATTATCAAAAGCAATAGCAACCATACCCTTCGTATACATAATATGGTTCATATGAGCAAGTCTCAAAGTTGTTTAGAATGCATTTTCAGTTAATTTAACAAATTCATCAAGCTGTTATTGTTTGGAACTTAGACAATTTGGTGAAATTTCAATTTAATTGTAGAACTAACATAAAGCGGACTCATTAAAATTTAAAGTTACTTGTGCTATCCTTGAACTGAAAACGCAGAATGGCACAAATACTTTAGTGGTCAACAAATTAAATGATGCCAGGTCAGGCATGAAGACACAAATGCACACTTGCACACTCTCTCGTTCACTTACAGATATTCACTACTAACAAACATCAAAGAGCAACCTTAAATAAAGTCACTGCCAGGCGGCAGTGAAAATGAAAACAAGGAACAACGGAAATGCAAAAAAAAAAGAACAAAAAGAAAAGAAAAAAAACTAACAAAAGCCAAAAAACGCACATACTTATTTACGCACACAATGAAAGCCAAGTATCCTTTGAATAGCTTGGCGTTGCATACATGCAAAATACTAAAATATATACAACAAAAATTTGAGTATAGTGTTGTGTAGGGACGCCAAGGACACTGGCGCTAGAGAGATTTGCGTCGGGCAAACTTACCATAAATTTTAAAAGCGTAGAAAACTTTAATGTCTCGCGGCGCTTGTTCACTAAATACAGACAAAGCATCCAAAAAGTCCTCAAAGGATAAATTACCCTGGCCATCGCGTGAGAATGCTTCGCCTGCGTGTGTATGTATGGCAAAGAAAGAGTGTGTGTGTATGTGTTTCAAAGAAGAAATGGTTAGAGAAAATGTTTGGTTGGTTTAAACAAATGGTTTTGGCAACGCCCGTCAGTTTTTCTATATACGAGTACAATACAATAGGACTTACAGATGCGTCGTCTAAAAGGATTCTCACGCAATTCCGGCATCTTTTCAATACAGTCACGTGGAACCTTGACACTTGAGGCTTGTCCCTCGGTCATTTGGCGCGGCACCAAATCCGGACGCAGTTCACGAAAACGTTTGTGGACTCTGGAAATAGAAAACAAATAGTATATTAAAAATTATTACAAATTAATTACTTTGATGAAAAATAAAATAAAATTATGTTTATCCCTTACTACACCCATGTCATTATGCATATCCTTATGTCATTTGTTTCTCATTTATGTAAATATGAGTATGTGAGTTTTCTTTGAATAAGTATTCAAACAAAAGAATTCTTCCAGGACAAAAGCCTGATGTGCATCGCGTATTTGTATTTGACATGAAATGAAATTTCATTAGTAAAATCATATGGGTAACATAAGTATCTATAAAATGGTCGCTGCTTCTTGTTCAGCTGCACCTACATATGGACACATATATATTTATATGTAAGGATAATAACTTGTATAAATATAACTTACCTCAAAATCTCCTTTCGAGTGAAAAAGGTGCAATCCTTAATGAAAAATATAAACATTAAAATTTTATTTATTTATTTAATTAATATATTACAGTCAATAAATAACTACGAACTTAGAAGTTTTAAAATATTATTACATATTACTCCAGTATCTAACTTGTTGGGAGAGTTTTATTTGCGCAAGCTAGCTTACTCACTGCCAATGTGATTTTTTTTATCGGAAGGAAAGCATCGAAAGCCTGTCCCGTCTACAACCACGCTATAAACTCCCGCTCCATGACTTATTGTCCTCTCAGAATTGTCGTTAGATATTACGCCGGAAGGAAGGACTATTGCTGCTCAAAAAACAGTTGGTCTTAATTTAGTTAGTCAACTATTGTGTTGTTGTTGTAAATGGGTCGTGATTACGCGTCAGCATACTACGATCCCCTTTCCGATAGGATAGCATCTTTGAATAAACTCAAAAATGCTCTTAACCTTATTCAAAGTAAATAGAAAATTGCAGAATATATGGTGTTTTTTTGATAGTTTAAATGACAAGACTATATGCCCATGAAATCTTACCTGCAATCCTAAATCAAAAATACAAACAGAAAATATAAAAGAAAATTCGAAAAAAAAACAACAAATTCCTAGTTTTCCATTTAAATCTGCTATCAAAGGACGCTAAGCCCTAAATGAGTTTTCCAATGGAAAAAACAAATCTCATTCCTCTGATTTAATTAAATTTTAAAGGTTTTACTTTACTATCATTAAAATCCTTATTTCAATTGCATTCTGGAAAATATCAAAACTTTTCAACCCAAAAATCAATTTCAATTTGTAAAATTCTCTTTTCATAATATTTTTAAAACACAAATCCTAACGAACCAAAAATATAGTACATACTTTCCAAAAATGACCTGCTACCACGTGTATCATCACACTTACCTGATAATCGTCCAATTGTTGTTCGGTAAATGTTACAATTTTGTTGCCCATTTTGTAGCACTTATTTATTTGTTGGTGCAAAAAGTAAGAAAATGAAAATCAAATGAAATCCCAACAAAATGCAAAAGCACAAATTCTCGTTTACGGAACGTTTTCACTCAAGCGAAACGAAGCGTACGACTGTCAACCAACGTTGGTTGACTAACGTTGAACTGGTTCAGTTGAGAACTTTGCATACTAGTGGCGCCCACAAAAATAGCGGCAACTAACATCGACCTATATACACACACACACACACAGATACACTTCTATCCAAACAAACACACCTACACGCACTTACATACATGTATCTACCATACATATATATGTATGTATATAGATACCATTTTGTCTCAGAGCAGCGTTATATCCTGCGGCGCCTTAAATTTTCTACGCTTCGCTTTGTATGTTGAACGTACGTTGCTGCTCTTCTTTGCCTTGGATTCAGAATGGG
Organism: Amiota communis; assembly: GCA_037043315.1. Classification (NCBI taxonomy): domain Eukaryota; kingdom Metazoa; phylum Arthropoda; class Insecta; order Diptera; family Drosophilidae; genus Amiota; species Amiota communis. Next base: position 1,093,860 of record JBAMAV010001386.1, on the reverse strand, counting down.
GATTGGGGAATGTAGTTGTTGCTGATGTTGATGTTGCTATTGCTGGGACATGTCTGTTTTACATGAACGCGAGGAAATTAATTAAGGAGTGTTCAACGTAAATTTTCTATTCATTTATATGCCCTACACTTAAATATGAGAAGAAAGGTCTATTAAGTCATAGGTGGAGAAACGATTAACTCAATGTAACTAAAATTATCCGTTACGTTTCGCTTAGAAATCATAGGAACTGAAACTGAAACATTCCTATACAGGATGAAGTCAATATTAACATTTATGGCACACCATATAGTCACATATTTGGTGTTTAGATCATATTAACATTCCTTGCTTTCGTCTGAAACTGTATATTTTCCATTTAACATTAAAATAATGATAACCCTACTGTCCATAATCCAATGATGCATCAGCATCTGTTAATCAAAATCCATTGGTACTGGAATAAAAAGGGTATCCAGATAGTTTCGCCAACTTGACTTTAATGTCCTTTTTCACTTGATATTTATTTTCTAACTTTTATATTAAACTCGTTAGTTTGTGGCCTTTTTTTGCGCGTTTGTTGTTTGTTCTCTGACTTTCGAACTTTATATGTGAAATGTAAAAGGTGCAACAACAAGCTGTGCTCGGTTGGACGCATGTTAGATTGGTTATCTACAATATGTAAAACTATTCTTTGAATAAAAAACAATGGATTTATAAAAATATATGCAATTCCTTTAATAAATGGAATCAACTTAAATTTAAACAATTTAAAATTTCCTTAGTTTGCTTAATGTATTTGTGAAAATGACTATCTGGTTTTGGATCGAGATCCAATAGTGTCACCTTTGTTAAATAGTATTTATTGTAGGCGCTTAAATATACAAGGGAACCCCTGGCCGTGTCAATCATAGCAGAAGCAGCATCGCATCTGAAAGTCAAAGAAGAAACATTTCAATTTCGTAAGACTTTAATTGGAAACGCATAAGTTCCATTTACCGTTGGTTGTTGTTGGGCATTTTAATTTCCTGAAATGTCACCATTATTGACGAGTCCAATGCTGTAGCACCCAACATGTATTGTTCTGCCGCCGATAAACTCTGTAATGACAGCACAACATCTGGGGATTGGGTCAGTAGGCTGCGCAATGCGTTGTAGGTTTTTGCAGATTTTGCGGCATAACCCGATTTCCACATAAAGTCAAAATTTTCCTATAATTGTGCATTAAAAAAAAAAAGAAAAGAAAAAAAGATAAGTAGGAAGAAAGAAAAATACCAATTACTAAAGGTAAAAAAGAAAAAAAATATGGAAAGTGTGTGGAAGTAGTAATGTGAAAGAAATTATATTATATTCTTTAAAAATAAAAGAAAGAAAAAAAGGAAAGACATCTATATACACACACATGCACAGAATCATCTGCAAAGCCAACAGATTTCTTACTTGGCTTTATGCCAAGTGAGCAATGCTTACCAAATCCCTTGACCATTACTTCTTTCTATAACAGAAGCATGGTCCTTTTTTCATTGTAAAATTTCTTTCTTTCTAGTATTTCAGAAAAAATAATATTCTTTTTAGATTTCTTAAGACTTCTTTTTCTCTTCGTATATCATCATCTATAAAAATAGAAATAAAATCAAACTGAATGAACACTAACTGAAGAGAAGCGACGACTTCACAACAACAACAACATGAAAACTAAGAGGAAAATGGAAAAAATGCAGAGAAAAAATACGAGGGCGAAAAAAGATTCACACTTACCTTGGCTAACAATTGAAAATGTAGAATTTTTTGCAGCACACAATTTTTTGGTAAGCACAATATTTCCGCTTTGTTGATTTGTGCTTGAGTCACCAGTGCTTCCGCTTCCGTTTTTGTTTCCGTCTGTTTCTTTGTTGTCGCTGCTCCTTCTGTTGCTGTTGGTATTGTATCTGATGCTGCTGTTGTTATCCTTTGTGATGCTGCTTCAACTGGCCCTGCTACGTTTGCACTCGTAGTCGTCTCAGTCGGTTGACCAATGATAGCTTTGACGACAACTACTTTTTCTTTAGCAATATTAGCTTCAGTTTCAGCAGCAGCTTCACCAACTTCACCACCATAGTTCTTTGTTTCCAGGACGTTTGTTATTGTAAAAGCAGAAGCATTACTAGTGATAGTGGCAGAAGCAGTAGTTGCTTCGGTTTCACTAACCACATCAATGTCGCCATCGTCGTCGTCATCGTATTCCCTAAGCAAACACGTTACCAGCAAATCTTTTATAAGGACCATAGTGTCTCTAGAGAAATATACAGATTTTTCCGGTTATTTTGGTTTCGGTTGTTGTTGATTTTTTCGTTTTTTTTTTTTTTTTTTTTTGGAATTGTATTGAAAGTGTTTTTCTTTTATTTCCAATGCACAATTGTTGTTGTGTGTTACAAGAGAAAAGAAAAGGTGTTGTTAAAAGGTACAAAAATAAGAAGAAAAAAAATTCAAGTAAAAGCTGTTCAATTTTTTTCACTTTTTATTTATCAAAAGGTTGCGGTGCAGAAAAATTGCTTTCAATTGTTCGAGTTATGGGAGTTCATATACACACATGACCTTCTGAAATTTATGTATGCAAAATTCAATGAGATACTACTATTGACAAAAAAGTTTTCCCTTTATCGTTTTATTGGTGCGTTCATTCAATTGACCCAAATTTTGTATTTTTTTACAGATACATTTAAATCTCAGCTTAAAGTTGTTATGTAAAATTTCATTTATCATCATATTAGGAATTCAGTACATTGAAAAGATTCTAAGATCCAAGAAACGCGACCTGGACGCAGAGGGGGATGTTTTTAGTGGCACACCACATACCATGGGTGCGACGGCACCCATGATAATGCGAAGGCCGAGTTCCATGCTAGAGAAGGTTTACTCTCTGCTACTTTTGGGGTTACATCATAAATGGTTTCGGATTGCTGAGTTCAAATGAACTGGGAAGATGGTAATATTATATATTATTATGCAGGCCGCTCGCGATTGTTCGCGAGTTCACCCAGAAACCCTAAGGCCCATTCTGATGCCTGATAAAACGTGAAACGGTATGGGAATTGTGAGTGGTGAGAGATAACCCACTACTGTCCAAGGTACTGTCCGGTTGGTCCTCATCTTCACAGCTACGGCAGAAATCATGATATGGAACCTGCATCCTGTGGGCCATCAGCCCGATGGTGCAGTGACCCGTCATAACTCCCGTTAACGTCCGAATCTTTTTCTTGTTGAAGTGTAGGAGCTCGGATGTTCTCTTTGGTTGATAGCAAGACCAGTGTGTCCTAGCGATAGTACAGCCAGAGTCATTTGCCTATTTTCTGCCTGCTAGATCCCTGGTTTTAACTTGAGAAGATATCCTGTAATAGTCTGTAAATATCCGCAACTGATTGAGACACAGGCAGTGCCGGGCCTTTCCTGGCACACTCGTCCAGCATCTTAATACCTTCGATACCGGAGCGACCCGGCACCCAGATAAGCTTGATAGAGTATTGCCGAGCTTGCTTAAGAGCTTCTACGGTACTTCGTATGATTTTGCTTTTAAAGCTGTGGGCCGACAGAGTCTTGATAGCGGCCTGGCTGTCATCATAAATCGATATTTGCCTTGGGGTCTTCCCCAAAGTTAGACGATACGATAGCTGAGCTGTTACCTCTTCCGAGAAGATGCTTGCACCTGTACCATCTTGGAAATCTTGTCTTATACTCCACCATCAGCTTGAATCCCCACATTAAATCTACTTTGTATTGTGCATAAGATAGCTGTAGATAAAATTAAATAATAATAAAAAAAAATATCCCACACTACATTTCACAAATACAACAAAAACCTACATTCGTTCATTATCTACATGTGAACATTTCTATTTCTTTTACAAATTTAAACTACAGTGTAAACTCCATATAACGTTACTCGATTTAACGAAAAACTCCCTAAAACGTCGAAATTATTTGATTCCGTTGGTTTACTTTGTTATCCGTTATTCTTCTCTCTATTGATCGATAATTTTCTATAACGTTGTAAAATGACCAGTCCCTTAAGAATCGTTATATAGAGTTGTATTTCAATATGAAAACTGAGAACTGCTTCACCACATCTCACTGCATTATCAGCCACACACAAAATATTGTAGAAAACTAAAAGCAGTGTGGCAAATACAATTTTTGTGAGAATTTCTTTATGTCCAACTGAGAAGCTGGTATATAAGTCGGCCATGCAGTATTTGTGATTATTGTTGTGAAAAATGCAGTGTATATTGGAGCACACGTTTTTTGTACGTTTATGGGGACCCCTTTAATTTTTTAATTTTATTTTATTTATTAATTAAATTACGATTCATGAGATATAGCTCATTGACGGACGGACAGACGGATAGCGTAGGCTAATAGGTTTTTGTTGGCATCCTTTGGGTACGGAAACCTAAAAAGAAGTCTTCAGATTTATGAGATTTCTTTTGATAAATTAAAAACAAAGTCAAAGTAATAATGATAGCTCTAAAGTGAAATGATATACTTGTATACACAGAATTTCTTACTTTTCTATTCTTTAATAGTCTCTCCGTAATTTATTTTCAATCTAACGATGCAACACTTCCAAATCGTTTACACTAAGTATACTATATAATTACCACTTAGTACAACAACCATTATAATTAGTACAAAACTGAAGGAGAATCATAACAGAAACTATTAAAAATAAATAAATTTAAAATTCATCAAAAAGAGTAGCGAAAAACTTACCCTTGAAAAATTGTTGAGTTCAATTCCATCCAGGAAATCGACTTTGCATGATCGCCGTAAATTAAATTTCCATTTTGAAATATACGTAAATTATTTTGTGGGCAAACGAAAAGTGCATCTATAGCGTGCAACATTTGGTTGTGTAAACTGTAGTGGCACCAACAATAAAAGGAAATCCAATTAAAACAAAAGCAGATGAAAGAAATGAAAACAAGAATAAAAAAAGCTTGCAACAAAATAAAGCATGTTCAAAAGTATTAAACCAAGCTGCCTGTAAAAGAATAACGAAACGCAAAATAAAAAAAAAAAAAAGATAGAAAGATGAAGGAGAGAATCGATGAAGACCCTGAGATGGGATGGGACAAGTATTAAGGAGTGCAGTAAATTGAATTACGTGCACGGATGCACGCATGACTTGAAACAGTAGCAACGAATAAACGAATGAATAAACCGAAAACGAAGAATAATAAAAAAAAAAAAAGAATTTAAACAAAATTTACGAAATATAAAAGCAAAGCAACAATATAAATAAAAAGGTGCAACAAAAATAAAATGGATACAAAAGTGGCTTTCCCCCTACTACTACTGAATGTACTCAGATTGTTACTGAAGTAGTATACTCTATATATACAATTGTATATAGGCATGAGATTCATCCAACTAAGGTGTATAGGTTGTTTTATTCTCATATATGCTTGCTTGTAGAGTACAAAGAACCAAGCCATGTGGCTGCCTGAAAAGTGTCTGAATTATGAAGCACGACAGGACACGCAAATGGAGCAGATTGAAATTTATGACCTTAAAGGCGTAGAAGCGAATAAAAAAAAACAAAAAACTAAAAAAACCCACTCTGTTGCAGCAAAACATCCACGAATAACATTCAAAATGATGAAAATAAAAATACTATTACAAAAACAAATTGAATGAATAAAGCTTGATGATGTTGATGCTGCTACTTCTACTGCCGCTGAGGCTACTGATGATGATGATGATGATAAAGAAGAATGAAAAGAATGAAGCGCACAACAAGCAAACAAATTGAAATTTATATTGCGTGTACGGCGAATTTTACTTTTAGACAAAAAGAATAGTAGAATAGTACAGTAAAGAAATAGAGCCACTAAAAAAGGAAATAATCATAGGAAATATGTTTAAAATGAAAAAGCATAAAGTGCATTAAGGAACTTACAACTTACCCAGAAAATAAATCCATTGGACAATATGCGCTGACTTTGTTGATTTTACCCATGCTCAACTGAAAGGACAAACAAATTGTTAAGATTTTTACATGGATAACAATGGTTAAGAAGTGAAATCCATACAAATACACAATATTTCTTACCTTTAAAACTTGCATACTACAATAGCGACACATGCAGTTTATACCTGTGCCTGTGTCTGTGTCTGTGCTTGACGGCACTTTGGCCGAAGACAAATGTTTTGTTGTTCCTGTTGTTGACACTGATGCAGCAGTTGCTTCTTCTGTTTGAACACTTTGATTTCCTGATATGGACAGAGCTTTTCCTATCCATTTTCTTTTGCATGCTTTTGTTTTTATGGAGTGCATCGTCGTCGTCATTGTTGGCATTAAATCAAATAAATCGTTGACATCGCTTGGCAGTAGCCGCCAACCTTGCTTTGGTTTTATTTCAATGGCGTATGTGTCTCCAATTTTTGTTGCCTGAAATTATTTTAACTGCAAGTCTTCAATCCGCAGCCATTCGGAATTCTGCTCAACCTCATCCACACTACCATCACTCCATCGCTAACAACACTATTTACTCTTTCATATAGTATGTAGTACAAAACTTTCTTTTCTTTTCATTTTTTTTTTTTGTATTCGCTTTATTACTTGACTCCGAACCATTTGTAACAACGAAAGGTGAAATAAACTGCAACAACTTCAATAAAAAGCTGAAAATGCCACACAGAATAAAACAAAGAAACACAAATTGGATAAGAAATGAAAAGCATGAAATGAAAACAAAGTACGCGGCAATGGAAAACATGGAAAAAAATCTCATATAAAATATGATGCCGGCAGTTGTTTAAATATTTTTCCCTTTCTGTTCGTTTGTTGTTTTTGTTTTACGGATTTGCTGGCATTGCCATTTGGCATGAAAATATGACACTGTTGGACATCACCACTATGTATGAAGTTATCGCTTGAGTTATGTGCAGGATATGGTGACCCCACTTCCCTTTGGTACAACTTTTAAACAGTTTTTATGAAGTCACAAAAGAAATTTAAACAAAATTCGTAATACTTCAATGAAAAATATTTAAAAATATAAAATATTTTTTGAGAAAATATATACAAAAATCCATACCATAAAAACCATTAGTTATAGACAAAATTTTTTACTTTGTATTGTATATATGACATTGCTTTACAGGCATTTTATTTCGGTCAATGCTTTGTTCTTGTTACCAAAGTCATAAATTCAATATAGCAAAATGAAAGAAACAATTGCAAAGCAATTTTGGGCAAAGTCGATGTCGGCAACCAACATCTTTCACGCCAACCAATGAAAGTGACCAAATTGCATACAAAGGATGGCCAAAAAATAGGATGATGTACGGAGGAGCTTGAAACAAAGTGTTTACACTGTTGCCCACTTTAATTCAAAACAAAGAACTACTGATTTATGGCTTCAGCGTCGAGGTGACCAAACCAAACATACGCCAAACAGATACACTTTACACCCACTCACACATATTCACACAAATAATACCATACATATGTTTGCATGTCTATAGAAACAAACAAAAGCCAATATTGTCCTTCTACAAAATCTACAATTTTTATACATATGTACAAACGAGTGAGTACACACACATAGTAGTTGGCTGTTGTTACTTAATGTATACTCATGTAAAACTACCTAAACCATGCTAAACAGCACCTTTTCATAGTAGTACTCGTGTAAGTGTAAGTGGGTGGGTGAAATGGTTGGCTCTAAATAATGAAAGTGCCAAACTCACCTGTAAATTGGAAAGTAAAACATCGAACGTGGCTGGCAATTGGGTCGCATCTGCTAGTAGAAGACCAAATTGCCCACAGAATTCCTTATCCAGGCGTCCAACTGTAAAGGAGTAGGTATACATTTAGGTGGAATGGAATGTGAGCTAGCGCTAGTGAGCTACACAATATGGCCAAAAACAAAAGCAAGCGTAAAGAATTTGAAATATTACAGAGTTTGTATGTTCGTTTGTTTGTAAGTTTATTGCACATTGCACAATATCTTGGATGTGCTTCTCCCCTATTCTTTTATTTTCTTTTCATTCCTTTCTTTTATATTCATTTTTTGTGCTTTCAATTCTTTATTATCTTTTTCCACTTTTATTGTGTATAAAATGCAGCTAACTAAGGCTTGTATGATGCCCACCCTTCCAATCACCCGTCTTTGTGTATAAAAAAGTATGTTTGGCAAATCCTTCATAAAACCGATACACCAAACAAAACCAAACCAAAAAAAGAAAAACTAAGATATAAACTATAAGTTGGCTATATTGTCGTATGAAGGGAGGAAGTCCATGTCATAGTCTAGAAACTAGTATACACTTTCTAACGTAACGTAATGGTTGCTCATGTGCAACGTACATCGTAAACGTCAAGTTAGAGCATCCTAAAAGTCGTTTATGATTGATTGCAGTTTGTTTGGGATAACACAAGGACTAGTTGTTGTGTATGTTTGTATATGAAGTTTTGTATTGTGTGTGTGGGCAGCAGCAGCATCTTTGCATTTATCCTTATGTCCGACAATTTATGAAAAATACATTCGTGATATTATGTCCGGTATATTATTATTATTTTTTTTTCTATAATAAATGTGGCTACACTTACTTGGTCTTGCGGCTTTTATATGCTCATTTATCCATATTCTATCGCTGGCCTTTGGTATGGCAACAATATCCGCTTCGTAGACAAACTCATTTCCTAATAGACGGCGAATTATCTCGATATAAGCCATAAAGTCCTGCATTGTCAAAACGCCAACTTCAAAGAAAGAAATACAAACAAACAAACAAACAAGTTGAAATAAACACTTTATACAAACAAAACACACAAAAACAACAAATTGGCAGCAAACGAGCAAAGACAGTAATAGTAGAGAATCTGTCTGTGCTTCACCGCAACAGAAACACGCAATCATTTCCCGCCACAAATAAAAGGATAACAAAATAAAAGTACATACTTACTAACCTTCATCAGCCAAGTCATCTGCTGCAGTAGAAGTAACACTAGCATTGGCACTGCCACTAGTATTGCTACAACTGTTATCACCACTACTAGACGAAAGATGAGCTGCTACTGGTGCTGCTGCTACTACTTCCTTCTTGTTGGTTTGCATTTTTGGCAAACGTAAAACTTTTTTAAATTGCGGCAACGCAAGCACCAAATTTGCATTACCCTCCGCCCGATAGATCAACTCAATTTGGCAGAGATCCATATGCGGCGGTATGTCCAGCAACGTATGCAGGCTCTTCGCCTGACTTTGATGGGATGCTTCGAATGCAGTCATAGTTTCTGATGTTGCTTTGGCTACCACTTCGACTTCGGCAGTACACATTTGTGGGTGGATGAAAATTGGTTGACTTCACTTGACTATCTGTCTGCCTGCCTATTTTATTCACTTTTGTTGTCCTTTTCCGACCGACGCCTGCTTGGCGCTGGTGTTGATGACTGTCAATTGCGGTTTTTGTTTTACTGGCTTCCAAACGAAAGTTGCCATTACATAGTATACTTTCCTGTAACAGATAAGACAACGACGACGACTACAACGATTGGCTTTCCATCCATGTTATATTTCTGCTTCACTTTAGTGTACTCGTCCACTGAATATTTGTAAGGATTTTTAAATCGCATATTTCATTGGAAATATTCCATTGAGTTCAAGTTCTATTCATTTCCAAATTCTATACTTTTAAATTCACAAATTAACAATATTTTAGAAAAATAGAAAACTCTTTGCCGGCCAGGAAACACAAAACACAAAACAGCTGATTGTGCTGCATTTGCAGTGTTGATAAATCATGAATTAGTTGATTTTTAGTGTGTGCGCAAAAGTATGCAACAGTTGTGCAATTTTTACGTTAAATTCAAATTTCTTTCAATTTTTAGTAAGAAAAGAAAAAATAATATGAGAATCTCTTTTTAATAAAGTGTTTTAATCCCAAGACATACATACTAATAAATACTTTTTAATTACCATATACTTAAATAAAAAGAAAAAAATAAACAATTTATAAGAAAACAATTAAAACAACATAAAACACTGAAAAATTGGCTAGAAATAAATTTAGCCAATTTTCTAAACAAGAAGGCATCATCATCATCTTGAGCTCGTTACGAAATCTGAAAAAGTCATTTGCTGCATAAAAGTTTAAGCAATTTTGCCAAGCGAAACAATTTCGTCCGTCTGTCCATCTGTATATAGGCTATTGTTCGTCGCTAGAGACTAAGACGAATCCCACACGGTAGAAGAAAAAGTATTGTATTATAGGATTGTACTATATAAGTAAATAAATGAATGAATGAATGAGTGCATGGAGTGAATGGAAGGCAGTAGGCTAAGCCAACTAACTATCCAGAGCAGCGCAGCGCAGCGCAGTATGAATGTGTGCCAGGCAGTCTGACTCTCATGCGGGGTATAAGAAGTCGGCAGGAAAGCCGAACGGCTGGTTGTGGTGCTGTTTCTATCAAGAAATATGCTACACGCTTCGTTACATCAACAATTATTTCAAACTTTTACCGCAAGTATTTCCTTAGTTGGTTTTACGCCTGAATTAAATTGAAATAGGAGTTGGCCGGGTTAACTGTAAACTAAGCTGTTCGTTCTTTCGTTCGTTCGACATTCGTTTGGTTTGCTTTGCTTTGCTCTATTGCCAGTTGGCTCCATCATAAGCCTTTGATTTTAGACAGAAATTCTTATGGAAAATACTATAGATATTACATACAACAAAAAATGCTAACCAAAAAAAATCAAAATAAAAATGAAAAAGTTTCGTCCCTATGTTTATAATAACATAGGATATCTACAACATTGGTGTTGGTGACTTGGTTGCCTGCTACTGAAGCTTTTGATGATGTCTTGCTGGAGCCCGTTCGTTTTTACTGCTTAATGGTTTCTGACAACCAAAGGATATTCCATAGACCAACAAGCACAATACTTACACCAAACAGCACGTTGCCCTGCCACTTTGCCATTTTGGTGTTGTGGCTTTGTACTACATACTTACTGCTACGCTGTCGATGAGTAACGCCCTCTGGTGGTAATTGTCTGGTTTTTGCTTTCATCTGCAGTTCTAAAAACGAAAGAGATTGAGCCAACAACAACAACAACAACAACAGTACAAAGAGTACAAAGTCCTTTAACCGAGCACGTTTTATATTGTTCATTCCACTTAAAAAGAAAGGTGTAATAAGAAAACAAACTCAGACATTACAAATTACAGCACAAAATGTTTATTGAAATTTAATTAATTCAAATTTTTATATGTAATACTATATAAAATAATTAAAATCAAAAAAGATGGAGGTAGAAACATTCTCTAATGTATCAAGTTGTTTAAGAAAATCTTAAGACATCAAATTTCGATTTATTTAAAAAATATCCTCTTCCTCCGGATTAAAGTAATGAAAATTAACTTGTCTCTTGCCCAATGGCTTCAATAAGCGTGAGGTCTTCGTCATTGCCAGCCCATTCAATCTTTTAAGCTGGCGGAATTGCTGTATTTGTCTAGCACTCACTTCGAATTGATGCGGACAAATAAACCAATTGGTGTAGACCGTTTCTGGACAGTCACTTTCGACTGGATATAACAAATGGTCCAACGGAAATGGCTTAATGAGTACTTGAGTTTTTGGTTGCTGTATGTATATTAGGTTTCCGCATATTGGTTCTAGATACTCATTATCTTCATGGGCTTTGTCATAGAAGTAAGCGATTGTCACCATATCAAAGCAAATGGCACCTTCATTCATTATTGGACCAGACTTATGTACTGCTTGAAGTTCCAAAGAAAATTTGTTAAAATTTAGCATATGCTCAGAACCATTATTAGTTTCCGAACCCCATTTGAAGGTCAACTCGATAAAATCGTAATGGGTACGCAAGTTGCCACCACTTATGTAAGGTCCATTCCGATCAAACTCAGCTTGAAGTATAACATCGTTGCCAGTATTTTTCAGTATCATAGACTTTGGTAACGTCCTATATCCCGCCCATCTTAGGCGCTCATAGATGTCTCTTTTTATAGTTTGTTGCGGATTGATGTTTATAGGCGATTGTAAATCGCGGTGAAGATTATCAAAGAAGGAATCAATTAATTCCAACGGATCGTCTTCGCTATCGAATTCGATGGATTGATTATTTGATGTATTTGGATTTAATTCCAGAACATGTGTACGCATGAAATAGTTTAGAACAAAAATCAGTGCCGCTACAAAACTTGCGGTTAACAAGCCTAATTCCGATTTAAAAATCCAATTAGTTAATGTTTGGAACATTGAAAAGAAGAAATCCATTGTCACAATATTCTCTAGATATTTTCAGATATCAGAGTTTGTATTTCTTATCAAATTAACACTTACCTGAATTATAATCAATTAGTAAATTAAAATTCTCAGCAGTCTATGATGAAATTTAGAAATTTTATGAGTGTTTTCTTAGTGCTGAAGCTCTAAGTTGGATTAGAATCAGAAGATATCAGATCAGGCCTTATTTACCGTGATCTAGTGAATGACAGAAAATAAAATTTCAAATAAACAAATAACACAGACATGCATTGATTCTATAGATTAGTGTCTCCAGTTTTCAAATATGACCTTCGTTTTCTGTACTATGTCAATTTCACAGTTATATTTTTAATGCATTTGATATATATGTATGGATGTGTGTTATAAATATGTAACTACATATGTGATCACTCATTCAGTACACTAAATAAGTACTGATGCTGACACATAAATAATGTCTCTAAGTAAGAACCACATGATTTTTTTTTTACAATCAATCAGAGAACTGCAGTCCGATTTATTTGATTCAAGAATATTGCTAGTGTTCATGAATATTGTCAACACTCACGAATCAAATTTATACGTCACTGCAGTTCTCTGGAAACATGATAAGTATGAATGCCATTTGTTCATTGTTCTCAATATTAGCATGTATGCACGTTCAGATATCAATATGTATACATTTTTAATCAAATTTACACTTACCACAGTTTTGACCAATATGTAGAATGCAATTCTTAGCAGGCTTCGATTAATTCCAACAAAAGGTGGGATTTCTTTTTCACAATACTTCTTCACATCCCTTCAGTTACCTTGTTGGATGCAGCTTACGGATAGAACGGAATTAAGATGATAAAAAACTTTGTGTGCAATAGACGAAGAACTCAAATCTGTTACCAAATCACCAATGTTGCACTTGTATCGTATATATAAAAACTTAATCACAACACAATAAGACGATATTCTAAAATTCTCCAGATACAATAAAGTCAGATATCAGTATTTTTAAATTTTAAGCAAATTTAAATTTATCACATAAGTATTTTTGACAACGAATGAAATCAAATTCAGTGGCAAATTTTGGAAAATTGACGAAATGTACTCTCTGATGATAAGGTTACCTTATTCACATAACTTTAAGCAATAAATTATTACATTGTGCAGACCTAATAGGACCCATAACTAGAGATGAGCTTAACAGTGACACAGTGATTCTAAACTGTGATTGAGTCACAGTCATTTGAAGGGAGAGACATAGTTTACTTTATTGATTGTGACTCACTTTGATTTAGCTGTTCCCTAAACTGTGATTATCATTCACAGTTTAAACAAAGTAAACTGTATCTCTCCCTTCAAGTGACTGTAACTCAATCACAGTTTAGAATCACTGTGATTATGAAATCACTGTTTAGCTCATCTCTACCCATAACAGTGATTATTGACTCTACGTGTTAACTGATGTGATTCATTCGCAACGAGTGAATCGTTCATTTCTATCGATTTTCGTAGTGAGTGGCTTATCACAACTATAATTCGGATAATGGATACGATTCTAATAGCATTTGGTTTGGCGAAGATAAAGTAACACAAAAATGATAAGAAAATAAAAACAAGGCGACTAGCAAAATGGTGGTCTGTACACAGTGCTAAAAGAGGTCTTCAGTTTGCTGAAATCAATAATTTCAGTTTTAGGTACCTGGATAGACTAGAAAGCCATAACAACACCATTGCTCTAAATTTACTGGGCAATAGTGAAGAGATTTGCAGGTTAAAAAGGACACATGTTCTTGATTAACCCTTAAGACCCCCCTTAAATTATTTATTTAATTTAGCTCTATTAGCATTATTAAATTAATCAGTGCTCAATTGTTTATACAACATAAAATTATAAATAATAAGTTAGCAATAAAAATTATTATTATTAAAAACTAATATTAGCATTTTTGTTGTGCCTACTGGAGCACAATACAAGTCAATATAAATTTGTGTTTCTAAATCTACTTAGTATTGTATATAAAATAGCTGTAGATAAAAATAAATAATATAAAAAAAAAGTTTACTGAACAATCTATAAAGAATTTCGTTTTTGGAAGGATTGATGAGACGCTTTGGGGCTTTCTTTGTGAAATATGAATTATTTTGAAGAAATTCTTGCTAGAACCTTTTTCATTTTACTTCGGACACTAAGTTATTTCATTATGCATCCTTGAAGTTGTGACGAATATAAACTTGAACCAATTAACAAATTATCACTGTTACCCTGGCATACATCAAAAATTCTAACACAACGTTGCTCGGTCATAAACGGAAGAAGAAACTAACAACAACAACAACCACAACAACCTCAACAAAGGGGCAAACTAACAAATCTGCAATTGCAGACATTTGAACTCTGTACGAACCCCATGTGGTCAACAAGTAATGGAGCAGTAATGCTGTTACCATCATTGATAATTCGATCACGTTTTTGCTAGTGAACGATTTTGTAATTTTCGTCGAATGAACGTAGTACATAGGCATAGCATAGCATTGCATAGCATAGCTTAGGTGAACTAGAGTACAGGTAATTCATGAGACTCTTGTTTAATGCATTATGATGCATTAGAAAGCCATTATGGTGCTCGAGAACATTGGTTACACACAAGTACTACTACAAAATTATTAAAAGAACAAAACAAGGCTCAAGGCTGTGAGCACATAAGAACTTAAACTTGTTGATCAAATAAAAACATATATGGTATGATGAAATGATGATTGTTGTTGATTTGAGAATAGTTTATTAAATTTACTGTGTTACATCATTGAATGCATAAAGTCATATTGGACAACATTGTCCAATTTTCAAAGTACACGTATTTAAACAGAATGTTAAAGTCATATAAACTGTTGGATAAGGATACTTATATCAACAATTCAAATAAATATTGTATGTAAATACCTTATACAATATAATAGATAGATTGTTCGATTAGTGATTTATTCTGAACTTTTGGAATTGCATAATATTGAAATTCTCAAAATAAAGGATAAAGTGTTAAACGCCCTTATAACCAGAGTTAATTTTGATAAAATTTAAAGATTCGAAAATATAAACCTATTAAAGTAAGTAAAATCATGGTATTATGTATTTAAGTATGATTTTCTCTGAACACAACAATTGCAAGAAAATGTAATGTATTTATCTATAAAAGTCGAAATCAAAATATGGCAAGAAAGAAAAGTTACTTATGATAATAACGGTACTCCGATAATAGAAATAATAATAGTTGAACAAAAATTTATCTTAAATTTTTAAGAAGAATTTTAATATGCACAAATTTAAAGATTAGCAAACTTATGATTCAAATAAAGTCAACATTTTCTTTATACTAAAGTAAGTGTAGTATAACAACTTCATAACCAAACCAACCATTCAACTAGCAACTATAATCTCATAATACTTCAAAGCTACCTAGAACTTTTAGCTCATAAAATAGTCATAATGTATGCTTTATAAAATATTGAGTACCTGTCACATAACAAAACTTGCTACTCGCTATTCAAAGCATATCACTACTAGTGTACCCATTCTGTATTTTACATCTCCTGAGGACTTCAATATGCTTGGAAATAAGCTCAAATGTAAATGTATTTTGTATATAATTATACATACTTGCCTATGTCTTCGGTGTGCGGTCTTTATGAGTGTATAAGTGTATCTATATGTGTATATCATAAGTGTGAAAAACATAGCTTTTGGTTGGTTTTAAAATTTATTTGTGTGCCCATTAAAAGTTGAGAAGTCGCACTTTGTAGAATTTCAGAGGCTCTAAAAAGGCCCAAAGCCAACGGTAATAAAAATTCTGCGAACTGAAAATTAACTGAAAATTGTAATGAAATTACAATGACAAACACAACATGGGTGGGCAACATAGATTCCTGACTAACATCAGCAGCAGGACTTTTGTGCGGCTGAAAATAATTTCAAAAATAAAAACAAATAAAATTTCGGTTATCACGGCATGTGGTAACATGTATTCTAAGTGAGTCTGATAAGTTTCTCAGCTAATGAAACCTTTTTCCTTTGATGTCTCCAAATTAGACTAGAGTATCTCATTCAATTTCTTCATTTGTTTTAACACTTACTACCGTGCTAATATTTATTTATGTTTAGAAACAAATAATAGTCATAGTTGATCAAATCAGGTGAATAAGGCGTGTGCTGTGTGAGTCAATGCACTGTCTTGATTTGAAAGCAGTTTCTTGCAATCATTTAGTCGATCCATGCGCCTGTTATAGTTTTTCCTCACAGGTTACCTTGCGAGATTTATTTCTTTTGAATCCCAAAAAACCGTGGATAAGGTCTCTTTCTTTTGACTTTTTCAGAGCATTAAAGTTGGCTTTTACTACCCACTGTTTTGACAGTTTCTTGCTCTCAGATGAGGAGTGGTGGACCCTTCGCTAGCTGTCACTTTAAAAAATAGTTTCTGATTCTGACAAAGATACTGCATATATTAGTGCCGCTGCCAAAGTGGTCAATTAAGAAACTTCTCAGACCACCCTAACATTTATTAGATGTTTATGTACTTTTACTATTTGAAATTGTATTTTTTGGCATGTAAAATGAATTTTAAGCGACCAACTAAAGTACGCGCACAATTTATGAGCGTATGGATGCAGTAATAAGATTTATAGATGCATGCACGTGTACATAGTAGAAATATTGTATACATAAATAAATATTAAAATGCCTATTTATATCATATATACAGATGCAAGCACGCAATGACAAACGTAGAGAAAAACGAAAGGAAGGACGCATAAAAACAAAGTTAAAATCCCATTGCAAAATGTCCTTTTATAATATTGTAGTACGCATTTATATTGTAGTATGTGTTTCGGTGTACGTGAGCGCGTTAGTTTTATGACCCAACAACGATAACAGGTGGTTTTGTGGTACGATACAATATACATTTTTTGCCTAAGGATCTCTCATACAACTACCTACCCACATACATGTACAATGAGTAATTAAATTGAAACCAGCATCACTAGTTTATGAGCTTACATTGAAAGCATCCAAACCTGGTGAATGAATACTCAGTGGAAAGTAACAAAAGTTAAAATGAGCTACAAAATTATTACCAGTTAGCGCAAAAGTTTCGGTTTCGTTTCGTTTCGTTTATGATATTAAAACAAGTCATAAACAAATAACTAACTAGTACGAGTACATGTTCCTGATGTCCTTGTTGCATGAAGGTAAAATGGATTTACCCGTTCATCATTCTTTGAATTCAAGTTATTGTCCAAATTATGAGTTTTACTATTATGTATTTATGCCAACATTTCTGTTGCGTTGTGATAACTTCCAAAGTCTTGCTTCTGCTGCACCTTGCTGTTGTTCCTTTCTGCTCCTAGTTGTAGCCTGCATTGAATTGGACACTTGCGGACGCATAAATGTTGTGTTTATTGAGAAGTTAAGAGCAAGCATTCTTAGAGATACATTTTACTTTTACACACTTGTATATTTTATGTACTTGTTTTCTGTATAAGTATGTTGGTTGTTGCAGTTGTTCAAAAAGTTGCCAGAAGTATAACACAAAGTTTATTATTAGTATACTACTTATTGCTTATGTACAAGGTATGCAGATAACGACTTTGAGTAACGTGTTCAAAGTTTCTCTTATGCGCACGATGTGATTTTTATGTGTTTGAGACTTTTTGTTAATGTCAACAATGCAACATAATTTTGAAATTTAAAGTTCAATTATTTATACAATATCACAATCTCTGACGAAATTCCTTAAGTTATGATATTTGTCATTTTAAAACAAATGTCGCCCATCAATTCATTTGATTTACCTTATATAACTCATTGTTATATTATCATTTTATAGCAGATATAAAATGATTTACCAACTTGTATATTATCGTGGAGTCCAGCGGACTCATTCCAGATCTCTAATTCGGTTTCCAAGCAAGCCACAGCACAACCGAACAACTACACCGAGTAACAAATCAAGCGTTTGACTCAAAGGAGTAATGTAACGCTGTGTTTATAGATTTCGAACAGGGTTTTCACCGAGTGTGGTATCTCGGAATCTTGGCCAAGGTGAAGCCTGTCCTTCATTCACCTTAACTCGGATTCACCCAACAATCAAACCTTTTCAGCGTAATTTTTTTTTGTTCTGTTCTGTCAGACACTCACCCCGTTCTGGTTGAGGTGCCCTAAGGCAGCATTCTGGATCTAATGTTATTTTCTATATTCTTAGCAGACATGTCAGTACCTTCCTCTGATGAGATGTGCATTGGATACGTACACCGATGAAGTTGGCTTCTTTAATAGCTCCTATTGCGAGTACGAAGCTGCACATGGGGTTCAAGAATACCTTCACCTGTTAGAGTCTTGGGCGAACCAGTTTAAAGTTAAAATTAATAGTAACAAATGCGCCAATTCTCCATTTTGAGACACCTGGCTGTATATCTCTGCGGGGTCTCCATCGCCAATCAAAGAAGGTGAAATACCTATGCCTCACCCTGTATCAAGGCTGAAGGCTGGAACAGAATGGTGAAGCTGAAGCTGAGTTTGAAGATGAAGCCTAAAAAACTGAACAGAATGTGAGATTCAGTTTATTTTGTACCAGCAAATTTAACTTCGATACGCTTTCATCCATTTTCGCTTATGTTTTGAATAGCAATCAGCTGTGCCTGTCATTTAAGAGACAGACAGAAAGAGACAAGTGATTTAAAGCGTAGTTAAGTCAATCTACTTTGTCAAACTACTTTGACTTCACGGCCTTAGCTTCAGAATCAGATTCACTTAATCATTCTGTTCCAGCCTTTACTTTCGGCCAGCACATCACGTCCGCGTTACTTAGCTACCGAAACAAACTAAACAGGCTTCACTGGCTGCTTAACAGGAGAAGCTCACCCTCTCTCGGGAATTAGCATACAGTCTATGCCCAAATAATTGCCCCTGTATGGAGATACGGTATCCAGATATGGAGAACTGGTACTAAATCCCAAGTGTTGCAGAAAAAGACCTTGCGTCTAATGACTGAATGTCGATGGTACGTCAGGAACTCAACCTTGCATATAGCTATGAACTTGGCGATAATAGAAGATCAGATCGCCTTTCACACAAGCCGATATAACGAATGTCTTGTTGGCTCATAACAACCGCTTGGTCAGAACACTGATCAATACAACCCAATCCGGAGACTCAAAGTCTGCATTTTGGGTCTTTGCTGCAATGGATAAAGCAAAACCTTGGGCGCACCAGGCGACTTCCAGGCCATGAGTAATCTGGTTGACAATTTATTTAATCAAATGTAAAAAACATGGCAATTTTAATGCTTTGTGTCATCCTCCAATTCTTAATACTAAAAAAGTCTAAATGTTAATTGCATATATTGTATTAAATTATTTTCATTTAATTTGTAATTTAATTCAATTTCCACGTTTATTCAATTTTCTTGTATATTTTGTTTGTAGAATTATAGTAAAAAATCATAAGCCAAAAACATTTACGAAATATTTTCATAAAACATACAAGAGTAGTAGATAGTCAGACAGATAGTATAATATTTAATTTAATTTTTTAGCATAATTAATGATAATTTATTATTCCAAACAAAAATTTGTAACAATTGAAAACTTGAACCTTAAATTACAGAAACAATTTCCAGTGAATTTTAAGTGCTTTGAGCAATAGTAACTGCAACAGAAACAGCAGCAACAATCAGCCAAAAAGTTGAGGAATGATTTCCTTAGAACAAAAACAAAAAAAAAAGAGAATAAAATACTAAAATTTGAGGGCAAATCCCTAGCGAATCTTGTAAATACACGTACTTCATGGATGTTGGGCTGACAGACAGCAAAAGTCTTGCAATACCATAAATAACAGTAGAGGTGAAGATGGTGATTATCATCATTGCTGGTTTTACTGGACGAATAAATTTCATGTTGTTTGTATTTATGTATTTCAATTGTTGTTTTGGTATTTTTCGTGGAAACTTGTTATACCACGATGATTTGGCTCATAATGAAATTAGCAAGAGAACAAGATGAATTTCTGAAAGTTTCACGAAAAATGACAACTCACTTTCGTGATTTTGTACATTTGTTTGTATTTGTGTTACTATTGTGAGTGTGAGGCATAGAACTTTCACTGAGTAGAGTAGAATAAGCAAACATCCGCTATTACACACACACAGATTCATACTAGACACATATACAATACAAGTGTGCATACTGACAGACATTGAATGTCCGGTGAAAAGTTGTTGTCGCAAAATCCGAATGGTTGTTGACAGCCACTCAACAACAACAACAACAACAACAAAAATGACATCACATGAAAATGGCTACAAATTGCTTGTTTGCACAGAATTATGCAAATTTTCAACGTGATTTTCCTTCTTTTTTTTTCTCCACTTATTTTGTTTTTTATTTTGCAATGAGTTGCATTTCCAAAATTTGTCATTCAGTGAGTTAAGTAGATCTGAACTAAGTTGATTCGAGTCGAGTCGAGTCGAGTTGAGTTGTGTGAGGGAGTTGAGTTGAATTTTAAAAGCTCCTCGCCACGCCACGCGGGTATTTATGCTACAGAGATTTGAAATATAGCGAATTACAAAATTTTTGGCCAACAGTCAGTCAGTCAGCTTTGACTCTCTGAGATTTTAATAGTATGTATGTATGTATTTATCTCTAGGGTATACTATTCTACTACTCTCGTATAAAACTCTTGTTGAATTTGAAATTTATGCTTTTGGTTATTTGCTTTGAGGAAATTGAAAAGAAATTATATTTTTGATATTTGCATTCAAGTGCATCAACGTCAGCAGCCAAAAACTATTGTAGATCTGTGAGCTAAGCACCACACCAAACTTAAGGGCATTGGTACGGTATGGGATAGGAAAGGACAAAACAGAACTGAACAGAACAGAACAGTCAGTCATCATAAACTTTTCAATTTTCTTAAATGGCTTTCCAAAAAACCTTAGCAATAAAGCAACAAAAGAATAAGAATGAATGAAGGAATGAATACTCACTCATTCAGGAAAGGAAAGAATGATGATTGAAGAATGAGAATTGAGGATGAGTAAAAGTGAGTAGTAGTGTACTAGTAGTACGTGCAACTGTTTTCTAGAGTAATTTTGCATTAAAATTTATTCTTGAAACGATGATAACTCGAGGGTTTGCTTCTTATTAAAAAACTTTCTCAAGGCATTTGTTGTCATCGGGGTTTCTTCTCTTCATTCTCATCCATTGTAAGTATATGTTTGTTTGTTCAGTCAGTTGCTCGGTTGTTCTTAGGTTGCAATATGAGCAAATGTTGCAAAGTTTCAACAAAATATTCTTTATATTTTTTTGAAATTAAAAGGATTAGTAGTGATAGTACTACATAGTAACATAGTATATCATAAGCTGGTGATGTCTTCACATCCGTTTCCTGAAAATTTTAACAGATTTTTTTTTTATATTTTTTGATTTTACTTTACTATACGAAGAAGATATGATAAAAATTTGACATGCAAAGGAAGTTCATCTGGATTATTATTTTTGTTTTTCAACAAGTTATGCAAACTTTTATATTACGAAAATTTCTGATAGATTACGTTCGGGTATCAATATCAAAATATGTGAATATATTACAACATTTGTGTGTGTGTGTGTGTGTGTGTGTTTGACAGTGTGTTGTTGTGGTGAGATGCATATAAAACAGATAACTTTCTGTTTGTAAAAAAAACTGTGCAATTTTTCTACATACTATTTTGTTTGCTTGTGTTTACATACTTCATTTCTTCATCAAAGTAAAAGCTAAAGAAAAGTAAAAGTTCTCAACTTATGCAATGAAAAATGTTTTCTCCTTTTTTTTTATTTTTTTATTTTTCATTTTGCAATCAATTAAATTGAGCAAAAAAATTGTCCTCTCTGTTTTTTTTTTCAATTCTGATTTCATTTCACTTTGAGTTGTTATAAGAGATATCAATGATAATTGATAATTGACTCAGAGATAAAGAGAGAGAGTAATCGAAATTAAGTGATTGGCATTTGACATATGACAGTAAGGAGATGAAATGAAATGTGAATGATCAGAGTGACTAGGTTATTGGACTTCCTCTGTTAGTTTATTAACTATCGAGTTGAAATTTGTCAAACATCCATAATCTTGCCATTCAGGTTTTAGTCGAAGTCCTCCTTTCCTGGAGTTAGTAATTCACATACAAAAAATCAAAGCAATTTTGGGTTGGGCGCTTTAATTTCTCTATGACTTCCAAATTCCTGTTTAAATTTTAGCCATAATAACCCGATTACTTTAGAAATTAATTCAAATAAAAAACAAAATGCTAAAATTACTTAGATTGCACAATTAACCTTCGAGTGTTCCCAAAAAACTACACTAGGGGCGCTGTGTACGGGAAACTGCTAATCGAGGAGAGAACTAGATTAAAACTTGATAACATATGGGGGAAAAACCAAATATGTTACGTTTGGTCAACTTTATTCTGGAAAGTTTTGAGGCCAATAAGTTCACAGTCGCTGTCTTCGTGAATGTCAAACAATCTTTTAACAGGGTTTGGCACGAGGTCTTGCTCTTCAAAAACTATTTGTTCAATAGATCCTTTTGTGTGGTACAGTATGGTGTCTGCTCATCAATCAAGGCTGTAGTTCCTCAAGGGAGCTGCCTATCTTCAACTCTATACTCCACAAGGGCCACACCAAGTAATGTAATCGAGTCAGACTTTATGATAGTAACGTTTGCGGATGATACTGCCATTTTATTGAAGGATTCCTGTGTTTCAAGTGCAACAAATGCTATGGAAGATCATCTTCATCAGTTTGCAGAATGGACTCATAGGTGGAACATTGCCTTAAACGTTGTAAAATGTTACATTTACATGTCTGTCCAGGCTTAACTCTAATGGACAACCCCTCACTTTTTTTGGACAAGCGCCTCATTTTTAGATCGCACATCACAGGGGTCCAAGGTTGCCAAATTGAGTTGGTTATTGGACCCCAGAAATAAGCTGTCTCTTCAGCTCCCCCAGTTGGAGATATTGTATCCAGGTGTATAGCATCGTGGCTAAGTCGAATTTAAACAGAATTAGAGTTTTTCGAAAAAGATTGGGGCATACAAAAGATATTCAGGCACAATCAAAAGCATATAGTAGCAGGCTAACGGTTCATCCGAACATTTTGGCCAGAAAACTTTTATCCGGCTTAAGAAGGAGAGGGTAGAAACGTTATCATACTTAAAATTTAAAATCTAGATTTATCTAATAAAATCATTTGTTATTTGCACTGAAAATATCCGAACAATAATTTATATTGCTGTTGAAAAAATTTGCCCCTTTAAAATATTAAATTTCTGTATGCTTAAATATTCTTTTATTCATCTACTCAGCTAGGAAGAGTTTTTGTGGATGCGAAGGTGCATAACTTTCTGTGATTTTTTTTTAAGCCACACAATTGTGTTACATAGAACTTTTAAAGTGAAGGCCTCGCCTCATATATGGTTTTGTCAGCTCTTGTCAACACTTTCCTTTTTAAGGTAAACTTTCAAATAAAACTTCATTGTAAGTGGAAACTTTTCTTTTTTTGCCATTCCTGCATGTGAGTATATATTTTAAAGCCTTGAAAAGATTTTACTTTAAAAATGTAAACTGGCATATTAATGTAATGGAGAAAGAAACACGTGTTAAAGAAGGATTTACCCATAATATACAAATGAATATCTCATTTGAAGTTAATATATTCAACAAAATTCCAATTACATGATGAACTTAGTACAATAGAACAATGCTACTGCATCCAATGATGCTGAGTGAGTGCAACTCAATTAAAATTCTTTACAATGCAAATCGCACAAAAATCCAAGCGCAAGGAACTAAGTGGAGCTACTACATTCTACAATATTATTGCAATTTTAATGCTTTTAACTATTTTCCTTCTACATACTATAACAAGCTATCCAACAACGAAGCATTCACGCAGCAGAGAGAATAAGAGTAAACAAAATGCACAAAGGTCGAATAAGTAAATCGTTTGAAAAATACAAAAAAGAAAAAAAAAATAGAAAAGATATAATAAAATTGAAAAATTCAAAGTGCAAACTGGAAAATATTTCAGCAAAAATAAGGGAACGAAAACTAGAAACATAGAATATGGTGAATTGAAGATGGATGGATAGAAAACGCACTCTTTGCATGTTATTTTAGTTAGACAAACTCATCGTGCAAAAATGGCACGTTAACAATGTTCAAAGTTGATTTAAGTACTTACTTTTACCAAAGCAAAAATATAAACCAAAGACTAACTAAGCCCAAGACTAAAAGCATCAATTGCAAATTGTGGTGATGGTGGTGGTGATGGAAATGACGTAGACCTGCTACAGGACATTGGCAACTTTTTGCTATGCTTGAGCGAATGTCAATGATCTGAAAGTGCTATGTACGTGACTGACATTAAGTATTGGGTATTTTTGTCATTTTTCTATCACATTTTCAAGATATGATGTACACTACTTAAGAATATCGATAGCATACACAAAAGTCTATGAAAATTTTATACGGAAATTTAATATTTGATGGTAAACTTATGAAATTTTAATGTTTTACATTTTTAAGGAAAAATAATGTTTATAACTTTATCAATTTAGCTGACAGTTTCCCTATAAGTAACAGTGTAATAATAGATTTATTTAATATATTCATGGTATATATGGTTGGAAGAATACAAATTAATATTAATACTGGAAAAATCATCTGATGGCTGGCATTTTGTTTAAATTGACTATAGGTTTTGTCCCTTATAAACTTCATAGGTGCATTTTCCTATAGGCCTTTGTTGTCCCGAGCAAAAGGTTCCTCAAATACTAACAAAAGGTGCTTCCCTTTCAGATCTACTGATACACAAATTTATCAGTAGAATGGGGGAAAAACATTTAATTGGAACTAGCGGCCATGGAATTTTTTTATATCTAAGGTTCCCATTAGTCAATATAATCAATGTTTATAATTATGTTCGTGGTATATGGTACATGGTTAAATATATAACTGACTGTAGTGAAATCAAGATTCGTTTAAATTCAATTTTAGTGGTTTTTGCATATTTTCGCACAATTTGCACAACAAGAAAAATCAGAAAAAGCATTTAAAAAGCATTTTCATTTTTTTCTTCCATTTTTCTAAAAAGTAAAAATATTTTGTCAGCAGCAGCAGGAATAATAACTGTTGCTGTTGCTGGTGTTCTATGACAGCTCCTGGTGCCAGTGCCAGTGCCAGCGACATTGTCGTTCTCGTTGCCGTCAGTAACAAGGGAGTAGCATGTCAGAAGGACGGTAGCTACTATTGATGGTCCTTATCGTGCCCATTGTCGTTCATGTCAAACGCTAGTCGAGCATGGTGCTGACTGAGTTCAGTTTGTTGTTATTCTCATCATCATTGCAATCATCCTCATGATTATCACCACCATCACCACCACCATCATCATCATCATCATCATCATCATCATCATCATGGTCGTCATGGTCGTCATGGTCGTCGTATTAGTTGTTACAAAATCCATTAATATGCAAACTGTGCAGCGCATGAAATTGTAATATTTGTGAAGCTATTTGTTGCAGTGCAAATGATTTGCATTTACATGCCACAAATAGAGTATTGAATTGGATTTGACAGCGTTATATTGCGCTGAGCTGCGCTTTACGTGCTGACAAATATTTGCCAAGTCGAATAATTAAGTTGTTGCATGTTGGAATTGAAACTCCACAAACACCAAAACAAACAAATAAAAATGAAAATAAAACGGGAAAAACACTTCAATTGAATCTTAATATGCATTAGATGAACCCTTTTGGTTATGCATACGTCATAAAAAAAAGGTGTAAACGGACGAACGATAATGCTGGTAACAAATAATGTAACCAGCAGAAATTACAATAATTTAAATATGTGATGTCATGCAACTGCAACCGGAGTTAAATGGTTTCTGGCATGTGCCAAAAGCAAAAAATAAAATAAACTACCATAGAACTGACACCCGGATCTATTGTATTTACGGTGTGTTCTTCTAAGCCCAGCTAAGTCAAGCCAAAATACTAGTAAAAACTAAAATAACCTTACAGGTGTGAACCGTCACCGCCACCACAAAAGTCAACACAGCACAATGCAACTCAATGTAAGCGTGCGTGCCACGCGCATCATGCGGGTTGAATACACACGATTTATTTTTATTTCATCTTTTTTCCGTTGGGTTTTGCGCTTCACTTGCCAGTTGCCACTGTTACCTGTTGAACTATTCTCGTACTCTGTGTGTGTGTGTGTGGCAGGTCATGGCATCAGATACTTTTATTGTTGCATTGCAATTGGTTTAAAAAGTATATTTAAGCGGCTTAAAGTCGATGCTGCCAGGAGTCAAATTGACCCTCATGGTTTTATATAATTTTTTTTTTTGGTATACAACTGACAATTTAATAATTTGTTGTTGCAGT
This sequence comes from Amiota communis, assembly GCA_037043315.1. Lineage (NCBI taxonomy): Eukaryota > Metazoa > Arthropoda > Insecta > Diptera > Drosophilidae > Amiota > Amiota communis. The sequence goes on along the minus strand of JBAMAV010001386.1, from coordinate 1,067,137 downwards.
TGGTTTAGAGAAATGTTGGATGAATGATTTGAATATTTATTATTTTTCTTAAAAAAGAACTAGTGGTCTGCACAGAATTTCAGGACCAGAATGGCGGGACAGTTCACTCCTACCACTCCACATTAGTCCGTCAGTTAGTAGATTCTGCCTACTGAGCCTTTGAAAAGTTTAGAATTCTCAAAAATACAACAACAATGATAGCTTGTGATATCACTAGTTTAGTTTAAAAAGGATATCTGTACTTTGATTCTGCATGTTGTAGTTTTTACATATTTTTCAAACAGTTTAAAAATTCTTTAAAATAGCAGTGATAGCCTCTGATGTCTCTATTCCCCTTAATAGTGATAATTTTAATTTGATTGATGATTACGAAAATAAAATTTATGCATTTCATATTGTTTGTAATTTCCAAAAATAGCAATGATAGCCTTCAAAATCACCAGTTTGCTTATTAATGATGATTGTAATGATTGATGATAACGACATTAATTAGTGGATTTCATATTCATACTAGTGTAGTGTAGTTGACTAAAAAAAGCATAATGTGTAATGATTGAAAGTCAACAACTCTCAACTCATACTAGTATTATATTGAGATATTTTTGGAAACATTTGTGGTGAAAAATATGTTGCTATGGCAGATGCGAATATTGACCCAATCAGGTTCGTTGCTCACAACGTCATAACGAACCAATATCAAACATTTTTCATCTTTGTAGATACGCTACTCTGATTGTATCAATTTATCTTTTAGATGTTCCCCATTCAAGCATCAAAAGCATTGGTTAGTGATACCACATTGTGCAATGCACTTGTATCTTTTAGTTGTTGGTTACATTATTCAAAAGATCAACGCCTTCCATTCGTTGATTGTAGGCTTGTAACGCTTCACACGATATAGCGGGACATGAGGCTCATGATTTGTATTTACAGTAACAATAACTGTTTCATTCCATCGAATGAGCAGCGTTTCTTTTTTGCATATTAAACGTAATCACTATGCGGAAGAGTTACTTTTTTCACCTGAATTTTCTCCCCTTTCATGGTGATCAGCAAGTTGCTAGTATTCTATGAGCAATCATTAGTGGCAGATTCTATGATGCACTTATACTAATAAGTGTTCCTAGGAAGAATAGATGGACCTTAAAACTAAAACTAGCAACTTAAGCTCTCAAATTACTTTAATGAAACAAAAATAGTATTTTCACTGAGACCATAGCATACACATGAGAAAGTATTATATATTTTATGTGGCGAAAAGAATCTTGTATCATTGTAGCTTGTACAACAGGATATTCAACGATTTGATTCAAGGACCAATACATTTCTTTATAAACAAATTAAACATCTCAAAATGTTCATACTCTAAAACTAACGTATTTCAGTGGACATTTTTTTTTTAATTATGTGAGGTCATTTCAATAGTTCGAAATATGTGAAATTGACGATATTTACAGGTGCTAACAAATCTCGACTATATTAACTGATAATTTGAGCATTTATCATTGATGAGTTATGCTTTGCATACCATTGTTCTATGTATTATAGAATTTCCTAAAATAGCTATTAAATCCTTTTATAGTATTTTCGTATCACTTGTGATGGTTGGTTGGTTTCATCTAAGGCCAAGTACTTGGGAGTAATGCTGGACGCAAAACTCAATTGGAAATCCAATATACAGTTACGGGCTAGGAAAGCCTCTGTGGCCTTTTACTCCTGCAAGAGATTGCTTGGCAAGAGATGGGGCCTACGTCCTAACACAGCGTTAGTACGTCCGATACTTACATACGGTGCAATTGTTTGGTGGCCAGCTCTAGGAAAGAGTTAAAAAGTGCACAAACTAAGCGGTGTACAGAGGTCGGCATGTGTAGGAATCACAAAAGCCATGAGCACTGAACAAACTACTATATCTTCTCCCAATTGACCTCCACATCAAAAACATTGCAACAGTGTGGTAAGGTCAAAAGAAACCGGCTGCTGGGCCGAACGACATATGCTTAAAAGAACAACAGATTATATAGTGGCGAATAATAGCTTTCAGAGGGAATTCAAGGTAAAATTTCATATCAGCATGGAATTGAAAGGAAACAGTTTTCAGAGTGACTATGACATTTCAATCTTTACGGATGGGTCAAAGCTCGTTTTGGTGCATCCTTTGATATATCGTTAGCATTACAGATCTCAATTCCCCTGGTGGTCGTCAAGAGGAGTAACTTCCTGTATTTCCGTCAGCTGGCAAACAGACCGTGGAAAGATGTTGAATTTTGCAGAGTAGCACGTGCTACCTGGCCTAGTTACAACGAAAATAGCTCGGATACCGCAAGGCTCACAGCGGTTTTACTTGTCACTGGTGTGTAGGGACTCACGCGGACAGACTGGGCATTGCGTTCTGAAGCCATTGTAGAAGCTGCAAAAAGGAAGAGGAGTCACTTACCCACTTTCTATGTCAATGCCCAGGCTTGGCAAAGACTAGATATAAATTTCTGGGCAAACACATCATTGACAACCTCTCGGACTGTTCAGTCACATGTCCGGGTGTAATACTGATTGCGTTCGGCGAGGAAGTGGTTTTAAAAGGGCACTCTAGTGCTAATTGTGGCTCGTAGTGGACTATACGAGTCAGCCACGGAAACGCACCAAACCAACCATCACTTGCGATACTACCTCATAATACTGTACTTTAATAATTCCCCTGTAATGTATAACAGAAATGCATTCCATAACTTTGTCATTTATGAATAAAGTTTTTTGCCTTTTGTATGATAGTATATGGTAATATATGGATCCGTTAACCTAAACCTTTAGTCAAATAGTAAAATGTCAATAATCGAACAAATGAATGCATTCGCAAAGATATTTTATGCAGAAATATTCGCGGCATTGAGCAAATAACTTTGCACAAAAGATATGGCGGTTACGCTAAGCTTTGTGGGATGGTTGTTAAATCCGCATTACCGCCAATACGGAATAAGTTAGAATGTAGAAGAAGATGAGTAAGGATGATAGCAATATAATGAAAACTTTGTTCGCAAAGATGCATGCTGACGACCAATAGTGAACAGAGTGATAATGGCGATGATGATGTTACGCATAGCTTCTATTAAGTGTGGCATGCATAGGCGCGTGTCTCTATTTTTGTGTTGTATGTGTGTGTATCTGAAGAATAATTCATATAGAAATATGCAAGGATATGTAGTACTATGTTGTTGGTGAGCATTACAATAACAAGAAACGAAAGAAGCTTCATAGATAGACTGTTATCCTTGCATCCTGTGTGTTCATGGCTAACGTGGGTATTCACGATGCTACAATTCAATTTATTATACAACTCATTCTCACATGGACATATTGCTACAACAGCTTAGGGTAAAGGCGGTAACATGCAATAGGATTAGTTTTGAATGTCCTTAACTGGACAGTATGGCATAGCAACGTGTAGCATGGCATCATAGAACCTTGGAATGGAACAGGTAAGTAAGCATTAGGCTTGACTACATACAGTTTAATGTGTTCAACAATTGTGCGAGTCGTCAATATGCAAATCGTTAAGTGAATGGGTGAATGGATGAAGATGCACGAATTTGCAAATATCAATGGATGATGCCTCAAAGGCCAACATACATATACTTGTATATAGCATGTGTATCTTAGTGAATGAATACTGAAATACAATACACAAAAGAGTTATAGAAATAACTGAATGAATGAGTGAATGAATGAATGGAGGATTATAGTTGCAACTAGAAAACAATTTTAGTTCAAAGTGTTGTACAAAGAATGCAAAGAACCGAGTTACTCTTATTTTTCTCGCATTCCATGCTATTCATAACTAAATTGTTTTTCATTTTTGTTTTATCCTTACATATTTTTCCCACCCGCTCGTTTATCTTATGCAAATCGGAAGTAACAGTTTTGCATAGCCAAATCCTTTGGCTTAGCTGCACAGATATGTCGCAAAAGGATAATAGGATTCCTTAGTTTTTAGTGATTTCAAAAAAACAGAAACCCAAAAAAAGAAACAAGGAAAATATTAAATAAATCATGTTTTTGTTAGAGTATTTTTTATTGTTCTTCTAGAACAAATCTCTACTGCTTTAGGTTTGAATTTATTTTTAATTATTCGCACTATGGTATGTTCTCTCTGGGTTTTGCTTCATTGTTATCCTTGAGCGCGCGTTTACTTATGTTTAATGCATGTTGTCCTGCCACCGCATGCCTGACTCTATTTAATACTAGCTGGCTATTGGCTTTAGATGTTTACCTGTGCTAGCCCATACCATTGTGGTTTTTACAATGTCCTGTCTTCATGCTGGTTACCATTGCTTGCCCCAGGTTAGAGAGTGTTAATATATGCAAATGGAAGCAGTGATTTTCGAAAAGAAGCTAAAGAACCTGATTGCAATTGACATACATACACACAGCTTTTAGTTGGGTAATGTTGATTTATCATTTTATCATACTCGTCCTTTGTGAGCGTTTTAGTTGTATTAATTAATCTGATTGCTTTAGAAATCCCTAACTAATTTTATATTTATATTTATTTAGTTTTTTCCAAAATGCACAATTGGTAAAGGAAAATACCACCAATCTACATAATCAATTAATTGCATTCAAGTTGCAAATACTAATTTTCATTATAAAAAGTGATCAATAGGCCACTTCTGTTATTTACACATCATTTTTGAAGGGTTCACTTGAAAGAAATATTCACAAAATACAATTAGACAAAGAACCAAGACCACACGAGTACTCTCTCTTTGATACCCCACATGAGATCGCTCTCATTCCAAAAAAGAATTTAAATTCCATTTTATTATAATTTTAGTTTTTTGAGCAACAAAGTTCACAATACATTTTCAATTTATAAACCCTGCCATTTTAAATCCATTTCATCAGTTACAGGTGATTGATCGAAATATTTCGACTAGGTGACAAATGACTAGTATCAATCATGATGGAAAAGTAGTTCAATAAGTAGATTGTATAAGAGTAAAACTCGATCAATTAATTTCAAAATAGGCTCATCAGAAACTGCACCCAACACTCCCGAAAAGTACATACTCCATCCTCCAGGTAAATTTTCAGAGCGAGGCACCTCCGGATCATTCAAGATTACATCTAAAAAAACCATAACACATTTCATAGCAATCCCCATCATTTTCACAGGATCGTTATGGGCAATAAATTTGAAAACTTTACATAGACCCTTCTTGAGCATACCGCCCATCTTCATTGTCCACTTTTGGTTTACTTTCTCAACATTTTGTTGATCCAATGAATTCAAATTATTATCTTCAAGCATGTTGTCTCCATTCTGATTCTTCAATGACTCAATAATTTTTCTGTGCAATTGGTCCTGCATCTCCATTTGCGGTGCTTTGTGTGGCATAAAAATTATATACTTTTTACATTTTGTATAATCCACTGATGGAATATTAACATCCTTATTCATTTGGCTTTCAAACTTTTCCAAAAGAAAGTTACAAATGGATTCGTTAAAAATTTTTTTCATATTTAAAAAACTGAAAATTTCGAAATTTGTTGGTGCTGAGAGAGATGAATAAGTAATAAATTTTATAAATATAAAATGAAGTTAAAATCAAAATATTGTATTATTTTTTTCTGAATTAATTTAAGTTTCATACATTTTTGACAACACAAGAAGTCGGTTATCAGAGATCCAATAATTTCTAAATGAATTGTCATGATTACCATTAAGAAAGGAATCGGGACGACCGTGACATTAATATAAAATTGTATTGCTTTAAGTTTAATTTATTAGAGAGGCCTATGAGAAATGTTATTTTTAGGAATCCGTACCCAAAGGGTGTAAACGGGAGCCTATTACAAAGCCTACACTGTCCGTCCGTCCGAACATCAGTGAACTATGTCCCATTTATCGTAATAGGTAGAAAGTTTAACAGATTGTTTAATTTAATTTCCGCTATAACGGTAAATTATAAAAATAAAATAAAACTAAAAAATGAAAGGGGGTCCCCATACTAGAAACGTATGATGTACTGCTTGCAGTTTTCACAGCAATTCTCATAACTGCTTCTCACTAGAAAATAAAACGTTCCTTACCGCATTTGGATGCATTTTGTTCACAAGTTCGATAATGTGCATCGAGACGAGCAACATGATGCACTTGAGTATTAAGTACGGAACCCTTCATCTACGAGTAGGACTCTCACTCGACTGTATTTCGCTTTAAGGCTTAACATAATAATATTATGTTATCTTTATAGCCACTTTCTTTCTTGAGATCGACAAGCTCAATGGAATATATTGTATAAAGTGTGATCTGATGCTTACCATATATGTATTTACTGGTAGACTAGGGCAAACAGGATGCTCTCGAAGTACCATTCTTCCATTCGAATGTCATGAATGAAAAGTTGTTATTAGGTTTAAACAAAGCTTTATCTAAAAGCAGATTGAATGCCATCATTGTCGATTAGCCTGTTTTCCTAATTAGTTTATTTTTTAATAGATAAAAATTCAAGAAAAACTTAATGTCTTGTATCTTCTTTTAATGTGAAAATTACATTCAAAGAGTAATGCTCTTGCCTTTAATGCTTTAACTGTGGGATAATACATGAAAATAGAAACTTTTTGTCATTTGTTACAATTTTTTGACTCTTCTTTAAGTTACTTACACACAGTTACTCACTCATTGGTGCATGTGCAAAAGTAAAGCACTTTAGCTGATTAATGATGATTTTGCCGCATTAAATTATACTTGAATTTTTATTTTTATTTTCTTATTTGTGGTTCCTAGCACCTCAGTTACGTGGTGGAGTTGTAGGAAGATGAAGTGGGGGCAAGTACTTAAAAACTTTGCAACTTTTCAGCTAAGAGTACAACGAATACACACACAGCTACTCTGAGACACACACATACACATACATACATGAATAACTTTTTAAATTTTTTGTTGTTGCACATCCGCTAACCGCAGCCATTTGTGTAACTCTGATGTTAGACTTAAGTTGTTGCTTTTTTATTTTTATTTTTCTAAAATTATTATTTTTTATTTTTTATTGTGCAGACTAAATTTTGGTTAAAAATACAAAAGTTGATCGCAATTGCATTAAAATGAAGTGTAGCAGATACTCTCGTGTCTTACTTCATGATTCTTTCCTTTCCGTTCCTGTCTGTTCCTTTGCATGCCTTCTCAAGACACTCCAGTAACTCGTTCTCGACAATTTCTATAAGTTGTTGCACGCTTAGAAGACAATTTTTTTTTATGAGAATGTATTTAATTTTTTCCGGGTTTTGTTACTAAAGTTTGTCCTCAGTTTTGTACAAAGACCGGTGGTCTGTTAGAGTATTCTTCAGCCTGGTGAGGTCTTTGCTGTCCGCTTTTACATATTTAAATACAATAAATTAAATCTTTTCTATTTTTTTCTTCTTTTTTTTCTTTCATTTTTTTTTTCTCACTTCCTTGAACTTTATTTATGCTTATGCGTTGGAGTATTTAATTTTCTTGTTGTGTTCCGCCGCGATTACGGTTCAGTTGAAGTGGAAGTTCTGCTCTGGTTCGAGATACTTTAAGTTACACACCAACTTTGTTTTGTTGCTTTTGTCTGACTGCTTTCATGTTGAGCAGATGTTTTCTGGTAAAAAAGAAAACTCTTAACTTAGCTTGAAATTATGAAAAAGTTTTTCATAATGTTTTTCTTTTAACCACAATTAACGCTTCATTTTATATTGTACAAGTACAATGAAATGAAAATTTAAATATACTTAAAGCAATTTTGCTATTTTCAGAAAAATTCGCCATTCAAATATAATAAGTACATAGTTTAATATACCAAAGCACAGTAATGTAACACGGAACAACCGCAAGTATCCAATAATTAATTGAAATGCAATTTCCCAATAAGCACACAAATGCAGGCATTTGGTTTAATTACGTAATGAGCAATTATGCCAATAAAACTTGAGAGCAAATAGAAGTATACATACAAACATTGAGTATTTTTTTTTTTTAAAAAGGAAAACGAGAAATGTTCGCGTTCATTTAGCTGCAATTCAAAATGAAATATAAACACACATATGATATGATCAGATCATTCAGATATCAATTAGTACATACATAGATACATAGCCAAGCAAACAAACATGAAAAAAAAGAAAATAATAAAAATTGCAAAATAAATACCAACGAAGTAGGAAAATGAGGACACTCGTATGGCTAACATCTTATAATGAGAAGTAAATAAATGAATTGAGAAATTGAACGATGGGTATTACTTAAATCGGAACAGCATTAAAGCAATTTTTAAGCTTATTGATGGAAAATGATAGAGCAACATAAATACTAATGACAAGTTCGACAGAAAAATATTTTCATAATGCAAGTGTTTTCTATTAGAGAACAATAGATGGTAAAGTATATTTGGTTGTATAGCATCTACTATATACTTAGCACACCAAAGATGTAAAACTTAACGTGGTACTGATAGAGCTTAGATTGGTAATAGAAAGGTCGAGCTGTCTTGCGACCGATCTAGTAGATGCGTGTTGAGTAAGTAAAGCTACCCATGAAAGTCATGCTTCATATATGCTAAATAGGAAGCAGCGCAGCACAGTAATAATAAGTATAAATACAAAACTAACGGACTTAGAACGGACAAGCACAATATACAAATGAAATCTAGAGAAGGAGCCAGCTCTACTGTTTAGGCATAAAATGGCTTAAATATTAATATTGGGAAAAGGAGATTGAGATGAAAGAAATAAGTAAAATGGGCGGGTATTTTCATCAAATGTCATTGTACGATTCAAGGGAGTCTATATATAGAATCTATATAGCCTATTTAAGGATAGGTAGAGAGTTAAATTTTCACAGAGTGTGTAATTCAATTACACAAAAAATTAAAGGGCCTCCCATACAAAAAACGTGTGCTCCAATATGCACTGCGCGCAGTTTCTATCTTTTATTTCTCATTTGGTTAATTTTTGTGTAGTATTGTGTAGGTGCTATTCAAATATTTCACTGTTGTGACAAAAACAAAATCATTTCATAACTTCAGACAGAGGTTATTTGAAAACATTGTGTTAAATCTTGTACAATGGTACAAAACCCTTCGAGTGCGAGTCCAACTAGTCCGAAATGTCAAATACTTGAAGAGAATCTTTTTCAAAAGTTTTTATTTAGTTTACCATGTTTGTATCGTCGGAAGTTACAATCTAGTAATTGAAATTTTACCCCCTTCCTGTTGATCGATTGATCTGAATATTGATATACACCTTCATTTTTTCATTTGCAATACAATATGATATAATTTTTTTTGAAAGATCCTCCGGAATAATTTAGATTTTTATTATTTTTCCAGAGAAGTGAAACAGTCGGTCAACACGAAGAACTGCTTTCTACTATGTGCGAAATTTGTAGAGTTAATCAAAATAGAATCGTCAGATTTCCGTTTGTAGTAGTGAAGCTGTTTAAGCGAAAACAATTCAATGTTCTCAGTGGCGCAAAGGTAGTGTTGTATGGCTGGCATGTCCTATATATTTTGATGAAAATTTCTTCTTTATAACTAATTGTAGTGTTTAATAAATTTAAACTGTACTAAGTATTATGGAAAAGGTATGTGCTATTCTGTTTATGTCAGCGTTCTCTTTAGTAAGTGGTTTCCATATTTTCAGCTTATACAACATTTTCGTTGTCGCCAATATATTTGAAATTATAAATGCTCTTCATAGTTACAATATTAATTAGTTGAAATAAACATATGTAAGTGTAAAATTTGGTTAAAAGATACATATTGTACATAGATACAATACAAAGGGGATTCTTAAATTTTAACAGACATAATAAGTATATACAAATACATACGTACAGATGTGTGTGTGTGTGTGTGTCATGAGTGTAGGAGGGTTACTTGTGTATATTTGTTTATGTACCTACTACTTAAACAACTTAATTAAATGTTAATTAAACATTTAATCCTCATTATTATTATGTTATTGTGCTTGTTAGCGATTTGCATTTCATTTGTTATGCACATACATAGATACACACATACCATACATTTATACAATATATAAGTATCTACTCAAGAATTTAATTGTGTTGCCGAGTGTGTGTAATTAATTCACAGTTTATTGAATGTTATTTTAAATTAAAAATTATAAAAACTATACGATTTTAATAATATAATTAAATTTAATAAATAAATAACATTACATACTATAAGCTTTTAATCCCTTAAGATGTTGACAGTTTACATGTCTCATTAGACATAATAAATAATTAAATCATCTTTAAATGGAATTTCTTTCTTAATTCTCCTATTTAAATTTAGGTGTAAAAAAGGAAATAAATTTAAATAATTAAAAAAGCATTAAGAAAGAAAAACAACATCACAACGACCGCGTTAATTTGTTAGGCTCACTTTTGTAAAACTTCGTTTCCTTTCTAAATTTTTTTCTATCCTTTGATTTTTTTTTCTCAATGTTTAACACCCTCAGGCCAAAGGCAAACAGGAAATAAAAAGACAAGGCTTGCACCGGAAAATCCTATTGTTCCGGAAAAGTTAAAGAGTAACACAACACAAACATATTTACATTCACTGCTACTGCTCTACACATACATATATATGTCAAGTCAGTCTGCCGGTCGGTTGGTCGAGCAAACTTACGAACTTTTCTGTTAGTCAATCATTTTAATTAAGTAATTTTTTTTCGCCTACTTGTCGTAAAAGTTTTTACAACACCACACTCACCACACACCCCTTAAATCTGAAGTCTGTTAGTCCGTGGGGGCATTTGATACTGTTACTGGTAGTGCTACTACTTTATGTATCCACAGAGCCACCGCAGCACAACTCAATGCCCAGCGGCAACATTTCCACGCCAGCCCCACTTACTATTTTCTCTCCTTGGTTAACTCTCTTTATCATCGTTCTCCTCTTGAGTTGAGATATGGTTAAAGTCGAGTCGAATTGAGTGAGCAAAAAAATCTCCCTGAAGTAAGGCAGTTATTTACTGGACATGACTGCATTTGCGGTTAATTATAATGTTGAGCCTGATTACATTTTCTGTCGCGTTATTTTTCGCGTCCTTTGGCTCACTTCATTCTCGTTGGCATAGCATATCCGGATGATGGCCAACAGCAACAGTGAACGACCGAAGTGATGACCAGTGCTCTTACTCCCTTCCTGTACTATAGTATGTCAATGACTGTCAGCTGAAGCTGCTTATAATGCATGCCATCATGCTTGTTTTGCTTTACTTCAAGATTCCTGGTCATCATGTTAATTGCTGAGATTTGGGAATAGTTAATGTTAACACAACTCCAATGATTATTCCGATTCCTCAAACTATTCTTATCATACTTGTATGTATTGTAGTTAAGCTAATGTTTAATGAGCTTATAAAAAGGCAATATAAAAGTTGTAATAGAAAATTTATAGACATCTTTGTTTTGTTATCAGTTACCAGACAACGATGTCGATATATGGACATACATGCTTACTTACATATATTCCTCTACTATAGTATCTGTTAGTGGCGTTAATTCAATCTACAATTTGGCACGCGTAATTAATTAAGTTCTGATAGCTTTTGTTGTAAGTACTTTTCTCAACTTTTGTGCATCAAAAAGTTTTCATGGTCGTGATCATCATTATCATCATCGTCATCAACATGAGAGACATCAAATTCTCCACATTCTAACAAGGTTGTTAGCATACGTTAGCAATAAATCACGATGGAAACAACATGGGAAGAACTAAAATATATATGGTAATAAAAAATAAAATAAAACTAAAATCAATAAAATCGAACTTCGTGCTAAAAATTCATATTCATTCACCAAAGCGGAAGATGGAGCTGATGCTTACATAACCATGTTGAAGCAAAGACGGCACACTACTAACGACAACGATGACGATGTGGATGCTAAACTTGGGGGGAGGATGAGTTTGTGTGTTAGCAGTCGTCCGGATGCGTGTTGCACAACTGACTGCAACGCATCAATGTTCGGCAACAACTTATTCTGATTCAAAGTTATTGAACGTTAAACGTTCAACGTTCTTATCTGCAGCTTAACTTTCTATTTTAGAACAGAAAACTGCTTCTATTACAGTACGCATGCTGAAAGGATTTGCTCAGAGAAAGCAGAGAGTATCTATATGTGTATGTAGCAAATTCATGTGTTTTGCATTTTAAAACTTGTTGGCTGGAGTACGAGTACAAGTACGAGTTGTATCCTGTTAGAAAGAGCATTTCAGCTTGATTTCTTAAGTAAGCACGCAAATGAAGCGTTTGCAATACGGCAAGGCAAGGCATGGCAAGTCAAGCAAAGGCAAGCGGAAAGACACAGCAAACACATAAGGAGGCAAAAAGATTTGTTTCCAGCCAATATGAAGCAACTCGGAAGCACTTGCTCCCTCAATCTCGTTGTCAACCTGTATACGTGCCTTAGTGAAGACAATGAATGCATTGCCAATGGCTCAAATGGGTTTCAGACAAGTTAAACTGTTAAAATTACGCAATTTGGATTTGAACATTGGTATGCATTGAACAGTAACCTCATGTCTTTCTATAAACGAGTTCAAAGAAGACAAATTGTGTGTATTACATTGATCCGAAAGCATTTTACCTTTAATTTCTAACATTTTTCTATTAGAGATAATTTTTAAATTGTGATTAAAGATAAATTTGTAGTTATCAAAGCTTTAAAATTTCACTTGTTTCATTTAGTACTATTGATACACTGTGCTTTGATAACCCAATGTGTAGACCAAACAGAGGGATTCAATGAATTTTAATCGAGATTGAAATTGTAGATTAGATGTTGTACGAGGTTAGCAAATGAACCGAATGTGGTAAAAGTTGTCTCAACGTTCTATGTTGGGGATAATAATAGACCAGTAGCTACCAGGTACACAAGCAAACAAACTGCTTGCCAGCTATATAGACCGACAGACAAACAAACAAACAAACATACAGTTATTTGAAAAATATAAAGATGGATAGGTGGATAGATAGTCAAAGGCAAGAACAAAGATTGAATCAGTAAGTTGAATTCACTGACTTCGAAAAGGTTAGTGAAACTAATGGAAATGACAAGCAATTTGTTATTTGTGGTAGTCTCCTGTGACTCTTAGAATACTCGCTCTCTGGCATAATATTTAGCAATGTGTCCACAAGTATCTTAGTAGTATGTGACTTACAAAAAGCAAATCATTATATACATAGTAAGTATATCAATATAAAACTAAATTAAAATATCAACATATGTACATTTACAATATTTGTTATTATTTTTCCCCACATACAGAAATACAATCATTCCATTTATGTATATTAGTTTCTGCAGCCTATTCTCATTGAAAACAACATAAGCAACTTAAAAAATATGAAAACAAAACATTCATTTAGTGGGTTTATGAGCCTCCAAGCGAGTACATTTTCTTGTTTTATACAAAATTTAGAAACACTGCTTTTCTACATACTCACAGTGCTATCTCACATTGTTCGCATATAGTACATATGTATATCTAAATTGGTAGTGACATAGTCGACAGTATAGAGTACTTTGAATTCTTTTCGGAAAATGGTTACCAGCAGAGTAATTTACTATTTACTTAGAAAGCATCATTACTTATGCCACTTTGTTGTAGCAAATCAAGTTGTTATTGTCAGCAAAATGGATTTATTTCTTGATTTCTTTGAATCTGTTTCGCGACATATTGTTAGCAACAAATTGTATGTGTGAATCTTCATTCATTTGCCTATACATATGCTTCCTTGATATTGAGTGATAGCCGCTTAACAATTAAATACTCAAGAAAGTTTTCAAATCATTTTCGTCGAAAGAAAAGTTATGGGCATTTGCTGAACTGCGTAGAGTCGAGTCTACTTAACTATAAATCTTGCTACTTCGCTCTCAAGTATAGTGTCGAAAACTTCGGTAGATTTCCTTCTAAATCCACTACTATTTTCCTCTTAATAAAAACTAGTTAGCAGTATTTCAAATTCGGAAGTTCTACGTGACCATTTTGGATCTTTTTTGAATTTACGGCGCAAATCTCGCTACTATAAAGTATTTCTAGGTCACCTGGAACATTTTGCGGCAAAGTGTTTATGCAAATGTCATTGGCGTCACCTTCTTCTTCATCTTTATTACAAAAGACCCTTGATTTGATGACGTCTCCACAAGGTCCAAATCACTAACTACATTTTGAAACCTTGAGACATAAGAGGTTGATGTTTTGATGCCTTCATATGCCAATTCAATGACTGAACATTCATCCTTTTTAGCATAGCTCAAACGAGTGCACTACATTATGAACTCACCTAGTACTCTCAAATATTTTCATTAATCATTTCCAAATTTGAAAAACACACTTCTTTGACAGAAAATCAAGTGAACTGCTTTTATTTTTCCGATCGACATGCTTCACATGCAATCTAATTACCATTTACATGCTCAAAATATTGTACGAAAACGATGCGGACAAGTTCTAAAAGAAATTATAATACCCGTTATTCGTAATCTCTTCTTTGTCTACATCTCTCTATTTAGCACAATTTACATGATGAAAGTACACAACAATTTGTTTTTCAGTTTGAAATTAAAGTTATATGAATATGATAAATTTTTTGTACCCAAGCAATTGCAATGGCCGGGAATGGGTTGAGGTTGTGCGTATAATTGATAAAATATACAACACCCAAATGATAATAAAGAGGACCGTGCAGCCTGCACTTGTTTATAGACAGACCCGATTCTTTGTGAAACCATTCTCTATGAATATCTGAGCAGTATGGCAATACTTCCATTGAGAGACAAGGTTCTTTCTATCGATTCTATAGCATGGCATCTCATTAAATATCAGGTTTCTGGGTAAACTCGATTTTGTGTAGAGAAGTCTGTCTATACCAAATCAGATGAGTGTCTTTACTTTAGGAAATTAGTTTGATCATATAATATTGGTGGTTTACCTTAATTGAGTCAAGAATTATTATGTATGGATGTTTATGAAAACATGTGATTTTAATTATTGGAAGCTAAGAGCTAATATCTTGTTTTTTTCTATTTATCTACACAAATTTTTGTGTCGTTTTGTCAAATAACAAAAACATTTAGATAAATTGTTCAAAGAGCAATTCAATGAACTGTGACTATTATCAAAGCTAAAAAATATTTGAATAGAATAGGATAGAGTAGAATGGAATGGAATGGAATGAAATAAACAAATAAATAAATTACCTGCACTTAATGACTTTTTCAATTAAACACGTGCAAAGTTTAGTAGCTTAACTTTTCCCATTGTCCAATGCTAAGTGAATCTGAAAGTTTGCTTTTCCATCTCAGTTGAAAGCGTTTAGTTTTATCTTTTGCACAAATATTGAATAACTTTGACAAAGTTACGAATAAAACTTAGTACTGTTTGTTGTCCACCGCCCTCAAAGGTAACAAAAACACAACAAAGTTAAAATACAGCAAAATAACATAGATACTAACTTTTACTATTGTACAATATAGTATGTTATAAATACTAAGTAAGTAAACAAAGTATCTATGGATATTCTATACTATAAAATAGTCATACAATAACAATGTACTTCGTAGTTAGAAAGGAAAAACAAGAAAATATTGAGATAATTCTTATGAAGGTGTACATGTACATATGCATATATAGTATGGACTAGTTATAGTAATACAAAATATTTAATACTATAATTTTCTATCTACATATTTTCCATCAATTTTTTTATTATTCAAAGTCAATTGTTTGACCAATAGATCTGTATCTGAATATTTAGTATTCATTATGTTAGGTTAAGAATTTAATAGACAAAAATACATACAAATTTCTATTTTGGCAAATGAAATCTTTTTTAATGGTAAAACTTTTACATTTTCTTTTTGGAATTCTATAGAATTTTTTCGAAACAATCATTTACGTGTTCAAATTTTGACTAAAAGAAACTTTCAACATTTTATTTTAATGAAAATTTTACAGTAAAATTCTTTTCATTTACCTACTATGTGTAACTGAATATACAGACATCCTATAAATAGTCATGTTTGTGTATAATGTATCTATTGTATTATGCAATTGACCGTAAGGCAGTTGCAAATATGATTTCTTCCTCAGATACTGTTCTTGTTTCTAACATGCAATTCAATGTACAGTAGTAGCTATAGCAGTTCGTTCTTCTTTGTGGTTTTCAACAATTTTTTGTTTACTCTCTTGTTAGATTGGAAAGCTTTGAAAATCATTTGCCGGAAAATACAAACATTAAAACAAATTCATTTAGACACTTGATTTTCTGGTTTTTGTGGTTTCATTTTGCATTTGTGATAAATACATGTGATTTTATATCGAAGAATATAAAAAAAAAAATTATTTATAATTTCCAAACTGTTTGGAAATTTTATTTGCCTATGCTGTTTCTTTACAAAATGGTTTCCAAGCAATTGACATATTAGAAGGGAAATATGTGAATAATTTTTGGAAGTTGTATCATTTGAAAAATATCATTTGTTCCTTATTTAAAAAAAAAAAACTTGATGGCTGAAAATGTACAAAGGTATCGAAATATCAAATTAAATCTTAAATTGCTTAAGGATCTTTCCATTTCTGTCCTTTTTTATATCCAAATTTCTGAATTGCACGCATAAATAATATTATACAAATGTTTTAATTTTTCTTTATTTTTTTATTTATTTAAATTAATTATAATACACTTATGTAGTATATAATACTATAACTAATTATATAATTATTAGAGCACTAGCGTCGAGGCCTTCAGTTCTATACAAATGTTATATCAGATGGATGCTAGTAAAACCCCGCAAAAAGATAAGTATATCTATACTAATATTATTAAGAGGTAATATTTCTTTGGATGTTAGAGGTAATCTTCGAAACAACTCATCCGATTTTAAAAATTCTTTCACCAGTAGAATACTACGTTCGGCTATATTTATATAAATAAAACTAACTCCGGTTATTATTAGGATTAACTGTGCTCACAGCTTGTACTCAAACTGTAACAGAGAGAATATAGTGATGCTAAGAAAGGAAGCATATCTGATATCTGGCATTTGTCGCCGTACGTTAAATAAATTAATTTAGCTATATCCTGAGATATTGGTTTGAAATCTTTATGACTCCTATAATTCTTTTAAACCAGAAATCATCAAGTGTATACGGGATACCAACAGCCCACTTTTACAAGTTTTTTATTAAAGAAGAAATAATAATACAACTAATACTAATCAAATCAAAGCACTAACAATAAATATGTTGCATAAGATGTCGTGACTTCTACGTATTTTTTTTTTTTTTTTTTGGCTGAACAAATCAGTTTTAACATATCGGAACTCGTTTTAAGTACAAATGGAGTTCATTACCTAATTTAATTATGTTAATTTTTTTAATCAAAATGGCTTTCAATACTAAGACTCTTAACTGTGTTTTGTCAGTTGTCCATATTTTGTGCGTTACTTCCAGGCAGACACATAATGTAGTCAATATATCCAGAAAAGTTCGTTAAGTGGAGAATGTTGGCACGGAAGTGTTGGAATAATTCCAACCAATGGTTTCCAGTGGCTTTTCCGTCTATTGCAAACTCGTCGATCACTTTCGTATCTTGCCGGAAATCCGTCACATTCTGTACCTCTTCCCTTGTAGGTACTATCGTCAAATTTGCCCATTCAAACACCTCAAGTTCTGTGTTGAATTGACATTATTGCTCCAAGAATTTTTTGTTTGTGTTATAAAATTCAGTTTGGTCTATTTGCGAAAACGCAACTTTTATGCCCTTGCTTGGGGCAGCGGGACGGACAACTTGAAAGCGGGTCTGTCCCGCCCAAAGTGAGACCTTTGGTCACGTTATCTATACCACCCCTGACGATCTCTTATTTGAGGGCACCAGATAGTAGATTTAGAGAAAACTCTTTGGAAGTATGGGAAGATTATAAAGTACAATTTCCGAACTTGTACAATAGTACATACAAACATTTGACTATGGTTCTAGTTCTGTGCGTTCTGGAAGGCTATTTTCGGAGGCCGCGTAGTGTCTTATTCCAACAAAAAATATTGGCAATTTTAAAAGAATATCCAAAAAATCTCCAGATCACTGACAAAGGGAATTCTGCTTCATGGCATTGTGGCTATCGACTAGTTTAAAGAGTTTTGCTAATCAAGAAACTAACACACCTTACGCATTACTCTTTGACAATGTAATCATATACTAATTACTTTCGATATATTGCAACATATCGATATAGAGCTTCAATATATCATATCGTAATAAATATCGATATATAGTTCTACACAACAATCTGCCCAATAGTTGTAAAACCTTTGAAAATTAATAAAAAATAACTAAATTTACTATTTATTTGTAAAATTCTTATTCAGTAAATTTCAAATTTTCTATTGGCAGTACCCAGGCAAAATGTACAGTTGAAATATTCAATTATATATCACAATCTTACAATATGAAAACGTTTTATTAACAGAATATTTGAAACTTTTAAAAATTGAATTGTGTTAAAAAGTAAAGATTATTTTTTCACTGAAAATATCTATGCTCTGTTTGAATGAATCTTTGGTTAAATCACATAAAATACCAAAATGTTGAATTTCTATGAAAGCGCACTGAAAAGGGTTAAATTGGATCATATGTTTCAAATTTCCACGTGGGATATCCGTAGTTTATACTGGAAAACAAAAAATAACAATGAACAATAAGGAAAACATACAATATTCTATAGAAATAAAGAATATACTCGAATACAAAGGTATAGAAATGAATGTTTAGGTTTATTAAATGAAATTCTGCAATCTGAATTGCAAGCTGTACATGCATAGAACTGCAGATACAAATAAAATCTATGAAGTATATACATACAGAAATATGTAATGTATGGATATACTTATATGTATATATACATAGGTAGGTAGCATTGTCACCCCTTGATTTTATTGCTGCTTCAACACAAGCACAATCGCATTTTAATAATTTCCTCATACACTTCCTGCGTATCCTTCCGACGATCGTAATCATGCTTGAACGCTTCAAATGTCCTGTGAGTGAGTGCGAACGAGTGGTGGAAATAAAAATTTGTGTTTGTGGCGCCGCAGATACATCTGCCTCATGTTGATTTCTTCCTAAGCAAACCCATAATGCCCTCAGGGGTTGAAGAGCACAAGTAAATTGGACTGCACTGGAATTGACTCAATATTTCTTATATTAGGGTGTACAATATTGAAAAACTTATGGTTGATAAAAATCGACCGTTACTTTTCTATATCATCATTGTGAAAAATTAAATAGTTAATAAATTCAATGCAGATACTTCAGTTCTTCATCAAAGTTTTTCTATTAATATATACTATTGTAGTTGTTGAAATTAAGAACCAAAAATTTGTTAAACTGAGAATAAATAAGTATATATTTTATACAGTTATTTAATTCCGTTGTTTATTTCAACTGTGTGTATCTTTGACTCCCAAAAACTAGCAGCTTAAGGCAACAACACAAACCAATAGATACTTTAATAATGCATAATAATCAACAAACAGCTGTCAAGCATTATAAATAAACTAAACTACTACTTACTGCAAACACTTCTGTAATAGATGACTATGGAACTTCTTCCATTCCAATTTCCTTAACTTCTGTTGTATGGGTATGAGTATCTATGTGTTTGCGCATATCTTATCAACCGCACATTAATACAAAGACACATGTGACTATACACATGCATGTCTGTAGATACTTGTACACTATGAATATAGGCCTTGGCATAAGGTATAGTGTATAATGCCACCATATGACACGCGCCGTTACTTTAACGCTTCCCTGCCTTTGACATTTCGGCGGTGTGTGTCCTTTCTACTTTAATGCACAACAACGAACGAAATTGTTGATAGTACAAATACTAACATAGTAAAGTTCTCAAGTAGGACATTCTTACAGATACACACGCTGTCAACCAATCTGATAAACAAATAGAAAGGACAGACTAGCTGACAGACATATGAGACATGTCAAAGTACTTTTTCATTAGAAGACGACAGACAATTTTACCTCTAAAAAGTATACGAAATAAATATGAGGCTTTTGGGAGTTAGTAGACAGATAGATACTTTTGAGACCCATCCTCTCAACTACTCAATCTTTGTGCTACAATAGTATGTGAGTATGTACAATATTTACTAATGAACTCCTTCAGCAACATGTTGCAATTTTAATGTGTTTAGATGGGTCTCAAATGTGTTTCTATACACATACATATCTCTCTGTAGATATTTATTGAAATTTAATGTTGAGGTAAAAAGGTACTTCATTTGTTGCGATTCTTTCATTCTTTGCATATATTTATATTTGTTAGAATGTATGGTATATCTTTTGATATCATTTTGTCTGTTGTCCTTTTTGACGGTTAATAAAATTTATCGTTGCTTTGTGGTCTTCTTTTTAAATTTCTTTGCTAAGCATAAGATTTTCTTTTTTTGAGTTGAACTTTTTTACCATTTTGTTCATTTTATTTGCCTTTCTGATTTCACATCCGCTTCAGCATGCTTATGAATGAATGTTTGTATCTGTATTTGTGTATCTGTAACTCTGCGTGCATGTGGGAGTATATATCTGTGTGTAGATTGAAAGCAAACGGTATTTTTGTACCTCTTTAGCGATTTGTTCATGCGAATTCACTCACGTTGCCAATGATGCATAAATTTAAAATTTTATTTTCCCCTTAGTCTTTTGATTGATGAAGTGGTTCATAGTCAAAGTCAAAGTAGTCAAAGCTTTTCTTTGTCAGTCGGCAATAACCGCCCAGATCGCTGCTTTTGGCATATCTTTGCTGATTTTCTTTTGTGTATATTTTTCTATCTGCATATCAGTATGTACATATCTGTGTGAGTGAAAACTGTTTGCCTTTTTAAAATACAATATTTCTTATACTATACTCATAAGTATCGATGTGTATGTGTGTATTTGTGTTCGTTCTCCAGCTGCGGGCTGTATTCTTGCGATAAGCCAAAATGCCGGAAGTCAATATGATAAGACGAATTTCAATCAAAAAATAAAAAAAAAGTTAAAAGAAATAACATTATAAATAAGTAAATGTCTGTAAAGCATTGTGAAACTCAAAGGCTTTTCTGTGACTCGCAATAGATGCACTTTGTTCGAATATTTTGTATGTATCTCAATGTATAGTTATAGTTGGTGTCTTTGAATTTTTTAGAAAAAACTTCTTTGAATATCTTTAAATATAATTTGAATGGTGTTTCAACATTGAGGCGTGGCTCTTGTCCAGTTATCGACTTTGACTCCAATACCATCGGAATCTTCCTGGACAAATGCCTCACATGGCGAGCTTACATTAAAACCATTTCCATCCCCACATGCCGTTGCTGAGGTTTGACTGGTTGTTACGTCCGTCCATTAAATTGTCGCACAACAGCAAGAGGACAAAAAACAGACAAGTTGTGGCGTTACGCGATTCAAATAAGGTGTACCGCTGCAACCAGCAATATTCCTGTCAAAACAAAGCACTTCGCCGTTTGGTGCCCCTTGGTTTGTGCGCATCACGATTTTGGACAGAGACTTATAAGATGCCCACGGTGTGCGGGCAGGTCCTTCAAAATAGTAATGTCATCTGCAGAGATTGCAAAATCACTCAAACTGCCTGGCGATAGCCAGTCGACGCCTATTCAAGAGGATCCACCCTAACGACCTTCCAAACAGAAAGTTTAGTTAACTAAACACCTATACCCACGTCTCTATTCGAGAATCATATAAATATTTTAAGCTCTTTTGCAACAATATTGTAATTAATTAAAAAAAAAATTGAATACGGCTGAACCGATTGATGAAATTGTCTAGAAAACTCTAGCATAGTCCTGTGAAGTGTGTTGCGAATCGGACCAGAAGTTATCGAGAAATTGTTGTTATATATCAGATAATTATGTCAATATTAGTAATTGATTCATCTAATCAATTTTAGAGAACAAATAAACATCACGTCGGTAGCCTAACAAAGCACGGCGGGTACGCTAGTTTAATATATTATTTGTTTGACTTAAGAGTTTTTTTTAGCGTAAAAACGTTTTTTAATACTCGTAAGGGGACACATGTCAAAATCTGACGCTCTTTCAGAAATGTAACCAAAACATGTCGCCAATATTTTTCTTAAATCTCGCAACTGAAACGAAGTAGTGGCAAGTAATTTATAGTTTCTGAAAATTGAGGAAGCGATGAAGCCTTTATGAGGAATTTTGTTATGATGCGCTTATATCATCAAGGGGGAGGTAAAAAATTGTGAAAATAATTTTTCTTTTTAAGCATATCGCTTGAGAACGGCTTGCCCTATTTGGCTGAATTTTTTGTGTTTTTGTATGTGTTCTTTATAGGCTAATTAGAAGAAAATAAAAGAAAAGTTTTGGAAAATCCATCGGAATAGTTGAAAATTATGCGTTTCTATATTAAAGTCTGTATAAATACAAAAGTAAAGTTTATATAGTGTGATATAAAACAGCAGAGGTTGAGTTCAACGCCAGTCCGGCGTTGAAATTTTTTTTACTAAATATGTAATAAATCTACGGTACTTACAAAATTTGTTGTCTTTTGGATCGCGGCTCATCTAACTTTTCAAATCTAGCTGATTTAGCCACGACAGGTGAAATTTTTGTTTATAAATTTCTTTTGGCATGTTTGTTTATGTCAAGGTATAGTGATAGTGATGAGCACAACGTGATATATGTCGATTATTTCGATTATTTGCGGCTACGATTGAGTACTATATTAGTGGTGGTAAAAACGATGTCATAATGTTGTAATTTAAGCGTATTCAAAGATTTAAAAACAAAAAAAAAAAAAAATTAAAAAACATTAAAACTAAAACAGGATAGATTTCCGGATAGGGGATGTTTGACATTTTTTTCCGAATAGGTCAGTTAAAAATAGACAGATCTGTCCTGAAAAAGGCTAAAATGGCATCACTGACGTGCATACTCTGTCTGGTTGCTCTGTAAACATCAGTATTTGGATTTTCTTGAATCAATGATGTATAAAGACTATAAAATTGTATAGACTGCACAAGTCGCTCACAAAAGACGATCTCTTCTTCTAATTTGAAATTTTAGCATACCCAACAACAAATTGTGTGAACATCGTGATACATAACATAAAACGTTTTCAGGCAAAATCAATTACGGTAGTGTAGCGCCCCAATTTTTTTATATAAATCCATGAAATCGCTTAATTTTTTTATGTTATTTTCGTTATTTGCGCCATAACGATCTGATCACTAATGAATACGAATTAGTCGCTGGTAGTGAAGTTAAAATCTGTACACCATTTAATTAATTTTTTTGAAAAACAAATCATTTTTTTAATATACTTTTGTGGTTTGAAGCCACACGACTATCTCTCGCCTATATCACACAATAAATGTAAAATAAAAAAAAAAAAAAAAACCATATAAATTTAAAAAGAACAATAATTTACAATTCTATAAACAGAAACACTTAAGCTTAAAAGTTTTACGTCCTTTGTATATAAGTTGCTTGACATTTCCAAAAAAAAAAAAAAACCTACTTATGTTGGTCTTTTTAAAAATGACAACTTTATGCAATGCATAGTAGTAAAAAGAACTTCAGAAAAACCTGACAAAATCTGAAAACCGAGAACTCATGCGCTCATTAAAAGCACATCAGAGCTGCACACAAAAAAATAGCTACAAAACGAGATTAAACCAAACAGAAAAAGACCAATACAAAAAATGTGATGGCAAAGATGGATGGTGTATGTGTGGAGAAGATGAAAGAGGTGGAAAAATCAGTTTTGCCACTGGTTAATAGCATTTATAAGGATTGGAATATACACTAAATGGTTGCGTCGTCGTATCCGTCGATCAACGACAACAACAGAAGAGAAAGAAAAACGTTGACCAATTCCAAAAAATAAGTAAAAGGAAGTTACCAGATGGTCGGCTTGTATTTTAATTTCCAGCCTGAAAGAAATGCAATCAACAATCAGGCAGCAATGACAGAATGGTAGACAAGCAGACAAACGGATAGCAAAGAGGCGTCAAGGCAGCAGCATGAAGAATATGACAATAAATGCCAACACACGCAAGGGGACACACACGCTCAGTAATGACACATACTACTAGATACTTTTATAAGAAGGCACGAGCCGTGATGCTTCACTGAGCGTTCAGTATGGTATACTTGTTTGGTTGCTTGCTACAAATGATGAGGAGCAATGAAATTATAAATATTTATGAAAGCACGACATATACACATTGTACTTTATGCAAACATATATACATAATATGCACATACATCAATGTTCAGTCAAAAGGTAGCCAAGACTAAAGAATATACAAATGTGTCTATCCATGTTACATGTGCATGTGTGTAAGAATATATGTCGCATGTCCTGGTCAGAGCATTTCTGAAGACCATTGTGGCACACGCCAACGCGTTATTTTTCCTTTTTTTCCTTTTTGTTCTTTTGCTTTTCATTAATTTTCCTGCTCGGTCTCAGCTGAGTGCATCTTGATGGGCGCTCGCTCGACCGGCCAATAGTTCACATTTCATAACCAACTGAATCCTAGTAAAATACAACACAAAAAGCCTGAGTGAGCCTTGGTCTATCTACTTATGTGTGAGCAAAACTTTATTAATATTTATGTATTGTGTTGGCACTCAAGCGTATCGCACACGAACAAAAAAAAAAAAAAATTAAAGTATATAAGACAACACATGACAGGAGGATAAGGAGAGAGTTGATGAGGTAGGCGAAGCAATATTCTCAATCGAAGCATAAACTGAAGACACGTAAAACGATACTTAAATGTAGCAAATGTTGATATTTGTTTGAATAAACTCACACAGACATTCATTAACACATATGTATTACTATATATGTAATACATTAAGAGCATTTGGTTAGAACATGGCGAATTTGTTAAATCCAAACAAACTTGGCTAAAAGTATCTGCCGAACTTTTTGCTTAACGGCTTTTAAGGATGTACTTAATTACATTTGTTTACCAATAGGTGTGCTGAGGTTTATCTTAAATTTTTCCATTTATTTATTTCATTTTTTTTTCTTTTTTCTATCTTGGACTTTGGACACGCAATTACTTGAGGCCCACGCAAATTTATCTTACACGAATTAAGTTCATTTCCATAGGAATTTCAATCTTTCATTTTCTACATATAAAACCAAATCACATGAAGTGAAATGAATGATGAAGTAAGAAAAAAAAAAAAAACAAAAAGTTTAATGAGTCAGGCAAGTCTACCATTATCATAAGGACGAACCTTAGGCAATTCCAATAGCAACATTAATAAGTAAGATTTATATACACATACATATGTATATTTGAGTATGAAGAGCCGCTCAGTTATCAGAAATAGATTAAAGTAATTTGAGAATTATGACATAATTAAGCTACAACAGTTCTTCTTTAATAGCATTTTAAAAATAGTACAAGATACTAATGAAATTGAATACATTGGTATTAAGAACAAAATTTTAACAAAAGAGAAACCCGACTGCAAGTAGCGCAAATGGAATGCGCATTATTAAGGATTACTAAACTAACTATAAAACTATATGTAGACTACATGACAACCACCAGCTTTCAAATAAAAAAAGAATCATCAAAATCGGTTTACCGAAAAAAAGTTCTGAGGTAAAAAACAGATTTTGATCAAATTTATATGGGACCACATTACAAGCACAGGTTTTAAATAAAAAAGAATCATCATAATCTGAATAATCATAGAAAAAAGTTCTGAGTTGATACATAAAAAAAATACAGTCGATTTGATAACCTCCACCTTTTTTTGATGTCTATCAAAAAGGGCTAATGCCCTCAATTTCACTATCCGCAGTAAATTTCTGGTGTTCCATTCTTAATTAGTCGGTCTTGCTTCCTTTGCTCGTCTATTTTAGATTTTAGAATTATCGCTATTAATGACAAATAATCATAATTAAAAATTGTGATTAATGAATAAATTAATCATGATTATGTAATTAATTGATTAATGGCAACACTGGATCCTTCTTTGTAGAATGTAGAATAAGGAAGAGAAATAAGCCCAACATCGTGGTATTACAGCGGACTCAACTTGTAGCTCATGTGCCATCAATGCTCTGTGATGCATCTACGAAGCCTACCTACCTAATTGGAAATCATTTATTTGATCTGTAAGATGCAATTCTGGTTAAAGATGTTTTCAAAGAAGACAATTTTCCAAGTATTATTTTATTTATTATTACTACATTTATATATTCAACATCTTAAATATTTCAAGACTGAACACATACATTTCTTATTACATAAAAATTCCCAGAGATTCTACTTTCATTTGTTGTTGACAAAGTTGCTTATATGGTACACTTTTGATGTTGAATGAATGAAAAACCCAACGAGCCCAAACGAATATTGTTTTGTATTTACAATGTATGAGATACATAACAAAGTGTGGTAAAAGAATTTAAAAGAAGAATAGAAAATATGTGAAGTGGAGTAAGCCATGCGCTTAGACTAAAGTGATAAACAACACAGATACTTTTTTGTTTTTTTTTTTTTATGAAGGCGTTTTAACCTTTTTTTTTTTTTTGTAACAACATTTATGTAAGCAAACAAAGCCCAACTCAGATACACAAATAAGTATAAAAGCAAAAGCAAAATGAGTAACAAAAAATCAAAATGAAGGAGTGCGAGATCAACATGGAGAAATATTGCAAGTGTTGAGATTCATTCTTAGCATGTTTTAACAAAAGTCTTCTTGTTGTTCTGTGGCATTGTTCGAAAGCAGTCAGTGTTGCAAAACGTGCCTAACATAAACACGCACAAACGCATTAAACTTTTATTCATACACACATCCATAAACAAATTGCATTGTAGGCGTCTGTGTGTGTGTGTGTGTGTGTTTGTTTGTTACAGTGAATCTCTTTGAGTGTGTGGATGCTTGTGAAATTGTGTGAACTAATATGCGACAGAATAACAACAGAGACAACACCAAATAAAAGGAGAGGAAGATAAGCAACAACAGAAGCGGCAATAACTATGTATCTAGTATATACATACATATGTATCTGTATATCTCAGTGTTTGTAGTTAAAGCCAAGTTGAGACTTTTGTCATTGCATTGTAATATTATAGTAACGTGCAAATTTCAACCAACAAATTCACATAGATACATACAAATACAAACACATGTATGTGTCTCTGTAAGCGCCTAACTTTATGTTATGTTTTTCGCTTGTTTTGCGGCTTTGTCAACAATTTTCTTTTGTTAATATTATTCATGTGTATGAGTATGACTATACATATATTGTTGTTGTTCATGTTTTACGATTCGCTCTGTTCAACACTTATAAATTGTTATTTTTAGCGGCTTTTATACAACACGACAACCAACGACAATCAACGACACCAACAGCAACAGCAAAGACAAGTGAAAACAACAAAAGCATCACCATCACCATCACCGGTTCCAGAACCACCAATAACAAGAACAATAACATCAACAAAAATAACAACAATTGTGTAAAATAGTAAATTATAGCTAAGTATGTATCTTTGTTCACTTTCATTCTTATACTTGTACTTGTAATAGTATGTATCTTGTAGTTTTCTCTCTCCTTTGCACAATGCTCATTCATGTGTATCATACTTATGTGGGTTTATGACACACAAAGTCATCGTCATCACCATAGTCGCTGTTGTCATAGTACACATGCGTATCTATCTAGTTACATATTTATTGTGACAAAATAATGAATTATACGAAAAAGCGTTGCATGCGAATATGCTAAAAATCCTTTAATGATGTCTGTTTCTGTTCTTCATCTCAAAGTAGGCAATAGCAACAATGAAACTACATACATGTATCTTAACTGCCTCAAGGCGAATGCAACTTCATTTTCTCATGTAAAACCAAATAAAAGAAAAACTTTATATGTATATTATTGTAAAATGCATTTAAACTCAAAGTAAGCCAGATACAAATGTAAAATTTCTTGCTGCAAATGAAATTTTCAACGTAATCAGAAGCGTTTGTACTTATTTACTATAAACAAACTCATTCATAGTAAAATTAAATGGAAAATATAAAACAAAAAACAAGATATTGTACAATAATATCTTCAAACGTAAATAAAACTTTTAATTAATGAAAATACTTCAACCAACGTACAGTTTTACTTATCTACCCACACACACAGATATGTACATATCTCTAAAATACTAAGCCATAACGAAAGTGATTACTTACTATATAAAAAGTATTTACAATTAAACGTGCAAATTAACAAAAATTTACAAACAAAATGTATCTCAAACATATGATTTCTTTTCAAAATGCGGAAATAACTTTGATAATTAACAGAAATGACTTACTTACACACATGAATTGTGCTTCAAGCACTTTGAGATACATTAGCTTATTAACTGCACAAAACTTTGAGTATTTTCAGTACTGACTGCACTCATAATAAATTTACAAGTTGCCTTTTATCTAATCTAAAGTTTTATATGATTGAAAGTCTCACACTTTACAAATTCTTAACTTAAAATGCAATGCAAGAGTTCTTCAAGTATATGGATACTTTGTTAGTGTATGGTAAATACCATACTCTTAATAATAATTAATATTTCTGTTTTTTTTTATTAAGCACTTTTTTAATCTCAGAATGCACTGTTGACATTTGATAAGAAATTGTGTTGTTGCGCTTGCCTGTAACAGAAATTGAAGTAGAAAATAAACCCATTGCGTGCAATGAACTTTTCATTAAAGAAAAAGTATTACGTGTATTACAAGAATATTTTTTTGAACAAGAAGTAACTGGAGCAGTGAACTTATATTAAAATAAATATTAAAGACTATGAAAATATAAAGACTGGACAGATCACTTCTCACCTCACCTCGTTCAATTGTATGTAACAAGAATCATGAAAGGAATATAAATAAAAATATAGTTAGTGCAATAATTAAATCAAATAAAATTGTTTCCTATTAGGATTGTCTAATTTTAGTTCTTCTCTGTTTAATGAATTCACTAGGAATTTAAAAAAAAAAAAAAAGCAGGATAAGTACAAGAATTTTTATTTTATAATAAAACAAGAAATCAGGCATCAATCTCGTGAGTTATTTGTCTAGTTTAAATATTTCATACCTCAACTGTGAGCCGTTTTATTTATTTATTCACTTATTTTTTTAATCCCTATAACATTACAAATTGATTTTAACTATGTATTTAGCTTTCAGCTAAATATTATATTATATAGATTATAGATAAAGATATTAACTGGGAAACAATATTTAATCATTAAGGAAAAACAAGGGAGCTAGAAAAACCCGAATTTATATAAAACCCAAGCTAGGGCACTTACAACTAAGAGAAAGAGTCTTTGTCGGACTAACCTAAGACTAGATCTCAAAGGCATCAGTACGTCATCATATCAAGGGAATATAAAAATTTAATAATGGGTGTAAAAATTTGATTTTATCATAACGATTTAGTCTTTGATAATTTAAGCACCGACTAAATCGTGCAAACAATTTGTAGAATAGTGGATTGGTAGATTCCGGATCACGTTTGTATTTATTAATACAATTTACCAAAACAAAGATTTTCTTTATCTTAAATTTCATTGTGAACTATGATTTTAATAGTACCAATGCAATTTTCATCATATGAAAAAAAGATATTTGTTTCAAGTAATGGACATTTTACTAAGATTATTTTTATTATATGATCTTAATTGATTAATTTGATGAATTTTTCATTCGTTAATCTAATTTTTTGATTATGGTTTCAATCATTAATCGTTAATTAGATCAACTTTTGGACAACACTGTAAGGATCCCATATATCATAGTCTATTTTTAGCTAGAGTTGGTTACGTACAGCAAAGGCCCTAAATTGTTACCGGCTTCTCTTACTCCCTTTAATTGCGACATAATTTTTGCGAATACAAGTTTAAAAAGTGCCTAGTGAGGTTCCTTACGAAAGCTCTAATATGTAATCTTATAGGTGATATAACTTCCTTTTTTAATTATATGAAATTGAATTAAGTAAGTTAGGATATGTCCAAGTTTGGTAGAGTAAAGTTAATAAATAAATCCACGTCTATATTATTTAGGGATGTAACGATCCCTTATATCGGCCGGTATATTATATCGATATATGTATCGGAATCGCCGATTGTCTATTGACAGATATGAAACAGTCAGGCTTGCCAACATAAACGCTTTTAAGACGATCAGTTCAGTCTCAGTCTATGCTATCGCTTCAAAAATCGAAATGGACTGTCAAATAAGTTGGACTATCAGCCCATTTTTCTGTCATCGATTCGGTTATCGGTGCGGATATCGAGCCAATAATGGACTGAGACTGAACTAACCGTCTAAATAAAAGGGCCTTTAATAAGCTATTCGTATATATCGGTATCGGTATCGGAATTTCCGATTTATTACTCCAATAATCGGAATGGGAATCGTATCGGCAAAACGTTGTGTTGTTACATCCCTAGTATTATTATTAGTGTGATGATATCATATATCAATCAGTGCATTCTTTATAATATGCTTACATATTGAATTACAATTGATAAAGAGAATATCATTAATACAAAATTTTGTACTATTTTTAATTAACATCTATCTCTTAATGAATCTATAAAGAGCCTTCTTTTATTTTAAGATTATAATATAAACTACCAACTTAATCTAATTGTCATCTTGACAAACGAATGAAATTATTTCTTAAGAGCACAGAATTATGGTCGACTTTTGACATCTCTGACTTTCTAGTAAATTCATACTTATTACAATATGTATATGTAAACGAAATTTTACACATTTGTAGATA
Organism: Amiota communis; assembly: GCA_037043315.1. Lineage (NCBI taxonomy): Eukaryota > Metazoa > Arthropoda > Insecta > Diptera > Drosophilidae > Amiota > Amiota communis. The sequence continues at coordinate 1,036,246 of JBAMAV010001386.1, read as the reverse complement.
CATTCATATGTATATGCATGTACATATTTATGTAAATACTTGTATGTATTTATGCAAGTGTTTTGTATGAATTTCTATTATAATGCTGAGAATGAGATTAAATTAAAGTAAATACGCTGTGCAAAATTACAATATTTTTTTGTAATTTATAAAAAACAGATATAAGTACTTATATATTATGTACGTGTATAATTCGACTGAATCACCAAACTTCAGATTATTGAGAGGAATATAAGAATTTATAAGATAGCTAGATACCCGGGCAAATGTTGCTCTGCCTCTCTTTCACAAACATTTATTGGATACTGATTGCTTTGATTTTTATATTTATACACTGCACATGACTACCGCTTAATACATGACCAAAGTCTCTTCATCTCACTAGCTCACCAAGCTAATTTTTGCGATTTTTCAGCTGTTCCTCTTGGTTATTCCGAATTTTCTTTTTTTCTTTTTAAATTTTTTGTAAAGGGTCGAGCCATTTTCGAGCCTTTACAACATTTTTGTATGTGTACTTATACAGATAGAAGATAGATAGAGTTAAAAATTAAATTATTTTATTTTATATAGAAAAATTCTTTCAATGTATTTATTTAAATGCACGCTTTGTAAGCATTACTCAAAAGCTCAGAACATTTTGGATTTATGACAATGCATAATTAGAAACACACCAGTCAACAACCACAACAACAACAACACAATAATAATACGATATAATAATAACAACAAAAATAAGATATGTTTATGAAAATAATTTAACCTGAGACGACAGCGCATCTAATAAGAACAAAACATAAAGCGGAAAATATGCTGGTAGTTAAAAACTCACATGTATGTACATATACATATACACATATAAGTATTTTCATTACAATATGTATGTATAGCAGCTAGATATGTATACAGGTATAAATAAAAGAATCTAAGCATGAGTCAAGTTTTAAAATAAATGAAAAATCATTAAAAATAAAAACCTTGAACTTTGGGCATAAAATGAGCATTTAACATCAGGTCACGAAAGAGAATTAAGTATATGCTTAAAATGTAGTTCCATATAAGTATGTATACATACTTAGTATATTTTTATCTTAGAGATAGCGACAATTTTGAATACGCTGTATGAACAGTTGGAACAAGGTAAACTTGCAACAGAGCACCCTCATCTAATCCGCTCATTGCACATCTGCCTATCTTAGTCACTTACGTATATTTGAGACATTTACTTGTGCACTACTAACTATGTTTGGTTATTAATTTCATTTATTCTTATATTATTTCATTTCTACGAGTATTTGTCTTTAATACGAGAAGTATGTACATAAGATATCTGTTGTTTATACTGAAATATATTGTAACACAGTCATTTTTCGTATTATTTTTATGATGACATCAAAATCAACTCAAACCGAGTGATACAGAGCGACAAAGAGATAGAGTAAGAATATAATGCAAAAGTAATATGAGTATCTACAATACAAATAATATAAAGAAAAAAACAGTTACTATAGATTACGCAGCGTATCTTTGTCTATCTGAGTCAATCGTCTTGACTTTTGCTTTCTGCAAACGATTGCAAAAGAAAACAAAAACAAAAACAAAAAGCTAAAATAATAACAATAATAAAATGTAATAAGAGGAGCTTAAGATACAATATTTACTTACAAAGCAATTGAAAGTGAACTACAATGCAATAAATTTATATGATAGTGTGTTGCAGTATATAAAGATATCTTGTATTATCTGAACTTATGGTACTACATATTTGTTTATTCAGTATTTGATAAAGATATTAACAAAAACAAAAGTTCATCTAAGATGCAACGTAAGCATTAAAACATTTCCTGTTGGACAGCAGGCAAAAAATAAGATTTAATCTTCAAATGATGATTGCCACAAAAGAATGTATATACATACATATACATATATGGTTGCGCTTGCGCCACAGTACTCAATTTATACTAAGAATAATAATAACAAAAGAAATTAAATAACAAAATAAAGCGCACAGCAAGCAAGCATCATTACAAAGAAAAAAACAACAAAAGAATCTGTTAAAAACAACAATAGTGTTTTACAGTATTGATACGTCATTGTCATCTTCATTTTTCTCTCTCTCTCACGTTTATCTTTTTGCGCATTTAGGTACTCAAAGTATCTTACACTCATTCGTCATGTTCTTCGTTGATGTTTTTTATCGCAACACCACACCACACCACGCTCACTCGATCACTTTGATTCGTAAAATTTGCATGAGTCATTGGCGTCTTGAAGCAAAGCTTATGTTGGGGAGCTCCACTAGTCATCATTTAGGTTTTTTTTTGTGTTGTCTTTTTTTTTGTATCTTTCTGTGTTTTTATTGCGGGTTTTTATTGTTTTTGTTACTTTTTAGTTGTTTATTTTGTTTTTGTTCTTTGGGTTCGTTATTATGTCGGCATGAATAATCCAAGTGAAATTCAATCAAAACTTTTATTAAAGGGTTAAAACAAAGTGTATACAGAGTGATGAGGTTAGGTTATCTTTGATGAAATTAACTTTTTGAGACATCAAACTTTGAACGATAAATAAATTAAAATTTTAATTTTTAGAGCTTGGCAAGCAGGTGATTAAAAGTTACTCTCACATGTATCTACAATATATATTAATCTTATGATATACATACATATGCATAAATGATACTGTAGAATTATCCAGAAAGATACAAAGAGACTATTTATTTATTACAGTTTCTTTAGGGGGAGCACTGGCTGCTATGGCCTTCGGCTCGGACAAAGAGACTTACTTTACTACATGTCACGTGATACTAATACCAATGATTTCAATAAATCCTTGTTTATAAAATAGATGAGCAATGAGACTGCAAGCTTTGAAGAGCGGGTAATAAATAAACTTAGTTCACAGATATTTATTTTTCAAAAGAAATCTCCTTAGCCTTTTTTCTTAAAATTGTATATTGCTGGAATCAAATGAACCCGACATTCTTCTCGAATGACAGTGGCGCACAGCTCATAGTCAGAAATATCATAAAAAATGAACTCATTCAAGGTAATCAACTTCAATTCAACTCAGAATATACTAGATACATATCTACATAATCATATAGTATATACATACATATGTATATCTATTGCATTAGAGTAAAAGTGCCATGATGTACTGTATATAAACATAAGTATAGAAGAGGCGCAGACAGCTGGCAAACGCTAAGAAGGAATTTTAATTTGGGGTGCATTTTTATTTCATTGTAGAGTCAAGGCGTACAAATGAGCGGGCATAAGGCACAACTCACACAAACACTGGTAAAAATAATGAGCAGTCACATAGATACAAATACATATGTGTGTATGTATGAGTGAAACAGGAGTTAAAGAAGTGAGTATGTGCCAAAGACAGCTGCGCAAGGATAATTGCTTCATGCCGAGGCTGAGTTTAATAGACGAGAAGAAAATAATAAGACCAAAAAAAGAAGTCTTTCTGATTTACTTTTTTCTATTTCTTCCCCTTTGCTGTGTCTGCTCCTCTTTGCCATCATCATCATCATCATACAGACATTCACATTTCAGACATTTGTTGTTGACAATTTATGTTGCTGGCAGCAGCAGCATCAGCATCAGCAAAAGCAGGAGTCGCATTTGTTGCATGTCGAGTTGAATCTTAATTTTCTTGCGATTGTATACATACGATTGTATATGTGTTGAAATACACTAGAACATTGCATTTGATATTTTATAACTCAAGTCGAGACTGGCAGGAGACATGGCGATGGCACATTCACTTGGAACACACTTGGAATTTCGTAAATGTGACAAAAATTCATTGATTGCATTCCTTCTTCTTGTTTTTCATCTTGTGATTGTTGTTATTATTTTCTTTTTGAAATTGACTTTCTTTTTATGAATCACATGTAAACACAGATATCCTCGCTCACTTGCATATCCTGTTTGTCTGTATAGTCATAGTTTATTTTTTTTTTTGTTTACTTTTTTTTGTAATTTACAATTATTTTTCCCTTGTTTTTCATGTGTTGTTTTTGTTGTTGCTAATGGTATTTTTTGTTATTGTAACAGTTGTTAAGGTCTTTGAACTAACAAATTTGTAATGAAATTTTAGTGTCGTGTGTCAGTCGAGGAAAGAAAAATGAATTAATTGAAGATATCAGATATAATATTGTACATATCGATTCGAATAAAAAACTATTTTTATACCTTTGATATTAATATGAATAGGCATTAGTATTGTACTCTATCATGATATTTATGAAGCATTAAACTATGAATCGATGACTTCGTGATAGTATAAGGAACGAGTATATGGAAATGATTAAGGTGATAAAGAGAAACAAATGAGCTTACTTATCGAATCCAGAATTCCGTGGTTATCGAAGGAGGAATTTCCCCATAAAAAAAACCACAATGACCTCGGTTTTCAAACAACAACATTCTTGTATTATACATATTGTAATTTTGCAATGAGCTCCACAATTTTTGAATTAGAATATTAAAACTTGCATTGTTCAAAAATGAAAACATACACAATATATCCACAAATTGAAAGGATCGTATATATAAATAATAATATTAATATTATTATTAAAAAGAAGGATAAAACATAAATTCTTCTACTATTTATTATTAAGAACACTAGCTGCCTAGGCTTTCAGTTCTTAGATTTATAAGTATGGTGGTTATGAAAGTTAAATAGAAGTATGAGATTAATAGTTATATAAGATTTACCAATTTAGTGGATTTAAGAAAAATGTAGATTTAGTTTATGTTGCTAAGAGTTGGATTGATATTGGATTGGTCTCGAAGGTGCTGTATTGCATCCTGAAAGCAGTTGCTGCACAGTTGCATCGTCGTTACAGAGAGGGTACATATACACCATTATTGAGGCCGAGTCGGAGGAGGACAAATATTTGTATTGCGTTTCGGTGGAATTTAACAGGATAAACTGGGGTAATGGTATCTGGGTTAAAAAGCTTGTAGTAATGGTTTGCATTATCCTATGAGATCCTATGAGATTTAACTAGATGGAGGATGTCGGCCATTTCGAATATGTTGACTGTGTGCAATGGTTCAAGCTAAGCTCGGGAGTCAGCTAATTCATTTCCACATGATTTTAACAAGTTTGTGTTGAATAAGTTGCTTGCGGAGAGTAGTAGCGATTATGCTGTTGTTGTTGGCATTTCGCATAGACTTAATAGTTGACTTGCTGTCCGTGCATATAATGACCGCAAATGAAATATTAGCAACAAATTGTAATGCTTGAAGGACCGCACAGGCTTCTGCAGTGATATATAAATAATAATATGATTAGCTACCATGGAAACTTTTGGTTTTTTTTATAAGATTCTGTGTCGAAAACTATTTATATTTCTTATTACCAAAATTCATAAAACTATAATATTTCATATGACTTAACATAATAGTGGGGCATATTTAGCGAACAAAACATTATTTAGTGAATGTGCACTAATTGACATAATCTACTTGCTATTCATTTTAATAAAAACCCCACTTGCGCTTCTTTATTAAGTATTTAATATTGCTCATACTTTTAGTATATAAAATATAAGAAAATTATATAAAATCAGAAATATAAGTTTCATTTAATGTCTTACAAAACATGACCTGCTTAATATAAAATAACTATGCAATTTTATGGGATAACATAGTAAAATATCCCCAAAGTATGCAATAGTTTGGTTCATCGAAAAATTTGTTATCACATGATGATGACCGGTAGCATTCCTTTATGTATTTGCCATTTGAAAAATTGCAATTTGTCAATCAACAACGAGTGAGTATATTACGAAGCAACGCCACAAATGTACCATATACTAAATATAAATTCTCACATGTATCCAAAAGATACTATGCAAATCAATGTAAACAATGGTATAACTAGCAAGCACTTCATACTCAAGTTTATGTTGTACGAGTATTGCCAGTAGCCAGGTAAAAAGTTTGAAATACATGTGTAGAACAGGAAACCACACGCTCACTCATCAAATGGATATTTGGAAATTCTTGGATTTTTCCTTTATTCTGAAGGACATGTTTGCTGATTCAAAGTCAACAAAAATTGTGAAAATGTATGGTCAAAACAAGTGAAAACCAAAAAAACCTATTACTCACGTGATCATAAGTATATTGTTGTTGTTAAAATGCAACTACAAATTTTATGACAAGTAGTTTCAGTTAGTTTAGTCAATTAACTTCAAAAGTAAAGGTTAAAATTGAATGAAGCATATTTTCCCATATTCAACTTGGTTGGTAGGTTGGTTTCCATGGCTGACTCGAATAGTCCACTACGAGCCACGATTAGCACTAGAGTGCCGTTTCAAAATCACTTCCTCGCCAAACGCAATCAGTATTACTAAAACCAACCTGTCGAATTTAGGTATTTTAATAAATCACCCGGACATGTGGCTGAACAGTCCGAGAGGTTGTTGATGATGTATTTGCCCAGAAACTTATTTCTAGTTTTTGCCAGGGCTGGGCATAGACATAGAAAGCGACTCCTCTTTCGCTGTTAGCCTTGCGGTATCCGAGCGTCTTCTGTTGATGAGTCTAATTGTCCTATTTGCGTTGTAACTAGGCCAGGTAGCACGTGCCACTCTGCAAGATTCAAGATATTCAACTTAGATTATTGAAAAATTATTACTTGACTAGTAGGTATATGAAACAAAACATGTAATTTATAAAGTTGCAATATTAACTGCTGGACATAAGTTAATGTACAATCTACAATATGTATCTATGTATGTAGTTGTTGTGGTTTCATTTTTTATATTCTTGATTAATCCGATTAAATTATTGTTATATTATACGTTTGTAATACATTTTTTTTTAAAACATAAAGTGGGCGCATCATTTTTTCCTTAAACAATAAATACATTTATGTGATGTGGGTTTTGTAATTCTTTAATTTGTCAATTGTTTGAATCAATTTAAAATTTCAAAATAGACAATATTTAACAAAAATTTTATATTTTTTCCAATTCAATAAAAAGCAATTAAAGAAATTTGAAAAAAAAAAGAAAATACCATAAATGCAACTTGTCACTTTTTCTTTTGTAATCTATCAATCACATAAAATAAATATTTATTTATATCGATAAAAACTTACATAAATGAACAGTGAATACTTTGACAAGTTGAACTTTGACTAAGAAACAATTAAATTTCATCATAACTAAAAGGTTTTTGTTTGTTTGTCAGTTGAAGAAACAATTTTCTTATCATTCAAAAATAAAAAGAAAAAAACATGAACTTCAATTTCACCAAGGATTACATAACTTTCAGAGAAGCAATTAGATACATAGAGACAGAAGGTAAGATAATTTTAATGTCACAAATGAAAGTACAATCAATTTGATCGTTTCCATTTATATTTATATTTTCAAATTTTTTGTATAGCTTATAGCTCTTCTTCTTTTGTGCCATTAGAAACTTATTGTTCAATTTCTAGACTATTTAAGTCCTTATTAATAAGTATCTAAGTAACATAAGCAAGCTGTATGATCTCTGTATTATCTAATATTAAATCACAATCATGTACATGTAAAAGTGAATAAATAAATAATAATATGTACATTTGTTTATACTTATGATATATTATTAAATTAATTAGTTTAGGCTTTCGCTTCCTTCACAACTTAGTTATAAATTATGTAAAAGGGGGTATGATTTTTGTGGGGAAATATTATTATTATTATTACTTATAATATATAATCTAACTTGAATCAAAGAGTACTAGCTAGTGCTAGGCTAGATTAAGGAGTATATTTTGTGGATATTATCGACGGATGGAAATTGAATAAATGTGGAGGGCAGATTGTTTCCGCATAGTTGTGTTCTAGTGCTGTCAAGTTTTGTGCAATCATCCAAAAGGTGTTTGATTGGACAAGAAAGATGGCTTTTACTGTCGACGAGATGTTGGTGTGTGAGTTGACTATGTTCCGTTCTCAATCGGACAAAAGTTGAAAAAGTTGGATAATCGGGAAGTGGATGGGAGTTTTAGAAGGTTTCGAATTTTTAGACCAGTGGTTGAATGAACGCCATATATCTTAGAATATCTTTTATGTGTTTCTGTGGGCAAATATTTATCAAAAATACATAAAAAATCATAAAACTAAAACTTAAATCTAATCATGTGTAATAATTTTATTGATTGAGACGGTCTGTCAACGACTATTTTCAACATTGGATTGCCTATGCAATTTAAGCAATTTGTTTTTTATAACCTGTAGTTTGTTTAAATGGCTTCGAACAATATCCACCCAAACTGAGGCTCCATAGAAGTTTATACGATACGTTTAATTTTCATGATTCAAGCGAGAGTTTCTGTTTATAAAAGGGTACAAAATTCTAATAAAGCAGTTTACTTTATTAAGCGATATGGTCCTTAAAATGATTCTTGGGTCTAAGACAACTTCGAGGTATCTATCGCTTTGCTTCCAGGGGATATCCGCATTGTGGAGTTGCTGGGTGGTTTTCATATGGCATTCCATTTCTTGAGTTTTGTCCGGATTAACCATTATCTTTGATTAAGGGCTTCAAAAGCATCCTGCAACTTAACAGAAATGTCAGATGCTAATAGCTCAGAGCAGAAAATCGTTACCATTGAGAGGATGGGAAGTCAGAAGTGTAGATGTTATAGAGGAAAAATCCACAAAGTGGGCGATAATGCCCCTTGTGGGGTCTAGAGGCTTTCAGAGGGGCAGAAGAAGACTCAGAGAGAATAAGGGTGCGATAAGGCAATGTACAGCGGGACAACGGCTGACAAATTCTTGGGGGGCACTATAATTTTTATAAAGCTCAAAGTGGGCGGTGATCGCAATTAGATTATGAACCTATGTTATAGAGTAAAGGGGACAGGACGCATGTAGTATGTTGGGGGAAGAATGCACAAGGCTAATGTGAACTGCAAATGAACATTCACTTAAAAAGCTCTACACACTTTTTATTAGTTCGGGCAGGATTAAAGAATTGTTTCTTAATGAAAAATTAAAAAAATTTAATGGCTAATGTATGGTGTAAGGTGTGAATGATATAAATTGAGTATAAAAGAGAACAAATGTGTTTCCAAACCACTAACAGAAGTTATTGTTACGTAAGATGTAAGAGAACAAATAAAAGCACCTAATAAAAAGATGTTAACAAGAAATATCTTAAATTGTATCTTTTCAATAAATGTGGCCGTTCGAGTGTATTGGTGTTGCAGCTTGTGAATTTTGAATTGCGCCAAAATCAAAACAACATCAAATTCACCAACCACCACTCGTGCAAAATCACAGCAGCTGAGAAAGCAAGAAGAATGTTGTATGGCACGAGAAGAATGCGACTAAACCGCATAAAGGTTAATGATGATTAAAATGGTAAAGTAGAAGAAGCTGTTTCAGCGCACGAACTCCAAGCCACTGACGAACACCAAACGACCGGTTAACCGGTTGTTCAAAACCAATAACAACCAAAGCAAAGAAAAACAAAAGCAATAACAAATAACAGCAATATGAAAAATGATCAGCTGAGGGACTCAAAGAATCGCTCAAATGAGAAACAACAGAAACTCAAAAGCATTTGAGTGTTTTCACTGATAATGAGTGCGCTATGAAAGCAGCCGGCTGTTCTATAGCAGAGGGATCAGTATCTTCATGTGTGTGATAAGCACATGGTAGCAGAAGAAGATACAAAGATACATTAATATCACCACCACCAAAATACATACTACTGAAGAAACAACAACAAGATTTAACACAATGAAGTGCATTGTGCGGAACGTCATTATGATTAAACAAACACAAAATTGAATAAAAGAAAACAACATGAAATATTGAACAGCTGCCGCCTCTCTCTGCACTTCATTCAGGTAATGCACGTGACACAAACACACTCATACACTCTCTCTCATTGACACTCAGCCCAATAAATTTGTGTATTAATATTTCTCACTCACTAGAATGTGTTTTCTTATTTCTGGTTTTGTTGTTGCTGCTGTTATCGCATAGGTCGCTGGTCGCTGCTTCGTCATCATATAAGAATTGCGCTCAGAAATGAAAAAGACTCATTCGATTGCCTCTCTAAATCACTCATTTGTGATGAGTTCAGATAAGTTGGGTTGAGTTGAGTTGACTCAATTGAATGTTTGTTGCGTTCATTAACGCGAATACTCTTCAACGGCTTAGACGTGCCGAACGACCAACACGACGAATGGGAGAAGTGTAAGATCTTCATTAAAGCTCGTCTTCGTGTTCTCTCTCTCCGGTAATAATTTTTATTTATTTATGGTGCGCGTATACCTTTACAGGGCATCTTGTGAACTTAAAGAACAGAAAACAAAAGATTATTGCAATTTAATAAAAAATAATTTGAGAATTAAATAAAATTGTGTAAAGTGTAAAAAATAATTGTAATTGTGTGTGCTTTGGTTTGATTTGTTTTGTGTTTTTGTAATTTTGAAAAGATTCTTAATTTGGCCAAGAGAATCGGTCTTAAAAAAAAAATAAATAAGAAGTGGAAAATAAAAAGAAACAGTTAAAAATATACATAAAACGTGCTTGACATATTTTAATGCAAAACTATAAACAACAAATATAAAAAATAAGAAACACTTTGCAAGACAACTACAGAAATCATTGTCAATAACACGCCAACAACAATAACAACAACATTATTAACATCAACAACAAAAACAATTTTGCTTATTTAACTTTGATTTTTTTCTTTACACATTTTTGGTGTTGTTGTTGTTGCATGGATTACACACAAATTTCTCACTGCACTAAGAAGGTAAGTTCTTGCTACTTATTAAGGTAAAAAATGACTTAACCACCCCACCATACCTTTACTTCTACATATCTTCTTCTTCATTATGACCTCAATTATTATTATGAATTGAATTGTTGTTGTTTTTCGGTCTTATACTATTCGAAAACTATGAAATATATTTTTTGTGTTGTATTTTTATCAGTGTCTCAGTGTCTTATCAATAAAATATATTTTTATTGATTTTGTCTATGCTATAAATTACTTTTCTTGGTAAACTCTTGACTAAGTAAGTGTACTTATGGACTTTATAGCCCTTGTTGGGTAGTGGGGCACTTTTTTTATTTGTTTAAAATCCAGACACTCCTTCGAATGATTAGACTCTGTAATTGCTATTGAAAATTGCAATTGAAATTAATAAGTTACTTGTATGTGTAAGTGTATAATTTTAACTAGCCACACCTTTATAGCGCTACTCATGCAATTTTACACCTATATACATATTTATATAGAGTACTAGGGTGTTTCAATATGGTATTTATCTTGTTTTATAACAAAAATGAATGGAATTTTTTGACTTTTATGTTTATGGGAACCATGACCATTTGCGAATTCATTATACTCACTTTAGTTGTTATTTGACCCACAAAATAATTGTTATAACTCCATACTATCTTCTCCTAAGATCATACTTAGAAGATAGAACCTTATGTCAAATACATTGACGCGGAATCTGTGTTGAAGTGCATAAGATCCGGAATTCCACAGGGTAGCATACTGGCGCCAATCCTATACACCTTATATGCACCAAATATGCCAATTATAAGGAACATCAACCTGCTGGTTGCTACATATGCACACATATCCATAGCTGATGATCATTCTCACTGTTCCAGCGTCAGCTTACTCAAATAGAACCTTGGTTGATACGTTGGATCATCATGGTAAACACCGACAAATCAATGTGCATTACTTTCACGCTTAGGCGACTGAGTTGCACTTCTGTCTTCCTGAACAAGGAAACCATCCCCTCAAAGCACACCGACGTGATGTGATCAGTGATCGAACGTTTTCGCTAAAAAACGCTTCTGCGGGTGCATTCGGCAACGTATAAAGGACATTCGGTTCTTTAACGCGGATCTTTAACCTGTGGGAAGGCGATGTCATGTCTTCCAACGGGAGAAGTATATTTGGTTTTAGCCGGCTCGTTTCCTAGCTCAATGGTGGTGCATATGGTAGAGTGCCGTTCTGTGCCTCGATCAATCTGAATGTAGTTTCGTCGCAATTATAGAATTTTATCGATTCTTCGCTTCTAATAGTTCAAGAAAAAGCTCTTGGACTCAACATTTGGAACTTGGGGTTATCATGGATAGACAGTTAAATTGGAAGGCTCACATCAAACGCAAGCGCCAACAGCTCGACTTTAAACTTCTGCTATACAAGACAGTTTTGAAGCCCATTTAGATATATGGAATATAATTGTGGAGTCCTAAAGTACACCCTAATGATCTCGCATCAGGCCTACTTGTCATTGGTAACAACTTCAAGAGGAGTCACCCCATAGACCTACCTTTCAGGTTTCCTGAAGGATAGGTACTCCACCATCTTTCACTGTGATGTTATTTCCTTTTATGTGTGTCGACTGATTGTAAATATACTTCTAGTAAAATAAGTCTAAGTTTCCTTTAATTAAGTTTTCTGACGATTTATCTTATAACGATTGTGTGACCGAGAGAGTGTGATCAGTTTCCATTGGTTGCCATGACCATTCATTTTGATAACTCACTACGTTTTCCACTTTTTTCTCTATCGATTGTCGTATAAGTTAAAACTCTTAAAATAAAGATTACAACATGAAAGAAAACTTTACCGGTACAACAACCCCTAGGTTCGCTGCCATCACAAGTATACACTTTGTATAAATATAAAACGCTGTTACTAATTGAATAATTAAGACAAGCCCATCTATCAACGAGGTTTTTGTTATTTTTATATAATAATAGGATAATACATAGTATCTATTTTCTAAAAGTTATACATATTGTAATAAGTATCTATGTGTAATGCGACACAGTCATGTATATACTAAACTTGCATCATAGTTTAGTTGCTGTGTATATAAAATAAATCATCAAATCACAAACACATGCAATTTGTTGAATCAGTTTATCAACTATTATTCTATGTACTCTTATACAGCAAAACTTCTGTTTTGAAAAGCAATCAGTTTTCTTTAAAATATAGAAATATATATATACTTTTGTGTAATTTTGCTATATCAGCAATTGATATATATTATTGTAACATCCAACAGTTGTCGTTGCTTTCTTTTTCTTTATTCTTTATTTTATTTGTTTATTTTCATATATTTATTACTGTCCCATACTTACATATCTATATCTATATCCTGTGTGTGACTCATTAAATTCTCAGTTAAAATTTTTATTCAATATGAAATTGAATTAATAGAGGTAACATTAACTGATGACCTGAGCATGCAAGTTAACTAAAGTGAAATGAGATTTATTTAATTGAATCATGTTTTTCTTCTCTGATTTAATTTTCAAACAAATCAAAAGTCAATTACTTTTGATGAAATAAACTATATTAAGTTAATTGAGCTCATGTAAATAAATAATTTTCATAATTTTCTCATATTTTTTGTTCGCCCTGATCATAATTAAAAACTGTTTAAACACAAAAAAATTATGAAAAAACAACAAATTAAAATAATTAAGAAATAAAATTTAAATAGTCAGCTAATTGTGTAGCAGCAGTATGATTTTTCTTTTTTTATAATTTATTTTATTTAATTTGTGATGCACACAAAATTTTTGATTTAAATAATTTAAAATCTATCAATAAGTTAATATGGTAATTTATGGTTGAATTTTGACATTCGTTGTTGGTGACTAAAATCGGATTAATATATATGTAACATACAATATATATACTTATAAAAACCCACAAAATAAGTACCATTGAAATGGAAAATTATTTAAAATTAAAATATATTTATTTTTGATTAATTGTCAGCATTTAAGTGGGTGGCACAATATAATACAATAATAAATCAATAATTATTCAATTATTAAAATATGAAAAAAAAAAAAATTGACCAAATTATAATTTATTTATATCTCTTATGTTTAAGTTTAAACAATATTTAATTTTATCAGCTTAAATATATTTTTTAATTAATACAATAACATAATCAATGGCAAACAAATTGTGAACAATACGAAATTATAGAGATGAGACAAACACCTACATTTATTTCATAATTTTATTCACATTTTTTTTTATTTATTTTTTAGCCGGAAAACATAAATAATTTGTTGCTTAAAAGTGCATACCAAATATGAAATTTAGTATAACCTTTAATGGAATACCCTTCATAGAGTGTTGGTATTATTCATACATACATATATAATTTATGAAGGAATTTCAAATGCTCAGTCTGAAGGAGTTTCTGTTCTAATCAAATTTAAGCAAATATGTACATACTAGGGATGACAATTCCAGTTCTATTTACAATATACGCGTTGTAGAAGGTCATATAATTTTAAATTCATACTTATTCGGAAGAATCACTCTATCAAATTAAGTGAAATTCATTTAAAAAAAAAGTAGTTATGCCCATTTAATAACCAAACCAAAATGGAACCACCCTTTATGATGCAATTTTTGAAAAGAAAATTTAAATGTTTTTGAATAAATTTTGTGTGTGTAAATAAGGAAATATTAAGTCCCGGGATTGACAAGAGCCCATAAAATTGGCATCCTCAGAGCATACATACCTACATGTATTATTCCATATTAAATTTATGAAATGTAAAGCATGCCTATAGCGGCTGAATTCTACAAAAGTTAGGGTCTCTACCCCAGAACTGATATGATGAAGAATCGATCAAAAATTTAATTAAAATTGAAATTCCCCAGAGACTAGTATGCCTATAGCGGGAGCATTGATGGTGTTAATGAGGGTCTCCGAACATGATTGAATTCTATGAAAGTTGGGGTCTCTCCGTAGAATTACTAATTAGTCTAATTTCATTTGCAATCTCCTCAGCTTGATCATTCATTTTCCATAACATCTTATGAACTCACACACAATTTGTTTAAAACATTACACTATAATCACGATCAAACATTGTCGCTGATATAATATTGTAATACAATTTACACTTTCCTAGGAGGGCATCAACATAAATTAATGCAGGCTAATTGTTGCAAGCATAAATTTCATAATTGCTAAAACCGCATTTAATAAATACCATATAAGCTTTAGTGAGTTAAATTATTTTATTTCATATACACATGTATCTACATATGTATGTATTAGGTAGTTTGCTTAATCTATTTTTTATATAATTTAATTTATTTTATATATATTTTATATAAAAACTTATGATGATGATGATGACGATGAGTTCACTTTAAGTCACGTTGACATTTCACATTTTCCTTTCACGATCGTTTTGCCTAATTTGGTATTATTCTAGCGAATTACACCGGAAAAAACACAAAGCAACTAAAGCAAATAATTTATTTAATTTCAAAATAACAATAACAAATAATGAGATCAAATATCCATTGTTGTTTTTATTATTAAACTGCTGTTATTTGAGAGAAATAATGTGTTTTTTCTTATTTATTATTTGTCATTGAATTTGTGCACTTTTTCTTTTGGATTTGTCATTGTTACTATTGTATATTGTATCTTATGTTTATGTATGTTTGGTCGATCGGTTGATCGGTTTCTCTATTTATCTGTCAGTCTTTATGTCCATTTTACTATAGTCATCATTACAATTTTAGTAAATACTATTGATGGATGGTTATCCATTTTACTGTATTTATTTATCTAATATGACAACAAAAAAAAAAATTGATGTGTTGCAACTGTTTTGTTTTGCTACTGGTTTTTGTCGGTACTGTTTGTTCATCACTTTGGTTGTTTTATATTGTTATTTAATTGTCATTGCATTTTCCTATTATTGTTTCTATTAAATTCTACGTGTTTGATACTTAGATAGGAGTTGCAGTATTATGTTTGTCTATTGTCAATTGATTTGCTCATGCAACATAGTCATTTCATTTTACAACATGACTTAATTGCATTAAATTACTTATATTGAATCTTGATCTCTTTTGTGTTTACATATACGAACATATGTATAAAGAGATACATATACATATGTGCATTGCATATACTATTTAGTATTTCAAAGATCTTTGAACAATCACTCTCAAGTGTCAATAATCAACATTGTTGGCATTTAACTTATGTTTAATTATCATTATCACCATCAGCAACCAACACCAATCACACTCATCTACTATGTGTACACACTTTATCTTTGTCTGTAATTATATAAATTAATGATAATATGTGTACATGTATAAGTGTTGAAATGTATCTGTGTTTGATTGTATTTGTGTTCTTTATATTTCGTAGATCTGGGTCATTGTTACAATTCTGATAGTTGCGGAACTAAAAAGTATAGGAAATTGGTTAAAAGAGAAATGAGAAAGATTATTTCATTAAGTTTTCAAGTCAAACTAAGTATCTTAAATACAATTAAACTGAAAATTAGAGTTTGTTCTAGAATATTTAAACATAATTGGTGAATGTTGAATAAGAGAAATAACAAAAAAATGAAGCTTAATCAGTAGAGTGTTGCATGTATTTCCAAGTAATCAGCACTCAAATCTCAATAAAAAAGTCCTTTCATGAAAGATCTTAGCATTCTTATAATTTCCACTATTATATTTTATTCTGGCCATCACGGAACAGTGGTTCTTCAGGTTTCTGGGTGATTGTGCTGTCTTTCAAATACCCACCTTATATGAATTTCCATTTTAGTATTCATTTCTTGCCATAATATTTTACAGCAAACTTTCAAATAACTGCTAAAATTGGCAATTAAGACTTATAAACTTTTTTGGACCCTTTAAAGGGTCAATTCAATGATATTTCACTTGATTTGCAATGACCTACAAACACATACATGTGTATATAGATATGTATGTCGTATATACATACATTCAACATGTATCTCTTCACTTTTCTTATATATATTTTTTGTTTTTATATTATAAATTCGTATGTATATGACATACATATATCAACCCATATGGCAAAGCATCACATTCCAATGATATAATTCAATATGCAAGTAACGTATACGCCATGTTGTTGTGTCAATTTCAATTGTTCACTTTTCTCTCTTTCAGTTGTGATAGAGAAGTGGCCGTTTGTCTGATTGGTATTCAGTTTAATAATATTTTTTTTTAATGCAATTATTGGGAATAAGGAAGTCTGATGAAAATTATATTTTGCATCCGATATCAAATACAGTAAAACCTTTTATATTGACCATATGCACATATATATATTATGTACATGCATGAATGGTACGATACTTTTTAAGGAAATTGGTTTCCTATAAATTTTATTTGGTTTAACACTCCAAAAAGTAATTCTTGGCTATCAAAATTGTTTAACATTAATAAGTTTCACTGTCTTTTTAATTTGATAATAACCGTAAGCATGCACTGACCTCAATAGTCAATAAGTTTTTATCAATAGTAGCTACCAGTTTTTATTATTGATAATTTATGGTAGGCCTTTTGGACTCAAAAAGTATTAAACATTTCTTACTGTACTTTGTTTCATTGGGTAAAAATAAAACAAAGTATTTTCTTTCATTATCAAAATGCCTTAGACAGAAAAAATGCATATGGTATCTTTTGTTGTTGTTGTTGTTAACCAAGTTTATAGAATAAATTATCATATTAAAAATAACACACATAGATACAATAGCAATTACTCAAATAGCCTTAACCCATTCAAGTCACATTCCACACATAATTTCTATGGCTAAAAGTGGCTTAGTCATCATTTCATTGAAACGATGGCAGTAAGTTTAGCTGCTTTTGTTCTGATCAGAAAAGTATAACGAGAACGAATAAAATACGTTGAAATCACAAGTGAAGAAAATGAGGCAGTAAGAACAAAAATAATTTGATTAATAAGATTAAGGAAACAAACGAATAAAAGAAGACAAGAAGCCCTAAAATAAAACTAATTAACTTAAAAAATAAAATAAACACTCACTCAAGAGAGGCAGACAACGAATGAGGGAATATACATCTATGTATATGTATAGAAATAGAAAATGTGGTCCTAAACCAAGTGAAAAACATTTGAGAGTAGATATGGAGGAACTGTAGACATGAGGTGTTAGTAAAATTGGAACGGTGTGTCTGTCAGGACCAGTGCAAATGAGGCCCCCAGTGGACTACTCGAGATATGTGAATAATGTTTGCAGATTTCATTACATGTAAAAGTGTTTTCGAGATTCGTGGGCCAGCCACCCTTAGTCCATCAATGGACTGATTCTTGTATTGTATATTAAACTTTTCCCACATTACGCCCATGGTAGGTTGTGTTGTAGTCGTTGTCGTTGCTGTTTAAACAAAAATAAAAAAAAATAATTGTAAATTTAGTATCTCTTCAATTGACAGTGTCATTATCTTTATTAACACATCTTTCTTATTGTTGTTTTAATAAATATTGGAATTTTTAAATTACTCATCGTTAGCCGTGCCATGCCGAGTCGAACTGACCGAACCCACCACATTATTATAATAATATAATCGATGCCTTTTTTGTTTTCAATTTTATTCTCTTTAAATATAAAATCAATTGATGATCAACTTGTTTTGTTTTACTTTGTATTTTGTGCTAACGAGCGAGCGTATTTACTTATACTAAGAGGGTGAAAGATAGAAGGAATGGAGATTGGTTGGAAAACCACAATGCACAATGTATCTGTATGTATCTATTTGTGTGGTATGGTGTGAGATATTCTTGGTTTTAACGTTGTTAATCTAATTAGTTATGCCAGTGGCTAAGTCGTTAAATACCACATTTTGTCTTTGCTACTTTCGCCAATTGGTTGGTGTATTTTTGGTTCTAATTGGATTTCGACTTTTCCTTTGAATGACTGACTGACTTAATTAATGAAATTAAAAAGAAAACACAATTTACTCTTGAGTGAAATAAACGAAATTATTAAAATAATATTTTTACTTAAAAAAACATTCATTCATTTAGTTGTATATCGAAATTTTTACATACCAATAGTTAATGAAGGGTACGCTAGGCTTAATAAAAACTACAATATAACATATAATATCTGGAAAATCCTTACAAAATACTGTTCATCAAGTTTGTAGACAGCAGCCCGCCATACGGTTGAGTATGTAGTATTGTATATTGTAGTAAATAGTAGTACAATAAATGGTAGTAGATTGAGGTAAATAATAGTTATAATGTAATAAATAGTAAAACAAAAAATTATAGTGTATTGCAGTATATAATGGTCGTAGTAGTAAATAGCAGTGGATTGTGGGAAATAGTAGTAGCTTGTAGTAAATAGTAAAAAATAGTAATAGATTGCAGTTGACAGTAGTAAATAGTAGCAGATTGTAGTAGTAAAATAGTAGTATATTGCAGTAATTAGTAGAAGTATGTGTTAAATAGTAGTACTGCTGATATGATTAATACTCTGCCACTACCAATTGGTTTCATTTCCGAAACGAAAACGTTTATTTTTGATTGAATAATGCCAGGAAAATTGTCATCTTATAGGTAACATTATTAGTTTTCAAGATATTAATTTCGTTTTCGCCCACTGGGCTGATCCGAAATGATCATCAACTGAAGGTATTTTTATTTTCAAGAAAACAAGACATGAGGGTATGCTTATTTTAAAAAAAAACAATTATGGGTTGGCAGCTCTCGTGAGAGAGACCTAGTACTGACAAGATTTCAAATTTTCAACACTAAAACAAACTATTTCACCTCACCATACTTATTCTCTTTCTCTCTCTCTCTTTCTTATGATGACTAATATAGTCTATTCAGTCTCGCTCAAGTTGTTTGACGGGCGCTCGGTCATTGAGCAAATGCAAGCAAGCAACTCAAACGACTTTGGAACAGCTGCGCGGGTAGTTGACAACGAAACGAGCTGAATAAGATTAAAAGAAATTCAAAGAATTTTTTTACTATTTGGCATAAGAATATTAAAGAGAAATTTTAGTCAATATTATCGGGAATTCTTTAATGTGTGTGTGTATGTGTTATTAATAAATTAATATTAATATATAAAATTGATTTGTATAAAAATGCGTGAACGAAAGAAATTGTAAATTGGAATTGGAAAAAAGACTGCAAAAAAGTCGAAGTTCGCCTTTGCTCATCGTCGACGTTGCCGATATCGTCATCAGTTTGTCACTCACTCAAATTTGCGACCGACAAAAACACCTTCACAACAACAACAACAATAATAATTATAAATTTAAAACAAAAACAAGAAGAACAGCGAAAGCAAGAGATAAATTAAAATTTTGAATGGACAACAAGCAAAGCAAAGCAAAGCAGCACTGGAAGTAGTGGAAGCAGCGAACAATTAAAAGAGCAACAATAAGAACAAATCGAGAAAGCAGACACAAATTGTGATCGTACAAAATCAACAAATCAATTGAGTTTGCAAAAACAAAAATACACAATAATTCTGAATTGCAATCAATTGTGAAGTGGAGTCATCCAAAACTACTGAAACCTGTTGCGCTGTCGCACTCAAAACTATCGACAATTAGAAATAAAATAAAGGGGAAAGAAGAGAAGAAGTAGACAAAAAAACTTGTGAAGACTGACGCCCCATAAAAGTTTTTGCAGTTGGTTTATGTGACCTCTGATTTTCTGAGTATTTTAACATTGTAAGTACAAACGAAATGAAATGAATTTATTCAATGTGTTTAATTGCAAAACCTAATTGAAAATACGAAAAAAACACTATAGTTTATAATAACGTAATAGTACGTGTGGTTATTATGTGTTATGAATGCCACATTTTGAGAAGCACCATTTAAAACTGTTTTATTCATACGCTTAAAAGCAAAGCTCCTCAAATTGTATTGTATTTGTAATTTATTAAAGTTACCAAAGATTAACTTAAGGTCAAGATTGTTAAAATACATAGACTGCACAAATGCACAATTTAAGTGGTGTTTCTCTTTATTTCTTAACCCAACAACAAATTGTGTGCAAGTTTCCTTGAAATTTTATTTTCGAAGCAAAAACACACACAATTTGTTTTTGCGTGTGTTAAAATGTACAAGTAAAGAGAAACACCGCTTAAATGAGCGATTTGCCCCTCTATATATTTAATACTCTTTGCTTAAGGAGAGCACTGGCCACTAAGATCAAATGCCCTTCATTATAGATAGCAATATTTTCTAATACCATTTTTCAAAGCTTTGTTTCTGTTTGAGGCAAAGCTTTCAAACTTTAACTTGTAGAGCGGACAAATACCCTTGATGCTTTTGTATTGTTCTTTTCTTTTTTGTAGATCACCTTTTAAAACGTTGTGCTTAGTATCTTTGCTATGACTCCCAAAATTGTTTACTCATACGCTTAAATGCCAAGCTTCTCAAACTGTAACTCGTGTAGAATCAAGTACCCTTGATAATTTTGCAATATTTGCTCATATCTTCTCAATAATGATAATTTTCAATATACATAAGTACATTTTCATTTATATACTTACTTATATAGACAGTCAGTTGATGATGCATGTATTTGTTGATTTGTGTATATTTTTTTTATGAGCGCAAACAACAAAAATTTCATAATATTCTCTCATTTATAATTTTTCTCGTTTTGTTGAATTATTTTAAGCATATGATGATGAGTTAATACATTTGTTGAGTGTGGGACGTCATCATTATTATCATCACACAAATCTGTAAAGTTGTATCTTTTTCATAATACTTATGTACTTGTAATCTTTTCATTTTTTAATTCATTTTATTGCATTTTCCCTTATCACACTTTCTCATTGATTATGACGTCGACCTCGCATACTTTTTGCGATAAGATAAAATTCCTTCAGTCAGTCTGTTTGTTATGTATTTATTTTGCTATTCACAAACAACAAATTACATCAAATAATTGTTTACGACGGATATTCATTGGAAGAATATTTACTTATTATTTTTTATTCATAAAAGCGTAGAAAACTTATCACTATTTGTTGTTGCGTTCGCTCAGTTTCTCACATGAAAGAAGATGAAAAATGACGATGACGCCTACACAAAATATAAATACAGAAAATATATAAAAAACTATTCCATTGAAATGAAAATTTCCATTGTCGTCGTTTCTATGGTAGAATTCTTCTTAAAAATATATAAAAAATTGTCTTCCTTCTGTTGGTTTCATATTATTTTAAGATTATTGAATGCCGCAGTATTATTGTATATTTTTTTGGGATTTTCTTTTTGAAAAAATGTGATTTCTTTTATAAGTAAATGAAATTTTCAATATCGATAGTATATAGATTGGTTGATGAATGTTGATAAACAAAAAAGGGAAAATACTTACAAATCTTTAGATCAGATCAAATTTGATGGGCTCTCGTTTAAAATTATTCTTTGTATGAGCTTACTAAAAATATTAATTAAAAAACTACTTAAAATACATGGATGGATGAAATATTTTCATAACATTTCTTAATACGTATGTATTTATGATAAATAAAAAGAAAATCACCATTTGTAAACCACAAAAGAAATTTCTCATACAAAAACTTTTGTTTGCGGGGAAGTCACAGTTTGTTTATTCAATAGATTTTTGTAAACTTTAAGAAAAGTTTTAGTAATGCATAAAATCATTTTACATTCATCAGTTTGGTTGCAACATCAGCCTTGTAAACACTTGTGTGTGATAAATTCATTTTATAGAATATCTAAAATTCCTTTCCATGTCATTCATTCGACGTAATCCAATCGATGAATATCCAATTGTAGTTGTTAAGATATTCAATAGTTTTAGAAACACTGTTTACTATAGCAAAGTGATTAATTGCATTATAATTACAAAAGAAGACTATAGAAATAATAAAAATATCGACATGACTAATGGGCAAAAATTGTTTTCGCTGCACCCCTTTTTTGGTTCGTATTTTGTATTTTATAATTGTGAGCTTTTGTTTTGTTTACTTAACGCATTTAAAGTGCATCTTTTGAGGTTGCTTATGGAATTTGCATAATAATGCATTTGGTGGCATAAAAAAACATATTCATACACAAATATATAATCATATTTACATACATACAACTGCATATGCATGCTAATATCATTAAATAATAAAAAAAAAAAAAAAAATTGCAATTAAATGTGTTGAAAAAATGAGTTTTGTCGTTTACAGTTTGCAAAGCACTGTAAATATTCTTTATTTTCTCTTATTTCATGCGAATTTTCAGACCTTGTCAAACAATTGTGGTGGGCAAAAACAACAAGAGACGGTTATACAAATATGGATACTAAAACCTTATTGGAAGAGTCAATACAAACAAATGAAGCGAACAAAACAACGACGACGACGACGACGATTGGTGGTAATGTGGCAAACGATGGGAGCACATGTGTGACACCAGAATCAACAAAGCCACCACCACTACCAACGACACCAGCTCCGACTTTAGATGATAATACTACTACTACTACTACAACAACAAATAAAAACACATTAACAATAGAAATACCTGCCATCAGTGATAGTACAACAGACAAGACTCTTAATGGAGATGCAGCTGATGTGCATGCACCTCTAACGCCTACATCACCCACAACATCAGTAATGCCACCAGCATCGCCTTCATACTCCACACAACCAAGCACATCACGTCAATTATTCAGAGATGCAGCATCAGCACATGGTGGCCATGAAACACTGGCATTATTGCAACAGGAGATCACCAATATTGCAAATAGTCAGCAACAAAAACTGAGAAGTGCTAGTTCCACGCTCGATGCCAGTATATCACGTAATCCCTCCACAGCTGGTAAACATGAAAAGAAAATCGGCCATCGGAGAGTTGATGAAGGCGGTGAGGTTACCTATAAGAAAATCCAGTCCAAACAAATCATGGGTTCCATACAATTGGGCATACAACATACAGTCGGTAGTTTGGCAAGTAAACCAAAGCGTGATTTGCTCATGAACGATTTCTGGGAAATGGAAACAATATCTTTTCCGCCGGACGGATCATCCATAACGCCAGCACATCACTATAGTGATTTTAGATTTAAGGTCTATGCACCCATAGCGTTTCGATATTTTCGTGATTTGTTTGGAATTGCCCCAGATGATTTTCTCATGTCCATGTGTGCATCACCATTGCGTGAGCTTTCAAATCCCGGTGCTTCCGGTTCATTATTCTACCTCACTGATGACGACGAGTTCATTATCAAAACCGTTCAGAAGAAGGAGTGCGAGTTCTTGCAGAAACTATTACCTGGTTATTATATGAATTTATCCCAGAATCCACGTACTTTGCTGCCAAAATTCTTTGGGCTCTACTGTTTCCATTATAATTCCAAAAATGTACGTTTGGTCGCCATGAACAATCTTTTGCCATCAGACATTAAGATGCACGCAAAATATGACTTAAAAGGTTCGACATTCCGGCGTAAAGCTTCCAAGGCTGAACGTCTAAAAGCGAGTCCAACATTCAAAGATCTCGACTTTATGGAACACCATCCGAATGGCATTTTCCTTGAATCAGATACGTACAATGCTCTTATGAAGACAATACAACGTGATTGTATGGTATTGGAGAGTTTCCAGATTATGGACTACTCGATGCTGGTTGGCATACACAATCTTGATATTGCGGCGAAAGAGAAACGGGAAGAGCGCATACGAAATGCTCGTGCCAAACTGCAGCGTATTGAAGATCAACGATACGATGCAGCAACGGCTGGTTTTAGTGATGCGCCCGAAGCGGATCAAGCTCAGATTACCTCCTACAACAATATGGTAAATGTGCCTTCAACCTCATCGATGGCTGGCGCTGGCACTTCACTGAGTCGTTCACGCAGTATTAATAGACAACGTCTGGTAGCGCATTCCACTGCCATGGAATCGATAACAGCAGACATGGATCTTACAATTGATGAAGATGATGATGTACCTGCTGGCGGTATACCTGCTCGTTCAGAAAATGATGAACGTCTCATACTCTATATCGGCATTATTGATATATTGCAATCATATCGTCTTGAGAAGAAACTCGAGCATACATTCAAGAGCATTATCTACAATGGCGACACGGTGTCTGTGTGCCGACCATCTTTCTATGCTCAACGCTTTCAGAATTTCATGGGTAAAACTGTTTTCAAGAAAACACCTACTTTTCCGCTTAAACATTCCCCGTCGAAACGCAAGACATCGACGGTCACAGTGCGTACACCACATCGCACTCCATCCCAGAGTATCAGTCTTTCACGTCCAAACACGCACACAATGCTCTCGGGCATGTCGACGCCACCGCCAGCCTTCGATGACATCTCTGAAGAAGACCTCACCGCAAATTCATCGACAACACTGCAACCGCAATTGTCACTCAAGGCAATCTCAACCAATGCTGTCGGCTTGCGCAATGCAACACAAGAAGCAGCCTCACGGTATTTCGCACCCCAACGCTCCTATGCAGGTAGTTCCAATCGCAGCGTAATGAGTAGTGACTATAGTGACGATGAATCGAACAGTGTCAGCGATGCTCGTTCTCCTTATCGCTCAAACAAATTAACTAGGACAAATGTACAAGTGGCAACCGTGGGCTGTCTTGAAGACAAAAACGATGAGGCAGAAAAATCTCCCAACACGGAGGCACAAAAGCGAAATGATGTACATATTGAACAGTATGATACGAATGGCAAACCAGTGATAGCCACAACCAAAACAACAATTATTAAGTCAGCTTCACAGACATATACCTCAACTTTGGTGCTGAATGATGTGACGCGATGATAGTAATGATAACGAGGGTGATGACGATGATGATGAGGATGATGATGTTGGCATGAGTCAGCTGGTTTTACTGACCCATATATGTATCTTTATTTCTTTTGTGTTTTATGTTAACTTAAGAGGTGTTGGTAGCTAAGTTACTGCTATTGCTAAAACAAAAAAAACTTTCTCTTGTTATTTTTAACTTACTTTGGCTACACAACAGACACACTAATGATAGACAGACACACACAGATGATAGACAGACAAACACAGATGATAGACAGACAGACAGACAGATAGATAGACAAACAGATAATGCCGAATAGTATTCGCCAAGAAAGCCAAGACGAAGAAATGCAAAATCGCTGTTAATATTTATAAAAATTGTAATATGATGAGATTAAAATTTTTCATGTGCGAACAATTATTTTATAATAATTTATTTGTTTTCTTTTCTGTTCATTATGTATTCTATTTAATAACAAATGCATGTTGGCATCCATCATGGAGCCAAGTCAATTGTTCTTCGACTACTACTCAATTCTAAATGTAATTTCTTTCATACTTGTAATTTCGATTATCAATAGATAGCCTTATAAATCTTATGTTGTAATCTAACTTAATCTTGTAGTATGATAATTACCTTGTTCTTTTTACAAAACCCTTTCGTCAATGTTTATAAACAAAAGTAAATAATAATAAAAAAAGGCATTTGGTGCGTTTATATAATAAAATTATTTGTAGTTATTATTACTTAAAAAAAAGATATTTTTTTGTTGCTTTATTTTATATATTTTAAATGCAAAACAAACAAAAAAAAAAAAGAAAGTTAAACTAATAAAATATTAATAAATACGTAGAAATGAAATTTAAAAAATTAAAAAATAATACGCAACTTGGGAAACTCATATCAAATAATTTGTAAAAATAAATAAACATATACTTACTATAAAAAAATAGTATTAAAAAGTTAATAAAAATAAACATAATTAAAAAAAGAGAAAGATAATTTTTATTATTGCAAATAATTGGATTTTTGAATTTTTGGAATTTTTCTCTTCATGACAACGGCTTCATCGTCCTTGACTTGATTTAAATGTTGTTACCATGGTGCATGGTGGCTTCATTATATTACACATTCTTTTTTTCTTCTTGTTTTTGTTATTTAAAATCTCTTCAATATTTATTGTATTTACGTTAAATTTTATATTAATTAAACTCAAGTGAGCGTACTTCAGGCCAAGTAGTTGTTCGTTCGTTTGTTCAGTTGTTCAGCTTACTCACTTTTACCTCTCCGACCAACTTACAATGCCTATAAATTTAATGGCATATCAATATTTTATCGCACGTCGACAGTCCTGGCCAGCCCGGTTCGGTCCATCCGTTTGGTCTCTTGTACGTATGTACGTACATAAGTAGTAGATGTTGTAAACCAACATTGGAAATCAAGTAAAATTAATGGCCAATTCGGTTGTACACTTTGCTGGATTTTCATGGGTTTTTCCTTCGTGTTTTTTATCATTGAAAAAAAAAAAACGAAAATAGTTTTGACTACACGTTAATATTAATTGACAGAAATATGTGAAGTATTTTTTGTTTTTGTTGAAAATCAGAATCAGAATGTTTTTACATATATACATGTATACATATGTATGTGTTAAGTGTTGAAAAATGATTGCATGAGGGCATAAGTAAAGTTATCAACATGCGTACAGTTGTGCCAACAGGAAAATAGTTTAAAGCAACAATATGTGAAAAAAAAAGAAAGAAAATATATTGTTTTTATTTTTTTAAACAAAAAAATTTATATTTCAAAAGAAAATAATGAATGTTTAATAAATTAAATTGAAATAAAATGATTAACATTGAAAAAAAAAGGATCAAGTGGGGGCATATAATATTGTATTTGTAAAATGAATGAAAAATTATTTCTTGAATAATTGCTGCATGATTTTTTGATTAAATAGTAGTAAATATATGGGCATGCGTGTTGACAACCGTATTATTTTTGGCATAATTTATAATTTATGTCAATTAGGCAGGCAGGCAGGCATATGAAAAACATAATGTAATTATGAGTAACCAAATATCAAATAACAAATACAAAAAGAAAATAGTAACCAACCGCAAAACAAATAAAAATACATACAACATAACAATAATCCATCATCATTCAGTAGTGCATTTGGATGAAATAGAAATTCAGTACTACTGACGTCGCCACCCATCCACTGTTACACTGTTACGGTGTCCAATGCCCAATGCCTAATGACAAAATGGACACAGTTGTGTGCGGCATAATTACTTTATTTAATTTGCATAAATGCTAAAACATTTTCTAAATTTACATAAGGCGGTTCCAAAAATTGTCCAAAAGTGGGTGGTTTATTTAGGTTTTGTTGGTCTTGTTTGGTTTAGTTTGGTTTGGTTTGGTTTAGCTTGGCTTGGTTTGGTATGGTTTGGTTTGACTTGAAATGATGGCGCAATGTGGCCAACGTGTCAAAGGTCTTAGTTCGTGCTGGGTTCACTTTAGTTCAGGTTTCAACAGCAAGCCAGAAATGAGCAAATGTGAATGACCATCAACAACAACAACAATCATAGTAGAAATGACAACAACTGGTGAATAACTAACATAACTAGAGATGGGTATTTATAAAATTTTGTACACATATTTCACATCAAAAAAATATTTCGAGTTTGATATTGTATTCCAAGAAAAATGATGAGAACTTCCATATCTTATTAACTAAGGGTCAAGTTTTCATGTGGTAATATAACCATCCATTCAAATTCACTATGCTACATTGATGATCATGTAGTCTCATCAATCTTTAGAGTGTATGTGATGATAGTCACGTAAACATATCTAATTTCTAAATGGAAAACCTCAAAGCGCAGACACAGCAAAAATTTTGCATAAATTCAACAATTTAAAATCACATCAATTATTTTGAAATTATTACGAAAATAATTTTGTGTACACCGCATTATGGTAGTATAATGATTTGAATGGGTGGCATTATAGGTGATCCGATTTTGATTACTAGATTTCATTAGACTACAACCCGTCGAGGGCTTGGGGCTATTGGCAGCTAAACTAATTATCTCCGCCATATGTCAATTGTTATTTGTATTATGATGTTTATATGGGTATAGGATCCATTTACCTACATACATATGTAGGCTGATTGCAATAATTATTGTATTGTGCAACTGACATTTGACAAGTTTAGTTTAGTATATTCTACAATGACTGCAGTATATGATTACAATATCGAATATCTTGAATCAAACATAATGATAACCCAAGAATGGCTAAACTCAGCTGAAACACTAGTATATGCAGTTGGAATTTGAGCTTAGTCGAATTACCTAAGTGATGAGTTATATCTGTTTTGTTTGTTTATTCATCATCAACTGTCTGATTATGAAATATTGTATTATCATTTTTATTTAAATTGTTAAATGATTTGTTTCTTTTCATTGGTTTATGATTAATTAAAATATTAAATTTTCGAAACAAAAAACACCTTTTTGAAACTCCAAAATTCCCATCTAATTAGTGTGTACTTGTTAATTAAATACAATACTAATGAAAGACTTCTTTGCTGCTTGGCTTTGATTTTCTTACAGATTGAATATCAACAAGAATTAAGGAGCAACAGAGCATTGCTTTTGGCATATCCACAGAAGTGAGATACTATTGTAAACGGAACGAAATAAACACAATAAAATGGCCTTCCAACGCAGTTACAGCAAAGTCTGGTGGGGTTCTGATAATAATCAGTTGTCGAGTACAGTATCTGGTACCAGTTTCACAAGCGGTGGTTTCTATTCATACTATAACAACAATGGCAACAGCAGCAGCAGCAGCAGGACCAACAGCATCAGCAATCATAACAACAGCAATCAAAGTCAACAACAGACAGAGGAAAAGGCACAGGCACAGGCAGAGGCAGAGGCCCAAGCACAAGAAGTCGAGTTGCATCAACAGCAACTTCGCTTTGGAACTGGCAGTGATTATCATTCACTTGATCTACATAGCTACAAAGCCAACTTATCTTGTATACAGGAAGTTGATGACGAACAAAATAGCTCAAAGCTGTCATGGCTGAAACATGATAGTCCGGGCAGTCTCAGAAGTCAGGTAGGTTTTGTTATGCATCTGAATGTTCAATGGCAGCAACTTGCATTTGTATTATACGTATATTGTAGTTGTATTTACTTGTACTTTATACTATTTGAAGCTAATTTGTGACATCGTTTTGTTTCAGGACTCTGGTTTCTCAGATAATGATGATACACACAGTACACGCAGTCCAAGTGGTCGTTCTGCAGCATCAAAGAGAAATGCTTCGCCGAGCACAAATTCGGATAACAATAGTGTGGGTACTGCTTCACCTCAGTCAACACGTTCCATAGCAACACCACCTACAGTAATTCGTCGAGTTGGCAAGTCTGCATTCTATTCACCTTTGGTGAGTGTCACCCGTCGTATATCCTTTAATGCGGAAGCCAATTCACCGAACCAAACGTTAACGGAAACCAATACCTCTATGAATGGAGATGATGTCAATGCGAATGATGCTTGTAACAATGATGATGATGAGCTTGAGAATGAAACGTTCGACGAGAATAAGTCAAAACTTTTTGCTGAATTAGATAGTATGCATCTCTCGGCTGACACACCAAAGAAGCAACATAATGAGACGAATTTGGATCAAGCGACAGCCTCCAATGAGCAACCATCAATACCGCCAAAACCATTGGTGCGACGCAGAAAGCGCGTCATGCGGAAGCAACCGTTGGCGGCAGCTGCGTTATCAAATGGTATTAATGAAAACGTTGTGGACAGTAGCATTCCGGCGTATAACAATGAGACTGTATTTTTGGGTGAAGCACCGCCACCATACAACAATGAAACAATCGTTTTTGGTGGTGGGGATTCAATTCCATCCAATGATGACCACCATAATGCAGCTGTTGGTACAATGGACCAGCCACATCCTGTTACTGATGATGATAATAATAATTCTCTCAAACTAGAGTTATCACCGCTACGCAGTCGTTATACAGCAAGCACTAGTACGCCAAATGCCAAAGCAGCTACACATCGTACTCGTCCACAGTACATTGGGTCAATGGATCGGCTTGATCTCAACTATCCAACCTATGATAATCCGCTCTTAAATGGTCACATGCCTGCTGTGCAGGGTTGGCTTGCCGATTTGTGTATGAGCTATGATCATGAAGTTATGTCAACATTACAAACGAAATCCATTTCTCAAGAGGCCTTTAGGAACTTCACTATAACAACGAATTCGGTGACAAAACTCATACGTCAACTACAACAACGCAGCTTTGAACTACAATCTAAGTTTGAGAGTACAGAAAGAATGCTAATGGGAACGCAGGCGGTAACATTACAAGAAGCACTCACCAGTGCCGAACATCTAATTGCGCATATTGGGGAATTCACTAAGGCGCTGGAGCGACGTGCTATATTCTTTCAAGACTCTCGTGCCGATCGACGTAAATACGAGGAGCATCTCGAACAGATACGTATTGTGACAAAGGATACACGCTATTCACTGGAGCGACAACATTACATTAATTTAGAATCTCTGCTGGACGATGTACAGGTGTTAAAACGTAACTTACTCATCACGATTCGTTTGATTTTCGAAAAGATGGTTCGCATCATTGTGCAGAGTATCGAGAATAGTCGCAGCGACATGTTGCTCAGTGCAAATATTAATATGATAGCGACACTAACAAACATTGACTATGATGGCTTGGCCTCACTTACTGATGCCTTTGTTCAA
Organism: Amiota communis; assembly: GCA_037043315.1. Taxonomy (NCBI): domain Eukaryota; kingdom Metazoa; phylum Arthropoda; class Insecta; order Diptera; family Drosophilidae; genus Amiota; species Amiota communis. The sequence continues at coordinate 1,004,782 of JBAMAV010001386.1, read as the reverse complement.
AATGAGGCTGTTCGTGCACTCCTCATTATTGTGCTGGATCACAAGTCGACATCAATGCGTGCTATGGCTTTGCGTGCATTGACCACCATATGTTCTGCACCTGAGGCAATTGTGCAGTTGGGCATGTGTGGTGGCATTGAGATTGTGCGTGATATACTTTTGGCAGCTAATGCAGAACCACGTGGTGATGTGGAACGTCGTGAAGCCGTATCCTTACTAGTTCAGATTACAGCAGACTGGCATGGTCCATTACATTATGTGGATGGTTTAAAAGATTGTGCAGAGAGTATTGTTGCTGGACTAGCTGAACTAATTACACCTGATTGTTGTTCACCGACTTTGTTGTTGTGTGCTGCTTCACTGAATAATGTTAGCCGCATGGAGCCGACTTCACACTATTCCATTATGTCGAATGAGGCAATATTCAAATTAATTGCAGCTGTCGAAGAGCGCGTGACAGAAGTATCAGTATTTTTGAATGTAAGTATGAAGATTGAATGCAAAATGTGTCTAGGTTAGCAGAGAATCATATATTTCAAAGAAGGCAATTTCTACATTTCTTATTATGTTCATCCGATGTTGTGTAATAGTAGTAGACAAATGTTATTCGATTTGTTAAAAACAATCAAACCATATTCAATGTAAGAAAAAATACCATTCACCGGCTGTTGGATAAAAATATTCATCGACACTTGATATTATTCACAGAGCATAAATCACTCTAAGACAACATTCGATATGGTTTAGTTGGGTTCGATTCGGTGGAGCTTTGCCTGTATCTAAGTAGTAGAGAATTTGACATAGTAAAAATGCAATTTCTAATTTTATTGAAAGCATTTCAAAAACATTTCCTCAAACCGTAATTTAAATGCGTAAAATCGACTTGTGAATGAACAAAGTAAAGCAATGTAAACAACGCAAGCATTTTACTTGGAGCGAATGCTGGTGGAAATTTCATAAAATTTATTTCTGCATTTGCGCAGCAATTTTTCTTCAATCTTGGCCACGTTTTGCCAGCTAACAGATTTTTTATCTCGATTGCTATTTTTTGAAATAAACACAAAAACTAACACACACAGACACATCCAGCACATTTTAACCTACTCAAGTTTTATGTACTACTACTTACTATAGATTTGGTAAATTTCATCTAACCCCTCTGTGTTCTGTTCTGTTTCACCCACAGGAGCAAATCGTTTCGATGTTACACAATATGTCATTGAACAAAAAGTGCCACAGTCATTTGGCCAACGGCATCATCATAAATTTCATCACGTCCGTTTACCAAACGGAATTCTACAAGAAGTACGGCTCACGTGCCGAGAGTGCAGCTCAGCAACGTTGTATAAAGGCAATTCTGCATACGTTGACGCGACTTGTGCAGGACACAAATTGTCCAGCCTTAAGCGCAGAGCTGGTAGAGCAATGGAGATTGCCTGAATTTTTTATGCTCGCCAATTCAGGCGTACAACCAGCAGCAGCAGCAATGGGAACAACATCGACAACCCTGGACAATAGTATATATGCTCGGGATATATCACAGTTGGCTCGACAATTGTTGCACGCACATCAACATGAACAGTTATTATTACAAACAGCTCCTAGTAGTGTAATGGTCAGTAGTGGTAATCAGACGCCGGAAGCTCAGACGAGAACTAGTAAAACCAACAAAGACACAGGAGTAGAAGCAATAGCATCACCAACAACGACAACAACAAAGACAAGTTCACTGGGCTCGTCTTCCTGTCTGAAATTCAATTTAACACGTCAAGAGAGTTTTGTCTAAGGACGGGGAATGGAGATTGTCATTTCTACTTCTTTTGGCAATCAGCTGTTGTCGCCTGTTACCCATAACCATCACCACCACAACTCTACAAGAAGAAGCCCCCAAGGTGTGTGCGTGTCCTACGTGTGGCACGTTTTGTGCACCGGAAATCCAATTGTGCGTTAAGTAAAATTATTATTTTATTTTACAGTGTCCTTCTTGTCATGCTCATGTTCGCAAACGTATCCATGACAGATTCTGTTTATTCTTACTTTTGGTTATTTAGCTCTTTGTAAATATAAAATGAATTGTTTTCCTTATATTTATTTAAGTGCCATGTACTATACTTACAAAAGGATATACGAGTACATACCCATGTATGTATTGTATTGATTCTTTGGCAATCATTCCCTGCTGATGTCAGAATGCAGTTTTTTGTGTTTTTTACTAAGTAAAAATCATTTAATGCTGCCTGGCTATATGGTAATAAAGCTAAGCTACTCTACTTACTATTGTATTGATAATAACGATGACATTAACCAAAAAATGTATTCTAAATTTTGAACTCTTATACCAAAAACGTAGTCATATTTGTGCCAAATGATTTTTTGTTTTTTTCTAAATATATTATTATACGATTATTTTGATTAATGTTTATTAAGAAAAGAATAATATATGAAAGATACTTATATTGAGTTAAGTTGAAATCTTTTTTACCTTACAATAATTCTTTAATTGAATTATACTTAATTTCTTAAGTATTGTACTTAATATTGTTAATAATTATGAAAACTTAAAATATAAATCAATAAAATAAAATTATATAAAAATAATAAGAAGCGTTTAATTTATTTTTTGTTTTTGATAAAAATTATTTCCATTAAATTGCAGTGAAATAAATGCAATATAAGTAAATAAATTCCAATAAATTTAATTTATGAAGATCAGCAATTTTAATGAATGTTTAATTAAACAGATTTGTAATTGAATAATGAAGATTGGTATGCAGTAAAGAGTTTACAATCAATGCCGTCTTTACCATAAGGACAAACGGGGCCCATGTCCAGGGACCCTATCCTTACGGAGGACCCGTAAGGTTGATATATCCGCTTACATTACACAATTTTTTAAAATCCTTGATATTTCTATAAAAGATTGTCGCGGGCAGAGTTACGATAATGCATCAAGTATGGCTGCAAAGTATTCTGGGGCTCAGTATAAAATTAAAGAAAAATATGAATTCTCAATTTTTGTCCCATGTGCGGCACATTCGATGAATTTGGTGGGTGTGTTTCTGAAACAGTACATAGCATAGTTTCAGTTTATATAAAAATTGTTAAAATGGAAAAAATTGACACTATTCTTCTAATGAAGATATGGAATGATTTTTTGGGAATTATGAATAAAACAAGCTTAAGTTTACAGAATAAAACTATGACCATGGATGTTGCAACAAAACTTTACACATCTCTAAGCGCAATAGTTTCGATCAGTAAGAATCGGCCGCTAAAAAAAAACAATCAAATGCTGATTATAAAGATAAGTCTCAATAAAAAAGAATTTGTTGCACAAGTGTTTCTCTTTTCTGTAGGAACATCAGAGACTGTACAGTTGAATGGCAAATAAAAGTTTCGTGTAGATACGTTTATTCCTATAATCGACGCATTATATGCTCGTTTAAAAAAACGTTCGGCAGCATACCATAGTTAATAACAATCGATTCTGATGAGTGGACCAAAAATTCTATCACGAAGGCATTAATGCGTATGAACTCAAAACAGAATGTTTTCATTTAAGATAGTATTTAAAAAAACTAAGAGAAGGAAACAGCGGATTTTAGTATCTCAACCTTACCTTAGCTAATAAAGTCTGATCAATTAGAAGAAACTTTTCCAAATGTTGAAGTTGCTACAGGAATTATGCACTTATTTTGACAGCTAAAGAGAATAAAAAAAGAATTGTAAACAACAATTTTACAAGAACAACTAACTAATTTATCAATTATGTGCAAAGAACGTGATATCCTTCAGGAAAAAGATAGGATATAATAAAAGATTTTGCTCAACAGAAATACCGAAAGAAACCATTATCTAATTCGTACTTAATTATTGTTATTAATTTTGTATCAATTACCTAAATAAATATACGATCATAGCAGAAAATGTTTCACTTTCTTTACTTTCCATAAAGGTACCAAATACTTGTGTTTACAATACAATACAATACATCTTATCAAATTTAAAAAAATTGGTTGGGAGATACCAACAATCTCTTATCTACAGTCCATATTTTGCTCTCTCAGATATGTTAAATATAATATGTACTCAATGAGGCATCATGTACAATAAAGATCAACAACAACGAAGAGATCAAAACATTGACATTTGCCGGTTCAATTATGGAATGAACCTCGTAATGTAATTAAAGTTCTACTTATCATACAGTCTTTTCATGAGTCACCATATGTATGAGTGATTATTTTGATATAGAATTTTATACAAGCAAAAATTTACACGTTGTAATCAAATCTTGGAAAACGAAACTGTTTAGTTAATTTATAAGATGAGATGAAGATTTACTGGTACGAAAGCAGTCGAATAAAAATATAAAAACTTGTTTTTCTACAATACATTATAGAGCTTTCAATGAATACATGTGGAAAGTCCAGAGAGCTTAGGTATTTTTTCCCCAACCTATTTATAATATAAGGAGATTATGCATTGAAATTAATGTAAGCGTTTATAAACTGAAAGGTTTTACTCATTTCAAGTTCATTTCATTCACGACATGCAAATCTTTTGGTTAGTGCTCGCTTTGTGCGCTTGCCTTTGTTTGGCTTTGCCCCAAACCCTACAACTTAAACGAGTAAAACGCATTGTCAATGGGAATATTGCTGGTCCGAAACAATTTCCTTATCAAGTCCTATTGAGTATTCAAAAAAATGGGCCCGGGGCCATAACATGTGGTGGAGTGATAATTGATGAAAGTTGGGTACTTACAGCAGCGCATTGTTTGGAACATGATCTAGTGTAAGTAAAATAGTTTTTGTGATAATTTAATAAAGTAAAAAAAAAAAATCTTCCAGTCAAGGCGTTAATATATATTTTGGTAAAATTAATATTGATGGAGATGATGATATTGGTTCTCAGGAATTATATATTGACAAGAGATATTTTATTATGCATGAGGATTACTCATCACAATCGGTTGTGAATGATATAGCTTTAATACGATTACCAGTGCCATTGCAATTTGATGATTATATACAGAGAGTAAATTTACCCAATAAATCAGATGATTATGCTGGTAGACTAGCAATTACAACGGGTTGGGGGCAAACCGATGAATGTGAGTACATAATTCAAATAAATTTTTGTATTGTATTTATATTAATTACCATATATTGTCATGATGTAGATGATAATGATAGTGACAGTGATGTACTGCGTTATGTGACTATACCAATATTCTCAAATCAAGATTGTAAACGTAAATGTGATAAAAATATTGGTATTTGCCAAGATTTTTTTACTCCATCAAACATATGTGTAAATATAACTGGACAACGTGGCCCAAGCTTTGGCGATTCTGGTGGTCCTTTGGTTTTAAAGGATGAGGAAAGAGTAAAAACTGTTGTTGGTTTAGTTTCTTTCGGTAATAATTTTGCATTAGAAATGCCTGAAATTTATATACGTGTATCTTACTATGTAGATTGGATCACAAGACATATGAAACACTATGCATACTAGTAAGTAAGTGATGTAAAATATCTCAAACTTATAGGAAATTTTAAGAAAAGACTAAGAATGAAATGATGCTAGTCTTCTATTTCAATTGATTTTGTTGTACTTAGTATAATTTTTTGTTCAACTTAAATTATTATATAAATTTATTCTCATGTAAGATTCCTGATAAAAAATCAAATAAAATAAAACCAAAAATTTATTTTCAATAACGAGTTCCGTCAAGGCTAAAAATGTTGAACTCCATACCAAGTGTATGTGTATGTATTGATGAGAAATATATGGTTAAGGCACACATACAAATATGAAACTCACTTTTCACTTTCATCCGCATACTCTGTCTTCTTTCTCTGTAGCAGACATGTGCGCCTTTCTCTTAGCATAAGTAATAAATGTACGCTGCCGCATGAGGGAAATCGCTTGGAATGGCAGCAAAATAAATTATCGAACTTCGATTTTACTATGAAACTCATGTTGCTACTATACTATGTCTTTACCAACCAACCAACCAACTAACCTACCGACCCACCTTCGTTCCAACCGAACCATTTCAGGAACTTAACTAACCAAATGTTTCACCCACAAACCCAAGCGCCCACATATAGGCAAGCATACATTACGTTGCACTTTATAGTTTTGGATTATAAAGAACAAAAATGTGAAACGTAGCCAGGAAATTTATACGAAATAATTTTGCTTGCCTTGAAAAATATGAAAAAAAAAAATCACCTAAAAATATGAGATAATAAAATAACAGAGGTCTTAAAGTTTTTTTCTTAAGTTTATAAAAAGACATGAAAATAAAGTCTCACCAAAAATATTATATACATACTGTGCTACTCTTCTCATAAAAAAAAACACTGGAATAAAAATGATTTTAATCATAAAAGTCTATGATAAGATGGTTAATTCACAATAAGTTTGTTTATACTCGTAATATACTTAAATATACGAGACTGTGTATCATGTGTTTGAATTCTTGGTTAGCCTTGTTTTTTATTGGCAAGACCTCTACAGGCTTACGTGCTTGCCTCCTTGAGCTCCAGTTACCCGTGTATCTATTTATATAGACTTATGTTAAAGAAAAAGTTTGTGATTTTCATGTTTTTCTCTATTTAAACCAGACCGATGTGCTTTTATTGACGTCTGCCAACAGAGTCATCAGCACTATGTGCTTAGTTTGACAACTGCCAGCAGAGTGATCGTATGTTGATCTTCAAAGTTTTACAAGAACGGCATATCAAAAGAGAATTAAGAAATTATCATATGAAAAGAGAACAGCATTGTGCAATGAATTTGCGAGGACTGTCAGAATGATGCGGGTATTAACTTATATATATAATTAAAATCATTTGTGTATTTGTTGAGAACGTATTTTCTCCGAAACCATAAGACCTATGGAACCGTGGATGTAAGCTCTTCTGGGGTTTGCTTTTAGTTTGGATCTGAGGTGGAGTTGCTGTGATTATTCATTTTTACTGTTCCACTGTTTTATCCTTTACTTAGATTTTTAAATTGAACTAACTGAAGGTTCCGGAGAATAACGTTGCCGCGTCAGCTTGTAATTACTATAATATTGAATCCTAGTGCTGTGAAGTTTACACAATAAATATAACTTAAATGAACACCTTTCAAAACACATGATTGAGCATTTCATCGACAGCATTTTCAATTGAAATGACAACATTTAAACAGTGATTGAAATAGATTGGTTTGAATAGAACAAGTTGTGATGATATATGTTACTTTAAATAGTAGCAAAGATGTTAAAACATCAAACATATGTGTATGCGTACTTCTCTCGTTTGCTACTATGTATTGTTTTTTATGAAATTTAAGTAACTTTTGTTTGTTTGTTTGTCGTTGGCCCTTTTTTCGTTTTTGTGGCCTTGCTAAATAAATAAAAATATATGTACAATAAAAAATATAAAAGGAAGAAAAAAGAATGGAAATCACAAATACCCACCAATTGTGTGGTAAGCCATAATTCGATGTAGGTTAGTCAAATATTTTTATTTAATAAATTTATGTTTCACAAGGTCGCAAATATTTGCACTTCATATTACAAAAAGGAAACAAAAGTTTATTCAATAAAAATATATAAAGGAAATTTTACTAATACTTGAACAAAATCAATTTATTGTATACAAAAACAGGAAAAAAAATGTCATTAAATTTATATAAATTAATTTTACAATTTGACAAATAAGTTTGAATTACAAAGGACATGAAACAATTTTAAGCTGCGACAGATGACATAAATGTGTTGCATACTTTTCAGCGGCTAACAAAATGAATGCAAGACATGACTACATTAATCATGGCAAAAAACTGCTTGTGAGTACTATGCTATGTTAGATGCGATCCATTTCACTTCCCTCCATTTTTCAGTTGAATTTTCTTTTCACATTCTTCATGCTTGGTAGTTTCCTTTTTGATTAAATTTCAACTTTTGACTTGGACACATTGTAATGTTGGACATCATTTGTGTACGCTTTGGACAAGCGTTGAATCCACGACCACCTGTGCACCTAAAATCCTAACCAAAAAAATGAAAAGGAAGGAAAAGAAGACTATGTATCTGTGTGTTTCTATACATACACGTATGTGTGTGATGTGTATTTGTGTCGAGTGGTTTGCGTGGACGATGTCGACATCATGAGCCTAAAATGAGACTAGTAAAGTTTTTCATTCGTTGTTTTTTTTAAATCAAAAATGAATTTATTTTATATACAATTTCTTTTTTTTGAGTTTTGTGTTTTTGTTGATTGTATTTTAGGGTCTTCGTTCATTCCGTCCATTCATTTTGGCTTCGTTTTACCGTTTACCGTGAGCCGTTGTTCATTGTACAGCTGTCACGTCCGTCATCAGCATCAGATGTTGAGCGCGTTCTACCACGAAACGTGCGTTGTATGTGTAAAGCATACACTATTAATATTTGTATCTGTAGTATTTGTGTATCTGTGGGTGTGTGCTGTAGATACATTGTAAAAGCACACTAATGTTTAAATTTCTGTTAGTTTTCGTTTAATAAAAAATAAAGAAAACCTACAAAAATAAATAGAAAAGACCCCAAAACCCCATTGTATGTCCTAACTCAACAGACTTTTGTTGAATTGTCCTCCTGACAAAAGTTAACTATCCACAGCTGCCCCCGACAAATCGTGCTCGATTTTTTCTTAACATCATCATTGCAATGTTTTTGTTTAGTTTTTGTTGCACACTTTTCTCTTCATTTTTTTTTTGTAAATATTTTTTGTTCTTCTTTCAGTTCTAGATACAATAGTTTTTGCAAATGACATATTTGACGGCATGAGAAGGAATATTTATTTTGATATACAATTTTTAATTGAAATGTTGCAAAGAATTCAAATAAATCGTTTTAAATAAGCAAAGGAAAATATTATTGAGCAAAGAAAAAACTATGTATACTCGACTCGTACTTTTAGGTGGTTTAAATCTTTAACTTAAAAATTTGCAGTTTAAAAAAGATGCAAAAAATATCTAAACATACATACATACATACATGTGTTGGCATGAATGAATGGCTGTCTGTTTGTTTGTATTTACTTCAGTCATAGTTTTTGATAAAAAGATTACGCAAACATTTACCAAACAGAAGCAAATGGGTTTTTCTTCATTCTACTTTTACTATACTACTTCTTCCTTATTTTATACCATGTTTCGCCATTCCTTGCCACATCACTGGTTTATTTTATTTTATTTCAGTTTACGTTTGGCGCTAGTGCTTTTGGTCTGGTCAAGAGCAAATGGCGCAAATAGTAAAAAAAAAAAAATAAAATAAAAGCATTTTACCACCGAAAGCCATTTGCAGTGCAAATAGAGAATGAAGTTAAGTATGCTATAGCGAAAGGTTTAGGTTTTTATACTTTTTATATAAAAAGACTATGGTACTTTAGCTACTATCAGAAGTTTGAGAGAATTTCTGTATGCAATAATTGTTAGTATATTGTTGCACTTAATTTGAATCAAGAATAGAACTGTAGGACCACAAGGGATATTTTAATATTGAAGCTACTTTGCCTGGGTTAAAATGATTTGGTACTAGAGTCTTGCAAGAATGCATTCGCAAGCAAACATTTCCAAATTCATTCATGTCATTTGGTTTAAAGAAAAAAAAAAAAACAAATTAAATGAAACGTATGGTATCTACTTACTTGTAAGCAAAAAAAAATGTAAGGCCACGCATTTGGTTTGTTTGATTTACTTTAGAATATATGAGAATTAACCAATCATTCGTAAATGAACTGCTTCGGTAACAACTTTGGCTGAAGAACTCTGCATGTGTGACAGAGAGAAAACAAGAAACAAAAGAGTGCTTACGACAATCTCCATCGACAATTTCAACGAGAGATACAGTATCAGTCGTCGTACACATATTTTTTTTTAACGCGTATGTCTCTTTCATGTGATCACCAATTTATTTTTCTCTTTTCTACAATCTTCTACTTATAGTGTTGTAAAGCAGACCTTTTTCCTTGGTTAGTATTGTAAGGGCTCATCGGAATGCTGCTTACAAACCCTTACAAAGCCAAATCAGAATTTGATATAAGCTATTTGGTTTGTCAAGTACTTAGTACTTCTATTTATTCTTTTTGGTCAACCGAGTACTGGAAACTTGATTCAATCATAACGAAACAAATGTCTTGTTTGCCGTTTCAAATGCATTTGTTCAAGACTCCAATTGATACCAACAGTCGTGGTTCTGACGAGACGTTACACAATGTGTCCTAGGGTTTAACTTCTCTTTCATCAATCCAAAACAGTACTATTTCTAAATTCCTAAGGGAATTAAAATGTTGTTCTAGGTGGTGTAATTAGTAATACAATGGGTCAAACCTCTTGACCTCAAATGCCATAACTTAACCTCAGCTAATATTTTACTTGCTTTACAATCAGATAAATAGTATTACAAAAGCTAAAAACCAGATAAGTAACCACATGCTTTGTACCATATACATATGAGTCAAAAAGTTGAACTGAAATCATTTAAGGATATAAATACAATAGTTATTTTCGGTTACTGTGAGGTATTTAATTTTTTGGTATATCCGAAGATATCTTTCTTACTGTCTTTCTTTTCATGTTTTGTGGGTTAAAAGGTTTTGTAAAATAGTTTGTTGATTGGGTGGGTGGATGTACCATAGATTGGGCGAAATTATAGAAGAGTTGAAAATTGTTGCTAACGACTTTTACTATTTTGACAGCCACAACAATATTTTGCCACACTAATTGAGATAAAATACAATTTAATGCGCGCATATTTGCTCAATCACACACACATATATACATACATATACCAACTATATAAGTATATTTACAAATACTTTGTAGTGGAGTCTGTCCCTAAAAAGTATGCTGCATACTAAAAATGCATACTTAATGCATTGCAATATTTAAATAATTTAATTGAGAAAATGATTTTTGCAGAAAAACAAGTAACAATTTTGTTACAAATTTCTGTTCATGTTGCAACTTGTGTTTATTTTTGTATCTTTTTTGTTGGAAATTGAAAAATGTGTCAAAGATAAAGAAAACAAAAAATGTGAGAAAATACAAGTACATGGAAATTCTGTGTTATGCTTGTCTTGAATTCATGCAAGAAGCAAAGGAAAAATAAAACTTTTGAGTTGTCAACAGTGTTAGTGAGTAAAATTTGCAATAACACTATGATGCAGATGATAATGTTGTTGCAATAGTTGCTGTTATACTATGATGATTGTGTCTGTGCCTGTGTATGTATCTTGTTACATTACACTTGCAATTGCACGAAGCAAAGTGAAGCGGTGCCACCAGCAGGAAGCTTATTTAGCATAGTTCGAATGTATATCTTCAGCTTCATCAATGCCATTTCCTTTGGCAACAATGTTGCCTTCAAGTTATGTAAAGAAAACAAAAATAAAATAATAAAAAATTTCAAGCATCAACAAAACTTGTAACTTGCAACAACTAGCAATCCAAGTGAGTGTGAAATTGTATTGAATTCTTGTGTCATCATCAATTTTCTAATGAAATGATCGCCATCGTTTGAGATCAATGGCTTTAAGGAAAGAACTTTTACAACATTTGTTCAGATGCAGCTACAGTAGCCACAGCAGCCGCAAAAGCAACAGCACTGATGAAAACAGGAGCCACAAAATATACAAGAACAACAACTACAACAAAGACAGCAAGGATATCGAATAGGAACAAAAACAAATACATCAGCGATGACAACGGCAACGACAACAATGCGCACCACCGTTAACAAGAAAAATAAACGTTGCATACATCAAGGAGTTTGTTTCGTTCATTTACTTCCTTTTACATTGTTCTGTGTTTTCTTTTTGTTTCAGCTTCTCTTTCCATATTATTTTTTGTCGTCTTACATTTTTGGTTCCTTGTTGTTTATGTGTTTCAAATTTTACTTTCTTGTTTGTTTGATGATTGTTTCTTTTTAACTTCGAACATTTTTTGTTTTGTGGTCAACAAAAATTGTGATTGTTTTGCGGTTCGAATTGCTAAATAATATTTCCTCTCAATTGTCATGTTCTCATTCGCACTGCACTACACTAAACCACTATACACTAAAAATTTTGTAAATATCATTGTCTTACTATTTCTGAATCTGTGTTTAAAGTTGTTTCTATCGTTGTTCTTGTGGTATATTCCTCTGGTTGCTTATTTGGGTTGAAGCAAAAGATATTTAAGTCAATAGTTAAAGCCGCCTGGAATTCTGGGATTGATACAGATTTCTTTTTGTTTTTCTGATGGGAAAATAGAACAAAGCTACACATTCACTCATCTCAACTAAACTCTGCAAAGATAATCCCAAACTAAAACCTTTAATAAGCACATTTCAGTCTGTGATATGTGATGTAAAATGTGAGCGGGCTTATAGTGATGGTGTAGGTAGCTAAGGTCAACTGTTAGTATACCAAATAAAAATTTATTACACATTGCTAAGGGCAATAGCCAATATCAAATGTTTATTTGGCTAATAAATGTTCAAATAGCACACTTAGCCGGTCCATTCGAATTCGTTACGGAAAGGATTATTTATTTGCAATTGCAAGGATACAACAGACATACTCATTCGGGGGAAAAGAAAAGCAAAAAGAGATAAGCTCATATGCTACCGTAATAATACACAAGAGGCATACGTAAAATAAAAGAATGGAAATAAAATTAAAGTTAAATTATAATCATTTCAAGGAATTGCAATATTAATAAAAAATTCTATTCAAAAAATCTCTTCCATTATAAGATACTATCATTCCCTGCCATGATTTTTGTAGTTATGGTTATTTATTAATAATTCACGTGAATGAACATCATATTTTGTGAACGATTTTTGCAGTTACTCAGTTAATAACATAGGCCTGCAAAATTTTGTTTATTTTTTCCCTTCAAATATGTTTCTAGTCTTATCACAGAAATTAAGCAAATTAAGATGGGGGACCGCTTCACTCAGTGATGAAAGTTCACGCTCTCCCTTTATCTGAGCATCAATTCTTCTAAAGCTTGCATTTAATAAAGTGACGAGAGATCAGTTTTGTTCAAGTTTTCGTGGTGTTTAATTGGTCGGTTTGCGTCGGTGGTTAATCGTGAGTAAATTGTGTTTGATTAATATTGTGAATTTAAATTTAAGTATGATTATTGATATGAAAATATATATTTGTGATTATGTTGCTTTTTTTGCATATTTTTAAGTACAATAAAAAAGTGTAAAATGTTTTGATTGAATTTTATTTTGTGCAAGCACCGTTTTCGTTTTCGTTACGCTCGATACTGTTGCTGTGAGTTTTGCTTTTGTGTCATCTCTTATCGCTATTTTGTATTTTATTTGTTGTTCATTGGTGAAGAGAATTATGGAATCAGTGAGAGAGACTGAGAGTGTAAAACAAACGTCAACATTAAAACAAAAAGGTAAGTCCATGATTGTTCTCTTTGTTAAAGCAGTGGAAGTTTGCTATTGAGCTTTTCATATCATCTTCTTTTTGATGTTGCTTACGACTTTAAATAAAGACCTCTATCGATTGCAAGAAATGTAGCAAAAGAGAAAAGAGTATGTTAGAAGCACACAATCAAATGCATGCATGCATTCGTCTAACGTTATTATGAGTTTTTATTTCTTAATAAACTTTTCTGCCAAAGTGAAATGCATATATAAGTAGGCAGAGCTTTAATCTATTTTTTGTTTGTATTAATCCATAGGAGATTTTTTGCTGAAATATTTTGAGGTGTCTTATAGTATGATGATTGTATACTATTTCATAAAATCGGGAAAAAAAACTTCCATGCCGTCTTCAAAATTCTTCTATGTATATTTGACAAAGACGACTTGATTGATTTTAAAATAAGTCTCTAAACTTTATATGCACATTTTTATCCACCGATTTCTCGACAACAGCGGTTCCGGAACAAAAAATGTATATGCAAAAACCTGTTCCATGCAAAAATAAATATGTATATGTGCAAACTTTCATGGTGATCGGTCAAATGTCGGAGTTCATCGCCGTCAAACTATTTTTCTCGTCCTATTTTATATTTGTATATAGATTTGCTCATATATGTACATAGAGAGAATTCATATAACTTTTTATCTCAAATATTATTTTCCAGTTTGTTTTATATATGGAAAATGGTACGGCAGTTAGTTACAATAAATAAATAAATAATCGTAAAGCATTAATGGCACTTATATGTACCAATGATGGGCCCAAGATGCTCTACATACCCAATTGACATAAGTTATTCTATTACATTGAAATTTATAGTTTCATTAAGTTAACTAGATTAGTCGGATTATATGCTTTTCATTCCCAAAAGCTGCTGCAGATGTCATGAGAATAGACTCCAAACTTCTCTCCAGCAGAGAAAAAATCTCATCCGTTTCATTTCCTCCTAATCAAAATATTGTTGAAAGGGAAAATGCATAATTGTTGGACATGAGATTCTGACTAATGAGATTTAATTTTTTTGTCATCGCTGCAAAAAATCATGTCTTTTTCTTGTTCCTCTCCTTGTCTTTCATCAATAAATTCATTGAGAGAAAAATGTTCAAAAATCAAATGCTATGTATTCACCTGTTTGTGCCTCTGTTTTTGCTCTGCAGTCGATTATTCTTTGCTAGCTATGCACACTGGTCGGAAATGTGTTTTTTTTTTTGGCATTAAGTAAAAATTTTGATGATATATTTTTATTTTAACTAAATATTCTTAAAGTCAAGCTTTAAATAATTTGAATATTAAAATGATCTCGATGCAACCATAATATTTTATTAGGTGTACGGCAAAATGTTTGTTGTGATTAAAAAATGAATAGATTTAATGCTAAAAAACGGCAAATTCGACCAGTGTGCCATGGTACATTAATACTCAGTCAACTCACGTCACACAACAAAACAAAGAGATCTTTCTGCTTATGATTTTTGTTTCGTTTTCTCCTTTCATAACAACATTTCAATGAGAGTTTTTTCAAAATATTTTTGACAAGAATTCTCACTGACAGACCGTTCTTGTTTCTCATCATGAGGCAAGAAGCAAACAACTTTTGAACAACAAGACAAATTATTGTACTCTGAGAGTGAGACCGTTTGCTGAAATTTTTGCACTCTCTCTCCGAGTAGACTATACTGAAAATAAAAGAAGACCCTCATACAGTGAATGGTCCTACCAGAGCCTTAATCTGTAGTCTATTAAGTCTGTTAATAATTTTAGTAAGAAAGTTCAAGTTTATCTGACGATTTCACAATGTATAGCAATGAGCCATCTTTCGTAAGCAGATCATCCCTACAATCATACGGTTCCTGATATATTTTTATGATCAATTGCATTAAGAAATCGGTGGTATATAACATTCATTTATAAATATTATTTCATATTAGTGTTATTTGTTATATGATACTATGGGAATGTACTTAATTGGTTTCCATTTGCTTTCCTACCAAAGTTATTCCACCTCCCGAAATAATCCAGTTGTAGAATGATGGTAGCATAGATTTTAATGTTCCTTCTCGGGTAACAATGAATTTTTTCCCTATATTTGTTGGGGACCAGTAAGACCATTTATTTGCAGCATGATTCATTTGGCGTTTTGTGTCAATCAACCAACTTATACTACGACCTGATATCTAACTCTATATCTTCCGAAAAGCTAACTCTTAATTCATCTAGCAGTCTGTTAACCGATTAACTTAATCTCATTTGCTTTATTTTATGGTAATTTGAATTTATAATATTAGAAATAAGTTAAAGCTAATGTATCTTAATTGCCTTGAGTCTAACATTTAACTTTATTGTACATGCTGAGTATATGTGTCAGATGACGTTAGGTTTGTAGCCGCAAATTAGTACTAACTTTGTAATGCACGCCTATTAACCCTAGTTCATTACCAAAGGGACTTTAGATCGATACCCAGTCTTGCTCGCTTTTCAATGGACCCCAGCTCGCGTGGCTCTGGGGGAAAGTGGCGTGAGAAAGATAGTTAGTTAGTTGTAAAAAAAAGAGACTTTAACGTTCTTCTAATGAAAGTACAGACATCCGCTTTCAGCCGTATCTATGGTAGCAGAAACCGATACGTTATGGATAATCACCATCGATCTTACTGGCTTGGGAGGTTACTAGCTACGCTACCACCAGCAACGCTCTTTGCCACATCATATCTAACATATCACGTCAAAATACCTAGCAATCCCCGGGGAGATAGGTCTTAATATCATTAGGAATTTATACAGAACTTTTTGGATAGCTTGGTTATTCGACTTTTGTTAGATATTCTGTTTTTTCTTGACCAATTCAATACTTCATAAGTGGTAGCTTAATCCAATTGAATGTCACTGTAATGATCCCCTAGTTGGGCTTAGAAAATTTATTAAAACTATTTAAGACATCTGCCACAATTCTTTTTTCATTACTAATCGTAGTAATGCCTCTGGACACATAACCTAGTGACAAAAAGTCAAAAACTAAAACCATAGAAAAGTGAAACACTTGTTGCTTCACACTTCTATTTATTATATTTCCTTCACATTTACTTTTACTACTTCTTCTATTTAAACTTCTTCTTGTACTACTATACGTACAAGGATATGCAAAGTTGGTTTGAGTTCATTTGCAGCTTATGGTGGCTTTCATGACTCGTTTATCATAATAGTCGACATTTAATGTTTGCAGTGATAATCTTCATGTAAAACGGGTTATAAAAAATTTCATTCCTTAAGAACAAGAAGTTGTTGAACATAAGGTAAAAGTTGTTAAAAAGTTCTTCTTCTGTTGTGTTGTAAGTATTATCAGTGAGTGTAAGTGAGCGTGCATTTCTGTTAAGATAAGTAACTCTTGTAAGATTTTATAGCTTATATTTTTAAAGTGTTGATATTAAAGAAGAATATTCTGTAATAAAATGGCATTTATAGAAGAAAACTCATAGATACACATATGTATGTTTACTGATTGTTGATTGACAAGCAAGTATGAGAAGGGAATCCAAAATGTTTCTCAAAAATGTTTTTAAAAAAGATATTTTATTGCATTTCTTTCTTAAAAGATAAATAAATATGTCAAAGTGACATAACCACATAGATACTTATGTACAAACATATGCCACACACATAAACCGCAAAGAAGTTTCTACGTTTTTATACGGAAATGACTAAAGGCATTTCCTGTCATTCACAGAGCCAATGCACACATTTAATAGACATGTGAAAAAACCATAGTCACTACAAGTATCTTATGGATATATGCATGTACATATGTATGTAAAATAAACTTCTTGATAAGCACCAACATGCCTTCAATGACTTAAACTGCGGTCAGTGGGTCGTTCGTCTGTGGCATATTAAATGTCACCACAGTTTTCATAATCACAAAAGCAGGAATGTCATAAAAGATACACAGAACACAGATACCCACACCTACACATTACATAAATACACACATGTTTGTATACACAAAATAAACTTCTCAAGTTGTTTTAATGCGCTTTGCTTACAGAGTAGATTTTTTCAAAAGATTTCCTCTTTTATTTTTTATAGGACACACACATTTTATAAACTATATCATCATAAAAGGATATGCCAAGGAAAGGCGCTAAAGCAACTCTATGCGATTTGATCTTTTTTTTCTCCTTTTCTTTTTCAGTTTTCCCTTCCAAGATTATTTAGTAAAACGTCATGTATGCAAAATATGCCAAGAAATACTAAATAACGTCGTCTTCTTAATGCTCAAAACAAGTTTCATAGATACATTAGAGGAAGTATATACTTATGTACTTATGTATGTCCATGTACTTATAAACATATTTTACACTTTTAGAAGTAAAGTCCATACTTGGTCACATATATTCAAAAGCGAAAATCCTTACGACACTCAATAGATTGGCATAAATAAGTACTGTAGACTTTATAGAGTATATTTCCTTATGCAGTACTCAGCTCATCTCAGATCAGATCAGTTGAGTTCAGCCTTACTATATTTCTCTTTATATTTTATACTTTGGTTCTTTGGTTTGTATCCTTGGCTTTCCTGTTTCTTCATGCGTTCTTTCTTTCATTTTGTTTGTTTGCAAATAAATTGAATAAAAGATTTTTCGAATATGATAATATCCAATGGATTTACATTTTAATATGTTGACGTACTTACTTTACTCTTTATGTTGGTGTCTGGATATCCTTTGCTTAAAGTATCTACAAATATATTCTAACACAATATGTAATAGTAATGTATGAGTATGAGTTTGTATGTATTTATTTTATATTTGTTTTTGCATATATCTTTTTTGTTGTTATTTTTCTTTCATACATGATGAAAATGTTTTGATTATTGATGTTTTTCGATAATCTTATTACATTAGAAAAATTTCTTTATGTCCACATAATACAAGTATAAATTTACATAAGATA
This sequence comes from Amiota communis, assembly GCA_037043315.1. NCBI lineage: Eukaryota > Metazoa > Arthropoda > Insecta > Diptera > Drosophilidae > Amiota > Amiota communis. The sequence continues at coordinate 986,369 of JBAMAV010001386.1, read as the reverse complement.
AATTATAGTAAACCTATGAACTTTTTTCTTTTATTTTAAATTTAATTAATTAAAATATTGTATATGAATTGTATGAATATATAAATTTACCATAAGGTTGCGTACTTTTTAATTAACATAAGTAATAAAATGAGTCTTTTGTTTAATAAAACAAATTGAGATTTATTAGCAGCTTTAATAAATATATTTTTTAATTTTTATAGAATACTTTTATCTACAAAACTGCATTCACAAATATATAAAAACTGAAATAAATCTACGTAAAAAGCAAAAAAAAAAAAAAAAACCAAGAAATTAGATTATCTTCGAAATTGTAATACTCTTCATGCATTTTTGATATCTTCTGATTATTGTTCTATTGTGAGTTCATATATCGAATTGCCCATACCTTCACCTATGTTCAATACTTAACATTAAATTCATTTGCTCACCACCCATGAGAGCGTCTGGTGCCTAATCCATAATACTTATTGCTATCAAAACTCTGTCATGAACAATGTAGGGCGTGTCTTTGCATTTACCCTTCATTCACCGAAATTGTTAAAAATTGCAATCAATTGTTATTTTCCGTTTTGTTGTGGGGTTTTTATTCAGTGAGGAAACAATACCAATAGACTTAAGCAATTTTCTAGCTCATCTACAACAGTGTTAAAATCTCTGACCATTATAAGTTTTTCTCTGTGCTAATCCAAAATTTCATTCAAATCACCCTGAATTACGTCTCAAAGTTCCGACAGGAGAAAAGTGGGGTTCCTGTATATTATCGTCAATGTCATATGCATACTTTTTACTGTTCACATTTGGTAGATGCATCCTTGCTGAACTCTACTCTTCTTTTTTTTGTCAATTTTTCATTGATAGTGTATGTCCCATGCCCATGTTCAATTTAAGTATATAGAAAAATTACCCTATTGATTTGACTTATGTTTATGATAGAGTCAGTATTCATACTGCATTTTAATATTGAGACAGTGAGCTATACGATCAAGTAATCATATGATCTTGGTTGGTGAATATCAGACACTTATAGTGTCGAAATTTCAGTTCGATAAGACAAAAAAGATAAAAGTTTTTCTAATAAGAACAAATGTGCAGCCTCTATTAAATGAAAACTTCGTATATCAGATCTCTAGCTCAAAAACTGAGTTTACATAAATACAGATGGACAGACGGACGGCTAATCAACTGAGCTAATCAATAAAGAATATACTACATACTTTATGGAGTCTCCTTCTGTATGTTACAAACATCTTGACAAACATATAATAATATTCGTAGTGTGAAGAGTATAAAAATTGCAGCAACTGAAAAATTGTTAGTAAACATTAAATAAATTATATGCTTTTATTGATTTCTAAAAAATCAAGAAAAATATTTACATTTTTTCGTTTTCTATATTATGGTTTATTTCGTTATTGAATTTCTTTATTTTATGATATTTTTTGTGTGTATAGAATTTTGTGCTTTTAGTTATTTTATCCCTCAACAACTTTTGTGAACCACTAAACTATTCTTTTCCCTCCCCTACTTTCCTATTAACCTCAATCTATCTCTATCTATTTCTCTTTATCGATTGGTCTTAAGCTATTTTATACTGTTCGACGAAATACATTTTTACTAGATACGAGTGTTGCAGGGTACATTGAGTTGGAACAAAATTCAAAATTTTATCAAATGTATAATAGTATTTTTATGTAATGAATTTCGAATATAGTTTCATTGTAATGTAAGCTGCGAACCGACCAGATCAAAGTCCTTTCATATGGCTAAAAAAGGGATGAATGTGTTAAATCTGGAGTCTTTAAACAAAACCTAAGGAGATGTTTATTCAGCATATTCAAAAGAAAAACTTAATAGAACCACAGTTAATTGTCACCTCTTTAATAAAACAAGGATGCCTTATTAGTGATTTAGAGATCATACAGAACGTACTTATGTTTGAGAGTACTTAATAATCTAACTGCAGAGTTCGTCTAAGACACTCTCTACGAGAGCAGACACTTCTATGTACTGACTTAGATCTTCACCAAACTCAAAATCAAATGTTGTTTCGAACAAAAATTCTTTTATAAATTGGAAGGAAACAAGTTGAATTAACGATATGGGTCAGACTATGATACCTTTTTAACTATTAAGTACAAATCACACAAATTACAGACATAAGTACATATGTCCTGTACTGTGAATTGTATATTAGTTTTTAGATTATTAGATACAAAAAAAGTCATGTAGCGTACCATGAAGTCAGATATGCTTACCAAATACATATATTCACCATTTCTCTGTTAGTTTTGGGTTTTGTTGTTGGTGTTGTTGTTGTTGCAATATGCAAATGAAATATTTGTACGCTATTTCTGTTCTTGTTGTAGTTGTTTTGTGTTTTCCTGTTGTTGTGGTTATATATTATAAGTAGACTCAATTCATCTCGAATCAATTCAACTTTTGATATCGTATTGCACTTGATGCCATATTCAGGTGAAGATCCTTCAAACAAAAAGTAACAATAAAGTAAAAACCTCAATAAGAACAAATATAAATATACATATATAGAAAAAAACAATTTATACAAATTTGTTTGGATATTTTATTTTGTAAATTCTCATATTTATATTCGACTGAGTTCTCTCATTCTTCATTCATTCTTATATTAAAAGTATAATAATTTTTTGAGGCATTTGCTTAATGGATTTTTAAGCTTTCATCGAATAATTATGAGTCCTTATCGGATTCACTGTCCTGTTGTATTAAAAGAAATATAACACAATAAAAAAGTATGACAATTTGCTGCTACTATAAGAAATCTTTATTGTTAAAAGTTTAACGATCTTTTATGTTCAAAATTGTTTAGCATAATTCTGGGCACATTTTTTAACACTCTCTCTCTCTCGCTTAATGTGAATATATTTTAATAAGTAATTACCTTAGACATTTTTAATGGTCAAAAAAGTTGTATTCTTAGACATCAATGAATTCTTGTAGAGCAATGATAGCGATGATTATGTAATGGTTAACCATGGGAGATGAAGATGTCAGAGGTGGAGGAAGCAAAGTGATTGCATACTTTTTGGTCATTAAGCATTAAGTATAATGTGAATTTTATGACGTTGAAAGCTTAATAACGAACATCAAAAGGTATTATGATCGATTGCGTCAGATACTTTGCTATAAGATGATTATGTTGGTGACTGTAAGAAGGCATTAGGGCATGACACTTTTATTGTGGTTATTAAACTCCTCAAGACAGAAAAAAGCAAAAAATATTAATAATAATTTTTATGCTACGAGTATCTTTTCAACCTTCAGGTATGCAATGTAATTTTATTTTTTATTCTTTTTGTCTTGTGATGATGATGTCTTTTCTAAGTCAAACGACAAGAAAATTGAATTTATTTTCTTATATGCATACAAAATGTCTCTTGTCTCTGGAAAAGTTCTTAAATCCATGTACATATTCCTAGGTAGTTGTTCAAAGACAAGGACATGTCAATAGACGTGTTTGTTGTACAAAACTCAATTTTGTTTGCTTACCTGCTTAAGTGAAATGGTGTGGATGCGTTTATCTGCTTTTGCTTTAATCAAATGTTGTATGGATATGTAAATAATCACAATGTTGCATACTGTATGGCCTTTCTTGTATGCTAAGCATGCTACTAATCACTAGCAAATAATCGAAGATGATGTTGATGATGATGAAAGCAAATATTTTATTTCCCCAAGCAGATGTAGAATTTAATAATTTCCTCAAAGTATGCAATTTATTTAAGGTAGAAATAATCAAAAACTTATTGTATAGTTTAGTATATAAATTCTTGTACAATTTATTCTTATGAGAGGAAGTTATTTCGAATAATGATGTGTATGTATTGCATAGAAAAAACAAGTAAGATGCTATAAGGAATATATGAAAATGATGATAGTAAAGAGACTAATCAATTCAGTTTCTCGAAAGCTATAGGAGTTAAAAAGCTGAAATTTGGTATGTAGACTCATTGAATCCCACGCTGGATAAATATAATTTTGTCTATTTCCCATGATCGTCTCTCTGTTATTCATATTTGAATTAGATAGAATATCCTCAAACTTCCAGAACTTATATGTACGCGTGGGGTATACGAAACGTGTGTTTAGTTACCTTTTTTCCAGATCATCAGCTGTTTAATGTTGCTGCACTGCAAATGAGGAAAACATTCGAAAAGCAGCCAAAAAGTAGGCAACAGAATTAAAAATATGAATATCTTTTGATTTAGTTGGTCGATTTCGATAAAATAAACGCAAAATGTTACTCAAAGCTTGTTACATTACACCAGTGAAAACCAATATGTTAAGCCGTTTTTGAGATAAACGTGCACAGCCACGAAAAGGCTTACGATTTTACATATATATAGATGCAATATCAAGAAAAATTCGTTTTTTAACTTAGACTCTTGACTGGAGACTTTCCACACAAAAAAAAAAAAAAAAATAAATGCCGCATTCACAATTTGCTGAATTTTTTTTACTTCTCTTGCGTGTGGTTCATCCAATTATTTTTTTTGGGAATTCCCGTTACTGTTCTCTTTAACTTTTTGTCATTCCAACTTCACAGTTCATAAAAACATTTTGTGCAGAAATTTTTCTTCTGAAAACACCTTCAGAAGTTAAGTAGAACTTAATTGAAAAATCAAAAATTATTGCTCAGTGCGTTGTTTTGTTTGAGCCCTTATGACTGTCTAAATGAAAAAAGCGGAAATCAAAAACTATGGCTAAATTTAGGGAAACAATATAAAAAGTATGATTTAAAAATGTTATGGAAGAATATTTGATAGCTTTATACTTATGAATCAATGCCCCAATAGGGTAAAATTCATTATTAAAACCAAAGATGGTGCTGCTGCTGGTACTTTCGGTGACGTCATCGTTATTGTTGCTTCAATTTTGTTGTAATTGCCGTTTTTGTTTTTCTTGAAACCTTCTTTTAGCATGAGCACTTTGCTTAACACGTCTGCTCACTTCAACAGTTCAAAATGCCCCGTTATCTTTTTGCATTTAAAGGGTTTCTAGATCAGAAAAAAACACATACTTGTAGTTAATGGACTGTGCAACTCACATCATATCATATACATTGGGCAAATACATTGCTCTGATCACATTAGCGGATCTAATGTGATTGCGAATAAAGCAAAGAAATTGCTTGTCTTTAATGTTCCACTTCAGCAGCAACTGACACATTACCACTTGGCTCAGATTATTTAATTTCTTAAAGTTAAGTTCCGCTCGGCCAGGCCATGAGTCATCGAACGGAACAAGTGGTAGTCGGAACGAGGAATGTCTGGTGAATATGGTTAGTGTGGTAGGACATCCCATTGAAATACCTCCAAAATTTCTTTGACGACTTTTGCAAGATGTAACCGAGCGTTGTCGTTCTGAAAGTTTACTTTGTCATTTTGGCATATTGTAGGCGTTGAGCTTCAATGCTCGACTTCATTGCATCAATTCCTGTTGTGGTTTCGTTTGGTTGGATTAGCTGTATAAATACTAAATTAAATTAACTACACTAGTAATTGACTTTTGTCCCAAGGAAAATATAAATAATTTAAAGTAAATGAACTGATTGATTAGAAAAAATTGTTTTCTATTAAAAATATGCGCGTTTCGAATTAAAGTTATTTTTTTCTTTTATTTGGACGAAGAAACAATAACATAGGAGGAACATAATTGGACCAAGAAGAAAATCTCCATTTTTGGACTCGGCAGAACAAAGAAAGAAGGCAATTGTTTCGTGCAGTAATAGTTTTGCGTTTTGCATTGTCTGTCGCTGCTGCATCACCGCGTCGAGCTGCAAGTCGCCGTTGGATCATCACATCGCCACCACCCTCCGTCAAATCGGTACTAACACCGCATCACCATTACACCACACCAATTGGTAGCCGCTCGCGAACTTGATAGCAGATTTTTAGTTTGTAATTATTGAACAACCTAACAAATTAGAAATTTGTAATAATATTTTAAGATTATAATATTCTCCATAGAAAATGCATGTAATGTTGCCTGCCTTGTTTTGTTGTCAGTATTTATTTGACTTAATCATTTCCCCACATAAAGTTTTCATATAATTTTAGAGGGAAAGGGTATCTTACAGTCGAGTCCACCCAATCAGTATAACATACTATTTGTTTGTTATTTGTGGAAAAATATTTGCCATCGACATAAATTAGTTCTGAGCTAAAATGTTCCAAGGTTTTATGTTTAAACACAAGCAACTTTATTCATGACCTTGCTGCACTATCGAGGAGTAAGCAACATCAATGTGAACAAAATAATGATTTATATGCTACTAAAGTTGTTATTGCAACAATGATATACGTATCTATATATACTACACATGTATGTATGTTGGAAGCTTGACAATTTACTTCCATGTGTTACTAACAAATTTTGAGAAAATCCTTTGTCAATTCATTGAGTCAGTGTCATTGATTATGATGTTGTTGAATCATTGGCTCATTCAATTGTTAGTCATTGTGACTGATTAATCTATGGATTGATCTATTTATTGATTCAGTATCACTGGTTGTCATTTGAAACATTTCTAAAGAATGCTGTATACTTCTTAGCAAGTAAAGTGTCCAAGTCATCAAATTCAAAACAAACAAATATGGGAGAGAGAGTGTTTATTACTCATATGACACGTGTGGGTGTAAAATTCAAATTATTATTCATGGGACATCAAGTGAATTTAATTAAGTCTTCGTCTCTTCGATTCTTCATGTCTCTTATATAATGTTGAACGCCAACGCATACAGTTTTAGTATGCATTATTGTATTGTTTGCTCAATTTCTGTCCACTAATCACACGCTTTCATGCGTTATGCTGGAGCAATTTGCATACTTAGTCAGTTACTTTATAGGGTAGGTTGATTCTGTCTGGATATCGAGCAATAAATTTGGTGTAAGCTGACTCTCTATGATATGCAAATGTTCAAAATAGTCTTGCGGTTTCATTTTAGTTGAAAATGTTAATGTGAGAATGGAAAGGGATATGTCTGTAAATCCTTTATGCTGCTGCGTTTATTATTCATTTAAATCTAATGGAATGTAATCACATTTGATAAATAATTGAGGGATTGCAAGCAAGTTACAACTGTAAAATTTGATTAAAGACTTAATCTTTATTCTGTTAACTCTACAACTTCATTCGCATTAAATATTTTTCTTAGACTTCTTACAACTACTACTACTACCACAGTAGTTCTTTGTCTACTATATCTTCTAGGCTCATCATCTATCATTTATAAAAGCCACACAGAATCAGAGAAAAACTTGACTGATTTTTTTTTTTTTTTACTAATTGAAATGAATCCTTAGGAAAAACTTATCTTTATTTTTTAATTCAACATTTTCACTATGCTTTACTCAAAGTTCATAGTTTTCAGCTCTTAACGACAAATGAGCAGAGTCACTCATTGTTGTTGGGTTGTTTTATGTAGTAGTATCTGTTGGATTTTAGTGGCCAACTTGATTAATTGTTTGTATATATTTGTACAGCTGTACAATGAGCACTGTACTCATCATTCACAACAATTGACTTTAGTAATGCAATACAAAACAACAATCTATTCAGAGACTATAGAAATGTATAGAATTCATTCAGTGCGTTATTCAGTCAAGATTCGTGAATCGTTTGCTAACTAAAGATAAATTAGATGCAGTCCACTGTAAAAGTCCTTTGACGTTGCAATTGCTTTGTTGTTGTTCTTAAGGCAAATTGAATTTCACTCATGGTCATTGTTTTGAGTTTTTTTAAATCGTTTTCCGAATGAATTTAAATTTACGGAAAGAGTAAAAAACAAAAAAAAAGAAATACGAAACTTAAATGATGAAAAAAATTCTTTTTCCAGTTATTTTTAACTTTGCTCAATATGCTGTATGAGAGAATATTTCTATGGAAAATGCAAAGCAGAGCACAACTGAATGAAAAGTTTTATATACCCTTTGCTGACGACTAGCATACCCTAAACATTTGTCTGGTGTCTACAGTTACTACAGCTTGAATAGCTATCTTCCCGCAGTGCTTTCATTATTATTGCTATTATGATTTTCCTCAGTTTTTCTCTACCAAACAAATGAAATTTCATCACAGTGCGAGCCACAACAATTCTGAATACGGCAACGGGCCAGGTAAATATCATAAGCAAAATCATGCAATACATTCGTTTTATTATATTTACTACACTACTACGACGACCGACTACAATGGAAAAGTTGGAAAATTTCTTTCTTTCTTTCTTTGTAAAGGAATTTGAATTTTTAGTTTTATTCTTAGTTCCATTCATTTTTTAAGGCGGCATAATACTTCACACTTCACACAGGGGCTAGACATAAGCATGGAAAAAAGGAAAAAAATGCAAAACAAAAACGATTTTGAATTTGCTTAAAGGCAAACCAAGAAAGAAAGAATGCAAATGGAAATATATAAAATAAAAACGAAACTAGTAAGATGTTTATGGTATTTTTACTGACGCAGCTTATATAATAAAATAAAAAATATTATATTGTAACATAAAAAAGGCATCTACTGCTGAGTATTTGTGACTTTGATGAGCTTTTCACACTTTTTAAACATACCTATAGATATCGAAATTGAATGATATATGATATCAAAATAAATTTATCTCTAATAAAATTTTAAACGAAATCAACTAATACAAGAGAAACACAATTCCATCAGGTGGAACTAGTCAGAAATGAAATAAGTATATATAAAAAATTGAACAAGTGAGAGTCAGTCTCGCACACGAAGGGTTCCATACCACCGCACAAGGTTTTAACACATTGTATGCAAATTCGTTGGACGTAAAGCTTGTACCTCTGTCTGAAATTATGCAAAATTAATTTGTTTTTCTCGCAAAAGTGAAATATTTAAACATCGCCCAAAAGTATGCTACAATAAAATTTAACAAAATGAGAAGCAAAAGATAAGAACATTAATTTGAATTTGGGTTTATATTGCAGGTACCCTTCCTAGTTATTCTAGGATTTTGAAAATGGCTGGTGAATATGGGTGAGGCACTAATAGAGTCTAAATTTCAGTTCGATAAGACTAAGAACAAAAAAGTTTTTGAAATAAGAAAAATGATTTCGATTTGGGTTTGTATGGGAGGTACCAGTCCAGAAAATTGTATGATCTTGAAATTTATATGGTTAGTAAAAATAGATCACACACTTATTGTGTTCAAATTTCCATTCGATAAGATAGAAAACAAAAGTTTTTCTAAAAAGAACATGAATTTAAATATGGGCCTGTATGAGGACCCCGCTATGTTTTTCAATTTATTTTATTTTTATTATTTGTTATTATGCACGCAATTGTACAACATTCTCTGTGAACATTTCTACTATCCACATATTATGGTGGTGATGGACGGACGGAGAGTGAAGGCTTAGTAATAATAAAAACATTAATCAACAACTAATTTGAAAACAATTATTACCAGAAAATTGGGAAACTTTGTCAGTTTCTATTTGAGATTTTCCAATTAAGAATTTCATAAGTCCAAAAAGACCCAAATCATCCATATAATCAACTGCAAACGTTTTCTGCAGCTCTGAATGTTGTAAATAAAAAATCTTCTGGTGACATATGGGTACATAACAGCCCAATTAAGAAACTCTTAAATGACCTTATTTTTTGCCTGGTTAGGCCACAACTTAAGCAAGAATTCCAATGAAGTCTGCCGTGCAGCTTTGATGTTGTACCCTTTAGGTTAAAGAAACTCTGGTAGACCATACACCTTCTTGTTGAGGCCTTACAGAATCTGAGGATTCACTTATACGAGTAATTAGAATAATTTCAATAGTTCTAAGTAATTTGGTGGTTGATTTAAACTTTACAGGAAATTGTATATACTCATATAGAATATATTTGTATGAAGATGAAAACATACTCACTCACTCACTCACTCACGCACTAGTCTCTTGTGCATGAAGTATTTACAATTCCTTCCTAAGCGTCTTATTTGCATTTTATTTCGTATGTTGATTCACTTTGATTTTGCTTTGACAATATTTAAAAATATAACATAGAAGATAAATATCACGTTTCGATTGGTTGCAAGTTGCAATTTCTCAAAGGCTTTTAACATATATTATACTTATGATCGTATGTATCATTGACTGACTCAATTGCTACTGGGAAACTTGCTGCTATTCTTTGTAATGCGTTATGCATTCACTCAAGAACGTTTTACCTTATGGCATCATGGCGTATACTTATTTTGTATGTATATTTTTTTCTTCCTTAAGTTGTAGTGTAGTGTAGATGGTATTCTCAGTGTTGTTGTTGGTGTTGTTGTTGATACTTTGAGTGCATTGTAGCATTGCAGCTGTGTAAAAGTTTGTCCTTAAGTTAAAGTTTCGCAACGCAGCGTAAATGATAGTCAAATTATTTGGCAAGTGTTGCATACAACTAGACAGTGATAGTCCCCAAAGAAGAACACAAAGAAGAATATGGGGAAGAAGATAAGGTAGGGGAAGAAAACAAAAAATGAGTAAGAAATTGAGAGAAATATAGTATGTATGTATATATGTATATAGGGATAGAAGTCAGCAAAGTTAGCATTGTTCGTATCGGAATTTCGCGAACGATTTGTTGCAAAGCAATTTCAAGCTACTTATACTTTACTTCATTTAGTTTTCCTTTGTAAAAAAAAAAATACAAAAAGTAATAGAATTTCACAAGGAAACTACTACTATGTAGTAGTTGCTAAATCTAAAAGAAAATGAGTTTCTGACAAAAACTACTAAAACTATTCAGTATTAATTGTTTCTCAGTTAAAACTCTTGTTAATTACGACAAAAGTGTAATAAGCACAAAAGTTACTATGTATAATAGTTAGTTTCTGGTAAACTATAAATGAAAATGCGTATTCAATTTATTGAGTTGACAATTTTCAATTAAAAACTTATAAATGAATAATAACAATATTTGTTTTTAAAGCAAATTATATTTCAATTTATAAATAAATAAGAATGACTTTAATTTAGAACACGATATTTATATTAATTTGTATTGTTAGAATAATCAATTAATTGACCACATTTTAAAGGCTTCTTTGTTGCACTAACTAGCTTCCGAAAAAAGGCTTCGTCTGGTCTTTTGAAAATTTTAAATCTCAAATTTCAATTACCGACATCTTTCTCTTTTACACTGAATGCTTGATACACGTAAATTTTGTTGTTTAATTCATTGACTTGCTGTAAGCTCAGATAAAATAGTATAGAAGTCGATTGGCATCAGCATTTTCAACCGCTTTCAATAGAAAATTAAGTGTTTCGCAGGAAAATGGCACGTAGCTGCAGCTATTGTCCAAATCATAATAACTTATTTCATGGCAGAAGTAATTGCTTATCATGCTTCGGTAATGCTTTCCATTGACAGTAAATGCCTGACTGACAATTTTAGTATATTCTCTAACAAAATGGTTTAATATAATTATATTACCATTATTTATTATGATTTAAATTGGTGAAATTTTAGTACATTACTTGAATGTGAAATCCCACAAGATCTAGCATATTCTACTAGCCACTTGGACCAATATGAAATGCCCAGTATCTCTTTTGCTTTTGTGAGATGATGGCAGCAACACGCATCCAAAGGGCTATTCCTGATCATCAATTTGATTTCAGAAAACAACATGGTACTCCGGAGAAGGTTCACTTTGTCATCAACCATATCCTTACGGCATTCGAAAACAAAAATATAGGTCCGCAGTCTTTTTAGATATACATCAGACATCAGGCTTTTGACAAAGTGTGGATCGATGGTATGTTACACAAAACAAAGCTGATCCTTCCCACATTGCAATTTCCACAGCTGCAATCATGCCTCTGCGGCCGCACTTTTTATGTAGCAGTAAAAGATGCCAAATTTACCATCCGTAACATTGCAGCTGGTGTTATGGCCCAGTTTTGTACACCTTGTACAATGAGGATATGCCCACTCCTGCTAGCAATAACTCCCTACTTGCTACCTATGCGGATGATATCACCATAATCTGCAACAACAGCTTCATTGATACGGCTACGGCTGAAGTTCAGGAATATGTCAATCGCTTTTCACACTGCACCATTGACTGGGGTAAATCTGTCCATTGCTGTTTCACACTTAGACGAGGTGTTTGTCCTACTGTTACGCTTAACAACACAGCCATACCGCAAGTTGATTGTGTTAAATATCTAGCAATGACTCTCGACAAGCGTGTTACCTGGAAAACACATATCTCATCCACTGCTGCTACGGTAAGCTAAAAAAAATTAGCATGATTACTGCGACCTAAAAGCCAACAAAGCCTGGGTAACTAATTGTTGGTATTCCGTCCCTCTTCGACTTATATTATCGAACTCTGGGGCACATCTTATATCAAAAAAGTCCAAATCTTACCGAAAAAAGCATTACGATTGCTTCGTGGTAGTTTCTGAATTCAGCAATTCCTTCGGATGCCTACAGTTATGGACGAAATTAATGTACACAGCACTCGCTACAATGACAGGCTGAATTGTCACTCAAACCTACTTGTAATGTATGTACATGCAGTATTAATAAATCAATTGAATGAATTAAAGTTCGAATTGCTTGAACACCTTCCGTATTCACTAGATTTTGCTCCCAGCGACTACTACTAAAACAATTTGTACGTGGAAAGCGTTTTTGGTTTTGTTTTTTGCAGAGCTTCCGACAAATCAGTACAGAGATGGTATAAAACTATTTGATGATCCATTGGAATAAGTGTATGGAACTTGAGGTAGATTCTATTGAATAAAAAAAAACAACTTTCATTTCATTTTTGCTTGCAATACTTTTCAGTCAACCTGTACAATACTTAGATTGTTGATACCTCAAACTTATTAATTTTTAATGAATTCATTTCCTCACATCATCATATCTCTAAGGATGCGTGTGTGTCTATATACAATAAATACTTGATGTAATTACAAGAAAATTGTAAGTGTGTGTTGATTCTTGTGTTTTTATTCATTCATGGGATACTTGGAGTATGCAACCTTGAATAAATTGATATTAAGTTTTTGTGCCTATATGATTTGAATTTATGAATATAGAATTGAAAAATATAGCCATACTTCCATCTTTTTTTTTATCATTTTCTAGTAGGAACTTAAATTTGAGTTACATTCGATTGGTATACTATTTCTATTTCATTTCATTTGGTTCATGTCACGTTTTCATACTTCATACTATTGTACTTCAAGTGTTCGTTCTCCTTTGAAGGACAAGCGATTTCTAAATTCTCATGCATCATCATGATGAAGTCTTCTTTAATTTTGACAATCAATCGAACTGATTTCTAAATTACTGGAATTCGGATTTTTGATTTTACTCTTTTGTTTATAGTTCCGTCCTACTACACATACTAAACCGCTTGCCTTAGGTCAGTCGCTGGGTTTTAAGAGAACTTAAACTCATAATGTTATGCGCATGTACAATTTGTGAGAAATATTTATCATAGAATGAGTACAATTTTATGTTTGGGTGTTTGGGATATTTTCTCTTTATTTACTTACTTAAAATGTGTTGAATAAATTTTGTCTAAGTTATGCCTTGAACTTGGCTTAATGCAGACCTAGCAAAGCAAGGTAAACCCTTGGAAATTCTTTTTGAAATATAGCGCACTAATTAGTAATTCATTTCTTTTCTTATAAAGATGTAATTTGTACCAAAAAAAAAAAATAATAATGAAGGAAAATGGCAAAAAAGAAATAAGAAGAAGAATGAAAATGAAATGTAATAAAAACATATATTAACTTCGTCCTTCACATTTCACATTGTTTTGTGGCTGTTTGTTCGATCCCTTGGCGTACTACTATATATGTATGTATATAATTTTCTTCTTGGTATTTGTACAGGTTGGTGAAATTGATGAGCGCAAATCTATTTGCCAAATTGAAATATTACAAAACCATAAATTCATTCTTTGGTCAATGAGAAAAGTCCTTGGTCATTTGTGCGAAATGATTTTTGACGATGACGATGACGACGATGATATTGATGATTATGATGATGATGATGTAGTTGCTGAGCAAGACAAATGATGCTTAACAATTTATTTGCGGGTAATTTAAGTGTTCGTGATCATAGGACAAAAACAACAACAAAAAACCCAAAATATTGTTGAAAGTTAACAGCTGATTTAAGTTCATTGGGTTTACTTTCTAAAAATAATTTTCTTCGCACAGCAATTATTGTGTTTCACTCATTTTTGTGACCTTAAAAACCGAAAAAGAAAAGCAAATCCAAAAAATTTAAAACGAAATTTAATGACAAAAGTTTTTATGCGTCTTCGGTGGTTTTTATATTTTTGTTTTGGCTTTTTCTTTTGTTTTTACTCGTACATTAAAAATCTCAACAGAAAAATTCGTTAAAAACTTGTACTTTTTGGTGGATCATTAAGTTGAAGTTTTTCTTTTTCATTTTCTTTTCTGGTTTTCACGAGTGCGCCATATTCTTGAAATAGATACAAAATGCAAAATGACTGCACGCACAGAGAAAGGGAAATAAGCGTTATAGAACTCGTAAAGAAATAAGAGATGAAAATTTTACTTTGATATTTGCAGATGTTCTTATTCCTTGTCAAAAATTCTTGTGGTGATTTTCACAAAGTAACTTGTTGCGCATAATAATAATAATAATTTAAGTTTTCCATTATTTTTCATTTGGTTTTTATTTCGAAAAGTATTTGCGCAACATGTCCATGGTTGTGTTAAGTTTTGTACTATTATGTTCTGTTGTGTTGTGTTGCGTTTTTTGTTGCCATTGCCATTTTGGCCAAACTTCATGGCGTTCATAAAAATTTATAGTGCCACGTGCCACATGCGCCACAGATTCCTTTAAATGTTGCAAAAGCTGTTAAGTAATAGCAACACAACACAATACACCAGAAGAAAAATCATAAAAGTGAAATTTCAAATGAGTCTGTGGCTATAAGTATAAAAAAATGAATAGTTGTTTGTAACTATATGCTATGAATAGACCAAATTGAAAGATCTAGCATACTAAAATTATGACAGGTCATTTCCATAAGGCCTTTCATTTATGATTTATCAGTTTTACATGACTTTGCGACATACTCAGCTTAATCATCAATACCTTCTCACCGGCGCATCGCCACATCTCGGTACATGCGGAGCCACGGCCTCTGTCGACCACTTTCTAGATGTCTGTTCAAGCTTGGGGAGAGTTAGTTTTTAATAGTACTAAACCATCAGAACGCTTAAAAAAATGCTCTTCGTATAATACTGACTTAGTCTATAATTTACTATATCATTGCAATTTAATCCAGTTAATGGCAAAAGATTTGTTATTCAAAGTATTGGCCCTAGCTTTCTTCACATTTTGTCCATCTTTCATGCAATTTATGTATGCCATTCCAAAAGACAGTTTTATCCTTCATCGAAATACATTCACAAAGCCATTTTTCCACTTCATCGAATGATTCGAAATGCTGCTCAACTAGTGCGTGTCCCATCGATGAAAACAAATGATAATCTGAAGAAGCCAAGTCTTGTGAATATGGCGGGTGGAGTAAGAGTTCCTAACCATGGGTGGTCATGCTGCAAAATGACACAATTCGTGTGGAACCCATTTTGCATCATTTCCATGGATCTCAGGTGATCGGAAAATGTTGTCCGAATGACATTGAATTGCTCTGCCATCATTTTTTTTGTGTCCGTGTATTGTCTGCATCTAATAATCTTTGCAATTCGATGTCTTCAAACTGTTTTGGTTGATTTTCATGTTGATGTTGAAACCAGCGTTCACAAATTCTGACAATTGGAGCATCCTTGGCTTAAAATTCCACAAAATTCTTTGATTTTCCAACGTTTTTTTCTTTTGATGGAACAACAAAATCAGCACTTGCCGTAAATATCACTATATTAATATCACTGAACTATCTCTTTGAAGAGAAACGTCATTTTGAACTTCTACACCTGGTAAGTACTTGTGTTCTTTCTGTATCATTTGGTTGACATCGAGTTCGGTCCCAATTCCTTAGCCCTTTTCCTAACGCTAAGTCTATTTTATCTATAATAATATAATAAAAGACTCTCAGCTTTCAAATGATTTAAAATCCTGAACAAAATGTAAATTTTTTGTTGTATTCTGGTATTTCAAACTGTTTAGCTGCATTTGTTAAAATAATTCAAGTCGTTTTTACCATGTGTATATTGAAATTTAAATGAAATTGCATTCAAAAAAGTTGGTGAGAAGCAATAAAATAAAAATCACATCACATAAGAAGTGTGTTGCTCACCACAATTATATATTGTACCTTATAAATTGGGTATAAATTCCTGTTTTAAACTAATTTGCAATAAAAAAATATCATAACATCCAATAGATGATATATCTGTATTAAATTTTTAGTCATCTCCTTTGAGCAAAGAATGTCAATAAAAAAACCCCATCATTTATACAAGTTTGATTTGTTTCTATATTAGAATACATCATCCATGCTAATCATGATGGCCTATGCTTCGCACATGTGTCCAATATTTATCACAACATCAAAATGTACAAAGTCAATAAAACAGAAAGTCTGAAAGTCTGATAGTCTAAAAGTCTGTATGAGCTTTATTTTTCTCTTTAATGACCAATAAACCGAAGAAAATAAAATAACGCAAAAAAAAAATCCATGTCGTCATTTTGGCGTATTAAAAATTCAACATCAATTCCAGATAGTAGATACATTTGCATAGAATTTCATGAAATGACTGTTAGTAATTTAAAAATTAAATAAAGAAGGGCGATTGCGAAAAAGAATTTATATATTTCCGGACACACCAAAATGAAAAAAAGAACAATTTGAGACTCATAAATATCTTTGCCGGACTGATAGCAACCAATCCTCCTTCTCTTCATCATCATGCTCCTCTTCTTCCATTATGTTTCCTAGTTCATTGCCTGCTGTGTAAACATGAATTCCCAAAAGCTAAATGTGCTTACAATTTATCTATCTATGTATAGGTTTCTATTCCTATATATGTATATACCATATATATTAATGTGTGTGTATCTGTGTGTGTGTGTGTGAGTCTATGTATTATTTAATTTCTCGCTTGTCGCTCGTTTTGAATTTTCAATTTCGAAACAATAAACTACATAAGTCCATCGATTAAACCCAACGCACGTAAGTCCTTTCTCGCATTGCTCACCCATAGTCAAGTCAATGATATTATTGCTAGGATTGTTGTTGTTTTGTTGTTGGCCTAGTAATTTCCAAATGTTGACACGTTATTACTGGCACAGAGTTGACATTGTGTTGCTATTGTTTTAGTGTTTTTTTCTATTTTGGATTTTCGGTATGGTAGCTTATTTCCCGCCGGAGATATTAGATACTATTTTGACGCGTTAGAAACTTTGGTGGTCCTTAGTTAGCCGCCTCACTTTTTATTTTATTTGTCCATTTCTCTTTTGACTTTTACTTATAGACACCCACACAAATACATATATAGACACATACCATAGATATATTTCTGGACACAATGAGAACGGAACTACAATAGTATTGTATCCTTGCGATAGTATCTCTGTATTCTAATGTTGCTGCTAGGATAATGCTTTCGCAATACATAATTATGCTGCTTGAATTATTTGTTGTAATATGGGTCCTTTTTATATATTGCACATAAGTATGAGAGTGTGTGGGTGTATCTGCGTATCAGGATTTGGCCAACCAAAATAACGACAATGATTTTGTTTAGTTTGTTGTCCTTTAGATGCTGCTACTGTTGCTGTTACTGTTGCTAATGTTGATGTTGATGTTGGTGCCATTTTGTACTTGCTTTAAGTGCGGGTAAATAGAAAGGATACAGACACATGAATTTGTTACTGTTTGTGCGTTAAGCTATATTTTATTTGGTTTTTGCCTTGCCAAAATAAATTTAGCGCGTAATCAGGGTTTAATGCTTTCGACTTCTTTGCAATCTCTTCTTTTTTTCCACAGAAACTTCTACCAATACAACAATCAGGCAAACCACAACCACCAGCAATAAGTTTGTTTTCTGGTTCTGCTTCCACTTCCGGATTCATGGATTTCCCTTTCATCCTCATCAGCCGTTTTGGTTCATTGAGTGTGTGTATGTATGTCTGAGTAACAAAATCTAAATCCACATAACAGCTGTCAATTAAAAAGGATAATTTCCATGATATTCATCACACTCAGAGGCTATCAAAATAACAAGGAAGAATAATGAAAACGGAAGTGGAAGTTGACAGCAAGGCAGCCAGGCGGACAGTCAGTCAGTCAGTCAGTTAGTCAGTCAGGCAGGCTATGGGCATCTCTGTCCTTTAACTTGGCCGTAAAGTACATCGGATTAGTTCAAGTGAATTATGGCCAACAAATTAGTGCGGATTAACACGACTGTGTGTGAATTGAAATTTTTATGCCGCATTCATGAATTCTCCTTTGCCCAAGCTGCCCAAGTTGCCTAAGTTGCCTGTTTTTCTATAATCGCACTAGAAGTATCCTTCAGCTGTGCATTGAATTTGACAAAGGATTCAGTGTGGTTTTTCTCAATTCAGCGAGAAAAACATTCGTTTGACTTTTTTACGCTTCAATTTGTTTTCCTATTTTTCTATTTTGTTGGTGTTTTCCTTTCCTTTTTTGTTTGGTTTACCATTTGAGACTTGCTGACAACATGTCTACAAGTCTAAGCCCTTGAAGAGACTGTGAACAACAGAATCAGTAGCAGCAGCCATAGTCAACCGGTTAAGGTGGTACTCAAGTCATATATTGTCCATACAATACTATGTCTACTTGACTGGAACAAAGTATGGGCTTTGATTTAACTTTATTTGGTTGTTTTTTCGTGGGTGGAAAATAAAAAAGAAATTGAAATGAAAATGTCGTAACAATGAAAGAAAATTGTCCTTAAAAAGAAAATGGAGGTGAGAATAAATCAAAGAGCACTTAATATATTAACTCAACTTGGATACCATACCGTCACATATGAGATCCATGGGACACTTGCATTTAAACTCAAAGGACTTACAAGCTATTGAGGTTGATTAAACTGTAGACAAAGTAATCCAATTCTCTGTTAAATAACTCAAGCTTGTATCCTGTTTTTTGGTCTAAACCAACAAGTGAAATAATTCAATGTTAAAGACTTTCGATTCGAACATATTTGTGTTGTAGTAAATTGCGTAAAAAATGAAAATCTCTTAATTTTATATGGGGTATCGTTATACTCTTCACGGGAGTATATTATAGTATTATAAGTTTGTCATGAAGTTTGTAACACACAGAAGGAGACATTGCAGGCCACCATTTAAAATAATATTCTTATTAGAAGAAGTTTTTTATTTATTGACTTATCAAAGTGAAATTTTCTCTATATAAGTCCATATCCATCAACCATGTAAATTTCATGATCCTAGGGTTACCAGGAGGGGTACCTCCCATACAAACCCAAATTAAATGACAAACTTATAAAGAATAAAAGTTCAATAAAAGTGCCACTCAAACTCTGTTCTTTATTGATACTCAAACTGTACCAGAGAGAATATAGTGATGCTAAGAAAGGAACGTTAGATGCAACCCGGAAGAGCGTGAAGAGTATTAAATCTTTTGCAAAGCCAATGATAGCCTTCTTTCTGGCTTTATAAAGAAATTGGAAGAATAAAGAATTGTGAATCGATTTTATTTTCATAGTATTATATCAACATCAAGGCCGCTGTCAAAGTCACACATTGACATGACATTACACATAGATATACATAAACACACACACACACACACACGTGCACACTAATTTAGTGAATCAATTTGATGGACACAAAAGAAACGACAAACTGACGGACAAAAGGCGAACAAGCGAAGTGAGGATGGAAGCCAATTCAGAAAGTTTTTGAGTGCGAGTCACTGATTATTGACAAGCGACGTTAAAATGATAGGAACACTGAGTCGAGAATATTCATTTAAGCGCCTTTATTTTTATTATAGATAGAAGGCTATATACTAGTACTAACATACAACGAAAAATGTTCAATAAAAGCCTTTATTAGAGTAGAAGCTATCAATATTCGGTTGCAACTACTACTATGTTGGAGGATGATTAAATTGGTTGCCACAGTTTATTAAAGTTGTAAGTGTGCAACAGTAAAAACGAGTATATAGACTGTTCATGTTCATAGAAGACTACATGTCATTTTGTGAATGTGTCTTTTTTTTTTTTTTTGTTCATCAGGATATAAATCAAGTTAAACGCTTCCAACATGGCATAAAATAAACAAAGGAATATGGTCGAGTATGTGATTAAATGGCAGGCAAGCGGAAAAAAGTGAACAAATACTTTACTGAAAGGAAAGCAGATTGAATGAAGCTTTCAGGATAATAACATTGACTGTTATGACAACATGCTATACATAAGTAAGTAAAACATTGGTCAAAAAAGTGGATAGCAAGATCTTTGAAAGAATACATAAAAACGGTAGAAGATTTTATGAAAATTATTAATTATTTGTTATTATTTATTACAAAAAGGACCTTCTAAGACCATCATTTAGATACAGAAATCAATTTTATGTTATTACTCTTGGAGAAAATAAAATATTGTAAGTACTTAAGACAGATTAACTAAGGCTTTCTTAAATTCTGTTCTTGTTTTTCTGTTTCTTTTCATAAAAAATTTTGTACTTATGACAAAGGAAAAGAAATGACAGATTAAAGCCAAATCACATTGTGCCATTTACTTGGCCAATTTTTCAGAACAACATTCTCATTCCATTATCTTTCATGGGCCATTTCGATTAAATAAAAATATATAAAAGAAACAAAAATTCTTTTTGTTGCCTAAAAGATGAACCCATTAGAGTATATGATATTTTTTTTTGTTTTTGATATTTTCTATCGATCGATAGAAATGTTTTCTATATGGTTGTCCATTTATGTCGAACATTAACGTGTTTAGTATCAATAATACAACAATAGTAATAGTAATAATAGATAAAACAAATGGAGGTAATAACAAGAAAAGACTACGACATCATTTGAATTTAAATTTCTATGTCCTAATTGGTAATGCCTAACGTTGCGTATGATTGATACTATTACAATAATAAGGAAGAAGATATATAATGCAGTATAACTATAGTAACTATTGATTAAAACAATGAAATAAATAGAAAATGATCTAACTAAATATACATAGTATTCTAGAGCAAAACTTCTGAATTATTTCTGGACAAAAATGAGTAAGTCATATGATAATTTCCATGCCTTGAAACATAGTATTTACAATCTACATTGACAAATAACAACAACAATTACATACTATACACACTTATTCAATTGCTTAATCAAAGACAATATTAATTATACCATTTAATTCAATTTATTGTTTAAACCACATTTAATTGAATTTGTTCATAAAGTTGCATTCGATACAAAAACAATAATAGCAAGAACCCAAACCGTATTGTTTGTGACGATAATGATTGTTCAATGTTAACGAGTTTAAAATTTATTACATAATTGTAATGAAAATGTAAATTAGTAAACAACAAGTTCTGTGGCAATCAACCAACATATTTCTGTAGTAAATGATGCACTAATTCATGCATTCCAACACATTACAGTTGAACGTAACTTTTGTAGCATGTTAAACTGAAACTATGTTACAATATACAAGGAAATTGTTCATTATGTTTAGATACTTGCATATTTATGTAAATTCCATTGCAGGGAAAAAATGAAAATGAATGATGAAGATATTATTGAACTTACAGAAATTATAATTCTAATATACTATTTAAGTTGATAGGTTGCTATACAAAATTGTGTACAACATTTCATATAAACTGACGGATAGATGAACTAAATAGGAAAATTTTTAATTAGAATCTCCGATCTATGTATTTCAAACAACATGGCAAATTGATATTACCATAGAAAGGCGCCATAAGAAAAGTCTCGATCTCATTCAGATTGTTTTTTCCAACATATTTAAATTTTTTTTTTGGATAAATACTGTCGAGAATGAATCCTTCCTTACTCGATGTAAAAGATTTATTTGAAAATAAAATGTCTTTTGCTTTTTCATTTCTTTATTCGTGTATTTAGTTTTGTTTAAATTATGTTGTTATGGTTTTAGAGAGTTCTTGTTCATTATTATATAGTGTTGAATGATGTTTCACAATTATTGTATAAACTATTGTAGTAAGTATAAGTCTGAAAAACACACACTTTCTTGGTACAAAAGATTTCTGTTTTTGGTTTCAAAAGAATGATTCATATAAGCATACACAAGTAACAGGTGACATACCTTCCTTCCGCTTTCCCGTGTTACCAAACTTCTCTTTATAAAATATAAATTAATGTGTGTTCTCCTCCAACAAATGCAAATGAATTTGAAACCTGCTTTTCATTAATATTGCACTTGAATCTGCAATGTTCTCTTAAATACCGGTAAGAATCCTTATTGCTAATATCCCAGAAAAGTATTGGATTGCCTTAATCGCGGAAAATATCTTTACAAATAACTTCTTGCATGTTATGTACCTATGCAGCAAATTTGCTGACAGTCACAGTATTGGATGATAATCCAGGAAAAGGTCAGATCACACTAATTAACCAGTCAGATTTGATTAACTTCCATTCCAATGTGATTTGGAAATTATTTGTTGTACGTTTCCGTTTCTATAGATAGTCGCAGATTAGCTTATACTAAATCAGAAAATAAAGAAATGTCATACTTTTCCATGTATGTAGTTTGAATATTTTTTAGATTTATCATGTTCATTCCAAGTCCAAGAGGACCAGGGATAGATAGATGCATTTGAACACTATAAAAAGTGATATATTTCAGTCAGACAATTATACAATAAAGAAAAGTATGTACAGTAAAATTTCATTAACGTTAAAGATTTGCCACTGAAATGTGACATTAAATCTATGATAGAAAGATTGACAAAACGATTTAATTCTGTAAAATTTCTGCTAAATATTTTTGGTAAGTCAAAATCAAATTAAATAGTAAATAAATAAATTAATAGAATAGGATTCTTTATTTCATTTTATGTGACCATTTCTAGTTATTCGTTTTGACATAAACAAGACATATTGCAGTTTTCTATGAAAAACTATTGGAAATTAAATCAAATAAATTAATTTCATTTGATGTTGTCAAACAACAAATTAAATGAATAATCATTTTACGTTGATGTGGCACAGAACACACAGCAAAAGCAAACATTACATTGTGTGGCTAAAGATACTTACTCGTTGTAGTCGTCCTGGTAAGTAAGTATGTGTATTTAATTTGTGTGTGTTTTTAATGCATTTAACGTGTTCATTTAGTGAGTGTGTCGTCATCCAATGTGCGTGGGCTTTTGTTGTCTTCCATATGCTTTTTGCTATGATTTCACACTTCATTATTATCATTACTATTACGAAAACAATGTTATTATTATTATTACTACTACCATAGTGAAATAGTTGCGTTGTATAAGTGTAGGTCCTTATTTTTTTGTTCTGCTCCTGCGTTTTTTGTTTTGTTTTAAATTTGAAATATTTTATACGCTTCAGTTTGCACTCATTTCACACTTATAGTAATAGAATGTAGTATATTTTTTCCTAGTCCTTTTTGCTATTATTTTAGTTTAGTTTAGTTTAGTTTAGTTGTTGGACTACTGCAAACGGATGCAGATGGTGCTAAGTAGTTCATGCGCAGCAACGTTTATTCTATTATTACTGTTATTATTACATGGGTGTGTGCCAGAGTATCTAGTATGTATGAGTGTGTGCAGACCGGAAGTTGCAGTTGTAGTTACAAAATGAAATATGGCTGCGCTGAAAACTTCACACCGACAACAAACAAACAAACAAACAACACTATCTGATTTTCTCACTCTCACTCCATTGCTCTATAAGTCTCTCTATTTGTATCTATGTATCTGTAACTATGCTTGTTTTTAAGCATTTGCTTATATATTTGTGCTTTTACTATACTCGTATTGTATGGATGTGTGGTAAATCTCCGCCTTTGTTATGTGATGATTCTTTCATTGAGCAAAGTTTATGGATAATTGTTTTTAGCGCCAATTAGTTTAGTTTGTATTTTTTGCTGATATAAGCACATTTTATACTTCCTCCATTTCGGGGTTTGTTTTTGGTAAATTGTTATGAACAACCGATTTGTTTTACGAAAACTATATAAAATTATTACTTGATTACAAAAGACGGTGATCAAACCGACGACATCATCCTCATCATCATCATCATCATGCCAAGAGTCATCTTAACCCTTGACGTTGGTTTTGCGCTCTTTAACCTCATAAGGACACATACACATAATCACAATCACACACTTAAATATGTAAGTATACAAGACCAGGAATCATGAGTTACGCCAACACTTGCCGTGTGGTTGCTGTCGTTTCCAACATCGTCGTCCTTGCTTTAGTTATCCTTTCAAAGTGACACTTGCCGACGCAAACCAAAACGAAGTAAACTACTATGTGTAGTATAGTAGTGACATAGTGAAAATGTATGGGACAGGAGTAACGAAGGGTTCCACAAGGATTTAACTGGTATATGGTGTGGCATGGTGTCGCCCATGTTGATGCCACATGCGATGCGATTTAGCTTTAAGACTTTCGACTTATGCAACAACTCCGTAGCTCTCGTGATTTTACTCTGTCTGAGGTTTGGGGCATTTTGTGTTTTACAGTTTTACAAGCTTGTCGCTAACAGCTTCTTAATGTTGCAATTGGTTCTCTTTCTCCTTCTTCTGCTTGTTGTTATTCTCTTTCATTTTGTTGTTGCTGTTCATTCGTTTGTTCTTTCATATGTTCGTTTATTCGTTGGTTTGTTGCCTTTATTGCCGCACGTTGTTGTTTATATTGTCACGACTCGAGTAGTAGTTGCAAGTTGTAAGTTTACAATGTAATTACCGCAATCCCGACATCTTTAGTGGCAGCACGAAATCGACTAAACTAGACATAAGCATACACACATAAGTTGTCCTACATGTGGATATATGGTATACATGTTCATACACACATATGTATCTGCGTTAGCTACATGCGTATGTACGTGTATCAAGAACTATATGTGTATGAGAGTAATTTCATCATAATTGTTGCTAATCTTTGCAGTGGCATATCATAAACTTAATGCATGCAAATTACATGGGTGCGGACGCATTAAGCAAAACTAACGAATGTTACTATGAGAGAGAGAGTAGGGGAATGAACTTCTCATATATGTGAATCGTAAGTTAATGAAATATTGATTGCATCAATGTTTTGCTAACTTTTAATATTATAGTAGAATATATTCATAAGCCAGTTAGCTTTCAAAAACTACATTAGTCAAAATGGGGGACATGTAATTACGTTTGTTATGAATTAATGTATGGTATTAATTTTGGTCTGTAGATTATATAGTAAGGATATAGATGTAACAGGAAATAAGTTGGACCCCATGAAGTGTTGTGTACACATAATTTTTTTTTTTTATTTTCTTGATGTATTCCAGCGTACAATAACTTAACAACTACAGAAGCAAGTTTTCTTATTTTCAGAACAATGGATGAATTTCGTGTATTGATTAAATATTGCTTTTTGATGGGAAAAAACACCATTGAAACGAAAGCATGGCTGGATAAGTGTTCACCTAACTCTGCACCAGGAAAATCCACCATTGCCAAATTTAACCTCCTCTGGTCGCCCAAAAGTGTTGGTTATTCCGGAAGATATCTAAAAAGCCCACAAAATCGTTTTTACAATCGTAAAGTGAAGTTACAAAAGATAGGTGACACTCTAAGGATATCGAAGGCTTTATTTTGCATGAACATTTGTCTATGAGTAATCTATTTTCGAAGTGGGTGCCGCGTGTATTAACAGTTGATCAAAAACAACAACTAGATGATTTGTTTGGAGCTATTTCGGCGAAATTGAAATCACTTTTTGAGTCGTTAGGTAACAATGGACAAAACTTGGATCCACCTTTACACGCCAGAGTCAAATCGGCAGTCAGCTGAGTGGACAGCAGCAGGTGAACATCGCTCATAGCGGCCAAAAGCGCAACTGAGTGTTGGCAAGGTTTGTGGTGTGAACGGAATTTTGTTTATCGACTACCTTGAAAAAGCAAAGACAGTCAATAGCGATTCCTACCAGCAGGATCGTTTGAATGAGAAAATTTCGAAGTAACGGCCCAAGACAATGCATTGTGTCACAAGTCTTTGGATACGATGGCAATTTTTTATGAATTACACTACGCATTGCTTCTCTCCCAGCCTATTGCTTAGACTTGGCTCCCAGTGACTTTTATCTGCTCGCTTTCCTAGAAAAAATGATGACCGGAAAAAAATTTGGATTGAATGAGGAGGTGATCGCTGAAACAATCGCCTATTTTGAGGACCTTGAGAAAACCTATTATTTGGAAGAGATAAAAAACTTGGAAATACGAGCTACGACTATGTTGATGAATACAATTAAATTTGACCGAAAAAGTTGTGTTTTCTTCGTTAGATCGGGTCATATATCAAATATTGTTGATCAGCATGAGTCTATAAAAAAGTCATTTGAGCAGAAATTATTCAGTTTAAATTGGACCCACAAAGCTTCACAACAGAAGTTCACCAATAGCTGCCAGAGTTTTGGACATATCAGTTTCAATATATACCACTCTGGTGATCGACTTTCAACTCCGAAACGATCTTTATAAAACATAAAACAAGTTTTATCTTAAAAGTAGAAACGCATGTAACATGACAATAATAAATTTTATATCATACGAGATTTTTATATATACGATTTTTTGAGACTCAGTACTCATATTACTTAATTTTATTTGTATTTTTAAGTTTTTATATGATTGTTAGCTATTGGGTATCCAAAGTCTGTGCCATCCAACCCACTTATTTGTAATAAACATATAATGCTATGTTACTTTGTAAGATTTACTAAAGAAATAAAACTGAAATTTATTACACATAAATGTATTTCCATAAATACGCACTCCATATATCATTAAACGAAATAACAATTTTCTATTATAAGTACACTCAAGTGAATAGTGTCATATGGCAGCGAATTCTTAATATATCCTTTTCATATTTATTTAACAGTCTCGTATTATTAAATCAAATCAATTAATTTCCTTTAATACAATCAATTATTTATTTAGCAACACTGCCAACAGTCACTCCGTCAACCAATATACCACACTAGGGAAATGTCAATGATCCTTTGCCTGCTTGTATTTAAGCAGGTACGAGTATAAACTCACATAGAAAAAAAGTATAAAAAGCAAACAGAAAAAGGCATCTGAAACTCCTTTAAATGACTATAACCGACACTCGACTATGGCCAGGCCAGCAATTAAGGTTAACTTAAGTTAGCCAACCAATCAATGAACCAAACCCATGAGTGGCATGAGAGGATATGATGTGATGGGATGGTTTGGTTTGGATGGGTTGGGTTGATTGGTTTTACGAGTATACCATACTATATAAATCAAGTGTACTCGTTTACTTTATAACTTTATAATAAATCAAACACTACAAATTGAGGTCAATGAAGCGCTTTGGCAATGTTATTGACTATGAATTATTAAAGAATCGAATGAATTCTACGTTTAGTTGGTCTGACAGTTCGAAAAATGAACACTTGAAGGAAAAACAACCAACAACATGTGCCAAAGACAATTATTATTGCTGAATGAATTGTTAAGCGTTTAATGGATGTTTTATATTGTATATTCTCTACCATTGGCTATTATTATAATTATTATTATTGATGTGTATTTTGTTGTTGTTGTATATTATGTTTCGTTACGTTTTTTCATCCTTGGATTGCTAAATATCATATTTTTAGTTAAACAACTGTGGAGTCAATACAATTGCAATCATAAGTATTTATAGAGAAAATTGTAAAAATACTAAGTGACAACATTATCAGTTTACAATGCCAATAAGGTCTACTGGAAAGGACTGTCTAGATTAGTTACTCAGGTTCAATTACCATTGTGAATACCATCAAATGTTGTCAATTTTAAAATTATATAATTCCTTACTTACCCTCCCTTCTTTCGGGCTATGGAATGCAATTACTTTTTTTTAATGAAATTTGTTCAAAACTTGAACTTCTTATGCTTGCGTATACGTAACCTTAACTGAGCACACAATAAGAAAAATGATTACATATTTATAAAGAAAAATTCCAAGAATTTTAAAATAAATAACAAAAAATCAAATAATTATTTTTTTTAATGTTCCAAAAAAAAAGAAAAGAGAGAAAAACAAATTCGTAATCATTTTAAGTAAAATTGAGCTGAATAAGCGAAGTCATTTATATTACACATACGCCTTGTTAGCCCAAAGTTAGAAAATGTACATAAAACGAAGAAGGAACACTAAAAAGGAGCAAAAGAAAAATGTGTTAAATGTTTGTCTGTTGTTATTGTTATTGTTTTTAGGAAATTTTTGTGTATTCGAAATGACGATGAAGCAATATTAAGAAAAATAAATAAAAAACCAGAAAGAAGGCCAAAGATGTAATACCTTCACGCTCCTCAGGGTTGCATCCAACGTTCCTTTCTTAGCATCACTATATTCTCTGTGTTACAGTTTGATTATCAAAATACACAATTTGAGTGGCACTTTTATTGTACTTTTATTCTTTATAAGTTAGTCATATAATGTTGGTTTGTATGGGAGGTACCCTTTCTGGTAACCCTAGGATCATGAAATTTACATGGTAGATGGATATGGCCTAGAAACTTACAGTGTCAGTTCGATAGGGTAAAAAACAAAACACTTTTTCTAATAAGAATATTAATTTAAAATGTGGTTAGTATAGGAGGTACCCCCCCTAGCGGTCCGATTCGGCTGATTCCGACAAATGTGCAAAATTTCAGCTCTTTAGCTCAAAAACTGAGGGACTAGTTTGTATACAGACGGTCAGACAAACATGGCTAAATCAACTCGTCTCACCGAGCTGATCACAAATATTTCTATATACTTTATGTGGTCTGCGATGTCTACTTCTGTGTGTTACAAACTTCATGACAAACTTATAATACTATTCACTCCCGTGAAGAGTATAAAAAACAAAAACACTAAGCACAGCCATCAAAGCCTACACAAAGTTAAAGAAATCAACGTTTAACATTTAACAATTTGGAGAAGTGAGTTTCACAAACTCGCACTTGTCATTTGGCTCACCAACATTTAAACATGCAACATGATTTGAACAAAGTCTGACAAACTTTTCGACATGGCACAAACTGAAATTTTAATCAGCAACACGTGCATATGTAATAGAAACGTTTCGCCATGTGAGTGAGAGTCAGTATCTCGATACATATGGTAGTGTGTACTATATTCACTTGGGTATGAATCCTTAGAGAATGTTGAATGTTTTAGGTGTTAGCTCGGCACACTCATACAAATAAAGTCTTTGTAAAAGTATCAGCCAGCTTCATTTTAATGGCGGTGTCAGCAACCTGAAAACTTACTACATGGAGCTGCCTTTGTGGCTTTCTAAGACTTTTATGGTCTCTATTATTTGCTGACATTTGCCGTAATTGGAAATTAACTTTCTTTCTTTATTATATTTTTCCTATTATTTCTTTTCTCTTTTTTAGCGCCGCCAAAAAAAAAAAAATAAATGGAAATATTCTACAATAAAAAAGCCTTTTCAGCTTCATTGAACTTTTTCGCACCTGAAAATGGAATTTAAAAAAAAAGTAACCTAGGTTGGCTTCTCTGTTTGTGTGTGGCTGCCATTTGTGAATGTGTGAATTTGTATCCTTTGACCCAGTTAATGCACAATAAGTAGGTGGTAGTAGTACGATAGTATAGTACATTAAGTCTATAATAATGTATTTCTCTATATTTTTCTTTTATTTGTTCACTTTGCTTTAATAAAGTTCATTTTCTTTTATTATTTTTTTCTATACCTTTCATACTATTTAGTTTGAATGGTTATTATCATTTTGCCATGATGTTTGTAATGCATAGAACTACATAAATGGTATACATATGATTGAAATGAACAACTTGACGGAAAGAATCGATTGGGCCTTGTCCTTACATCCGTCCATTCGATATTGCGCATATATATTTTGATAAAGACACACTCAGTTAATAAATAAACCAGAGTTACCCAATTACAGCATGAAACAGTTCTTACAATTATATATACTTTTAATTATTTGCTTTCATCACTGTCGTATGCGAGCCTTATTAAGACAATTTACACAACTTATTGAAGATTTGAACAGAAATGAATGATACAACAAATATGCAAACAAAGTTTGGGAAAAGCTACATTCTTGATCACCATTTTGTGTTATTATTTTGTAAGTATAACCTTTTTCATAGTATTACCAACAATTTCCTAATGGTGCGACAACAAACAACCAAAAAAAACCAAAGTTCCATTTCAACAAGTTCGTTTGAAAATACCTAAGAAATACCACCATATGTACACACTATTACATAAGTAAAAACATTAAAACAAATCTTTGTTAAATCCTTGCACACACTAAAATGACGGTCGTTATTATTCGCATATATTATGTAGAATAAGTTCTAGCAAACTGTAAGCCTGCCAGTATTCTATAGTACATTTGTGTATATGGCACAACCAGTTACACCAGACATACTAGCCACCATGACGACTCTTCCTTGGTGCCTTGAAGCTATAGACTTATGCGAATTGTGTTCAATATGCACTTCATGTCCTGGGTACAAAATATGGTAGACTCTTAGCAACTAAAAGCCTTCCAAATGCGTTGCGCATTTAATCGAAAAAGTTAAACATTAACATACATTATTTTTAAAATATTTTCTTCTTTTTGGGCTTTTTTTTTTTAGATTTAACTTTAGCTGCTGCTCCTGCTGCCTAGTTTACTTGGCATGCTTTGAAATCACCTTGAAACCAGATTAAAAATATAATATTATATTTAATGGAAATTTAACACTTAAATGATTTTCTCGTTGTCGAATTGTACTTTTCAATAATAATTCTGTTTTGCAGTTCGTTTGTGGCACAAATAAAAAATAAGCAGCTGGCAAAGGAATTTCTAATTTTTTGCACAGTTCTTATTCTACTGTATTACTACTTTCTCCTCCTTTCTCTTTATTGACATCAAATGATATGGAAATAATTATTGATTTAAATTTTTCAACATATTTGAATAGGGTGTAAGTACTATGAGCTCTTTTCACCATAATTTTTGGGGTATATTCCACTGTGCGGTCTTAATGCTTTCCTAAAGATTTGTGAAAATATTTACGAAGGAGTTTTTAATAGACGTTGGCGCCTTCATGTGTTTTTCGAATTGCGTTTCCTTAACAAACTTTTCCAATTGTTTTGTTTTCCTTTTTTACTCATTTATTACTTTAGAGCTGCGTGTGTGTGAAGTCGAAAGGAAAATGTGGAGAAAGAAAGAGAAGAATCAAACGAATCCATTTGCAAATAAATTGAATGTTCAATTTCAATAATTTTAGCATACTTTCAGGCATTCTCATAGGCAAACGTGTGCTTTCTAATCCATTTGAGAACACAACATAACACAAGCAAACAAAAAACAACATCCATAGCCTCCTATCCTAGTATTGTATTTACATACTTTGCTTTCTTCCTTGGTTCTTTCTTTTCTTTTTTTGTTTTTTGTTCTTTATAATATACGCTTGGTTAAAGTAATGTGTGTGATATTTTGTATTATTGCAAATACATAATTCTCAAATTGAAAAGGAAAAAGTTTTCCTGTGCCTTTCTCTTTTGAGTTTAATACTTTCCTTAAGGCTTATTATTTTTATTCATTAGTTTATTACTTTTCTGTATTATTATAATATTATTTTACAATATTGTATTTGTGACCATGACTTTTAATAGGATTTATTTATTTTAATTTTATATTTAATAGTATTAATAGTAATTCTTTCTTTTATTGCATTGGATTTAAAAAAATCCATTTTTATGACCTCTGTAAATATTAAAATCTCTTTATGATTCTACAAATTGCGTTAATGATAAATAAATGTCAAGAATATTTAATGTAAAATAATCTATTAAATAAGAGTGGATTAATAATGAAGAATAAATTTTATATAAAATGTGTTTCACATGGGACTTTGATATTTGCATATATGTACTCATAAAATATGTCATGACCTTTGATATTAAACAATCAGTTAGTCAAGTCATTTGTGAAGACAGAAGTCATAAAGTTAACGAAGTATTTTTCAAATCAAAAATCGACAATATCAAGAGTATTTTCTTGTTGTATTTGTCTTTGAATAATTTAGACATTTGTTGTTCTTTGTTTGAATTTACAAAAGTTTTACATAACTTAAAAATTCTGCCTATATTCATTGAAGCAACTCAATTTGACTGCCAGCGAAACACGAGTACCATATACAATATATAAAAAAAAATATATATATAAAAAGAAATAGTATAATAAATGTAGAAAATATAGAAATATACAAAATAGAAATTCCACATGGCAAACAAATGAAAACAACACCAGCAAAGAACAAATAAATACACAAATAAATGAATAAACGAAGAATGAATGAATAAATGACTGAATGAGTGACTGACTAAATGTATGAATGAGTGAATGCATGCATGTTGAGCACATGAAATTGCAAAATTTATTTGTTATTTTATTTGCATAAATTTCCCATGGGAAATTGCATATCCTTGCACTATGAGCTCTCCTCCATATACTACTACATGCCATTGAATATACATAGGTACATATATCAAACACGTATGTGAGTATGAGTATGTGAGTGTACAAATATGTTTATGTATTGTGTATATGTTGTTCACTCATATTAAGGACACATTGCCAGCATGTTTGATGCCATAAAACGTCAGTCCAGTGAGGCTTGTTCGTGTACAGCCTACGAACAATGTTGACCCATGTCGGTCGATGGCCAACACGATTGTGGGTGTTACCAATTGGTAAAGAGGACTATTGAGAACTTGCCTCATGTACTATTTTATTGTAGTATCGTATTGTATAGCAGTACCTATAGAATTGTTTGAATATTTCATTTTTAGTTTGTTTGACTTTTTAAATAGTGAAGTGTTTATTATGCATAGAGAATTGTTGATTTCTACAAATTTTGGATTTCGTTTTTCTGTAGACGATTATAAATAAAAACCATAAATGAAATAATTTTTAATAGCATGTAACTATGGTTTTATGCTCATGAATAAGAAAATCTGATAACTTCTATTTTAAAAACTCATACATGCACTTCATATAATTTGTTATATTATTTATTTGTGTTCTTATATAAAGGTCCTTTTATGACACGATTTTGGTGGTTCAATCGATATAATTTTTATAGGAAACTGAAGAATATATTTGAATGATGACCACTTAGTCATAAAAACAAAGTAAATAGTAGTGACTAGACATCTGAACAAACTTATTCATTTGCTTAGTATAACTGAGTACTAAGTATTAAATTATGTACTCACTTTCAACAACCCGACCCAGAATGTTTGAGTTTTAAGTTTTTTGTTAGAGCGCTGCATAATAAACGATCGGAACTCAAAACGAAATGTTTGAAAAGAATATGTAAATGAAACGAAAGCGAAAAGAAAAAATTTATTGTACTCATTGCATTCATTTGCTTACGTAGTAAGGAAATTGTTGTTGTGCAATGTATTCGGGGACAACAAATGTGTTGTGTGAGAGGAATTTGTGTGCAATTGTTTTTATGAAATATTATATAACATCAAAATGAATACAAAGTCAGTTCGGCACCGCTTCATTTGAATGAGAACATAAAACATTCCCTATAACAATACAGTAGTACGTTTTGAATGAATTCATGCAGATGTCTAGTAGCTTCCCGGTTAATAGAGACATATAGATGAAAGATATGTAGACGGCCTAACTGATTTCTCTTATGATGTTGATCTCTGGTATATGGTTTTTTTTGATACATGACAAACATAACAACTATGTTCATTCTATTTTAACGAAAAAGAAATGTAAAAAGCTTGTTATGAAATAGTTAAATTTATAAATGTAACTTTTTATCTATTTCGTGGATCTTAATTTATCTAATCCTCTTTTGAAAGTTTATTCAACGTTTAAATTGCTCTATGTGACCAAATTGTTGATGGAGCACCTTAGTATGGCACTAATTAAAATCAAACCATAGCAACAAAGATGCAGAAATAAAGGGGGAAAAAGCATCAAAAGATACCAGATACTAAGCGTTTTTATGTGTTTAGGCGCCACAAAGCGACCTTGACGCAACGCGAAGAGTGAAAAATCAACAAGGCACTGCGACGATGAGCACAAGATGCACACTCAGCTCAGCTCAGCTGAACTAAGCCGAACCACAAAACTGTGGGTAGCTCTTTGCTATGAGTGTTTTCTTACGTTACGTTACGTTACGTACACTTGGTGTTTCAACAGCAATCATCTTGCTTTCTTACCACCATTCCTTCATTCTTCCCTCCTTCCAGGCATCTCTCTGGCCAAATGCCATGCTCCATTATGACAAGTAACACATTTGCTTTCTTTCCTATTCATCTTTTACATCTTTCACACACCTGTCTGTCTGTCCGTCTGTCTATCTTCTCAGTTTCTATAACTGTCTTTTGGTGTAGGGCATACCAACATAGAAAGAGTGGAGTGTAAAGAAGGTCATTTGAATGAGTTTTTGCGACGTGCGAATAATTGTAAAGCATTTACTGCTTTTGCTTATCTCGAGAGCACAAATGAGTGCCTTGCACTCTGAATGCCGACAGCCGCAAAATCTACAACACCAACTGCACCAACACCAGTAACGAAGCAAAATAGTATCGGCAGCAGCAGCAGCTTGTGGCTTACGTTTCAAATGGATTGGTATTATGAAAGAGTAAGTGATGAGGTGTCAAGTATCTGGCAGGACTTTCGGGGTCTTAGCCAAAAAGTGCAAAAAGTGAAGTGTACGTTGCTTGTTTTTGTTCTTGGCTGCCATGATGACTTACACCGCCTGGGCGGATTTCATTCAATTTTTGTAGTTTTTGCCTTAATTTTTACCTTTCATATAGTCTTTAGCTTCTTCACTTTTGATGCATTGGTATTGCACTTTGGTTTTTCATTTCCCTGGTTTCATTTTACCTGCTGCCGCAGCAACATCAGCAGCTCTTAGCTTAAGTACTTGAAGCGCTTCAAATGAACATACAACTTGACGTTCATTCTTCATGAATTAACTTAACAGAATTAATTATTAATTAATCTTTTATATACGTATGTAATGTGAAGCCCCTATAGTTGCCTGGTAAGTACAAAAAATAGTGCAAATAGTGCCTAAAAATAGGCAATAAAAATAGCTTGTTTTGCAATTTCAAATTTGATTTTTGTGATTCTGTTTTTTGTCTTTTTTTTTTCTTTTGAAAAAGTATTTCCGCATTTATGCAAAAATTGTATATTGTTATCTCTTCACATGATTGTTTTGTTGTTGTTGTTGTTGTTGTTGTTCGTTTTTTCTCATTTCCTGTTGATTTTATAGCGAAATATTTTCCATTGAGATAACTTTCAATCAGCTTGTCAATCGAAATTGTGCACATGTTATTTTTGTGTGAACTACAATGATGACCTTTTTTTCCTTTATTTTCTCATTCTCATTTGTTGTTTCCTTTCCATTCCTACATTACTTTTTCCCTTCTTCCCTTTTTTCAATTTTATTTTATTTAGTTTTTTTTTTTGAATTTTCTTGTAAATCTGAATGGTGTTGATTTCCGATGGAATGGAAGCAAATAGCAACAAAACATAAAAAAGGGCGAATGTAAAAACTCATTTCTCTTTTTATCTCTGCTCATCATTGGTACTTTTTTTTTATTACTTACTTGTTATTGTTAATTTGTAAGCACATAGTAAGCTTCCCAAAAAAGAAAAAAACAAAATAAATTATACCTATCCCCCATTTTGTCTGCTTCGATACTCATTCACAAATTTTTGTTTTCTCACTAACAACGGCAAAATTCCATTCAAAACTTAAATTTAAACACACCACTTATCACATTACGTTGTGTATGCGTTGGTGTATCTATCACACACAGACACACACGCATGCATGCACATAGTTACCCAATGTATTTACATACATATATATATGCATAGTTCCATATATATGTACATTCATGTGTATGTGTATTTGTTTATGAATACATGCATTTCCGCTGCTGTGATTAATTGCTTTCATTTGCATCAGGTGTGTGCGACATTTTTTTCCATGTCGCATCTGTGCCAACAACAAATTCATCGCGAAACTCTCAAAAATCTTATTTCGTTCAAACATCCACGTTATCCTCGTACATATGTACATATGTGTATGATGGCATGACAGATTGAATGACTGACCATGTACAAAAATAACAATAAAATCAAAACCAAAAAATAAAACATTTCCCATATGAATAACATCTACGGGTCCCCAAATAATTTTCATTTTAATACCATTACGAAATCTTTATTTGCTTGACTTAAAATTAATTTTAAAATAAATTCATACTTAATATAGTTTGAGATAATACCGAAAATATATACATATTAGTCAAATCAAAAAAGATTACATATTGAGAAATTCTAATGCGGTAGCAGTTTTTATTAATTTTCAAATTATTAATAATTGATTTTCAGAATTTTTTTAAACTATCGATGTATTGTTTCGATAGTAATTCACCACCTTCTTTTCTTATTACCTGGTGGGTATTGCATTCGCCAGTCAAAGGTAATGCAGAAGGGAACTAGCATGTTCGCGTTCCTATACTAAGTCATTAGCCCCTTTTCGCTTTACTGGTGAATATTGCATTCGCTAGTCAAAGGTAATGCAGAAGCGAATGAGCATGTGAGAAAAATTGGGAGGTAAGTATTTGTTTACTCTCATTAAATTGGTGTCTCGTTATGTCCCTCTCTCATCGAAAGGTAAAACGAAAGAAGCTGATAAAGAACAATGTGGAGTGAACACGTGTCTTATAATTTGTCGGCGGAGTCATCAAAAATAATGAGTTATTAATTTTAATTTAACAATTTTACATTATATAAATCAATAAAAAGGTAATAAGCAGCATGATCTGTAAAAGACATCTAAAACGGCTCCAAAACCAAGAAAATATTAAAAATTTAGTGAAATAACTGGTATCATTTCGCCATTATTGACGAGTGAAATCAACAGTCTCATTTCTCCCCTATTTACTATTGAAATCAACGGTCTCATTTTGCCCCTATTCACTGATGACACGACTGGAGAATGGTAATGCAGTCGGTGGCAATGACCACTGCCAAGAAACACTTTTGGACCAGTGATTCATACTGCAGGGTAGTTGTGTAATGGGAAACACCTTATCCATGGATATGAGCCGTGGACGCAGAATAGTGAGTTGAAGCAGAATCACAGCAAAATAAGCGCTCGAGGAATCACAGCAGAACAGTCGATAGAACCAGGCGAAACGGAAGTAATAGACAGAGAAAGAAGTTATTACATTGTAGTTATCTACGTTAATGCCATTTTTATATTGAATTATAACAGTTCATATTAACCCTAGAGTGCTTGCGCTATGAGTATTTTGCCGGCCGCGACAAAAACAAACCTGTTATTTTCACGATGCATTTGTCAAGGTCAAGCGTCCCTGTAGCTACCCACCTTCGTGTGTTTGGTTTTTTACTGTACTTGAAATATTATTAGATTTAGTGTAAATATCGTAATAATATTGATGCTAAGTATAATGGTGTTTTTTTTTAGTTTAGTTTTGCTTAGTTTATATCTTTTTTATTAAACGACGCCTGAAGTATACAAATAGCATAAATAGGATCCACTAATAGTTTCGTGGTTGGAAGTGGAGTATGATTTTGAAGAAGATCGTGCAAAAAATTTATAGAAAAATGTATCTGAAAGTGATAGTTAAAGTGAACATTGTGATCATTATACTGACACAGAATAATTAGCGACAGAATCCTTCTAGGATGTGTCATCAATAGAATGACCAAAAAATGGTACTAAGATAGACAAAGTTTTGATGAAATACATGTCATAGATGATGAAAATGTTTGATTTTGTTATTAAGTTTATTGTTTCTTTTTTTTATGTAGATTATGACAAGGATACTTTTAAAATTCATATAATTTTACCATTTATTTATTTAAAGTATAAAAATTTAATCATTGTTACTTTTTCTGATAATTGTTGGTTTATTCTATCATATTAAAATCATTGTGAATTTATGTAGCTATTATTTCCAAAAGAAAAATCATTTTAAGTATGTACGGCAAAATGCTCTCCACGCGACCACTCACGTTTCACTGAAGGCCGCGACTACTCTAGGGTTAATAATAATAGATATAATGAATAAACTAAATAATGCATTGAAACAATTTTTGTAAATAAAATTATCCTTATTTTCATCACAATACATTGTTATTTTAAAATGAGGCACAATACCAGAATAGTATTGAATTAAGTAGTAGTTGAGCTGTTACAATATTATTAAAAGGATTTATATTTCAATTGCAATCAGTCATAAAACCACAGATAGAAATGGGGTCCCTGAAAAATTTCACTTTTTTTTAAGAATTTATGTGCACCACGCTTGAATACTTTCAGTTATTTCTCATTTAACAATTTGGCACTGGCATAGATTTTAATGGTTTTTATTAAAATATTTCTATTTCACATATGAAAAGAAAGAAAAGAACCAAAAAAAAATAAATAAAATTTGTATTGTTGTGCCAAAGAAACCAAAAAATAAAAATATCTATAAATGCAATTTATTTTGATAGATTTTCCAACTAAATCCAAATCAAAATGAATTGAATCAATTTTATAACCGTTTGTGTTCATAGTTTGGTCAATATAATAAAAGCATCGCAAAGTATGCAAAGCAATTAAAACAAATCGAAAAAAAACCAATCTTTATGGAATTTTATGGTATATTTTTGAAAGCCATTTTGTTTTTAGGTTAACTGAGAATGAGTTTGGATACAAACACAGGTGCACTCAGTGAAAATTTGAAAAATAATAAAAAAAAGTATGTGTACGTGGAGTATGTGTATGTATGGAAGGATGCTTTTAGGCATTTTTTATGGCTTAGCTTAGACATCCATTGTTGTTTTTGGTATGAACGCGTGTATGTGAAGGAACCTCTTCGTTAAGTTTCTTTCTTATATGATTTATTGTCAATTTGCTTTAAATTGTGCAAGTACTAGATCTGTTAAGGTAAAAGATACAAAAGAAATACTTAGACCCAAATACATACAATCACCCATCCACCCACACTAAGCAAATACGCAATTTGGACCAATCTAAGCATATTTCTGGGAATTTATCATCTTTTTTTACACTCCCTAAGTGTATGCTATAAATTTGTTTTTCACTGAAGTCAACTGATTTAATAGACTACTTTTGCTGGTTTTTGTCCAACCTCTTCTCTCTAGACTCTCCAGCGTGTCTGTGAACTAAAGTATATCTAACTCAAGTCCTCACTCACTCAACTCATTGTGTTTGTCTTTGTTTTTGTATACTTATTTGCGGCTTTTCAACATCTGCCATCGTACAATATATTTATTTACTTATGGAAGATTTCTGCCTGGTTTTGTTCTTAACCTGTCTATTTCTCTGGCAATCTTCAATTTACCTTCAATTATCTTTTTGTTTGTGTTGCTCATAAACAATATCGCAAAGTTATATACAACCTTTTTTGGTTGGTGCCATTAAGTCTTGTCGTAATTTGTCAAAAAACGACTATAATTTACCATTAACATTAACTCCATAAAAAAGGTTCATTCATCCTTTAGCTGATTTGCATATTTAAAGCAACATATTTTTGAGTGTTTAATATATTCTATTATCTTACGAATCAAGGAGACTCCAAATGTCTTCTTTGAATTAAATTAAAACAAATTAAATCGATTTGCATCACTATTTTCTCAATTAACAATTATTGCATCAAATAATAATTATAATTTGTGAAATTATCCTGTAGCTCTGACATAAGTTTATCCTGTATGTGACTATGCGTCATCTGACATACTCTAGATACCACAAATATTCACATACTTGGTTGCTTGCCACAAAATACCGAAGCATTCGCTGCCGTATTCATGTGGCATCTGGTGGAATCATTTGCACTTCAAACACACTCGTGACTACGTTTCACTAGGAGGTCTGAAATCAAGCAGAAAACCGTAAATTCTTTTAATTCATTTACAGATAATAGCAATTACAATGCAAACAATTTTAAAGGATAATTACAGACAAAGAGTAATGAAATTCAAGCATAAGAAAAATGATATGCAAACAGTGAAAAACCTCAAAATACTCGTATTCCCCGACATTTTTTTCAATATGCGTTTACAATGGAAAATAACAAGCATCATTATAACAATAAATAAATATTTCAGTGGAGAAACAGAATATTTGGGAAATATTGTTATGACGCCGGAATTTATGCTTTTTATATGTAATAACATAAAGAATTTTGTGTTTATGCTTTTAAAGAAATTAAAAATATAAAACAAAAGTCTATAGTACTAAAATGAAATACTAATGTCTAAGTATGATCAAAAGGCCATAATGTTTTTTTCTGTTACGTCATCCTGTTTGGATTTTTGGTAAAAAAATCCATATTTTTTGTAGAATTTTTAATTCGATTTTTTACAACTCTGTTCTATATTTATGTGTAGTACACAGTACATGTGTCAATGTGTCAAATTATAATGACAGTAGCAGGCACCAAAAGTGATTTTGTACATTTTCAAAATTAGCTCACATTTTTATTTTTTGTTTTTTTTTTTTTAATAATCCCAAATGATCACAAAACAAACAAAGAAACAAACGGAAGGCGATGAAGATATTAAAAACTCATTACATTTTTATGGTGTTTTTTTTTTTCTTTTTGCACTCAGTCATCAATGTAGAAATGTTAAATTTTGTGACAATAAAATTAATGGCCAAAACCTAACACAATTACACATTTTCCATTTTTCATTTGGAAAACTCGCATTTTGTGACATTTATTTTTAATTAACATAAACCCAAAAATGACTGTGAATTTTGTAAATGGGGACAAGCAAAAAAAAAAAAAAATAATAAAAATTCTCTTTTTCCAATTCATTTTTATACAATACTTAAAAATTTATTTTGACATTTTTTTGTTTAAATCTCATTACAAAAATTTTAAATCATTTAAAAATACAATAAATGATTCAAGGAATTGAATACATGCATACATGTTTATACGTACATATTTTGTGTAAAATAATTTCTCCGAAATGAAAATGTTGAGATTCCTAGAATGAATAATGTATGTATACTTCATACTTCATGAAAACATTGCTATAATGCCTACATTTTATTTTTTGAAATAATATTTCTCAATTAATCATGATGTTTGTTGCACATATTATGAATCACAGATTGAAATTATAATGTCAATAATGTCCACTTGTCTTACTTGGGTACGTCTTGCTGTCATACAATTCAATGTTTCGGATTCAATGAAAGTGAGAGATCATATTACAAACAAACTTAAATAATACAAGTTAACATTGTAAGAAGGAATTATCAGCAGTCTTGTCATACCCCATTTAATTGACAAATTAGAACAATATTGACAACCCATTAATATTTATTTTAAAAAAAGGAATTGATTTCCTCAGTTGGCTTATGAAAGGTACACAAATTTCGGTGAAACCAAACTTATTGTTCTGTTTGTATTTACTCCCCGTCTGTCTGTCTAACTGACTGTTGACTGTTGAAAATTTAATTATTGATAATGAATGAATGCTGCTTTTGTGAGAATAAATTTAATTTCGATGCCAATAACTTGGACTCTTTGGTTCTTTGAAAATATTTATTTCTTTCAACTTGTTTTATGCTTTACTTTTTCCATGCATCTCAAGCTGTTTAGACAACTTATAAGTCTTTAATATAGTATAATATGGTTATGTCCATCCAAACAGGATACTTCTATTGTGCAGAAGAAGAAACAACTGTCAATTCATGTTTTATGCGCACAATAGAATGCATTGTATGAATGAGCTCAAGCTTAAGAAATTGACAGTCAACTGATGAAATGGTACTATACAT
The DNA here is from genome assembly GCA_037043315.1 of Amiota communis. Classification (NCBI taxonomy): domain Eukaryota; kingdom Metazoa; phylum Arthropoda; class Insecta; order Diptera; family Drosophilidae; genus Amiota; species Amiota communis. Next base: position 944,252 of record JBAMAV010001386.1, on the reverse strand, counting down.
TCTAAATGCAACTGTAAAATCAGTAAGAGAGATAAAAATCATTTAATATTTTCTGTAAATACACTTAGGAAAATGAATAATGAAAACAAATCAAAAAGAATCTATTTTCAAATGAACTATAGAACAAGACAAAATTCATTTATGATTCCTGTCTGATAGCTTAACGCTAGTGAACTGGTCTTTTATTCTTATTCCCTACTTTCTCTTTCTGTCTCTATTTCTCTGTCTCTCTCTCTCTCTCTCTCTCTCTGTCTCTGTACAATATTCATCTATCAAAGTAAATATTTCCAAAGCAGGAAGGAATTTATGCAAGTAAAAGAAATATGCAATTATGCTCACTTCGACATCGAAAATAAAAATTGAAGTGAACATAAAGAAACCGAAAAAAAAGATATTTGCGGTCTACTCCTTCCATGCAGTATCGCTATTTACTTTAACAATATTTGCATTGAATAAATAAGAAAAATAAAAAGACAAAAATGCAAAGATAAAGAACAAAATGAAATGAAGAAAAACTATCATAACATAGCATTAGATCAATAATTGAGGAGTATGGGGAATATCATATAAAAATATTATAGTGTATGAGTTCCATGTACCAAATGTTGAACTAAAGCTTTGTGTAATTTATTACTTACGGCATGTTCTTCATTTCATTCATTTTCCACAATAAAATATTTTTAAAGAATTAAATGTTGCAGCTGTGACCTTTTGTTTAAATGCCATGGAAATACATAAGTATACCAGACTATTGAAATATTAATACAATAAGTCTTTTAAAATTTTCACATACCGTGAGGCGTTAGATAGTACTACTTATGTACATCAGTTCATAAGTTACTATTTATAAAATACTTAAAGCATCATTCAGTTTATTGGAGAAGCACTTTGGCCTTCGAGCAAAGGTAGAGCACTTCAAGGTTTAGCACATGCCATTGAAAGTAAGTTACTACTCAAATCATTCATTTTTCTACATATGAATGTTTATGCTTTCTAAGTTACGCTACAATAAATACAAATAATTGTAGTGCCTACTCAATGGCATCATCGACATCGACAGTAACAACAAAATCAACAGTGAGTGAGCGACACATGAGTGAAAGTATTCAGTGAAAACTGAAAGATCCTACATATAACATACTATGAAATTGAAAAGGACACTACACATTGAGAAAAAAATTCCACTCATAACGCAATTGAAATTGAATTCTCCCACGCATTTAACTTGTTAACGTTAAAAGAAAGTACAAAGTGAAAACACGAGAAAAATCAACAAATTACATTGTTGACCTTCATGGAATAAAACTGAAACTGAAACTCAAACTTTTTGTACTTTTTTTCCTTTGACTTACTTGTATATATTGTATTGTAGATAGGCATACTGATGTCAATAGTAGACAATTTCTTTAGCATATTTATACACATTATTTTCAATGTTTTGTTGGTTTTTGTATCATTTTGATTCAACTACTACATACTTTATCATACTGTATGGTTGCGCTTTACTTGATCACATTTTATTTATGTTTTTCTCAAAGTTTTTTAACAACAAGCAAAATTTACGATTTTCGGAAAAAGTAAAACATTGGTAAATATGCAAAGGACACATTGTATAGTACTACTTATTTCTTCCATACTACAATATATACAAAATTATTCATAGATACATACATACATAGAGAGACAACATTTCGAGTAGTCATTTGTGCTTGAAAGCACAAACATAGATATATGTATGTTATGGTAGATGTATATACATACATATGTATGTACTTCTATAAATATAGGATGAGTAATTTGTTGTGTTTCAATGTCGCCAGTATTTTATATTGTTTTGATTTAGGAATTACGTTGGACATATAATTAATGTCGCCCGAAAGTCTGCGAAAGTCTATAAATATATTGATGTCAACTAAGAGCTAACAAAATGCGCACTCCGTTTGACTGAGTTGAATATTTAAATATTTATTACATAGAAAATAATAAAATAAAATTAAATAAAATAAATAAATAAAATTATTATGAACGGAAATTAAAGAAATTCAAGTTTTATTTTTATTAAATGTTACTATTTGTGTTCATTTTGGTTTATAATTTTCATTATTATAAACATTTTATTTAAGTCATATACTACAATACATTCTTCAAAAACAGCCAACAAATTGCATCAACAATTACATGTCCTTCTCGTCCTGCATATCCTGTTTCTTCTTTTGTACTATGGCTATATATCTTTTTTTCGGTTCCATGAAGATGAATTTCTACAATGTTGCCACTTATCAGTCGTCACGTCTTAATGCACTCGAACAAAAGCGTCTGTCTTTGTTATTGTCATTCTTTCCTTCCTTTCATCCTTCCTGTCTTTTAGCTTTTTATTCTAAGTACAATATACTCTTTCAGTTTTTTTCACTCAAAGTTGTCGGCGACTTGACTTCCGCATTTCACTTTCTTTCATCCATATTGCAAGTATGAGTTTGGGCGAGTGGAGAGTGTGTGTTCTATGCACATTGTTCAAATATTCTTTTCATTTTTCCATTTCTTGTTTGTTATGAAGAACAATAATAGAAAAATATTTCAAATAAAAATGAATTACATTTTGTTAAATTGCGTATAAAAGCTGAAACATTAAATTGTAATTTTTGGCATTAGATACTTACATGTATTTTAGAATAATTTAGTTTTTTGTTGATTTTTTTTTTAACTACTAAGTTCAAGATTAGTATTATAGTTCATTGCACTTTAGTAGGTACTAAAATGATTCTTTCTATTGTATTATTTTCTTTACCTTGTCCTTTGATGACATTAACATGCCTCAAGGCTGCTACTAATTACAAAACAGGATATTGCTTTTATTAAATTATTGGGCTCTTGAATAAAATGATTAAGTCTCCAAAGTGAAATGACCCTAAGGGAAAAATTATACAAAGTCTTATAATTTTCTTCTATTCATTTTCATACACTTCACTGTAATGCGAATTGCTTTACCTTATTTGTCTGGTCTTTGAAAATCATAAATAATTGTATAGAACTGCCTAATGGAAATATATATTTTCATAATTAACATACCGAGGGGAATCGATTAAGTCAAGTTCATCAGCCATCCGCCTGTGCAATTTTCCTTCTTTCAATGTTGCTGTCATGAAATAAAACATGACCCTTCTCCTTTACATAGTCATCCATATACCCAAGAAACTTAACCCTCCCATGATCCTTTCTTCATATTACCAATCGACTCCCTGATCAACAATTTGTTTACACTGATGCATCTAGAATTGAGACACATATACAAACACACTAAAAATGTCATCAATACCCTCTCATATATCGATGTTTACAGCTGAGATGATTGCTGATCTTCCAAGCATTTGCAATATTAAAAAATTATAGAACAAAAACCGAAATATGCACTGACTTATGTCAGCAATTGATATTTCATACAACAAAAATGTTGTTGTTCAGTGTAATCATTTGAGCACAAAAGTAAAAGCAAAAAATTAGAATAAATATAAAATAATAATTTGAATATCAGTTACGAAAGCGAGGCTGCCTACTCTCAGAATTATTTACCGCTAAAGTTAGTCAATAATCTCTAAAATTGACAATTATAATTACTTGGAAACCCTACTAAAATATAACGTAGAATGCTATTCGGTGAATGAACATTTGCTACGGGAGCAGAGCAGTAGGAGGAGCATCAATAGCAGTAGCCGGAGCAATAGCACACTGCGACTATAAATAGTATTTTTTTGAAGTTCTGTCAAGTGCTCTTTGCTTCGTGCTTCACAAATTGAGAGCAGGAGCAAGAACAAAGCATATTTTCTGTTGCTATTGCTGCCATGGAGCAAGCAATACAAACCCTGCTGTGAAGTGTAAATAAGCTGCAATAAGACCGAATTTAGTATTTTTTCTTTTAATTTTTCGCTTTTTTTTTTTTTTTTATAATTTTATGCTATTATCTGTCTGGTACTGACTTAGTATGTAGTCAATAAACTTTGAAGAGTTATAAACCGAAACACCTACATACATACATAGAAAAAAGAGAAGATAGGAATGACGAATTTTCATAATTTCTTTCAATTGTTGATGCTTTTACATATCAAGATATCAATGATTATTGTCATTGTTGTTGTGTCTGAATCAATTTAAATTTAAGCTCATTTAAAAACAAAATAAATATTATTCAAATGAGCGGCACAAGCCACTAAAATCTCCCCAAATGAAAACTGGTAACCGTAGCAATATTGCATATTTGAATTGAAATTTAATCACAGAAATGTTTGTTTTTGTTTTCTTGTGTGTATTTATTTCTGAGATACATTTAGTGATAGCGGTGAAATGACAAATTTGAAGTCAATAAAGGAATTCAGTTTTCTATTTTTGCATCTTTTAATAACCAATTATTGAGTATTTAATCAAAAACAAATTTTATCATTTCGATAGCTTAGCATCGTTATTTTCCCTTTTTACTAGCCAATTTTATAAAATTTCTTTGACAATTCTTTCACTCAAAAAAGTTTTATAGCTTAACACCGGTTGAATGCTGATTGCGTCGTCTATAAAAGACGTTAGCCGAATTTCTTATATTTTTAGTTTAACAATAAAGTCTAAGATAATCAGTTATAATCTGATACTTTAAAGTTGTGAATTAGTTTTGAATAAATAAAATAAACATGTTCAGTTTGGTTATCAAACTGAGTGTCATTTGTTGTTTTCTCTTGCAATGCACACCTGCTTCTCATGCTAAAAGCCGCGGTAGTAAAGGTGTGAGAAAGGTGCATAATAATAATAATGGCTTAGTTGAGGCTATGCCACGCTTTAGCTTAGAATATTTGTGGCCATTCATTGAAAGTACACCAAAACCACCAACAAAACAGCCGGTGCATATAAGAGTAACACAAAAGCCTTATCTGCATTATGATCCATATTATCCGCCATTAGATTGGCTTTACTGGCATCCACAACCTGAAAAATATTGGTATCCACCACCGTATCCTCCGCCACCGCCACCACTACCACAACAAGATCCAATTGTTTACTATCCAAATGGCTTTGGATATCAAAATCCTTTGCAAGCTATCAAACCAGTGATTGCGATAAAACCAGCAGTTAATATTGCGGCTGCCTTAAGCGATGTAGAAACGCCAGTAACGGCAGCCGCAGCAGCAGAAACAATCGACAGTGTAACAACGGAGTCACCTACTCCGGTTACATTACCAACAGAAACTGATGACTACCCTAGCGACACGGCTGCCTCAACTAATCAGAATGTGTCCGATACAGAAATGGTAATTTCTGAAACTGGTATACGAACTCCAGTGGATTCTTTGCCTGTGCCAGAAACCACTGGAGCAGCAGCAATAACACAAAATGTTGCTAGTGATGTAAGTATTGTATCAGGCAGTGGTCCACTTGACGTGAGCGAATTGACAAGTGTGGTAGGTCAGAAGCCAATTGCATTATTCAATATAGCGGTGGATGAGCCTGACTTCCAAGACACACTTATACATTACTACAGAAAACCAACTCAAACACTTTCTTCACAAGCAAACCATAATTTGTTTAAAAATACTCGGGTGTCTTCGCAAAATTTAAAATTATATAAAAATAGTTTAAGTAAACAATGAGTTTTTAAAGTTTTTTTTTATTATTAAATTAAATGAGATAAGACGCTAAACTACGAAAGAAGAACTATCTTTAGGATATATTGAATATACATACTATTTAGGTGAATACTCTTAAATATATAATCATTGCTTCATGAAATTGTTGTCTTATCTTATGTATTCTGAAATATTGTAATTTTCATTGAGGAAGATTTTATGAAAAATGTCTTCTCTTTAATAAACTAAAGGCAACATTTCAATAATTAAAATATTATTTTTTTTTTTATCAGGGTAAATCCAATTTCAAAGCCTTTTCCGAGATCTTTTTTATTTAAGAATTAAAATAATAAAACTTTCGTCTGTTATAATTTACAAAATAAATATTTTTTTATTATAATTATTTTCACATTGAATTGAAGTGACCACATGAAAAATCTCCATAGATTTAGATTCAATAGCAAATAATGCCAAGCGGGAATACCTTCTTACAAATTTGTCCATTATTAGAACTAGGAGGATCGTAATCATCACCATCATCTTTATCATCGGTGTGGTGATGGTGATGATGATGTTCCGGAGGTGGATACGTATATGATGGTGGTGGATATGCTGGTGGGTAAGCTGGTGGTGGATACGGATAAGGATATGGTGGGTATGGATAATGAGGATGCGATGGTGGCACTGGTTGATATGTTGGGTGCGTGGGCTTCGGTGTTGGTGGTGCTGTTGGTGGATACGTTGGATATGGTGTAGGTGGATGCGTTGGGTATGGTGTTGGTGGATGCGTTGGATATGGTGTTGGTGGATGCGTTGGATATGGTGTTGGTGGATGCGTTGGATATTGTGGCGGTGGTGGTGGTGGCGGTGGTGGTGGGTATGGATATGGATATGCAGGTGGATAAGGATATCCGTATGGTGGTGGTGGTGGATACGGATATGGTGGCGGCCCGTGATGGTGATGATGATGGTGATCGGGATGCTTTGTCGTTTGCTTAGTTGGCCTCTTCGTTGGACGTTGTGTTGGTTGTGGTGGTGGTTGAATAATTATAGGAAATCCTTTCAAAATAAAGTTATCCACTGGTCCAGTGTTATCAGCGCCACCATCATGTATGTTGTTGTTGTTGTTGTTGTTATTGTGAGTATCAACTGAGGCGACTCTTGCTTCTGGTTCTGGATCTGGTGCAGCGCTCGTAAGGCCGAGCAGTGTCAATAAAAAGCACAAGCTCACTTTGACAATCATTTTGTGCTCAACCACTTAGTGTAGACTGTTTGACAAATAATATATGTAAACCTATTTATACTTTAAGAGTCAAAACTGTTTCATTCTTATCAAATTATCTATTCATCTTTCTGAATCAAACGAAATGCTTACGAAAGTTTTTTGTATTATTAAATCCGAAAGCAATATAAATTTTCAATAGTTAAATTTATGGGCAGCATTAACCCAGTTTACTTCAAATTGTTATTCACCTTTATATCTGAACTCGAGTTGATCATTAACTTACACTCTCAAAAGCATAAAGAGTTTTGCTAACCGAAACAAGTTCTATGAAGATTCCAAATTAATTCTACATATGTAGTTTACTCATCGCTTCTTCATTTATAATAATCTTTTCAAATGTAAAATATATAAACATATACGAGTATACATACATGTATGGTATTGTGTGTATTTATAAGGCAATTAAAATGCTGTAAAAGGTAGTATGGCCCAACCCAACCAAATTAATGAATGAATAAGTACAAAGACCATTTAACAGTATAATTTGTTTTAGGGAATATCAGCAGCAACTTATTGATTTTTGGTGAATTTCAGTTTCTTTAGCTTTAGATTGACTTTTAGTTATGATATATTTTTAGCCAAGTGTAGTGCTTCCAATTAACTGTAAGTGGACCTTGTCAGTGCAAAGTTTTACTTTAAAAAAGGAAGACTGATGAAACATCAATCAAATATAGGTGAACTACACTAAGAAGTTATTACTACACTATTAGTAATTCCAATCATGGCGTCATTAACTATCAGGAATAAAAACAACATCACTATTAATTAAATTAAATTGATATGAATCTTCAGATCTGATTTCATCGTGTCAGAATTTATTTTGCCAAATGTTTCATTCCAAATTAAAAAAAAAAAATAATAACCACAAATGCTCTCAATTCTAACTATAAATTTTAAAGTTCTCCCATATCTGTCATGTTAATAAAGATGTTGTTAGTTCATTCGAATTTACATATTGGATTAGTTTACCAATTTTCCTAATTTATGTGCCTATAAAAACAAATTCTTAGACTTGATGCTAGTCAGTCGGTAGACACAAGTCAATCAAATCGGAGGAAACTATCAAAATGATCACAAGAAGTGGCTTTTTGTTAGTTGTGTTTTCTCTATGTGTAGTGCATTCGAATTCACTTAGACTTATTGGCCGTTCTCCATTGAATTCTCAAATTGAACAACGCAGTGATACAAATGATAATCGGCAAGGATTCATTTGGAATATATACAGAAGGTTTGCGGGTGCCACTGATTCACCTCTTCCAAATAATAATAATAAAGATATTTATCCTGAGCAAGATGTCGAAGATAATGATAGTTTTAATGATGACAGTGATATAGACAAGGATTACGATCACGGTGATAAAAGTGATCAAGCACTTGAGGAAATTCATTCAACGACAAGTACAACAGTAGCACCGCTACAGATCTCCTATCCAACGCCATATTATCCTTATAAATTGCAGCCACAAACAGTTTTCAGTACCCCACCATATTATCCCTCATCGTCGCTTCCAAATTCCTACACTCAATCAATTTATAAACCAATATATGGTGATATTTACTCCAAACCGCCATCACCTCCACTACCACTACCGCCTTTGATAAATATAACATATTCACCAGTTCTGGCACCTGCTACTGATTCTTCGAATGAAACAACATTAGTTACTGATCCAATTATATCTTCAAGTAAGTCTACTCTAAAGAATTGCATTTGCTTTTACTTAATTTTTGTGTCTCTAACAGAAGATGTACGTGCTGAACTGGCTGATTTGGTACTTAAGTCATTAAGGCAGAACTCTGATATTCAAGCTGCTTTGAATCCATTACAATCCTATCAGAATCCATTTTTGAGATCACCAGCGAGTCCCTCAAAATTATATAAAACCATAAATTCTGGACCATTTCTGATAACTTCCAATGGTGGAAGCTTTGAAACTATATCGAATTATCAACAAGAACAAGACGAACAACAATATTATGTTGCTATACCATTGTCATTAATCCAAAATGCTTTTGAAAATGATGAAGACGAAGATGATTCTCAACAGCAATACTATGCACCCTCAAGAAACTCGTATAGATTAAATTACAAATATCAGCCTAATGTAAAGACTTCTCGGCCATTAAAGGCAAGAAAACAAAAAAGGAAATATACTAGTAGTAGTAGAGGTAAAAAACGAAAAAGTTCATCACAAAGACGCAGAAAGCATCTTAAGAAATTAAATACTTCATCTGCTGACGATGAATTACTCTACATCACCGTTGATGATGCGAATCTCAACTCAAATGGGCAACAATTCGTAAATGATATCAATAAATACTAGAATAAAATGTTTTGAATCAAGATAACTTATTTTTGTTTTTGTCGTTTTTATTGAAGCAATGGAATTGAACTTATTTGCCAACAATTTGTATCATTGGCTCCATTATTATTGGTGGTGTTGGTGGTGGAGTTGGAGGTGTTGGTGGTGCAGTTGGTGGTGCTGTTGGTGGTGCAGTTGGTGGTGTTGGTCGCGGCGTTGGTGGTGTAGGATCTAATATTATTGGTGGTGTTGGTGGTGGTGGTGGAAATGGTGGATATGTTCCAGGTAGTCCAAGTTGTGGTGGATATGGATATGGATAACTTGTTGGATAAGGATAAAGGAATGCGTATGGTGAAGGTGGATAATATGATGAAGGTGTATAATATGGTGAAGGTGGATAATATGGTGAAGGTGGATAATATGGTAAAGGTGGATAATATGTTGGATAAGAAGATTCGTATTGTTGTGGTGGATACTGATATTGTGGCGGGTTGTTATGATGATGATGGTATTCGGGATGCTTTGTCGTATACCTAGTTGGTCTCTTCGTTGGACGATGAGTTGTTGATGGTTGCTGGATGGTTATTATAGGAAATCCCTTCAGAAAGTCAACCACCGATCCAGTGTTACCAGTCACTTCACCATAATTGAAGTTGTTACCATTGTGAAAGGCATCAAATGAAGCGACTCTGGCATTTGTTTCCGGTTCTGCACTCGTAAGGCCAAACAGTGCCAACAGAAGGCATACGCTCGCTTTGACAATCATTTCTTGCTGGGACACCAGAATTACTTCGTTTTTGACCACTTGGACTAGACTGATGTACACATCATATATGTTAAACTATTTATACTTCTTTAGACATGTTCATCGTTTTGTCTGTTGTGGCTATTTTACAATAATATTTTATTAAATCCCAAAGCAATATAATTTTACAATAGTTAAATTTATGGATAGCATTAGCCTAGATTACACAACAATGTTATCTACTACACCCAAACACTGTAGGCCTCAAGACCTGATCATTCTATGTAATCAGTGCATTTTAAAGACATCAACAGCTTAGCAAGCCCAAACAAGCTCTCAGTCACCAAACTTATTCTAGTCTAAATGCTGTCACTCTAAAAGGTAGTGGCCCAACCCAAGTTTATGAATGATCATGGAATTAATTTTTTTTGTTCTGATACCGGGAAAAAGATGATGAATGTAAAATGTTCATATTAGGCAAAGAATCGTATTTCGTTTCAAAGATCTCCAAAAATAATTTTTGCTTTTTTATTGAAGAAAATTAAGTTACATTGACTTTCTAGCATAATAAAATATTTAACAATGGAAGCTGATAAATCAATAAAACCTTTTTTATTTTTTCTATTTATTTTTTAATGAAGAATTGATTTGAATATGGGCAAGCTACAGTAAAACAAGAATCTATTACAAAACATATGCTGCAGTCTTAATATTTATCACTATCATATCCGACAGCATCAAACATATTTTTACCTAATTAAAACCGATTAGGAATTTAAATATTATTGTATGTATGTACGACTGTAGTCACATCAAGTTTTTGTTATTTTATTATTGTTAATTGATTTTTAACGGTATCTTCAATGGAAAGGTAGATAAATATTGCATAATTATACTATAAACAAAAATGCATGATTGCTGTTCATCGCACACAACAAAACATTTGAGTGTCAGTCAGTGAAGAAGATAAGCACCAAAAACTCTAAAGACGAAATTCCCCTTCACTTGTGATAATAATCATTATTAAATAATGTCTTCTCTCTCGTTTAGCTACAACGCCATGAAAGTCAAATTGTTTCTTAAATCATGCATATTTGTCATGGAAATTTGTGATCAATGCTTAATTTTATTAGAAGAGTCTGTAAACTTAGTTGTTTTTGAATATTCTCAATTTCAATAAAACCATCAGTTTTTTTCTTCAATACTAGCACATCTTCAAACAATGTTTTCTCAAAAAAAAAAAATGAAATTGCAAAAATTTCTTTTGATAAATAGCGTTTGATTTTAAAATTAATTAAAAGATCAGAATCAGATTCATATGACATATACATCTAATCAACCTTTTAGAATTTATTATATTGAAGAAAAGTAAAACAACCTTGTCATAGATTTTAAGATGAAGATATACAAAGTTTGCTTCAAATTAATTATAAGTAAGAACTGATAATCTATTTGTTTGATGCTATTGGAGTTGAAATTATTGTAATAAAAGGTTGAAGAGTTCAAAGGCACAGGTCAGTCAATATTCGTCCGAGAAAAGCTAAAGAACTTAGCAAATTAAGCATTGTGAATTCAGTAAGAAATACATATAAACATGCATAAGCTACTATATGGATGTGTAATAATTTTAGTGTACGTGAACTTCGCCTATACAAATTCGTTGGTTGTTGAAAATCAAAATGTCAGAGTAAATGGAGGTCATTTACTTTCGGCTTATATGGATAGTCCTTTATCAGTGGTTCATTTGCCCGAAAATGTAGAATTAGCATTAGGGGAATCAGTCAAAGGATCTTCAAGAGGCCTAAGAAATCGGCCACAGGGACCTCAATCTACATTTACTCCAACTACTCCACGACCTTTAATTAAGATTCATCAAGCAGATAGGACATGTATTATGTTTCCACAGTTGTGTACAGCACGTGATTCTCAGTTTGATAATTTCGAGTATGAATATCCAGTGGAACAGTTGTCAGAGCGTGAAATGGTAGAATACCCAACAAATCATAGACTTTGCTCTGAATACAAGACTGTTGAACAGTTTCATGAAGAATCATCGCAAAGAAATCCACGATATCAACCACCATCAGATGAAAATGCACGCAACTTCAATTACAATAACAACAATAACTATCGACCTAACTACCAACCTAACTATCAATATAATCCTGGTTATAATTTTGGAGTAGTAAATCCCTATCAACAACAATCACCAGCATTTGCAATAGCAGCACAGTATACAAATCTACCATTTATTCTACCATCAACTGCCAACAATGGCTATGGTCAAATTCCAACTATTCAACTAGGAAACGGTGGATACCCCATATTTGCGAGTCCAATTTCTCTAATGAATTATAACAATAATAATATTCAAAGCAGGGCACTTCGAGCAAACTTACAGAGCTCACAACTATTTGCCAATCAACAGGAACCTTTGGTTTTGTTGGTACCACAACATGGTGAAAAAAGCAAAGCCTCACCATTGAGCTACAAACCCACTAGACGTCCCAGATATACAATGCAAAAACAGTAAAATGAAATCAATATTTATAACTTAATATATAGAAATTTAATTTCGTTGTCCCAGAATTAGTTTTCTTATATGTTACGTCTATAAATAAATTGGATTGATTCAAAAAATAAATTTTAATGCTTTCAATTCTACAGTAATTATGAAATACCGTACAGTTTAATAAATGAAATGATGAAATGACACATATGTTAATCGGTAAGTGTTTAGTAATGGAATGTGTAAAGAAGATTTCCTGTATTACTGATTCATCAAATCAAATTGATATTTAAGACAGTCCAAGATGAGCAAGATTATGATCATGCTTAGTAGTGTCGTTGACAATGGTAATAGATTAGATAAGGGTAAGAGCGGGAACTGCCGTAAGTGAGCCTATTGTGACAAACCACATAATCATGGTTCCTCCAAGATTCAGGTATCTGATTCGCATTTTATGTAAGTGTTTCATTGCTCTGCAATATTCTGTCGAGAAATCTGAGATTATCCGAATGATAGTTCCAGTTCCAGTAATGCCTGCATTCTTTTGCGAGATCAAGTTGGCATGTAGCCACTCTAGCATTACGCGTAGCTACCCAATGGCATTACGTTTTGTCATCCAGCCATTATTGGAGTTTGGATTTTGTCGAACTCCAAGGCAATCCGTAGAATGACTCTGGTCCAATGAGAAAACAGAAAGAGGACGAAGATAGCTAAGAAGTTGAATATCTTATGTTTCATGATGTATTGATTGATATTAAGGACAACTTATTTTTGTTATGTGTTTTATTGAAACAATGTCATTGAACTCAGTTTACCATTTCGATTGTTATCGTAGGTCGTTGTGGATTTCAACACTCTAAAAACAAACCATATATGGTACATATTAAAATAGATTTCGCTTAAATAAAATGGTTTTAGATTTTGATTTTGTTATTTTTCTTTGTTTTAAATTTCTTACCTTTCTATTAGTATATCAAGTTTTTAATCACTAAAACAAATAAAGGAAAGGTGAAAAACAAGAACCAAAAGAAAGTGATATATTTATGTTTTGTATATTTTGTTAGTTAAACGGTTTATCTACCATGGGAGAAAGCCAGAAACTTTAGTCCGAAATCTATAGCGGCAGACTAAAGTGTTATCGATAAAATGTCTAAAAGTTTTTGCCAAAATTTTGTATTTCTTTCCATGTGCATTATTTGTGCTTCTTCAATACCGATCAAAGATCTTAAACCAACTGAGAAAGAACGAACATTGGATGCTCGTACCACCATTCCACTGCTTTTATTATTAGGAGGTCCTCTACTTGGAGGACCATTTCTAGGAGGACCTGGCAGTTCAGATCCACTTGCACAAGCCAATGGGCTCTTAATAGCAGCTGATACACCACAATTGGATCAAGACGAAGCCAATGCTATAATTCGAGAACAGTTTATTCAAGGTATTTTACAAGGTTTGCAGAATGCGGAGGATAGTCGTACACAATCCGATCCTACACAAACTAAATCAAAATCCTCTACACGATTGCCATCAATAACTCCACCATCTTCAAATAAAAAGTTTACCGACCCATATGCCGATCCTGACTACGATTATATAGACTTTAAAAATGGGTCTCGCATCCAATATGGTTTAGACAATGAAAAGACTACAGTCAAACCAACAAATTATCCATCGAAAATATTACAAAAAGTGGATGATGGTGAAGACAAAGAAGTCCCTCAAAAGAGGCCACAAGTGCAAAGATTACAACAGTCAAGGCCACACTATCAAAGTCCTGTTTATTATTACAATCAACGTCCACAACCTCTTTATTATATATTTTAAATAATCTTTCTTTTCTTGTGAAATAAAAATCTAATTTATTTAATCTATTAAGGACAAGACAAAATTTTTGTTATTGACCTAAAATGTTTCTGCTCGGTCCCCACTGCACACGACTTTGTTTTCCTAACTTACTAGTGGACACTCATATTACCCCGAAACGCTTTACATATACTAAGTTCTTGTAAGACTTAAATCTATTATAATTCTCTTTTAAAATAAAGTAAATTTAAAAACGTTCATTATGTTTTTCTTATTGACCTTTACAAGATGCCAATACCACTTCCAGACATCAAGCTGGTAAGGCATGGATTCGGTTGCACCATTATTGCTTCGGGTGTACATGTAACTACATGTACCTCAGAGAAGTCTCTGACTGCTTATGCTCTAACCGTTCAAATCAATATATTCAATCTTCACCTCTTGGATTAGTGAGAGTGAAACTAGAAATTTTTATTCAGGGTCACCTACTAACATTATCAATTCAAACAAACAACACCTTCAACTGCGTAAAACCTACAATTATGCCGCTCCTATTTGAAATTCTTTTCTCAGTAACAATCAGTGTGAAATCCTCCAATTTAGTATTGTATTGTATATAATCTTATACCATAGTAACTGGATACAGTCCATAGTTGTGAAATACTAGGCTTTCACCTTGACAAATGCCTAACTTGGAGAAACCACTAAGCAACGATTGCTCAATCCTGTTCTTATAAATAATATATATATCTATAAATAGATACAAAATATCAGTTTCCGTATTCCACGATAATAAGTCAATCAATTTATCAATACACATAGGATCGCTTTATAAATAAAGACTACTCTAATGTTTATCGAAATAGCTACTATCTTCAAAAACACAATTTAAGATGAGAAAGTCTCACCACATTGTACAAAATTTTATTCAAGACGTACGAAACTAATATACAATAATATTCTTATCACGTTTACCATATAGACATTGTTATTGCGTTACCCATGGAATTTCAGGCTAATTGAAATTCATATTTAAATTTTTATGTATGATGTTTTCAAAAAGAGTTCACTTTTACCAACCGACGTATCATCTCTCCACAACATAACATTCAGTGAAAGATGCAAATCAAAAACCAGAAAACATGTTTTGGCTTTTCGATTTCAGTTGAAAGTTAGCAATCAGTGCTTGCGGTATGATCGGAGTTCATTCAAAATTACAGTTGTATCTGTTCATCTACAGTGCACTAATGTGTTGTAAATACCTTGATGCTCTGGCAAATGAATTTGATGCTGCCGTGCAACAAATACCAAATCTTAATTTGATGGATGCTGCATTAATAGCAAACAATGTAACAGTGCGTTGTAAAATTTTACCAGACTTGTGTAATTACCAGTTGCATTTATATTCGGGCTACGCATTCACAGTTCCGCTATCAATTCCACCAATAGCACCGCCAAAGGCTCCAATTATACCGAGTAGTGCTAGTACATATACTCCCGAGAAGACAACCTTAAAACCAATTTTAATGGAAGCCAACGAACAAATAATGAATGCAGTACCAGAGGAATCTTCATCAGTATCTCAATACGAAATGTTTGAGTTGCCAACACAAAACGGCGCTTATCACAATTTTTACATTTATGCTGAAGTGGAACCCAAACGCACTAATCAGGTCCAAAAAAGAAACTCCAAGTATTTGTGGCAAAATAGTAAAACTCAAAGACAAAGAGGAAAAAGAAAGTTTCAGGCGAAATTCTCATTAAAATAAAAGCAAAGCAATCATCAACTCACTTCAGACTAAATAAATTAGTCAATTTATTTATGTTTTTATTTTTATGTTTTTTTTTTTGTATAATTTTATTTAAATAATATAAATCACTTATGTAAATGCGAAGATACTATTGTAAATAAGGGAATAGTTTAAAAATCAAATAAAAAAAAAACAAAAAAACGCTTCTGGTCTTTGATAACAATCGCATCAATAAAAATTAGTATTTTGAACTTCTATCTAAATCTTCCCTGTTGTAATCTTTTAACCTTTTACAGATGTTGATTTTTATTTGGCCGCTTCATTATCAGATCCATAAAATCATATGCTTTAAGATACTTATGTGAGAGGAATCAAGGTTTTTCATGTATTACAAAATTTAAGAATCAAAATTTAATGAGCTATGTTATTGCATTTCAAATTTAAAAAAAAAAAACTCACAATATGTTTTGCAACAACGTCATAAATGCAATTTTCCGGCAATTGACAGTACAACCACCATCACTCTTTGGATTAGCAACTGTCCAGAATCTATTACTACTTTCAATTACATAAAAACGGAAATCTTCGTTGTTTTTTTATTCAATAGTAACTGTGTATCTCTTCCACAGCCATCACAATTTATCATCATGGTGACATGGTGGCTTAAAAGTATTCAAAAAAAGTTCTAATTTCCGCTTAGGATGGGGGTTGCACCACCAATTTGTCGTTTTTATTTCCGGCAAATCATGTATATCGACATTACTATCATTTATCCTTATGTTGTGATGTGATGTGTTGAGCAGAGTAAAGTAGATTAGAGTAGACTTGTGTAGAGGAGTGATTTCCGGCTTTAGGATAGTGATTCCCCTTTTTTTTTATTATTCTATTTTTTCATTACTTGTCTCATTTTGTGATTTCAATTTGATTTTCTATTTGAGTTCGTTTACGATCAGATACAATACTATAAACTTCTTTTGCGTACATGGGCATAATCCGATAAGTGTGACATTTTCATCTTATTTTCATCATCACCAACGTCATCCTAAACATCATTGATATTTGTGTTGTCCTGTTTTGTGTTGCCTTCATCATTTCATTTGCTTTACACATCAATGTCATTCTGATAACTGACATTGTCAATCGACTTTCTTTCTTCTACTTTCGTGTCATTCTCATCCTCATCATCATTATCATCATCATGTGTATATGTCAGTTTCCTTCATCTGCCTAGTCAGAGCATGGGACTGTGTTGCTTATCATGTGTGTACTACTGGTATAAGGCGAATGATGTCCAGTAATTCCGTTTCATTTGTTGACATTTTGTTCGGACAAAAAGCGAACATTTCATACGTCTTTCATTTGTTGATGCCGCGAATGCCACAATTCTTGTTTGTCATTGTTCGAATCAAGTGAACCGCTCGCTGTTTCTATCACCATCGCCATCCATACACCACACTCCACACTCCACACATTCATTCTTATCTTTATATCCTTTGTCATTTGAAGGGAGTCTTTTCATTACTTATTGCAGACGACATTTGAGTTGTTCTTGTCTTGTTGTTGTTGTTATTGTTGTTGTCGTTGTCATTGTCATTCGTCGTTCCAATTTCAACATGTTCATTCATTAGTGTCGAGTGCATCCTTTGCTGGACGCGTGTATCCGCTCACCATTATTGATATTGTTTTTTTTTTTTTTTTTTTGTATTTGTTGTTATCCTTTATATTGCATTCTTCACGTTATTTTGTCCTGTCATATTTTTAATTGTGACATGTTGTTTAGTTGTCATGGTTGGTTATCACTGTCAATGGTATATAGTACTTTACTGTTGCATCGATAACTTCCGCATCGCTTGTGAGTCCACACTTCTTTCACTTGTCTATAGTATTCTACATGATTTGTTAGATATCTTTCTTTTATTCAATGTTCTCAATTGTTATATGTGTACTGAATTCTTCACTATAATTGCTTTATTGATGCTATTAATAGTTTCTCATAAGTTCTCATATATTTTGTATCTACTATGCTTGGTATTAATTAATTTATTTCACAATTTGTATTATATTTCCTTTATAAACTAATTGCATTTCGTAAATTTTCGAAGTATCATTTCATACTTTACATGCAATATGATTCTATTTCACTTAATTCAGTATTCTTTTATACATAATAGTTATCCTTTATTGCATTCTTGTAGCATAATAATAAGATTTCATTGTATTATATTCTGTGATTTGTGTTCAAAATCATTAAATTGTGTGAACTTGTAAATTTCTTTAACAAATGACCAACTTTTATATGAGTGGATATTTATTCACATATTTAATGAGAACTTTTGCGTATCAGAATTATAACAATATCTTTAAGTTATATTATTGATTATATTTGTGACGAAACACGAATAAAAGTCTAAATTTTATCATCATCTAATTTGGGTCAATTCTTGAAAAAAAATTAGCATTTTCTTTGTGTTAACTTATCTTATTCGATAGAATATTTCTCACCTTACGTAAAAACAGGTTTTTTCTCTCATAAAGAATTTCATAAATATTTGTCAAAAATGTATTGAAATGGATGTGACAATAACTTATTGGCTCCAATATTTGGACATAGCCTATGACGTCGACAGCTGTCCAAATTTGTGAAACATGTCACTTTTGGTCTTCAACTTTTGTTGTTGACGGTCAATGACACCAACTGACTGGACCCAAAGTGTTTATTAGAAGAAGCTTAAATTGAAGATAAGAAAAGACAAGACAAGACAAGATATCTTGTGTAGATTCCTAGAACTAAAAGAACTTTTTAAGACCATGTGTATTATTTACTTTAATTAATATTTCAGCAAGAAATTGAAGAAATTAATTCTCAGAATAGTTTTTATAAAATGGGTAATTTAATTGTTTCAAGTACCAGTTTTAAAATGGAAACTAATTGAACTAGACAAACTTAAATACACATTCACTTTACGACATCATTTGACTTGCCTCCGGACAAGTTCAGACCTCGTCTCTTAGTTGAAGAAAACGCAGAGT
The DNA here is from genome assembly GCA_037043315.1 of Amiota communis. NCBI lineage: Eukaryota > Metazoa > Arthropoda > Insecta > Diptera > Drosophilidae > Amiota > Amiota communis. Next base: position 925,226 of record JBAMAV010001386.1, on the reverse strand, counting down.
TATGAAAACTGTTGACATTTAGTGCTCCGAACCGTAAACAGTGAAAAGAAAAATTTCCATTTTGTCAATTGCAACAAAACCTAAGACAAGAGCAGAATGCCCATGCAAACCCAACGCCATTGGAAAATAGACAACTGAAAGTGTAGTAGAGAAGAGGTGTTGATACAATGAAACATAAACAGAAATGACAAAGAAATGAAAATAAGAGGTGAAGGAAACGGAAAAAAGTTGTTGACAGCCCTCGACGAGTTCCATGCGAAGTGTTTGTCGTTTTGCTGGAAACTGACAACAATTTCGAGGCAAACTGAAAGATACAAATAGAAAAAAAAGAGAAGGGACTCGAAACCAAACAAGAGGCCAAACATACCCAAACAAACAGATTCAGACACATTGGCACTGGCAGACAACAGACAACAGTTTTTGCTGGCCTCAGAGAATGAAGATGATGCCGTTGATGAAGCTGGTAATGATGATGATTTCAATGCCGATGATGATGCTGATGATATTGTCAACGTGCCATTGTCTTTTGGTTGCCACCGTCAGTGAGTTTTTGTTGGAGATTACCCGCTCAATGACTGATGGAATGAGCCAAGTGCACTGGACACATGCAACGTTAATTTGCATTCCTCCACAAAAAGTTGACTACAACTGATGGATGTCCAGTGAGAAGGAGTAAGGCATATAAATACTACCAGTTAAACATGAAAATCGAAACAAAAAGACAATAGTAACAGGAGTAACAGTAACAACACACAGAAAAGAACGAATGAACGCCCACAATGAAGCGGATATAAGCGAATAAGTAAATGAAAGCAATCAGCAAATCACCACAGGCAGGCTGTTCCTTCTACTGAGGACAATATCTGAAACATCAATTAATATTGCAACATTCGAAGTGATTTCCATTTGATGTTGCTTCAGTTAGATAGTATTGTATAATGATTCAATTGCACTTGTTTCTTTTAAAATTTGTGAAATACTTTAATAAATTATCATATTTATTGTTCAACTTGATATGACTTGACTATTCTATATTATGTACAATAATTACTTAGACTGACAGATGAACAACATGAGTCAGAGACTCCTCACTGAGTAATGAATTAATTGTCCCATTGTCACAGTCATGGCAGATACAAAAACTCTTCTATATAAACCTGGTTGTTTTGTATCTAAATACTGTTTACTTTGTCATTAGATGCTTGACATTAAGACAGACTTTTGTATGTACGAGTACGAACCACTTGACCAGTACCATTATCCTTTTGTTTACTTAAACTTAACCCTTACTGTGAGATTTTTATCCTTTTCGTTAGTTAACTACTTAACTTTGACTTAACTTCTTTCCAGAAAAACTGACAAATTATATATACTATAGTACATGCATATCGGCGTCATTATTCTTATACATTTTGACTTGTCCTCGCCCACAACTCGACACTTGGCACTGGCTTTACTTCGTTGTTGTTGTGCAACGTTTCTTTATTTGCAACTCATTTGTTGCATTTATTTACACATTGAAGAAGTAATTCTCTCCCTCATTTCTTCCTTTCTTTCGTACATGACTATTTGTTTTTGTGTCCTTAACTCCTCCGATTTATCTTAGAGAGTTGACATTATCTGCATATTTGCGCTTAATTTGGTTATTTCTATGCGTTTGCATTTTACTCTTATTATTTTCCTTTTTTTTCCCGTTCCTTTTCTTATTTACTTTTCACATTTCAATATTATTTTTTTTTTCCATTTCTTTACTTAAAATTTTAGTCTTAAAATGAAAACCGAGAAACTTTTCTGTTGAACTTTTAATGTTGTCATTGCAATTTTTCTTCTTTCTTGGCTATTGAGTGTTTCTTAATGCAAAGAGTTTTCCATCCTCAACCATTCTTGGCAACATTTGCTAATATGATGTGAGGGGTGGGGGAAAAGAAGCAAAGCATTGGGTGATCGGAGAATAGATAAAAAAATATCTAATTTAACTTTAGATTCTTGTTTTTTTGTTTGCAAGAATTCAAATCTTTTAAACTTTTTTTATCGGTTTTTTGGTTGATAAAATATTTTTTTGTTTTCTTAAGGAAATTATTTTGATTGCAACAATTTCATCGATTATTTCCTTAAATCATGAAGGAGGAGGCATACTGAATAGAATAAAATGAAAATGAAATTAACTAATTATTATGCAATAGGAGAAAAATAAAATGTGGTCATAAAAAGGACAACGTTGTGGGAATGGATGATCAATTCTAAGGATGATGGCCAGAAATAAAATAATGTCATTTTCATTCATGTCACAAATCTTGAGGTTTTTGCTTTTATTTGTATCTTCCCTTTTGGTTTTTGCCACTTTTGCATGCGTCACAGTTACAAATAAATGGTATTTTGATTTATTTCAATGGCAACAGCAATAACAACAACAAAAATTGTGTCAACGACAAAGCAACAAACAAAACTAAAATATTGAAAACGCAACAAACCATCACAATAAGGATACCAGCAAATATTTTGTATCTAAAGGAGGCAACATTGATTATTATATTGAATTGATGGTACATTGGACTGAGCAACTGAATGAATCAATGAATGTATGAGAGAATGACTGACTGACTGACTGACTGACTGAATGAATAAATGAATAAGACAAGTGAGTCTGGCATAGACATTGTCATACATAATAGTTGCATGTGCCAATTTTATGACCAACATAAAAATGTTGCGTTTATATGCTGTTATTGCTGTTGCTGTTGCTGTAGCTTATGCTTTTGTTATTGGAATGTATTCTATGTATCATTTGTTGTTATAGGAATGTATCATCTATCTAGCTGTTGTTATTGTTGTTTTTATTGTTGTGTGTTGCGACTGGTGTTGAACGTACGCACAATGAATGTCAATGACAGAAAATGAAAGTATAACATCGTTGTCCTTGCAAGTTCTATAATATTGTATTTTGTGTGCCGTGTGTCGTTTGTGTGTGTTTTTTACAATTGTAACATACTTTCAGGCTTTCAATGCTTCTACATATCTACATTTAAACTGTTTGTGGTTGTTGCTCCATATAGTCTTGACAGAACATCTGCCAGTTGCTCTCCTTTCTCTTTAAGTGTCACTTTCGATTCAGTTCTGTATCTATGTCACTTACAATTTTGTCACTACACTCGATTTAGTTGTACTTACCATACTTCTTCAATAATTTTATACTCACTGTCAATAAGGATTTTTAGCACTTTCATGTTTAAAAGAACGCTTGTTGCTTGTTAATCAATTTTTTATAGTTAAATTTTATGTTTATAATTTTTCATAAAATATACATATACTTATTTTGTTAAATTTTATTGAATATTAATATATGTAGATGCACTTTAAAGATATTCATAAAATTCTTTTCTATTCCCTTTATGTTTCTGTTGTTTTTATTACAAAATAATAACAATTTTTCCCCGTATCAAAGCAGATATTTCTTTTTTATTTTCTCGTTCTGCAATTTAAGCTTCTCATTTTTTGTTTCTTGTTTTTTATTTATGTCCCTAAAGTGTATGCATAGTACATATACTCATTTATATATAGTAACAAAGTATATATTTATGTATGTGTAATCTGCAAAATAAAAAAGACCAAAAGATTTTCAAATTCTATCCAGCTTATTGAAGTAGCCAATTATCAATGTAAGCGAGCATATAATGGTCTCCATCTCCAAACTGATTCCTTTCCATATTTTTTAATGTATAATAATTTAATGCTTCTCTTGTTGCTTGGACAACAAAGCTGCCTTGGAAGTAAAGAACTCTACTCTGTGTGTATTATAGTAGTATATTATGCTCACATTCAAGTTGATCAAATGATTTATGAGTTATGTTCTTCGGACAAAGAACATTTATTTTCTATTGTTTAGCTTAAGTTTTCTTTTTTGCTTGAGAATATTTCATTTTTTTTTTTTTCGAGAAAATGATGGAGTGTGAATATAAAATTTTAATAGTGAACCAAAATTCTGAAGTGGACCATTAAAATGGAATTGGAATATGAAATTAATCATGAATCTTCTCTCTTTATTTTTTTTTTTATTTTTGGGAAATTTTTTTGGCCAACATTGATCTTTTAATCATGGGATAATTAACAGAGTCCCAGTGACTTAAAGGAATAAAGAAAATTTAAAATTGAAATCACCAGAAAAAAGCCACAAAATACATGAAAAAAGTTGAGAGAGCGAGCATTGTTTGTCAACAAATAGCAAAAAGCAATCAATCATAATTTGTAAATGTCAACACATTCTGTTCTCATTGTACTGTTGTATTTTTGTACAATAATTCTCAATGTCGTCAATGATGAGTGATGAAGTTGTTTTGGTTAAAGCAGCCAATGTAAAAATCAGCTGGTACGCAATGTTTTTTCTACCTCTAGTCTCTTAAGTCAGTTTGATTTGACACACATATACATCCATATGTGTGTATCTGTCTACCTCTATACCTGACATAAGATCCATAAGGGATTGGCATCATATAAGACAGTTAAGAATGAAGTGCTTCATTGTTTAATAGTATTTGGTTTTTGATTTGTCATGTATGATTGTCAGATGAAAGTATTTGAAATGAATTGAAACTCAAAGAGTTGTCTTGATATTTTTCACAGCAAACTGACAAAGCTCTTATTACTAAAAGATTTTAACTAACAGTTAGAAAAAGGCATAGAAACTTTATTTTCCGATATTGTTTAGTGAAGAAGATGGAAAAACTGAAATAATTGTCACATTTATATTAACATCAATCAGTAATATTATTAACCCAGACATGAGCTCACACCGTAATTCAATCGAAGGTGTTTGGAACAAATTTTTTGAAAAAATATTTGATAATATAAACCTGAAATAAGAGAATGAGAATTGACCTTTCTTATTTTAGAAAGTAGATTGATTGCATGACCTGCAGATAAAAGATAAAGATTTTTTGATAAATTCGTTCCTATATTCCCTTTAGAATCCTTTCGGCCCAGTGAAAAGCTGATATCATACTTTCTGAAGTGTTTGGTTTTGGAAGGATGCGATGAAATAATGATTAAAGTCGAAGGAGTTCAGCCTCATGCATGCTGGCTTTAATCAAAACGTCTAAGTTTGTTATCGCTTTAGCTTTTTTGAAGCCTGTTTTTAGCTTGACGAAAGAGTATCCTCGAGTTGTTGGAATACAAAAAAAGGGGTGATAACTATGAAGGAGGCCCATGATTCCTTTCTTAGATCACTATTTAGAAAATTTAGATTCTAGATTTCTGCAACAAGTGATATTTTATAAAATATTCAAGACTTTCTTCCAACAAAATTAGCAAACTTGGATTTACAATAACTGAAAAAGACCGTAGAAACTTTTACTGTGATACAAAATTTTACCTAACTGTAACCTGCAAATAGCTGCAACTCTATCGGTATCTACTGCACCCAGTTCAACTCTTCGTATGTTGAAAACTTATTTACGAAACACTGGCGATGACAGATTACACGGTTTGGCTCTCCTCAATATCCATAGAGATATCGAAGTCTAAAGTGAAGCAATTTTAGATATCATGGCAGCACTGCCCAGAAGAATGGATATCGTTTTATAAACTGAATATTGTTTTAAATTTGCAATCATAACATGTCAAAAAATATATCACTTAGTCGCACTATTTTTGCATTCATTCCTTTATCTTATGCAAAATTTGAACGGTCAAAGAGTATAAATTGGAAGCAATGATGTTAACACCTTCATATAATGATTTTAGAGGATTTTATTCCTTCCTTCCTGCATCATCATGAAATTGTCCAAGCATTATTTTGACCAAAAGTGAATATTGTATACTTTGCACGTGCCTTTTTTTTTTATTGTTGACAAGAAGCTTTGTGCTTACAATGCTCCATTTTGGGTCACTTTCAGTAAGAATTGAGGCATTCGATTGCTTTCTTTTGCAATTCACACTTAATAGAAATATTGCTCGTGCTGCTGCTCCCCGACATCATAGTAAAGTGCCAATAACGATTACAGATTTCATCAGAAATAATCTACCGGCAAAATAAAAATGAAGAAGAAATCCAAGAAAAATATAACAAAACAAAGTGAAAGTAAAATAAAAGACAGTAAAGCAAAGAGGAAGTAATTGTTATGCTTGTCATGTAGGGGATAGCAAAGCAAACGTTTGATGTTTTTATGTTGTTTTTTTTTTTTTGGCGCTTTTGTTTTCCAAACTGAGATTTCTCAAAGGCTCAACGCACATAATTCACTCAACCTTTGGGCAATCAACTGTCGCTCCAAGTAGCTTAGCTCGTTTGTTGTGATTTGTTGTTGGCATAGTTTTCTGTCATATTTTTCACTTTATCAATATGAAATGCGTGAAAAAATAAGAGAGAAAAAGTGGAGAAAAATGGATAAATGTATTTCGAAGACACACCACAACGTGGATGTTTTTGCAACAGTTGAGTAGCAACAACATCAACATCAACATCAAACAATAACCAAGCCAAAAGGTCATATTTCATGCATACACACGAACTGACTCACTAACTCGTCCATTGAGGAACAACAAGAAATGGTCACAGCCACAGACCCGTCATGATTATTGATTGGTTTGCCAAACTCACCTAAGTCCGTGCATTATTCCTATGTGTGTATGTTTGGTTGGGTTTTTTTGCGTTTGTGTGTGTGTGTATGTTTATGTGGGAGTTTGAAATCATTTATCTAGAACCATGACTAAAAGCCAGGATATGCGTCAATGAATGCATGAGTATTTGTAGTACTATGGTTGCTGTTGTTATTGTTGCCGTTGTTGCTGGGTTTTGGATATTGGTTAAAAATCAATGTTCAATGTCCTAATACATTTAGGACGCGTAGTTTTGCTGCGATTGTAAATAATTTTCATTTTTTTTCCCTTTAGTTTTATTTTACATAGCATTTGACATTTATTTGACATCTGAAATCAATTTGGCATAAAAACAATTGATATTATTTAACACAATTAAATGCATTTCATGTTCCATTATTTGCATTGGCATGAATTGGATGCAACATTTCATAGTTTTGTAGTATGTAGTTTGTGGCTTTCATGTTGTACGTTATTTCATGTCCACGTGGTACTCAAGTGTCAATTAGGTATTTATTTGTGATATATTTGCATTTATTTTGCAATTCAATTTTCATTTGTTAAATGTTGTTTGTTGTTCATTTATGTATTTTTTTTTTTCATTTGTTATTGTTGCTGTTATTGTTATGGCAGTGATTATTGTTACAAATTTATCATTGAAGCATGCAAAACATTCATATAATATTTGATTTATGCGTTTTTATTACAATTTATAATTATTGTATTATTCATTTTTTTTAACATGCATCGTGACCTACTTGTGCAATTTGTAGGCGACAGAACAAACAGGCGTAATACTTAGTAATGATTGGTTAATAAGTCACCCAAATTCAAAGACTCTGGCTACATATCCTCTCATGAAAAGACTTAAAATTTTCTCCTTATGAATTCATTACCATATAAGAAAGAAGTTATTTACATATATTTTTTTGATAAATATAAAAAATACAGATGTTTGTTCGATTTAGTTTCATGAACGTGTATACTATATATTATACTTATATTATTGCTCAGTATGTCAGATATAGTAGTTCTGGTTGTTGTATGCAGCCCTGAGTCGATGGCAGTCCAGAATGAAAAGTGTGTAGGGAAAGAAGACCTTAGGTCCTTAGTGAATATATTCGTTTAAAGTTGGATGGCAACTTTTGTTTGTTGACAAGAGGAACAAGAGACCGACGGATAGCCGAGCTGCTTGTACTAGCTTCTTTCATTGTTTGCTCATTTCGTTTGGCTTGAGTAGACTAAGGAAGCATGTGAAATCCAGAATATAGTGGTCAATGGAAGCTGAATGATAAGAAATTTGCTTTTCGACAGAACGAACACCTTCATATATAAACAAAAATGAAAAGGAATGTGAAACCAGAAAGAATGTTATCATTTACCTTGTTTATATGACGCTCATATCGCTTCTGTGAAGTTCGATATTATGAATATCGAATTTTGTGCTCATGTTTACATGAGGCAGTCGACATCAGTTTGATTAAATCGATTTTGGTTTGTTTTCATTATGTCAGAGTAGTCATATGCATATAATATAATGTGGTTTTATCAACAGAATAAGTTATTTTTTAAAATCACATTGAAATAAAAAAAAATAAAAAAACGTATTTTTCAGTATATAAATCACAAATTATTAACAAAAAGTTAAAATAAAGCAAAAGAGTTCTACCACATGGCAGCTCTTATGAAACAACATTCTGACATACAAATCGAAATGACAGTGACATCGGAAATCAATTGTCATATGCGGGTTTCGTCATATCGATTCGTGCGTGAAATTCGATTTCCAAATGAAAAGAACATTAACATAAAAGGGGGTTTGTATGGGAGGTACCCATACTAGTTTTGATACAGACGGACGGACAGACGGACTGGCTAAATCAACTCGTCTTATCGAGCTGATCACAAAGATATATACTTTTGTGGTCTGCGATATCTCCTACTGTGTGTTACAAACTTCATGACAAACTTATGAAAGTTTGATGCTGGGAACAATACCTTAAGAGTCGTAATGCAAATCGCAATCGTTAAGTCGTTGGTATTAAGGCGTCATTAATATTAATCATTAATTTTAAACGATAATCTTACTCATAAATCTTTATAGTTGTGAAACTTTTTCATGTTGGTAAATAAACTGACCCTATCAAGATCTTTCATGTGCAGAAATTTATAGCCCTAGTTTGTACAGATTTTATTATTGTTTAAAGATATAGTTCTCGAACAAACAATCAGGCTTGATACAAGAAGGCTTAAAGTGGTATCAATCAATTAATTTCAGTTAATATAACATTGATGACTACCTAAAGTGATTCGAAATTAGCAAAATACCTAAAACAGACCTAATAAGATTACACCTTGGAGACAACTATCGACAATCAATGTAAATTTTGCAATCTCAACATCACAGTCTCAATAAATGCACAATTCAAAACTTCTTCTCATTTCTATCGAACAAATCTCCTGAAAATCTCATAAAAATCTCATAATAGTCAACAAGTTCCTTAAATCAGCCAAAATTAATCATCTTTCACTTGAACAGTTAAGCATATTACAAAATTCGACTCACTTCAATGTGAAGTACTACAACAGTTCGAAGCTTTCAGTAGATCAATCTCATTTGTATGTGCTTATCATTTGATCGCTAAATAATATTTCTTTGTTTCTTATTCTCTTTTGTGCTTAATTCTTATGTCGCGATTATTATCATGTAAGTGAAGCTTTATAGTTTAGTCTGCCTATGTCTCTTCTACTGTGCGTGCTTATTTGATTCTAGTGGTGTTTGAATAGTGGTGACAATGAAAATAGTTTTTATCAATATTATCAACAACAATACTAACAATGGGATGAACAGATATATATGAACACTTGTATATAAGTATACGAGTACCATAAATAACAAAAAGGTAAGTGCATTGATATGAATTAAAATATAATAAGGAAATACACAAATTATTGTAATATTTTCGTAAGGTCCTATGAACATTTCATTCTGATTGCATTATTTTTTAAAATATCACCGAATACACACCCATATATGTACATATTTATATCATGTAAATATTTACAACAAATAAAGTTAAAAGTTCGAAACTTGAGATTCGAGGTAAATTATTATTACTTCGAATCAATGGGAGACTTATTTATTTTAAAATCATTTAAGTTAATATTTTTAAATTTTATTAAACATTTTGATTTAAATAATGGAAATATTTTAATACAATAAAAACCTCTGGTATATGAAGTGTAGTATTTATTGTTGTGAACATTAGCTTGTCATAAATTTGGGTCTCATTGGTTTGAAATATTCTTACTGTTCATAGCAGAAATATCGTAGATCAAACTGATTTATTTACAATATTTTCATCAGTTAATCAAGAGATATTGTTCATAATTTTCTATATTTCACTTTTATGCATTCATTTGTGTTTGGTGAATAGTTTTGTGAGTCAGCCTGTGTCTACTGTGCATAACAGAAACAAATGATGATATCAACATCATCATCATCAATCGAAGATAACAACAAACTATTAAATTTTTAGTTTTGCAAGCAAATTTAATGAAGTTCTGTTAGTAATAATTATAATGAAAATTGCGTGGGTTTTTTTTTTATTGTGTTTTAAGACAAACATAACATAACCATTTCATTTTAGTATAACATTATTCAAACATATTGAAAATTTCATGTTATTTGTGCATCGGGGACCCACAAAGTGAATATTGTAAGATGGACCGACCATCTATTTATCAGTTTCTATGCAAACAATAGTTCTTAATCTATGGTGTATATATACAATATATAAGTATATACTTACAAACATGTCATATGTAATTAAAACCAAAATAAAAATTTGACACAAAATATCTATCTAAAAATTGGACAAAAATTTAAAATTCTACAGTGAAAGTACCCTCAGTTTCTTCAAAGAAAAGTTTCAAAATTATTATAACATTTAAATATGTACAAATGTGAGTACAATGTATGATTTTTTGTAGTAATAATAATAATGACTAAATAATATTAGAATTAAACTGAAATATAATTAATTTAATAGATCCTCCACCCAAATGAAACCTAAACTTATTGTATACCAACAAGCAATACGTTAGCCTTCATGTAGAGCATTTTTGAATTATAATATCACAATTATACAAACATAAGAAGTCTACGTCATTATTTATACATGAGTCACACAATAAGATCACTTCAATTTAAAATATATGTATGTTCATATATTAAATATATAACTGTTCTTAACAGTACAAGAAGATCAAAACGATTTGCATGATCTTATCAGTTGATCGCTCACTAACTGTTTATCATTTTTAATTCTCTTTTGTGCATGATTTGCTTACTTTTTTTGTCGCGTTTATTATCAAGTAAGTGTAGCTTTATAATTAGTCTGCCTGTGTCTCTTGTACTGTGCGTGCTTATCAATTCCAAGCGGTGTTTGATCAGAAATTGATCAGTAATGAAAATACTTAGTATTATACAATAACAACAATAGCAATAATAAGAAGGTGTATTATTTTAAAAAGTGTATTATATGTTTTAAAAAAAATTAACAACAATAGGGGAAAGCATTGAGTGATATTGATATATGTGTGGTAAGTTGGAAACGAATAATTATTTTTATTTCTTTAATTTTTCTACATTTTATAAGAATATTATTAACGATCGAAACTTGACAAATTGTTTTAATATTTAAACATGTTAAAAAAGTCATAAGGTAGTTTATATTTTTAATAAAAGTATTTTGTATTTATAATAATTGAATAATTCAAATGCAATAATATTACTTTATTTTGAAACACAATATTTTAAACTACATATTTCGATGGTTGGCAAACACTTCGATTTATTGTATCAACCTGACAATCTCAAGACCTTAATTTGATTAGTTTTGAATTGAAAGCAATGATTCAATATATTCTATAATACTTAATGTATTCAAATTATCAAATTATTATCATATTTCACATTATTTGAATGTACATATGTATGAACTTATATTGAGAATCTTTCCCTATTCACTATTCATTGCAACAATCTCTTTCTCTCTTTATCATCTCATCTCATTTAGATGCTATATTAATTTAAACATATTCATATCCCTTTTCAGTTAAAATGACCAAATTAGAGGAACATTTGGTTTTTTTTTTTTTTGTATTTCTTCATGTATTTTTGTCTTGACTGAACGGTGTAGCATATAACAAAATTCGACTCATTTCAATGTGAAGTATGGTATTAAAACTGTTCGAAGCTTGTACATATGTATGTTCTTATCATTAAATCGCTAATTGATGCTTTTCGTTTCTAATTCTCTTTTGTGCGTTATTTGCTTACCTTTTATGTCGCGATTATTATCATGTAAGTGCAGTTTTATATAAGTTATTCTGCCTGTGTCTCTTCTACTGTGCGTGCGGTGTTTGATTAGTGGTGACAATAAAAAAAGTTTTTTTCAACATTATCAGCAATAAAAACAACTGTACTACTAATGTACTAACAGATGAACAGTTAATTTACTTGTTATTAACAAAAAGGTAAGTGCATTGATATTAATTAAAAGATAATAAGAAACTACACAATTTATTGTAATATTTTATTAAGATACAATGAACATTTCATTCTCAATCACCAAATACATAGTCTTTTACATACTATAACATATGTATATACATAGGTTTTATTACATACCCATATACATATTTACTATATCATAATAATCTTTATAACAATTAAAGTTAGAGGATCGAAACAAGAGATTGATTATTAAAATGACAACTCATCAACGATTGATATGATTATAAATTCTATGAAGGCACATTTCTTTATATCCTCAGTTGGTACTTCAATCAACTTCAAGTTATTGCATTATACTCGTTAATTGTGTAATTTCTGAGGTTTATATACCATACATACCTAAGTTTGTATTACAGTTATTTCAAATTGTCTAGATAAACCACAAAATGATTTTATAATTGATACCATTGACAAACACGTTGGCTTATTGCATCAACATTCTAACCTCAAGACCTCGAATTGATTACCATTGAGTATGCGGCAACAATACAATTTACAATTTTTGATAGTACACTTATATTTGTCTGTTTATACCGCACTTATTTTCTCTTTTTGTATACACAAACTTTATTTTCTATGTTAGGAACTGTTATTATAATTAATAGAATTCATAAAAATTATTAAAATTAACTCATAGTCATAAATTAATTTACAGTGAATTTTTATAGTTAGAAATTAAATTATGTAAAGCAAACATATGTATATTTATAATAATAATTTCAATCCAATAAATTTCCATAGACTTGAATGAAGCCTCCTATACTACTAAGCATTGTACATATATTGTTGCATTTTCTTGTTGAGATACAACATATACATACTACTCGTATACATAGATAAATGAAAATCTGTGATATATGAGAGTGTTTGAAATAGTGTCAGGACTATTTAGTTATAAATCCTTAGGGGTATTCATTTATCAGAGTATCTGTTTGTGTGTCTGATTGTTTGCTTGTTTGTTATTTGCTTTAAAATTGCTATATTTATTGGATATTGAGTTTGTTAATGCAGCATATTGTGGCAAAGCTTATTGCTGTCAAGGCACAAATATATATATGTATACAGATATCTGTTTGCTGGTATTGGCTTTTGCTGACATCTTTTGAATTCTATTCTATTCACTATTGCATTTTGAGCCAATTTTATGTTATCTGGCCGCAAATATAGATGTTCATATGCCGGTTTTTGGTTTTCAAGCTATTGGTTTGTTTACTTGCAATGCTTTTTTCCTCGGTGGTTATGCAGTGATTCCCTGAAATGCCACACTAAAATTCCTGCAACATAACTGCAGTTGGTGCAGCTGTTGTTTTCTTTGTTAGTTGTAGTGTGTTGCATATTGATTCTTCTTGGCAAAGACAAAATAAATCATTTCATCCTACCATAAAATTGTTTTAATCAAAGATATGAAAACAAACGCATTACATATACCACTCACTCACCAAGGCATAGGAGAAGCATAAATATTTATTTGCCAAGATATGCGAATCGAGAATATAGTAGTAAATAATAATACATACATATATATATATATATATATATATGTATATGTTATCATATGTTTGAAGTTAGTAAAGAGGGGGACATAAGAGGGGGACATGGTATAACATAAGTTATATTGGCCTATGCCAAACCAAAGGGAAATAGGTCTACCATGAAATTTCAATTTTATGCACCACATTGAGGCTTTGTTTGTACTGTTTGGAAAATTTACACACTTCACTTCTGACGCGTCCCCGAAAAACACATTAAGATAACATCCCAAAATTTAGTGGCAGATGTTGCAAATATCCACCAAGATTGTATTCCTACTCGCCATTTTGGATAAGGCGTTCATTGTTGCTTCTGTTGCTCCTTGTTTATTTTACGGATGCGGAAGTTGGCTTCCAACTTTAACTTTAGTTCTGTGTGTTCTTGCTTTTCTTTTTGGCGGAAGTTTTGCACTTAACGTCGTCAACATTCATAGTTGGTATCCATCGTTATATTGTACTTACTATGGCGCATCTTAACAATGCACATAACTTGAAACATTCACATATGCGCATATATTCTTTCAGATATGTATATGCATGTATTTATATGTTAATATACTTATTATACAAATATTCAAAGGATGACTGTGAATACTAAAGCCATGATGTTTCTTCTTAGGTGATGCAAAATGCTTTGAGTTACAATAATTTGGAATCGCTCTAAGAAATTAAATTTCATTCTGATAAATATTCAATAAAAAGCAATAATGATGCTTTATATGATTGTGGGTGGAATATGGATTGGATAGACCTTGAAATTTGAATAAAATTTTCGGTCAAACCAAAGGGATTTTTATTTCTAAAAAAGGTTCATGATTTATGAATATACCATACATATCTAGTTAAATATACGACGATGCATCATTATAAAAAATAGATACTTATTGAATGAAAATAGATGAAATGTTAAAAAAAAACTACATAAATATTACAATAGTTTCGTTTGCATTTCAGTTTCATACCCTTCACTCTTCGATATATATATCAGAGAGATTTACAAAATAAAATAAAACAAATAAAATAATCTCAAATAGAAAATTTAAATGAATTATGTATTTATGTTCAAAAACACACTGTCCTTCTCTTGATCCGCATCATATTCAGTAAGAAGAGAACGAAGAGCGCAAATTTAAAAAATCTATCAAGTGGGAGTCGAACTCGCACACGAAGGGTTGAACCTTTGTCTGAAGTTATATAAAATTAATTTGTTTTTTCGAAGCAGTGAAATATTTAATTATCCCCTAAAGTAACTACAAAATAAAATTTACATCACCCAAAAGTATGCTACAAAAAATTAACCAAAATTAGAAACAATAGATAAATAAGAACAATAATTTGAATTTGGGCTTATATGGGAGGTACCCTTCCTAGTTATTCTAAGAATCTTGAAATTTACATGGCTGTTAAATAAAGATGACACACTAATAGTGTTTAAATTTCAGTTCAATAAAACAAAGAGCAAAAAAGGGTTTCTAATAAGAACATTGACTTGAATTTGGGTTAGCATGAAAGGTACTCTTCCTAGTAATCCTAAGATCTTGTAATTTACATGGTGAGTGAATATGGTTCATACATTTTTAGTGCCCAAATTTTAGTTCGATATGATAGAAATTTGGGTCTGTATGAAGACATCTCTATGTTGTTAACTTGTTTTTATTTCTAGTATTTGTCGTTGTACACGCAATTGAACTAATTACTCTGTAAAAATTTGAGTTCTCTACCTATTACGGTTCATGAGATAGAGCTCTCTGACGTACGGACGGACGGACAGTGTAGGCTTAGTAATAAGGTCACGTAGAGCAAATGCAACAATAACAACAACAGTACAAATTTCAGGATGCAACAAAAACTAAACAACGGAAGATCATACGAAAATTAGTGTGCATACAATAAGCAATTTTATAAATAGTACAGATTTATGATACCTTGGCTTATATTATTGTAATTTTCGTACGGGTTTCTAGTTTTCTTGAAAATTAAATAGAGCTCATAGTACTCACTTATAATGTAGCTTTCTATAGGTGAAGGCATTTTTAAAATCAATTAATTAGTTTTTGAGTTAATACATTACAAACAAACATACAAAAAACTAAATCTTTCCTCTTTATAATAATAGTATTTTACGAAAATATGATTATTGATTTTATTGGTTATATTTTTATCCTTAACAATGAATTCCATATTCTTTAGTAAAGATTTGTTAAAATTTCTGAAAGATTTTCCAAATTTTCTTTATCAAAACATAATTTCCTAATTCCGGTTTATGTAAGAGGAAATGTGATACTATAAAAAATGAGTGAAATTATGAAATTAAATTTAATTGTCACATTATTGCCTTTTGTACAAGCTTTAACTATTTTGATTGCAAATTTTAGCTTTGTTCAGTGCTAGGTTTGCTTGGGGACTGGTATTGGATATATCAATGCTTCTTTTTCAGGAACTAAAGTGAAGTAAAATTTGTAAAAACTTGAACTTCTGGTTTGTCATTTTGAAATTATTGATACATTTTTATTGGAATAGAAAATGTGTTCCAAGCCTCTTGACCAAGTGATAATACCATTCACAAGTAGTGATCAACAGAAAATCTATTTTATGAAATTTTATAGCTGACCAAGTCAACAGCAACACAAGCAAAAATATGAAATAATACATATATGATACATATTTATGTCAATATCCCTAGCACAACTAAGGATTTCTTTTTCTTTTAGTCCAATCCACATAATGTTTTACTCTACCACATCCACACGATTGAAAGCGGGCAGACTATAAAATCATTAAAAGAAAAATATCCAAAACCCGAAAAAAAATGTTTAAAGTTCTTTTGCATAGCATTTTTTTGGACTATACAAAGGATAAAAAGGGTTAATAATTTATGGTCATATGAACACTGACAAACGATTAGAAGATGATGATAATGGTGCGTGCCGGAGCACATGTGTATTTGTGTATCTATGTAGTATGTGTTTGTCCTCATTTGCATAAACATAACAACTAAGGAAAAATTACAAAAAAGAAAATAACCAACATGATTATCCCTTTTTAATAGACTCATAAAACGATTATTAACTTTGTTGCCATAGTTAGTTTCTGTGTATACAGATAATTTATATGAGGCCTCAGAATTTTCTTTTAATTTTTATGCAAAAAGTTTTTTATGGTTTCTTGTTTATTTTCTCTTGATTTTTTCATTATAATTTTGTTTTTAATGTCTTTTTAAAGTAAATGATGAGAAAAGATGTGATGTATTACTATATAACACAAGGTGACAGGGAGTGAAGAGGTGTAGGAATGTGCTTCATCGCATACTTGTAGTAGTAAAGGATGATAAGAGTTTAACTCCTTTTGACATTTATAAATGAGCGCACATTGACCCGCAGTCCCAGTAAGTTGCTAACCACGGTGCACATGATGCCATAAGTTTACTATTTTCCCTTTACTTCATACCGATTATTTTCTGATGCATGCATCAAATCTCTAGCAAAACGATAAAAGGAAAAAAAAAGTAAGGAATAAACAAAACAAGATAAATGAAATTCTGATGCAAATTTGATTTGTTTGTAAATGTTCCACTTTAGTACATTGCAACAACTGACATCATGCCATTCCAGCACTATCTGATTGCCACACATCTGATTGCCACGACCTCAATGCTACGGCAACAGTTGCTACTTGCCAATGTTTGTCTTTCTGTTCATTTAGTTAGTATTCTTGTTACATTGCTATTGGTGATGTTGTTCTTGTTGCTGTGCTGCAACTTCAATTGCTTGGTGGTGGCAGCTGTTGTGTCCTGCATGTTGCCAGCAAACGTATTCAACAACCATCTCAGATGACATTTTTATGCGCGAATGATTAATTAAGCAATTTTTTTTTTCCAAGCAACGCATTTAAGCACAGAACTTAATGTCGATCCAAAAAGGATTTTAATAGTATCTGCAACAGTTTTTATTTCTCAAATTTCATCATCATTTCATTAAAATAATAAAATAATTACTATTGATATTATTGATATAAAGACAATTACGAAATAAATTAAAAACATAAAATTTTGTGTTAACCATGTCTCCATTTATTGTTTCACATCTCCACAAAATGGAGAGGCTTTTCTCGGACTATTCACTTCTATATTGTTTCATTCTTCCTTGAGTTCACATACTATATTCTGGGTGAACCGATGTTGATAATTCCCTTTTTATTTGAAAGCTGGTGCGTGTCATGTATATATATTTAAAATTATATATTATATAATTGTAGATTGAAGATTTGTTTTCAGTCCATGGTTAATCCGATATATTTTACGCTGTTTTCCCATTGAATAGATTCAGAGCGATGCTGCAAGTTGGAGTTTGGTAGGTGGCAGAGCTTTCGCTTTCGAGTGAAGTATTGCTTTACTTGCATATAAATTGATTTTCTACATGTGAAAATGTATAATTAATTGCATTAATTCCATTCATCTCAACCCAAAAAAATGTACCAACTAGAAAGCCCTTGATAATTTTTTTTTTAAATATAAAGGGCCTCGAATGATTTCGAGTTTGTGGATGAGGCGTTTGTGCTACTGTGTTGAAGGCGGCTTCAAGTTTAGCGCATTCTTTATTTAATTATATTATATTCTTATCACACTAATAATGAAAGGTAGTTTATTTGTTGTCAAAAATATGTTACAATGCTGATAAGGTTGGTCTAGCGGGTAACTCCCATTCCAGTAGGCGTACGTTAAGGTAATTGAGGTCGCAGTAAATGTCTTTTGCTAAATATACCGATTTCGTTTCATAAATAGTTCAGCATAAAATAGATTTCATGATTAGAAGAAGAATATGATTGCTTGTTATAAGAGTAACGTCCTCCAACGTTCATCTTGTATTACATTTGTCAAGTAAAGTATTGTAGTGACATAATAACAAGTCAATAGGGTAAGGCTGCTAGGAGCGCTTGGTATGAGAGCAACGTCTTGCCAGTAGTAAGTATGTCCAGCCGATTATATCGGTACTCAAAATCGTAAGTAGTTGATTCTCAAGTAGGAAAGTGAGAATGAAGTGTCCGATCAATTCGATATTAATTTTCTTAAGTCTGGCTAAAGTCAAGTCGAGTTGACTTGCGTCTGAACCTGAAGCTGGCTTTAATGTTATTTTGTCCTATTGTGACACATCAGCGGAGTACAAAGCACAACAAAACAAAATATAAAATAGGTGCTAAATCCGGTTAATTTAAGTCTTCATTCCCATTCTTCTGTTTAGTCAAATATCTCTTAAATATAGCTGTGCCCACGACTTTGTACGCGTGGTATTCAAAATTTGTTTGTAATAGCGTGTGTTTTGTTAACCTTTTTTCCAAATTATCAGATGTTTATTGTTGGCGCGCAGCAAAAGAGGAAAACATTCGAAATTTAGCTGAAAAGACGGCAAAAGAATTTAAAATATGAATATCTTTTGATTAAGCAGGTTGATTTAGATAAAAATGTTACACGAATACACCAGTCAAAACCGCATTCAATTAGGTTAAGCCGTTTCTGAGTTTAGCGTGCACAGACAGGAAAAGGCTTATGTATATATAATGATAGATTTTAATATTAAATAACTTAAAATACAATAGGTTTTCCTGTACAAATTTCATTGCTTTTTATACTGTTTCACTTTCACATATTTTGTGTAATAATAGAACTTTCACTGAAAACATATGGGGATGCAAATTTTTTAACCGAAACAAAATCAAATAATCATTTGTTTGATTTTCCCCACCAAACCAAATGATAAAAAAATTATACCATGTTTCATGGTTTTTTATAGAATAACATGACAAGTTAACAGAGAAAGCATTTTGAAATAACAATACTAATTATAAATATGAAGTTACACAATGTACAATAGTCGATAGAATACATAAAAGATTGTTAACAATTATTGGAAAAAATGGATTTTTTTATTGTAACATTACATGCAAGAAACAAAAAATAAGTCACAATTAAACATAACAACTATTGAATGAGTTACAATAAATTGAATTAAGTTTATCATATTCTTGTATACCCTAACCTAGGGTTTGAAATAGCCATGCTGTGCGATTAGTGCTAAGGATCTTTGATAGTATGCAATTTGGTAGAGTTACACTAGTACCAGTTACTTAAGACTATGGTCAAGTCTGTTCATGAACAGAAATTTCTACTGTACTATACTATAATAAGCGATTACTATTATGATAAATATGAAAATTTCATTCAAAACTCTTACGTACGTCACCATTTATTGAAAGCAATCCCCTTGATTCAAAAGAAATCTATCTGCAAGATCCAATTGTATGGTAGGTATTCTGTCATGTTTCTGCTTTCAACACAGCCACTATACATGAGGCCTGTCCTTCAAATTCTCTAGATCTTCCTTTTCATATGGTTACATTCATCACCATTAACTTTATATACCTTTATTTGTATGAAAATATATTTTTTTATATAAAATTTATTGTATTTTTCAATTCTACTGGAAATAATGAAGGAATAAAAAATTAATATCAAAAGTCATGCAAGTCGAGCGCATAAAAACAAAATATCAAAACATGATTCTCATACCATATTAAAAAAAAAGTGAAAAATGGGAGAAGTAAATAGTAGAAATATATCATTTTTTGTTATTGTTATGCAATGAAAAAATAAATGCTAGTAGAAAAATAGTTGAAGAGAAGGAAAGAGGATGAATGGTGAAAAAAAAGTAATTTTTGTTTGAAATAAAAATATTTAATTGACTGCAACTAAAAGCATTTTCCGCATATTTAAGTGAAGCGCTTAAATTTTATTGAAATTTTAGTGACAATTTTAAGGGGTTTACAGTAATTCTCCATTAGTTTTTTACTATTACAAATTGTATTTAAAATTTATTCTCATAATAAAAAAGGCATATGGTAGTAGTTTCTCTTGATGTATTCACAACCAAGTTGAAATGTTGCCACAAAGCACGATTCATGGATATGAAACAAAGGTTGAAGCGCATTAGTGAATTTCGAATGAATTCTGACACCCCACATTCTCAAAATACCACCATTATAGAAGGGTGGTACAAGGACAATCGAAAACATTCGAATTGTACACAATTTGCAAGGAGGCGCCGAAGCGCATTAATGCAGTCGAGGCAATTTAAAGCACGTTCAAGTTATTAACACTCAGTAAGCGTTGCAGATACTCTGATGCACACTGCATACGATTTTTCCTGCTGTTCATGTTTAACATCGTTGCAATGATGATGATGACCCGCAAACGTTTACTGCCAATGTGACCACGCTCATCAACAACATCATGATGAGTTGCATTACCATTTCCACGAAGTAATTTCAACAATGATACCAACCAAATTCATGTTGCATGCACCACGGGCACACACATTCCTTCATACATAGCTTGAAACATGCCTAATTTTCATTGTCCATGCAACAATCTGCTTCTGCATGCATTTTAATCCATTCGTGGAGGACATCAACAACGGTAACGACAACAACAACGAATACTACGTTGTCATTTGTGCATAAATTGTGGTCAATGGTATATTCTGGCCATCGGCATCGTTATCATCATCATCAATGGTGTGATCATTGTTCTTGTCTCGCTGCGAAATATTCGTTTTGTTTAGCCAGCAGGAGTGAATCGAGAGTCCTGTATTATGTAATTGGTATTGATATCTGTTCATCCTGTCGGACAAAGTTTCGCACGTAATACTGCTTATAGTATTGTATTGTAGATGCATATGGACAACTTTGTGCATTTCGCTCCATATTTGTGTAGTTACTTCATTGTAGTTTTTCATATTGTTCTCTGTTGCTGTTGTATTTACTGTTCGGTTAAAAATATTATTCCCACTAACGTGTTTTCTCTCACATTTTTCGCAATTCGTTTGTGTTTTGTTCAATTTGTTTACTTTAGTTCATACAATTCACAAATATAATTCCAAATATTTACATTCCATATACATACTACATCTCACATATTTCACACTATGATGTAGTGAATATAAAAATATTTTAATAAAATACATACACATATATGTCCCGAAAATATAATATATAAATAAAATAAAATTCAACATACTACGATAACTAAATTAATTATTTAATATATTTCTGAAACAAATCAGTTTTTCAAAATTTATAAAACAACAAAACTTAATACAAAAAAAAAAAAAAGTATATATCCAAAGATATTTAACCTTTAAATTTTATAACATCAAAAAAATATTGCTTAGGTTTGAAATGTAAATAAAACCAAAAAGAACAATATCTTCGGCTATACCGAAGTTGTAAGACTCTTCACGCAATTTTTATATATGCTGACTATTGTTCTATTATAAGTTCATATAAATGAAATGGGGAAACGAGTGTGCCAGGCAAGGCTCAGCACTGCATGAGGCTCAATCAGTTGGCGATATTTATAGACTATTACAGGATATCCCTTCTGTCGTAGCTGTGAAGATGAGGAGGAGCCGCAGAGCATTCAACACCTTCTCTGTGATTGCCTGCACTTCTTGGTAGACAAAACCGGTTTCTCAGGAAAACGTTTTTCGTGAAGTTGGGTAGTTCGGCAAAATGTCCTTTGGGGCACCTGGGTCTGTTCGTGATCTCTTGGACCAACCTTGTATAGTAGTGGATTGGCCCTAGCCCCTCACAACAACCTACCCTTTCACAATTTTTTCAGGCATCCAAATAGGTCTTAAGGTTTCTGGGTGAACTCGCAAACAATTGCGAGCAACCTGTATAGCCTAACCTAACATAAGTTCATATATCTAAATGTCCATACATGTAACTATGTACACTACTTAACATTAAACTCTTTTTCTCACCATTCATGATAGCTTTTGGTGGGTTGTTTTTTTTATTGTGATATCTCCTATAGATCAAATCCATAATACTTTTTGGTATCAAAACTCTGTCATGATCACTGTAGGACGTGTCTTCATTCGCCGGAATTGTTAAAAATCCAATCAATTGTCGTTTTCTGTTTTATTGGGTATGTGTTGTCCAGTGAGGAAACAATATCCTTAAGCGATTATTCAGCTCATCTAGAACAGTGGCGCGGCAATTTTTAAAGTCTCTGACCATTATAAGTGTTTCTCTGTTCTGATCCAAAATTCCACTAAAACCACCCTGAATAACGTGTCTGAACTCCAGCAGGGAGAAGTATATAATGGTCAAATAGTTATGGCTAAATCAACTCGTCTATTAGTACATATTTTATACGGTTTCCGTTATCTCTTTCGGTGTGTTAGAAACTTCTTGACAACCTTGTAAAACTATTTTCTATAGTACATCAAAATAATTTCACCATTCACAACATACATAGTTTTTTTTCGGGGTTCAAAAATAATGTCGCTATATAAGATAAAGAAAAAGCATCAACAATGGTTAAGATCAAGAAAATCATATACCTTACCTTATACCTTATAAATAACACTTTTTAAATTCCACCGACTTTTCTTTACATGTATACTCGTATATTTGTGTGAAAAGAATTTATTCATCAGTGGAATGTATTACAGTTATTATGGTTTTTTTCTTATTCTTATTTGCTTTTTGAATTCTTTTATTATTCTTTTTTCATACAAATATACTCGTCTATTTATCTAGTACAATATTTCATTAAACATAATAAAGATATCTGCAATTAGAAGTAATAAAAATTGTCTTGCTCTGGAGTCATTATTATGAGATTTGGATTGCGACCAAGGAAATGTCATTAATCAAATTAGCGAGTGAGCGTACAACTTTTTATGCTTATCCTCAACATCCTTAAGAACATCTATAGTAAATATAGGGGAAGCAAGTGTACTGAATGCCGAAGGCTACACCTCCACCTTCACTACTACCATCTCCATCTTTATATAAATTCATTTATTTTTGTTGTTTTTATTTTTTAATAAACAATTTTCTTAATGAAACTCAGAGTTTAACGAGCATCATGGCTACTGCAAAGGGCCGTCGTAATGTCGAAAAGTATGGGTGTTTGGGGAGTTGGGAGCATTTGTAGGAATGAGGCAATGAGTAAACCGCAAAATTAATTATGAAAACCAGGCAAGTGAACGAGTGTCAGAAAGATATAAAGAACATGGAACCGATGGTGTAGGCAGGCAGGCAGGCAGGCAGGCGGGCGAATTGAAAAGTAAAAGATTAGGGATAATGCGTTGTGGTACTTCCGTATATTGTATATATAGAAAGTTGTTTCTATTTTCTGTTATATTGTTATTGTAGATTGTAGTAAGTAGTAATGGTTGAAACAAGTAAATATTAATTTAAGAAAGAAGGAATGAAGGAAAAAATCATGTTTAATCAAATGCAGCTGTTGCGTCTCCATTTCTCTCTCGGCTTGACTTTCTTCGTTGATTTTTATTTTTATTACAAAATTTTCATTCGTCGCTAACGCTTTCCCGCTAAGGAAATGCGTTGCTCTGCCGCCGGCAAACTAATTAACACAAATATACACATCATACACACACACACACACACACACATACACACACTGATAAGCATACACATACAGATGTATCTACACATAGATACAACTTAATTAAGCAAATTGCAACCGAGTGTTTGCCATAGTTTGTCTGTTTGCGTTTGTGCTTTGCTCGACATGGCCTCACTTCGTTTCGTTTTGCTCTTCTCAGTTTTGAATTTTAGCCATTTACAAGTGCCAATTAATTTTTATCCCCCAACCCAACATTTGCCAATTTCACTAGTATCTTCTCTACAACTACATAGTGTGTTTTAGCATAGCATGTAGTGAATATTGGTGTATTTGTATCCGTGTTCATGCCCATGAAGTCCTTTCGCTGTGATTTTCAGCGTAACATAATCTCAGCCTAAACTCAGAAACAACAACAACGAAACACTGTCACAGTCTCACCCAAAGCTGCCCAGTCAACCCAATGAACCCAGTGAACCTAGTGGATATGTTCAACTCAATTTAGTTCACTTTTAGTCAGTATGCGTTGATATTGGACTTGATTTGGATTTGGTTTAGTTTGTGTCGGCGTTGCTTCAATGTGGTTAAGCCTTCAGATCCTGCGCTGAGCTTTTGTTCCTGCAGCTACTTTTGATGATGATGCCGCTGCTGCTGTTGCTGCTGCTAATGCTGTTGGTGTTGTTTGTTCGCTTGTTTATTTTAGCTTTGCGTGCGGATTTTAACGCATTTCAACCTAATTTGGTCATGTTCTCTACTATTTGCTGTTTGCAGTTTCATTTGTCCATAATGCAAGCCACTCGGACACACATAAATACACATATGCACACATATGTGTACATAGATACTAAGTAGGTGCATGCATACATGGGTAGTATAGCTGTTTTTCATGTTAGTTATGAGTGTGGTTATGCATGCCACTCTTTACCAAATGTTGTGTTGGCTAAAAGGAATTAAACACAATCAACATTTGGCTGCAGTTAATAGCGCGTCCATTTATCAGACTTCAATTAGCGTATTTCGACCAACTGTTATTGACAACATTCGTTAGTTCATTCATTCAATCATCTATATATTACTATCCTATTATACCATATACGAGTATTGTGTAACTGAATCCCTAACAACCATTTCCGAAACAATAATAGATTTCGTAATGCAATCTTTTTCATTGGAAATTAGTTAATTTACTTTCCGAAACTAATTAAACCGTCAAAAACATTGTACATAACACAATCCCAGCAGCTCAATCACTCACTTACTATCAACAGATTCATTACCATGAAAAGGAAAATTAAAAATTTTATTGTATTTAGTTTCATCAAATCTATACATTCAATTCAGTGAAGTAGTAATATGAATCTATCTATAGTTCACTTATTAATTGTTCTTATCAACATCATTCAACTAGTGAAAAATGGTGAATCTAATACAACAATATGGGGAAAAATTGGTGGAGATGATTTATTTTTAATACGGACAAAAGTCCATACAAAACTAAAAATTAATTCTGTTACAAAAAGAGAATTCAACTATCCATTTCCGGTAATTCATAATTCCAATAATCTTTATAAAGTTATTACAATATGTTTCATTATTTGTTAGCTACATGACAATATTTATCGTATAACTGGCATCAAACTCACTGATAAAAATGTTGATGCTTCTAATGCAACCATATTGGAGGGTGGCATCGGTGATATTTGTGTAAAAATACTTTTCCAATCGAAGAAAAATAGAGGAATAAATACTGACATTGAAATTTTTGCAAGCGAAGAATAAATACACTAGTTTACAAATTTTAACTTTTTTTATATTATTTCTACTAATGAAATGCGGTATTCGTAAAAAGTCTATCACGTCACATTCTTTTGAAGAATGAGTATAACTATTTTATTTGCCTACCCGCATTGTCAATTGGTAGTTTATTATCAGTTTTTTCAATTCAATATTCTCACATTCCATCAGTCTTAACTTATTACTGAAAAAGAAGTAAAATTTTTAGCAGCTATTTTACCAAAAAAGTGGATTCATAATATTCCCGGGCTTTTTAATGCGATGAATCATAATTATGATGCAAATGAATGGCGTTTATTCATCGATTCATCCAAATATGTATAGCTTGAAAGCTGTATTCCTTCATGATGGCAATATAAACCATCTTTACCTATTGGCCATGCTGTAAATTATAAAGAAATCTATAAAACTGTTTTAGTGCAAATGATACAATACGAACAGAACAGCTTGAAAATATGCTTACAGAGCGGGTGCACCAAATGTTCATGTTTTTTGTGCCCGTGTGATAGTCAAGCTAAAGAACATTATTACATAGAAAAATGTTGGCCTCTCCGTAATGAATTTACTCCAGGAAAAATATAATTTTGCCACCATTACACATTAAATTAAGCCTACACATTACACATTGTATTAAAGCCATGGACAAAAACAGTGCTGCATTTAAACATTTACACAAAATTTTTCAAGTATTTCAGACGCTTAATTAAAAGGGGGAATTTTTTTCGACCCACAATGAAATATAAGAACCTTTAAAAACTTGTATATACTAAGAATGCTAAAAATGCTTTGGATTGGAAAAGTACGAAGAAAATATTGATGATTTATTAAAAAACTGTCATGGCATTGGTGTGAACATGTCTCTTAAAATACATTTTCTCCATTCACACCTTGAGTGACAAGCAGGGCGAACGTTTTCACCAAAACCTTAAAATTTCCTTAAACCTTAAAAAGACAGACACAAAGGTTTTTGGAACGAATTTATGTTAGGGGACTATTGCTGGTCTATTTTAAGAGAAACAGATCAAATAACTTGATAAAGAGTAGAGTAAAATCAATCATTTCTATTTTTTCATTTTATATTTTACTAGCATTTCCGGCGTGCTTTGCTACACCCCCTGCGTAATGCTACTGTGTGATTTTGTTCTTGTCATAATTGGTTGGCGCCAACCTTGTATATGTAGGTTTTTTCTCTTGAATCAGTGAAATGCGATGTGTAAAAAACTATCTGAAAAAAGTATGCAAGAACCTTCTCCATGAAAAAGCACATACTTTATGTGACAACTTTAATGGGATCGGTCAAAACGGTGACAGAGTCTATCGCCGTCAAACTAAATTTCTTTTCCATTCTTATATCTATAAATGTCATAATTTTTAACTATTAAAAAATATTTTTTAAACTAGACGTGGCAGAATTCTTTAAGTATTTTTCCCGTACTCAGTGCACTTGAATCTATAAAAAAATACAAATTTTAGCGAAAGCATATAAACCGCGCTAACTAGTGTAATGGTTAAATTCTTATAATCAAAATTGTTCTGTTTGAAAATAAAATTTCATGGTTAATAAGTTGAAATACTTTGAAACTACAAAACCTTGTGGTCTGATATAATGAAAATAGTATTCAGAATTAGATATTAGATATAGAATGTTGTACCTTAATGAATTTGTGTATCTGATTATTATTTTCTTAACAATTGTTTTTTCAATTGAAATCAATACATTGGATTACAATTACGGCTATACAAGTAGACAGGATATATTTCTTCGCGTGGAAGCTATTAAGAAGGAACCAAATGGTGGTGTCCAAAGTTATATATATGAATTCCCAAAAAAGGTATTCAAAATCAACAAATGATGCATATAAATATTTCAATGAAACAATTCTTTTTAGACGGAACATAATACTTATGAAATTACATCTATAAAACTTTTAGAACGTGACCCAACATATAACAGCACAGTATCCATTATAGATGGTGGAATTGGTAGAACTTTTGTAAAATTAAAATTTAATTCAAAAGCAAATCATGGCATTAATTATGTCATTGAAATTTATGGCATCTAAATAAACTTATTACAAGAAAAAGTCATCATAATGCAAACTCGTACTATACTATGTCAAAAAGGATTAGTACCATAAGTTTTGTCAAATGGACATTTCAATATACAATACTAGATAGATGTACTGGCACACAGATAGACATTTAGACAACTGGACTAGATAAATGGATTAATTAATGCATAGATTTTGTTTGTTAAAAATGTAATTTAACTTTTACTTGACAGAGTTTAGATTTAAATATTGTATCAACAAATACTATATACGAGTACTAGACAAGTGCAGCAAAGCAAAGCAATGGACGACTCACTTTCTAACATTTATGTATATGGTAAATACTAAGTGCAAAGATATGTGCAAAAGATTAGGACAACAACATATTGTACAATAGATAAGTATGAGCGGTGTGAGATGAGATGTTGGATCCCCAAATATATGCAAACTTACGTACATACTCGTACAATACATATTGTACTATATAAGATGTATGACTAAAGATAAATGTAAGATATGCAAATGAATTTGAGTGTATTTGTTCTTTCGAATGAATGGATGCATGAATGTTGCTTGTAAGTTTCAATCAAAATGCAAATATTGATGCAGTTGACATATGATGTTCTGTTGTATGGCAGAGGATTTGCAATGCTTGGCATTCTCTGACTGGCATCTTGTAACAGTTTTCGATACAATATGAGTGACTGAGTAAGTGAGTGAGTGTGCAACGTTGCAATAAGGCATATTGCACTGTTTTAAGCTTTCAAGCTGCAAGGATTTATGATATGAACAACAAAAATATTGTAACAAGAACATAGTAGTAGTAGAAGTAGTAAGAATAATCAAACTACATACTAGTTAAGGATAAAGAAGAAAACAACTTGGAGTGAAAGGGCAAAGATTCAGAGTGAAAGGTGGCAAAAATGAAAAAATAAACACAAAACCTAAGGCATGTTATTCTATTGTATTGTGAAGTTTATTGTTGATGGTGGCAATAAAAACATTACATCAAACATACGTATACACTTGCATAGGAATTTACATGCCAGCAACAAAGGATAAAATAATAAAATTTACTTTATTCCTTAAAGTCAAACGATAAACTCTGACAAAATGGTGGCAGAAGACTACATGAGGTAAATGAAAGAGACACAGAGTGAAGAGTAAAACTAAGATGATGTTGATGCTGATGCTCTTCATGTTGTTGATGATAATGATGATGATGATAATGATGATGAAATGCAGTCAAAGGGGAGTGTTGGAGAAAGTGAAGCGTTTGTTGCTTTATTAAAATATAAACAATAACAACAGGACCAACAAGAAGCAACAACAAATACAATAGCCAAGGACTTCAACAGCGCATAAGTTAGAAAGAAAACATGACATGCTTTGGCATAGTATACTTACAGGGGCTGCTGCTTGAATCTGCTTGAGTATGTGTCTCTCTGTTAGTCTGTTTGACTGTGTTTTGTATATAAATATATGTGCTATCTGTGTGTGTGTGTGTGTGTGTGTGTGTGTGTGGGAGTGTATGAGAAATTAAAAGAAAAACAAAAGGACAAAGAGATGAAATCATTGTATGTATTTTGTATTAAATTAGAATAGAAACAACAGATGGCAAGGTGCGGGATACTTGTTGTTATTATTTTCCAATTTGTTATAAACTTTCATGTCACCACTTTGCATTCTTCATTCTGTTTTCAGATTTTTTCATTTAGCCACTTTTCTTCTCCCGTTACATTGTCCCATTCTTTTCTTTCTTTTACAATATGGTACTCGTATATGCTGCAAATCTCAAAATGTATCTGCATAGTTGTTTTTTATTAGTACATACATACATACATATATTGTTGTTTGTCAGTTTGTATCTTTATGCAATTTTGAACACTTTTTGATTAAGTTTTGCATAAAATTTCAATTTTCTCTCTCTCTTTTCCCATTCATTTTTTTCATATTTATTAGATTTCTGTTGATTGTATATGATTAAAAAAGACAACTAATTGACAAGACATAAAAGTTTTGCAAGATGAAATTGTAAAATTATTAAATAATTATTTCAAATGGTAATTGAATAATATTTAGAAGGAATTTAATTCTATTTTTAAGATTATGTAGCAGGTCAGTTTTTACCATCCATTTACCCCATTTCATTAAACTATCTATTAGAGTGTTGCACGAATGCACTCGAAAACGAAATCAAATATACGAGAAATACTTTTTGTTTTTTGCCAAATATTTAGTAGAGTAACCATTGTTTTTATGTACTGCTTCATATCTCCATGGCATGGAGTCAATTATTTAAAACTTCAGCAGAAACGTTTTTCCATGCCAATTCGACCTGGGAGAAGAGAGAGTCCTTGCTGTTACAGTTTTCGCGCATAATATTCCGATTTACAATTTCCCATAGATTCTCTATGGGATTGAGATCGCTGGCCACTTCATAACTTCGATTTTATTTGCATTAAACCAATCTTTCACACATCTAGCAGTATGTTTTGGGTCGTTATCATGCTGGTAGATCCACTTTAACGGCATTTCTTCCTCCGCATGAGGGAGCATGGTATTCTGAAGAATGTCTTTGTACACATAACGATCCATTATACCATTAATTCTACAAATTGGACCGATTCCGTTACCAGAAAAACATCCCCAGACCATAACACTGCCTCCACCATATTTGACCGTGCATTTTAAATAGCATGGATTAAGGCGTTGTCCTTTTTGGCCTACGTACAAGCCTTGATATTAAACTTGGATTCATCAGAAAATAGTACAGTTCGCCATTTGGCAGTAGTCCAGTTGACATGAGACCTAGCAAATTCAAGCCGTGCTACACGATTTTTTTTTTAAATTAACGGCTTTTTCGTGGGCCTGCATGTTTTTAAACCATGTTCAATAGTACGTCGTTGGATTGTTCTGCGTGAAATAGTTAAGTGCAATTAATTTTGTATTGTTTTTGCCGATATAAAAGGATCTTTTTTAACAATTCGAATGATTGCTTTATCGTCACGTGATTTTGTATTCCGAGGTCTGCCACCACCAAGGTTGGTTTGTAATGAGCCAGAGCACCGAAATCGACTTATTGTTCTGGAAACAACACTGTGATGCATCCTAAATTTGTTCGCAATATTCATAACGGACTCTCCTTTTTTATATTCATCAATAAGTTTTTCTCTGAATACGGCAGAATATTTATTGCGGCCCATTTTATCATTCTTTTACTATGCGTTACAAACTTCGATGAACAACAACCAACTAATTGAACATTAAACAAAAAGTGATTGAAAAAGCTCCTAATAAGCTTTATGAATAATGGAAAGTAATTATAATGGTATTTTTCCTGATTTTTCTTCCCAACGAATTAATGTAGTGAGCTTAAATTTGTTTACATTTAGAAGAACAAATGTATAAAGTAATTAAATTCATGACAAAGGAAACGTTTTGCACCAGTTTTACAATTTTATTGAGCAAAGTACTGAAATGGTAAGTTTCGTGCTTTAATTTTGGCGGTTACTGTATGTACGATAATGCATTTCATTTGGTGTTCGGAAAAAAAATCAAAACCAGTGAAACGAAATGTATGATGCGTACTTGGTTCATTCCACGAAATCATTCATAAATGTTTTGCTTTGGCAACCACTTTGGCTAAAGAACACTGCATGTGCGACAGAGAGAAAACAGGTGTACAAAAAAATTAGTACGAAAGAGAAAACCCTTATGGAGTCAATGATCAGCGTAATCAACAGTTGAAGAACGACTTCCATGTTTTTGAATGTTTTCCATTCCATTCATTTGATTTGAAATTTGGTTTCATTCGCATATGGACGGCATTTGAAACAAAACATTTGACTTGTCTGGGCAAGTATTTGGTTTTTCCAAATATCGGCACAAAACTCGATTTATTTTCTTTGGTCGACTATATGAGGCTTGTTGAAAAAGTATCGCAAATTTTAAATTTTTCGTGGGCTACGTTTATTCGATTTTCAATGTTATTTTCCCTCACGTATGCGGACAAGGTCGGCCATTTTAAATATTATATATATTATATATATTGGCAAAAATGTATCCATGAATCTGTATCAAATTTTGTGTGAAAAACAAAATTAAGTGCGCGGACGCATTCCGAATGTTGACTGTGACTCAAAACAGACGGCCGTGTCCACGACAGAGCCACACCCCATTTTTTGCTTATCCGATAATGGATAACTTTATAGAGCATATTCCCATATTTTTTATGTTATTAAAACAACCGGGGGCAAAGAAAGAAACAAAGAAATTAGTCTTGTATTGCCTAAACCATTCTACAATTTAACGAAATATACGAAATTAATATTATTTTTCTTATTCACTGATGATTTTTCCATTGAACAAATTTTAACTGCAGCAATGTGATACACTGATATTGTGAAATTGTTAATCAATATATATCGAAAACTATATACAATATATAATACATAAATCAGTTGAATGAAAAGCCCTTGAAGTCAATGATTTACAGTTATGTACTTTGGTGTCATTCACCAACAAAAGTTTACCACTTCTTTTGGTTTAATGCCAGGATTATTTCGATTTTGAGAGTGCAATTTTAATTGAATGCGCCAATGTTTGAAAAAGTTTTGATGCCATTAAAATTGATTACGCCAAAATCTGACTGACTGACTGGCTGATGGACTAACTGATTGAAGGATTGATGGACTTATTGTATATACCATAGTATAGTATATATGTAGAAAAGCTATAGCTGTTATTGGAGGGATTGAATGTTTTACATTTGAATGATCGTTTGATTGAGAAATTGCTGAACCAAATCGCGACACTTGTGCCAAATGCATGAGAAAGCAATTCATAGAAGTGAATGAGGTACACATACTACATGGTACAACATACTTCAATATACAGAATCACATAGATTCCAGTTGAATTTACTTGTATGTGTGAGTGTGTGTGTGCAGGCAGCCTCCACTTGAATGTTAGTCAGTCAACGTGGCAACATATTGCAATTTATTCTAATCACTTGTCAAGACTCCAAAAAATGAAAAAAACATAAATGAATACACGTGGTGGCAACAGTAACTGCAACTTTGATAAGTGTCGGCAACAAACACTTTCACATATTTACACACACTACTACACATACTCATACATTGCAATGTAGACAAGTTGTTCATGGCTTCTGTCATAAGCGAATGTGTGTATCTACATATACGTGTTTGTATCTATGTTGCATATAAGTGAATGATTGAACTGAATAGGAATGCATGGAAGGAGAATAAGAGTGGGAATGGGAATGGGAAAGGAAAAAATTGTATAGTTGCAACAAACTCCAATGATGCGTACAACAAGCAAAAAATAAACTGAACTATGGTAAACTCAGCATAGTTAGAAAATTGTATTTGGTATGAGTTCAAATTGAAATTTATTTGCTTTGCTTTGCTATAGTTGGCATGGCTTCTGTTCAATTCATTGGGATATGCTATGGTGTACAGTTCAGGTTCAATTGCATATGATCTAATCTAAGTCGATCCAAGCTGAGTTGAGCTGAGTTGAGTTGAGTTTGGGTTAACTAAAGCTGCGTTAGTTTGTGATGCCTTAAGTGGTGTCAGAGTGCATATGCATTTGAATGGCAATCAATCTCAACATAAAGCTCGATAGTGCATTGAATCTATGTCAAAAGTTAGCTAGGCAGGTGTCATGTCATGTGTATACTTAGATAGAAGAAGACTCAGACCCAGATATACACACATTCTGAGATGCATAGACATATATAGCGCACGCCTAATTGACTTCAAGCATTTTATACCAAAAGAGTTTATTCATTCGTACATATGTAAATCGAATTGATTTGATTCATAAATGATAAATACTTATAGAGAATTCAATGCATATTTCTCCTTTTTTTTCCATTTATATATTTATTCATTATTTATTTGTTTGATATGTATTTTATAAGTATTGACAAAAATTGAATATAACAAGATGCTATTTCTGAATGTTATTTCACAAATCATAATTTTTATTCAATATACGTACATATTCATGTATGTTTTACTGTTTTTGTTTTTGTTTTTTTTTCTTTTTGGTGTTGTTTTAATTATTTTTATTAACCTTCACTTACACATATTCATGTCATGAAACTGAAAAATGTTACAAATTTTATTAGGGTCTCTTCACATTTCTCAATCTCATTTTACAAATTGTGAAGTGTTTATTCTGATGAATTGTTTAAATTTATTATACCTACATATGGCTAACCTTGATGAATGCTTCGTTATTTTTTTTAAAACATTTTTTCGTCTTTTTTACATCCCATCCAATGCCCAAAACGGGGTATAATAAGTTGTGGAATGCACAGTAAGAGGAAAGTTGGATGTGGCTAGATTATTCAATTAAGCCATATTTGCCCTAACACCTTGTAATATATTTTTAATGAAATTTATGTGCTTTCCCTTCATTTTTTTTTAAATAAAAGTACTTATCTTTTTTATTTAGCATTTAATATTAAGCCCTATAAGTTGGACTTCCGACTTTGAAATTCCTGCCATTTACAACTTCATTATAGGATATGGCACAGTACTTCTTCAATTTATTGCGTTGCCGGCGCTCGCTGCTACGCCCCCGATTTGATGTTAGTGCTTGATTTTTGTAGTCATTGTTCTTTTCATAATTGTATGCAGAAACGTGAAACGTAATCGATTGGTACCAAGGCATTCCCTGCCTTGTTCGAGTGTTTGTGCTATAAAGCTATAAATCATTATCGGTTAAATGGTGTAGAAGGTGACCTTTACAGCGCCATCTAGCGAGCTACACAAAATGGACAGCATAAAAACCTTCTCCATGATAATCGCAGTCGTCATGTGCGAGTTTGTCGACTGAGGTGGCTTCGCTTTGGTGGCATGTTTTTAATTATTTACCTAAATAAACTAAAAACTTTGCTAAACTTTAACCGCACTTTTTTCGAAAATATTCATTTTGACAGTTTATATGCAAAAAACAGCT
Organism: Amiota communis; assembly: GCA_037043315.1. Lineage (NCBI taxonomy): Eukaryota > Metazoa > Arthropoda > Insecta > Diptera > Drosophilidae > Amiota > Amiota communis. Next base: position 890,255 of record JBAMAV010001386.1, on the reverse strand, counting down.
GTAACCGGAACAGATTGCGCTGGAGTAGGATTGATATTTTATGGTCATGTTGTTTCTTCCGATAGACATCGCTCATATCGCTGCGGATTCTGTTTTTACTTTTTAAGTGCAACAGATGTCATTGCAGGTCCTTTGATAACAAATGAACAGCAATTCCATATATAAAAGGCCTTTTAGACGGTCAGTTCAGTCTCAGTCCATGTTATCGCTTCAGAAATAGAAATGGACTAACAAATAAGCTGGGCCATTTGTCCATTTTTCTGTCATCGTTTTGATTATCGGTGCGATAGCTTGGACTGAGACCGAGACTGAACTGACCGCCTAAAAGGCCTTTAAGATTTTATTATTCCTTTTTCAAAATTAATTAAGGCAATTTTTAAAATTTGTTATAGCCTATAGCATGACACAGACATCAACCATACTAACTTGAAAATAATATCAAAATCGATTCATTGATAACACATGAAGAGCAATTAATTTTTATATGTACAGAAGAAGATAGAAGATATAGAATAATATGAATAATAGTATAATCGAAATTCAGGCCATTTTGCTCTGAAATGTGTTGAATTCATAATGATCCTTGTCATTTGTTGATGTAGTGTAACCAAAAGTCAGACTCTTGAGAGTTTAGAAAATCTCCATTACAGTTCTTTATCTATACCTACATATAATAAAAACATAGACTGAATGTGTTTGTGCACGCATCACCTAAAATCCACTCGTTGGATTCAAAATCGAATTATTTAATTATAATAAGCTTTATTATGAGTAACATATAGTTTAATCAAAATTGACTTACAGAATCGATAGATATTAATTTAAAATCCAAAGACAATTAAATCAAATACCTACTATTATTTGTTCATTTTATACTTTGATGCTTCTTGGATTTTGTGTTGTTTTATTTTTCATTTATTATAAACTGAGTATACACAAGAGTAGTGCGCTCTTTGTTATTTTCTTTCTGTAAATGTTTGTAGTCGCCAAAAGATAAAAGACAATCAACTAGTTATCACGAGCTCCCGAATTTAGCATTATCCTTTCATCTAAAAAAGTAATTCACTCAATTACATACTTTTCATATAAATATACAAGATTATACAAAAATTGAAGTTTTAATTTAAATTGATTCCCTTTTTACAATATTGTATATTTTTTATGCAATTGTATTTGTCGATGAACACAATTCAAATGAAGGAAGAAAATAAAACTAATGAAATTAGCAATTTTATTAAGACACGTATAAATACTTTTAGTACCAATCGTTGTTGTAGTTGTAACTACACTATGGTACTTGTAAGTATTGCACTCTATCAATATTCTCTATCAATGGATTTAGCCTTGAGAAGTCATGACTTGTATTTCTTTTTGGTGCAAATGCAACCTGCGGCTATTCGAACTGACATAGTTTTATGTGTACATATGTTTATGCGTATCTGTGTTTGTATCAGTGTGTGTCTGTCTGTCTGGGTGTGTGAGTATTGTAAACTTATTCATTTGAAAGGCATGTTTCTAATGGAGCTTACATGTTTGTTGTTGTTTCTCTTGTAACTGTTCCAACATTCTTCTATGGTTCATTCTGTTCTTCTAACATTTGCTGAATGAAAATTGGTGCCAAACTAAATGAATTTAATTGCCGCTGGATATGAAAGTAATTATTTTTCAACATAGATACTACACACACACACACAGATGTATATGAGCATTTATTCTGTTTGCATTGTGGATTTGTGTGTGTGTGTATTAGTGTAGATACGGCACACTTTCAATGTACAATAGTATCTCTGTGTATCTAAGAAGGAATTGTAAGTGCTAAGCACAATTTAACTGCGAGGCCATATGCATGTACATGTGTGTATGTATATGTATTTATAATCGTGAGTATGTAATCTTTGGTGCATATATAGACAGACAACTGTAGTATTTAGTAGCAGTACAGTAAAACACTTTTACCAAATTGCCAGCGGATATTTTGAGTTGTTCTTTAATTTAAACCTTCTCATTTTTTAAACAGTTTTACTCGTTTGCTTTTCACATTCGCTGTTGCTGTCGCTGTTGTTCTTGTTGTTGTAGGGACTATTGTCAATGGGTTAGTTTATAATAGTGTACGGTTTTATATAGAATGAAGCTCAGATCAAATTTTTATGCCTACTTACCATAGAGATGGAGACCTTGTAACAATTTCCACGCTTTTGTATTCGAAATGTGCTCGTTCATGAGCTCATCCCCCTTTCCCTTTCCCATTCCATTCAATTCTGTCTTTATGTTGGACCCTCTCAAATTTGTTCTATTGCCTGCCTCACTATGGTTTCATTACAATTGTTTTTAGCCATTTTATTGTTACTGTTGTTTTGTTATTGCTGTTGCCATATTACCGAGTATCAAATTCAATTGCTTCTGGCATTGTCAATGTAAATATCAACACACGATTGCAGGAAGGAAGAGGGTTGGGTGCATTCAATGTGACAATTGGGCCATTGTCTACACCACTTAACAAGCGATTCTAATCGGCTTTTGTCTATTGTTTTATGGTAAATTATTAAGAGGGAAGCATAGCGAACTCATTATGTAAATTTTGTGCTTACCTACAATTAAATTGTCCTTTGTTCTAGTATAGACCACATCAATAGACTAAGGATTCGATTAAGACTTTAACAATTCTTAATTAATTTTATTATATTTTATTCAAATTTAAGTACAACTACAACTACAATTAACTATTCTTGTCCTTGTTGTGGATTCTTGACATAGACGGGAGCTGGATGGGTTAAACCATAGTTACGAGAAATTTTTGGATAATTGGAGGCATAATCATGTTGTGGATAGTTGATGGGTTCATACTCTGAAGATGCTGGTGATTGGTTGGCACGTGATCTTTTGTTACTTTTACGCTTTTGCTTTTCACTAGACTGGACTGCAGTTAGTGCTTTGTAGTATCCCAAATAGGGTTGATAGTCATAGTAATCCACGGTTCTGGAAAGTTCTGGATTGAAACCTTTTTCCTTGGGGTGGTACGGATTATACGGTGGATAGTAGGGTGGTGGTAGTGGTGGTCCGTAGTAATAACCGGGTGGTGGAGGTGGCAGAGAGTATGGGTATCCAGATGGTGGTGGCGGTGGTGGTGGTGGTGGGTATCCATATTTGGGATCATAAGGATAATAAGGATGATGAGGGTTATATTGATGGTGTGGGTGATCGGGATGGTGTGACTGATCTGGGTGATGTGGATAATCTGGATGCTGTGGATAGTGTGGATGATTGGGATGATTTGTTGGTTTCTTAGTTGTGCTTGTATCGTTTTTATCCTTTATGATGAGAATACAGTTGACAATTGGAGTCTCATCAGAATTACCGGAACCGGAATTAGAGCCATGGCCAGGCTCATGTCCATGGTCATTTCCGTTATCATGGTCGTGATCATGTCCGTTATCATGTCCGTGATCATGTCCGTGATCATGTCCGTGATCATGTCCGTGATCATGTCCGTGATCATGATCTGAGTTATGATCATGATCGTGACCACTATTTCCATTATCACTTGGGGCCGGGGCCGTTGGGGTCCAAGAAATTGAACGTCCATCCGCATTTCTCTCCTGATTAACATCGACATCAGATGCCGATATCACGCACAATGGATAACCATCTTTACCCGGTGCCACTCTTGGTGGGTTAAAGTAGTTCAGGAATGATGGTATAATGCTTGTAGAGATACCTGCCGTCAGACCTGTTACTAGGCCCTTAAGGCCAGTAATGGCACTACTTGTGATACGAGCTTCGGATACCTCATTCCCACCCTGTGATAGACGTTTCAGCTCATTGTATTCTTCTAGAGTAACACGATGAACTCGTACCAATTGAGGATTCTTTGTGGCTGTTGACCGACAAAAATAAAGATGAATAGAAACCGATTAACTAAGAAAATTTCTACTTACCCGCTTCGATGGAAGACGCATAAAAAGCAATCACCGCTAAGATGAGTAAAGCTCTCATTCTAAGCTTAGTGGACACAACTTTTGCTGATTCAACTTGTAAGTAAAATAACTTAACTTTGAGTTGGGTTCTGACTTATATTGACTTTCTCTCAGGTTTCATTCACAAATTTCGACTATTTTGTTCACAAAAAGTTATTGCCATATTTAGAAATTTTGCGTCGTTCTCTTTCATATGCAAATCATCAATTGTCTTTCTAATCTGATTGCCTATCAATATATTGTATTTATTCACTTTAAAATCGCTCGTGGAGTAGATAATTTCTTTATTGTTGTGGTTGACCCAATTTCTTGACCATAATTGCCCAACCATTGAAACGCTAATTTGTTAGAGACCCACCCAGATAATTCTAAAGATAATTCGCAAATACATAATAGTATAATTTTATTTTTCTCAACTAGTTTGTGAGACTTTATCATAAATTAAATTTATTTATTGATTTTTATGTCTGTCTTCTTCACAAGTCTGCAATTTTTTAAAATGTAATACTTCCATGAGATTATTTAGAGAGAGAGAGAGACGCTTCAATAGAACGAATTTTATTTTCATATTTTCTATATATTTATTTTTAACTTTAAATCGCCTTAAATTCTACGTGCAAGGTTTAGTTGTTATTTGATTAATCTAAAAATCTTCATCATCATAATCTTCATTTAGACGTTGGTCGTTAGTAGCTTGTTCCTTGTTTTCATCAGAACCATAAGGATAAGGAATAGGATAACCAGGTACATGTGGACCATAAGGCTGCTGACCATATGGAGGTTGAGGTCCATAGGGTGGTAAACCATAAGGTGGCTGTCCATATGGTGGTTGAGGTCCATAGGGTGGTGAACCAAAAGGTGGTTGACCATAAGGTGGTTGTCCATATATTGGTGGACCATAAGGTGGTTGTCCATAGATTGGTGGACCATAAGGTGGTTTGCCATAGGGTGGTTGACCATAGGGTGGTTGACCATAGGGTGCTTGACCATAGGGTGGTTGACCATAGGGTGGTTGACCATAAGGTGGTTTACCATATGGACCTTCAGGATGTGGTATATAAGGTTGTTGACCATATGGACCTTCAGGATGTGGTATGTAAGGTTGTTGACCATAAGGTGGCTGTCCGTATCCATATGAAATCGATGCTACTGCTGGAACATTGTTAGAGGAAAGTTGCCTTACACTACTTTTGTCCATTGTTGTGTTTTCCGCTGTTCCGGAATCAGAAGTTGTGGTAATTGGTAGAGTTATGGTTGTACTTTCCAATTGCTCATCTTCAGTGCCATCGGTTGCTTCTTCTACTTCTTCTTGTTGGCCAGATATTGTTGTTGTTGAATCAGTTGTTGGCTTATCAACATTTGTTGTTACGTCTTCGACTTCCATGTCAGAATCATCAGTTTCAATTGGTATCGGTTCATTAGTTTGTTGTTGTGATTCTTGAAGTGTAACAGTAATGGGTTCTTTCTGAATGTATATATAAGGTAGCAAGGTGTATGGATAACCATAGTAAATACTACTAGATGGAGCTTGATTACTGTTATGATTGTGATTGTAATCATGATCTTGGTGATCATGGTGATCATGGTGATCATTGTGTTCATCATTACTATCATCATCATCTGCTGGTTTACGATTCAATACAACAATGCAATTAATTACATTTTGATCCTCATCTAGTGGCTCTAAGTCATCATCAATAAGATACTCACGCCCTTGACCCTTTGAATTATAATCAATATCAGTTGAACGAATGGCACACAAAGGTTGACCATCATATCTGGAAGCATGTTGCTTCTCAGGGTATGTTGTTGTTGTAAAGCCAACAACACGTAAAAATGATGTCCATCCGGAACTGACATCTGTGTTAAATGTATTAAAACCATCGTTGACAGTAGTATATCCACCATCAATGAGGCGACCCTCATTAATGACCCTCTTGCCTTTCGTTAACTCTAGCACAGCATCATATTGATTTTGATCGATTGGATAAATTCGCACATGGTGATATTTTTGTTTTGACCTTACTGGGGGTGCTGAAAATTATTGATAAATTCACTATAAATTCGTCATGATCTCAGTGAACTTGAAAATATTGCAACTAACCTGCTTTACAGCAAACATTGGCCGTAAAGATAAAGAATAAAGTTAAGCAGCAAATTTTCATTCTGTTTTGATTACCATTGAAACAATACTAAAGCTTGAACTGTCTCTACCAGTTCTATATATACTTTCACCTTACCCAAAAGAACAATAGAGAAGAACTACTAACAACCATAAAAAACTAAGATTTTAAAAACTCTTTCCTATGATATTGAATAAGTTCTGGAATGGGTAACATTTCTTTTTGCCATCTACTCTCAAATTTAAATTTAAAATTTAAAGAAACTCAATCATGAGAAAAGAATATAAAAAAAATAAAGATAGAGATTCAGTCTGAACCATTTATGTCGATATTTAAATAAACTCGATTGGTTTGGATTTGATATGTCTGGACAGAGACTTAAACCATATTAGTGTAGTCAAGTCAATGAAAGCTTTTTGATTTATGATGATTTTATTTAAAAATTTACTTATTGGATTTGTTTGTTGGTCCGAACCGGTCTTCATTGATGTCAATAAGCTTCTTAACAAACTCACTCACTAGTCTTCTGTTGCTAGATTTGCTGAAAGAATATTTACAACACTATTTTGTTTTGAGTAAAGAAAAGAAATGAAAGACTGCATTTGAAATCATTCTAAATAATATTTTTATTTTTATCATTTCTCCAAAGTGTAGGGTGTTCGTTTAAGTTGTTGTTGGTGTGTGTAAGAAAGATTTTACATACAGACAGACATCTTTATAATAATAATTATTATTATATTATTGTACCATATAGTAATATTTAGTTTTAATTCTTTTAATTTGCAATGGCGTATTACATTTATTTTTTGATTATATCTTATTTCTTTTAATTAGCATTGTTTCTTCTTTTTTTTTTTCTTTGGTATTATTATTTTTTTAAATTCTTTTTATTGTATTTTTAATTATTATGTTTATGTTTTCTTATTTCTCGATACTTTTAACTCATTTAAATTCATTTGAAGTACAATATACTTTCAGCTTATTTACTCGTGTTTAACTGTATATTTTTTTTTGCAATTTATTATTTTATTCTTTTCTTGATTTTATTTAAATTTAAATTTATTTATTTTTTAATATTTTATTTTTATATAGTACATGTATATTTTTAGTGTGGATATTTATTTATTTTTTTTTTTTTTATTTACATTTATTATTTACTAAGGACTTAAACTTTACTCTCATCATTATCATAATCATACTCATCATCATCATAATCATAAATATTTAAATCAACAAATCACATTTCATTATTCGTAATCGACTACATACATACAATTTATTTTAAATTAAACTCGTATTTTATATATTTTATAATTATGGGTTTTTGGTTTTTCTCTTTATTTATTCCATCATTTATTCTCATCAAACTATTTTCGACTTCATTTCATTTCCATTCATTTTATTTTTACTATTGATTTTTATACATAAATTTTTATTTTTTTTCATTTTGCATCCATTAATTTAATTTATTGTGCCACTTGAGTATAGAATTTTGAATAATATTTTATTATTTCTTTTTGTTTTGTGTTTTTATGCCAATTATTTAAAATAATAGAAAAACAAAAGGTGAATTTTAATATTTAAAAATTAATATTATATACAATTAATTATAATTTTGTGAATTTCAATTTCAATTGTTTTAAAGTTCAACTTATTTTTATTATCTATCTTTATTTTTCTTGTTAAATATACGTGTAGTATATTGAAATTTTATACCATTTTTGCTGAATCCATTATATTGTATTGTAGTTGATCAATTACGAGTACATAAACATATACATAAATACACATAATTCAACATTTATATATAGTGATAATATTCATAGCAAGTGGGTATTTTCTTTTTATAAGTATTATATTTAATATTATTATTATATTTTTATACCTTCCACATTAACAATAGTATTTTGTGAACCACAAAGTAAGCAGAATTCTCGTATTGCATGAAGCAGGTTGAAGATGCAAGCTTACAACTCAGATGGAGTTTCTATCTATTTTTAAAATTCTCAGAATGTTTATTTAATTCTTCTGCTTATGCTGCTGTATCATGAGAATGAAATACGAGTTTATAGGGAATCAGAACTATAATAAAAACAGTGCTTTTTTTTATTATTTTGCAATATATACTCATACAATAATGTGAACAAAAATGTTTTTATCAAAACATTCAATTAAAATTTTAAAGCTTAAAATGGTCATTTTGGGACAATAAGGAAAATTCAACCAAATCCTTTTGGTAAACTTCAATAGTTCCATGAAAAGAAGGTTATTTGATTTGGCACAATCATAAGAACCCCCTTAATGAATTCTGAAGTTACTTTACTTTAATTGATAATTTTAAACTAAGAAGCCAAACACAAAATTGTTTATAAAAAATTTCCACATAATTCAAAAAGGATAGCATTCAAAAAATGCAAATAGAAATAAACGTTAATACAATACAATATTTTTTTATTGATACATATCAATTAAATATTTTCCAAGAAAATATTTTGAATCAAACATTTTCCAAATATATCATTTACTATTGTGAAAGGTATTTAAACTTCGAACTAACCGAAGATAATCAATTTCTTCACTTTTCTGTTTTATTTAATTTTATTTTAAACTATTTCTTTTTTTTTTTTTTAATTATTAAGTTTATTTTTTATATACAAAATATGTATATATATTAATTAATATCAAAATATATTACTGTAGATTATATTAAATAATAGTAAATGCAAATGAATGGAATCTTTATAGAACAGTGAAGGAGTTTCTTTGTGTTTATTGTTTATTAAAATTTGTTTTTATTTCCTTAATTTTGGCATTTGAAGTTGATAAATTAAAAAACAAAAAAATACTTAAATATGATTTGTCATACAGTTAATGATGTAAACAATATATCCTTTCTATTGTATTGTATATTTATTGATATTCTGTTTTTCTCTAAAGTGGCCAAGACACGGTACTGCATGCATGATCTAGCATTTGTCTATGTGTGAGTTGAAGTGATTGAAGGTGCGTTGTGCATGCAGTTCAATCGTTCATTTCTCGTTATCTCTTGAAGTGTGCAGACGAAAATGTCAATGTCGGAAGAAACTTTCTTTGCGATTATAGCTGTGTGCTTAAAATTAAAAGACAATAAAAAGAAAAAAAAATTGAAAAGAAATGTGGATGAAAGACTGGCATAAGAAACGTAACCAGTTTACCCATCATAATTTATTGAAGGAGTTGAAAGTGATTCTAAAAATTTTTTAAGGATGGATTCCTCCCGCTACGAGGAACTGCTGATGATGGTTGAGCCATTTATAGAAAAGGAAGACACCAATATGCGTGATATTAGATTATCGACAATTTTTTCTCCATTTTAATTTTACTTGAAAAAAACGTTTAGAAGCCGTCAGCACTTCACATTTTCATAACAAGCAATAAGTCGTCGGCGCTTCAAAATTTCATAATAAGCAATAAGCCGTCGGCACTTCACAATCTTATCACCAGCGCTCACGTCTGCTCAATTCAAAAATATGAAAAATATGAGCACTTGTTTATATTTGTCTCTTTCATACATACTTACCTTGTGTAAGCGTAAATGAGATAGCTTGCACGAGAGAGCAAAATGAGAGACTCAAAGAGAGAACTGAGAGCATTCAGGATGGACGAAATATCAAAACAATTTGGATATTCCGTCAATAATAGTATGTGAGTCACACACATTCAAAATTCACTAACACTATGATGACACTTTATTATGCTTGATCATGCATGCAGTACCGTGTCTTGGCCACTTAAATGATTTTAAAAAATGCATTGAAAAATTATAAAAATCAGTTAAAATTAATTAGTCAAAATATCAATTTATATTGTAAATAACTAAAAATATATTTACAATAACAATGAATGATAAATATATATATATAGACAGAGAGAGAGAGAAGTAAATACTAATAAGTCTTAAATTTATATAAATTGCAATATCAAAATGATTATTAGGTTTTTATTTTGTTTTTTTAAATAAATAGTTACTTCATTTACTAATTTTATTGATTTACTCGTATGTAATACATACTATTTCCTTATTTTATATTTATTTAATTTCTATCCATTTCATTCATATTTCTTTACTTACTTAACCTTAAATATTATTTTATCTTTTCACTATTTTATTTTTTTTTTTTATTTTTATTTTATTTAAAAATCCTTAAATGGGCAGCAAACTATATTTTTCCATCATCAACTTCAGCATCAGTATCATCATTACCATCTTCACCATCATGGTGGTGGTGGTCGTTATGATATCTTACGTTGATTTTTTTTTCCCAATGATGCTCATTTGCTTGATGCTGTTCTTAGTTGCTGCTCACTTAAATCTGCCACTACGCGCTAAGTGCATCTTAAGTATGAAATTTCAAACTGAAAAACCAACCGAACCATTTGCCACAATATCATGTGAAAACTGTTAGAGATTGCAGAGTGTGGAATGCTATCGTCTACCATTCCATCTCATACCATGCCATGCTAACCACCATAGACCAGTGCTACCCTTTGCCAACTTTCCCTTCAAAGGTGAGTCATGCTACTCAGAAATGTATATTTTTGCAATGCTGCGTGCCTTCTGGCGATACTCAATGACTGCAGCACTGCATACAATGGCAATTGCTTCATCTCGTTACAGTAGTTAGAAGGCTGTTCTTCTTCATGTTGTTGCAAGTTTTATACTCAAACTCAAACTCATCCTTATCCTTATTGTTGATGTTGCTGATGTTTTTATTCTTATCATTGCTATTGCTGCTGTTTCTGTTGTCGCTTAAGTTATTAGAGTTGAGTATCCTCTTCTTTGTATGCAAACTTTGCACTGATGTTTGCTTTCTTCTTGTTACTATTGTTGATGATGATGTTTTTATAGTTGTAGTTGTTCTGGTGTTAGTTATAGTTGTAGTACTAGCTGTGGTAGTTTGTAACCCAATTGCTGTTGTTGATCTCCGAGTTGCCGAGCACAATTGGGTTTTTTGCAAAAACGCCATGAATGCTTTCGTTGTTGCCACTACAGTTGCAACAAAATGTTGTAAACAACATGTGAAAATGGTGAAGAGTATGCAACAAACACGACTATAGAAATTGTTACTATTCATGCTGCTCGAATTATGCTGCATTGCGGCTGGATGTTCACCTGGATATAGAGATAGAAAACATAGAAAAAATAGCAACGTGTATTTATAAAGAATACATGATATTCATTACATACTCTACTTACTACAAAACAAGATAAAGAATGAAAAAAAAGAGAAAAATTTACGAACTTTTCAACATTATAAATAGAAATAAATAAAGAAAATTATCAGAATTTTTCCAGAAAATTATTAAATGAACTCGTACATGTTACATAATAATAATCAAAAGTTTATATAAAATAGATTTCCAAATTAAAATGAGTTTATTCAACTGGAAGAGTCTGATAAATACGACTCATGCTGAAAATTAGTTGTTGTCGAAAATAAAGTGCCAGTTGAATTTAAACAAACAATTAAAATGCCGAAAAAATTGGAAGAAGTAAATTAATTTAAATAAGCGCAGAAATTGCAATAAATAATTTATTATTCGTAATTCTATTAGCTGTAAATCAATTGTCATTTAAATTAGAATGATAAAAATATTTCACTCTTGCCATATGATTCGGCGTTAAATTTGTGCAGCCGTAGTAGCAAAATTGCTTTACTGACCATTGACAGTTTTCAAAATTTAAAACCGAACTGTTGCTTCGACTGCTGCTTTGAAAAAATCCGCAGTCGCAGTCTACGCAAAATATCAAACTTGAAAACTGCGTAGCACACTAGCAGCCGGCAATTTCAAAATTTTTCAACTATTTTAAACTGTTTCTTGCGACTGTTTAAAACAGTTGCTTCTGCTGTTTGGTCATTTTCTTTAGTTTTTGTTGCAAAATTATTGTCAGTAAATCAGTAGAATAAAAGTGGGGTTTTTTTTTTTGTCGTTTAACTTTGGCCATGGTGATTAATATTAGGGTACAAACAAAGTGCGCGCTGATGCTGAAGCCGAAACTGAAGATGAAAAAACATACACAAGGAAACATATGCAAACGCTCGAAAGTGTGCACAGTGCAGGCGAATCGTTTTCAGGAGACGCCGAACGTTCCGCTCGCCCAAAAGAGGTCGTCACTCCAGTATTTGTCGATAAAATACAAGGAATGGTAAAGGACGATCGGATATTGAAAGTCCGTGAGATGGCTAAGTCAGTAGACATCTTAACTGAGTGGGTGCTTCACATTTTACATGAATATTTGGAAAAGAAAAAGCTATCCACGCGATGGCTTCCGCGTTTGTTTATACCCGACCATAGCTGCAAACGTGAGGCCACTTTAAAGGACTGTTTGTCGATGTTCAACCACAATTCGAACGAGTTCTTGCATTGTGGAGGAAACATTGATCTATCACAATACTTCAGAGACCAAGGAACAATCAAAGCAGTGGACTTATCCAGGTGAACGTGCACCAAAGAAGTCCAATGTGGCTCATGCCGATAGTTTTTTGAGATGCACACATGTATAGTCACCATGGAAATCCACGGTTACGAACTGCTAACCCATCCAGCATATTCTGCAGATTTAGTGCCCTGTGACTTTTATCTGTTTCCAAACCTGAGGAAACGGCTCGGCTGTTAGAGATTTGGATGGAATCAATAGGTCATTATACCACCATTATATTCCATCAGTGTAAAATTTTTGGGGTATTTCATCAAAAAACTGCAACAAGTGATTTATATATGCATCTCTTGAAGCAAAAGACAGTGTTGCAGAGGTAGAAACAAATAATCAACTGATGGTGTAATGGCAGGACTGTACGGTGGATGCATCAAAGCTTCCCAAACAAGGTCTTTAAATTTTTGACGGTTCATCAAAGATGTGTGTGGTCATGATGAAACAAGGCAACAACAGGATTAATTTGAGCCCCTTTTTTCAATTGTTTGCTTCAACCGCATTAGTTGTTGGTAGTAGACATCCGCTCAATTTAACGTAGCTCATGATGGATGACATCCTTCCAATCCCACTTAATACACAGCATCACCTTCTTTGCCGTCAATACTAGTTTTGCTACTGTTTGTGGAGCTTCATCTCACTTTGATCAAGACTGCTTTCATATTTCTGTCTCGTATGTTATCCATTTTTCATCACCCGTTACAATTCGCTTTAAAAAATGTTCGATTTCATACCTTTTCAACAGCTATTCGCTGGAAATTCTGTCAATTAAATTTTGTTCACCCAATTCATGAGGCACCCAAGTAAGAGCTTCTTTTTAAGACCAACAAATGGCTTAAAAATGTTTTGTTATCGAGGTTAAGTTCCTTATATTCCGGTTTTGCTTAACTTCTTCCATAATTCATCGACTTTTTCAGTGATAGGCCGAACTGAGGAGCGTGGTGCATCTTTCACATCAAGACTTCCAGAATGAAAGCAAGCAAGTAGTGGCTTTCGATAGAGTACCTTCACCATAGGTAGAACACATTTTTTTATGTACCTGCACCGCGTTCTTTCCCATATCATAGTAAAATTGTAAAATGTATCAAGTTTTTTTCTAGAATTTTCACTCATTTTGTCATTTTAATCTCAATGTCCACCAATTTCCACTAACGATTAACTGTTTTCTCAGCTATGACACTTCAAAGTCAAGTGAACAGCAAAAAGGCTGTATATTTTTTCCTGAACCTAATATTGTATAATTTAGTAAGAAAAGAACTCCAATAGTTGAAAATGAAATCTATTGAAACGACAACTTTAACAATTTGTCAGTTACACTGTCCTAGTTTTTTAAAAAGTTTATTCCAACTTATAATGGATCGATGAACATATGGACTGAAATATTTGCATGAAAATTTGAAGAAAACCTGAAACTGAAAAGGTATGAACATTTTGTTGGATACTGAATTCAATCTTTTGCCTCATTGTGCTTTGTATATTTCATTCTTACCATTGCCAAACACTGGCATAAGTTCAAGTGATTTTTGTTTTGTTGTTCATAGTAGTTCTTGATTTTGAAGCCATTTCAGATGTTCTACGGTTTTCTTTTCATTTTACGTCTGAGAGTATTCAATGATGAAATGTCAATGTGTCTAACTCTTTTAGACTGTGTCTATCATTCTGCAGTTGAAGTTTTTTGCAAAGTTTGTTGGCATCTTTTGTGTTTGCTTATCGGAAGTTCAATTGCTTGTTACAAAAACCTATTACATAAACCCTTACTATCATCTAAACTTACTTTCTTCTGCAATGCTCTTCATGTATTTCTGAATTTATGATTTTAAGTCAAGAACTATGCTTCATGCACTAAAAGAAATTTCATGCTTTCATTTTCATACTTCGTAATCTATTGTATATAAAAATGAAATGAAATTGTAATAACTTAAGTATTTGAGTGAGTTCAGTGCAGTTATATCTTCAAGTCTGCATGTATGCATTTTTCTTTCAAATGTTTGACATCATCATGATGACTAAGACAGACACATCATAAATCAATCATTGATGTGAGGTGAATTCAATTGAACGAACATTTCTTTTTAAGTATTTTGCACTTTAATGAACATTCTATAAAATGTGTTGACGATCAGACACATTGTTGCAATGACGATGTGAGGAGCTAACAAATAAGCATTGTATCTGCTACCTACAATAGCAGTTAACTTCTCAATTTATGTCATTTGACATTTAGCTGAGTTATGACTTAAGCAACAAATGTTGCAACGAATACTAAACCCAAGCACATATACACAAATACACACAGATACAACATGATGTCATTTCAGTGTAGAGGATGTGAGATGCGGTGAGGTGCGTCTCTAACAAGCAACTTCCGCTGTCATAAACATGCAAAACTTGCAACGTTGCATGTCATTGTAACTACACAAAAAAAAAAGGGTGAACACGCGAGAGCAAGGTAAAGATACACAGATACTTGCATGCAGCACGCACAACAGCATACACAACTACTAGAAGAGAGTGACAGAAATGTACTTACCAATAATTACGTGCACATATACGCTCGAAGTTTTTGCTATCGTCGGCACACAAGTGTAGTTTCCGGTGTCGCCGGGCACGGCATGTCGGATCTTTAACCTGCACAGCAAACAGCATACAGAAAGAAAATGGAAAAAATAGGAGAGATAAAGAAATGAAAAGAACATGTAACAATTAAATGAAATGTAGGAAAAAGTTACAGTTTCACAAACAAGTAAGTATATGAGAATGTATCTCATAAAAACTCTGGGAGAGTTAAATTGTAAAGCATTAAGAACTTTGCTAGTTTATGTGACAGCAGCAGTAGCAGCATAACTTTAAGTTTAAACACGGTATCATGGTATCACTACCATCAGCAACAGTCACTGACATTGCACAAGGACATTCGCATCTGCGTTTTATGATCGCAAATGTCTTCATGGCAAAGAACATTAATTAAAGAAATTGGGAAAAAAAAAAAAATATAAATAAAGCTATGTACAAACCTAGAAGTCAAGCCATCTGACCAATCATTTTCGACATTAACCCGCACCAAAGAACTATCAACTTCATTCTCACTCATTGCAGACAAATCCAGAATATCATTGCCTTTAAAAAATAAAGAAAAAAGATAATTGATTAACAATGGTTTAATTTTATATAAATAAAATAAAATAAAAATATAAAATACACGTGTATTGGGACCTACCTTTATACCAAAATATGTTGCCCAATTCGTGAGGTCCTTGCATGATTTTGCAAGTTAAATTAATGTCACTGCCACTCTTTACATACAAATCGCTAGGACCAATTATCTCTGCCTTGAGTTCTGCAAAGAAACATAAAGAAATCAAATTTATAATATTGTAGTATCTCCAAGTGACTTTCTCCATTGTCTCCTTATCTAAAATTACAGTGAATGAATGCTGTGACTTTTATGTATATCGTAGAATGTCTGTACATAATTGCGTATAAGTAATAACACAAATTGTTTGCACATTTCTTATATTCTTTATTACAATGACGCATGCCTCCATTTTGAGATAAGAATTTTCTCTTTTTCTTCCTGTTGCCAAAAGCGAAATACAAAAAAGTAAAACAAAGAAACCGAACAATCAAATAAGAATGGGGTAAGTTTGTTTTACGCACAAGTATCATGGAAGGAAGCAGGTACAACATATCTGTTTGAACTCACAAGAATGAAATTGTTAAGTTAAAGTAGTGAAATTTAAAATTTGAATCAACAATTTAAGGGGTACCAATTACCTTGATAAGGATAAGAAATATATGCATGTAATTTGTTATAACTTACAATCATAGTAAATACCAGAACTTATACTGGTATACTTTCGTTTTTTTAGTCCTTCCCTAATCAGTTGTTGAAGTCGAAGTAAAATCGAATACGTAATTTTATTTTCATTTTCAATTGAAGCAACAAACTTATGAGTATTGGAAAATATGGAAAAAAGTGAGTTTCGTGTGGTGATTAAACATTTTTTTTACCCAAAAGACTTAACAACTAAAGAAATCAAAGCTGAGTTGGATGAAGTTCATGATACATGTGCTCCTACGTTTGGAACTATATATTTACTTTTGGGTATATGAGTTTAGACAAAAGATAAACATCGTTCGGGACGTTCAGTGTAAGTGGACGAATAAAAGGTGGCGAAAAATTGGGTGTGTGCAAAAGACATGCTAGTTTTTTTCCATTAAATTCAAAATTTATTTATAATGTTGTATGTAGATCAAACTTTAATTGATTGTGTATTAGTAGTGAACGTGGATGAATTCAAATTGACTTTTGAATGACTCACTCTAAAACGCATACATGTTTCCTTATATCCATTTGTAGAAAATGTGAATACACTACGTTTTATTTCGATTTTATAGTGTGGATATTGTATACATCCACATGTTTGTATGTATAGAGAATGTGAATGAAAGTGAATTATGAATATGGCATTTCATTGTACAGCATACCCCTGTATTCATTGTATCATATCGCTCACGTCGCTCTCTCTCACTCTAGAATCGCTTAACGAAATGAAACAATTACGATAGA
The DNA here is from genome assembly GCA_037043315.1 of Amiota communis. NCBI lineage: Eukaryota > Metazoa > Arthropoda > Insecta > Diptera > Drosophilidae > Amiota > Amiota communis. The sequence continues at coordinate 873,116 of JBAMAV010001386.1, read as the reverse complement.
AGATAAAAAGAAACGACGGCAAAGCCGACCGCAACGATATTACTTCAGACTTAACACTTGTATACAACTATACTCATGCCAACATAATAGTTTTTACTATACTCATTGTTTCAATTCAAATTTTTGAATGTGAAGGCTCAATACACATTCCAACACTTTCAGACTGCATATAGTAAACACATATAAAATGTTTCTTATCACATAACATATAGGTACAACATACAAGTTTCGTTATATACACTAATATTGAGTATACATTCATGAATTACAACTTTTGTTGGCAATATGAATAAGTGATTGCTCAAGTTTATTATGTATTGGCCTTTTTGTTGGACCACTTTTGCCCATCTTTCGGGAAGTTTCATTATTCCGTTCTCGTAGAACTTCTGGTCCTTATGGGCAAAAAACTGTGTCAAGTGACAGCCTTATCAGAAAATAATGTTTCACCACTCAAAGAGTTTTGAAGAGAGTGGAATAATTGCAAATCTGATAGTGCAAGATCGGGGGCTATACGGTGGAAGTGCCATCACTTCCTAATTCAACGCTGATTGTGACCAAAGGTGTATGCGGTCGAACATTGTCATGGTGGAAAATAACACTTTTCCGATTGGTCAGTGCGGGGTGCTCCTTTTTGATTTTTTTTGTCCAATTCGGATAGCTGGCGACAGTATACATCCGAATTTATAGTTTCATTCTGTGGCAGCAGCTCAAAGTGAATAATACCTGCCCAGTTCCAGCAAACGGACAATATTGAGCCCACAGGCATAACATATGGTATAGTGGTTTCAATTTGTGCGAAAAATTGGGTGTGAAAAAGTCCCGGCAAGATGGGTGCCGCGTTTGCACACCGATACATAACTGTAGATGAAACATGGTTACTCCAGAAACAAAAAATGAATAGTCAAAACAGTGGGTTTTTGAAGGCGAACGGGCTCCGAAGAAGGCGAAGAGGGTGCAATTGGCCGGCAAGGTGATTGCCACGTTTGTATGGGATTCAAGTGCAATCATCTACCCCGATTACTTGGGAAAATGGAAAACACTAACTGTAGGGTATTATGCTTCCTTATTGCACCGGAAAAAGATTCTCAGATAATGCACGTGTATACAAATTAAGAAGTGCAATTCTGCACTATGTACATAGATTTATTTAGAATTGAAATAATGTAATCTAAATTTAGCAATATAAAAAGCTGCACTTTGTGCATTTAATTGACTTCAGACCGTTGGAATCCGAATATTGCAGCAATTTGGATTCCAGATGGCTGCTCTATGTGAATTTAGTTTCTGGGATATTGCAAATTACTGGAAGGAAATTAGGGAAGGAAGCTAGAGCACGTTGTGCTTCCTTCAGCATTCATTTCAGGCTAACTTTTCATCAGTTCTACTACACAATATAAAGTAATTTTTTCAAGCGCGACTACAGTACCTCTTTTTTCAAACTACTACTACTTTAGCTGCCGAAATCGTACTTTTTGGACGGTTTAAGAAATTCAGAAAAAATAGTGGAAAAGTGTATACGTAGAGCTAGAAAGAGATTGTATTGAAAAATTAAAAGAAAATTTGGGAAAAAATATCGTTTTTCTAAGGACTAATTGATCGACTCACGTATGTACTTATATTTTCTTAACTGTATAAATACAAAATAATTCAAATTCACCATCAGTAAAGTGAATGTAAAGAAACATGCTTTCTTTTCATTTTCCGCTGATTTTGCATGTTTCACATCACATCCTTTTCAGATGATTTGGCATTTAACTCTCTTTCTTTTCTTTTCCTTTCTCTACTTCATATATCTTTTGAGGGCAAATCGTTTCTACTACTAATGCTATATTGATGACATCAAGTACTACTATATAGTACTATAGTATAGTGAATGTACGTAGTACATATGTTAATGTGCCATATGCAAAATACACGATACAGCGATACTCTTTTGGATATGTGAAAAAAGAAAAGTGGAAAAGTAAAATTTAAAAAGAAAAAATCGTTTTATCGCTGTCGTATGCACTAAACTATGCTATGGCAAGTTGTCAGTGTGTATGGCAACATTATTGAAATCGTCGAAATATAAATCGTCGTCGTCGTCGTCTTTGCTAGCAAAATGAAAGCTTCAATTTGCTTAGGGACTCAGTGCGCATTACACAGGTAGCTTAACGGTATTGTGGCATCCATTTCAATAACCATTGGAGAAAGGTGTGTGTGTGTGCCTGGCTGGGTAGAATGGATGTAGAGAAAGGATGGTTTCAAAATACATACTTGAAAGTAAAAGCGTTAACTCTTTTTATTTTTTGTTGCTGTTGGGTCTTTGGAATTTAGGTTACACGCAAGCCACGAACTAAACGAACCAACATATGTAGGTGGTTGAGTAGACGAAACTAGCGAAAGACAAAGTTTGCTCATTTAAGTTATGAATGCATTCATGCACTGATGCATATCTCTATGAATGTGGATAGTTAGAAGTTATAATGTAGAGTAAGTAGAGTATTTACCAAAGCCGCCGCCTGCTTACATACAATATTTTTGTGTAAAAAGAATTTTAAGATCAATAATGATATGAAATGGAAAGAAGCATAAAGCCACAAAAGGATTTAACAAGCCTAAAGAGCACAACATACTTATCCTATCCTCTTTATGTAAATTAAGCCTTTCATATTACGATATAGTAAAATTCCATTCATTGATGGTGATGATGAAAGAGCTAAAAGGAAGAAAGGAAAAATATACAGACATGTAAGGCATTTAATTCACTTAGCCTTAAAGCGAAGAAGCCAAAAGTCGTTAGTACATGTACAAGTATAATGACTGGGAATTTGCCTCTTAATAACAATTAGATAAAGTGTTTGAGGTAATTGTCGATCATTGCTGATGCTGCCGCTGGTCAAGTATAAATTATTAATTCATGTACTTGCCATTTACTGTTTGGTGAAGTTTTACTTATCGTTTCCGAAAACCATCTTTCCAACCTGAGTTCATGCAACATTTATTATTCTTCAATCTAAATAGGATGAAAAAAATAAAAAAAATCAAGAATTGCCTTCAATGTTTATTTATTATTGATACCGCATTTGAACGATAAGTTGCAGCAATTGAAGTGGCATGCCCAACTCACCGGTCACCGGACTCACAAAGTTATGTATTGTATATACAAAAGTATGTTTGAGTTTTGGCCATTGGCCAAATTTAAATGACAGCTGCCTGGCAACAAAAGAGCGAGAGAGAGAGAGGAAGACCAGTATGGTAGACGCGGATTAAACACGAAGCAATCACCACATAAAAAAAAAAAAAAAAATCAGTAAAATTGTGGCAAAAATAAAATGTTCCATACAACTTGAGCCGCAGCTGTCACTGTTCGCGTACGTGGTAGCTGAAATGGGCAGAACTCGGGATCCATTTAGGCGTAAGCCATATGAAAATGCATTTTTCTTAAAATACATAAAAAAATATAAATGGAAATAAGTGGAGGAAAACAAGAAAAACAAGAGCCAAGTATCATCATAGTCGTCGTCGTCGTCGTCGTCGTCGTCGTCGTCGTCGTCGTCGTCGTCGTCGCTTAAGCCTACCATTTAAAAATTTAGAGCAATGACCTTTTTTTTCATGGCATACTTTTGGTCCCAAACTTGTTGTTTTGTTTTTTTTTTTTTTGTTATTTCTGTAACATTCCCGGAGTGAGTTTTTTCTCCTCTTTATACACATACACACACATATATACATATTTGTACAATTGTGCAGCTTCGAAGCTTTGTTGTAACAATTTATTGCCCCAAATATGTTGATGTATGTTTGCACATTCAACATATTTATTGCGTCATTTTTTAACTTAAGTGGCAAACAATTTTATTCCTTTTTTATTCCTTATTCCTTATTTATTATTTCCTTTATTTTTTTTTTTTTTTTTTTGTTTAGAAGAAGAATATAAATAGCAATTGACTTTGTGAATAATATTTAATATTGTATTTTTAAAGAAAAAAAAATAACCAACAAACTGTTGGAATAATAATAAGATAGTCAGTTATTTCATTGACATTTCAATAAGAATCTTGTTAAATTAGAACAACAAAAGTGAGAATAATAAAATGATTTTATCCATAAAATCCAAACAGATTAGGAGAATAAAAATAGAAAACCATCATCATAATTTATACGTTACAATGGAAATATTTTCCCTAGAAAAATATTAATTTCAATCATACACAATCACATAATTCTGAAATTAAATAAACCATTAATCTTGGTTTGTGGTCCCTTGTTGGTCACCAACATCATCATCACCATCATGATCATCAGCATTACATTCACTATAACAATCAACATTTGTAGTAGTAGCATTCAGCAGCATCCACAACCACATCCAAGCATTCAATTTCGGTTCAATTTCTTTTAACGAAAAATTTGCTTATTTTTCGTAAATTGCTTGGAATTAATTGTCAAATTGAATAAACAAATTCAATTTGTAAAAGTCAACGACAAAAATCGAACGTCGAACAATTGATGAAGCGTTCAGATAGAAAGTAAACTGGACCTAGTCCTCTTACTATAATACAATACAACACAGACATTTTATGGGGGAAACAATTTGAAGAAAAGAATTCTTAATGAAACGATGCTTCATCTCTTCTATTATACACATTATATGTAAAGATTAATGGGAATGAGTACGAAAATTTGTTGGGTGGTCGAAGGATAGATGATAAAGCGAAAAAATTTATTGTATTGTACTGTATTTAAGAATAAATGAGGGAGGGCTTCAGAAAAATTGCCTTGTCAAGTAATTTTTTAAATGTCACAGCAAGTATACGCAATAATAATGTTATGTATACGCACCATAGAACGATTAGCTAAATATTCATCAACAAATTACTTTTAAATTTGACAGACAAGTAAAAGTGAAAGTATTTTTTAAGATATGTATGTACGTACATATATTCATAATATTCATTGTATTAATATTAATGATGATATGCAATTATGGAATTCATCAGCTATTTATTTTGCCTCTGGCAAAAAAGCTCGCTTGCTCATCAAAGAATTTACCATGAAAAACATTCAAGTCTGCAACTAAGAAAAAAAAATTTAAAAAAAAACAAAATTTTCTTATGCTTTTGAGTATAGAAATGCTTTTTCAGAATTTTAGGAAATTCCTAATTTACAATATCCTTGAATTTTATTCTGGCACACAATTTAACAACAATCTGATTGTGTGTATGTGTGTGCCTAATGTGTGAATAAACAAAAGTTAAAAATTCACAAACACACAAAAGAATGTTTTTTTATGTGTTCCAATTTATTTTCTGATGATTTTTACAGTTCTGGTGAATATATCAGTTGCATTTTTGGGCATTGCAATGTCAAGAGCTTAAAACCAAAAAAGAACAATAATTTTGTACTCAAAACATATTACATTTTAATTGGGTCAAACTCAATTCGAAATGAATTGTGTGCATTTGACTGCAAACCAAGCAACAGAATATTTTCTAGGAAAACCAAAAAACGAAATCATAAACAAATCACAGTAACTACAAAACTCTTAGTTTAAGCAGCATAAAATGTGTTTAATAATTTATACAATTTATTTATTGTATATATGAATATTAAAAAATTATTAGTATTTTTTTTATTCATTTATTAATTCATGTAGTTTGTTGCAGGCTATCAAGTTATTCATAAAAGTAATTCAATAAATACAAAATATATTCAATTAATTTAGAATTAATGAGCGTTTTGGCAACACATTTAATCATATGGGATCATCCATATAATCCTTAAAAAAGATAAAAGGAAAACCTGAGCTACAGAAGGTGTTCGACAGTAGGATACGCAGAACAGCAAAGCGAGAAATTCTTCTCCAACTAGCACACTGATGTGCTCATCCCTAAAGGATGAGATGAAGGAAGACCCTCAGATCTGTGCGACGGTGAAAGCACTTTCCCAGTTAGCAGTTACAGAATGCCGCGATCTGTATGAAGTTACAGAGGCTGTAAAACTGAGAGCAGACATCTTCAAGCAATTCTCTGCATTCAAGTCTTACAGCGTGGTCATTAAAGTAATGAGATTTGCTAGGGGTGGGACGAAGACAGCAAACATAAGCTTACCAGTCAACCAGGCAGAATCTCTTCTTAAGGCGGGATCGTTGAAAGTGGGTTGGGTTGGATGCCGACTGAGACAATATAAAAGTCCCACAAGGTGCTTTAAGTGCTTGGAGTATGGTCACATTGCAAGAGGTTGCAAGAACAGTGTGGACCGCTCATAATTATGTCTCAGATGCGGAGCTGAGGGACATATTGCAAGGACATGTCAGGAGAATCCCAAGTGTGCTATTTGCCCGGAAGGTAATAATGTACATGCTTTGAGAGTTGTAAGTGAGATGCCTATAGGTAGGCCATGCGGGATTTGAAATCGAGGCATGATTAAGTATCTAAATAGGTACAGTGCGGCGCAAACTATACTCACCCAAACAGCCATAGACATGAAGGGTGATGTACTACTGGTTAGCCAGTTCCACAGGCCGAAGGAAGACTCAAATGAGTGTCTGCAGGATGCTAGTGACAAAGCGGCTATATGGCTGCCAGGCAATGCTTCCTTTGAGCATAGAGACCCCTACTTGTATTATGACTTACCCTTTTCCAAAATACGGAGTATCCATTTTTCTGCCAAGCGTCACTCAGGATTCCTTTCATGACTTCCTTGTTGTGCGGGTCAGTGCTGCGAGGGATAGATCCCCACTCATAATCGCCAGTGACTTTAACGCATGGGCGGTGGAATGGGGTTGTACTAGCACCAATAGATGCCGACGGGCTGTTTTAGAAGCATTTGCACCGCTGATTATGGCCCTACTAAACTTGAAAGGAAACTTTGGACTTGTTTATCTCCGAGTTTGAAATAGCGTCTGGGAATGCGATCATGTCAATTTATGCAGGACCTAACCATTATATGCGAAAGCTCTATGCTTAGGAAGACAAGAAGCAATGGCAGGAAACCTAACTTCTGATGGACTGATAAAATTGCGGAACAGTCGAGATTGCTGATGAGAATGTACCCACTAGAGCTAGAAGCGGATTTGAGAAGGGTGAAGGTAAACATATCGCCTAGGCTGGATGGCATCCCTAATGCCATTCTTAAGAGAGCCATTGCAGCGAAACTTCACGTCTTCTGCGAAGTTTTCTCAAGTTGCATGAGAGAAGGACTGTTCCCCAAATGTTGGAAGAATCAACAACTGGTTCTCATCCCGAAAGGAAACCTGTCCCTAGAGCTGCCATCGTCTTACAGGCCCCTGTGTCTTCTGAGTACTACTGGGAAGATTTTTGAACGGATTATTTGCGCCAGACTGTAGCAATACACGGAGTCGCCAAATGGTTTGTCTGATGACAAAAACTACGGCGCAGTTGTCACTCTTGACGCAAAGTGAAGAAACCCTGGTGTACAACATGGAAGAAGGCACTAGGTCAATTGACATAACCTTGCATCAAATACCTGGGTATACTCTTGGACCACCGACTATGCTTTAAGTTGCACTTAAACTAGTCAATCATAAAAGCAGCTGCCATCACACAACTTCCAATTGATCTGGAAGCTCTGGCTGCCAAGGGCAGGTAGCAAACATGGAGGAGATTAAGACCAGCACAGGTGGAGTAGGGCAGAGGTACGACCGAACAATGGCATCTGCTTAATAAAGCATACTATCCCTCCCTACGAAGGAATGCTTTGGCGGTGCCGTAGGGATGAAACGGGAATTGAGGCGATAGGGGGTTTTTTAGTCCGAAATAGCTTATGGCACTGGTCATAGGTATCTTTGGAAGATTTTTTCTTCCTTGTTCGCATACCAAAAAAGAACAAAAATATACAAATCCCCCGTCCTTTTCACAGATAATCACATTTGTGAGCAACAAAGTTTTTAATTGCTATATAGTGTGTCCCCTTTAGTATTTAAGATAGTTAATAAGGTACCTAATATTGTTTTCTTATAGTTTTTCATCGTTTCCATTGTTAACAAACTATTGTAACTTCCTACCTTTCACTTTGATTCATCCGTACCCTCACTAACATTACCGCAGCTCACATGGTTGTCTCACCATATCATGAAATTAGTGTCGACTTCAATTGTTACCGGTTGAAGCGTATTAGTGTATAAGTGGACGGTTGCCATTGGAAAGCTTACCTGCGCTTAGTTCGAGTACAAATGGCCGACCATCGACGGATACCCTGAGCTTGGAACCTCTTAATTAAACAGCTCCGTTCCCTTGCACATAAAATGGCCGAAAAGTGGTTTTCTTAACATTTAAACTTTGTGGAAACCAATAATATACTTACCTTAATTAACCTAACCTTCCCTTAATGTGTGACATAATACATATATGGGATGGCCCCTAGATATTGACTTTCTATTTGAAAGTGGACCAAAGTAAAATATTCTCATGCTGTCATAAATAGTTGACCATTAAAAAAGAAATGTTCGGTTACTTATGAAGCTTGTGGTACATACAAAGCAAGCATAAAATTACTGGTCACTTTTTGGACAAGAATGATTTAGCCGATATGCAAAGATAATCATTTACAATTGGTTTCAAAAGAAGCATAAAGAAACCACTTTATTATTGTATCAAATACTAGTAGATCTTTAAAGAGTTGAAGCACAGCTGAGCACATACTCGAAATTTAGAATGTAGTCAAAGCACTTTAAATCTGATTTGTCATACATTAAAACAACAAAACCTGAACTTTTTTGTGCCACACGGACTTCAGTTGAATTTTATACTTTGTTGAGTAACTGTTAGTAAGAATAAGTAATTAAGTAATTGTAAAAATCTGTTGTCTGTTTTTTATCACTTATTTTAAGGAATTTTTCTTTCAGAAACAGAAATCTGCTTCCATTGTGATCTTAACAAAATGTTTAATAAGGCTTAATTTAATATGTCATGGCAGAAGAAGTACTGAACTCTTATACGGATACTAGTTTTGGTACCGGACACTATGGCTTTTACATATATGGGATATCGTTGGTAATTTTTCATTGTTATGTGTCTGTGTGTCTGAATGTATTGTATTTATGCCATAATACTCTTCACGGAAATGAATAGTATTAAAAGCGTGTCATGAAGTTTGTAACACACAGAAGGATACATCGCAGACCACTTAAAGTACATATATTTGTGATCAGCTCAATGAGATGAGTTGATTTTGCCATGTCTATGTGAATGCAAGTTTTTAAGCTATAGAGCTGCACATTAAAAATCAGCCGAATCGGACCACTCACCACTTTTATTGTACTTACTTTTATTCTTTATAAGTTTGTCATTTAATTTGGGTTTGTATGGAAGGTAACCCTCCTGGTAACCCTAGGATTATGAAATTTACATGGTTGATGGATATGGACCGGAAGCTTATAGTGTCCGAATCTGAGTTCAATAGTGTAAAAAACAAAAAACTTTTTCTAATAAGAACATTGTCATAAATTTCGTTTTGTATGGGAGGGTTCCCCCCTAGTGGCACGATGGTAAAAAGATACCCATGTGCAAAATTTCAGCTTTCTAGCTCAAAAACAGAGCGTCTAGTTTGCATACAAACAGACGGACAGACGAACATGGCTAAATCAACTCGTCTCATCGAGCTGCTCAAAAATATATATACTTTATGTGGTCTGCGATGTCTCCTTCTGTGTGTTACGAACTTCATGACAAATTTATATATAGATGGCGATAACAGTATTAGCTATCAGAGATCGCGTGCTATGATTACTGTTGCCCAGTGTAATTTCTTTTTTTTTTCTGTAGCGATTTATTTTATTTGGATGCACAATTATGTGCATTTGGATTTTAAAAAATTTTTGTTAAATGAAACATCATTAATCATGAAAAAAACTTTTCAATTCAACAAAGTACGTTATGATTATTTTTGTTTTATTTATTATAATTACACTGGTTAGTTTATTTTATTTTCAGTTGATTTCATGCAATTTGCTTTTCTTCACACATGTTAACTCATACTAAGTAGAAGTACTACAAATGTGATTCAGTGACTCGACTCGACTCACTTACTTGACTTCTTTGTACATGCACATGAACTTAGCTCATTATTTTGCTGAGCTATGCAACTATATAAGTCGTGCCTAAGTGAACAATTTATACACTGAAGGTGACACAATCACTCACTCATTTACCCACTTTGAATTAAAGTACATATATATATTTTGTTATTTTTATTTTTATTTGCGCACATTTTACCATTTTTTTATGTTGAGCAATTTATTTTTAACTTATATTTTCACATTTAACATAGTTGTATGCCTCCCACACGCCCACTATTATCATACATACCAGTCACCATCATTTGTTGGCCTTTACTAGTATCCCATCATGAGTGAAGAGTTAGGGGCCCTCCTGCCACCAACCCCCTCCATTCCACCATTAACAAGAATTCAAAAGTAGCAAGCACGTTCTAGCAATTACCGTCTGCAGTGAGCGTTTACGCTTGATTACATTGAAGCTTGTAAACAAATTCATGCAGCAAGATGAAATCATCGAGTCAGCTTCTTTAGCTTTGACTTTTGTTGTCATTTTATTATTCTTGTTGCTATTGCTGTTGTTTTTTGTTGTTGTCATGTCCTGTCGTCTTTATTTTCATCCTATTCGCATCCTAACTATACGCGTTGTAAATTTCACGCAACAGCAACATGGTTTATATTTTGTAAATATTTCGGCATCTTTTCATTTCGTTTCGTTTGGTTTGGTTTCACGTGTTTTTTCCTTTTCTTGTTATTCTTCTTTGCGTTGACACAAAATAATTTCATTTATTTCAATTTACGTTTTTCTCCTCATTTTTATTTTTTTTTTTATCGCAACTCGCGTAATTTGCTTAAATTCCAAATGAAATTGCTGCACAATTTTGTTACAAAGCATTCGTTTGTTCCTTCGTTCATTCATTCTGGGTACATTTCATTTTAAATAAGTCGCGCTTCCTTTGCTTTCCGCACATTCCGCTTGTCATCATCATCTACATTTCTTTTTTTCTTTTACCTTTTAGCTCGGTACCACAAAAGTGACATTGGATGATGATGAGGTAAAAACTATTTAATTTAACAAACTTCTAAAGAGGATGAATAAGAAAATATAAAGCGAAAAAAATGCGAAGAATAAATGAATGCATTAAAAAGTTTACTCATCAACTTGCTGCCGCACAGTGGCAAAAACAATTGAAATTTGTTAGCATAATTTTTATATTTAATATAAAATTAAACTGATAAACAATGTGCCAACAAGCCAAGGAGGAGAATCAACAGTATTAATTTGTATGTAAGTTAAACCTAACCAATTGAAAATAGTTATTATCAATTTTTTTTTTTTTTTTTTTGTAGTGACAATCAACTTAAATTGTTTGGAACCCATTGTAAAATATCAGAATTATTAGTTTCAATCGTACTATCGATTGTCTCTGGAAATCTATTCAGTGCTCATAAAATATAAAAGGTACAGATGGAACGGCTTAGATTGCCACAAAGAATCAGATTTCTTGATTTTTAATTTAACTTCTTATTTACAATATATTATTGTAATGCTGATTTTGTAGTAAAAAATAATATAAATGTAGGTATAATTTTCATATTAAATAATCTCTTTTAATTGTATTTATTTATACGTCGGAAAACCAGAAAACCAGAAAATTGCATACAAAACCCAAATGAAATACCAGGTGAACAGAAATGCACAGCAGGCAACCAGTGCTTATAAGCAAACAAGCAAATTGGGGAACCAATACTGCTTGAGCTTGTGTATTGTTTTGCTTGGCTTGGCTTGTTGTCGTAAGGCTTGGTGTATGTTTTTTTTTCACATTTTTGTTTCTATTGTTTGTTTTGTTAGTTTTTGTTTTTTTTTTTAATAGCAACAATAACACATACCAATGCAACTACAGCAAAGAAAGACAAATACGCCACTTTTGTTATTTTGTTTTTGTTTTAATGTAAAAATGTGAAACATATAAAACATACACCAAGCCTATCAAGCCTGCCATGCCAATCCTAAGCAAGCCAAGCAAAACAATTCGCAAGCTCAAGCAGGCTTGGTTTCCCAATTTGTTTGTTTGCTTGTATGCACTTCATAAGCACAAGCCTTCGCTGCACAACTCTGGTCGGAATCACACTTGACTGTTTTAAACTTGTTTACTAACCAATGTTGCACTGTTTTTGATTTTGTATCTTTTACATTTTTCATTGCAAATTTTAATTTAATGTATAGAATCTTTATGATTTGAATTTCATAAATTTTATTTGCATTCAAATAGTTCATTTCTTTTTTTATTATATACAAATCAAATATATTTTCATCATTCCTGATATTTGGTCAAATTCTCACATATTTATACTCTTCCCTGGAGTGAATATTATAATAAGTTTCTCATGAAGTTTGTAACACACAGAGAGAGACATCACAGACCACATAAAATATATATATTGTGATCAGCCTGATGAAACGAGTTGATTTAGCCATGTCCGTCTGTCCGTCTGTTTGTAAGCAAACTAAGTACCACAGTTTTTGAGCTAGAGAACTGAAATTTTGCAGGTTGGATGCAACCCGGAAGAGCGTAGAGAGTATAACATCTTTGGCATAGCCAATGATAGCCTTCTTTCTGGTTTTAATTTAATATATTTAAAAACACAAAAAAAAAAACAAACCGAAAATTCCAAAAAATATTCGAAATTTGATAATGAAAACATTTGAATGGCAATATTTAATTGAATTGATTTGAATAAAAGTATTTTCATATACATATAACAATAGCCAATCAAAATTACGCATATGCATCGTTGCACCGACATTATATCGTTTGAATTTCACACATTTTCGACATTATATTGTAGATAAAATAAAATCTAAACTAAAGGCCTTAAGCATTTATTTAATTTCATGCATATTAATAAAAAGTAAAAAAACCAAACAACAAACATATTCAAAGTCATGTGTAAAAAAAGGAAGAAACTAACTTTTGATTCCCATGAAAAAGGAGAAAAAAATAAATAAACAATATATGAAAACTACTAAGTGCAAAATGCATTCTTCCGCATCAGAAGTTTCAAAAAAAAAAGCTTTGTAAATCCGATAAATTGGTTGTTTAAAAATGAAAAAGCATTGCAAAGGCCACGTATATATCTGCCGTAAAAGTAGTTTTAAGGAATAAATGAAAGAAAAAAGTTATTATCCTGATACAGATATATACAATGCAATGGCAAGGACCAGTCAGTGAGTATTGAGGGTATATGTGTATATGTGAGTTTGAACAAAAGGAAAAGATACATGGTAGATGGATAAGCGTTAAAGAAAAGAGACACGAATAATTCCATTCGGGCACAAATTACTTACGAAATGAAATTAAAACTTGCAAGCAACTTGTTGCCAACTGTGAGAGAAAAAGTTATTAGCTTTGAGTCCACCATCTGAGTAAAATAGTACAATAAAATTAGTTCTTCTCAATTAATTTAAAAAAAAAAAATAACTCACTTATCCGTTTCATATAAAACTTAATCCCAACTTTATTTAATAATAGTATAATATTTTCTAATATAAGATGTGGGCATCTTAAACTCATACAAGAGATTAAAAGCGCATGAATGAATTTACTATACTATATACGGATGTGTTGTTATAGTAATTAAGTCCAAGTTTAAGCTTGATACTGAAGTCAAAGCAATTAGCCTTAGAGGATCAAACATTATTACCAAATAATGTAAAGTGTTGTTGACTACCAAATAATCTCTGATATATGATATGTATAACCCAACTAACTATATGAGCATTTTAAAATAAAGATGATATACTCGCTCACACACACACACACATACACAGGCGACTCAGACTTATAAAAGCCAATTTGCACATAATCGAATTTGAAATTTTCATAGAATCAAACTACAAAAAACAGTCTTACAAACTAGTAGATATAGGAACAAAAAGATTCCAAGTTAAAGGACAATAAGAAGACTGTGTGCATAATACACATGCATGCATACATGATATACATACATATGTACGTGTATGTACATATACTTGTACACTTTGAGTTGAGTGAAGTAGCTTCTTCTTAAGCTTGTAAAGCTTAAAGTTTCTTAAGCATATTTGACTATTACATAAAAGTAATCACTTCAGTGGTTTGCGTCCTAAACTAGAAACTTGTGTCCGGACATTGCCATTGAAAGACCAAAAACTAGATTCGTTTGACTTGACTTGCCATGGCTGAGATTGGGTGGGTATAGTTTGGTTTGGTTTGTTTTGGTTTGATGGGTTTGGTTGGAATGTCAGAACATAACAGAAGGCACAACTGTTTGGCAAAATGTTGGTTACTTTGTTATTGTAATTCTTAATGTTGTTTCTGACTTAGAAGTTTGTGGTCAGTTGCAGCAACAGCAGCAGCAGCAATAACAGAGGCAACTGCGATTCGCAAGGACATCAAGAAAACTAAGACAGAACTAATACTATAAAATAAGACCAAGCCAAGTTAAAGAGAGCCAAGCCGAGCCGAGCTGAATTGAGTTGAGTTGAGATAGTAGTAGCCTAGGTAGTCAACGAAGCATGTAGCCTTATGCGAATTACAGGAGGCTAAACAAGAAAATGCTTTCAGCAATTCAACTGGGTAGCTTTGAATATACTTACATACAGATACTTACATATAGTTGTATAATACAATATGTATATGTAAAGTAGTGCATAGTTTTGGCTAGCATTAGTTTAGGGTTGTCATTATTTTATGTTAGCCAAATTACTTGGTTTCGTTCGAGACACAAAAATAATAGCATAACTCAAAATAATATAATAATACAAAGAGATACTTAATTTTTAACCATTTTTATCTTATTTACAATTCTTAAAGTCTCTCAACACCTTAATTTTTGTTTAATCATAAAAATAACAACCGAAGACATTTGCCTCAGTCCAACAAAATTGAAATCTTTTGTGTCGTTCAAAGTCAAGTTAAGAATATTCAAATATGCAAAAATGAAAAAAAAAAAATAAAAGAAAGAATGAAAAATGCTTGAAACTCACATATGTGACGCAACAAAATACCAGAGAAATTCTTAAAATATGGTTTCATACGCAAACATCATAAGAATGATGATGATGATGATGATGAAGTTAGACAAAGAAAATACCAGCAAGCACTTGACTTTTCTGGCTTTGGATTAAAGTGTCATACGACAAACATCCTATTATGAGGACACATACTACGAGTATGTGTGTCCTTCAAGGCAATATGCTTTTTGCAAAATGCTCACGGGAAATTGCGAAAAGAAAATTGATGAAATGATTTCCACAAACATTTTAAAGACATTTTAACCTTTGACTGACGACTGCTTATGGTATACACAAGACTAGTAGTATGTGTAAAGTGGGTTGATTGCAAAAAGCATTCTTGACTTACCGACAACATTGAATGTGTATGAAAGCGACATTTTTGGCTCGGTATTGATTTGACACTCATAGATACCAGAATCACGTGGCTGTGGATATTTGATTTGCAACGTCCAATTGACAGAGCCCTCGGGACGTATGACCTGCGAAACGAAATAACAAAAAGGAAATTTCAATCAAGTGAGCAAATGTTAACAGATCTCAGGTCTCAGGTCACAGAGGTTACAGATTGTAACAATCTCATACTACTTAAACTTACCTGAAATCTTTGATCCGATGTGTAGGTTGTTGAGCCAGCTGTAAGTATATGTAAATCGCGTTTTCTTATCCAGGATACCTGAAAGGAAAAATAAAAGAAAAATAATATAAATACAAATACAAATACAGGATAAGAAGTATGAGAAATACAAACACAATTGTTCAAAAGAATTAGCGTTTTTAATCAAAAGAAAAATAGAAGCAAAACGCGATGCTCAGGCAAATAAACTAGAGAAATCTTATCACAACTTAAGCCTTTTTCTTTGTTTCTATCTTTAGAGTAGTATCTTTGTATTCGAAGAAACTTCTCTGTTGTTTGTTATTGCATTTAATCAACAAAAATAACAACGAAAAACAAATAAGAAAGTTTCCAACTAAGTAATCCGTAAAATATGCGTTGCTTGAGTTGGGTTCCGGTGTTCCAAAAGAGATTTACGTGTGAATTGGTTTAAAAGATGCGCAACACTTGAAATCGCAATCATTTTTTCATCCGTTTAAATTTAAATTACTTTAACATTAATTTAAAAAGCCTTTTTAAAGATGGAAAGTGAAGGAAACAGAGATATAATAAGAAGATTGCCCTGATTTAGATTGGGTTGGGTTGGGTTGGGTTGGGATAGGATGGGATAGGATGGGATGGGATGGGATGGAATGGTTTGTGTTGGTTTGGTTTGAGATTCTGTTTCAATTGTTGTCCGTCCTTTTTTGTATCTCTGACAATAAGACAATGCGGTCAAAGATCAGAAATCCATGTATACCGAGTACCCGAAAATGTCAACGGCGCCAAACAGTTCAACTGCCACAAATTTCATTCAATCAGTTGACAATAGAAAAACACACAATGTCATTTAAAAACTGAACTGAGCAGCACTCAGATTTTGAGTTAAATTTTTGTCGGTCATCACAGTAGAGTGAACTAGACTGGGTTGGGTTGGGTTGGGTTGCAACAAAAATGGGTTCAAATGACCGAGGTTTGGGCTTGGGTTAGCTAATATTTTGGTTTGAGATTTTAGTGCCCATTTTAAATGGTTTTTGTTGCTTTCATTTTTGCTGATTTTATTATTGTTTGAATTACATTTTCATTTGATTGCCTTAGAGTTTTTGTATTCGGAACCATTCAAAGGCATTAACAATGATTCGACTTAGTTTAAATTGGATTCTTTAGAAGCTTTGTCTATTTCTACTTATTCTATTCTACAAGTATATTGTGTCCCACTTAAATTACAATATACTATTGTGTATAGTCACTTGCACTTGTACAATACACAATGGTCGGGTGGGTGGGTGGTTGTATCATACTTTTATGAGCTACTTTGTTCCCTTTACACATTGTTTAAGATTTATTTAATGACTTTAGTTTTCTTATCGTCGTCGTCATCAGCAATGACCTTCTCTTCATCCTGGTATTACAGTACTTTATTTGTTATTCTCAGTTGTTGCTACTTAATTTTAATTACGCTTTGGCAAAGTTTTGTCGCTTCGCCTAAAAATATGCTGTGAAATATTTAAAATTATACCATTGTCGCCATTGATGCTGCTGGTGGTTTACTTAAGCTGATGTTGGCACCTTCCACTTGCCGCCTAAGCTATCCAAAAATTACTGCTGTCAACATGAAATTCATAGAAAAATATGCGAATAAAACTTTTTCGATTACTTTAATTATGTTAAAAGGAAGAAACGAATCGAAACGAAAAGAAACTGAACGGAATGGAAACCTTGAAATGAAACCTTTTACTTACTATATATTGTGTAACATTGAAATTAGTTAGTTAGAGAAAAATAAGAAAAAATCACTATCGTTAGATGTTGATGCCTATGAATGAATGAATCGAGTGAAATAAAAATGGATCACGTAATACGTAAAAATAAAAATCATTCGCTTGTAAAAATTTTATAGACAAATTTTTATGTTTTCTCATTCTCATTCTTTACTCTTTCGCCAATGATTGTAGGCAGCAACACTAACTACTTATGGTATACTATTTTGGTATTTGTGTTTCTTGTTATTTAGTTTAGAGTGTTATCCTTTTACTGGCACGAAATGCGCCTATAAATAAGTTAACACCCACGCAGACAACAGAACAATAATGGGTTAAATACTCCTTTCCTTTCCTTTCCTTCCCTTCCCTTTTTGACTGATTCCTTTCAATTCTATTGTAGGACATTCTTGTTTTTGTATTGGGTTATTTGTGTGCAAAAATGTCTATGACAGTACGCAATTAAAAGACCTTCTGCTCCTCTTCTCCTGCCTATGCTTCACTAAATAAATAAATGACGTGCTCACTGTAATGGCGCGAGTTTCCACGCTCTCAACATCAAATACTGTACACTGAGCAAACTAATTTGAAATTGTTTGTTTATGCCCCTTTTTGTACAAGAATTCTTGTCACAAAGTCATTCATAACAAGCCCTGACGCTCTCAAGGACAAACTCATAATCATTTAACTAATGTGGGTAGTAATGAGTGTACAAAACTGTTGGGCCAACGCAATGAAGTTATTTTCATTTGCTTATACAATACTAAAGAGAAGAGTGGTAAGTAGTATGTACCGCATTGAAGCATTTAAGTATTTCAACCAACATTTACTGACCATAAAACTCTTAGCACCTGCCACAAATGGCCCTAAACAAAACAAAGTTTTTTTCAGTTGTTCAAAACCAATCAACATTAAGCAAAAAGCCTTTTAATATTTCATTAAAATCTTCTTAAATAACAACAAGAAAATAACTGAAAACCAGGAAAACTGTTTGGCACTAAACAAAAACCAACCAAAAGTGCAAAGTTTTATCGCATGGGCGCTTAACAAAAACTCATCATTCATCGAACACAATTTGACTCAATGCTGAGAAATCTCTTCTTTACAAAATGTCTCAAGAGTCCTGTAAGAGGTTCGGTTCAGTTCAGTTTGGTTTGGTTTGGTTTGGTTCAGTTTGGTTTTGATTGTGTTTAGTTTGGTTTGGTCAGCAGACAAAGTTTGCGCTTGGGGTATAATTTTCAAAATGTCTATTGGTTTCTAAATAAATACCAAAAACAGATAGTTTTATATTATTTAACACTTAGTAGGTTCTCAACACAATCACTCCAACTCACATCATCATCATCGTCATAGTCATCATAGAAAATATTGTTGGAAAACAACATGACAACAACTAAAGAAACAAAGTTCACTTTATTTATTTTTATTTTTGGTTTTTGTTAGCAAGTGAACAGAATTTTTGTGTTGTATCTGAACCTTTCTTTCCTAGTTACTTCAGTTTTTAACTCTTTTAAGTGTTTCACTCTCTTTGTATATTTCTGTGTGTATCTCTCTATGTGTATATGTGTGTTTAAACTTGGCTAAAGATACATTAAAAAGTTTTTCTTGCAATTCTCACTTTACAATTCTTTGATTCTTCGGGTAGCAAACCTCATCTTCAAGCTCAGCATGATACCAAGAGAACCAACCCTTTTTGATGACATTTAAAAGTAAAGCAATCCAAACCAAAAATACAGACTTTTAGTCTTTACTTTACTTACTTAGACTTTACTTTAGTCTACCAGTTCCTTTAGTTCTTTACCGAGTTCTATAATTGTATTTGTTGGTTGTTATTATTGTTTTTGTTGTTAAACTTGAAGTAGTTTTTTAGGTCGCCGCTACCATTTTGTTGTTTGTAGTCACACTGGCAATCGGAAATGGTGTGAAAATTTCATTAAAATTTTAAAAGCCATGAAATTGTGCGCACTTTGTTTCTTGTTCAAAAAAAAATTGTTGGAATATTTTCTAATGAAATTTTAGATTTTCATTAAATACTGTAAAAAGGAAAATATATACATACCATTGTATATTGGCAAAGACTAGCAATAGTAAGACTAATTTATTTAATTTCATCATTTGATGCCTTTGCCATGAAATTACTATGTCCTTTAACTCATATATGGAAACATATGCAAAATGAATACCAAATTCATATAACATTTGTCATATGACATCATTAAGACTTATGCATATTACTTTTAAGTCTTTAGTATTTTTGATTTAATGATTCTAATCAGAGTAAAAATCTCAATCAAATGCTTCAAATAAACTTCCTTGGCTAGGGTATGAGTTAGTTGTTTTCCTGTTATTTTGGCTTTTGATTTAAACTTTTCGTGTTTAAAATTTCTTTCTCTTTTCGGTTGGTTGGAAAATTCTGACGTTTCCCTGGATAATAAATCAACATGAATAGGACACACAGGATGCTTGCTTTTATGTAGTCCACCAACCAATCTTTCGTCTTTCATCCCTATGTGAAGTCAAGTTAAACAAGTGGTTTTTGCTTCTAGTACTTTTGTCGACAGGAAAGCAAGCAGTCAGTCAGTCAGTCAGTCATTCAGTAGTATGGTATTAAGCAAACAGGAAGCAACGCACTCAGGCGAAGTTGTTATTTGAGGCCTAACTGACTTCTTGGGCAAACATAAATTATGTTCCAAGAATATAAAAAAAAACAAAAACAAACAAACACACAGACAATTTTTGGAACCTCATTACAACAAACTTTATACCATCAGCATAAAGAGCAATGAGCTCTTGTTCAAGTTATTTGGCGTAACTGTTTTGAGTCTTTCACACAGAAGCATCCTTTATGTTTACATGGATTTCTGTTTTCTCTATTAAAGTCAAATTTAAATTTTGTTCTATTACTTATATCAGAAAGACCTAAGCATTCATTGAATTTTCGGTCAGTTTGAGTATACAAAACAATATAACAAAATAAATAAAAATTGTTTTAATCATAAAAAATGTTTGAAAAAATTGTTTGTGTACTACAATAAAAAGATTCAGAAGAAAATCTTGAACTATTAGAATAAATAAACCAGAGAGCATTTGACAAAGGTAATAAATCTTTAGAAATCTTCTTAATCAACTTGAAAAACATTGGTTATGGAGTGCAAGGAGGGAGGTGAGTTTCTTTTGATATGATATTCAAACTTTGTCATTTTATTTATATCCTCTTAGAAAACAACGTTTTGCCATCTCTTGCTAAAGATACAACACAACAAATAGTAGATCCAAATGATCACAATGTTTCAGATGGTAATAATTCCGAAACAACAGCAATAGCTCCACTGCCTCATTCAATCATTGAACTTGAGCCATGCTTGGACAATCAGGATACACAATCTGTGGACCCTTTGAAAACTGTTGAATTTCTTCCAATAAACGACAAATGCAATGATCCTTGTGCGGAAAAGAATTTAGATTTAATGTTGAAACCCACATTGGACATGGCGCAACATCAAGAAGAATTACAGTTATGTCCTGCTAGTTGCTCTAGGCTCATGACTGATACAGAAGCCGCAATCGTTGCGGCTACCAGTTCAAATTTGCCCACAAATTTGCAAAATCAGCAGCAAGTTGGCAAACTAATTGATATGCAGACACAATTTAACTCATTGGAAATTGAAAATGGAGATGAGCCGGCACTCAGTGATTCGATGCCTTCCATAGGTTCATTGGTTTGTCGCATTTGTCACAATGCCGATAATCCAGAGCAGTAAGTTGAGTTGACAATTTGCAACAAAATTCTTAATTAAACATTTTTAATTAATTTAGTAATTTATTTAATTGGCATTAATGCCACTACACCACACAAACTGACACCACACATACGCAATGTCGGCACGTTAATTGCAAAGCTTTAAACTGCAATTAATTTTAACTAGTATAATTCGTGCGCAATTTTCACAATTTTCACACACATTTCATTTCCAACACCATTTTTCCTCACTCGCTTATTAATTCATTTAACAAAATGCAAGCAACCAGAAAAAAAAGACCATCAAAATGGTTAATTAGCTGGTGCTACTGATGCTATTGATGCTATTGATGATGATGATTCTGCTCGTCTGTGATGCCAATATATTTTTGCTCATTATGCCTACATATTCTGTATTAAGAGTTCCATCGATTCAATCGGTTTCATTATATATGGCACACACAAACACTCAGTTTGTTTGTTTTTATGCTCAATGACGGCTTTAGCCATGTTTTATCATATCATCTCATGTCATATTTATCTGTTTATCTGTTTGACTGTTTGTATATTTTCTGTGTTGCAGACTTGTATCGCCTTGTTTATGCAAGGGATCACTGACATATGTGCACATACATTGTCTGGAGCGTTGGATTAGCACGTCGCGTTGCACGACCTGTGAACTCTGTCAGTTCACTTATAATACAGAGCAAACATTGCGGTAAGTACTGGTATGACGACGACCATGAATACAATAAACAGCTTTGTTCATAATTTGCTGACACTGAATTCAGTTGGGATTTGCACATGACATGAACTGAACCAAAACCAGTGGAGGTTAAAAGCCACTAGGCACACTTCATTACAAACCTAAATCTAAAATTAAAACTTAAGCTTCCAGATAAGAGTGTGAGGGACAACAGACAAACAGATGGAAAAACCTTGTCTTGGGAAAAAAAATCCAACAACAACTTGATATATCCAGATTAAGGTTAAACGCAACATGAGACGATTTTCATAAAAAAAAAATAGAATGAAAAAATGTCTGTGCGCTTTGAGGCGTAACACAAATGAAAAATACACAGTGGTTCAAAAGTGATCAGTGGATTTATTTTATGAAAGTCCTAACCATACGTGTATATGTTCATACCAAGCTAAGCTACTATTTTATCATGTGATGGATAAATCTGATTGATTTAACTAACTAGGCATACATGAACACAATTTTAACTCATGCAAGTTAAAACTCCCTTCGTATTTACTTGATTCAATTTGTAATACATTAGCAAATACACAAATTGTTGTTTCTGGTAAAGTTTTCATATGCTATTATCAAACAATGGAATTCAATAACATTATTTTTTGCACACTATTCAAACACATTTTCACTGATTGAATAAAATCGCAAACAAAACCATTTGAAAAATAAATACATATATTTCAAGTTAAACCAATTTGCGTTAAATCTTATTTAGCCATCACAAAAAAAGGAGAATTACACTGTGAAGAGTAGCTGAAATATTCAAAATTAAATCGAACCAATGTGCAACAACCCAACTGGTTCAAAACATGGAGTGTGGTACCATGCCTTCACTTTCAAATTGTTCGCTAAACGAACATGAGGGACACGACACCACTTGTAGTATGTGTCGTTCAAGGGAGTGAGCTAAAAGAACTTTAGGCACACGAAAACATACAACACACTTCACACTTAACAATCCCCGTAACCCGTGCACCATTCAACAAAGGATACTGTAGAAGAATCAAGCAAGCACTTCATACTTTTTTGATGCAGACCAAAAAGGAAACTGGAACTGCTGAAAGTAGTTCGAGGGATAGGAAAACTTAAAAATTTTGTTCACTGCCTGCGACTTTGAAACTTTGTCGCTATTCACTAGAACCCCACTCTCTCTCTCTGCCTCTCCTTTCCTTATCTTTCCATTTTTCCATTTTGGGCGAAAAACTTAACTGTCAACTTGTGTTAGCAAACTTCAATTACTACTACGATTTCAGTTTTTTTGGTGTTTATTTTCATTTGCACCATCACCACTCTTCTAGATACACTTGCCTTCAATCCTTACGTTTGTGGTACTCACGGGCCGTCAGTCGACGAGCTTTGCAAGAGGATTGTCAGATGTTCTCGTTGCTAACCTTGGTTGCCTTTGGCATTATGGGCACATTATTAGTTGGCATGCAGTACTATGCATTGCATACACAAGCCTGGGGACTCAGTAGATTGTGGACCAAGTCATGGATGGTTTTCTTTTTGATTATTACGGTAAGTTGCGGATATTTTGTTAAATTTTCAAATTCAGTTATTATGATCAATTATCTATAGGTTACGGTTTATTTTGCCAATGTTTATATGCTTGTTAAATCTCAATTGACTCCTTGGTATCGGTAAGTGGAAAGAGAGAGTCCCCCCATCTTTTTTACCAGCCTCAATTGATATTTAATTTGTTTTTTTTTTTATTTTTCTATACAATTTAGTTGGTGGCAATCGGCTCGTGATATTAAACTTATACTTGAGAATCGTCGTCCATTTAGGCAGCCAAATAAAACGTTACGTCATGATGCTGCATCTTCCATTTCCATGTTTACTCATAATGATATACAATATACTGACGATGCACAAGAGCCACAGCAACAGCAACCAGAACAGCAAACACCACCACAACCGCCACCACCACCGCCATTGCCACAAGTGCCCTTGCAAGCATGTCTAGGGCTAAATACTAATCTTGGTGACCATCTGGAATGGCATGATGTCATGCTTGCACTTCAATTGAATTTTCAAAATACCCAAATGGGAAATGAATCAATCGCTCGGCCAATAGCTATACGAAAATCAACAGTCACAACCATTTCAATTCCCATTTAACTTGGAATGAAATTAGTGTACGTAGGCCATAATACGGATGACAATTTGAGAATTGATTTAAGACTTTAAACTGTGTATTTCTTTTTGTTATATTGTTTCATTTTATTTTCCTATTTTTTCTAATTTGGTTTTCGTGCACTGCAAAGTATGCAAACTTGTAAGAATTAAATGAGCACTCGAGAAAATGACTTTGCTTAGGCGAAAAATTTTGAACCAAATTGTGTTTCTTTTCGGTTATAAGGAATGAAATCACGGTGGTTGCAGCGATAACATATTCTTCACTTTGATTCGCTTTGATTGAAGTGTGTTTGCCCCTTGTGCAACAACTTCCGTTTCCGGAAACGTGAAACTTTACTGTGAGGACAGAAAAAGGACTTGATCAGCACTGGTGTTTGTTGTTATATAGTTCCAATGACTGACTGACTGACTGACAGTGATAGCCACGTGATTGATGGCTCATAAATTAGTCATTTCGCTTAAGCCTGTGGGAGCTCAACATAACCAACAATGGTATGTATATACATGTCCCTGAGATTGGTTCACAGGAAATGCTTACTTGAGCTTTCATGTTTTTTCACTTTTACTACAATAGCTTTACTTAATTTCCTTTTCCTTGTTGTGCGTTTTTGTAGTACTATACTAATACTATCGAGCCTAAAAGATGAAAAACTTTGCGAGCAATTTGCCAAGAGTTATGGCTGGCATTGCTTAGAGGGTCGTGAACTCAAGTACTTGAGAGCTTCTGAGTGAGCAAATGAGTGAGTGAGTGAGTGGATGAATGGCTGAGTGGCTGATTAGTTCTTGTTTGTTCTCGTGTTGTTGACATATTTGGCAAACTATTAAGACAATTTCGAAGGGTTAACCCAACAATGGCCTTCAATCAAGTGACATGTCTTTCGCGCTAACACTCAGTCACTCACTCATTCACTCACAATCATTCCCTCTTGAGTATAAGTTGGACAGCCTGAACGCAATCAACGCCCACATTAGAGGAGACAATGATTGAATGATATATACTAGATAGATATAAGCACGAGGTATGTCCCAAGAGTATCTTATCGGCACACATACTACCATGAAGTAGGTCTGGAAATTGTTTTACATTGTGGTCTTCTTTTCAATTGACCTATTAGCGGATTTTTCATTTTTTTTTTGAAAAACAGCCAAATGTTATAAGAGGCTTTTTAAGCATAATCATCAATTAGCATTTCCAAGTTTTCCTTACCGACTTCGACATGAAATTATTTCTACAGAATCATGAGAACAACGATCTTCTTCGATAGCAAGTTGCATATGTTCTTTATTACCTGATATAACTGTATTCAAAGGTTTCCCATATTGCTGTCACTATCAACAGACTTTTATCTATAGTAATTGTTTTAAATTACTAAATGGATAAAGGAATTAAAGCTGAGCTGGTGGGTTATTGCGTCAAGAGTCACTAATAGCTCTTGTACCACACAGAGGTTACTTCAACATTCTGGCGAGGAGAGTTATGCATGCGTATACTTTTGGGACATGCCTCGCATGTATGAAGTCCCTCAAAAGAATTTAGGGAATACTGATTATTGTTTAGATTCGGTTAGGCTAGGCCTAGGTGGAAATACTATTATAGTTTAATCGTACAAAAGCTTCAAGCTGATGGCGTGATGTATTACATGAGCTCAAAGCGAAACATAAATCACTTTACTACTACTACACTTTAGTGTCACTATCAACATCGTCAGTGTCGTTGTCGTCGTCATCGTCATGGTTGACATCGTTTATTATAGAGGATTTATTCTCCACTTGTTTTTATTTTTTCTGATTACGATATACTTTTGTAGTAGTATTTTTATGGTAAATGTACATTTTATTATAAAATTCTCTACTTACGTCCTTGTCGCCTAAGCGTTCCACCCTGCAATGTAGAAATCCAGTTTGGCCCACTGTGACGGTCAAGTTGCGTGGCACATCGAAGTCAAAGTAGGGCAGCAGATTCGAAGGCGAGATTGCAGTTGTCGATGCCAGGGGCAATGTAGTCGTGTAGGCTGCTGCATAAAAGAGAAAAGAGTAAATCAAATGAAAAATGGAAATTTATTTTCACTATGTCTATGTGTGTGTATCTTTGTGTGCATGTAATAGTAATTTAAAATGAATTCAATATGTGAGCAGAGCAGCAGATTTACTATATGTTTTTTTATAGACTCAAAAAAAAAAAAAAAAACTCCAAGGAATGATGAGATATGATGGAATGAAAACACAAAGGACTTGGCGGTATGGAAATGAAAACGAAGTGAAATGTAATAAAATTCGCATAAAAATTCAAAATAAAATCCTCAACAAACAATTATATCCTTTTCGCGTATTTAATATTTTCCTTTTTTTTTTACCATTTTCTGTTTGCAATTTCGCACGCTCTTTTTCTGTTCTGTTTTCCTCTTTTTTTATTGTTTTCATTTTACTTATTTATTTATTTTTCTTTTTATGACGCGTTTCATAAGCAGACGTCGACGTATGTGTCTCAGAGCAACCAAAAAATAACAAACAGCCCAAGGCAGCCGCTTTAGCTTTCAGGCTGAAGGATTCTTTGGTGCGCGTGTTCTCCTTATTCAGCCATCCATTCATTTATCCATCTATCCATCTGCCTGTCTGTCTGTTTGTCTGTCTTTTTGCCTCCGTTTTCGCCTGTCTCTCGGTATATCTATCTATCTGTATCAACTTGTCCCGCCGTCATCATTTAATTCACTTTGCCATCCACGTACTTCATATTTTTTCTCATCTTTATTTCTCATCCATCTATCTTTTTGGAGAATCATGAAGAAAAGTATAAAGGCACAAGGCAAGAGAATAAAAAAAGCTTACGTAAAAGGATTTTTGCCAATTTTTTTCCGATATAAGCAAAAACATAAACAAAATACAAATTTATGAACAAACAATGAAAGACACAAAAGAACAAGCAACGACAAAAATTAAAAAGAAAAGAGTGAAAAAGAAGATAAAAAGGAATCACAAACGAAAATAAAAATAAATTAAAAGTAAATTGAAATAAAACAGTTTAAAATTCCAGTCGACGTGGAGACGCGTAAAAAATTATTTTTCGGTCGTTTTTTGTCTTGTATTCATTTTAAATGTCCTTGTCTTCGTCCTTATTGTTTGCTATTTGGTGACAAAGCGATATTGTTTTCCCCCTTTTGTTCCCTTGTTAATTTTTGCTTCGAATTTCTTTTTGTTTTTATTATTATTATTATTATTTATATTTTTATTATTTTATTCTTCTTTGCATCACTTTTGTATTGTCTTAATAAAATAAGCTGACTGGCATGCGGGTTGTTGCTTAGTTCCTTGGTTGCTCGCTTGTTCATAAGTCGATTTGCCTTTAGTCTTATAAGTATATATGAAATGAAATTAAATTTGCATAAATCGCTCGATACTTTGTATGCGAAAAGAGACAAGACCAGATAAATATCAGCTTTGTTTTCTTTAATTTGATACTTTGAAATTGAAATACTACTCTCACAATTGATTATATCTTTAAATTCATTTTGAATTCAATGAAATAAAGACGCAAAGACACATGTTCCTGTTTATCAAAATATTAGGTCATATAAAAAGTCTCCGCAGTTTTTGCCACTAGATGGTTTTGTTGTCCATAGATCTGGCAACACAAATCTGATTGTGTCAAACGAAGGTGACATTGCTCGTGTTAAAAGGTATACTGATGTGAATATGAGTGAAATATCTGAAGAAATACGCTATGTGATGCTTTTTTGCCATAAAAATAGAAAAACGCTGCAAAAACATCCCAACAAATTTATACAGTTTACGGTGAGAATGCTGTGAGCGAACGCTGGACCCAAGACCGGCACTGAAGCTGTCAGGAGATAGCGGAGGCACTAAACATCAACCGTATGAAATCATCTAAAAAGAGCAGGCTACCCGCATTATTTAACTCAAAGAAATTTAACTGACCTTATAACCATCGGTGAAAAAGCTGCTGAAACGTAACGAAATGGAACCATTTTTGAGGCGATGAAAAATGGATATAATATGAGAATATCCAACGATTGACGGCAAACAAGGTTATGTTGAGTGTTTTATGGGATTGGAAGGGAATTGTCTACTATGAGCTGGTAGAACGTGGCGAAGCGGTTAATTCGGTCCTCTACTGTGCACTACTCGACCATTTGAATAAAGCAATCAAGAAAGAGCGACCAGAATTGGCCAACAGAAAGGTAGTTGCCTTCCATCATGACAATGCTAGGCCACACACATCTTTGATGACCCGGAACAAATTGACGGAGCTTGGTTGGAAAGTTTTGTTGCATCCACCGTATAGTCTGGACCTTGCACCCTCTGACTACCATTTGTTTGGGTCTCTGCAAAACTTTCTTAATGGTAAAAAATTTGTCGGCCGAAGACCCGCTATAAATCATTTGGTTAAGTTTTTCGCTAATAAACCACAGAAGTTCTTCACCGATGGAATTATGAAGCCACCCAGAAAATGGCAAAAGGTCATAGATAAAAATAGGTAAGTTTTAAATGTTTTGAATCAAATTTAGTAACTAAACTACAATTTTTTAGACTCCTTATCTCTATCTACCGAGTAAGATGGCAAAATATGACAAACATGACCATGAAGAGAGTTTGGTCATGTATTAAGAAGTCGAGGAAGAAGAAGAGAAATAATTATACATTAAATGTTTGGGATGGAAAGGCAGAACAATGTCTGCCTGTGAATCTAATATTTTATAGAAGTTTCAATGATAGAACAATTTTGATTTAGACGAGAATTCTCCACTTACAAATTCACAATACGAATACTGGCAGAGTAGTAGGGTACCACTTGGAGCCTGGTTTCCTTCGGGACTTACATTCATGATTAAAGTTTCGGTATTTCAGAAAGATGGAATAAATCTACACTTTTTAGGCTGAAGGAAGAACGGGTAATCCCCATCGATAAGAGTCTTTCAATATAGTATTTTGCTTAAGGCCTCCTCTAACCTGACAAAGCCGGTAAAGCAAGGTGGTCCAACCCGCGACCCAAGTGAAGTCTGAATGCGGCCCAATGTGGCAAACAGAAATTACTTTTTCAGAAATTTTTTCGCACTCCTGGGGAAAAGTCTTTTTTTTGCTCGCCGCTCAAGTATACTGGGAAAAAAACACATTTTTACTTTTTATTTTTCCTTTTTGCTCATCAATTGATAGGAGAAAATTTTAAAAATTTCTCCCTGGGAACCAAAAAGGTTGGACAGCCCTACTTTAAATCATAATTAATTAGTTAAATTCCGGGGACTGAACAATGTGCATAGGTTTATTTGGAATTTCACTAATATAATCTGAACTCAGCAATATAGGGAGCTGCACTATGTGCATTTTATTGCCTTCAGACCGGTGGAATGGAATATGTGCATTTAGTTCCTGGGATATTGGAAGGAAATAAGAGTAGGAAGCTAGAGCACGTTGTGCTTCCTTCAACATTCTTTTCAGACTGTGAAATCTAAGTTCAAGCCTACAAAAAAAAACTGAGAATACAAATAAAACTCCCTTTGAGACATCATGGAACTTAGTTTTTACAAAAAAAAAAAAAAAAAACTGTTAACTAAAGAAACATTATAAACTTCAGAATAACACTACACATTTCAAGATTTCACTTATCAGTACATTATCCTCTTTTTGGAAATTTAACACAAATCGAATACGAACAGTTTGGACTATTGACATCAGAAGGAAACCAAAAATAAATTATTCTCAAATAAAAAGGAAAGAAACCAAACATCTTTTTCTGTTGATAAGATCAGGGAAGCTTAACGTCGGTTCTGTGAAACTTTTTACCGATATGAGAAACTTTTGAAGCCAATCTCTTTCGTAGAATAAAAGAATAAAATACTGAATAAGGAAAATAAAATGAAAACAAAAACCAAAGCTGAAACCAAGAAACAGAACCAAGGAAAACCAAACTGAAATTAGTTGATAAATACAACTTTGTACATCAAAGTGAGTGAATGAATAAAGAAAACATGGAAGAAAAAAAATACTGTTAAAGTTTATCGAACTTTGAGTTCAACAAATAACACAATAAAAAAATAAAAAATAAAAAGGGAAAAGCGAATCTTTGCTTGAGAATTTATTTCATTTTAGTTTAAAAGGAACTCAAAGTCAAAGTTTTTTTTCCTTCTTCTTCTTTTCTCGTACGTAGTATACATTCCTTTATAAAAGTAAAATTTTGTCTGTCGTTCGTTATAAGCAATAAACAGTAGCAGTATTAAGTAGTACCAGTGAGGCAGGAATCGCTGTTGCACATTTCCGTTTCCGCGCGCCACGTAACAAAAAAAAAAAAAAAGTATATATAAGAAACAAGGACAACGAGGCTACGAGTGATAAAGGAACAAAGCAAACCTAGAAATTGTAATGCGGAAGTAAACGAAATCACAAAGTTTTCTATACTTTTCTTTTACTTTTTTTTTTGTTTGAATATCGAAATAGAAATCGACAAAGCATCAAACTCGATAAAGGGAACTGTACAGTACAACAGCGCATGGGCAAGGAAAGATAAATTTACGCGATTTACGCTGAGCATAAGTTGAATTTAATGCTTTGTGAAACATTAGAATCTTGGCTCACACATTTATGTGATAATTTGAAAAGCAACAATCAAACAAACACGAGGGTCATTTAATAATTCAGGAGACAAATTAATTAGAAAAGAAATATGTACAATAATTTGATCATTGATCAGCTGATGGATATACATTTTTATTTATAGTCTGAAAATTGTATTTAACACTTGCATCTTTGCTTGAAATTTCCATATTAAATGTAAAATCGGTTAAAATGAAAATAGAACTCTCCTTCCAGGCTCCATGCAGAAAAATGTTCAACATACTCAGACTCACCTTTACTAGCAGACACAACAGGCTATTTGCCAGCCGCTTAACCTAGTCTAAAAAAACATCTACACCGTTTCATACGTCAGACCTTCTTATCTTGAGAGACGAAAAGCTCGTAACAGCGACATATGGGGATGATACTTCCCTGTTAGTAAGCGACAGCGATCCGCCTGTAGCCTCTACTGCAAGGCCAATTGTTCCCCTTGTAGCCGTGAACATAACATAAAAAGGTGGAACATCTGCGTCAATGCTGAGAAATCTTTGTTACCTTCAACTTAACCATTCGATATTCCCTGCCGACTTTATCAATGACCACCATTCCAAAGAGCGCCACTGTCAAGTACTTGGGACTGTCACTGGACAGGCTACTCACCTGAAAACCTCACATTATGACCAAAAGGAAACAGTTGAACCTGAAACTTCGAAGAAAGAGTTGGCTGCTCAGTACAAATTCGAAGATCAACCTGCGTAATAAGCTGTTATTGTAAAAAACCATACTGAAACCGGTATTGACTTACGGCTTACAGTTTTGGGGCACTGCAGCCAACTTAGTCCAAGATACTGTGGACAGCAAACAGTATAAAACTAGGAATAACGCATACACACACACAATAAACCATTCACACAAACACACAAAATTGGAATAATTCACGCATACAAACACAAAAATTGCAAATTGCTTACACATACAAAAAAATCACACAGCGTTACGAATTTTCGTTTCATATCTTTTTTTGAAATTTCATAAAGCCGCGTAAAAGAAATTCGTTTAAAAACACTTGTTATAAAGAAATTTAGATTGCAAGAATAGACATGTTAACCTTCTTTTAAAAAACGTTAGGTCTTTCATGGCAGATCAGCTTATACTAAACCACAACGGAGACATGCTGATGATTAAGGCAAAGCCATCATACCTCAAAGAAGAGGCGTAGTTAAGCCACAAGATAATGATCACACTCTTACCGCCCAAGCAGAGTCAAGAAGCCATACACAGATTGGTTGACAGAACTTTTCCTTCATACAACTTCTTTGAATAACTTATAGAAAATCCATTCCATTGTTTGGTCACGTTGATTTAAAATCAATTCATGTCTCTCATTGTATTGAATGACCCTCGTGTAGAAATGGGGAAGGGGACAAAATCAAATAGAAACAAAACATGAAATTAGCTTCAAATTTGCTAGTAAATTTGAACAAAATTGCACAAATGAATGAACGTGCGGAAAAGCTAACGAAGGAAGGAACTAATAATGAACATTAAATCAAAGTAAGTAGTAGGTTTTTTCACCATTTGGAAAACTTAATTTATTGTTTATCAACGCACATTAAATTTATGACCAAAAGTTGGCTAAAAACCTGAATGGAATTGAAGCAAATAATAGGCATGGAACGGAATAGATGAACAAATTATAAAGACCAAATCGTTGGCATTGTTTTTGTCCATGTATATTTTATGTGGAAAATTCTATGCTATGGTGGAAATATATTCATGGATTTGCATTCAGTTTGATTTGTTTATTTACTTATATGTACATTACATTATATACTATACATACCATACATTCGTTTGCACATCGTTATCGATCAGGCACAGACAGTAACATCGACAACAATAGCAAAGCCAAAGTATTATAGAAGCACCGATTTTGCGTATTTGTCAACACTCATTGATTTTTACATAATCATTATCATCCTCCGCACATATA
The DNA here is from genome assembly GCA_037043315.1 of Amiota communis. Classification (NCBI taxonomy): domain Eukaryota; kingdom Metazoa; phylum Arthropoda; class Insecta; order Diptera; family Drosophilidae; genus Amiota; species Amiota communis. The sequence continues at coordinate 840,522 of JBAMAV010001386.1, read as the reverse complement.
TAGTACTATGGTATTCACAGGCATGCAAGATGGCACAAATTTTCATTATTTCAAATTTACACATTGCACTCGAAAATCTCTTATTTATATGCAAACCAGGATACGTATGTGAGTATGTGTATGAGTGTAGTATGTAGGTGGAAGTATCCTTGTGCAAAGTACAAAACACTTGATCCATTGAACAAAATTCTGATGAGGAAATGTGGCGTAAAATTTGATATTCCATTGAATTTAGGCAAAACGAAGTTCAAAAAATTCATAAAATCTCTCACAATACTCAAATTTATTCGACTCTGTTGCTGTTGTTGCTTTTCAATGCGGTTAGGCGTGCCAAAATTTGATAACATATTTCATACTTTATATGCGTTAAACAACAAAAACATAATTTGATATAATGATAATTTATGAAAAGCATATTCTCTTTGGTAAAAATATAATATTTCAATTGATAAAGTTTTTCAATATCAAAAGTTTAAACTCATCAAATTCACATTAGTCAAATGCTACTTCAACATTATGCTGACATTAAATCTGATGTAGTTTCATCATCATCATTATCATCATTATTTGTATGCATCACAATGAATAAAAAGACAACAAGCAAGGAAGGGATTTCTTATTTGACATGAGAGAATCAGCTGAGTTCACCACCAGCTCCCCAACTAGGTTCTAAAAGTGAATGTGGAACATCAACTGTGAATCGAAGATATAATCCATGCACTCAGGGTTAAGTTGTTTGGTTGCCATTGACGAATGACAAGAATGCATTATTTGCTCCTTGAACGAAGTGTGCTCGTCTACAGACTACTATACTACATTATAGCAGTAGGATCGACCTCCTTAAGCTCACAATTCCAACAAAAGTCTCGAGTATTAAGTCAAACATTCTATCTTTCTTGTCTATCATGTCCTCAAAGTGTTTGAGCTTCGATTACATTAAACAAACTCAAGTTGACTTCATTGCTTTCTTCTTACTACTACTCTTCACCTCTTTCATATTTCTTTAATATACCGTATAGTAGTAAAAATAGAATATAACAAATGCTTTGATTAAATTTTCTTCATTCATTTACAAACAATATTTTACTAATATTCATTACTTATTGATTTAAATTGCATTAAGCTTTAGTAATTCCATCAGATGTTATTTTATTATTTATAATATATTGTAATAAATAATTTCTAATTCAGTCAATTTCATATAATAACATGTCAATTTTAATGACATGACACTTGAAGGCAATTGAAGGCTGCCAAAGATGTCAATTTAAATGCATTCTTGATACTAGAGTCTCTTAGTCTTGATAATAAACACTTATCACAAAAACACATTTCTGCAGTATAATTCTGTCAATCAGTAATACCCTTGTATTATAATAAAAATATAAGTTGAGTTCATAAAATGCAAGAAAAGCAAGACAATAGTTTTAGTTTCATTAAAGCTTAAATATCTTTTAAATTCAACTGAGGATATAAAAACAAAACGTATCTTTACAAGATTGAATGAAAAGATATACAGCACCAACAATGAGGAAAGAATATATTCTATTGCTTTTTATGAAGTCTACGATTTAGGGATTTGTCACAATATTCTCCAGGTGAATGAGCATTCTATTGCATCATTTAGATATTATATAAATATGTACTCATGATATAGTAAGTACATTTGTATTACACCAATTAAAGGAAGTTATAAAGCTATATGGACTAGTGATTTAATAAAAAGTAATAAGTTGTTTAAATGCTTCATATTTTTTTTCACTTTTATTAAAGTTTAGAAATTGAAGAAATGTGATAAATCATTTATTTCTTATTTTTCCAATTACACAAAATGCACCCATGATAGTCTATTATTCGACCCCTGAATACCTGAAATTTCGAGATATGTATTGTATATAAATCATGAAAAATTCAATAGTCTTTTTTTTTTAAATGTTGGACTTGCAAAAAGCAAGTAATAAAAAATAAAAAAAAACTCATATTACAGCGTTATTTTTCCACGAAAGCGAATATTGACTGCATCAGGTTTATGGCACAAAAGCATTGGCGGATTGTGGGCATTACCACTTTTTTCTGAGTACTCGGATTCTATAGTCATTCCTTGCATCATCGAACATATGAACGCCTTCCATTTGTTGATTCTTGACATTTCACGTGATGAGGCGGGCTATAAGGCGCCTTTCAGTTACAATAGTTACAATCACATCGTTATTCCATCGAAAGAGGAGGTCATCTTTTTTTTCTTTTTGTGCATACTGAACGCAATCACAATGTCCACTAGCCTGTTTTTCCATTATACAGGAATCAAAAACAATATTCGCACCGAGATCATAGCATACGTAAAAGTATTTTTAATATATCGCACCTGAACAACAAAAGAGTATCAACTTAAAAAACAATATTTCAAGAAAATCGCATTTAAAGTTTTCAATTTACTACGAATTGGCTAATTATGGAAGAAATATTCTCTACTCACATGGAGAGTGTGTTAGTTATTAACATGAAATTTACACACAACAGAAAACATGATATTCTGTATCATTAACTCAAAAATCCTGTTTTTTTGAATTAGTACCCTTATGTTCTTTGGGTGCGATATGTAAAATAAAATGATACAGCACTAGTTTGATTAAAATATTGTGTTACCAAGATGAGTAACGCTTGAGGTGACAGTGAAAATAATATTAGTTGTTTGTCGACTGAAAGTGTATGAAATACATACATAAGTCCATCGCTTCACACCTGAAACGAAACCAGCCGAAAATCAAACCAATGGATTGAAAGAGGAGAATTGATGCGAATGATGGCAAACTGAGTTCTATGAGGCAGGAGTCAGTTTTTTGTGTTCATATGTGTTTATCAACGGCGAGTAAAACTTGGTGCAGCGTTTGAATAAATTGCCGCATGTGTGCGAAAAAATAAAGATTTGTTTTTGTCAAGAGAAAGCATCAGTGCAAAATCCAGAATCAACATGTTAAAGTTCGAATTGTATCCTCAAGCATCCTAGCTGTCAAATTATTTACTGTTTTGATATATGAAAAACATTATTCGTTGTTAAAATATTTGCCAAAAATGAATAGCTAGAGTCTCCAGTTGATGGCTAATATGATTAGTTCAACGATTCTTACTATCATCAAGGTATCGAAGCTAGTGAACATCGCTGGAAAAGTGTATAGAATAATGATATTTCTATCAAAATTGGTTGTGTTTTCTTTATTAAGTTCTCATTGTATTGTTTGTTACAAAAAAGAAACGCTTAAATGAGAAGTGAACACTTGCAATATATAAATACTTACTACAAATAGACACATCATAGATCGTATATTTTTATACAAATATAGACACATCTACATAAAAGAATATGTATATGTACTATATGTAATATTTCCAAACTAATTGCATTTTACAAAAGCTTTTACAATTTAATCTTCTTAAACGAAATAATTTCAACAATTGAGCGCCTAGAAGCGGATAATAGAAGAAAACAAAGCGTTCCAACAGGATAATACTTTCATAACAAGCTTAAGCGCGAAACTACAACTGAATAAATCGCCCTAATACAACAAATACAAAAAAAAAATAAAATCACAAAAAATAAAGTGAATAAAAAAGAATAAAAAAGAAATTATAGTAGAAAAGGAAGAATGGAATAGAAAAGAATAGAATAGAATAGAATAGTAAAGTATATTTGTGAATAAAAATGTAATAGAAAATAAAAATAGAAACTCGTTATAAAAACGCATAAATTTAATGAAGCGCAGCCAATGTTTTTGTGTGGGTGTGGATGTGTGTGTTTGTGTATCACTGTGTGTCTAGGATTCTTGTATTCATTTGCTAAGCTAAAAATAATAGCGCCCGTGGCCAAGAAGTAATCTTTATGGTGCTAAAGTTGCTTCATTGCTTCATAGAAATGCGATTCATAGAAACACTCGCACAGACACACAGGCTAAGCCGCTTCGCTATTTTATTATTATACTTACATATTTGTGTGTATAATATTTGCGTCATTTCACACACTCACATAAGCATTATATTACAGCATATACCATACATACGTTATATTTATGCAATATGTACTACTTACCATCTATCTGTATATTGTATTTTTGTTAGCTATAAAGTAATAAATTCATATCCTTTCTAAGCAAACTCAAGCCACATACGTCATTCTTGTTATCACCATTGTCATTGCCCACTCTCTTCTTGGTCCAGTTGCGCATTTAATATTCTGCAAATATTAAGTATTGCCCCCTTGCCATTTGCTCTAAGTTCAAGTACACCGCTTCACTGATACTCTCACATATGTACATACCCAAGTATATTCATATGTATAAGTGGTGTGAAGAATGAAACTTTCGCGACGCGTCGCCATTTTTATGTGCAAAAAATCAAGCAAAAGCAAACAAAGAGATAGAATTTTAGCATTTAATATCCTTGATTTAAGCAAGGAATATTTTGCGCATATAAATTCAAATAAGAATCATTTCCATTAAACGTAAAATAGGATCGAAATCAACATACAAATAAATAAATTAAATAAAAATCAACGCTTTTCCTTAATGCTTTTGTATTAACAAATCCGCTAAAGGCATCGTCATCACAACATTACTTTGCCAAGTAAGCAAATGTGGTTAGGACACATTTTGACTGAGTGAAGTGAATTGTCAACTTGCCACTTGAACTTCTGAAAGCCTCATTAGAACAAAAGCTAAAAGGAGATATAAAAACAAATTTTTCACCAAGGCGTCAACAGTAAGCAGCAGATTTATCAGTATTTAGACATGAGCACATCTACATACGATATTGTATATACATAAATATACACATAAATACATGTAAATATGTGTGGTATAGTATATGTACTTAAAAAGTGTCGCCACAATGTCAACTTGATTTACATGACTGTCGTTGTCACCATCGATGTCAACGCCATTTATACATCATGATATAAACAGAACACATAATGCGGAAACGGAAACGAGATCAGTTAAGCACGCGCGTTCTTCACTCAATGTTTATCATTGCGTCATTCGAACGTCAACCCAACAACCAAGACAAAATAGCTGAAAAAAATCATGGATTTGGTCATAAATTCTCTTAACTGTCACCAAACTAAAGTAATAAAGAATGCAAGCCCAAAACAAATACCGGCAACAACAAAAGGAAATCGAATCAAGAATTTATAAAATAAAATTTATGCTAAAGAAAATCATGCCTATACCAAAGATAGTGTATAACCTTAGGAATATCAATCAAAATACTCTCAAAAAATTATCTGCAGCGTTAAGAAAATAAATATCTTTTTAGATTGAATGGTTACATATAAAAACATTAAATAGAATTATTTAACTAAATGAATAAAAGAAAAATCTAATAAATTCATCATTTAATTTTAAATTTAACTCCATTTCTCTATTCAAAAGAAATCCTTTATGGTGGCGGTTAAGGAAGACAAATTAACAACTAGATCTATCATGGCACAAGGCAGCGTCCTTGGACCAGTCATTTTTACGCTATTTACATGCTTCCGTCTAGTTCAGATAAGGTTTCTGTGGCTTCTTACGCGGATGATACAGTCATACTAGTCTCAACTAACTGCCCGCTTCAAGCAAGACAACTTCTGCAAAACAACCTAGGTAAAGTAGCCATTTGGTCGAATCATTAAAAATCTGCCAATTCACACTCAGACGTAGATGTTGTCCTGCAGTCAAATTCTACTGTTTCCGTAAAAACATCGTCGTAGCAATACCTAGGACTGTTCATTATATTAAAAGAATCCATTCTAATTGCACCATTTAACCTAACTGGCTTCTTCAAGAAAAAAATTAAGCAGTGTCTTAGCAACAAAGTTCTTATCTATAAGTCCATTATCACTCTTATTTGGTCGTACGGAATCCAATATGAGGTACTGCTGCAGCATGCCATGTAAAGTAAACCTAAGTTTAACAAAATAAAACACTGCGTCTTATTACTAGTGCCCCCTGGTATATCCGTAACAGATCTCTTCATAAAGATCTTGTCGTTCAATCTGACGGATACTAAATAAACTTGCATAGCAGTAGGTATAGTGAAAAACTATTACTTTATTTAAACCCTCATGCTAAGGCATTAGCAACTTACTATCCGAGAAGAAGGCTAAAAAGGCTCCCATTCTGGAAAGCTTAAAAATTGTTATGTATAGTAATATATGTTAATTATTAATTTTTTTATGCGAACAAGGAGTTCAAGGAAAATCTACCAAAAATACTTATGACCTGTGCCACAAGTTATGTCGGATTCATAAGCTTACCGACTAAAAAACCCCCTAACGCCTCGAATCCCGTTACTTCCTACTTTGTTATCTAGTTATATTTTATAGTAAATTCATTTCATCGTCATTTTTAATATTATTCATTAACTTAAGTGTAATCGCTTGTCATTGTAGTGTTGATCTCCTAACAAGTCATAGCATTGAGTGAGCTGATTATTGTGAGTAAATATGATAAATTAATCAGGTTTTTATATACAAAAAAAAAAAATTAAACTCAAATAATTTTCCTAATATATATTTGCATTCAATAAACATATTCTCAGAGAAAAATAAGAATAAGAATATAAAATTATGGCCATCGGGAAATTAATCTACTCACATAAATATGGTTAAAAATTATATAAAAATTGCAGATGTTAGAAGTAGTTTGCTAATCAATGAAGTCATAAATTGATGATTCAATTTTCAAAAAAAAAAAAAACAAAAATTACATTAATCTCTTTAATTTTTATTTTTAAGATAGAAATAAAAGTGAGAACAATTGTTAAAATAACATACATTTTTTTTTTTCATTTTCAAAAATAAATATCCCCAGATGATATTTAACTTTAGTTGACAATAAATTCAGTCTGCACCTTAAGTACACACTCACCATACCATACATAAAGAGAAGAAGCCACCAGCTCCTATCCAAAAATCCACACAAACAAGCAAATAAACACACACAATTCTCAACTCAGAGGACGATTGTCTGTCCCTTGTTTGTGTTCTTCATGGAAAATGCTAACATAAACACAATCTGTTTTTCTCAGTCTTAGTTCAAATAAACATTTTGCTGTGCTCAGCACACATTAAGTGTCTTGGTGTGAATGCTTAGATCAGTGCTAATAGATGCAGGTGAGCTTGAGGATGGCATATGTGTATGGTGTGAGTGAGTATCTATGCCTTTACAATTCAATTCTTGAAGTTTAATCGAGACATTAATCGAATTTAGCTTAAATTTCCAATAGAAGAAATAATAGTAAAAATCATACTAGCATAATACCCTCAAACAATATCGAAAACAATGGTGAATGCATTCAGCATGTCTATATCCTTGTCATTTCAACTTATATGTATTCAAAACAATTTCAAATCATTGATTGCATAATACTGATTAAGATTTAATCACTTCAGAAAGCTCTACGGTGTATGTCATTGTTCGGTTTCTGTTTGGTTTCATGGTATCACAGTAGAGAGAATAAAATTTCTTTTGATTTGTATAGATGAAAGTTTAAAAGGTTTCACAAGGGAATCATTGATTTATTAAGCGCGGCCTTTCAATTTATTTCATTTAAATCAATGAAAAGTAAGTATCATTGATAGAAGGAAATGATTCTACAATACAATAGTAACAAAGTTATGCATGACGTATACTCAATGTTTTTAATTAAATAGTTCATTGACAATGGTAGAAACAGATGAGACCAAAACAAAAAATAGCGGTTAATCAACTATTTGTTTTAAATGTCATGTTTGCCAATTAATTTTAATTTCACTTGAATTATTGTTAACATGACAATTCAGTATGAATCGGTTTAATCGGTTTTGTGATCTCGTTCTTGCAGAAACCACAAAAGCTTTCACAATAATTGATTTATATTCACTTCAATGTAACCAAAAGACAATAAATTATACAATGAAGTTGACAATGTCATACATTTCCCCTTGTAATAAGAATCACAACAATAGCAGAGCAAAAGAGTCAAAAACAATCATGGCGTATACGCAATACGAAATTAAATTATTTGCGTATACAATTTCAATAGAAAACAACAAGTAAGTAATAGAAACGAAGACAAGGAGACACGGCGACAATAAGAGTAATAAATGGAAAAAGAAAGTGTAACTGAACCGTAGGCTAAAACGCTAGTGACTCCATCAGACACCTTCAATTGGTAATGGTGTTGGAAAACAAAGTAAGCTTATGAAACGTATATCTAGCTACAATAGAATATCTACATCTATATACATATACATATATACGTATTTATATATAAGTGTGTGTGCTTATGTCAATTTCCTTGAAATTTTGCTATTTTGATTGATTGTGCCAAAACAGCCTGTAGATAGTTACTTTGATGCAATATTCAATTTGATTTTTCGCATTGCCAAATCTGTACATTTCAACATTAATTGACGTCCTATAACATTCATTATTCATTGTTTAAATTTTAAATAAATGATACTCATAAAAGTATTTTAAATCAAATCATATTCCAATATTTTATTAGTATTATTCAATCATCTGTTTTAAACTATAAGATTGTAACAGAATTTAGAAACAGCTGCATGAGTGCCTAAAAACGATGTTTGAGTAACTCATGTCAAAAATGAGCGTATGAGTTTTGTAGCCGGTTATGAGAGTAACGAGAGAGGCGTGCAGTAGTAGTAGTAAACCAAATGAATTGAATGAATGCTTTGCGGCGCATAATAGTAACCAAAACCACATGAATTCAATGTATAGAGTGCGACGCACAACATAGAACGAAACTTCTATTCTTCTATTTAGGCGCAGCGAAATTGGGTAAACAATGAATGATCATACAAGTATGCACATCTAGCAGAGAGAAAGTCGCTCACGAAATTGTGTTTGCTTTCAAAATCTTTGTTTCGCTCTCAATCCCAAAATTACAATTACAACTTTGTTGCATTTTGTTGTTTCAAACCTTTCAACGTTCATACAAAACATAAGGAAACCCCCAATTCATGCTACCTGCGCAAACACTGAATTATCTGGTTGGTTGGTTGGTTGGTTACCGTGGCTGACTCGTATAGTCCACGACGAGCTACAATTACCACTAGAGTCCCGTTTTGAAACCATTTCCTCATCGTACGCAATCAGTATTACTTAATCCAACCCGTCGAATTTAGGTATTTTAGAAGATCACTCGAACATGTGACTGAACCGTCCGAAAGGTTGTCGATGATGTATTTGCCCAGAAATTGAGTGCATTGACATAGAAAGTGGGTGAGTACGTTTTCTCAACTTCTACAATGGCTTCTGAACGGAATACCCAGTATCTCCGCGTGATTCACACCAGTGATCAGTAAAAACCGCTGTGAGCCTTGCGGTATCTAAGTGTCTTGATGAGTCTAGGTGTCCTATTTTCGTTGTAACTAGGCCAGGTTGCACGTGCCACTCTGCAAGATTCAAGATCTTTCCACCGTCTGTTTGCCAGCTGACAGAAATACAAGAAGTTGCTCCTCTTGACGACCCGCTTGTGGAATCGAGACCTGTTCCGCTAACGATATATATAGGGTTGCACCAAAACGAGCTAGATGATCAACCTTCTCATTTCCGTCAATGTTCCTATGGACGGGTACCCCTGCATTTACACCATATTCCATCTTTGATCCATCCGTAATGATTTGAATGTCATAGTCACTCTGAAAACTGTTGTTTTTTTCCATTCCATCCTGATAGGAAGTTTTGAGATGAAGTCGCTCTCAAAGCTATTATGCGCCACTATCTGGAATTATCTGAGTTATCCGGTTACCTCAAATTCTTTTGAATGATTCTTGTGTGCTCTTAACAACTCATTCACTCATAATCAATCCTGTTAAATATTCGCACAACTGATAAAATTTACACTACACCAAAACAAATGGTTATTCGTTGTACTGGTTACATGAGTTTTTGATGTGGGTTATTTTGAGTATACTCAAGCAGCTCTCTACTATAAATATATGAAGTGAACTTAAAAACTAAGATTTTTCAATAATTAATTAAATATTATACGTTTTAATTTAACCAACTATATTAGAAGATCTAAGCATAACATTTTGATCAGGAGTGGATCCATGTAGTTAGCTTAAACATTAATATTCCCATTAGTCAGGTTTATTAGGTCGTTTAATAGTAGTTCCTAGCTAATACTTATACCGATGGCAATCCAGGATGATGTATTAAATCAATTCAAAAGCATTGAGGTTGAACAGTCTGCATGTACTATTTTTATATATTTTATAAATTATATTTAATCATATTCAACCAATTTTTGTATTATTGCTGTCATAAGAGTTCGAAAATCAAATCGATTTATCGTTCCATTAAACAATGAAAAGAAAGTATGAGAATATGGAAATGTAAAAATTTCTTTGAAAAAATCTAAGACATTTAGTCAACTGAAATTAAGCTTAATATTGGACAAATAACAAACTAAACAAATGTTCCCCGTTTCAATAGCAAAAAGTATGAGTATTTTTTCTGTGTTTGTCTATCAATTTACTTGTTTCTCATTTCAAAGTATTATGCTGCTGCATGACTTTATATCCTTACAAAACGATTTAGTCAAACTTTAGTTTCATAAATGTTCATTTAAAAAATCATCCATTCATGCTCTGATTCTCTTCCCTTCCCCCTCCCCTTCTCAACTGTTTCTATGTCTTTTCTTATATGTTTTAGTCAACTGCTTTTGTGTCTTTTCTAAATAATTTTCAATCAGTGTTGTTGCATTTTATTTGCTTTGCTCTGTGAGCATTCTAAATACTAAAATATTTTCACTCTGTTCACTTTTTTTCTTCTTTTTGTTGCTATCATCAAAGGATCACTTCAATTGCATGCAAATGCAAACAACACATTAACATTTAATCAAATGATAGTTATGAGTAAAGATGTGTTAACATCTCATACTATTCTACAATAAGAAATATGGAAGGTTAAAAATTCAAAGAAATCATTTGAAATATGATTATTAATTTAAGTTTTATGAAATTGTTGGTCTACACATTGACTGAGGTACATGATTTTACTATAAACTGTTTGCACTTGTATCTGTTAGCTTAACCTAAAGCAAATTTCCAAAGAAATAAAAAGTTTTTCCACGCTCAGAGTTAAAGGTTTCCATTCGTTTGGCCTAAGAACAATAATAATATTTGCTCATGTTGTTTGCAACATTTCATTTTTCTTGTTTTTCTTTGGGAAAAAGAAACGAAATATTTCTATAACAAAATTGAAAATTCCAATAGATATGTAGATATGGAAATTCATTCACAATTGTGAAAATATTTCTCCTTTTTTTTTTACCTTCAAAATTTTCATAATTTGAAAGCATTTTGTGCAATTTATTTTGTTGTAAGAGAAGTGAAGACATACAATTTCTAGTATTTTTTTGTTAAACAAAACTCTATTTATGAATAGAATAAAAATAAAATCAAATTATTTTATGAACCTTTTGGATGATGATTGTGAATTGTGTGGGCAGAACTATAATATTCGATTGCATTAGTTATTTGGCTTGCCAAGAAGGGGCACATTCAAAGTATTCAAAGTGCAAAGGCGCGAGAGTTGGTATTGTATCTTTTGTTCTCTGATCAAAAAAAAGAAATACAAAAGAACTCGAGAAAAACTTGACAACTTGACAACAAAGCAGACATTGAACTTTGTCACACATCCTACTACAGTACACTCAATTGTATGGTATTTTGTAGAGTATCATCACAAGATAAAAGATTCTCGAGAGAATGGGATATGGTGAACAATGCAAAGTTAGCATACTCTTCATCTCTTCGCATGGTCACAAAGTTAAAGCGAATGAAAATGGAAAAACAGAAAAAACAAAAATTTCAAATAGAAAGAATAAATGCCTGAAAATGCCAAAAATTATTGCAGACTTTGGGGCGTCACTTTTATAGCGCCTCCTTGGAAACTCTCCCCAATCTAAAGACACACAGAGACACACACAATCTTCTCCTTCACGCCTGACATGATTATTTTGTTCATTTTTGTTGTGCAGTGTTTGGTGTTGCCTTGTGTAACTTCTACCATAAGATACTTTTTGCTTCAATGCTTTTGTCTGCTGCTTTTGTGTGTGTCATTTTGTTGCGAATGTCAACTTGTCGCTTTTGTCATTTAGAAGTACTACTACTACATAGTTGATCGCCTCCACCTCATCGTTTACACCATTTTTTTTTTTATATTCTATTTCTGCTTTTTTTGGCTTGTTTCTTTTTAGTTGGTTTTTGTTTGTTGGTCATTTCATTTGTGCTTTGTGGCATAATTTGTCGTACAATTTATTAAAGGTTTTATTTATTTATTTCTTCTTTATTTTTATTTTTCGTAATATGACAAGCATTTAAAGTACCGTGGGGCAACAGTGCGTATGCGTGTTAGTTCTTTTGCTTCGCATACACTTGACTAAGCACTACTAGGATGTCAAGTACATGTGGTGCTTAGTACACACAAAAGAGGCCAAGTCTAGACTGCTAAAGAATTTCCCTCCATATCTTCAAATCACTCTATCTATTGTGTATTTGTATACTTACTATGGTATACACTTTTTGTTTAACAAAGAGTGAAATTTCTTGAGAAAATTTCACTTAAACGCTCACTTTGCTTTGCTTACATTTTATGTTTCGCACTTTTACTTTACTTTACTTTACTTCACTCCACTTTACTGCTTTTTACTTTGTTGTGTTGCTCTGCATTGTGTTGATTTTGCCAAGTTTAAAATTTTTCCCCAAAACAAAACTGGGTCACTTGGAACAAAGAACATTGTTGTGCTTAAGCAAGTTATCGTTGCACATTATTTTTCCAGCCAAGAACCCAAATTGTGTGGCATCAACACTGCAAAACTTTAATAATAAGCGATGCAAGAAAAGTTCCTTTTCCCATTTTGGACTTTTTTGTTGTTGTTGTTGTTTTGTTTCTTCTTCAGTTTAACAAAAATAAGTTGAAGAAAGAAGAAAGTACTTAAGATGTCAGCAAAAAGAAAAATCATATTCAAATACCACAAGATCAACACACAGAAAAGCAACCCAAAGAGAAATAATACATAACAACTAAAAATATGCAAAAGATGTACTACTTGGTATGTATTGTGAAGGAACTAAAGAAGAAGCAAAAAGAATTTGGCTTTATTCAATTCAATTCCATTCCACTACATTCCAACTATTTCTTGACTGTTTACTTAAGTTTTCTTTTCATTTTGTTTCGTTTGTCTTAATCAGTGCGAAATAAATATTTTTTATACGAATTTTCACGCGGTTACAGTTTTCTTTACTACTTTTAATTTATATACATACACGTACTTTGTGTTTTTGTTCTCTTTTTGACTGGCTTAAAGTTTTTTCGTCTTTGAATGAATTACAAGCATTTTGAGTGGATTTCATGTGCAACATCTTCACCATGATGATCATAATAATAATAATAATGATGATGATGATGATGATGAAGATGACGCTGACGATGAAGATACATCATCTGTTTTGCATACTTTCTGCTAGTTTTCCTTAAACATTTGTCAGGACAACTGTGCACATAAGCATCCTTGTAGTTGAGTGTGAATAAGTGGTTGTCTGTCTATGTCTATGTGTTTTGTGTGTGTGTGTGTGTGTATGTGTCTTGTGTATCTGCTTAACTTTCTTTGCACGCTTCCTCAAATGTTCTCCTTCTCCATATAACTATATTTCTATGCATCATTCTTTCTTATTTCTTTTTTTTTTTCTATTATTTTATATTTATTTTCATATGCGAATAAAGTACAAATGCAATCGTATGTGCTCGGGTGTATTTTAGCATATTTTCATGTTTAAGGGGCCAACATCATCAAAGTATTGTACACACGTTCATATGGAATCGTTTATTGCATTTTATTCTACATTTATTGGCTTTTTACTAGTGAAGAAATAAATAGTAAAAAAAACAAAATACCATAATACGTTGATATCTCATAGTATTGTGATGTCACTGTTGTGTTAACATATGACATTACAACGATGATATTCATTGCCTTAGCAACCGTAAAAAATTTAAAAATTTAATCTGAAAATCATAAATTAATTTTGTTAAATTTTTTAGTAATTATTTAGTGGATCAATCAATATCCCCACCTTTGTCAATATTGAGTGTCTTATACTATGATAAGTATATTAGATGATTTCTTCTTTGACTGTAGTTATCTTATGTTTTCAAAAAGTAATAAGTGGTTTACCAATCAGATTGACTTTAGGTAGTTTGCTTAATGAAATGTTTGTCTTATACTGTATTTTATTGTATTTAGATACAATTAGAAAACCTTGTCGCATCCATTAAGTCAACATTCTCAAAGATATTCGAAAGGATTGTTTGAATAGAATGATAGAAGTATGGGACATCCAGTGAGCCATACCTAACCACTTATCTGGTTAAGGGCACAACATGGCACTCCAGAGCAACTGCAACGTATTGTTCAACACATTCTCACTGCGTTTGAGCGAAAACAAAACTGATCTGCGGTCTTCTTGGATGTGAAGCAGGCCTTTGACAGGGTATGGATTGACCGTCTGCTTTACAAGATCAAAAGTCTCCTCCCAGCCAAACAGTACAACCTATTTGGTCGAACGTATGCGACACGGAGTCGCCTTTTCTCTTGTCACCATATACGGCAGATATTCCAACGATTGACTCAAATGAAGCCTTAGTAAACTCTTTCTCAGCCCAGAAAGCTTCAGATTTATTACGGGATTTCTTGCAAAGATTTCTCGCCTGGAACATTGGAATAAATGCCGAGAAACCGACATTTTACATTGTCTAGTTGTCAAATTTGAATCCTATATCATGGACAAACGCCTCACATGGCGAGCTCACATTAAAACCATTACCGCACGCTGTAATGCAAAGTTGTGGAGGATTGAATTGATGCTACGGCTGTCCAAGAAATTGTTGACAATTTACTGGCAACCAGTAGCCCTTGGTTGGCCTTATGCGATACAAATTTGGGGTACCCAACTGATACCCCAGGAATATTCAGTGAGTTTTGCACGGTGACTTAAAGATGCCCATGGTGCACGACAAGGTCCCTCAAAACAGTAAACTTTATCGGCAGAGACTGCAAAATAGACACTTGGCGACAGAACTCACTCATGGCTTGATGCGACGCTGATTAAAGAGGACCATCCTAATGACCGTACAAGCAGAAGGTCTACTGAACTATACAGGATTCTATAGAATAATGTAAGTATTTTATGCTCTTTTGCAATCATATTGTATTTAATTTTAAAAAAATATCTCTTATGACATAGCCATTAATCTGACGATATCAACTAATGAATGGACGGACGGACGAATGGACAGCGTAGGCTTAGTAAAAGGGTTCCGTTGGCAACCTAAAAGTGGCAGTGAATAAGCTAATTTCACAAACATTTTATTCCAATTTAATATTCACGACAACTCCAATAATTCGATATTTCAAATGTCATGCATTGCACTATTTATATTGTAGCGGAAACTAGTTTAGTCTATCATTGCGATTATCAAAAGAACCTGAAAACCAAATAAAACTTTCACAATTATTTATAAAAAAAATGTGCAAAAAGTCTCTAAACTGTAATGCCACAAATAACTTGAATAAATCGAATTTATGTAAACTTAAAATGAATTTCATTGGAAATTTACATTTAAAATGAAAACAATTAAATCAGAAAGTGATTTTATAACAACAATCACTTCACTTTAGGATTAATTGCTTCTTGTTTTTTCTGTCTTTTGTGTATTGTGTTTCTCATATTACATGTTTCATTTTTCATTGACCACAAAATTCAATTCTATTTATAAATTATTTATAATCCTAGGAAGAAACTCATACTGAGACTTTAATAAAATGAACCACAAAACTTGTCAAAATGTTGTGTGATTTTTGACCAAAAATTAGAGAAAATAAGGAAAAATGTATTCAAAGAAATTCTTGAGAA
Organism: Amiota communis; assembly: GCA_037043315.1. Taxonomy (NCBI): domain Eukaryota; kingdom Metazoa; phylum Arthropoda; class Insecta; order Diptera; family Drosophilidae; genus Amiota; species Amiota communis. The sequence goes on along the minus strand of JBAMAV010001386.1, from coordinate 824,561 downwards.
AATCGTGTCAAGTGTTTATGTTTAAGTGGAAAATTATTGTGGTTATTTAAGGGATTTTCAAAATAATAAAATAAAAACAAAAAACACAAGCCATCCCCCCCGATTTCCTTGCTGCATAATTCATTTTGACATTTGAAATTGTGATGAATGGCAACGTTTATTGAAATTTCTTTTCTTTCTTTGTACATTTTTTTTCTGTTTCCGCTGAGACCGTTCTCATTTGATTCTACTTTTTTCCCACATTCAATTTCACTCGATGCTTTTAAAAGGAAAAACAAAGACAGCAGTAGCAACAAAATGAAATAAATTTGAAGCCAAATGAGATTAAGAAATTTCATGGCAAATATTTTTTTACGATTATGATTATGGCATTAACTTACTTATGTCGGTTTATGAAAAATTATTTCAATCAAGATTTTAATGTGTGCATTTTGCCTCCTCTCTTCTATTGCTCTTAAATTAAATTTATGGTATTTTTTAATTAATCGAATCACGTCTTAACAGAATAATATAAAACAAAAAAAAAAAAAAATAAATGAAATTGAATGAAATGAGACGAATTTTTGTAGCACCTTGAATGTTTTATCCCAACACCCGACACATTACTTTGAATTTGTTTAATATACAAAAATATACAAAAGCCAAAGCCACTTCATGTCAAAGGAAACATGTTGTTCTGAGCCTGAAGTATCATAGATACAAGTTGTTACTTGTAATGCGAACAACAATGGTATTTGAAAGGATCGACCGACCTCTCAACGAGGGCAACCTATTCAATTTGCATTGAGTATGTGTGGTGCCACTTAACCTTCAACATTGATACTCCCATCCATGTCGCTGTTTAGAAATCATGACTTAAAAAATGTTCACAAAAAGTACAATGTTAACAACTCAATAGAAAAGTGTGTGTGTGTGTGTGTGAATGTGCTGGCTTGCAAAAGTGTCGGCGAAAATCATCTTATTTTGTAGTCCAGTCACAAAATCGACACCTAAGAAACTATTGTGCAACACCAAAGCCAGCCGAAGTCAAATTTTCTTTGGTTGACCTTTTTTTCTTATACAATATTTTGGGTCTTTTGTTAAGTTCCTTACCATCCATTACTAGGGGTGCGTTGTATTCATGGTTCCTGTCTGCCTGTCTTTCTGTCTGTGTGTCTGTCTGTCTGTCCATCTTATGCTAACTAGCAGCCTGACAATGCATACAAATGTGCCTATTAGTTTTGCCACATTTTGTTGAAAGTTACTTGTTTTCGACTTGCTACACTTCATGTTCATTTTAATGTCTATACTTGAACCTTCAAACTTTTACACATTTTCAGTTCAATTCAGTTCTTTTATTTTCTTCTCATTTCAATTCTTTTTGTTTTGTTTTGTTTTCTTATTTTTCTTTGATTTTATTAGCTTTAGAGTAGGCTATTCTTTGCCAACAGGCGCTTATACTTACTTACAATATTAAGTATACGCCGTGTTTAGTAATTTTATGCTAAACTCGAAACTTAGTAAGTAAACTGAAGCCTATTGACGTGTTCTAAATATGAATATGCTAATTTTATATGGCTTTATTGTCTTTTACTTTCTTTTTTTTTCTTTCAACGAAACAAAAACAAACGCTCACAAATAAGTGTTGCATAGCATGAGGCGATGTCATCAAGTTTGTGGAAAATTTGCTGCTTAGTTTAGCCTTAAATGCGACATAATCAACGTAATCATAACTTCTGTTCATAAGCTTAGCATAGCATTTTCCACACCATTACCTCAATGGAAACTATGAATTACTGAATAAGTAACAAAAGTAAGAGAAGAAGAAATACGCACGCCTTAAATTAGGCAACACAATGATTACTATTCTTGGTATTATGTATTCCAACAACAGAACAAAAACTTACAACTGAAAAGAAACCAAATTTAATCGACATGAAAATCTTAAATGTTAAACCCCTGTTAAATGGCAAAAATGTTCGTATACCTACTCATTTTAAGCTGTTCTACTTTCACTTGATGGTCTCGTGGCCTTGTTTTCTGCCCTATGCTGCAGTACTACGAGTATAAGTAGTAAACAAAGCAATGACACTCTAACAGCAGAAATAACAACAAGTATAAGTACCTCAAGTAGATGAAATTGACATGACATTAAAGTGGAGTGTGGAGTGTGCGGAGATTGTGGTAAAGAGTATCTGTGTTAGTATGTTAGAGTGTGTGTATGCCATGATAGGAAGCTCATTTGGTATTCATGCGTGTTAACACGTCAAAAACTAGTTCGGCAGAACAATCAACCACCAAGCGCCTTAAAGTATGCTTGTCTTCTATAAAAATATCACACACACAGACGCATTTATTGACGTTGCCACAAGCACCCATACACACTCAAAAACACACATACATACTTAAGTTTCAGCCAGTCATTGTGCTTGCTGAAGCGTACTTTACTAAAACTAAACTAAACTGAACAGAGCAGAGCAGAGTAGAACATAATTTGGTCTAAGAAACTTGTCAAAAGTTACCAACGTGACATGCAGACTGACTGAGTGACTGACATTCATTTGGTCTCTAGACTGACTGCTTCTTAGTCAATTTATGTATATGTTGCTGAGATAGATACTATTTGTATACTACTAGGCCAGGCATGTGCACATACTATAAACTTCTTTGTTTGTTTGTTTGTTTGTTTGTTCTCCAAACTACTGTCACCATCATCCTCATCATCAACAACATCATCATCGTCATAGTCAACATTGTCGCTTAAGCAGCAATTAGTGTACGTTCTTTTGAAATATTAAACTACTTACAAGATATGCTCACCACAATTATATATTTGCTCAGAATAGAATACTTCAATGTGAATGAAAGAGTTTGTTGGAATCAAACTAACTACTTATTACTAAAAAAAATACAGAAGTGAATTGTGCATTTCACAGTAAAACTTGTAATTTTCACTGAAAAACTATGTGTTCAATTTATGTATTGTATTGTGTACCAAGTCAACAGAACTAAATATCATAGAAGTGCACACTGACAAACACCCTAAAAATACTTCCAATTGATCTGGAATCCCTGGCTACCAAGGACAAGTACCTTGTGCGAGCAGATATGGAGGAGATTAAGACCAGATACCTGAATACTATATATGGCAGCACAGGTGGAGTGAGGATATACCAGCTTATATGACATATTAAAGATGGGCTTAAGCGTCGCTTTGGTGACGTGGGATTCGAATTTTATCAATTCGCACCTGGCCATGGATGTTACATGCTCGCTACGGATTCATTCTGTGCCTTTGCCGAGATGTCGTGGAGGATCCGGAGCATCTTGTTCGTGAGTGCCTCTTCGAAGCGGAGTGTCGAAGAATGTGTGAGCACCTCGTATTTCCTTGCTGCTCACAAAAGATTGAAAGGCACATGATAATATCTGGTAGCACTTTATTTTTGATCTTCGATCTATTTCATATTTCCACGATTCATTTTCTTATCAACTGCTGGCGTTTTGGAAGATGTTTTCGGTAAGTGCGAATAAGCCCTCCAGTTTTTGCATAAGCTGAAGTACTACCGATTTATCTAACCCACACTCAGTCCCGGAAGTCCGTTTGCCTATATAAAATAAAAAAATAAATTCCGGGGACTGCACTATGTGCATAGGTTATTTGGAATTTAACTAATGAATCTGAATTTCCAGCAATTTGCATTCCAGATTCCTGGGATATTACAAATCGCTGGCAGGGAATTAGAGTTGGAAGCCTTCAGCATTCATTTTCAGACAAACCTTTCCTAAATGCTTTACCTACCACGCAATCATAAAATAATATAAGCAGCGACTGCTCTGCCGAAGTACCGCTTGTTCTCAATGCTGCCGCAGTACCGCTACCCAGGCGTAGAGACGTGGATGTTAACATATATTAATCAAATTCAAACAGGTAACCTATTGCCACTTCACATTTGCACCATAATTTGAAGCACTATTTAACTGGCTTATTTTTTATATATTGCTTCATTTCATTATACCCTTTGAATTTGATCATATGCTCGTCAATATATTGTTCCTTTGTATTATTGAGAGCATTTTGAAAAGAAGTATTCAAATGTTCTATTATTGGCCGAACTTTAAATGCTCTGTCATAATCAGGACTACTTGTGTCTCTAACTTCTTCGTTGTTACAAAAATGTAGGTTCTTGCGTATTATCGAATCGAGCCCTTGGTATGATATGAAAGGTACCACCATAACTGGTTCTGTAGTTCCAGTAATCTCTCAATGATGGTAAAATATGATAGCCCATAAAAATGTTCTCATTTCTTGTATTTTAATGGAAAATTGGCTATCAAACTAAATTATTAGATAACAAAATTACATGCATAAGCTTCTGATGTTATAGTAGTTAATTATTGGCTTGGGACACATGTGTCCCCGTGGTCAACAAAGGGTTAAACCAATATACTACACATATGTATTTTGTATTAATTTTTGTATGGTAAAATTTTTTGCATTTTTTACAATATTCAAATTAACTTAAAATGACAATGAACACGCACAGCTTCAACGAACTGAATTGAATATTCTATTTTGTTATTTCTGGTTTTTCACTACATTAAATTTCATTTAAAATTATAGAATAATTAATTGCCTCTTATCAGTACGTTGACTTCTAACCAAAATTATGATAGTAAAAACAATTCTAAAAATTCTAAACAATTATCGTTTGCATTAGTTAAAATCCTCATTTCAAAACTAAAGTACTATGTGGATGCTTATCAACTTTAAGCGATATTTACTGATAAACATAAACAATTCCATTTATTTCACTCGAGTATCTTCAGTGCCACAATTGCTTGAAAATTAATTTAAATAATTTTCATTAAAAAACACACTCAACAAGCTGGAAAATAAAAACAAAAACAAACAAAAAATTTAAATAAAAAGAAAACATACACAAGTGGAAAATGGAAAATGATGGCGAAATTTACTGCATGTGGGCGACTATCAACAATAATAACAACGGAAGAATTTAATAAAAATGAGCAAAACAAACAAAATGGAAAAATAAAATGGTCCACTGAGAAAGTAAAAGACAGAGAGAGCAAAACCAGAAAATGGAAATAAAATGAAAGTCAGGCAGGTAAACTGAACAAGCAAATTGAGGTAATCCTGTAAAGCATTGAATGCTTTCCACAATAATGTGTGGCAAGAACAATATGAAAATAAGCAAAAGGAAAAAAAAAAGAAAGAAACCCCACGAAACCAAGTAAATAATGCAAAAAATGTTGTATGCGACTTGTGGGCTTATTTGTTCGTTTGAACCAATTTTCATTCATTACTGTCTTTTGCAACCATAGTATTGTATTTAACCTTGAAATTTAACATGTATTACAAGTAATTAACGGACTGAGTCTCGCTTACACTTACAACTCACATGACGACAATCTGGAACACTCACAAAATTCTTGTCTGACTGGCTTGACTTGTGAGTTGTGTTTGACATTCAAGTAGCCAATCAGTCATTCCTCTTGTCATTTACATAGCGCAAAAGTCAAGTCAACTCAACTCAATTCAAATCAAATGAACTCATCTAAAAGCACCTAAGGCTTTTCATAATACAATATTATATGTATATCAGTCAGGGTTGTTGGTTCTGTTGTCGTCGTCGTCGTCGTCGTCGTCGTCTTCGTCATTGTCGGTCAAGAAAAGTTAATTAACGTCAAATTAAGATCTACGAAATTGTGCTAAGATTAAATGTTCCTTCTTAAGTCGTTTCTACTCGTATACACAGCAAAAGTATTTCGTTCAAGGTTTATTTAATGAAGGAAAATAAGTCTTTAATACGATTTTACAATATATACTCTTTCATTTGACAATCGAGGCGACTGCGAATTAAATGTTGCTTTTAATGAAATATTCCGAATTCCGCTCTACTTATATTTGCATAGGAAAGAAAACGAAAAGGCATTCATTAACACTTTAAAAGAATTATAAACTGATTAAATGATGACATTAAAAAAAAATATTATGTTATATAAACTTAATTGGGCTTCAATTTAATAATTATACATATATTTAGTGTATCAAAAATGTTTTAATAGCTTCAAATTTAAAATACAAAATTTAAATTTATCAAAAATTCCTTTAATTCTCATAACCAATGGATACTTTCTCAATTTCCGATTAACATGTACATGAAGAACAATGCTTTAAACTCCATAATAACCCCACGATTTGTTGCTAGTGCAAAGAGTCTATCTAATGCCTATTCGAATGTATTATACCATGTATATGTATGAGCCCACCATAGATTAGCTGTCCCTGTAGCATATATATTCCCATCAATATTGCATGGATTTAATATAAAATTGATGTTCATTCAAAATTGAGATGGAGATTGAAATGGAAATGAAAAACACACAAAAGCTTCATCTTCTTAACAAGCTTAAACAAAATGGAATATAGTACGGAACCAGAGCAACAAAGGACATTTATTTGGTCTCTCACACGAGATTTCATTGACCAAAACCATGATGATGACGATGGTGATAGCGATGACATAACATAGAATAAAGACAACCAACCATTAATGAAGAAGACAATGGCGAATACATTACAAAATGCTTGCCTGTTTGGCTGCCTAAAATGTTTAGGTGTATAAAGGCTTTGGTCTTAAGCTGCTTAGGGTCATCAAATCGTATTAAATTGAAGTAAATACTGCATTACATTTAATCACAAAACTCAAAGCAAATGAAATGAAATCTAAATTCACTCACACTAAACTCATCTGAACAGAACAAGCTCCTAGCTCCTGTTTATTGAGGCTACTGATCTTTCTAAGTACATGAGTGCCTAGTCGTAGACCTAATAAATTCCATGTGATTTGCGCTGATTGTATACTTTGTGTGTTTGTGTGTATGTCTGGGTCTTCTGATGCTACTGATGCTGATGTTGTGGTAATTAAACTTTTATAACCTAATTAAGTCGATAACAAGGAGAAACCGACACACACAAAGCGTGTGCCAATTGTGTAAAAAGATGCCATATATCCTTTGCTCTGATACTCAGTTCAATTAAGATCAGCTCTATGCTACTTCTAATACTCGTGTGCATGAATTTCTCTAAGTATCTGAGAGAATGTGGGAGCGTCAATTAGCGTAGAAATAAAATAAAATACAAAGAAAAAACACAAATAAAAGGCTGGCATATAAATATTTTAATGGCTTTTCCTTTCCTATGTGGTGGCAATCATTTCCGGTATATTAAAACGAGCCAACAACCAACCACAATAACATTACATTAATCAGAAAAAATATGAGTCCCCCAGAATTAGGAGAAAGGAGTTTGTGAAAACATGTGTGTGTGTGTGTGTGTGTGTGTGGTAGAGCCTAATGCCTTAATAAAAATGCCATTAAAATGGTAATGGCGACATCGGAAACGAAAAACACAAGAGCATAGAAACAATGCAAAACAATGATGTCTACGTCATCACAATGTCCCCTATGTCGATGGTGTCAATGGTGTTAATATGCCCGTATCAACTTCCGTTGTAATTTTTTTTTTTGTCACACAACACATAATATACTTTATTCTACTTTATATTATATTCATTATTTGATTGGTTTCTCTGGGTGAAGTTGGGTGCTACTACTACTTCCATATTAATACTTTATTGCTTTCCAATCAAATAATCACATCATGGCAATTTGCCTTTGTTTGAATGCACATCTACGTACCATATATGCAGATATATATAAGTATATCGAAATGTCTAATCAAATTAGTCACTTTGTGTACAAATAAAAGGTGAAATGTTTCAGTCAGCTGTCAATCCCATGTTTATGTCTTTATTTTAATGTTGTTTTTTTTTTTTCCTCTTCTTTTTTCCATTGTTAACTTACTTTTCCTGTATTTTATTTTATTCTTCTTTGACTTTTGTGTGCATTGATTATAATTTAATGGAAATGATTTTTGACAAATAAACCATTGAAGCAAAAACATGACAAAGGTACCATAATACATACAATACTCAGAAGATAGGATGCGCAAATGTGCGGGCATCAATGTGGGTTTCAAAAAAAAATGTAAGAATTCGTTACATCATAGACTTATAATGCTCTTCTATTTTCTCATTAATTAATATATATTTATTTTCTATTTTTTACACCATTTTCAAATATTTGTGTTTCACATGTAGAAGTGAAAAGAAATATCAATGTTAAAAGCAAAAAAGACCGCAGGCCGGTAAAAGGGTTTTAAAATGAAAAACCGTTGAAAACTCATGAGAAAATTAAAAAAATAAGTCGCAGGATTAAGCTTTCATTTTAAAAACATGGAAAAATGTAGAAGGAAGCGCGTGCCGTCTACTTAATTCCTCCTACATTCCATAATAGAAATTGGTAGCGCAACATCTATAAGACAAAATAAAACTACTGTCAAAAGTTCATCATGGTCAGCTCAAGCAGATGCCTGCCACAGTTCATAAGAGTCATTTCCAGAAATTTTAAACGCTTTGACAGCTATCGAAAGCAATTCTTACCAAAAACTTTCTGTTGTATGTAAAGCTAAAGGCATAAGAATGAAATTAGAACGATTAGAAACTGAGACAAATTTTTGTTTTTAATTTGAACGCTGAGGAAGTCCGAAATAAAACGAGTTCGTTAGTATCGTTAGATTTTGGTGAATGCTTTCTGGAAGAATGTATTCATCTACGTTCTTATTTAATAGCCATAGATCGAGATGGAGAAGTGCCACAACAACCAATGCGATTCTAAAGGTTCTAAGAAATAAAGAACTAGAAACAATCTACCCAAATATTGACATAGCTTTAAGAATGTGCGCATTGACGGCAGTCAGCAATTGCAACGGTTAGCGTAGTTTTTCTTGCCTAAAGAGAGTTAAAAATTATCTTCACTCAACCATATGTGATATAAGATTAAATTCGTTAACGATACTTAACATTGAAACAAACCTATCTGCTATCTTTAAACTATGACAATGTTATTGACAATTTCATAGGACAAAAATGTACACGCAGCAATTTTTAACAAATGTAATGGTAATTAAATAATTAATTTTATTTATTGCATCACTGTTTTTGTATGTTAAATATTGTACTATGTACATAATAAATTGTTTACAATATTCACAGTTAACTAGCTTTTTAGTTTCATGAATACGAATTTCCACATTCTATCCGTTTTGCTTTATTCACTTCATCTCATTTTTAATTCACTTCCACCTGTTATCTTTTTGTACAATATATCGTTGCCAGAGGGGCGCCTTGCCTAGGGCGCTGTCAATACTTAATCCGCCTGTGCATCGAGCGAAATAAACGTTAAAGTGGAATATCAATGAAAAGAGAAGAGGCACAGGCACAGGAGTTTTTTATAAAGATACGATAATACAAAGGAAATGATTGGAATTCAAGGAAAGATAACGCATGTTCATTGAGTTTCAAAATAATACTCGACCGCAGGTCTATGGCTGCTGCAGCTTTCGAGCAACATGACAATTCTTTTGAAAATCTCGAAAAATCTTGTTTCCAAGAAGAAACAGTTATTTTGCAAAGCAATCCGTCTTTTGGGTGAAATATGCTTACAAGACATATGCTAGTGATGAAAATATTTTTAATGAATTGTTATTCTTCCACATAACAAAACAAAGGATGAAATTTTTCATCTTTAAATGTATTTACTTAAGATGAGATCCAAAGTTGCACTTATGAAAGCTTTAATATGAATGAAATAATCAGTTTATTCCTCGAAAAAATATTCTCAAGCCAAACTTTTTTAATCTAAATGCAAAAACATGACGCAATTTTGCTTACTTTTACTCTTTTTTTTCATAAAGACACCCACCCACATCAACTCAACATACATAGATATATAAAAAAGTTACTGTCATAAAAAAATAGCAAAAAAAAAAATTGTGGGAAAAAGAAAGCAAAACATCAAAGTGCGGAAATGTTTTGAAATGTTAAATCCTTAACGGATTGACAGCCCATTCATTCTTTCTACCAAATGTAAAACAACAAAAATCAACCAAAATAAACACACACAAAAAAAAAAGGATAATGGTACGTAAAAAAGCACGAAAACCAAAAAATCCAAAGAAGAGCAACAGAAATAACACAAACGTCATAGTGAAGTCAATCCCCACTTTCTTTTTTTTTCAAATTTAAACTTCTTTTTTACGCGGTTTTGGTCAAAATTTCCTACCATTTCTTTTTTCTCTTTCACGCATTTCTCCCCTTCGTTGGCCAGCAAACCTACAAGTTCCTTTGCCAGGGGTAAACTAAACTTTGAATGCGTTAAAACATTTAAAACCATCAGTGAACACAAAAAAACGCATTAAGACCCTTTTGGTTTTTTTTTTTTTTTGTTGTGTGGGCGAGTAAAAATTTCCTTAAAGGACTGAAAATTTACGAGTGCTTAGTAAATGGAGACTTAATAGAGATATACATACACACATACACTAGTCAAATATCTCTTTGATTATGCAACTGATTTACTAGTACGAGTATCTTTGTTTTCTCATTTTATTTATATCCAGTTTGTAGTTTCAGACTTCCGGCAAAGTCAGTCTTAGTCAGTCAGTCATGTCAGCCTTTTGTCTAATAATAACAAAACAACAATACGCTACTTCAATATGCATGGGTATGTAAACACTTTCAGAAAAAGTATAGCATACTCTTAGGCGATGACATGAATAGACTATTGTAGTACTATCGTTCTCAACTTAAATTGTCTGCTTTGGATTCACTTTAAGCCACATTTAGCAAAGTAAACAAAATGGCCACCATACACACATTTATACAATTAAATAAACATAGATACACACACATACAGAAATAGTATAAAGCACATTTGAGTTTAGTTCAGTTCAGCTCAATTTAACTTTTGCTCAGTTGTGTAGAATTCAAGAAAACTGAAGTAAACTCTCTTTTCTGTGCCAAACCATAAACAACATTTGTGGACATAACCTCAACAAAATTCCCCCATACTACTTCTCAAATGCACTCGGAGTCACCCATCAGTCCCTAGAACTGGGCCCCCCCTCTTTTGTGTGTGTTGCGTTTCCTGCTGTTTGTGTTTGTGTTTGTTTTCCTGTCTTCTCACTTCATTGAAATTTCACCTGAAGCACTCTTTGGCATTATTAATAGAAAATGAGTTTTTAATAGCAACAAACATTTGTAACATTTCCATCCCTTCTCCCCATTCCCATTCGCCATACTCCTCTCACAACTTTCCATACAAACAAACTCACAGACTCTTCCATGAGTTATTCTGCTTTTATTCTACTACTTATTTTCTATTGCTTTCCATTCGTTCGTCCGTTTTTTTTTTTTTTTTGCAACATTGCTCTTTGTAATTGTGTATTTGTATAAATGTATCTGCCTGTGTGTACCATAGTTGATTTTTTTATCTTTTTTTCATATGCCTTTAGCTGTTTTAATTTTTTTTTTTTTTTTTTTTACACCAGAAAAAAAGGATTTAATTTTGCAAATAAAAAAAAAAAAAAGAAGGGAAAAAATGAATGACTATTTTTTATTGCATTTTCATTTATTACTATTTCTTCTTTAGTTCATTATTCTCATTCCTCCTTTGTGTATAGTTTAATTGCGGCTTTTCCGGTTAAACGCATATTAATTAGTTGAAGTTGGATTTGCGTGCCAAACTTTTACAATTCCCGCCTATTTAACATGAATTCACTGCATAATTTATTTCGTATTCAACTTACTGTTTTTGTTGGTTAGCTTTATTGGTTTGTTTTTTTCATGGAAACTAATAGAAAATTCAATTCATTCTGTGGCAATGAGTTTTGTGTTTACCTGAAAAGAGAAAAAATTAAATTAGAATTTTCGTTAAATATGCAAAGGAAAATGATGTTGTTTATGACATGATTTGGCTTAAAAGAGCATTTGTGTATATGTGTGGTAACATAAACAACAAAACAGCAACACAAAAAAGAATGAAACATAATTTTCCTTTCATTTTATCTGAAATTTCACACCTGCTTGAATATACTTTCATTTATTTTTTCTACTGTTTTCACATTTTTCTTGCTTTTTTTTTTCTTATCACACTTTTTCGTTTTTGTGTTTTTTCTCAATATGATTTTCATGGTTGCTCTTGTTGTTCTAGACTACCAGAGCAGAAGTTCATTATAGACAAACAATGGCTGGAGCAAAGAAAATTGAGCAGAAAATATATATATGAATAAATAAAGGCTCAATATCAAGATCTTGTCTTCTTGTCTTAAGAATGAATAATAAAATGATGTGGCATGAAAAACACAAAAAAAGATAATAACAATAAGAAGAAGAAGAGAAAATAGTAAACAAAACCTTGTGATAATGTAGAAGAACCTCATAGTGAAGGCGGATACGAAATGAAATGAGCAGAAAAGAAAAGAAAACAAGTAAACCAACAAGAACCGGATGACGACACCAACTACAACAGCATCAATATTAACGTATCTGTGCAAATTACGTGTATAATCAAGACAAGAAATACGAGCTGCCATTAATAAACCGGATTCATTAACGCCAAGTAAACAAAAACAACGACGAAAGAGCGAATAAGAAAAATAGCGTAAATTGCATTACACACACCCACACACATTAACATAGTATTATTTTTCATGGTTTTTTTTTTTTTTTTACTGTTTACTGTTTTCGCCCTTTGCATCCTTGTAAACATTTTGAAGTACTCTTCGCCATTGAGCCGCTTTGCGCATTAAAACCTTTCAAACACGAACAAACTCAACTACACCTTCCTATACTTGTAAGTAGATTAAAGAATTTATATAAACTACTTTTACTCCTTTCCATTCCCAATCTATCTCATTTTGTCTGTTAATGAGGAAAACGAAATAAAGTGATGCATATTAAAATACAAAACAAAAAACCATTCATTCGTTCTATTTAAACAAAGTTTATAGTTCAACAGGTGCATTTATGGTGAATGAATACCGTAAATTTATTAAATATTCGTAAGTAGTTGCTTTACTAAGTTCATTCATTGAGAAGAAAAGTTGTGCTAAGCAACTTAAATGTTAAAATGGAATAGAATTGTGAAAGGGCGAACATGAAATCCCTTTGCAATTCCTTTCTGAAACATGTATTATGGTTTTATTTATGTCACACACATAGAATAACAAAATTGTAGAACAAAAAATTCCATCACTCCATTCCATTATTACTTAACAATTGATTTTAAAATTATTTCTATAAATAAATGGAATAGATTTTACTTTGAATAATAAATAAAATTAATGCAATAGAGAAACCTTTGCTAAGCTATTAAAATATTCTCCAAACTAATGCTTGTTTTGTAAAAAAAAAAACATCAACTTTAACTACTCGCTTTATTCTTTATTAACTAAGCTCTACACAGAGATCTTCAGACACCCACGATCTGTGAAGAGATCCCAAAAATAAGATTGGAAAGTCATGAAAATTGCCTTGCAGTCAACTGGCTTGACAACAGCCAGCACAATCGAAGGATAAATCGGCTGCACCTACTGTATTTGCCGTTCAGATTTCATAATTAAAGTAATACAAGCGTCATAGGAATGTACAATTTAATTTACTAACTGTCGTTTACGATAGATTGCAAATAAAATAAATGCTTCAAATACTAGTGCTCACAATTACTATCTCACCCATGCAGTCCCAGTAAGCAACACTCATAATGAAAACAAATAGATACAAGTATTGTATATAAAATTACGAACAAATAGTGTCATGCATAACACCCAAAAATGTGCTGTTGCTGTGCTGCGAATGTCTCTTTTTTATTTGAAGTAATTTTTACTTTTGCTTCGCTATGCACAAAACAACACCACAGCAACAGCATTTTGCTTTACTGTTCTTTTGGCTGCGCATATTTCAATAGTCACAGCGGTAGCATAGCATTGGTTTTTTTTTTCATTGCTGTTGCTGTGGTGCCTTGCTGCCTACATACGACAGCGCAGCGACAGCACACCCCATTGCTATTGCCAGCACGGCAACACAGCAACAGTACAGCATTTTATTACTTTATTTAACTAAAAGAAACCATATAAAGTGCAATATACTTTGAGCCGTTGTGCAGCTCTTTGCAAAGAGTTTGACATTCAGCCAACACCAAATACGCCTACTGTAACACCAGCACCATGGCTTCTGCGTCCTTCCTCAATTATCTGCACATTATGTCAATTTCCGAAAAATGAAGTGGTGAAGTCTTTCGGAAACATTTTACCAAATGGGTTCCCAGGTTAAAGCTCAATAAATGAAAATAGTTGTTTACGGATGGAACAAAAACTGAACTGAACATGTCACAGCCTACGCTTGTGTTGACTAAGACGGTTCATTTATTACAGCAGGATGGCTACCAGGATACTGTTCGGTCTTTTCAACCGAAGCAATTGAAATTGGGCAAAAACCAGAGGAAAATGTGGTATTTGCACTGGCAGCCTCTCAACGGTCGATGCTATCAAAAAGATCAGCAACCGGAACAATATGATTTGCCAAATGCAGGACGCCTGTGTGAAGTCACCATCCATAAAAACATTCTGGGTGCCTTGCCACAAAGAGACGACCGGAAATGAAATGGCCGACGCAGCAGCTAAGTTATTGCAAACACCGTCAGTAACCACAATACCTTCCAATGAAACAAACATTCGCAGGACAATCATAGACAGACGGCAATCTCATCAATATGAAGACTGTTTGGCTTTTCAACATAAGTATAGAATAGTTAATCCACACCTAGAGAAACCTGTCTACCTGATAAACTGTTCCAAAAAAAAAAAATGGAAGCGCCATCTTTACACGGCTACGAATTGGAAATGTGCCCTCCTTGCCACCTATGCAGTCAAGAAGATATGTCGACAATAGATACTTTCGACAGTTGCACTTAAGAAATACCCTTTTCCCTAAATCCCTCATGATTCATATCTCCCATTACAGAATCAAATATTGAAAAGATATTCTCCTTCTTTAAAACTTTTCACCTCTTATATTTAATATAACTATTTTATTTCAAGAAGGGTGAAGGCCCTAGCTGTTGGTACTCTGAGTTATACACTAGGTATAGAACTGACATTTAGACATAATAAGTTTCTGATCAGTATTCATCAACCATGTAAATTTCTAGATCCTAGGGGTACCAGGATGGAGGAATACCTCCGATACAAACACAAATTTAAAAAAAGTACATACAAAACTGTATTGTGACCCTCAAATTGTGCTCTCATTTGATACTCAAACTCTGTTCTTTGTTGATACTAAAACTGTGACAGAGAGAATATAGTGATGCTTCGAAAGGAAGCATACCTGATACCTGGCATTTGTCGTCATTTGTTTGGATGCAAGCCGGAGGAGCGTGAAGAGTATTATATCTTTGGCATAGCCAATGATAACCTTCTTCCTGTTTTTTTTTTTTTTTTTTTTTTTTAAATTTACTGCAATTAATTTTAATATAAATAAATAAAATAATACTTATTTACTTAATCGTAATACCTAGATAATAAAGTGTTAATTTGCCATTATTAATCAATTAATTAAACTTACTTCTAATCTAAAGAATGTGTTAACATGAGAGATTTACATTTTTTTAAAAACTACTAGAATTTTCTTTATCAAAACACTAACTGAGTTTAGCTTCAAACAATTTTAAAGACATAACTTCACTTGATATATCTAAGTATTTAATTTAAAAAAATTTTGAACGAAGGTTTACACAGCGTTTAAGAACGAATGAGTAAAGCCAAAATTAAATTAATACAAATTTGTCATTGACTTAACTTTGTACATGTACTGTGGTATACTTTAGATCTGAAGGGAAGGAATCAGAACCATCAGAGCGCCTAGACACAGAGATACTCGACAAATACTTGAAAATAAATTGCCGCAACTGCGACAAGTGACGCACCTTTGAAACCACAGCAATAACAATGAAACAACCAATTTATCTTCATCAAGCCAAGGAAGCAAGAGTGAAAAGAGAAATCAAGCGAACGTTAGCTAGATTGACAAAACAAGGTTGCATAACAATAACAATAGCAACAACAATAACACATGCACATACACCTATACACATATCCTTATACAAAGATACACTCCCACACACATGTATAAGTATTTATGTATTCATAGAGATAAGTTTCAAAAGTTAAACAAACATTTTGTTTGATTTTTTTTTTTTATTACTTAATGTTTTTGTTTTTGTTTTTTTTTTGTCACGTTTTAGTTAAAATTTATTAAAAATTTGATACTTGAACAAAAACCAAAAATCAACGTAATAATAAGAAATAAGAAAATATGAAGAAAATGAAAAGAAAAGAATCAAATGAAGTACGCAAGGATCATGTTCATGTATGCGAAAGGAAGCTTTATAAATGAAAATAAATAAAATAAGAAGTTACGCTTAATAAACGCCCTTGTCCTTGTCCTTGTTGTGCTATTCAACAATCCTCTGTGTATCCTAATTTAATTTTATAATGTTTGTATATATCTTCTTCTTTTTTTTAATGTTCACGATGCACACATGCATACTAATTACATTGGAAGGCATTGCAAGTGGTGGAGAGGGATAAAGAAGGAGGAAACGCTAAGCGAGGTTAAGCATGAAAATAAATCCTTTTTTGTTCACTCCATAGGAATTTAAAAAATAAAAAGATACTTGTTGAGTAGGAGAGTCATCATAGGAGTCACCATAGGATAACGTTTGAATTTTTTACCACCATCGTTATTTGTTGCTTTTGTTAATTTCATCCTATGGATGGTTGTACATATATGTACATATTTGTTCACTGGATGCTACTCCTGCTCGCTCACATGCCATAAGTACTTATTTTTCTTGTTATCCTTACATTTTTCCATCTCCATCACCAACATCACCAGCATTTTCTTGTTCCTCATTTCATTTCCTTCAGTTCACGTTCAGAGCATATTATTTGCATAATACTAAATCTTTGGCAAAGTACCAAGGAGCAGCAGCAGCTGCAGTAGCAGCAGCAGCAGCAGTCAAGTCAAAGCATGAATTCCTGCACGATGTACGATGCTTTTTTTTATTTGTGTTTAGTTTATTTAGCGTGGCACTTCTTTTTGTCAACCTTCTTTAGCTTTGTTACTTTAGAATGCGGATTTTTCTTCTCATTTTGTTTTTCTTCATTCATTCGTTTGTTCTTATTTTTTTTATGCAACCTTCCTTCTTCTTCTTCTTCATTCTTCATTCATTTTGCTTATGCCAAAGTGCTAATGAAATTATGCATATGTATCTACGTGCATGTGTAACTCTGTAGCTATGTGTGTATCTGTGCGAATGAGTTTATATCTTTGTATAATCTGAGTTGATTTCAAAAGAATATCCTTGTAGTATGCTTCTTACACTTATGCTTGGTTTCATTTTGTGTGCAGCTAAGCCCACACATTTTCTCTCTTTTGAATTTTGTAAAAGAGACTCTCTATCTCTCTCTCTCTCTGTTCCGGTGTATGTATGTAGTGGTGTGTTTGTGTTTTTATTTATGATAATGTATTTAATGAAATGCCATATGTTTATTAGCATATTAAATATTTACGCTTCTTTGGGCATATCACGTATACGCCATGCTATTTCAACAAGGCACGACTGACTACATACTACTGTTACTATATGTGGCAAGAGTAATCACAAAGAATAAGGACAAAAACGAAGAAGAAAAAACTCAAGAAAAAAATCATACCAAAACACATCACATCAAGCATGACTGTCATTCACATTTGTTGTGTTGTGAGATGAGATGAGATGAGATGAAGAAAAAATAAGAAAAATTGTAAAAAGAATGGAAAAAAATCTCATAATATCACACACACACACACACTCTACTACGTTCTTATCTATCGTATATCATATTAGCTTTTGAATGGTTTCTATTTGCTGTACAAAATGTTAATTAGATGTTGAAACCTCAAAGTCCCTACCTCCTCGCCATATAAACAAACAAAATACTACTTTGTGATCAAGATAAACTGTTGTTTGTTGTTTGTTGTTATTGTTTTTTGCCTTCCTCATCATCATCATCATTATTATTATTATCATCAGCATCAGCATCAGCATTATTATCTTTGCAACAATATTGCGCTGTTAAGCATATGCATATGTTTCTTTATGCATATTTATTTGTGTGTGTGTGTGTGTGTGTCTATGTTTCTGTGTGGTTTAATTTGTATTTTGCGCAAGTATGGCTTCAATTTTCTGTTTCAATGGTTCAATTAATAAGATCTTTGTAAATATGGATGCATAAACACACATAGATACACACGAACACAACCATCCACATCCATTTAGACATACCAAACACTCACACATACACATTATTATTGATTGAATATAAAAGGCATGAATGAATGAATGAACGAGGAGAGCGCATGAATGAATGAATGAATGAATGATTTTGCGGTTGATTGGTTTACCAAGTCTGAATGTTTTCTTGATATGATTCAAGTATGCTTGAATTATTTGCTCTTTATTGATTGTTATACTTATGGTACACAAAAATGTAAATAAGTAGTAGCAGTAGTAGCAGTAGTATAAGGACATATACATATACATACAAATGAACAATAGTTACAATTTTAATATCTGCATTTATCTATGCCCAAACATGTGTCTGTTTGTTTGTATTGAAGTGATTTTCTAAAGGGTACGTATACGGCGACTTTCAATATCTAAAATCTTGACACTCTCAATTCATTCTTCATTTTCTTGGAATTTAATATTATTTTCAAGCGAACTGTCACTCTGTCATTTCAATTTTTTATCACATTGTTTAACTCTTTTGGTTTTTTGCAAAATTTGCATTTAATTCCCTTTTGAATTTTCAAATTAATACAATACAATCAAAATGCCACAATTCCTAGAAATCTAAACAAATTTTCATATTTAATCATTATTCACTTTCTTCCTTCCATCATCATCATCATCATCCATTTCTCATTTACATAGTCATCGTTATCGTCATCCTTATCCTCATCATTGTCTTTGCCTTTGTTGTCGTGCTTATTTATTGCCAATGTAAATTCCATTACTCATTAAATATTAAAACCATGTCCGCATTAATAAATCTTTCTTCTGTGATCGTTCCCACACTGCATTTCAATTGGTATGACGACGACGACGACGACGGCGACAATGAAGTTGATGAGAATGATGACAATGAGTATTACTACTATCAATTGACTTCTTCAGAAGAAAAAACTCTGTTCTAGGCCAACTATGTTTTCGTTAATTATTTATTATTTTTATTGTATAGAAAGAAAAGCAACTAAAAGTATGTCATATTCATACAAAATTTAACATACAACAATTAATTTTATCATGACACACTTCGCTGCTAAAAGTTTCGACATAACTCAGCAGAATGAAAAAAACATACTCATTTCCAGGAAAATATTTATAAAGAAAACAAAGTGTGCAAAAGAAATCTAAATACAATAATAACAATAACAATAAAAGTAGAGGCAAAGAGAAGTCTCTGAAACAACACCAGATATTTAGCAAAAGTGATACATCAGCAAAGGCAGCTGCATATGAAATGAGGCTAGTGTGGTTAAGTCGCAAGTTATGAAGAACGGGAACAAACAAATGGAGGAACGAACGAAAGATGAAAAAGTAGCCCCAAAAGTATGCATAAATACTATATGTGAGTGTATAGGAGCCCAAAAAAAAACAAAAAAGGGGTTAATGAAAATGAATGTGCCGAACTGCTGCTAAACAAAAGTAGCTAACAAAAACACATGAGGCATAGACCTTATCTTATGGCTTTGTCTTATATACATACGTACACATACTTACAAAATATATATGCATTTTATTTTTAAACAACTCTTAAATCCATTTTTTGTTTTTATTTTATTTTCATTTTTCATAAACAATATATTTTTTGTTCGTGCTTCGCCTTTTTTGTTTTGTTTTCCATGAAAAACGGCACACTGCTGGCTTTTTATATGATCCCCATGAGGATATAATATAATGAATGAATGAATATGAATTTACTGTGACACTTTAACTGAAATGATACTTTTGTTGCATACATTTGGGCTTCTGTCATGACTCAAACATACTCTCTCCCTATCCTCCTCCTCAGTACTCCATAAATGAATGAATGAGTTTTGCACTCTCAATATAAAAGTGAGAATATCAATCATTGTGGATTATAAAATGCGATGCTTTTACACTCAGTCAGAGGCACATAGAACTTAGGGGAAAAATAATATACAAATAATGATAAGAACGAAATACTATACTTATTATGAATATACTATGTATTTGTATATAAATGGAAAGAAAATATATTTATTTTTTTGTCAACGCCACTTAATTTATCTTTTGTCTTTGACTATGACTATGACACTGACTACCTATGACTAAACTGTCAACTAAAGTACGCGTGAGTGATTTTATACAAAGCAAATAATGGCAGGATGCCTAGAGGGAAGGGAAAGGATTAGTTTACAGTTCATTACTTTCGTGGAGTATTCAAACATGAAACCCATAGTTGAATAAAATGATAAATTACTTTCTCATTTTATTTTGAAAGTCAAAGAAAATAAATTTAAAAAAAAATATTTTACAAAAAAATAAAGAAAAATTCAAATCAAATAAACTAAATTCAATTAAATCTGTAAAACCACAGAACGTTAATCTATAAACTAAATTTGTAAATACATATGTTTGTATACATATATATATGTATATATTTTTTTGAGATTGTTATTTTATTTGTTGCTCAACGAAACTCGCATGAAACTTTTCAATTTGCTGCAGTTGCCTTTTAATACTCACACACGGGAGTGAATAGTATTATAAGTTTGGCATGAAGTTTGTAACACACTGAAGGAGACATCGCAGACCACATAAAGTATCTTCTGTCCGTCTGGCCGCAAACTAGTCCCTCACTTTTTTAGCTAGAGAACTGAAATTTTGCACATGGGTTTCTTTTTACCATACGCTGCACATTTGTCGGAATCAGCCGAATCGGACCACTAGCGGGGGTAACTCCCATACAAACCCCCCTTTCAATTAAAGTTCTTACTAGAAAAACTTTTTTGGTTTTTGACGTATCCAACTGAAATTTGAACACTATAAGTTCCTGAATTCTAGGATTACCAGGAGGGGTACCTCCCATACAAACCCACATTAAATGACAAACTTATAAAGAGTAATTGTACAATAAAGTGCCACTCAAACTGTGCTCATATATGATACTCAAACTGTGTTCTTTGTTGATACTCAAACTGTAGCAGAGAGAATTTAGTAATGCTAAGAGAGGAAGGTTGGATGCAACCCGGAGGAGCGTGAAGAGTATAACATCTTTGGCATAGTCAATGATAGCCTTCGTTCTGGTTTTTTTTTTTTTTTGTGTTACATACGAGTTTTGTTGAAGAGGAAAAAGGAAGAAATACATAGTAAAAACTTCTTTAATTATGAAAGCAATTCAATTTTATAAAAATTAATAGCCTTGACCACATGCCCATTGTGGTACACTCACCCTAAATATTGAAAGCAAAACTAAATCTGAACAAATAATAAAAAAGAAATAAAATAAAAACCCACCATTGAAAGTCAAACTAAACAACTCACTCGATAATCGTGCATTCAAAGATTGTAAAAAAAAATACACTAAACTTATATAGTCAAAAAATATTCAAAAATTGTTTCATAATACTATGAAAACAAGAAAAATGTTCTGTTTCAGTTTGAAAAATAAACAAAATTCTAAATGAAAACATTGAAAATGTGAAATTGTAAATCAAAAATATTATTGTATGTGAAAATATCATGGTTTTTTGAAAGACAAATTGAATTTATTAAATCAATGATTGGAAGTTTGATTTAATATTTCAAAAAATATTGTATTATATTTTGCCCATTTATCTGAAGTACAATGCAATAAAACAAAACAAGAAAGAATAATTAGAATGAAAAATAACACAATATGCAATTGCACTGGCCTAACAGATCCATCTATCACCATACAAATCAGATCATATTTAACTTATTTATTCGTATAACAAAATAATTTTTACTTCCATAATAAACATCAGTATTGTAAGTTGAAATCTATCTATCTGTCTTCTATAAATATTGTATATGAATCCATTGCTTTGAGTAAGTCCTGTAGAAGCTCGAGAATGGCTCCACAGATTTGAATAGTTTTTTTGTAAATACGCAAAATGGATGGCAGAACATGACAAACATTACTATGACAAAAATAAAAAACCAAGCAACCTGCATTTAAAAATTTAAATTATCAAGTTGTGCGAGTGAGATAACAAAATTATAACGAGTAAAAACGATTTACTAAAATATTTGCCCAGAAATGATTATACAAATGTTACAGCTAACCAATCAGTATCCAATCAATGTTTTGAAAAGGAGAGGCAGAGCAATGTCCGCCCGGGTATCTAGTAATCAATATATTGTTTTATGAATATTGTAATTCCGATTGATAATAAGGGGTACTGGCTTCTAACTTAGTTAAAAGATAAGACGATCATTCTTGTATTGATACTGTATTTGTACTGCGTTAGTACTGCGTTTTTATGATTCCTAAAATGTTCAAAGCAAATTTATAATGCAATCGATGTTTTCGAACTGTCAGAAATTTATAAGGCTGAGAACACACCAGATCAGACAAAACGTCTTTGTCTAATAATACAAGAAACACATACCATGCACAGAGGAACACAAATATTGACAACGAAGTTGCTTGCGCAATGTGTCAGCCAATATGCAACGACAGGTATTTACCGACAATGAGTCATAAAATGATTCAGACAAGAACATGTATTTTGTGTTGTCTGCTTTGGTGTGTGCTCACTCATAAGTAACAATGTACTATTGTAGCATACAATTGTCTCTAATTTTTCATGGATCCAAAATTTAATTCATTCCATTTTTTATGCCAAAGCTCTGAAAACAATCCCACTAAAAGATGTGTCATCCACATTACTTCCAGAGGAAAACATCGTGAGGAAGTTTAAATAAATTATGCTGATTAAAAATAACTTACGATGTATAAATTAAATCTCTGAGAATGATATACCATTGGCTATATTTCGACAAAATAAAAATTCTACAGAAATATCAAAAGAAACCAGTACTAGTTATGAGGTAACTTATTCAAAACTTTATGCAATTTAAGCAATGATAATATAAATGAAAAGTAAAACTGCAATAATGACAATGAATAAGATATAAACTATTATCTGTCAGAAGACGATAAAGCTGAAACTTCAGTAAAAGATCGATAAAATATCAAATGCTGAAGCAATGCATTCTATGAGTTTAACAAAAAGGTATTACACAGAGAAAAGTTGTACAATTTGTGGATTTGCTGTATGAAGTATTCTTAGATCAATAGATTTCTCGGTTACATACAATACTACAATATATTAATTAACAATCTGTCCTCAATGAAAACTAATAAATAAATTAAATGCTTTGTCATTTTTATTAAGGACAAGTGGAAGGAATCAACTAGAATTTACATATCCATAGTACTCGCTTCTGTAACTTCTTAAACTTTATCTTTCTCTTTGGAACTCAAGTTGATTTAAGTAATTTACATACTCGCATAACAATATGAGTATGTATCTTTGCAAAGTCAAATTTCCGGGGTTGTCATGATGTAAAACAAACTACTTAATAACGTTAGTAAATGATATTTTGAAGCAAAAACAAATTGAAACAACAAAATGAAATTCTGTTTTAACAAATTTTTGTTTTAGTTATTTTGCGGTTGAGATTTTCATGCAGAGGTAAAATTAATAACACGATAAAAGGATAACAAGTGCTCAAGTAAGTAAGTCGAGTGTTCTACTAGTAGCAGTAGTAGTAGTAGTAGCTGTAGCAGTAATAAAACCAACAACTAAAACAACAACAAAAAGAACAATGTCAATTTTGTCGAGTTGCCGACTAAGGATTTAATATTTTTCATTAAAGTTGTCGTAGCTGCTTAACTTGCTTTTTGATATGGACAACAATAACTACAACAAACAGAAGACGAGTAACTAAAACCTCAACATCATCATTACCATCATTATCCTTGCCATCATGATCATCATCCTGTTTGTAGTTTGCAGGAAGCGGTAGGCTACTCTCCTTACTTCATACATTCACTTTCTAACTTGCTTGCTTGCTTGCTTACTTCCCTCCTAGTTGCTTATGGTAATGCTGATGGTGATGGAGTTGCTCAAACTGTCGAGCTGTGTAATTGCCTTGTAAGCCCTCTACGAAATGGTGGTGCCAACACTAAAAATCCTTAACCAAAAGATTGTATATAAAAGACTTAAAGAGGATGCAAGCATGCAAGGGATGTCATTTTTGGCAGCAAATTTAACTAGGTCTGCTGCTGTACTACCATAAAGCAAAAGCTTACGTTGTTGCATTTCCTGCTTTACCCCACGGAAGCTAACAAAACACATAAATGCATACAAAACATACATGTAGAAAATTTTATGTTGAAAATGATCCTGCAGCATAAATACTCTTCCTCCACACACACACACACACACATGCATACATGCAATCCACATACTAAGTATGTGTATATATTCAGCTAAATGTTAAATATACACTAGTGCACATGCACAGATACGCACACACGCGAATACACTTTGGTTAGAAATGCAAAGTGTAATTACAGCAATTGCAGTAGATACATAATTTATAAAAACAGAACAAAATGTGAAACAAAAAATTTACATTAAATAACTTGCAGTATCTCGAAACTAGAAAAACTTAAATTAAAGATTTTGTTTCATTTTTGGATTTCATATTCTAAAAACACAAATACACAGACCCATTTAACAACGCATACATGAAGGTACTCGTAATAAAGGAAAAGACTTTTCAAACAACTCCATTCTTACTAGAAATTATATGTACACACAGATACAAAAGTACCTTCATTATATTCAACATATGTTTCCATGTGCTTGTAGCATGTTTAGCATTGTATTTTCGCTAATCCGTGTATCCTTTGACTATATAAATTTTACATTTTCTAAAGTAACTAACCAAATGGATATGTCTGTGAATGAACATATGATTTTTGTTATTGTTCACTGGATTAAGCTAAAACTAATGTTTTAACTAATTAAGGATCTTTATTATTATTTTTTACAGGTTTACGAGTTAGGTTATATACATAGTTACTTATCCCGGCGCGTCATGCTACGTCCCCGTCTTAGTGCTTGTTAGTGTGTGATTTTTCTAGTCATTGTTTTTTTATTAATAAATCACGGGAATAAACAACATATTTTAATATTTTATTCGCCATATAACCGGAAGACAATTTCGTGAGCGATTTATGCAGTTACTCAGTAGCTCTAAACTTTATATGGAAAATTGTAACCGCCAATTTCTCGACAATAGTGGGTCCGAAAAAAAAATAAGTACATATGCCAAAATATTCTCCATGAAAAATTATATACAAATGCCAACTTTCACGGTGATCAGTCAAACGGAGTCGGATTCCATCACCGTCAAACTATTTTTCTCATCCAATTTTATATATGTATATAGACAATCTAACTTAAATTAAAAAGTACTGGCTAAAAGGCTTTCGACTCATCTGTCTTATCACCAGAATTAAATTAATTTACTAAGATTAAAGTATTTGATGAAGGAGGATATTTTGTGGATATTATCGACGAATGGAAATTGGATAAATTTGCACAGTAGATTCTTTTCTAATAGTTGTGTGTTGTCAAGTTTTGTGCAATCATCCAAAAGGTGTTTGACTGACAAGGTACTACCACAGAATAGACAATGAGGACGGCTTTTACCGTCAAGGAGATGCTGGTGTATGAGTTGACTGTGTCTCGTTCTCAATCGGACAATAGTTGAACAAATTGGACGATCGCATAAGTCAGGAAAGTTGATGAGAGTTTTGGAAGGTTTGGAAAATAAAGTGCAATTGATATGTTTACATTAAGTAATATAGGACGAGAAAAATATTGACCGATCACCATGAAAGTTGGCACATATACAATATATATTTTTTTATACTTTTTTCGGACCCGCTGTTGTCGATAAATTGATGGATAAAACTTTTTCATATAAAGCTAAGAGAAACTGAGTAATCGCTCACGAAATTGTGTTCCGGTTATATGGCGAATAGAATATTAAAATATGTTGTTTATACTCGTGAGTTATTAATAGAAAACAGTGACTACAATAATCACGCACTAACGGGCAAAGCATGGCGCTTCGAGAATACTAGTAGTAATTTTAAATTTGATACTTATCTATCTGTATATGATAGTGGTTTCCAAAAGGATGGATAAGTGTATAAGTACTTCATCAAGTTGATACTTATTGTGAGACTACTTACAACTCTTAAAAGAATGACTACAAATAACAGAATTCATTCGATTAGAGTGGCAAGGGATATTGAGCACATTGGGAGGAACAGTAAAGTAGATGAGATTCCAAAAAAATTGACTGCCGGAGTCTAAATTGGACATTAAACTTTCTGTATGAGTTCCACAAGATTAGATTTTGTTTTTTAGATTTCTAATTGAACATCGCACGGTAATTAAAAAAAACTGGACAAATGAAAATAAGTCAAAATGAATACTGTTGAGTCCAAGATCTTTTTCTTGAACTATTACAAGCGAAGAAACACTTAATTCAACTTGAGTTGAGTTCGGATCTGCATTGTACGGGCTGCGAGACTGACCACACATACCACCATTGAACTATGAAATGAGTTTGCTTAAACCAAATAACTACTGTAGATTATGTATAGGGCAACAAAGGCTTTTTTAAGATATGTATATGAAAACCGATAAAAATACCAGACTCATGTAGTAACTGTGACTATCGAGTATAGAAATTGAGGGCATAGTGACAAGTTGACTAGTTTGCGGTCTTCTCTTATCTATTTAAACCAATTTTTTTTAACAATCTAACTTACTAGACATAGTATTTAAATTGTAAAGGATTCTTATAGAATTTAACTATAACATACCCTGTATCTTTATCATTGTCAAGTTCTGTCTCTGTGTGCGCATGTGTTCTTGTCTAACTGTCAGCTAAAGGCGACATCTTGAGAAGTGCAGTATCAGCAGCAGCAACAGCAACAAAGTGTTCACATAATTTCGTGATTGAGCCATAACTTTTTGGATTTCTATGCATTTCTAAAAGGTTATGTCTTAGAAAATTAAGTCCTTTAATATGTATGTAAGCACCACATAAGTAGCCCCTGCAGATGTTGCTTTATATACACGACAAGTAGAAGTTATAGTAGAACATACATATATGCAATTTTGTATGTCAATTGTATATGTGTAAATTTAGCATGAGCTTGGCACTTTTTGTTGCTAATTTTCACACTTAATCATTTCAAGCTTACGACAAGGATTATAACAATATATTCACATACAGAGTGTGAGAAGAATAAAGTTTTCTAATTCATGTAAAATTAAATTTGGTTTGTCTATTCTACAATATCACAAATGTATTGTATGAGCTCTTTGCTTAGCAACCACAAAAACAAAGCATACTTTTTGAGGTATAATAAAGAATTTTTAATTATGAATAACAAATGATATAAAATAATAATTATGCCAGATTTGCACGTATACAAATTATACATATAGTACCTACAAGTGAAAAACAGCAATGAATGAATGAATGAAGTAGGAGCATAAAATGGCTAAAAAGGGTTGGGAAAGGCAAAGGAACCTGGGAATGGGTGTTAATGCTAAAGATGAAACTTGAAATG
Source organism: Amiota communis (assembly GCA_037043315.1). Classification (NCBI taxonomy): domain Eukaryota; kingdom Metazoa; phylum Arthropoda; class Insecta; order Diptera; family Drosophilidae; genus Amiota; species Amiota communis. The sequence continues at coordinate 796,831 of JBAMAV010001386.1, read as the reverse complement.
AGCACGTGCATAAAAGTTTATCACTTGAAATTATTGCGAAACAAATGCCGGAAGGATGTTTTCACACAACAAAATGCGTAGGCATTACATACCATACTAGTAGTTCGACCCACCCACTTACTTACTTAGTTCTATGGGATTGGATGGTATTGTTGTAATGTGGAATTGTGCCAGTGATCTAAAGCTGAAAAGCTTTTGGGGAATTATATTCTACTATGGTTTGTACTCGTATGTATGTTTATATCATAAGAAAAATATATCACAGTCACGCAGCAACTGAAACAAACTACAATAAAAGCTCAACTCGACTCAAATCGGCCTAAAGGCAAAGGCAAAGGCAACACAACAAGAACAATAAAATGAAGAGTAAAAGTCGCTTCCATGAATTAGATGGGCGACGTGTATATACAAATAAACCAAATGAAAAAAAAAAAAAACGTTATTCTTCCATTTCATGTACGCAACAAAATGGAACACGACACACAGAATTACACACATTTGGTCTCGGTGCGAGACAATCTGACCGACACATAGACATATAGATGAGAGATAGGAACTGGATGGAGAGGCCGGAGACAAGTGATATTACGGAAATTATTTTAGATTGTCTCTCGTATATGTTTATGCCCAATGGGGCCGCTTAACTCACGCTTCAGTATTACGTTCATTCGCCTAGTTTCTGGTTGGCTCTTCTACAATACTTTGTAGAGACTCCGGGCAGTGCAATTTCCCAAAAGCAAAAACATACTGTCTGTCTATCTAGCTATCTGTCTTTTGCCCGAAAGAAATAAACAAATGTGTTCTAACTTGACTCACTTTTATCAACATTTTTGCCATTTTCTATAACAAAAATCTCCCATCAGTCGTCGTCATCATCACAGTGTGACAATGTGGACACTCATGCCTAAAGAACGTTTTCCTCTAGGCGAATTTTCTGGCTTCAACTCTCCTTTGGTCAAATGTTTGAAATGCTGCTAAATGTCCAGCATGTCTTCTTTTATTTATATGTATCTACAAGCATTTGTATCTATGGGTGCGTGTGTGTGTGTGTGTGTGAAATTTAACATATGTGCACAATTTGTTTATTGCGTGTAGTTCAAAATTTTGTGTAATTTCTCTAACAACAAGAACACCAAGAAAAACAAAAAACCAACAACACTCAGATACTCACAGATACAAAAAAAAAATGTATCTGAGGTCGAAGCTCTTTCATTCAGTTTGCTTACTTTTGTTTTTTCGGTTTCTCTGTGCGACAAATTACATAAATTTAAGTACCCAAGGGAGTAATGAAGAAAAAAAAGTTTCACAATTTTGTCATTCTTATTGTTGTTTTCTGCAACATTTTCAATTTGGAATGACAAATTTTTCCTAATGTTGTCATTTATTTGGGCCAAAAGTGTAAGGGATACTATTATATTTTGAGATGGTTAATATTTCTTTGCATATTATTACTACTATGCAATTTTTTGTGTGTCTACTTCATTAAGATCAATTTAAATTTGTGAATTTTAAATAAAATAAAATCTAATGACTCCTGTTTGCCTGCCTAAAATAATCAAAAAAAAACTATACAATTTATATCAAAATCAATCCAATAAAACTCTCAAAGAAGCACATAAACATTAAAAGCACACAAAACGCCTGCAGATGTTACCAACAAAACACAACACTAACGAAATTGAAACTTAAAATCTAGAAAGGAAGAAAGGAAAAATAATCAGCAAACCCAAAACGGAAACCAAACCAAACCGACCCATTCTGACCCAACTAAGCCAATCCACGCCAAAGAACGCAAAACCGACCCCAAATTCAACAGAACCGCAGACGTTGCCAATATCTTGACCAATATTTGTATTTTGAGGTTTTCATTTTTATGTACTTTACTTGATAATAAATAATTTCTTTGCGCAGTTGGAAAAACCGCCTGATGCCTCAAGAAAGATATAATGGCGTCGTGGTCGTCGTTTGTTTTTTTTTAAGTGGCCAACTTGGGTGTCCATCTTTTTTTAATTACACTCCATTCAGACATAAAAATTACGCAGCCAACACTTCATTTTATTCACTATACAACATAAATATGGAAAAAAAACTGAACAACATTTGTGAAAAAATAAAAGAAGAAAAATCTTTGATAGAAGGAAAAAATTATTTAAAATCAACAAATCGATAAATTTTCAATCGAAAAACGTTTCGTTCCCAAATAAACAAAACATTTTTTTTTGTCCAATTGACAATAACAAAATATGTATTTATGTAATTTACACATATACCATATACTATAGTGTATCCTGCGCAAAATGTCGGCCATTGTCAAAGTTTTTATCAACCAATCATTGAGGCGGCTTAATTACTCCGGCGTGTAAAGGTTCAACTCAAAAATAAACACACACAAAATAAATAGATGGTGAATAAATATTGTCAATATTATCAAATAAAAATTAAAAAAAAATAAAAATGAGAAGAAAAAAAGTGAATTTGTTACCAATCAAAAATGTTCAATAAATGACAGAACCATTGGCTGGAAAAGTCATTCAATAGTATGTAGGTTAACCGTTGGAAAGACGTCAAATCAAATGGAAATGGAAATGGAAATAGAAAAAATAAACAATAAACTAGGTTAAATAAATAAACTTAATAAATACAAAAAAAAAAACTCGAACCGTATGGAATCAAAAAAATAACTCTGCTGTTATTTATAGTGATTCTCTATTATGTTGCATAAAATAAATAAAACTTAGAAAACTTACAAGTCACGCACTCAGTCAGTAAAAAAAAACTACTTGGAATTTAGCACTTGGGGCACATGTTAAATATGTATATTCAAGAATAGCAGATTTACTCAGCATTGCCCGAAATTCCGAAATTTTGTGTATAAATTGTTGTAGTTGTTAGAGGCTTTTTTTAATAACGATTTGTCCAGTCTATTCATTTCATATGAGGCTCACACATTATGCGAATGGTACAAAATGTTCTCAGAGGGCCGAGAAGATGTGAACGACTTAAAGCATGCCGGACGCCCGAGAACGTCAACAACAGACGAAAACATTGATAAAGTGCAGAAAATAATATTGGCCAATCATCGAATCACCGTTAGAGAAGTTCCTAAGGACCTAATTGGTTATTGCCATTACATTTTAACAATGATTTGAGCATGAGACGGATTGCCGCAAAATTTGTGCAAAAATTGCTCAATTTCGACCAAAAGCAGCATTGCGTTAACATTGCTCAGGAGCTATTGTTCCCAGTCCACTGCGACCCAAATTTGCTCCAGAAGGTCATAAGTGATCACGAATCAAGGGTTTAAGTTATGACTTGGAAACAAAAACCTAATCATCCCAATAGCAGCTGCCAAGATCGAAAAAAGCACACCAAGTTGAAGGTGAAGGTTTATATCATAGTTTTCTTGGATTCCAGGGGCGCGGTGTATCATGAGTTCTTGCCACAGGGTACTACGGTCAATAACGAATATTACCTGCAAGTTATGCACAATTCCCGCCAGAAACGACCGGTTTTCTGGAACAACAAAAATTCGCTTTTGCACCATGATAACGCCCCTGCGTTGCTTGTGCGCGAATGTTTGACCAAAAACAACACACTAATGATGCTGCAGACAGCGTTTTCCCCCCCACCTGGTTCCCTGCGACTTTTTCCTGTTACCAAAACTTAAGAGACCCATAAAAAGACGATGCTTCGCCAAGATTGAGGCAATAAAGACGGCATCAAAGGAGGAGCTGAACACGATCACCAAAAATGATTTGTTAAGTGCTTTGAGGATTGGAAAAAACATTGGCATTGTATCCGAGGGGAATTATTTTGAAGGAGACAAAATATATATTGATAAATAAATAAATACTTTTTGAAAAAACAGAAAATTTCCAATACTTTTTGAACCAGATTTTATAAATAGTATAAAATTATTAATTATAAATAAGGTATCAAACCTTGGGCAAAGAGTATAGAGAGGACAAAACGTTAAATTTAACCAGGGTTTCTCTCTTTTGAAACCAATAACAAAGTGTGTGTAATTTAGTTCTTATATATCGCCAGACTACATAAGAAGACTAAATAAGAAGAAAAGCTCCAGCGATTTGTGCACTCAATAAGTTCTATAATATTAATCTCTTTCAACCCCATATCAACCTTAGTGCCAGAAATCTCTTTCGATAGTTTCGAAATCTCTGACGTTTATAATCCGGTTTGATTAAATTGTCCCTTAGTTGAAGTTATAAAAAAATATAATGCCAATAACTGTATCTAATTGTTTTCCTCGGTTATCTGCATTTAAAGAATTCAACCTTTCAGTTGATTTAAGCATAAATGTGCATTTTAAACATCTTAGTTCGTTGTATGAAATGAAATCTCCACGTTTTCTAGAGTAATTGAAATCAATCGGCATGACAACCGTCTTCGATGCGTGATTATCTATTTCTATATTTCTGAAAAGTTCGGCTCTATAAATTAATAATCAAGATTTATTAAATAAATTCTGCACAACTGTTACAGTAAATTTTGATCAGGTACGATTAAATATAATATGTCTTTAAAAGCCATATGATTTGATGACTCAAAAGAAAAGTTTACACTAAATATTTGATGTCCACAAATAAAGTTGCATGTAGCTTACATGCCAGAGAAACGGAGGACCAAAAAAATTGAGCATTAGAGACTAGAACAAGATAAACAGAATATTAGGAGATTGCATAAAAGATAAAGTGATGATACTAGTTTTAAGGGAATAGATAGATACACAATCTGTGGCAATAAGTCAAAACAGCTTATCATAAGTCAAAAAAGTATTTTTTGAGATATTGCTCATTTTGTGTAAAATGATTTCTGTTTGGTTTTATTTTAGTGTTTTAAATCACAAAGAAAAATGATTTAACTATGTTTCTAAGCCGTCTTTTTCGAAATACGTGTTTTGAACGATTTATAATGATAGCGTTTAAGCTCATTTTTCGACTTAAGCTGTTTCGACTTATTGCCACAAATATAATTATTGTAAATAGAAATATTATAGATAGCAAAGAAGAAAATTAACACATCTAGTTCTTATGTTCAAAAGTGGATGCAATCGACGAGACAATAATGAATCTGTGGATTTTTAACTATGTAGAGTCCAAGAGCTTTGTCTTGAGCTATGAAAAGTGAATAGAATTGAAGAAATTCGATAATTGCGAAAAAAAAAACGACAATTACAACTTGAGGGAGATTCGAACTGTGCGTGCGCGAGACTGCCACTCCACCACCACCATTGAACTATGAAACGAATTCGCTAAAATCAACTTACTGAATTATAATATTTAACAAATTTACTGACAAGTAAACATTCAATAAAAAAGAATTTAAAAAGTATATTACACATTAAAGGAAACACCATGTTAAATACATAAATACATATCACAAAATAGTTAGATAACATTAAAAAAATATTTTAGTTATTTGATAAGACAACTTCAACATATGACAACATCTCTCAACTTGATGTCGTCAATTGAAGAAATTATCTAGAAAAACAAATTGCACAAGTTTCAAGTTAATTAAAATTTTAAATTTGTTACTGGCCACAGTTTTTCTCCAACCATTTTTATTTACGAAAAAAAATACACATTTTCTTTGTAAAAAATTGTTAAAAGGTTTCAAATTCATATTTTATTCTCTTGAGAAAATCCTCTTTTTCCTCGTATTTAATTTTGAACTAAGCACCTTTTCCATGAGTATCTACACTTCATCATCATGCTTGAAGTAAATGTTTTCTCTCTTAAATTTTGTTATGATATTTTATTAAAGTAACATTTTTTGTAATTTGATATATTTTTTTTTTTGTTAGCTTGAATGAAAGTAGACAAAGAACACGTACGAAAAATGAAATCACAATCATAAAAAACAAAAACAAATAATAAACATCATAAAAATATTTTGTCACAAAATTGACAAACACACACTTGCATGGCATTGTAAAATATTGTATTTGTGTCCTTTTGTCTGTGTTGTGTGTTGCATCTGTTACGCGTTTAACTTCATTTTTTTTTTTTCAATTTTTTTATAGCTTGCAACTTTGTTGCATATTTATGGGCGCGTTAAGTATGTTTGAAAAAAAAATATGGGAAAACTTTTTAGACGACGATGCTATCTTAATTTTCTATTATAACAAACAGGTTTATTTTAACCTGCTTGTTTTCTTTGTTTGGGTTTCAGTGTTTTTTTTTTTCTTTTCTAAGTTGTTTTCTTCATTTTTCTCTCTACTATTTTTATTTGTGTATGTCTGCGTAAAGGCGTAGTCGTCATAGTAGTCTTCCTTCTACATGTCAATATCCTTTTTGGTGACGGTTGGTTGGCAATGCCACTTAATTACGTATATTTGGCCATTTGCCAAAAGACTGAAAAATGAGACGCGCTCGCGCATTCTGCTAGGCTTAGCAGGATATGAATGCCGCCGACGTCATTGCAGTGTTCGAAATTGGCGCCGTGTTTTTATGAGTTTTATCCACACATACTTGTACACACTCTCATCCCAAGATATGTTGTTTTTGTCGTTGCATCTGGTTCACATCATGCAAGTTCAATGTCCTACATTCCATTCACATGAACTGTTTGTTTGATTTATCCTTTAGTCTCAGTGAGTGTCGGTTGTTTTCTGTTCTTTTTCCTTCCGGAACAAATGCAAATAATTGTCATACAAGCAATAAAAATGAATGACAACATGCAACATTCTCATATGTTATTTGTATGCAATTACCATCACCGACATTCGATATTCTTCAATTCGATTCTGTTTTGTTTTTATTTTTTCAAATTTCATCATTATAGGACAGAATGTTGTGGCAAATGATGATGAAGATGATGATGATTGTAGTAGAAAAAAATCACTGCAACCGCCACCGCAACAAATCAATATATTCTAATTAATCAAACATGCCACACATAATTTATGCCAATCACTATTACAGAAGCCTAGAAACGATCGGATGCTCGCGTATGTACACCAGGTGTTGGTAAGCCACAGCACCAGCATCAGCAATATTAGTAGTAGCAACAACAATAAGAGGAATAGTAGTTACCGACATCAATGCGACATCATCAATCTGTCAACAAAGTGCCCATAAATATGCAACACATTGAAAGCGTTAACCACAACACTAATTCAATTTTAGTCGATACAATCGAATGAATGAATCGACTGAGAAGAGACAATCTATTTCAGCATCAACCTCATCAACTTCATCATCCTCGTCAAACGATAGTATAACGATGATAATGTTATTGTCACCTTTGTTCATTTAAGTGCTTTAATGCCCTTTTTCCGATATTCAATCATTGTCACCCAACATTTTGTGCTATTCATCTTTGAATATGGACAAGTCTTTGAGAAGAAGTTGACCACAAAATTCACATTTATCACAATTTGATTCAAGTTGATATGTTGTAATGTGTTAATAAATATTTTTTGGGTATATTAAAAGATGAGTCCCCATTCATTCATTTATTTTAAATGATGTGAAATTTTTTTAATAAAATAAAAAACAAGAAAAATATCTGCAAAGTCATAAAACACATTTCAAGTCAATTCAACTGAAACGAATACGGATAAATATATTATGCGATGACAGCATTAAATAATGCAACAGACCCAAATACACCAAACTGAAAAATAACATAGAAGCAGTGATTGGGTGACTAAGAAACTGAGAGGAGCAGACAGAAAGATTGTCTCATGGAATATGGTTGGAGCAGCTACTTAAGCAGTCAGTCAACGCGTGCCATTTGCAACATCAGCAAGCAAGCGAGCGTGTCTGCATCAAGACACATACAAATATATATTGTGGATATCATGGATGGCACTTAGCAGACATCATGGAATTCAAGAAACTTGAGGCAAGCACAGCATGTTGATTAATGAGCTGCAAATTATTTGCGCACGCAATACAACGTTCATCATCATCATCATGATATAATGTTGAGAATGCTGGTGACGATGATGATTAAGAAGTTAATGACGGTCATGCCACAGTCTAAGCAAAACCTAGCTAATGCATCCGATTTCATATTCAGTGAACCAACCAATGATACTGTGTCAGTATTCTGGGACTGCATGCATTGTAAATCAAACACAATGGAGCGTGTGACAAAATGTTTGACAGACATGAACGTGTGCTGGAGGCATAACATCATGATGATTGTTGCATATACTTGTACCTACATTAGGGCACGTCTATCAGCAAGCATCTCTTGGCATCATATCATTGTTATTGCAGCTGTTTGCGTCTTACCACAGCTGATTAACATTACAGTCTTTGAGATATTTTGAATAATAATAATAATCTAAATGGAAGGGATTCAAATACTATTGTATTGTATGTAGAATTCATATTCAGCAAATGCAACAAAATTCAATAAGATACAACAAAATAGGAAATGTCTATCATGTTGAATGAAATCAAAATTAGAATGAAATGGCAATGGAAATGGTAGAAGTGGCAATCTATATAGGAAATGAAATACTTAAGCAAAGGAAAGGCAAAGAAGAAGGCAAAGAAAAAAGAGGAAATACAATAAATATATACAATCGTAAGGAACATAAATAAATATGACAAGTGTGTGTGTGTGTGTGTGGCTTTAGCAAGAGGGAACTCAAGAGTATCTCTATGTATATGTAAGTATAGCAGCCCTTTAGGCGCCATCATAACAATGAATATGTATGTATGGTATGGTATACAGATACAGCAACAATAAAGATGAGCAAAAGGCGGCAACATCAACACTGACTCAACATATTTGTTGTTACTGCTGTGCTCCTCGTTTCACTTTGTTCATATTGTTGTGCAAATGAATGAAAATTCAAGCCATGATTAAAGCGGTAGAACTATGTACATACTACATATAACCATAGAACAGCCACAAAGCTTCCAGCATTAAGCATCATGAAGATGATTGTTGAACGACTTTTGTTGATGCCTATGAAGCCGCGGATACTGTTGCTGCTTTTGCTGATGTTGCTGATGGTGATGATGTTGTTCCTCTTTTATAAATGTATGTAAAGTAAAGTTTTATGCGGCATGTAACCCCAAAAGAAAAGAAAATATAAGAAGAACTAAATCCAGATTTCAATTGTTGTTGCCACTGTTGAATCAGTATACATATGAGTATCTATGTGATCATGTTTATAAATATGTGTGTGTGTGTGTGTGTATGTGTGTATGTCTTTGGCGCTGATGTGTCTATGCGATGGCATGACAAAGCAATAAAAATCCAACAACAGCGACAACACCAAACTACAAATACAAAAAAGGGGACACACAGAAAAAATATTGCACAGCACACATCTAAGCAAGAAAACCAGAAAAAAAATATGAGTGGAGACAAATATTGTTTAAAGGAAGAAGAAAAAAATGAAATAGGAAAAAATGAAATAAAACAAATCAAGCAAAAGTAAATGAAATGTTGAGGAATTTGTTGGGCGCGAAATTGTATGGGAACGACAAACAAACAAATAAACCAACAAACAAATAAACCAACCAACCAACCAACCAACAAATATATAGAGAAACAAACAATAAACTGTCAGAGAGACAGGCAGGCATGCATACAAACAAACAAATCGAAGGACAAAAGGGCAGACATGAAGAGTAAAATATTTAGATTGAGATATATAGTATGGTGTATAGTATATCTTATGTATTTTTGGGTGGAATTTTAATAAACCAACAACAACAAATGCAATGCGAAAGGATTTAACATAAGCAAAAATACTTACATAGCAAAAAAAAACATATAAGGACAACTTGTTCTATATACACATACATAGGGATACAATATAAGTTATATGTAATATGTTTTGGTATATAGGTTATTATGCTAGTAAGGTAAGAAATATCAAACACATTTCCTTTATAATTTTCTTTAAGTTTGTAATTTTTTTTAAACAAGTTCTTAAGTTTTATAATTTGAAACCAACCAACCTATAAAAGAATAAAATAATACGCCCTATGATATCGTGAATGAGTTAACTTCACCTGGCCAGTGGTGGTAGATTTTAATTGAGAGTTTGCGTCAGTTAGTCAATCAGTCAGTCAGTTGTTAAGCAGCTGGAACATGGTTGAAAGGATTTTCAAACTTTTACGACTAATAATTTTCTAAAAGGTTTTTTCTTTACGTAACTGTAAAGCTGTTTCAACATTTTATGGAGAACACTAAACCCTAAGAAATAAACTTTTTCAAGGTTAGTAAAACTACTGTAAACTCTAAGAGTCATTCCCTTTTCATTTAATATCATTATATTGATCCACTTTAGTACCTTTTTTTTAAGTGCTTAGACTAAGTGCCTTTTGAGGAGGTCTGTCTACTACTTTTACTCTATGAATATACTTATTACCTCAGTCACTCACTCAATTTCCGATTGATTAAATGAAGCATGCTTCACTATTATTACAATACATATACTTACCATATTTAAAAGGTCAAAACAAAAGGTGAACAAATTGTAAATGAAATAAAAAACTTAAATGAACTCATATCATAATCATCATCACCATCATCAGTATATTTTACCTAATTAAATGCTTCTAAGTATTAATATTATTAATGGGGGGGGAGAATAGGTAATAGATACAAACGTGTTCGAATTAAATTCCATTTATGTTTGTGAAATTAGTTGAAATCAGAGACGGGTATTTCCTTTCTTGTTCAATTCGCATTTTGTCGAAAAGTTGTTACTGCTTACAATACAATAAAATTGAAGGAAAATTCTATAGCTTCAATGAAATCCGATTATATTGGAGGATCGAATGAAGCAACCGAGGAACGGAAGGAAAGGCAAGTAAAATGAAATGCTGAGAAAAACGTGACAAAAATAAGAGATTTCACTTTTAAACCGATGAAAAGTATGTTAACCTTCAACATTCTTTTTGTTTTTTTTTTTCTGTCAAAACTTAGCAAATACACACATACTACCCGGTATATATTAAGGCAAAGGATATTTTTTAGAGGGGTTAGGGTCTGGGGAATATGTCGAAAAAATGCAAAGAATATAAACTGAAATAAAATATTTCAATGAAACAATTTTCGAGGGCTTTTAGTTGACAAAAGCAGCACGTAAAAGTTTCCTTTTTTTTCTCATTTTTTTTTTGTTTTTTTTTTGTTTTTAAGGAACAAAAAACCAGAACGCAAAAAATGGATATAAATATATGTGTAATGTGTGTGTGTGTGTTTATTTGTATGTTTTGGCAACTAAACTGTCATATAAATGTCAAAAGCATAAATGTTCTGTTTATGAAAAACGAAACGAAACGCAAACAATTGTGTGGTGTGAAAGGCTACAAGACAAAAAAAAAAACAAATACAAAAAATCCATGTGGACACTTTGTAAAAGGGTTGACAAGCCCCAAGACCAGAAAGAAGGCAAATAAAAGAAATATCACCAACTACTAAAGTCCTGAAAAATGGTGTCAACAATTGTTGAAATATATATATAAGTGGTACTAAGTGTGTGACTTTCTGTCTGGAAAGAAAGCATGAGAAGAAACCCAGCAGGTCATCAAAACGTGCCGAAAGATTGAAGTAACTTAAGAAAAAGAAAAAAAGAAAGCAAACCCAAAGGTGCAAGTTATCGGGTTTCTTTTTTTTTTTTTCTTTTATTTCAATATCTTCTTTTTCTTTTGCATACATTCAGACTCAAGTTCTGATATAACTATAGTATAGAAAGTGGTATATGTACAGATAGGCAAACAGAAAGTCATGCACAGCAATCGATTTGATCGCTTTTTGTCGAGACATCCTCACATTCTAAACGTGTCCCTAGTACTTTCTCACCAATACCATGGACTTCTTCTTCATATATCAATCTAGTACTTGTACCTGTCATGGGGTCGTTCATTCCATCGATTCGATTGGACTACATATCCAACTCAACTGAACTGAAGTGAACTGAACTAAACTGTCTATCTAATGAAGTTCATACTTAGAACTCATCCTTAATCGTCTATTGACTTCATGCCATGCCATTCATGTGGTACTTGTACTTTTATTGTACAATTACTTGTTCATGGGCACATGTGTACTACTACTACTCACTATATGTGTGGAAATTTCTTCAAGAAGTATTTCCTTTTTTATATTGTAGAACAATGTACTATGGTAAATTGTATTTAACCTACGTGTACACAGAGTTCTGTCAATGAGTTTAACTAACTATATACATACGTTTAACATAATTGTACGTGAGTAATCTAGTAAATCTACAATACAATATTGTAGGATATACATACATATCTTATGTAAGTTTCGAGTCTTCTAAAAAATAAAAACATGCTTTAATTAATATTATTTGTGTTGAAATTCTTGGAAACGATATATTGTATATACAAATTTAAAAAAGAAATAAATAAAGTAAGTCTATCATTTAATGAAACAATGAAACTAAAGAAAATATTTTAAAACCCACAATCACTTTAAATTTATAATACGAAAATAAATAATAAATATATATATATATTTAAAGTTAAAATGCAATATTGCAATAAAAAACTAAATATATATACATATACACATTTATTCATTTCATAAAAACCTATTTATTTTTTGTATACTATAAACAATAAAAAAAAACCTCACTCACAATAAAGAAATGTTTGTTTTGCTTTCGAGTTCATGTTTTTAAATAAAAAAATATTTAAATTAATTCCGATTTAATAAAAATCAACTTAAAACTGATAGTACTAAAGCAATCAATGCGGTGTATGAACTATTTACAGGTAAATTTTTCCTTCACTGTTTTTTCTCATTTTAAATATGCCACAAAATAAATTAAATACACAAAAAGACTTTATTCTTTTAGTTAATTACCTAAATTTTAAAAACCACAAACTTTGCTAATATTAAAAACTATGCAATGTACAGGAAAAACTTCAAATGATTGAACTGAGAATATAAGATAACAAAAATAATCAGTCATAAGTTTACCCATATAGTATGTAAGTATTTACCTCTAAAAGTTTAGAAACTTAGTATTTGCATGACAACAGACACACAGATAAATGCATAGATTTGATAGGATTTCGTATACATTTTTTTAACTTAACATAAGTTATGTATGGTTCAGTTCAAAGACTTTTCATTAAGAGGGCAGCAGGACTCCCGGCAAGAGTCAGAGGCCTGACGACCCCGCATGTCGTGGCGCATGTCGACTACTTACAGTGCAAATAAAAAAAATGAACGAGATGATAAAGAAGTGGTGATACGTAATAGTGAAGTAGAGCTACGCTCTGCTGGAGAAGACGTGCCTATAATGAATGCTGAAAAAATCACAACGTGCTCTGGCTTGCTTCTCTAATTTCGTTCCAGTAATTTGCAATATCCCAGAAACTAAATACACATACAAGTGCAGCAAAGTGCAATACAAATTGCTGGAATATTCAGATTCCATTGGTCTGAAGGTAATTAAATGCACATAGAGCTGCTCCCTATATTACTAAATTCAGATTACATTAGTTGAATTCTACCTATGCACATAGTGCAGTCCCTGGAATTAACTAATTAATTGGCTACACATGTGGTTAACCTTGACATAGGTGAATAGAAGATTGACCTCTAAGGGCAATGGTATAGTGCTCTTAATCTTAAAGGTATGCTTTGGGTGCTTACTCTGGCCGTGACTCTAAAACAGTTTCAGAGTAGGTATACTGCCCAAAGAATAAGTCGCGATGATGGAATACCACCCTAACTCACAAAAAAAAACAAAATACCCTTTATTTATACAACATAGATAATCCCTTTTTTTTTTTTTAATTATTTATTATAATATTATTTATTATAATATTATCGCATAAAATATTGCTGCGGTTATTTAGAATAGTGACGTCGGGCAATTATATCGCAGTGTACATTTATGTAGGTGGCAATCTTCCGTTTAGAAGGTCATTAAGATGAAGCTCCTTTAAGCAACGTCGCCTGATCTCATGGGTTTGGGTGGTTTTATAGCCTCTGCTGACAACGGTTACAGCATTACATGATATCATCTCTCACAATAGGCATTTAGAGATCTCTGTGCAGAATGGTATAGATAATCGTGAATCGGAAATCCTATAAAGCTTCATCCATATTACAAGGAAAAGCTATCCAGCCAAGTCTGGAAAATCACGCAGATTTATCCGAATAATTACATCAGTTTTTGAGAATGATATTCTTCTTATTGTCTTCCTTTTAGCCAACCACTAGAATCCAAAGTCATTGCCATCATAAAAACCAAATTGTAATTGCATAATTTTCTACAATTTTGCACAATGTTTTACCAATTATTATTCAATTTATTCTAAATAGATTGTTTAACCAGACAACTGTAGTAGTTTAAATTTCCTTCACATTTGTTTCCACTAGGAACCTTTAAATTATTAGAGAAGTGTTGCTTGACTAAACAAAATTCATTTCATTGCAAAATAATTGATGTTTATGTTCAGAAAATATCTATAAAAAACTCATAATCTTACAATTATAGATGCAATGAAATTTTGTTTAAAGTTTTAAATAAATCACGTGTTGATATTTAATTAGAACCACAAAAATGTTGTAAATGGTACAAAAACTTTAGTGATACCGAAGTTGCCATTTTGTGTAATAATATTATTAGATACAAGTAATAATAGTAGAAACCAATATTAAAATTTAATTTAATTGTCGTGTCAATAACATTGACAATAAAACTGTGAAAAAAAACTTTACACAAAAACACTGCACAAATACATATCACTATTTTATCTATTTTCCAATTAATTTAAATATATTTTAATGACATGTTAAATAAATTTAAATAAAATACTGACCAACAATTTAATTGATTTCAAGTAAACCAAATGTAATAAATATAAGAACCTTTCAATTCTGGCTTATGGTGATGATAAAATCAAAATTTAACAAAAATCTAGAGAGCTAAAATTTTGAAAGGAAACTTAAGTGATTGAATATTTATATACTACCACAGATCTTGATCAATTTCATTTTGATAATTTTCCTTGAAAATTTAACATAAATTGACATGTAAAAATGGAAATAGTAGTATATTTTATTTATTTAAAACACCATGTGACAGTTCTTTACTCGCATCATATACGCAAAATTAGATCAAGACCATAAGTACTCATACTTATTGTATATAAACATACATAGATACATCTACATACGTACTAAGTACATACACACCTAGTTGTTTTTTTTTTAACAAAAATATTATATAAAACTGAGTTTAAGTGCAATAACAAGAAAAACTAGAAGTAGAAGAAGTAGCAGAACCAGAAGAATAAACAGCAACAATATTAGATACATTTATGTATGTAAGTATGAGTATGGAAAAATAAAATGAAAATGTCTGCGGCTGAAAGTCAGTTGAGAGAGAGTGAACAAGTTTTGTTGAAAAAATATAAAAAATTGTGAAAATGTTGCAGTGTTGCACACACAAAGAAAAACATATACTCATGTATATACTCAAATGTATCTGTGTGCACATGTGTGTAACTTGAGTTAGTTTGTTGTTGTTGTTGAACTGAGCTCAGCGACCATTAAATAAAATGGCCAAAAGAACTTAAATTTAACAAGTGCAACATGTGACAAGTGCAAGTCTACTTTTACCCTACGAGGAGAGCGTATTCTGACTGCTTCAGATTAAACTATATACCTATGTGGATGTTGATATTGTTGCTGTTGGTGTTGTTGCCAGCCTAACTCACAACATTCAACATCAACTGACGTTGATGATGAGAAGTAGATGGAGAATGGCCCTGACCACAACACGCTAGAGATCCGAGATACGAGATGCGTATAGAAGGAACAGGTCACATATTCAAAAGATAAAGCCACAGCATGGAATATGTGGCAACCAGTGGCGGAGCAGTGGAAATATTTTTACGAAAGATGTTGTTGTTGGTTATGTTGGCGAACAAGTGTTGTCGACTCAAATGAATGCATTCGCAAGTGTTGCTTCGCTTGTATTCTCTGAATGAGTATGCACAGTTCCTATTTTAGTCAGGTTTTTTTTTTTATTTTTTGATTCTTTCTTTCATTCATTTATTTTTTTTTTTTTTTTTGTTTGTGTTTTTTCTCTTTCTATTTCTTTCTGTGTTAGTGAACATGCATGTTTTTTTTCTAAGTGAATTGAAAATTAAATGAAATTTTGTGTCAGTGTTGCCAAGTACCCATACACCCTCATACACTCACTCACAAATCCATACATAGCTACAGACACCTAGGTATAGATACAGATACACATGTGTACCTGCAATACAATGTTGCTTGAAGCTTGGTTAAAAGTCAGTCAGTTTTAAATGCCAAACGCTTCGTGGTTTAGTTTTGTGAACATTCGCGCGTTTGTATTTACTTTTACTTTTGCTTTTCTTTCCGTTCCGTTCCTAGTTTTTTACTTTTTTTTTAAGTTTTTATGCTTTTTTTCTTTTCTCATCCATTTTTCTTGTATTTTTTGCATGAATGAATCATGTGCTCACATATGTTCACAAACTGAAATGAAAACATGTAAGCAAACGCATACACATACTACAATACATCCACTTGGATACATACATCGTGAACATAGATACGCACAAGTGTAGTTACATGTAAACCACTGCCGCCGCCGCCATTGCAATTGTAACTTGGCAATTGTTGTTGTATTTGTAGTTGTTGTTGTCATTGCTATCTAGGTTACAAGTGTTTATTTGTGCTATTCACCGTGGACTCCAGAAAAAAACACTCACACTGATTACTTCTACGGCCTTCGAAGTTAGTTGCTTGCAAGCTCAGCTCAGTTCGGCTCGGCTCATCTCATCCCAATCCTACTTAATTTTCTAACTCTATCTATCTCTTCCTTTCCTCTATCGTTCTCTCCTTTCTAAAAAATAAGTTGGTAAATAAAGATTTGCCCTTGTACATCCTGCAAGTGTCAACATGATTTTTGTTGCATATTTTAAGGCGTTAATTCTATTACTGCCTTAAATTTTCTACATTTGTGATTTTATAATCGCATTTATTCATACAAGATTAATTCTAATTAAATGAATTTAGTTAATATTACTATATTTTATTATACTCGTATAATAATAGCAATAAAAAAAAAACTTTAAAATTTATTTATTTTATTTAAATAAATTAAATTTGAACTTATAAAACTTTATTTCTCTAATTGTGCAAATGAAAATCTCTTTTATTTATTTCTATTAAATCCAATTTATTACATTTTGTATACCATAAATTAGATTGCATTTGACATAATAATTTTATATTTTAACACAAAAACAGAGAAGAAAAAATAATAATACATATAGTACGAGTACATAATTGGATCAAATATTGTACTAGAAAGAGATAATGGATTGTAATTAATATTAATTTAATTTTCTCAATAGAAATATTTAGAAACTTTTATTTACCCTTTTTAGAAAGGAAAAATAAATTTTAATATGTGTTTAACAGAAGTTCAATCAATATATGATAGAGAAATATAGTATTGTGAATTTAGGCTGATTTTATTGATGGAAAGTTTAATCTTAATTTGATAATCATTAGCATATCCATTGAGATGTAACTCTTGACTTAAGTTGATGCAGTTACCACCATCAAATTTGCTTTTCTATAAAGTTACTCATCAGTTAACTTTGCAGAAATTATCACCTTACTAGAAGATGTCAAAACATCCAGTAGACGTCCAATTAAAACATATACATGTTCAGATTCCTTGTCAGCTATTGAAGCGACACAAAATGTAGACAATTCTATGGATTCCTAGCCATGTTGCCATAAAATGAAGCAGCAAAAAGAGCTACATCACATCAACATAAATCGGACAGACATTAACAGACACACGCGACAAACATTCTGGAACAAACAATCAACAAGACACCTCAATGTGGTACCAATTAAGTAATTCCAATAAGTACAATACAACATTGATGACTATCTAAAGTCATGCGAAATTCGCAGAATACGCAAAACAGACCAACAAGCTTTGGACATACAATGCTCACACCAACACCTTTTCCTTCTAACTACCGATAATCAATGTAATCTCAACATCACAATCTCAATAGATCATAATCTGAACGAATGCACAAGATTGCAAAATCTCAATCTAAAACTTCTCCACTCTACTACAATATTTAACACATCTCCTAAAAATTTCATATTCTATATGATATATATATAAAATCGTAAGCCTTTTCCTGGCTGTGCACGCTAATCTCAGAAACGGCTTACCCTATTTGAATGCGGTTTTCACTGGTGTATTGTTGCGCATTTAGCGTTTATTTTATCGAAATCGACTTACTAAATCAAAAGATATTTACATTTTTAATTCTGTTGCCTACCATTTTGGCTGATTTTCGTATGTTTTTCTCTTTAGCTATGGGACAATATTAAAGATCTCATAATTAGGGAAAAAGAACAAAATACACGCTATTAAAACAAATTTCGAATACCACGCGTACGAAGTCTTGGGCACAGCTAGCTATCATATATAATTCTTATAAGGAGTTACTATAAAACATGCATAGCGAAGTTACACAGGCTTAACTGGCTATTACGGCACTTTAAACTTTAATCCTAATCTTGCTATTTATAAATTAATTATCAAGCCATCTTATTTGCAAATTAAACAAATCACTCTGAATAAAGTTTTATGGAAAATAACTGACGTGCGTGGTTCGCCAGAAATAGTATACTACACAACACAACAATCTTCAGATGACTTCTGTTTGGGAGGAAATGAACAGGCCCACAAGTAGATTGGCTGTTCTCCCAACAAAATCATCTTGCTAGCGAACTCTTAAACTATACCTGTGGCAGACATCTTAAAAGACTTTACCCTGCTAATCTGCGTCGAGGTCGCAACTGTTATATAATGTACTGATAATAATAATGTAATTGTATCTTAAAGTAAAAACAAAAACAAAATTTACTATTAATTAAGAAACTAGGTTAATAATAAAACATCAACCACATGAAAATCAGCTTATGTTTGAAATTATAAGCCTTCAGTGTATAAATAAATAAATAAAGAATTAAATAAGTCGAATTCAATGATCTTAAAAGAACACTTGCTACTATGGCCTTCGGCTCGTGGTTTGAATTAATATTTATTCGAATTGCTTTCAATTGTTATTAGTTTTGTTTTTGTTTGATTTTTAATTGTCTCCACTTGAAGAGTATTGCTTTGCTATGAGTCACTATTTTCTAATCAAATGCATTTGATTTACCGTTTGTTTTAATCGTTGTTTTCTCGTATATTTACTACATACAAATAAGTATATTTCTAAATTGCGTTTTACCGTTTTGCTAAGTTAAGTTTTACAGTTTCTGTTGATGATAATGATTTCAAACGTTTGTACTATTATCCCGTTTCTTTTCGGTGTCGAACTATATATACATATTATTATTCTATATTTTTCCCTTTCTTTACCTTTTATGTTTAACTCATTAAAATTTTATGAAACAGTCATTATATTAAATTCATCTTTTTATATTTGGTAGTTCGATTAGAAATTCGATCAACAGCAAAAAAATTCAATGATCAGAAAGAAAAACCAGAGGTCAAATCAAAGTAAATAGCATTAAGTAAAAGTCTTTTGGGTATTAAACAATGACAAGTACTATTTATTATTATTTTTTTAAGTTCAACCAAAGGCCAACACCATTTATTAATTTCAGTTAGAAGTTCGTTGATTCTCTTTTATAATTAATGATTTTAATAGATGATTTTGACACTCTTAATTCTGATTCAGGGCGATACACTCTCTTCAACAATTTTTAATTTATTGCTGTGCTGCGCAATAGATAAAGTGTGCGACGCCAAACGGACTGGACATATATTAAAGAGAACCATACAATTATATGCATACGCGGAAGACATTGCAATAGTAAGTTGTAATAAAAACGCACTTTTAACCACTTTCTCTGATATTGAAACGGCAGCAGAAAAAATTGGACTAAAAATCAACGAAGAAAAGACCAAATATATGCTCATGTCCAGAGCGAAAAACAGACAAGCATTAAAAACAATTAAGCCTGGAAAATATGAATTTGAAGTAGTAAGCACATTCACATATCTTAGCTACAAACTGACAACAGACAACTCAATGAGCGTAACAATTGACGAAAGAAAACAAGCAGCCAGTAGATCTTTCTTTAACAGATCCTGCAAAGTAACACTGTGTAGGACAGTGGTGCAACCAGTCTTGTTCTATGGAGCTGAAACTTGGTCTGTGAGCGAAAAAGACAAAACAAAATTGCTGACTTTCGAAAGAAAAATTCTCCGAAAAGTCTTCGGCGCAGTTAAAACTGGGACTGATGAATGGAGAATAAGATGGAACGACGAACTTGAACATCTAATCCAAGGTGAAAACGTGATGCGAAAGCGAAACGCATAAGGTGGCTAGGCCATGTAACAAGAATGGACGAATCAAGAGCGCAAAGAAAAATTCTAGATGCGAAGTCATTCAACGACAAAGCAAGGGGAAGACCAAGATCAAGATGGATGTACGAACTAAACGAAGACCTAAAGAAACTACAACTGGAAAACTGGAAAAGGGCGGCAAAAGATCGAGTAACATGGAGGCATATTGTTCATCAGGCCAAAGCTCACAAAGAGCTGTACCGCCAAATGATGATGAAATCTGATGGAATTTGCATATTAAATTGTGATTTATTTGGCAAATTGACTTACACGGTCAATTCAGATTAAAAGTATTCATAAAAACATAAGCAGAAACTACATAAACAACAGCATTGATCATCTCTGATGGATGTTCTGATTTTTATAATATTTTTATGTGTATTTAGATATTTCTTTATTTATGCGTCCAATACAAATTGAAAATTTGTCTATATATGTACGTACATTTGTTATTTTTTCTTTTTATAATAGTAGATTTTACAAACTTTTCAACAAGTAAGTATGAATGCTGTTAAACTCAACTGCCGCGTATTTTTTTGTGAACATTTTTAAGAAATTTTAGTCCCCATTTCAAGTTGTTTTATGAAAAAAAAAAAACAAAACTTCTTCGAATATTGTACATGTATTATATAACATGTTTTCAAAGTCTTCTGGGACACACTTGGTACCGTTCAATTTACATGAAACTGAACCAAAGTCAAAGTAAACATCCCAAGCATCCCAAGCATCCCAAATCTACATATTCTGAAGATAAATTGAGTACTTCAGAAGAGAGAGAGAGACTTTTAAAGGTTATGTCAAAATTTATAATTACACAGGCCTGCGGTCAGAAACTCGTTTTTCAGTGCAGAACTGATATGGTTAAAACGACGTATCTTGGAGAAAAAAAATCGTAGCCGAATGGTCAATACTAAAAAATGGAGGTGAAAAGACATCCTCAATGCTGATTTATGTGGTTTTATGTAAAAAAATTTGCTGCTCATGTGACATTGGTTCGAAAATGACGGTTTTTAGCCAAGTTTTTTTTGGGTCGGAATATCTCAAATTCCTGAAGTGATAGAGCCCTTTCGAGGTCAGATTCCTGCGGAAACAAATAGTGCCGTCTCTGTTTCAAAATCTCGCAGGCCTTTGTATCACAGTTATTTATTATTATATATTATAAAAATCAGAACTATATTCTATTATCAAACAAAAGGTTGGTAAAAACGTACGATAAAATATCGTAGAGATACAAATAAATATTCATTGTGCCAAAAAATAATTTACCATACTATGCTACATAAAATCAATCAATTAAAGTTTACTGAATCTTATTAAGACTTACTATAATATATTTTCAAACTCATTGACTTATTTACTTTATAATGAAAAATTCTTTTCTTTTCTTTTGAACATTTAAGTATATGGTATTTCTTATTAAAAAATAAATTTACGCAAGTCTTTTCTTTGCTACATTTCTTTTTTCTCTTTAAGTTTTCTCAATAATCCTTTATGTTGTTCTTTACAAAATTCTGTCTAGAATAATAATAAATTGTAAGCTCCTACAAATTGTTATCCTTGAAATAAAACAAATTTATGTTGTTTGCAAATAAAGAAAACAACAAAACTTTTTTTTTTTTAATTTGCTACACACTTCAGTAATTCTGAATATAATTATGAGCAAAAAAAGAAAACAAAACAAAACAACAAAATATTGGCTCTCATCCTTCAATCAAGTCTTAACGTTTTCTGTGTTATGTGGTGCAGATGAACTTCTCATATATGTATGTATCTATATACCATATACAAATGTACACTGAGAGAGACTTCAAAGGAGCAAAATTAACATTTCAGACTAAGTTAATTTGCAAGAGGCAGCCCAGTCATCCAGGCAAAGTAGGTTACTAAGCCATGGACCTTGGACCGTGGACCGTGGACCATGTTAACCAATAACATAACAAAAAAGGCAGAGCAAAAATAAAGTCAAGCTCAATTAACTTTTGACGGGCCGCACAAGCAAATTGACGAAAACCCACTGACAAACAAACAAATTGGATTGGCAGACACAGAGACATGGAAGCTGATGATGAACCCAAAAGACCAATGAGTCTTGTACAAAATATAAAAAGGAAAAAGAAATGTATGGAAAGGAAAGGAACGAAAGAATGAATATAAACGAACGATATTTGATAATCGATGAAAATTCTTTTCTAAGAAATTTTTTTACTTCCAAAAATTTTCTACATTTTTTGAACATTTTTTTTTTTCTTATTGTTCTTTTCGTTTTTGTTTAGTTTGAAGATGATGTGAAGGTAAACTTAGTATATTTCCTGTCTATTCATGTTAATCTCTGAACTTTTTGCTTACAAGTGAGAAAATATTTTTTGACTAACATCTTTTCCCTTTTTCTTTTCTAGAAAAGAAGAAAACAATACTCTATTCAATTCGAACTTGGTACAGTTTCCTATACCGTCATCATTGCCATCATTATCATCCACATCATCATCATCATCGTCAACATCATCACCGTCGAATTCGTCGTCGTAGTCATCAACCCTGAAACATGAAGCACTTGTCGAAGTTTTTTGCATGTCAATGAAACTTTGTCTTTTGTTGTGTATGAGATTCTTGTTTTGATTTACTTCTGTGCTTTTTCTACTATGCCTTCGTTCCTTACTTTTGATTTTTCTCTCTTAAATTTCAACGCCAAATTGAAATTCCTTACAGAAAATTAAGGAATTTCAATTATTGGGTTACATAGGATTCCTTTTGGTTTTCCTTAGGTGGTTAAATTAATGGAAATTACAATAGAAAATGAAATTTAGAAATCAAGTTTTGATTGATAAAATTTGATATTGAATTAATTACAATTTAATGTAATTTCATTAAAAATATTACAGGTAACATAAATGGAAATTACTATAGTACAAGACTGAAGACTTGAGTTCGAAATTGTAATTGCAATTTCACAGAAATTGAATTTGTTTTTCAATGAATTATAATTTTAATAAAAATTAATTCATTAAAAGGCGCGTGTGTGTTTGACAACCCCATAACAACAACTTGTAACTTATAAAATGACGACTTACCTTTAATCTCTGTAGTACTGTGGAGCAATGCTAACACGATCAGAAGCCAAGAACAATGATTGAATAATCCGAATTTGATGGGAGCGCATGGCGATGCGTGGGCGGCAAAATTAGTGGCGGGCACTTCCAAGCGAACACTGGCAGACATTTTTATTATGGTTACTGGTGCTCCTTGTTAAGATGTTGATGTTTTAAATTGGGCGCGAATGTGCGCACTTGTGTTTTTCCTTTCCTTTGCTTTACTTTTATTCTTGTTTTTTTTTATTTTTTGTCGGGGTTTTTCTTTTATAATTGTTATTGATGTTATTTGCCTTTCTTTTCCTTTTTTATTTTTGTTAAGCGCAAGAATACGCTGTGAAGCTATTGTTTTTGGCACGATGAAATTTATTATTAGGAATCAGCAATATAAGATTTTTTTACTTTCCATTTATGTTGAATTTCAATCAAGCACTTGTGGCAGGTTGAATGAGTCAGTTGGTTGAGTCAGTTCGTGGTTAGAACGTTCAACGTATTAGAAGTATGTGTGTGGAAACCAACAACGATGGATGCTATTGTTTTTTTTTTTTTTTGTGTGTGTTCTTGTTTTGTTCTTTGTGTTAAACACACGCTGGGGACCAATTGTAAAATGAATGGCGCCTGTTGTTTTGCTACACTTTTTTTGTTGTACAAATTTTCTTTTACACTCTTCAGTTTAAAAGTGTCTTGTCAGCATTTTATTAATATAAGTTCTTAGTGTTGTTGTTGTTGTTGTTTTTGTTATTCTCTAAGAGTTTTTACTTAAGTTTTATTTTGGTAATTTTTCTTTTTCTAACACTTTTTGTTTGTTGTAAACTTTAAATTATTTGCAAATTCAATTTCTACAATTTTTTTCTTATGTAATTTTATTTGTTTATACATACTTATATGTTTCTACTTTCCACTTGTTTGTTTTACACTTAAGATGCTTTTCGTTCTTTTGAAAGTTTCTCTTTATGTTGTCATAATAAATTTATGTTTTTTTTTTATAAATTTTGTTTTTAGTTTTTGGTTCGACATAAAATGTTTATTAGTTGAACACAATTTTGTTCACTTGAGTTTTATTACTGTTTATTTTGCAGTTGTTTGGTATGCAAATGCAAATATGTAAATTGTTTTCATTATTTTCACGAAACAACACTCAATTTACTTACGCTGAATTATTGGATATTTATTTTAAATTCTCATTTCTTCTATTAAATGTTTTATTAAAGGTATTATTTTATTTGAGAAAATATTTATTTATTTATTAGTTTAAGGATTTTTGTTTTGGCTTATGTATTTCTTTTTATTGAGCAAATTTAATACCATAAACAACTGGTAAAATGAAAATGAATGCCACCCGTAGCGTAAGAAACGCGACAAAGGCAAACACGCATTTATTACACCGTTATATTATCCTTTGAGTAATTTATCTTGTCACCTGCAGCTTATCACTTTCACTCAGTTGTTATTTTTGTTTGTGTCTGTGTGCTGATGTTGATGTCTTTTCGGCTGTTGTTCCTTGTACTAGTAAAGAGTCTTGTTTATATTTTATTTCTTGATTTTATTCTGTTGTCTTTGCAATTTTTTATGAATGCGCGTAGAACAGTAAGGAACATTAAGCCATACAGAAAGAGACACACATACATACACTTACATGTGTACTCTCATCTAAACTCTTACAAACACACGGAGGGAAATAAAAAAAGAAAGACTTTCACAATAAACTCGGATATTAGCAAGTTTTATGGTTAACAAATGTTGGTGTTAAGCAATTTTACATTATTATTGCTGTTGTTGTTTCTTAAGTGTTCTTGTTTTTTTTGCACATAAATCTTATTTATAAACACACACACTCAACATCAAATACTTACTATGTATCTATCCATGTATTACATACATTTGCATAACAACAACAACATCAACAAATCTAATGTCTTTTGTAATACAAAAATGGATTTGTTGTGTCGCTTTGGATTACACAAAAAACTACAAATACTGCTTTGCCCTTTTTCGTTGATGTTTTTCAATTTATTTCTTATCTTATTTTATTTTCTTTCATTTGATTTTTATCATTACATTTTCATTTACATGTTTGTTTGTTGTTTGAATTTGATAATTTAATTAACTTCAATTAAGAAACGATCAAAATGCTTATGCACACGTGCATTTTGACGACACTGAGGGCAAACGGTATGAGTCTCGGCTCAATGCGATAAATGTAAGTAACGC
Source organism: Amiota communis (assembly GCA_037043315.1). Taxonomy (NCBI): domain Eukaryota; kingdom Metazoa; phylum Arthropoda; class Insecta; order Diptera; family Drosophilidae; genus Amiota; species Amiota communis. The sequence goes on along the minus strand of JBAMAV010001386.1, from coordinate 771,115 downwards.
GCACAAATAGAAAATAAAATGACAACTAATTATTCATCCGCAAATAAATCAAGACGCGTGCTTCTACTCGAATCACAGGATGAAATGAAACTAGTATCATGCCATGCCACCAATTCGCTGTAGTACTGTAGTACAAAAACAACGAAGTTACCTCGTATGTCGTTGTCATCGTCGTTCATCGTTTCATTGTCGGGTATCAGCAAAACAAAATAAGGCAAAACCGAAGCTATGGGCTTAAACAAGCGAAGCTACTCTTCGCATGAAAGAAAAAGAGAGCTATGAGAACGATTCTACCAAAGAGTACGAAACATAATTCTATAGTCTTTGATTCTAAGCTTTCTCTTTAAGACAAAAGTAGCATGAACGGTAATGTGCTTTAATCATAGATGCTGCTTGCTGTTGTTGTTGTTGTTGTTGACATGAACATTCATGTCGCTTTTCATACTCGTATGGATGCTGGCTGTTGTGTTGTTACAGTTATATAAAGAGAAAAAAAGATTGTTGCTGTTTATTTGTTTTAATTGAATTTCAAAGAGAATTTTGTGCAACTTGTTGTATTATTTTATGAATTTATTAAAGAGAAACTTCTCTATATTTTAAAATATATTAATATTATTTATATAAGTACATACTTACATATGTATGTAGGAGCATATTTATTAATTTTTTTAAACCTAGAAAATTTCAATTGGTCTTATCTTACAAACAACAACAAAGCTCAGTTATTCGTTTTTGTGTTCTAAATATAATAAATCATACAGAATATACAAAACAATAGACATGATCACTATCAAGAATCACAAATTACCAACCTTTTCCAATTTTAGGGTTCTGCACCCTATTACAAAGCAAACACTGTCCGTCCGTCCATCCGTCCGTCATATGAACCGTAATAGGTAGAGAGTTGAAATTTCCACAGAGTGTGTAATTCAATAGCGTGTAACGACAAATACTAAAAATGAAATAAAGTTAAAAACATAAAACATTTAAATCAAAGTTATTATTAGAAAAACCTTTTTTTCCTAGTCTTGTCACTATTTGACACTATAAATATGTGATCCATACTCACGAACCAAGTAAATTTCAAGATTCTATCACAACTAGGAAGAGTACCTCCCATACAAACCCAATTTCAAATCAAGGTTCTTATTCGAAAAACTTTTTTGTTTTTTGTCTAGTCAAACTGAAATTTTGACACGATGAATGTGTGATCTACATATGTACATATATTCACCAATCATTTAAATTTTAAGATCCTAGAATAACTAGGAAGGGTACCTCCCATACAAACTCAAATTCAAATTAATATTTTTACTATCTTTTGTTTCTCATTTTGATTAATTTTTTGTAGCATACTTTTGGGCGATATTAACTTCTTTTGTAGTTGCTTGAGGCGCTGATTAAATATTTCACTTTTGTGTCAAAAACAAATTTATTTTATATAACTTCCGACAGAGGTACAAGGTATACGTCCAACGAATTTGCATACATAGTGTTAAAACCCTGTGCGGTGATACGGAACCCATCGTGTGCGAGTCCGACTCCCACTTGACTATTATTAATTCAAATTTTTAAATCTGAAGCAACTGAAAGTTCCAGGGATCAGCATCTTGGCAGCATTTGCTAATCAGTACGATTTGATTTGTCGTAATAATATTTTTTATATACAAAAAAATTCGGATATATTTTTAGTATAATTAGTATTTTATCAAAATCGAAATATGTTTTTATTTTATTTTTAAAACTTCTTAATTTAATTTAAAATTCAATTGCGTAGGTCAGTAAAAATCATCTTATATTAAATAAAAACTCTTATACGCAAAACAGAATTTGTGCTCTTAACTATTGCTATATTCACCACATTTTATCTGATTCAAGATATTTAAGAGAAAAATGCCAAATCTCATGTCTGTTGAATTTCAAAATACAATTTTCATTTATAAATATTATATTTAGGCTTTAACCAATTTGTCAATTGTAAATGATCATGTATAAAGATGATGAAAATCTAAAGAGAATCTTTATACACATATGTAGACATACTATAAAAATTAGATAAGCCTATAAAGACCAATTGTTTGTTCATGATAAAAATAATTATTTTGACTGGAAGTAGAGTATTTTGCCAAATATCTTAGTCCCATGTTAATTGTGGCCAAGAATATTTTATATTACAATGAAAAGTTTTCTCTGCAGAATCTATTTTAAAATCAATTAAGTATAAACAAGATAAGAGCATAAGTCATAAGACGACGGCATTAATGTCTATGAAGAACTTTTGCAGTTATCTTGGAAAGGAATTCATGCAGTGCCTAACAGATTGAAAAAAAATTGTCGCTTCTGATGGATAATACACTCCGAATCAATTAAACAGCTCACCTGTTATTTTCGTTTGCACTTTGCAAAATAAAATTGGAAGATATGCCATTTAAGTGTCGCTGAGTGTACTTTGAATAAAATAAAAACACTCAATTTCACATAACAAAAACCTTGGACATCCAATATTTCATTTTCATACAAACCCAAATTTAAATTAATGTTCTTATTAAAAAAACTTTTTTATTTTATTTCTGTCTTATCGAACTGAGATTTGGACACAATAATTGTGTGACTAATATTCACCAACCATGTAAATTTCAAGATCCTACGATTACCAGAGTGGTACCAGTCATACAAACCCAAATTCAAATTAATATACTTATCTTTTCTTACTCATTTTGCTTATATTTTTTGTAGCATAATCTTAGGCGACGTTAATTTTTTTGTGGTTACTTTAGGCGCTGCTTACATATTTCAATTTTGCGACCAAAATATTAATTTTATATAACTTCATACAGAGGTCTACAGGAGTGTCACAGAAATTGATAGAAATTGAAATTGAAACCTTGTGAGGTGGTACAGAACCCTTTATGTGTGAGTCTGGCTCCGATTAGCTTGTAATTAAAGGTATTAACCGTAAAAATGTAATTTATTTATTCTATTAATATGTTGGCTATCAGTCTCAAACAATTTACAATAGTAAACTCAAGCATCCTTATTTGTAAATTAAAGCATCATTTACACATTGAATTAAGGAAATCGGGTTACTATTGAATGAAGTAATATAGGGATTATTGTAATAATTTGAGTGACCCAGTTTTATTCGGCTTCTGAATTCATATGTCTAAATAAGCAAATATTTGGAAATCTGTGTACTCCCATTTGCAAAAGGGTCTTTATGTATTTCCATGTTATTTGAAAAATTTTCTATAATAATTTCAGGGTACCTAATTCGAGCCTAGGTTGTGCATTTGATGTACATTTTGTATGTATTAGAACTCTTATTTGTGCTCCTTATAAGAGTGAGGTAGATACAACACCATCGAACAGCTTGGCCTTCCATAGCCATGAATTCACTTTACATAGGCGCAACGTTTGAAAATTCGCACTGTAGTCACTGTTTACAGCAGCATCAGCCGCCATCTTTCCTATTGTTAAGGATGAGAATGTAACATTGAATATAATACTTTAGGGAATCTGAATGACGTATCTAAAAGGTGAATCGATGGGTGTACCCACAGGAATCTAGCAAGGAGCTGGCTTCATTAATCAATGAATTGAGCATGTTACTGACTGAATCTTCCTACTTCTTTCTTCATCTTTCAATGGCAATAATTTTGTTATTCAAGTACATTCAAGAATTCAAATAGCCAACCTTCTCCTACTCTTAATAGTTAATAGTTGCTACCGCTTGCAGTTTATATGAGAACCAGGTATTTAATGGCATTAAGGCAGCAAATTTTTATCTGAATCTTCCTTTCATTAATTGTGATTTGATTGTATGAAAATAAATGACATATTAAAGAACTATGACCAAGAAGGTATGTCATTTCAATACTTTTCATAATAAACTGCAAAACCTTGCACTTCATATACACCCCAGATACTTAAAGATGGACTCCGAAACAATAATCTCACTCTTCAATGTGCCTGAGTGCTGGGTGCTTAATTTTAAAAATATGTAATTTGATACTTAAAATGAATTGAAAATTTTCTAATTTTATGATATAATAAAGAAACAATTGAATTAACAGTAAACGAAGAGATAAAGAAAACACAATTAATTGTAAATGAAATGCCAATTGGGGTCAACTACTTGAGGCAATGCGAATGCAATTGAAATCAATTTGCGTGAGCACGTGGCAATGATACGCTTAACTTAATGCTTATCTCTATCGTATTTCTGCTGATTTGTTTTCTTTTTTTTTTTTCCATACCCAAATCCGATTAAATAAGACAATTTATGCCACAATTGTGTCGACGGTCGTTCGGTTGGTCAGTCAGTTGTTGCTTCTTAATACTCACGCACGCAGTCAAAACAGAATTTGATGGAAAACCAAAAAAAAAAAAAAAATAGAATAAACTTTTTAATTGAAACAATTTGTTAAGCAACGTCAAGCAGAAACAACAACAGCAACAACAACAACAACAATAATCAGGGAAAGAAACTTTTCGTTTTACTTTTAATCCAAAATACTAATGCAAGGCCAACAGAACCAACCAAAAACCAACAAAAAAAAAACTAAGCTAAGACGACAAAAGGCAACTGACCCCAGTTTATCTAAGAAGAACAAAAAAAAAATGAAGGAAAAATATCACGAAACGAATGAAATACATAAAGTGATTGTAAGTCAAAAAGATTACGATAAGAGGAAAGAAAAACGAAATGAAGGAAGGAATGAAGGCATGTTTAAGGAGGATAATACAAAAGCGAACTGCGCGAAATTCTTGTTCCGGAAGTTTTGCGTGATTTCTTTATTAAATTATTTTCTAATATGAAAAAGAAAACATGAATTTGTATGTTTATATAAATATACAATAAATATAAGACCGCAGACTCAAGGATAAGTAAACATGACTCTTGCCTTTTATGCTTCAATTATAATTTCACTGTTCCTTTTTCGAGTGTGAGTTTTATATATTGATTTTTGTGAAAAATCTCGTGAAGCAGGAAAGCATAAATTTATGGCATTTGTCAAATCATTATTCCAATCAGCGCTATCGCATACCATAGATTGGATTTCAGTACCAAAACAACACAATCCCCAACTTATCCTTACATGGCGAATGGCGGATGGGAGATGCTTAGGTGGCAAACAAACAAATCAGTCTGCCATTAACAAACACAAAACGACACTTGGCGACGTCGATGGGAAAGATGATGAGAACGGCAACGACGGTCACGTGTCACTGCAACATTTCCAACACCATTAAGTCATAATCAGAAACGCAAAAGGACCAAGTACCAAGGAACAAGTGTGCGACTCCATTAAGCGAAACGAAAATGCGAATTCAGAATCATTAACAATGTGAAAAATTATGAGGTGTGCAAAAAAAAAAAATATATGGTAGAGAAAAATGATGACGTTGAGAATGGTTACGGAAATGGCAGTTGGAGTGTCGCTATAAAAATAGGATAGCAGCAAAAAAGAAAAAACATGTAATGTTGAACGCTTAATTGAAAGGGGCAAAGGATATGAAAACGAAACAGCACGGCACACAAACACAAAGTCAACGAAGCATGAAAAATGGTATTTTGACATTTAGACTGACTTTCTTTTGTAATAGAGTTTGGCCTTTCTTGTTATATGCCAGTGAATGTGTGTTTATAGTGCGGTTCCTGCTACCGCAATCCTTGTCCTCGCCATACACGGAGTTGGCGACGACCAACACATGTGCCCAAGCCCATAAAATCTGCCACAGCCGCCGCCGCCGCCACCGCCACCATGAGTCTCCCGTGAGAGTTTAATAATAATGATATAACAAAGAAAGCAACAAACATGAATGAAGAAATGTAGGCAAAGAAAGTATGAGTAGTAGTAAAAGAGATACTGAAAGAGACAAGTGTGAACATAAAACAAAACGAAAGGCAAACAAAGTAATAGTTGATAAATTGAGTAGGTTGAGAAGGTGTGTTAGCAGGAAATATAAAACAACAAAAAATGCAATAAAAACAACAACAAGAACAATAATAAACATAATTGAACACATCAGAAAGTGAGTGTGTATCTCATTCTATGGAAAAGGATAAGACTTTCCCTTTGGAAGGATGTCGACACTGTAAGAGCATTCAGTGTTTTTATGAAAATGTGTCAATTTTATGTTGCTTTGTTCCAACGTATTATTCTTCAATATTATTCTTCTTTCTTTCTTTTTCTTTTTGTTTTTTTTTTTGTTATTTGCCATATAATTTTTATTATTTTTATCATTTATGAACAAAAAAATCAAATAAAAATTTGCCAAGAAGTTAAAAACAAAGCAAATATGCGAAGAATGCAAAGTGAACAAAGTGTTGTGAAGAACATTAACATTTAAAACAATTTTTGCAATGTTATAAAAATAAACATAAAAACTGTGATAAACAATAACAACAAATATAACAATAAGAAACAAGAACAAAGGCAACCTCATCAAAACAACAACAAAAAGAGGAACAACAAGAAGAGCAAAAGCAACAGCCAAAGACAAAAGTAATAAAACACAAATACATGCAACAAAGCACCACATACTCACTCGTACTCATTTCAATTGCTAGTCATGTTTGTATATCTGTGTGTGGTATCTATGTTTGTATGGTTCAATGTGTACATACATATGTATGTGTGTAAACCGCCCGCATAACTAAGTCAACATGTAGAAAAGAAAACACAAATAGTCAGTCACCCACCCAACCATCCATCCATCCATCGACCCAATCACTTACCCATCACTGTACTACTTAAATTGTATAGTGAAGCTTAGCAAACACTAAACTACCCTTACCCTCATCATCAACTAGGAGATCATTTAACAGTTTGCCCTCTTGACTTTCTATTCCATTTTCCTCCCTCTTGCTCTCTTCTTCATTTTCTTCCTACACTTCCTTGGGCATGGAGACTTAAACTGTTTTGCTTATCGCTCAAATGTCATCGACTGCTTTCGAGTATTTCGAGCTCTTTGCCAAGGAAATCTCGTATTCGTTTGCTTCGTTTGTTGACAGCAGCAAGTATGAATGAGAATGGGGACGAAGGCACATTTTTGTTTTTATTTTATTCCTTTTCTCTGTATTTTTTTTTGCTTTCTATTACAACAACAACGAGTTGTTGTTATTGGTGTTGTTATACAAATTCTATGGGCTTGTCCATGGGCGGTACTTGACTCGTTTAGATGTCGCTCATTTTGTATTAAAAGTGTCGCGTCGTCGGCATGCCAAATTATCCTCAAGAAATGACATTAAATGCATAATAATGCTTCACATTCTTGATTATTATTAGTATGTTGTTATGTTGTTCTTGCTGTTATTGTTATTGTTGACTACTGATCTTGTAGTTAGTATTTTTATTTGTTGTTCGAATGAATATAGTTGTTCCACAATATTTTTAATAGCTTTATTAAGTACTTGATTCTTTAATAAAAATAACTTTTCTTTTTCATTTATAGTCTGGCAAAATTTATTTTACTATAAGTAATGTTTTCATAAAATGGAGACTTGGGACAACTGAAAGAGACTTATTACCTTCTATATATAAGTATCTTAATTAATCTTCCTAGGTTCATTATTCTCAAAAAGGTCACGCATTGGTAGTTCTTGTAATAAAATAAGCATTTGCTGACACAAGCAGCAAAAGAAGTTGGCAATTCATTTATAATCACAATAAATTTATGCCAAACACTATTAAAATATATTCTGTGAACTCGAATTGAAAAGTACAATACTTCTACAGAAAGCGCACAATTGAATACTATTGATTTTTTTTTTTTTTTTGGGAAAAAATAGTCACTACCCATAAAAAAAAACAAAAAATTTATCAGGCTTCGATGAAAAAACACTAGGATTACCAATTCATTTACTAAATGACAAAAATATTACCTAAAATTTGCAACACAGTTGATCTTTCCTCTGTCAACATTCAGCTTTTTGACTTCCCTATCTTCCCAAATCTTTAAAATCAAGTCAAATTTATCAAATACCGTAAATAACTTTAAATACATTTTTATTGATTATTTTTTCTTATGTAACTTTATTCTTTATTTATTAAATGCTATCTTTCCTTAAAGACTAACAATCTATATATATAAAATAGGATTTAAAAAAAAAATGTTTGACGGCTTTTCATCAATCTATATAAATGAAATAAGACGAGAAAAAATGTTGAACTCCAACAACGTTTGACCAATAAGCATGAATGTTGGCATGAATATATATTTCTTCATGAAGAATATTTATATGCTATTCACTTTATTGCAACTCGAGAATTTTTATATATTTTCATACTTTTTTTAATAAGAATTACATTTATTGTGACGTTTTACGGTACGGATGGCGCGAATATATATCTACTTATATAGATCTATATGTCACTCTATCGAAACGAGAACATTCGAAAACAACAACAACAACAACATTCTAACATTTGAGAAGAAAAACAAAAAATGAAACAATTGTGCGTGGACAAAATAACAGCGAGAAAGGAACAATGACTACAAAAATCGCAATCACGACGGGGCCGTGCTATGCTAGTAAGTAATAAAATCTTAATCTAATTTCTAATTTTCTATTTTACCTCCAGTTGGAGGGAATGTATGTAAAGAGTGACCTTAAAATTGAAGTTGGGCTGGAAGTTCATTTCTTCTAAGTCGTATCCGTTATCGACAAAGTGTCGAGTGAGTGATATTGCTAATGGATTCGTTTAGTTTCTCAGCATATATAAGTTTCATAATGGCTATTTCATATTTTACTGTATTAAGATCTATATGTAGTCGCTCGTATTTAAAATATCAGGGGGCTCCAGTTATGATTCTTACTTAACCCCATAGCTGTGGGCCATAGGTCCAGATTGGTTATAAAGTTCTCCTTAATGTTTAGTGGAGAGCGTGAGTTGATAAACAAGTTAAAGCTGTTGGCTTTTAGTTTCATTTGAGTTCTCTTGGTTTCAATGTGTTTTCGCCAAGTAAGTCTTTGATCAATATGGACTACAAGGTACACAACGTTATCTACTTGGAATTACAATATTGTCTGGAGTTAGCGGAGGGCAAGTGCTTCTGTTGAGTGAAAAGGTAATATTGTTTGCTTTTTTGTCCATTCACTTTTATGCGCCAGTTAGCTAACCACTTTTCGACATGTGATAGATAGCTTGCCAAAACTGATGATGCTTGCATCATGCAGCGAGATCTACTTAATATTGCAGTATCATCTGCAAAAATAGATAGTGTCATCGAGTATCCGTTGGTATGTCGGATGTGTACAGCACGTCCAGTTATAAAATCATAATATTGTTAAATGGATTCCAGTACTTATTATCTGGGAATGTTTTAGATGAGATAATTAGCCCAGCCATGATAAGAAACAACAAACTTTATCTGGTACATAAAATTGTTAAAAAACTTCAAGTTATAGGTAACAAGGCCAAAGCAAAATAAATCATTTCAAAGTTTTTTCTATATAGTATCATACTTTATACATTTCATAGATAGAATGTACGTAAATAGTATACAAAATAGAAATGACCTTCATGTCAAACTAAATAGCCCCTTAGATAAATATCGAAGCCTAATAATGCATAAATGATAAAGTAAAAGCATTTAATAACATCAATAGGTGCTAAAACAAACAGACGACAATCATCATATCACCATATCCACATTCCATTTCATTTCAATTTATCCAAGTCCAGTTTAGGCCCAAACTAAATTCAATTCAATTCAATTTGGTTTGATTTGCCTTCACGCAACTATTGTGTATACAATATTATTTGCTACTTGATAACTTCTGGGGTCTGTGAACCTCATAAATTTCACATCAAAATCAATAAGAAAATCAAATGCGACCGACAGACAGTCACATAGTCACAGTGTTAAAGTCAATAAATTGCCAAGAAGGATTTATGAGAATGTGTGAATGGATGAATCAATGAATAGAAAGATGGGGTAAGTATTTTTGGGTTGGCCAGTTGAATGTTTTGTCATACCCGAAATGGGGTGCAAGTCAACTGAGCCAACTGTTTCTATATTTACTTTAGTAGTATTAAATAAATACACACATGCAACTATGTGTCAGTGAGTATGAGTTTGAGTATCTGTGTGTATGTAAGGCTTTATATTAATTTCTATTTATGGTTGCCGTATAATCATGACATTGCAAGCAAATGGTCATGAACATTGCCGCAGTCGCAGACGCATTCAACGCACAGATGTATGTACATATATATATTTATACATAAATCCGTTTATAGACCTTGTAGGCCTTTGTACCATTTCATTAAATCCAACCATATGAGATATTCAATTAATGATTATTCTATGCGTGTTTGGTTGGTAGGGTGAGTGGCTTAAAAGCCTGGGCGTGTTTTTGAGGGTTGTACTATGACTGAGAATGGATGTGTTAAAGGGCGCGACATGTCATTGACTGCTGCGTGCTTCGATGACATTCAAAAGTATTTTGGGATACATGTTGACACATACCAAATATGTACATACTTACAATATACCAAAGGAAGATTTATACCAAGTCATGTTGGAATTTAACATATGCTTGACCTCATTATACATAAATATGTATATCCCAGATATGATTATGTAAAATTTCAATAATTTAATAAATAATAATAATAATAAATAAATAATTTAAAATTATATTCATGCTTGTTAAAACTAATTCGAAGCATTAAATCTAAGACGCCTTCCTGCTGGTTTCTGGAGTACAACACATGTGACGGGATTTGATGGTGTCGAAGTCATAGTGGAAGTAGTGGTAGTCGGAGGAGTGGTCGGCGTTGTATTAGTTATTGGTGTTGTACCAGTTGTTGGTGTACTTGCTTGACGTGCAAACTCATCTTCATCACCATATCCATCTCCATCATTATATTCTTGTTCATCATATGCTCTTTCCGATGGAATCTCATCCAAACTTCTTGATGTAAAGCAAATCTCTTGGCTTGTTGATGGAGTTGTTGTTGCTACCGGCGTTGCTGTTACCACATTTTTGTTACCAAATAAACTCCAAAACGCCGTCGTATTGATAGTTGGTATACTATTTGCCAAGGCAGTCACATTAATTGTTGGTATACTATTCGTCAATGCAGACACATTTATGGTTGGAAGACTCTCAGACACCGCAGTATAATTAATTGTTGGTAGATTGATATTGTAAGTGTAAGTCGGTATCATAGCAGTAAAATTCAAACTATTGAGATAGTCAGCAGTTGCATTCGACATAATAATATCATAGAGTATTGAACCACCAATGCCTTTGGTTAAGCCCAAAGTGAAGCCTGTTACTGCAGCAATTCCTTGTGTTACAACGCGGCCCTCTGGCACCACATCCTCTTCCCCATATTCACGTAGAACACGATAAACTTCTTTTGACGATAGTGGACGCAACCGCAAACGTTTTCCTACAATTGCATTGGGTCTTAGAAGCATTCAAAAGGAATTCCTTTCCATTCAATCCAATCCGTTTGGAATACTTACCCTCGACCACGTTTGTGTGTATCGAGTATAGCACAGCAAAGCAGAATAATGCAAAATTCACGTCGAATTTCATTTGTAAGCGTTCCGTTTTAGCATCTGCGGCTGATCTTAGTTACTGAAACGAAATACTTAGTGCTGCTTAGCTTTTATGCGCAAAAAAATAAACCTGTAACGATGATTGAAAGAAATCGTATCTGAAGAGCCCTTTGATGTAGTATACACTGTAAAAAAGAACAAGTTTTGCCAATAACCCCAGCCTTTAAGACTTAAGCCAATGATTCTCATCCCATGTGGCGCATGAATTGGAAAGTACTTAAAATTATATAAGCTGTAATAAATAAAATCGAAATTCTATAAAAAGTAATTTAAAGGTTGTACTGTTTTAAGAGGCGTTACACTTGTATTTGAGGATGCAGGACTGATTCCAAATGCAATGCAAAACATAAAAATAAAAACCCTAAACTATTTCTATTTCTATTTCAATCCTACTCTGTTAAGCCATAAAATATTAAAACTATTTATATCATATACTAGAGAACCCGACAACATCAAGTCCGATTGGCACGAATCTTAACAGAAACACTCTCCAGACTATGCTTGAGATTCCCTTAAAATTTCATCAAAATCGGTTCAGCAGTTTCAGAATCCATAGGGAACAGATCCACATACATATATCCAATTTTATACATATAGAATAGATTTTTTTAAAATCATTTAAATTGGATTTAACAAAAAATTTGGTATGAAACTTTATCATGCAGTACTCTATTATTTAAAATAAATTTCTTACAGTGTACTAACCCATCTCTTGGTTCACATAAATTATAATTTATGTGAAACGAGTTTCACGATAACAAAAACCGACGCCTTTCTTCTAAAATCTTTCATTCATTCAATCAAAAAATTTCTCTACTTCTGTTTAGTAAAAATATACAAATAAATTTTAATTAATTAAATTCGAAGAATTAACAATAAATTAATTAAGCCTAAATGAGATACATACAATAGATATACATACATATGCGATGCTATCAATTTTATTGCCGTAAGACGATACATGTTGTTGCTCTACCCTCACCACTCGTTGGTAAATCTTCATCTTCAGAACTTGAACTTTCAGATGGATTATTGGCATCTTCACTTGTGGCTATTGTAGAATAAGGCATAGTATCTACTCTTTGATCATCATCATCGCCATCATTATCATTGTAATAATTTTCATCATAGTTTGTTAAACTATAATCATTATAATCTTCTTGATCATTTTGGTTGCTTTTGAAACTCTCCAGCAGACGGTTTTGCGAAGGAGCATCACTTTTACTTTGTTCATCAAGTTCCCTATAATACCTTGACAGCGCCTTAGCTTCCGCTAAGTTGCGTGCATTGCGTGTATTAAAGCAGACCTCACGTGGTATAACCGGGGCAGCTATAGTAGGTGGTGCATTTGTTGGACCTGTATTACTGGGTGCTGTACCCAAAAGTCCAGTAACATTGGCTGTGACTATATCGAAGAGTATAGAGCCACCAATTCCTTTTAGCAAACCCAAATTAAAGCCAGTAATCGCAGCAATACCTTGAGATACTGTACGTCCTTCGGGCACAGCATCTTCAGAGTCTGCATCGCGCAGAACTCGATAAACTTCACGTGCACTCAAAGGAAGAAGCACAAGTTTACGAGCTGCACAACATAGTAAAAGAAACAACATCAATTAAATTGAATTATTAATTAAAGAATAATTGCTTAACACCCACACACCTTCTACGCTGTGCGAACTCGAATGCAACAAAAACAATATGGCAGCTAGCAATATACTAGTATAGCAATAACAACAAGTTGCAGATATGGAACTTAAGCTAAAGACTTTCATCGTACGATTTATTGGTTTAAAGTCAGTTTTGTTCGTTCCAAGAAGAAGTTGTTGTTTAATATGTTAGCGCGTGGAATGAACAAATCCATTTTATATTCAGATACTTATAGACTCGTATACACACATGAGCCAGCAGCCATACAAACTTATGAACAAATGAATGTGTATGTGTATGAGTGTGTGTGTGTGTTTATACACAAGTTGAAAGTTCAGTTAGCTAATTATAAACGAAGATGGGCTTAATTAAAAATTAACTGCTTTTAAGTTTTAATGAAGTGAAGCGGAAAAGTAAAGAGCCAACGAATTTCTAGAAGAAATCATTTATTATTTATCAATTATATGTATCAGCCTTGAGCCAAGCAATTTGATAATCACAAACACAAAACATTTTAGACTTTTGGCAAATATTTAATAAAATATTTTTTTTTTTTAAATTTAAATTTCAAGACAAAATTCATGTCAACCAACAAAAAATTCCCAAACATCAAATTATATTTTTCCGTCCATACCAAGAAAACTTTCATCAAGCAAAGTGTTTTTTTTTTTTTTTTTGGCGATGTTTTCGATTTATTTATCTAAATTTTTGTTTCTTATTTTCTTATTAATTAATACTTTCACTTTCATAAGTCACAACGACTTTCATTCATTTCTTTCTTGTCAATATCAATATTCTTAATGATGATGAATATTGAAGAGAAAATAAAATGAAAAGACAAACTAAAGAAAGACAAAAATATAAAAATATCAAAAGACATTAGAGTTATAAGTCAAAAGCTCAAATCAATGGGCATCATGCCAACAAAAACCGGTACAAAAAGATACTAAATATTGTAACATACGAGTATCTCAAAATGTATCTTAGCTTATGTAACCTGCCTGTCATCGTTTTGTTTTTGTTCGTTCGTTTATTCATTAGAATTCTTTCAGCAAATTAATTGAGTAATTAACATAAATACATAGACACACATTTGTATGTGGGTCACAGTATGTGGTATGTTGTTATATTTATAAATAATATCTACGAGTCACAAACTTATAATAAAAAGGAGCTTCCTAAGAAATAATTTGACTATATTTATGAAAATGAAAAAGAGGCTAGGATTCTCCCGAACTTAGGTTGATCCAGACATCAAACGCGGATTCTGCTAGGTTCGGTGAGTTGATCCATGCTCACAGGGTTGCTAACCGGAGCTTATCGGACAGTTGCAGACGATGCGGCACGTTTACTTGCAGGCAGATTTACTTCCAATTGATTTGGAAACTCTGGCTGCTAAAGATGCATATTCCGCCCGGGCAACTTTCTAGGCTAGTAGAAATGAAATTAGGACCAGGTACCAAATCACAGGTGGAGTAGTTCAGAGCCACGGAGGATCCACGTGCTCATCCCAATTATTGCAGAATAGCTTAAGCGCCGAACCGGGGACATAAGGTTAGAATGTACCTAATTCGCAACTGGTTATAGATACTTTAGGCACTACTAGCACAGATTTGTCATGCTGTGGATCCATACTGTAGTCTCAGTCCAGATGTGGTGGAACATCCAGATTACATTATCTATTAGTGTCCTCGATTCGAGGAAGCGCAAAGGAGAATATATGCATGCCTTAGATCTTCCTGCAATTCACAGCAGATTCTTAACAACACAACAGAGGACTGGTCTTTGCAGCCGAAATTGCTGACATTATGCGTGGGGATCCCTCCCTACGAAGGAATGCTTTGGCGGTATCATAGGGAATCAAAGGGATTTGGTGTTATAGGGGGTGTTTTAGTCAGTTGGAACCACACATAATTTGTAGCACGGGCTATAGGTATCTTTTTATCAGATTTTAACAACCTTGTTCTCATAACAAAAAAAAAAGATGTTTCAGAATCATAGTTCAAGGAACTGTATTATTAGGAACAATGGTACATGAAGTGTTTGACTTAACTCAATATAAAATCATATACGTTGGTCTTACCTAAGAAGATAAATCATTGAAATGAGGTATGGGGCATAAAATCGCTTTTACGATCTAAGAGATTCTTAGAAATAAACTCAAAGGACTTATTTCACAAGCAATCGAATAATCAAAGGTTTTAAATAATACCATATGATTGGTCCTTAGCTTGTTCGTGGTCATTGTTATTTAGAAAAATGTGCTTTCTATGAACCAATGTGTTTTAAGCTTTAATCATCCGGAGAAGATTCGGTTAGGTTATGAATTGTGTGATAAATTCAAAAAAGTAAGGGGAATAGTGAGTGGTAAAGGGTAATCCACTGATGTCCAAGGTTAGTCCCAGAGATCACCATTTATCTCTAAAACCAACCTGAGGAGTCCACGAACAGGAACCAGGTCCCCCAAAGGACATTTTGCCAAACTAGCCAGCTCTTCGAAGAACTGTTTCCCAAGAAAATGGGTTCATCTGACAAGAAAAACAGGGCCATCATAGAGGAGGTGTTGGATACTCTTCGGTTCCTCCTCATCTTCAAATCTACGACAGAAGTCATGATGTGGTACCTGCATCCTATAGGTCATCAGCACAGTGGTGCAGTGATTTGTAATAACTACAATCATCGTCCGAATCCTTTTCTTGTTGAAGTACAGGAGCTCGGAGGTTCTCTTTGGTTGGTAGCATGGCCAGAGTGTGCTAACTGAAGTGCAGCCATGCTCGTTTTTCCAATTCCTGCCTGCTAGATCCCTGAAGATAGAGCTAATTGATAGTTTAGATTTACACATATGACCATAGTTGAATCTCGCAAAGTCTTACTAGCCTTTTTAAGACAGTTTCGTGTTTTTTGTTTCTGTAAAGAGTTGATCTTTGTCCTCAATGTATTTGCATTTTCTAAAGAGATCAATTTTTTACTCTTATGAAAGCTAAGCAATTATGATAATTAAAACACAAATTAATTCATTCCTGATACCTAATTAGATTCATTGACAGTACTATACAGACGAAATTCTTCATTTTGATTTTAGTAAAAGGAAAATCTTTCAAACAAAATTACATAATTGTCAACTAAACAAACACGCCAAGCTGCACAAAGCTGAGCCAAACTGAAACATGTCAGAGTAAATTGGCTTAAAACTTTACAATTGCCAATAAATTCGAGAACAAAACTTTCGAAACAGCAACAAATTCCCTGGTCTGGTCTGGCCTTGCCCAGCTTTGCTTCTGCCTTGAGTCTGCCTAATGCTCTGCAACATGCGCCATTGAAAAGGAAATAATAATAGCTAAAGTATAAGGATATAGACATGAGGAGTGATACACAAGGATAACAAGAAACGAGACCATCGGCACTGTCGTGCACAATTGAGTTAAAGCCAGCTGTGCGACCACTTAACGTATGTGTAGTCTCCTGGACTCCTCAATGCTCCTTGCTAAAAGTCTAGATTTCTTTTTAAAATTCTAAGAAGTTCCTTGTGGCATTTGGGACAAATCGAAAGTTTGCTAGCAACAACAAGAACAGTAAAAGTATTGCAAAAAATTATTATTATAGTCCTGCAGCTGTTGTTGCTGTTGCAAGTGCAAGTGAAGCCCATTGTAGTTTTCGTTTAAGCCTTGTCAATCTTTATAGCCTGCAGACTTTTAAGTGCTGCATGCTACGTAAAAGTAATCGCCTTGAACATCATAATAAACGTTAACGCATACGCAGACTAACATAGATATTTTCCACCCACTACAACTGATTAAGCCGTGCATTTTTGTTTTCGTTTTTCAGATGTTTCTTGTCCTTCCTTGTTGCATGTTGTGTGTTTGAATTTCATTTCTTTACTTTCTTTTTCATATTTTTTTTGTTCACAGTTGCGGCGGAAATGTTGTGCATTTCCGGTGTGGGTGCGAATTGCGTTGGTATGCGGTAAGCGCAACCAGAATGTGAACAAAAGCACAACAATATTTTCGGTTTATGTTGCATGCTTCATCAGTTTTAATGACGCCACCACACCACACCACAGTCCACTGCACCACTCTGCACAATGTAAAAAGAAACCAAACTCAGCCAAACCGAAAAAACACGCAATGACGAAAGTGTATAAAAATTCAATGGCGAAAGCGGAAATTCATGCGGCAATAGCAATGTTGCAGGAAAGGGTTTAAAAAGCATATTTCAGTGCTTGAGATAAAACAGTAACAGCAGAAACAATAACACCAACAATGGTATCCACAATGTTGATGGCGCCGTCGACGATGATAACACTTCAGATACTTTCCTTGTTACTGCGGATGTTGCACGCCTTAACATTAAAAATGGCGCACAAGCTTTACTACTTCAACTCGTAAAAAAAACGTACATATACAATTTTACTTTCACTTTGGAGTTTTTACTCATAATTTTCTTCTTTTTATGCAACACTTTTATGCTTTATGAGCATACACAAAACCACTCTCACAGACACACACACACACACACATAGTCCTTCACCATCATCATTCAAGTAGCCAACACTGTGATGATTATATCTTCTTTGGATAATGTTGACGCTTTAACGTAAAACACTTCAACCAACGAACGAACGATTGAATAAACAAACAAACAGGAGCAGACACTCATCTTCAGAACCAATATAAATTATCAATGTAATGTATTTTAATGTTGTTGCATTGTTGTTGATTTTCCATGCAATCGCTTTGATTGCTCATAACTAACTCAATCATTATTGACGCTACTGTTGATGACCGATTTATAGTAGTATCTGAATAGCAATAGGGGACATTATACTTAGTGAAACGCGTCAAATTTTGATGGTACAATTGAATTTATTATGACGCGTAGCGATTATTTACGATAAGCACTAAAATTGAAAGAATCTTGTTAAGGACAAACATAACCTTAAGCTTATTGTATAAAATACACGAGCTTATAATATTTATCCTTTTATTGCTATCACAAAATCTGAATCCATATACATACAATTGAACTCAAATTGATTTAATAATATCAATCAACCAAATCTTCTTGGTTCCAGTCAACTTATTTGGAGATATTTTAATATATGAATTATCCATTCTGATGGAAACTAACTATAAGATAATCACTATTGATTGAATTGAATTGTTCGAAATATTTGTAATGACTTTAAGTGTTGAAATCAATCAAAAGAGTATGATATCCTAAGCCATCGCAAACAACTTAAGAAACTTAAACTTTCTAACTTAAAAAAAAAGTGAATATAACTTAAAATTTGATGGGTAAAGAAATTAGTAAAATATATGTAGATTCACAATACAAGATGAAAAGTAAAATGAAAACGCCTCCAAACCAATTATGCATTCCACATAATTGATGAAACTTCTGCAATTCATGCACAGAAGGTTGAAGAATAGTAAGTTGATCGAAATTGGCAGGCAGATGCCAACATATACATTGACAGGTCATTGATGACTATAAAGTAAATATACCAACGTATTAAGATAAAAAATTATTGAAAATATTATTGTATAAATATGTATCCATTTAACTTTAATAAAATCTTAGCTTACATTAAGAAGATATATTGCATATTTCATCTTCCCCACTAAGCATTCCCATGGAAGATTGGGTTGTTCGGAAACTAATTTCGTTTTTTTCACAACAAACGACTTAATTATATCTTCCGCAGTTAAGACAAGACTCTTTGGCAACACTTGCGTGAAAAAATCGATTGATTAGACGATGCTGTTCTATATGGTAGGTGAAAAGCAACATTTTCCGATGTGTATGGAGAGAATGAGTTGACAGTACGCCAGTGG
Source organism: Amiota communis (assembly GCA_037043315.1). NCBI lineage: Eukaryota > Metazoa > Arthropoda > Insecta > Diptera > Drosophilidae > Amiota > Amiota communis. The sequence continues at coordinate 752,051 of JBAMAV010001386.1, read as the reverse complement.
AGTAAAACAGATGAACTGGCTAAGAGCACTTCGAAAGCTGATATTCATCTGTTTATTGGGATTTCAAAGGAATCGTGTTCTTTGAGCTTCTATCGGACAATTCAAAGGTCCACCAAGATAATGCGAGACCTCAATTTTGGTGACTCGCCAAAAGTGTTTACAGCTTGAATGGAATATACTGCCATACCCACAATAAAATATTTCAAGCTGCCCTCGTATTTCAAGATTATCATACAATACATTTTTGAAGGAATCACATTTCTAATGTTGATTTGTGTGTGTGTGTGTGTGTGTGTGTGTGTGTTGTTATTGTAATTAATTATGGTGTTATTTAATTTAATTGTGTGCGATTTTCTCAACCAAATATGTTGAATGAATCTACGAATATTTGTTTTGTAGTATGGTATGTGATACGGAAAACCCATGTAGCGCCGTTAGTAATCCATATTACATACGAGTACCATTTTGCACTGACGATAAGGCCACAGCAGTTGTCCTCTTGCCACACTTGTACAATATATATATATATATGTATGTATCTACGATAAATAAGTTTTTACAATTCTAATGGTAACAATCATGATGATGTTAAAGATAATGATGATGATGGTGATGATAATTATTTAAATCATTAAAATGAATGCCTGCTGTGCTTATTATGCACAAATAAACATATTATATGGTATATGTATAAATAATATATTATATACAAATGTGAGTGTTTTTATTTTGACATATTTCCGTTTTAGGTATTTTAATGATTTTCAAATATCATTTCACTTAACAAAAACCCACATTTTAAATATGTATATATGTATGTATATAATAAAAATGTTACAAAATTTATTATAGTCCTATTGACTAAAACAAGGAAAACAGATACTGAACATAAACAAAATTAGAGAAAAAGTTAGCAGAAGCAACATTTGAATTACTTATGAGCAACGAACGAACAAATCGTTCGAAATCTGTCGTCTAAATGTCCAACTTCTGACATCTCATACGAAACCAAAGTTGTTTTTGATTTGTATTTCAGACCTTGTTATACTTACAAAACCTTTTAGTCATAGAGTATGCACATTGGTAATATTAATTTGTTATAGAGTTTGTAACAAAGAATTCATAAAGCTATGTCAGTACCTGTATCTGTTCATATTTCTATGCAAAAAGTGTTTAAGGAATGATGACATTTTTCATACTTCTGATAATAGTATGTTATAATGAAATAGGTAAAAGATAAATAAAATATATCAGTATTATGAAAAGAAGCCATCAGCTGTCAGCTTCTGCAAATTTTATTATGGCGTCGTCATCATCTTATGTGTTCTGAAAATCATTATTTTTATAGATTCAAAATTACTGGAAGAACTCTCTCTTTATTTTTCGTTCTGTTGTAACACTAATAGTTGATAGCAATGGCCAAAAAGTGGGACACTTTACTCAATATTTAATTAAAAATTTATATTTTTCTTTTGGTAGGTCATTTTTGATTAATATCTTTTAATTTTCTAAGACGATTTTGATTAAAGAAATGCTTAAATGTTAAAGGAAGCTTGCTTCAATACACCAATGAAAACCGCATTCAAATCGGTTAGTCTGTTCCTATGATTAGTGTACACAGGTAAAAAAAAAATGTATACGATATCTAGATAGAAGATTATCGGAAAATTTGACAAATGTATTTTCTTAACTGTTCTTCAAAGTTTCTATTGTAACAGATATTTACTATATATGATGTGTATCTGTGTAGGTTATCTTCTGTATTCTAAGCATTTTCTTAATATATTTATTTTTATTCAATTTGGAATCATCTTTTCCTTTTTCATTCCCTAGTCATTATATAATTTTTCAACTCTTGAAATATGTCAATAGGTAAAAGAGCAAGATAAAAAGTGGTAGAACTTCTTACATATTTTATGAATACCAGGAACAGATAGATAGATATGGTAAGTGAGAAGTGAATGAGTATCTGTCCAACCGCTTAAAGTCGCTGTCGTTAGTCGACCTACGTGTGCATAACGAATGAAGCAGTGGGTAAAATGAAAGGAAACCAAGCGTAACAGAAATAAATTGAACTAAGCTGAGGGTCAAAATTTAACTTTGTCAGCTTATCTGACATGTTGGCATTTTAAATTAGCACTAATTGAAAAGCTGTCGACGGGAAAATGTTTTGTTTTCTTTTCTTTTGTTTTCCATTGATTTCAATTGTTTGAACTGGATTGGATATTTATCCGCTATATAGAAATTGGTTTGTGGTATAATGATTTTGTGACAAGTTTTGTGGGAATGTATAAAGATACATACATATATGTATAATTGTATCTATCCTTTTGTGTTCTTCATCCAAGTAACCAATTACTATTGCTTTTATTTTATCATATAAAAGATCTTTACCCAAAAAGTAGAAACTGTACGCTTTTGCAGGAAAAAATGTCTTTGCTATTGTCATTTGTTGTTTGTGTCTATCAGATTTTGTGATCACATTAACTTTTTATCGGATTTAAGTGTGAAAGTTGTATTAGTTATTTGTGGCACAGTAAAACTATATCATTGAACATACCACGATTTGTATAGATAAAGCCTTTGTTTTATAAATGAAATGCATTTCCGTAAATCTACTCGCAATAAAAACAAAACAGGAACAATACTTCTTTTGTCTCTACACACACACACACACACATGCATTTGTATTGTATCTTTATCTATTGACACAGATATTTTGTATGTATCATCTAATTAGTTTTATTGCAATGTCTTAAGTTTAGCCTTAATACAAATAATTGATATTGATTAGTTTATGAGTATTCATTAATTATATAATGTATTTCTAACATAAAAAAGAGATACTATCTTTACCTAAAGCATAATTTAACTATTTACCATAAATAACAAAAGACCCATCTATTCAATATATTTAACTTATACACAACTAACAGTTTCGAATATGTGTCACGTTTCCTATACGAAAAAGGGAGCTGGGTTTTTGCTGTCGTTGACAGCATCGAGAAAACCAATGCTGGAGGCTCACTGCCTTTATACAATTCCATTTTCACTGCAGAGGCCTTTGCTATTCTAAAAGTCTGTCAAATTTGCTGGCGACAGTAGCGGTAACTTTGTAAACTACTCTGACAGCTTTTCCGCCCTGTTAGCCATACAAAACTGTGATTACAATGACTCCAAATTAAGAAAATAAGCATGCAACAAAATTACCATCTTCTGGGCTCCGAGTCATCATGGAATACACGGAAACGAATGTGCTGAAATGGCTGCACTGACCCAGTTCACTACTCCAAGGATTTAAAGAATCTCGTCTCCTGTCATCTTCAATCGAAGAAGCTATGTGAATGGGCATAATTTAACCATCATTACTCTGCCATCAACCCGATGTGTTCTAAAATATCCATACCCGCCAACTTAATGAGACGGGTATGCGGTACAATTATTCGCCTGCGCATTGGACACTTACAGAACACCCACAAATATCTTCTCAATAGAACAGTCCGTCCATCATGCCTTCTCTGTAGAGATGACCTCACCATAGACCATCTTTTGGATTCCTGCCAGAACTTGGGGAGCATCAGGCCCCAACTATTAAAAAATCCAATATCTCTAAACATTTCCAAATATTATAATCTCTTTAAGTACTCCAACGTAAATATTTAAGACATAGATGTAATTAAATCACGAGTCCAAGGCCCCAGTAGCTAGTGCTCGTTAAAAATTTTATATTAAGTCTAGTATTAAATATTAGGCTTAATGTGGTAAAATAAAAATAAATAAATAAATATCTTATACCAAATAACATCATAAATAAAATTATAAACAATGAAAAATAGTTTTCAACAAAACTGTACAATTAAATATTATACGATAAGTAAAAACAAGAACAAATGAAAGCAGCTGTCAAGATTGATGGACACATTCTTTAATCAACTTTAATTAATTAAAATCGGCACCGATACATTTAATATGCTTTTGTGAAAACATTTTTGGACGACATCGCTTCAAGAGAAATTTTCGTTTTAAGCCGTAAATTATGCAATGAATTTTTTCATAAGAATATCGCCTTCAGCACTTGACTCGATAATAATACTGATGATGATGATGATGATGTTGAAGCTGTTGATGATGCTGATAATGTTAATGATATTTCTGATGATGATTAAATTGGCATACTGTTAATGATGCCTTAACTTAACTTGTGTTCACTATAATCCTTTAGCTCATTAAATATTACTAACAATAAATGAAAATTCTCTTTTACTTTTGTTTGTTTTTAGTTAAACTGAATGTCTGAAACTGTTGAACAACAACAACAAAAACAATAATAATAACAATCAAGATTAAAATTTAGACAAACAACAACAATAATAATATTTTTAGTCATTATTCATCATTGTCTTGAAAAGTTTCTATACACATTTGTCATTTATATTTTCAGTTTATTCACATTTATTGAAAATTTAAAATTTAAATTATTTATAAAAATCTTTAAACAGTATTTAACATGAAAAATACGATAAGAGATAACCCACTGTGTGGCTGCATCGATGTTCTTGAAAAGCAATTTGTGTCATAAAATTTGTCATACGATAAAAATGCGTCATTAAGTGATTTATGTCAATGCATGTACAACCACAATAGAGTCTTTATCCCAGATACGCAATTCATGTTTCATTGTTAGCAGGGGAAAAAAAACAAATTATTTATATGAAAAATGTAAACAAAATAATTTGAAATATGTCAAATGCAGCCGATTAGCATCATAAGGGAATTACAACGATAATAAGCCAAAAAGAAATAACAAAAACATCATCATTATATAAAGGCCTACATCAATCAAAAAACCAAAATAATAAACATTGAATCTACAATAGCATTGGTGTTAATTTTGATTTTACCATTGAATCATTAAAAATCAATTGGAACTAACGAGACAATTATGCAAAAAAAATTATTTTAATGTATGTGATATAGTGTTTTAAGTGGCTTTCAAACACAGTCTTCATTACAATGTCACGCTTATTGGATATTACTTTCGTAGTGACATTACTCACGGTAAATGTTCATTCTTTTCTTGTTTAACTTAAGATGTTCAAGTTATCAAAAATATCAGTTCAAAAGAATAAAGTATCATGCAAAGTGTTTCACAACAAGCAAATCTAATTCAATGCCGTAATAAATAACATTGAATTATTTTTTAATATTTAATACAATACTTGAAAAATTAAAAAAAGAAACCAGTGAATGTTTTATAGACAAGTGTTACAATCATTAACATAGCTAATTGATATATCAACCAATATTCAATATTGAAAGGCTAATCAAGTGTTCAATATATACTTATATGTATATAGTATCTAGACACATTGTAATCAACTAATATTTGAATGTCTTATGAAAACCATATCAATTAACTTCCATAGCAAATGGATTATTCTTTTACTTAGAAACCTGAAGGCGCCTTGTGATGCCTGACAGAACTTTTAGAAATTGTTAACAGATAGGGAAGATTGTGAGGGTGGTTTCGGTACTACCGTTCAAGGTTGGTGGCCTCTAAAACAACCATGTGGAGTCCAGGAACAGAGCCAGGTCCCCCCAAAGGACATTTTTCCAAACTAGCCAACTCTTCGAAGAACGGTTTCCCAAGAAACCGCGTTCAAGAAGAGTAAGGCAATCAGAGAGGAGGTGTTGGATGCTTTCCAGTTCCAGCTCATCTTCACAGCTAAGACAGAAGTCACGATGTGGAACCTGCATCTTGTGGGCCATCAGCCCGATGGTGCAATGTCCAGTAATAACTCCCATTATCTTCCGAATCCTTTTCTTGTTAAAGTGTCATAGCTCGGAGGTACTCTTTATATGGTAACAAGGGCAGACTCCTTACGACATTCTCATTTGCCCACATCATTAGCGTGATTGAGTGCTGCTGGGCCTACTCAATAAAGTTACTTCAACGGCAAAAATTAAAGGGTTTTTACATCATTTTGTTACTGGCAAGTTGAAGATTCGAAAATAATGGTATGTTTTTTATATGGTCCAGAATGCAATTGATGTGCTTGAGCTAAGCATTTAAAGGAAATTTAAAATAGTGTGAGAATACAAGCTATCGAATAACACATATGGAACAATATTAAACATTTATCATATTCCTATCGTTTCTTGAACTAGAAGTAATTAAAATATTCAATTAGTTTCGTATATTCAATTTGCTATTAATTCTATTTAATAATATAGATTCCCAGCTCTCCAGCTATCTACAAAATAACCAAAATGGAATGTTTACCTAATGAGAAATATGTTGAGAATGTATCATGCCGCTTAAAACCAATTAATTGGGAAACTTCTCTTGTTGGCTTAGATGTACACCTGAAACAACTAATACATAAGCCTTTCGTAAGTTTGAATAACCAAAAAAATGTCACAAATTAAATTGAATTCAATAGATTATTTTTCTTTTAGATTGATTTCTCTTCATTTGCCAAAAACTATGCCAATCATTATAAACCATTTATAATAAATTTTAAAGCCAACATTTGTGATACTGTTTCTCAACGGAAGCCAACAATTTATTCAAAGATTTTAGGAACCATATTAAACATGTTTACAAATATAAATCACAATTGTCCATTTATGGTAATTTTATAAAGCACATCCACAGATTATTATTATGTTTCATCATAACTCTATTTTCAGGGACATATTTATGTTCGGAATATGACTGTTAATCAAGACGTTCTACCGATTATGCCACCGAATGGTCTTTATAAATTTATTATGCATTACTATGAGAAAGTTCCAAATGAAAATATTTTAACCGTAAGAGTCTTTATTACAATCAGTGATGAGGAACACGAACGAACATTACCACCAAACAACAAACGTACAAAACATTAAAACTAATGATTTAATACAATAATACAAACCAATTATTAAGTTTATAAATGAAACACACAAGTTCTCATCATTGTCACTCACAATCTTGAATTTATATGAGCCATACAAAGTGTATGAAAAGGATAGAAGTATTCCATCACACATTTTTAGTACTCATCCACTTCTACCCACTGTAACCAAACTCCATTACTTGCAACTGCAGACCAAGGGCTTTCTACCACTGCAATCATGAGTAGGTGGCAGTGGATGGTTATGGGGAAAAGGCTGGACTTACATACACAGACTTTCTTTTATATATAGATATATTGATATATTAATTTATAAAATGAAATAACAAAAGAAATATTCAATTGGTGTACTGTCAACTAAAAAAAAAACAATATCCAATCTACAATACTAATATAATAAGGCTTGGTAATAATTTTGATTTTGTCATTTGAATCATTAAAAATCAATTGAAACTAACGAGTCAATTATGATAACCATAATTATTGTAAGTACATTCAACATAACTTTTTTTGCGTGGCTTTACAATGTAGTCTTCATTATAACGCATATTGGGTATCACTTTCCTAGTGGCATTGCTCACGGTACTATTTCTTTCTTTTAGTCTAAGTAAATTCAGATTGTCAACTACATATTCTTTTAATAAGTTAATAATTCTAAATATTTTAAAACAAAAATTAAAGACAAACAATAATGAATATTAAATAGATAAGTATAAGCGATAGATTCCACCTTATTTACAAATACAACAAAGGATACAAGTGACGTGACAGAAATTTATTGGATTAAAAAAAACTGCTTCAACTACAAAACGGAAGGGTTTCGTTTCTGATATAAAATAGTTTATGTCAATATCATTGCCAAATATTCATGATTATATGTATGTAATTGGTTCGATCAGCTTGGAGGTATTTATTAAGAGCAGTACAAATCTTATGAAACAATCTTAGAAAATCAATATTGACTATAATTGATACGTGTATGTTTTGAGGCAAATCTAATTTGTGAAATGTGATATTTTCTCAACAAAATTTCATGGCATGCCTACCACAACAATAGCCATTCTTTTCATAGGATTGAAAATATTGCAAGGCAGAAGAATGTCATTCAATTATAATTCATACTTTAGTGGAACTGGTCCAAGCTAACTGTTGAGTCTTGAACTATTAAAAGTGAAGAATTAAAGAAATTCTATGCTTGCGAAAAAAAAAACTACATACATTCAACTTGATCGAGGTTCAAACCTAATGTGCGAGCGCGAGACCGTCACTCTAACCATATGCACCACGATAGAACTATAAAACGAATTCCCAAAAACCAGACACTTACTTTAAAGCCACAAGAATTCTTTAGAGATTTCTTCATTTGATTTGAAGTTTTTCCCATCGATGGCTAAGCTAATAGTATTCGACGTTATGAAATCTTGATAAACTAATTTGAGTTTTTAGTATCGAATTTAACTTAATTTCATAATACTTACATATATTGTAGATGCCCAGTTCTCCAGCTATCTATAAAATAACCAAAATGGAATGTTTACCCAATGACAAATATCTTGAGAATGTATCATGCCGCTTAAAACCAATTAATTGGCAAACTACTCTTGTTGGTATAGATATATATCTGAAACTACCAGTACATAAGCCTTTCGTAAGTTTGAAAAACCAAAGTAAACAAATTTTAATTCAATAATAACTTAATTTTCTTTTACCATAGATTGATTTTTCTTCATTTGCGAAAAACTATGCCAATCATTATAAGCCATTTATAGTAAATTTTAAAGCCAACATTTGCAATATTGTCTCAGAACGAAAGCCCACGATTTATTCAAAGATAACAAGAATTATATTAAACTTGTTTACAAATATAAATCACAGTTGTCCATTTATGGTAATTTTATAAAGCATATCCAGAAATTACAATATTATTTTGAGTATTCACGCATCCGTATGTAGTATAAACATATAAAACTCGTGTTTGTATAAAGTTATACGGTCAATCCGTTTTTGTTTGTACTGCATAAATTGCCTCAACCAGTTGTTCTCGTTGAATGTTCATTAAACAAAATATACATAAAAAAAATTAAATTTATTAAAATAAGTACAGAAATTGCAATAAGAAATTTACTATTCGTACTTTTATTTGCTGTAAATTAATTGTTATTTAAATTTAATTGATAAAACATTTCATCATTCACAATGTTGGCAAGCGTCGAATAACTTTATACCAACGCGTCATTTTTTGTTTTCTTTTTTTTTTTTTGTTTTAGAGCAACGGTCTGTTCATTTGAGAGCGCCTCAAAGTTATTTTTCATCATATCTCTACTTCCAGGGACACATTTATGCTCGCAATATGACTATTACCCAAAACGTCTTACCGATTACTCCGCCGATTGGTCTTTATAAGATTATTATACATTACTATGAGAAAATTCCAAGTGAAAATATTTTAACCGTAAGAGTTTTTATTACAATCAGTGAAGAGCAATCAGAACGAAAGTTACCACCAACTAACAACAAAAGTACAAAACATTAAAGTTAATTATTTAATAATATGTATACACATATATCATTAATAATTTTGTAAATGATTTTATTTCAATAAACGATTGTTTTTTATGAACTACACTTTTCACTTAGTGTAAGTGAGAATATTATATGAATTCAGTTTGAAGAAAGTAACGTATTCATGAGATATACTCTATCAATTTTACGAAACGGAGAACTAAACTTTATTTATTACTTACTATATACTTTAATAAATGTGTCAGCTTGTTAGCCACTCAGAAATATTGTTTGACTGATAGACTATTTTAAGATTATCACGCGCTTTTCTGCGGCCCTGTCGTGATGTCAGTGTGCGATTTTCGTAGTCATTGTTCCTTTCTGGCTCTAATGTTGTCCACGCATATTTGTTAAATTTTTTGCTACTAACGAAAGCAAGCATGTTTTTGTGTTTCTTCTCAAATGTTCGAATGTTGTTGTTGCTGTTTCGAATGTTCTAGTTTCGATAGAGACACATATAGATTCGCACCATCCGTACCCATTAAACTTTAAAATATGGTCGAACAGAAACGGAGCTTTTTGTATGGTAGCATAATGAACTCACAGTAGAATCAAAATAAATGCACTTCTTTTAAAAAAAATATGAAAATATGTAAAAACTTGCGAGTTGCAACAAAGTGGATAGCATATAAACATTCTTTATGAAGAAATACATGTACATGCCAACTTTCATGCTGATTGATCTAAGGTTGTTGGAATGAAAAGCCGTTAAACTTTTTTCTCGTCCTATTTTATATATATTGTTACAAAAATGATCGATAACTATCGATAATTTCCAGGACACCTTGGCAGCACTTCAATAAATGCAGGTAGCCCTGGTGTAGAACAGCTGAATTAGGAGAGAAGAAGAGGAGGAATAAAAATGACAAGTCAATGACATTGAATTTGATTAACTGGACAAATAAGAAAAACACCATATTGGATTATTAGAAAAACAAAGAAAGAAGTCTTTTGGTTGTTTGGCATTGTTTGTGGCTGCTGGATCATCACGTTGTCACTTGCCTACGTTGGATAACCACGTCGAGCTGCAAGTCGCCGTTGATTATCACGTCACCACTTGCCTCCGTTGGATTACCACGTCGAGATGCAAGTCGCCGTTGAATGACTACGTCGTCACTTGCGTCCGTTTAATCGCTGCACACGCCGCTTCACCCTCACATCACACCAATTGGTAGCCGCTCGCCAACTGACAGCAGATTTCTATTTGTATAATTTTGAAACTGTTAGACAAATTAGAAATTTGTAACAATATACTATTTTATATTATAGGACACTTTAATTTCTTGAATTATTTTACTCTTCACGGGAGTGAACGGTGCTGCCTCAATCTAAGTGTCGTATAAATATGTTCAGCACTGTATATGCGTAAATAGAAATACAAAATCTAATAAAAATATACATTTTATTTTATTTTTATTTTTGTAGATTGACTAATAACATTTGATAATTAAAAGAGCATTTAAATTATATGTTTTTATTGACGTGATTCTATAAAAATTAAGCCACAGAGAAACTCATTTACCCTTTTGGTGAATTATACAATAATCCTTTAATAAACAATTAACTAATATAAAAAGATAAATTATTTATTTTTTAACCAATTCAATATTCCATCAAAAGTTTAATTTTTTTTTTAAATATTTTTAAAAAACCTTTAAATACTTCAAAATATTACAGACTTTATATTAAAATAAATATACCCTTTTACCCTACCCTACATATTAATATTGCTATTAGTTTTTAATGAATCGTTTCATATTTTGCAAAGTAGGTAGTCTTTAGTCGATGTCACATCATATGGATATATTTATAATCATACTCCTCCTTCATGGTAAAACTTAATAAAACTTCAAACTTTAGGACCCAAGTAACTTAAGTTTACAATTTACAGGTGTCTAGCTTAGCAGTGATATATAAAATGACTAAGCTCGATTGTGTTCCAAATAATAACTATTTAGAAAACATAACCTACCAATTGAGACCATTAAATTGGCAGCCATCTGTTGTGGATTTTGATGCTGATCTTGTTCATATCATACGAAAATTAACAGTAAGTTTTTACATTCAAAAGATTCTTTCTTTCTATTATATGCAAAACAATTGTTTCTTATTTCAATGTCAAATATCTTAGTTAAATTTGGCTGTATATGTCAAAAAAGGATGCAAATCGTTATTTGCCATTTTTGATTAATACAACAATAAATGTATGCGATGCTCTATTCCACAATAGTTTTAAAATTCTTAAAATTATTTACCAATATAAATCACACTTGCCCTTATACGGTATCTAGTACATTGCCCAAGTTGATTGTAACAAAATAATTAAACACAAACTTATTATAATTATACTTATAAAGGGCAAAAGATTTGACTATTTATCAAAATCTACTACCAATGATTGTGCCATCAGGTTTTTATAAAATTATAATGATTTTCAACGATGGCGAACTCAACAAGAAGTTTTTATCTTTCAATGGTTATTTTTCGGTCTATAAAGAATCTTGCAATTCAAAGAAACCCAAAATCGAACATGGAAACAATACGACAAATTGGCAAAATCAAGAACTTAAAATTGCAAAATATAAACATTACCTATAGGCTTGGCAGCGAAGAACACTGCAAAGAAGTCTGCGCTAAGACTTAAGGTAACAGGACAGTTGATACAGAGGCCTTATGGTCACAGTAAGATACATGAAGGTTTAAACAATAGCTCGGACTATGTTATTCCCCAGGCCAACTTCAATGGAGGGCCTAGTGTAGTAATAGAACATAATGGGTGGCAAAGGGGACTCCAGTTTGGCGGTCATACTTGCAACCTGTTTACAGACGGATCTAAAATGGCAGAGGGAGTGGGGGCTGCAGTATTCTGCTCAGAGCTTGACCTTAAACGGTCATATAAGCTTCCAGACTGCAGCGTGTTTCAGGCCGAGATTTATGCGGCTACAAAAGCTGCAGAATTAGCAGCCGAGCTAACTCCTCTAAACTCCCAAATAAACATATTCATCGACAGCCAAGCAGTCATAAAGGCAATAGCGGCGGTGATGACGAAATCGTACTGTGTTCAACAATGTAGAACCAAAATCGACGAAATCTGTTTTGACAGACGAGTCACCATCTTTTGGGTACCGGGACATAAAGGAATTGAAGGGAACGAAGGAAGCAGACGCACTCGCTAAAGCTGGCGCTAGCCAAGCTGAGGTAAGTGCGTCATACTTACGTCCCTCTCTGTCCACGTTAAAAACAGAAATAGACGAAGCAACAATTCAGGAGGCGAAGAGAATGTGGAATGGCACACTCTCTTGCAGAACCGCAAAAATCATGCTTCGCTCTGTTAATAATAAGACTACCAACTACATCTTAGCTCTCCCAAGAGAGGATTGCAAGTTATTAGTCGGAATACTCACGGGACACTGTTTAACACCTTCCCACGCAGCCAAATTGGGCTTGATACAGAGTGATGCATGTACAACATGCCACGAGGTAAATGCTAGGGGAACTCTAGAACACCTACTTTGCCAATGTCCAGCTCTCAACAGATCACGCTTTAGCTATCTCGGATCTGTATCTTTCCTCTCCTTGGAAAGTATCGCGGATCAGAAAAGTAGCAATTTATTAAAGCTCGCAAAAAAGTGCATAAAAAACAGCATTTAAAGAGTCTCCATACTTCTTCTTGGCAACACAAAGGACCATTATTGGTCTATGTGAGATCTCTTGATCAGCCAAGCAAACCCAACCTAAATATAAACATTGTATGTAAAAGATAAAAAGATGTTTTATTGAAAATAAAATTATAATAAAAAGCATTCTTATAATAATTTCGATTGAGTAGCGAGCATTAATGTAAGTACAATTATATATAACAATTTCAACTGATAACATGAGATGATTAAGCAATGTAAATATACATAAAATATCACTCAGAAATGATCTTAAAATTCATTTTCATATCTAGCAAATATGTGAACACCAAATAAATTGCCATGTGGTTTGGATGGTGGTTTAAACATAATATAATATGGAACCTAAATGTGGATATACGTTTACTAATTTCACATTGTTATCTATAAAAGTTGCGGGCAAAAAATATTAATGATTTCAGCTGTTAAACTTACATTATAAATTTTAACCAGCCTTTGTCAATCAATGTGTGATTCAGTTCAATAATTTGAGTAAACTTTGATCTTGTTTATAACAAATAAAGTCATTAATATCAGATTAAATGCGACTAGTCAATTTGGCAGAATACAATACATAACACCATTGTATTTTTTAAAAACATTCCAAATTATTGAGAGTTTTCAGTTGACTGTGAATAGATACATATTTTTATTCCTTCAAATAGAAATTAAAAAAATAATTAATAAAGAAAATAAATGGTTTCCTTAAAATCCATAATTCTAAAAATATATTAATTGGTGCATTGGTTTCTTAATCTTCGACTTGAAAACAATATTGCCCAGTTGTTCAGTTGTCATAAATGGCTCTTTGGATGGTCAAAAGTTTTTGTTGAATACTGTTTTCCAGACTCATAAAAATTTTCCAAACTAGCCACCCCAAACATTTTCTATTATTTTAAGGTCCGGCAAATATGGTAGCCTGTTCAAAAAGGTGACATTTTTCTTCTCGATCCATGATTTAATCACACGGTCAGTGGTATTATAAAATCCATGGCAAAGATACAAAAACGTTGTCGACTCGGCTGTGAAAACAATCTAACTGATGAATATCCTTTCTTAAATAATGGAAATAATAATAAAAGCCACCAAATATTATATTTTTTTTATCAGAAAACGCCATTAATCTTTCCATTCCATATTAAGTCAACAAAAATGTACCCGTATTTCTTTATGTACAAGGTTGAGTGTTGGTTTTTTTCAGTTTTAGATGTGGAAGGTATTTAGCCTACGAAATAGTACGCCAGGCAGAAGTTTTGCTGACATGGAGTCTAGTATTAGCTTAATTTTATCAACGGAATCATGGAAATTCGATGCTTCGAGCAATATAGCTAACTTGTCTGCACCAGAGAGCACACTATGTGTACGACCTTTCATATTTTTGCCATTATTATCAATATTGCGAATAAAATTATGAACCACCTTTCGACTTTCACCGATTTTTCTGTTATTTCAGTCACAGAGACTTTCTTTATTATTATTTTGGCTTATTCAACGATATTTAATGCTTTTCACCGACCTATGCTTAGTGAAAATTATCAAGAATTATTTAAAATACTCCGATTAATTAATAACTTTACTTGTCCGAGGAAGCTGCGCAATTGAAACTTAAACCGTAATGTGATATTCAAGTGAAAAAACCTTAACTGCCGAAATCCATCGAGCCATTTGAAAGAAACGTGGTAATAAAGAAATTTACAAACATACAAGATACGTGCGATAAACATAACCCTTCTTGGCAGAATACAAAAAAATAAAGTCGTTATCTTTTTTTTTGCCAAAGTTACAGATAGACGATGATCAATATAGGTGGGCTGTTCAAGTGAAACGAAGTGTATGTACAATGTTTACTAATAAAGGCTTCATTCAGATCTGTGGAAATTTATTGGTTTAAAATTATTATTATTGTACATAAGTATATATTTTTGACTTTCATAATTTAATTTTTAACTAGCAAAGTACATTGTAAATACATGACTATGGCTATGAGTTAATTTTAATAATTTTTATGAATTTTATTCATTTAGTAAATAATTATAATAACAATTCGGAACATGGAAAATAGAGATTGTGTATACAAGAAGAGAAAATAAGTGCGCTATAAACAGACAAATATAATTGTATTTCGGTATTATTTGTATATCATAGAGTATAATGAGGATTTGACCTTGCAATGTTGATACAACGTGTTCTCAATATTGGCAATTATAAAATCATTTTCTGGTTTATCTAGACAATTTGAAATACTGTAATACAAACATACATATGTATGTCTGGTATATAAACTTTAGAAATTGGTTAATTGTGTATATTGCAATAACTTTAAGACATAAATTATAAATTAGAACTTATGAAAATTGATATTAACATAATATACAGAAATAACTCAAAACAACATTAACTTCTCTTCAAGTACCAACTGAGGATAACAATAACAAATGTGCTTACATAATATTTATAATTTTTAAATCAATTCATATTTATTGTTGATTTTAATAATCAATCTCAAGTTTTGAACTTCTAACTTTATTTGTTATAGAAATTATTATCGATATAAATATGTAGATGGGTGTGTAATAAAACCTAATACATATGCTATGGCAAAAGTAGAAGACTATGTTTTCGGTGATGTTTTAAAAAATAAGGCATTCAGAATGAAAATGTTACAATAATATGTGTTTTTCCTTATTATCTTTTAATTAATATCAAAGCTCTTACCTTTTGTTGATTGCAATTAAGTGTTCATCTTATTGTTAGTATTGTTGTTTTTGTTGTTGATACTGTTCATAAAAAGTATTTTCATTGTCAACACTAATCAAACACCGCTCGAATCTAATAAGCACACACAGTACAAGAAACACAGACAGACTAATTATAAAGCTGCACTTACATGATAATAATCGCGACATAAGAAGTAAGCAAATAACGCACAAAAGAGAATTAGAAATGATAAGCATCAATTAGCGATCACATGATAAGAACATACAAATGAGATTGATCTAATGCAGCTTCACACAGTTTTAATACTTCACATTGAAAAATACTTGCATCCAACCGAACAAATGATACAGCAAACCAATCAGTATCCAATAAATGTTTAGAAAGGAGAGGCAGAGCAACGTCTGCCCGTTTATCTATGACCCAATAATATAATTAAGTGTATGGGTATGTAATAAAACCTATATACGTACTATGTATGCTGTAGTAAAAAACAATGCATGCGGTGATGTGTTAAAAAAAATACAATCAGAATGAAATGTTCGTAACTTATGAAAATATACAATTAATTATTATCAACGCACTTACCTTTTTTTAATTTTGTTAATTATACTTTTGTACAAGTAAATTAACTGTTCATCTTATTGTATTGTAGTATTGTTGTTTTTATTATTAATAATGTTGATAAAAACATTTTTCATTGTCACCACTGATTAAACACCGCTCGAATCTAATAAGCACGCACAGTACAAGAGTCACAAACAGACTAAAAGATAAAGCTGCACTTGCACAATAATAATCGCGACATAAAAACTAAGCAAATAACGCACAAAAGAGAAGTAGAAATTAGAATTGATCTTCTACCGTTGTGAACAGTTATATACTTAACATATGTATGTACTATGCATTTAAAATTGAAGTGATCTTGTGACTCATGGATAAATAATGACATAAGTGTTACGTAGATTTCTTATGTTTGTATAATTATGATATTGTAATTCAAAAATTGCTCTACATAAAGGCTAACGTATTGCTTGTTGGTATACAATAAGTTTAGGTTTCATTTGGGTGGAGGATCTATTAAATTTATTATATTTCAGTTTAATTCTTATATTATTTAGTCATTATTATTACAAAAAATCATACATTGTATTCACATTTGTACATATTTAAATGTTAAAACAATTTTGAAACTTTTCTTTGAAGAAACTAAGGGTACTTTCACTCATTAAGAATTTCAAATTTTTGTCCAATTTTTAGATAGATATTATGTGTTAAAATTGTATTTTGGTTTTAATTACATATGATATGCAAAGTAAGCATGTATGTACTTATATATTGTATATATACACCATAGATTAAGAACTATTGTTTGCATAGAAACTGATAAATAGATGGTCGGTCCATCTTACAATATTCACTTTGTGGGTCCCCGATGCACAAGGTGTAAATATTGTCATGAAATTTTCAATATGTTTGAATAATGTTATAAAATGAAATGGTTATGTTATGTTTGTCTTAAAACACAATAAAAAAAACCCACGCAATTTTAATTATAATTATTTTGAACAGAACTTCATAAAAATTGCTTGAAAACTACAAATTTAATAGCTTGTTATTATCTTTGGTTGATATCATCATTTGTTTCTGTTATGCACAGTAGACACAGGCTGACTCACAAAACTATTCATCAAACACAAATAAATGCATAAAAGTGAAATAGAGAAAATTATGAACAACAACTCTTGATCAACTGATAAAAATATTGTAAATAAATCAATTTGATCTATTTCTGCTATGAACAGTTAGAAAATGTCAAACCAAAGAGACCCAAATTTATGACACGCTAATGTTCACAACAATAAATACTACACTTCATATACCAGAGGTTTTTGTTTTATTAAAATATTTCCATTATTTAAATCAAAATGTTTAATAAAATTTAAAAATATTAACTTAAATGATATTGATTCGCCGTAATAATAATTTACTTCAAATTAGTAAGTGACCTCTGAAATGCACCAAAAATTTTAATGATCAGTGTAATCAATCTCAAGTTTCGAACTTTTAACTTTATTTGTTGTAAATATTTACATGATATAAATATGTACTTATATGGGTGTGTATTCGATGATGTTTTCAAAAAAATAATGCAATCAGAATGAAATGTTCATAGGACCTTATGAAAATATTACAATAATTTGTGTATTTCCTTTTTGTTAATTATAGTATACTTATATACAAGTGTTCATATATAACTGTTCATCTAATTGTTAGTATTGTTGTTGATAATGTTGATATAAACTATTTTCATTGTCACCACTAATCAAACACCGCTCGAATCTAATAAGCACGCACAGTACAAGAGACACAGGCAGACTAAACTATAAAGCTGCACTTACATGATAATAATCGCGACATAAAAAGTTTTAAGTAAATAAAGCACAAAAGAGAATTAGAAATGATAAGCATCAATTAGCGATCAAATGATAAGAACATACCAATCGTTTTGATCTTCTACTGATGAGAACATGTGTTTGTAGTATTTAAAATTGATATTATTGATATTACATATTTTGTGTCTCATGTATAAATAATGACGTAAGTGTTAAGGTACACTTTACGTAGACTTCTATTCTTTGTAATATTGTGATATTGTAATACAAAATTACTCTTCATTAAGGTTAATTTGATATTTTTTTTTCCAATTTTTAGATATTTTATGTCAAAATGAATTTTGGATTTGATTAAATATGGTATTTTATGTAAGTGTGTACATATTGTATGAACTATTGTTGGTATAGAAACTGATAGATAGATAGTCAGTCCATCTGATAATATTCATATCGTGGACCCTCGATTCACAATGTGTAAATATTGCCATGAAGTCATGAAGTTTTGAATATTTTAAAATTACATCACATTTTTGTTTCTATTGTTTGTTCTGTTTTTTTTTTTTTTGTTTTTTTAATAGCAACAATAACACAAACCAATTCAGCTATAGTATCAACGAAAGACAAAATCGTCACTTTGTTTTCATGTAAAAATGTGAAGTACTATAAACATACACCAAGCCTATCAAGCCTACCAAGGCAAGCCTAAGCAAGCGGAGCAAAACAGTACACAAGCTCAAGCAGGTTTGGTTCCCCCATTTGCTTGTTTGCTTGTAAGCACTTCATAAGCAGAAGCCTTCGCTGCACAACTCTGACACACTGACACATACATAATTTCACTACAAAACATATGATGGAAAAACATTTAATTACTGTATTCTATGTACAAGTTCTTCATTTATTATATTATTTAATGACGACCACTAATCTACCCTTTGATTCAGATGGACAATAATATAACAGAAACCGAAAATGTATCGAAAAATTGTGTCTCAATTAAACTAATTATAAGTCACTCGTTTTCTAATTTCACTAAATTACTTTCTCTATATCAAAGATAATATGTGAAAATCACAGTCGTGATTAAATTAGAGTAAAAGTGTTTATTACTCTTAGACCATGTTAAGTTAGACTTGGGCTCGGATATCAATATCAGTATTAAATCAGGACACACGCAAGCCACACATATTGACGGTTGTATACACTGACCTGGTTGACAAATGGAACATGGCAGTTCTTTATATATTTCCGGAGCCGAAGTCCATTTATGATTGCGTGAGTTACTTGTACTTGTATCAATTCATGATGAGTTGCAATTGTTTTTGCAAATTTGGTTCACGTTTCATACTCAACCGCTGGACTCGCTGCTATCCCTTGTTTTTGGCCAGCGTTGCATTCTTTGGTCTGCCGACCGCGCTTTATGTCAATTTACGTAATCCAAAGACTTGGGAACGCGTTCAGAGTCTTGATAATCTTGTGCTAAGTATCTTCTGTTTAGAAGTAGTTATGTCGACTTGTGTTTTTGCCATGACTGTTGTCACACTACAGCGACATGCACACAAGCATATACATCTTTATGAGCGCATTGCAACAATCGATTACAAACTGGAAATTGAATTTGGTGCCAATCTCAATTATCACAAACTGATGCGCAAAAGCATAATTATATTGATCGTTGCCAGTGTAATGTATATCAGTGCCCTTCTATCGGCTTTAGTGAGACTTGCCGATGGAGATACCTTTAAGATATGGTGTGGCATTTGGTGTTATGCCATTGTCACAGGTGGACCACATCTGACGTGCTACATTCATATGAATTTAGCGGAAATACTAAAGATACGATTTCGTTTACTACAAACTATTATAAAACCAGAATTTCTTCGAAGAAAATTTCCATCATCGCCAATACGAGTAAAACGCCTTGAAGATGTCGTAGATATGGTCAAAGAATTACACTTTCTAATACACGAGATTAATCAGATTTATAGTGTAGTCCTATTGTCTGCCATGGCACATGACTTTACACTGAGCACAAGTGAATTGTATATCATTTTTGGTCGTTCCCTTGATTCTAAAACGGCTATTAATATCACAATGCTAACATTTATCACACTATGTATGCTGCCGCCACTATATAAACTTTTGATAGCTCCAATCTACTGTGATCGAACCATACGTGAAGGTAAGAAATGCTTGCGTCTAATTGAGCAACTGGACAATTGGTTTCCAGAACACGAAGGTATCCACGATTTGGTAGCCTCTATGATGAACTGGCGTTTGGAACACAAATCTACTGAATTTTTAAGTGGAATGAGTATAATACTTGATAAAACTGTTATCTCATTGGTAAGTTGACAATGCTTTAGTTAAAACTTTTTCTTTATTATTATTATAAATTTCAGTTTACCTCGGTTGTCTTCAACTATTTACTGATTCTTATTCAATTCCATATGACTCAGAAGATGGGCGAACAAATTGAAGAACAGAAAATCGCTCTGCAAGAATGGATTGGTTTCTGAGCAAAGGAAAGCACGCATATTTTTCTGTCAAACAAATTAAACTTTATGCTCGACATCACCAACCAACAGAAGGCACAACAAATCCTCAAAACATTGCATTTATCATTAGCTAAATTAATTTAGTGCTCCTTTGGTACAGTTCGTTAACATAGAAATCCCATAAATATATCAAACAAAACCGCTCCCAATGCAATCACTGGCCAACGGCCTACAAATGCTGGCCAAATGCTGGCTGTGCCCAGAGTTGCAGAGACACAGTCAGGCAGTTAGGCAGTCAGGCAGACATGAAGGCAGGAATATTGTGACACAGTGGCTAATGATAAAAATGTTTGTCGTAGTACATTTTATTTGAAATTTATGCAAATTCTTTCATTCACTTTTCCCCCCCAAAACATCGAGCCCATGGAATTTTTATCAAAGCAATGTGGCTCTCAACAGATGACCAAACATCTCACACAAGTCAACAGTAATATTGTACATAGAACATTATTGTACCATACTATCTTTACCTTGTTCTTTCTTCCTTATCTTTCTATCTATCTAAATATTAGAAAATATTTCCTCTTATAAAATTTTACTTTCTTTATTTTATTTCATTTTTTACTTTTGACTGTGAACCATGCCCTACGCGAGTCCTTACATAATTTTTGTTTTCTTTTTTCCAGCGGGCAAGTATCCTTAATTACATGCCTAACCTTTTGAGAATTTCTTTTTGCAAAATATTTGCATTTCCTTTGAATGGTTTATGATTTGAAATGAAAGTTGAAATGCAATTATTGGAAATTGAAGGAAAAAAATATGCTAGTAGCATGGCCATGGCAAGAAATAAAAGTAATCATAACGTAAAAACAAAAAAAAATGAAGGACACCAAGATTGTTTGGTAAAATGCATTTCATAATATGAAGTGCTTTATTCGATTTTTTTTCTTAAATTCAGATGTCATTTTTTAGACATGATGATAACAGTCCTCTTTGCCAAGTTGGCTATTTTAAATATATTTTATTTTAGAAGTCTTACAGTAGTCAACTTAAGTATATTAGAAAGGCAAAATATACTTTATTTTCTGTTTAACTGTTATATAAAAAATATGAATAAATTGATAAAAAATAAAAACTTTTAATAAACATTGAAACTGTATAAAATAAAATTAATAAATTCAATAAATTTAATGCGTAAGCATAAGTACATGTATTTGAAGAAATGAAAACTGTGCGTAATACTAAGGTTAAAAAACTTGTACTCAATATATTAAAAATTGATGAACTTTAGAAGTGACCTAGTTACAAGGAAGAGTGACATGGACGATTGTTTTCTTCTCTGGTTTTATTTAATGTGACACATCTCTCATGTTTTAAATATACCCAATCATAGGGCATTATCCAACTGCCAGATAAATGACTAAGAGGAATGTGTGATCGAAACAATTCTCCTCCTCAGTGTAACTTATTGAGTTAGTTAGAAGTGGTTATTTTCATACTCCAATATCCTATTGATTGATGATGAATTAGTTTGTCACTTTAGGGTAGCTAGCTATAACTTATCCCGAATTTTCTGGCAATGCATGGATTCCGCGCCAATAAAGCTGTTCGTATTTGGAGTCCAAGAAAGCATCAAACCAAGTGAAGCGTATTCATGTAAGGGCACCGGCCGGAAAAAATGTTCGTCTGATGGGGCAAGGCGAGTGGGTTAGGACTTCCCACCCGGTACCATTGAGATAAGCTTTGAACACGTTTGCAACATGCGGCCTAGCATTGTCATGGGGTAATCGCTTCAGTCGTTCAGTTGTTGTCTGTAGAAAGCCCCGCCATCGTCTGACCAACTTTCAATAGCTCGTAGAACACGCTTTAATTCTGGTCCCACGAAATGCAGAGCATAACCTTGCTGCCATGGATGTTTGGCCTTGGCGTCACTGAATCCAGTTTTCATCGTCAGTCACGATACTTTTCTTTGTACCGTTGAAGGTTCTTTTCAGAAGCAGTGACACTCCGTTCGATATCTCTTGGTTTGAGTTCGTGAGGCACCCAGTTTCCGACCTTCTGGACCATACCAATGGCTTTCATTCGCAATGAAAAGGCTTGTTGAGTCACACCTTAAGTTGCCGCAAGTTCTTCTTGGGATTGGCACGGATCGAAATTTCCTTCAATTCGGCGTCTACAAACGTTGGTGGCCTTCCTTGTCGCTTTCCACAAATAGAGTTTTGCAGCCACAAAAAGAGACATCGTTGTCGCACGAAAAAAATATTTTGTTAAATGTGACAAAATTATGAAGCTTTGACATACAGTTGGTTCCAACATGGTCCGGCATGTTGAAACACTACTGGTACCCTCTGTTGGCAATCCCAATAATAAAAAACAATTGCTGATAATCAAATGTATGGTTTGTCAATATATTTATTCCGACTATTGATTGTTTGAAGTGTAGAATTTGTTAATGAACCATTTTTATTTAAATAAAATATAATAGGTAAATCTACTATTATTTAAAGAGAAATGACTGCTCATAGTATTCAGCTATTGGTTTAAACTTATGTATTTTTAGCATTCATTCATTCATTTATTAATTTATTTATTTATTCATCAGTTGACAAAGAACAAACTCATACAAGTCCTTGGTCTAGAAGGACATCACACATATGCTCTCGGTTCACTTAATGCTGTAAAGCAAAATTGTTTTGATTAAATTAACAATCTTTATTTATTGTTCTTGTTGTTTATGTAGCCAGGAGCAAAAGTTTGACTGATGACTTTTGCAAATACCATGGACTATAAATATATGACAACTTAATGTGAACATATAGTATTACAAATCGTTGTACGTGTTTATGTCAATCCATCTACATGCTTGTATCTATCCCTCAGTGTGTTGACACTAGACAAATAAACTCACTAGCATATATACACACACACACACACACACACTGATAAACAGACACCATGACACAAAGGTGTTAAGTCATTTATGCAAATAAATATTTGAAATGTGAGTAGCAACAACAGAAACATCAACATGAGAATTCCTTAGCTTTTGGGATTAGATAAATATAATAAAATATTTTTGTGTTTGAAAATCTTTGGTTTTCATTTAAATACAAGTAATTAACACAATCAACGAGTGTAGTTGTACAAATATTGATTTCTATATAAAATTATTTAAATCAAAATATAATATGTATCTATATGTATCTAAACGTACATATATATTTCTTTGATTCACAGTTGCTCAATTTAATCTTTTTAGTATCCAAAAGGAAAGCAAGTGTATAATTTTAATTAACACTTCACTTTATTAGTTCGCATCTTTATTGTTTGGATAAGTCAATTATCTACTGGGATTGTTATTTATATGGTAATTGAAATGTTCACATGTATAAAGATTTCAAGGTATTTATCAAAGACAAGTTGGTAAAAAGCTAAAGTGGGTAAATTTTCTTTTGATTTTGTTAAAATTTTACATTATTAGTATCCTTTCAAACACACAGCGCAGAAATTTAGATAAAATCACTTACTATTCGAGCATGAAATTCGTACACTGATGTACGTGGCCCGGTCACTTTTTATTGTTACTTTCACTTACCAATTTCACCCATATACCATACCATATACCATATTCTTCTTTGCTTTCCTATTTTTTATGAGTTAGCATTTTCATGCGACTCGTTGAACTGCATAATTATAATGAAGTGTTTTGTCTACAAACTCAACCCTAATTTATGAGATTTATTTTCTTTTACCTTCTTTTTTTGTGCTACACGCATAGTACATTCTCTTTGTTCAGACAACAGACACCTTGACAATTAGCTGACATTTTAATGTTACAAGAATATGCAGGTGAACTGTGTGTTTTTTTCGTTTCTGAAGTAGCTCAAAGAATGCAGGAAAAAAATTCAGAATGACAGAATGAAGGACACGAAAGGATAAATAGACAAACGGATAAATGTATGGAAAGTAAAATTAAGAGTAAACTGAAAGTTAACATTGTTAAAATATGCTTGTCTAGCTAATTAAGATACTGTTACTGCTGCAAATGAAATAAAGTATTTAACAAAAGTAACGCGTAGATTCTTTTATCTGAAGATGTTTGTTAGTATTTCATTTTATTCCCCTCCTCTTTTAGTATCTTTTAATGTTTGCAAATGCTTTTGTTTGCGTGTTTACAAGTGATTAAGATACTATTGTTATATTGTATACACTTTTTTTTTAAAAGAGGGTATCTGTGTCTCAGAAACAGAAACACAATAAATGCTGAAATTTGGAATGTACAATCGGTTGAGTCTGGAAATTTCTATTTAATCGTGAGTATTTGCAATTTGGATAGTTCAAGTCTTTTTTTAAATTATATTAAGTTTTTAGTACTTTTGGGGATATAAAGATGACGATAATGTTTAAATTCGACATAATGATTTACATAAAGGTCCTTTACAAAAATGTTTTCTACCGAACGCCTCCCTACAAATCCTCAAACTCAAGTGGTAACTTATCTTGGCGTTAACCTGGACAGACGTCTCACCTGGCGGATACATATAGATGCTAAAAAGATGTATATAAAACTAAGGGCACAAAGTCTTCACTGGCTTATTAACTCCAAATCTGCTATGAGACTTGAGTAAATGGTGTTACTGTATAACTCTGTCTGAGTTATGGGGTACCGCAAGCGCTAGTAACATTGATGTTATACAAAGAGCACAATCCAAGATACTTAGAACAATAACTGGATCTCTATGGTATATCAGGCATGAAGACATTCACAAAGACGTGGAAGTATCAACAGTAAAAGTAGAATGCTCTACGCCTAAAGGTCTTTATACGTGGGGCACTACAAAAGTTTTGCAATGGGAAGTAAATACGGATTGTTGGATCTCCGTGAAGATCAATACTTTTTTGTATACGCTTAAACCAACTTTCCACTCCGATTGAAGTAACTCCAAAACACGCTTATTGAACGCATCAACCGCTTCTTCGGGTGTCGAAAATCGTTGACCACGTAATTTGTTCTTCACTGTTGGGAACAAAAAGAAACCATTCGGTGCTAAATCCGGGCTGTACACCGGACGACGCATCTATTCAACGGTTTGTGCCTTCAAATACTCGTTTGTTTGCCGAAGTGTGAGAACTCCCATTGTCATGATGTAGAATGATCCGACGTCGTCCATTTGTTTTCCTCACCACTAGGCACGGTTGCGATATGTCTGGTTTTTCCAAAGAAACAGACCACCATTTGCTTCGAAGTGCTTCTTGCGCGAACAACTTTCGTTAGATTGTCATCCACTTGGACAACCCATACGGTCGATTGCTGTTTACTTTCCAGCTCATACATATAGATCTATGATTCGTCACCTGTTAGAATCTTAAATACGTCTTTTGAAGCACCATTGCGGTATCTCACTCTGTCACAAGCCGATTTTCCATTATTAGGTTTTGCACAGCATTGATGTTTTTTTTGGTAGAGATATGGAGAAACGAGCTCGGCACGTTAATCCCCTAGCCAGAGAATATATGTACAACATACAAAGAACACATCTCGTCGGAATCGCAACTATCGAGCAGCCCTTTAGCTTACTTAAAGGCACGCAGTGCTAAGTGAACCCCTTTCTTTTCCTTGTAGAAAGGACACAAGTGCATTGGTTTATAAGAGTGGAATCATTATTGCTAGTCCTATTCATAATACAATAAATAAATAAAAATATAAAAACAAAGTTTGTTTTTTTTTTTTGTTGTACAGGATATTCCATAATTGGCTATGCTTGTTATTTTATTTTTTATCCTTTTGTTCCTACGAATTTTTGATCTAAAATCTTTACTGAATAAAATATTATTTGATGCCATGTTAATTTCTCTTTAGTTACATTAAAGTATTTTAATAAATTAAACGATAAAATACTTAAATTAATTTTTTTTTTACCCAATCCACCAAACACGCAATTCTGTTAAAATTAATAATAAAAAAAAATACAAAGTCATAAAAATAATATTTACAATTTTCATTATTTATTTAAGTGTTTGCCACTTAACCAAACACAGGCAGGCAGCTTTGATTGTGAATATAAAAAGACATATAATTTTTATTTAAAATATATGCAGGTAACGCAGAATAACAAAGAATATACAAAAACAGTTAAAGCATATTGTGCAATCATAATAAAAATTAATATAAATTTAAATAAACAAAATGAAGAAGAACGAGCCAAACGTGTAATATTGTTTTTCTTTTTTTTGTTTTTTCGTTTTTGTATTGGCCACAAGCAACAACAACATATATGACAATAATAACAAACAAAAAACAAACACAAACACACAAAATGTAACAACAATGGCAACAAATAATGTTGTTATTTTTGATTGTAAACAATTTTAAGAGCAACACGGAGAAGAAACCATTTAATTTTCTGCCTCAATTTAAACATATAGTATGTCACATATACATACATATATGTATGAGTAAGAATGTGTGTATGTGTGTGTGTGAAAATATTGTAACTATATAAATGCATAAATATGTGTACTATTTTATGTATGAATGTTTATCAACATGTTTTCATAAAAATTAATTTTGATTAAATTAAACGCACGTAAATACACACACCTGTGTAGTAGTACTTCTTCTTCTATAGTACATGTATGAATGCAGGTAAAACACAAATATCAATATACTCACATTCACAAAAACACTCATACTTATGGTATGTTGGTACACATACACATAATGATACACATAAAAATACAATCCAATGAGAAACTGTAATACAAAGTATTGTAGTATACCTTTAAGCTGCACGCAATTACAGCATATTTATTAATGAATTTATTTATGTTTGTTTGTGTTATTGGCTTTGATCGCACTATACCCATTCACAAATAGCATTGTCTCTTCGATGGTGGACCCATAAGTTTTTGACCCAACAGATAAATGGTAAGGCAAAGAATGTCATTCACATGGATAAAAATAGTTGATTGAATGAAATCAATTGTTATTAGTATTTAAAATTGATTAAATAATAACACAATTGTTTAAAAATTTTGAATGAAAATGACCACCTATTAATGTATGAAATAATTAAATAAAAGTTCTGCGGACTGCATTGGAGTTCAACGAAATCCAAACTCCAACGATGGCTGGATGACAAATTGCATCGCCACTGGGTTAATACAAGGAATGCTAGAGTAGCTAAAATCTAGATCTTACAAAAGAACACAGGAATTACTGGGACTGACACGGACAGGTATTCGAATAGTCTCAGGTTTCTTGACAGGACATTGCATAGTAATGAAACACCTACGTAACATGCGGATCAGTTGCAGCAATCTGTGTGGACTATGTAATGAACAAGAGGAGTTAGCAGAGCACTTGCTATGTCACTGCGAGTGCCTAATCTGGACCAGACTCCGCCATTTTGGTAACCAGTTGAAATTGCAGGTTTGTCTCTTCAGGAATTCCTAATAAATACCAAAATCTCGCAGGAACTTTGATTACAATAAGCCCACTTATGGCCGCAGTGACGAGGTGTTCTGATTAACCACCCTTCCCCCAATCTAATCTAATGTCCAAATTGCTTCAGTTACTTTATGTTATGTAAGAACAGAGAGGCAGTAGTTGACCTCACTTATTCCAAGAAGTCAGAACCATTGTGAGGTGCATTAACTTTTTGGAATTAAACTCCCCACTATTATATGAGAACCATATTGATTCCCTTCAGAATATTGCAGCATTTCTTAATGGCATCGATGACAAATCAAATAAACAATGCCACTTTCTTGATAGTATAGGATAAGATGATATAGATAAGTTGAAGCAAAATACGCTTCCCAAGCATGTTGATTTGCAATTGAGGCTGAAGTCATTGTAGACGAGGTTAAGTTGTTGGAAATTTGATGCAGTGACCTAACAGAATCTTGACAATTGTTATCAATAAATTTATAGTCAAATGAGTTTTCAATTTGATTTTTAGAGTCACATTCTCATTATGTTCTTAAGCGCCTATTCTTTAGATCAGATTCCATTGACCAGATGCACATAAGCATGCTTAATGGAATGCTTGAAAGATATGACAAGAGCACCAACTGATTCACATATTGCTATCTCATTTGAAACTCGTATTTGACTAAAATTTTCAAAGAAACTCATGATGAGAATGAATATTTTGAGCAAAAATTCTATAGATTATTTAAACTATATTTGATTTTGTAAAAATTATACACAAATATTTATAAAAAAAAGTTAAAAAAACAGAAATAAAATAAATATTGCATTTATAGTTTACAATTATCAATTTTTTTGACATTTTCAAGGAACGTATGTTAATATCTATTAGAAAATAAGTATTGACCAAATGGAAACTTATCAACCAACTCTCCTTTGCCATTTTTATAGAAATATGTTTTTTGCATGCTTCTGTATATAGTCTGTGAGTGTGCTCAAATTCATTATTTGTTTTTATTGTGCAAATAAATATTTTTTCACATCTTTCTGTTTTCTGTCTTGCTTTCATATAGGACGCACACAACTGTACATATATGGTACTATAAACATAACAAAATACCACCACAAATTCATAGTTTTTCAATAAAGATTATTTCAAACATATTATACCATGCAATAATGTTGTTCAATCGATGTGTAGTATGTATTACATATATGGATGATGGTAGTAAAACTTAATAAGTTCTTTGATAAAAATTACACAATATTAAACAACAACAAACAAAGTATTATAGGCGTATAAATATATTGTTCTTTTGTAAGGATACTTTAAGCTTTTTATTCCTTTTGTTATTATTGCATTCATATCAATAGTATCTACCATATATATTGAAAAAAAACTGTCATACATTCATTCAAACAATCGTAGCATACATAAATAAAAGTCAACCATTTTTAATGTTCTCATTTCGGATATTCTTTTCATTACTTCTTCGTTTTTTTTATCATATCTTTTCTGTTTCTTTTATTCTGTGATAAGTTCTCTTCCTCATGTTGTGGCTACTGTTGTAATTAAATATGAT
This sequence comes from Amiota communis, assembly GCA_037043315.1. Classification (NCBI taxonomy): domain Eukaryota; kingdom Metazoa; phylum Arthropoda; class Insecta; order Diptera; family Drosophilidae; genus Amiota; species Amiota communis. Next base: position 722,286 of record JBAMAV010001386.1, on the reverse strand, counting down.
TCCTTCATTTATTTTGTATTTCATTTATGACTATTAATAAAAACATGCTACGTTATGTACACGCAATGACTTACCATTGTACTATTGAATTCATGTATATTTTTTTATTAATATTTTGGTGTTTCTTTAAAAATCTTTACAAAATGTGTCACAAAATCTCTCTGCTTTAATAGTTAATGCCCCATAAAGTATACTTTGATAAATGATGCTGTTATGGAGCAATAATGAGCTTGCAAATTTATTATACAGATTTACCTTCATGCCCAACCAATCTTGATGGTTAATCCGCTACTTAATCAGGCATTGCAGTAATATTAAAGAAATCCTATACATATATATATATATATATATATATATGTATGTGTATGTAAGGTATATATGCCCATAATATTTAGGAGTAATCGATTAGCTGGTCAAGTAGTAGTAGTGGTATTTTTTGGCATCTAAAAATTGATTAATTTCACTTTTTCGTTTATTTATATTTTGTGTAGTTAATCAGCAGATTTTAGCATAAAATATTCTTCCTCTTTTGATATTGACATTGTAGTAAAATATTCTTCATTGAAAATAATTTAATAAATTAAATAGAATGGAAGGAAGGTTGAATTTTCTGATATTCTCTCATTTTCTCTCATTAAAATTCAATGTCATTGCAATGAAAAATGTCAATTAATTAGATATAATGTATTTTCCAATCAACACCTACTCATTCTCAAATGTATACTCATATTGACACAAGCAACATTAAAATAAATTTTTAATTAATATTAAGTATACGACATGTGGTGACTGCCAAGTAAATTTATATTTCATTTCTCCCCCAACTTTATTCTTGTGTATTAAATCACACAGAAGGTAATAAGTAGTACACTTTATATACATACAGGTATATAATTTGTTTAAGAAATAACAACACCAACAAACCAGAAATCATACCATATGACGTGACATGATACATTTTATCGTTTTGTTTCTAATCAGCATTAATGTCAAACGCATCATTATCATATCATATGAAATGATTACGTTTCGCGTCTCTGGGGAAATTTCAAAAGAGATTTTCAATGCAAAATTACTTGATTAAAGCAATTTGAATGCAACACAGGTGCGTGTTACCACAAATTAATATTACATTAACACTTACTTAAGCGATTTCAATGACGTACAAATGTAGTAGCTGGTACAAATGTACAAGTACTTATATAGAAATGTACGTACAAGTCATTTGTATGGTGTACTATGTTGATATCTTTGGCATTTCACATAAACTTTGCTCGTAAATGTTTCTCCCTTTAGTGCACTCTTAGCTAAGTTCATAATGCATTCCTCATACGAACACACACCTTTGTCAATTAAAATTGCAAAAGTTTTCAAATTTGAAGATGTTTAGTGATACTCAACCTGGATGTATAAAACTTTAAGGATTTTGTTAGGCATTTATGTATGAGTATATGTTATAATATACTCATAATTTTATTTAAGAAAATACCAAATTTTATGAACAATATTTTTAATTAAAATTAAAATTATAGAATTTGAAAATTTTTGGAGAAAATCATATTATTTAAAGTATTTTGCATACTTAATTTAGTTTAATGAAGAAAATCCACATTGTTTTGCAGAAACTTGCACACTTTTGCACTCCCATTTAAAATCATAAACACACATTTTAAAACAAAACAACACACCAAGATAGCGAAGTGTCCTTTTTGCCCGCTGCATATGAGGTGCGAAAGTTTCCATTCATGGTCAATAGACTTTCAACTCCAATAAAAATAATTCTAGGTAGGCATTTTGATTTGTTTGCCAATGATGCAACGATGCGTCCGAAACCACTGTCCTAAGTCAAACGAAAGAGTTACAATGTGATTTTCTTTTCAAGAAAAATAATCATATTTGGTCTTTATAAATCCTGCATATACACGGCTTGTTCATTAAATAACCGAACTTTTTAGTTATAAAACAAAACAAGCATGCCATCAAAGTAGGATCCATTTGAAAGTTGGTTTTTGGGATGTTCTTTAGCACCTGTGTCAAGGAACGTCATCGTTAAATGCTCCTTTCAGTGCAATTTTCAGTTTTGGGGACAGAAAATAGTCACATGGTGATAGATCAAACGAATAAGGTTGGTGGTCGACGACACAAATACTTTTTTATCATCTAAAATTCGTTGGAACAGACCTTTCTTTTACCTAAATCTTGTGTAGATTGTACAATAAGATGAATTTAATTCTTCGATAGCGATTATTTCAAGCACCTTTTCCACCACGATTTGATGCTTCAGGTCGTCCAGGTCTTGGATCATAATTTAAATCCTCACACCACTTTAAAATCGCTTAAACCATGTGTAAACTTGAGAATGACTCATACTCTCATCATCATAAGCTTTTCTTAACATTTCGTAAGTCTCAGTGAATTTTTTACCAAGTTTAAGTTTGTTACTTTTTTTTTTTTTCTTTTTTTTTACAACTCAAGTACCCAAATTCAAATGTGCATAACTTTTTCTGCTGACGATGGATCAGCTTTAACTTAGCTGCGATCAAAAGAAGAAAAAGACACTTATCCAAAACCACTAAAATATTAATGGATGTGTTACAATGTTTAATAGATGTGTTATATGATTTATATTTAAGGTTCGGTTATTTATTGAACACATCGTGTACTTAACAAAAGCTTGCTTTAGAAAATAAAACAACTATATCAACTCATAAGAGAATTTTGTACGGGAACTACCACTTCTAGTAATCATGGACTTTGGTTTGATATCAACTGTATACGATTGTTCAAAATTTAAGAATATACTCTTAGCATGCATAAGCATCGATGTGGTTTAATCGATTCTCCTCATTACGCTGATCATTTCCATATATACTATGTGGGGTCCCCAATGCATGGTTCTTCATATGCATTACAAACAATAAAGCAAAGTGATACTACCTATTCACACTAGTGAGAAAGAAAAAAAATGCAAACATGAAGCAAATTTTGCTGAATGTCAAGTTTTGTCATTTAAAATTCAATGTCCTTCAAACAAAACAACTAAAGGTACTTCACAACTTTTTTTTTGTATCTATAAATACTAAATATAAGAGAATCCTTAATGCGAATGTTTGTTAAAACATACACAGAATAAACGAAAAATATGAGAGAATGAAATGCATGTGAGCTAACCCAGTGCGAACAATCATCATACGTCGCCCAACTAAATGTCAGATTCAAAATTATACAAAACACTTGACAACGCAATCAAAATGGCAACAGAAGGCATAACAACATCAGCAACAACAGCAACAGCACTTCAGGTGCTAAGCATGGCTGAGCGTTAACATTCAAGTGGCACTCGAGGCATAAAATGCGACAACTACTTCTCTCATATTTTCTCTATTTTTCTATTTTCTATTTTACCTTTTTTTTCCTTCTTTTTTTTTTTTTTTGCTTTTACCAAGACTTAAATATATGTCTGCATGAGTAGATGTTTGCTTAACTGTACCTGCTGCATCTAGTACACATGTATGTATGTATAAACATACATGTATCTATGTGTTGCATACTAATACTAATGCTTTTAATGCATGCTTATTGCTGTTGTTGTTGTTGTTGTTGTTGTTGTTGTTGTTTTTGTGATTATGATTGTTAGCTCTCTGTCTACTTGGTTCAAGCACATGATCTCCAGCAAATAGCAAAATGTCTCAAAGCAGATTTTCTGTTTTTTTCCAGTTGCGCACAAAACTAAACGTTTAACTCAAGGCAAAATCTCTAAAGGCGTGTGTGATGGCTCTCTAAAGTGCAAGAGGAAAATAAGAGAAAAACTTAAGTATGACAAATCACAAGATTAGCAGGAGCTAAGCTAAATGTCAAAGGTTAAGGTTAGCTAACATTAATTGCTTTTAATAACGCCACACATGAGTTTTAGTCGCATGGAATATCAAATTCAACTACAAATTATCTTTTTCTTGGTTTTTCTCCTTAAAGCATATAATGGATTTAAAGAATTTCATAGAATATATATACTTATTAACTAGGGATGGGTATTAATCGATTAATCGAAATAATCGATGATTTTTTAATCGATGTCATCTGGGTTCGAATAATCGATTTTTCCGCTTCAGATAATCGAGTTTTGCGCTTACTTGGTATTTTGACCCAGTGGCGACGAAAGTGATTTCTTTGGCCCGCTCTCCTGCAATCCTTTTTTCTTTTTTGATCGCCAATAAAGTTTACGGGGGAAAGACTTTTTTTTGATCGCGAATAAATAATTAATTAATCGATTAATCCATTTTTAAGCAATAATTAATTGGTGAATCAATCAATTAGTAAAAAATAATAATCGATATTTTGTTTATCTGCCCGATTAGGAATGTATAAACTTTGAAAAAAGAGATGGTTGCTATTTTTAAATTTATATAGGATTACATTGAAATTTGTTAAATATTGTTAACTGCGAATATTACAGAAATATACATCTTTTATGTCGGTATCGAAACATTGATTAGCCTTGACATTTGTGAACCGATTGTCTTGAGTGGACATATCTTTGAATCTGAACGAAACTATGCGCCAAATTAGTGACGCTGTACGTTGAAAATAGTCGTTCAGTTGTGTTAACTCAACTTGCTTATCGTCGAAAATATCATGGCTACAGGACCGTCTGAAAACACTATTCGTCGTTTGGTGTCGAAAGATGCCGTACAGCAACAACCAAGACGTTCCAATTAACTGGTTTATGCGGCCAAGGGGAGAAAGAGAGACAGAAAAAGCGTTGCACAGAACCCAAAAGTGTCGTATCTTCACCGCGCTCAGCATTTTATGGTGAGTTGAACCACTTTACGGCGCATTTTGAAGAATGATGATTTTGGAGGAAGCAAATTTTGATGACCTACGAGGCCCATTTCACACTCTCAGGTCGCGTTAATAAGCAAAATTATCGCATTTGGAGAACGGAAAATACACACGAGATCCATGAAATGCCATTGCTTTACCAAAATGTGACTGTTTGGGCCGGTGTTTGGACCGAAATCATCATTGATTGGGCCACATTGTTTTCAGAGAAAACAAAACAATCGATAGAAATTAATATCGGTGAATGTATGTTCATTATGTCCGCCTGTAAATGCGTGACAAAGATCTTGATGGTTACAAGTTTCACCAAGACTGTGAGCCATGCCATTATGAAAACCAAACAATTAAGTTTCTGCAACGAAAATTCCCTGAATATCTGGTGTCAAGAATAGGTGACATTGACCCTCCACTCAGATATACAGATTTCTTCTTTTTGCGTTTGTGTTCTTATAATAACGATTGTGTCCGTTTGGCAAATTTATAGTTGTTAATAAGTTCCTTTGGTTCAGTGCGGATTGACTTCGTTCCTGTGAATACTTCACAGTTTAACTGTCATTGATTATACTAAGTACGTAGAAGTTATTTTTATCAACACAATTGTATTGCATTATTACACTGGTGAAATGTGGGAATCTGGACTTTGAATTGTTGATATTATGGGATAAATGGTCAAACTTTTATGTAAATAGATTATTTCTTAATATTTTCAGCAACGAACTCTTAGTAAAAAGCAGCCCTTATTTATTGGCGAATAAAAAAAGTCTTTCCGCAGTAAACTTTATTGGTGAGTAAAAAAGAAAAAAGGATTGCGGGAGAGCGGGCCAAAGAGATCAAAGAAATTTCTGTCACTTTCGCCGCCACTGGGTCAAAATACCAAGAAAGCGTAAAACTCGATTATCTGAAGTGGAAAAAGCGATTATCCCAGATGACATCGATTAAAAAATCGTCGATTATTTCAACGAAACATCGATTATTTCGATTAATCGATACCCAATCCCCACTTTGGAGTTGAGTGAATAATGTTTTAGATTGTTAATTGCTTTCAATACAAAATGAAATTTAAGTTCATTTGAGAACAATTTCTGTAGATTCCTAAAAATAAAAAGTACAAGAAAAGGAAAGAAAATCTTTAATAAAACTGTTTGTGTTCTTTATAATTTAAATTGATTTTTGGCAAAGAAGTATTAAGAGAGCAACACATTCTAATGACGGAAATTAGAAATCAGAAATGTAAAACCCAAAGTTTGAAATTTTGTCTGAAACAAGAAAGGAGCACAAAATAATTACAAGCGGAAAATAACTAAAAGCTCTAACAAGTAACAAGTCAACAACAAATGAAACACAAAAGGCGGAAGAGGGGGAAAAGCCCAACAAAAAGTTTTACAAGAAAATAGTAAACCAAGCGACTTGTTAAATCAGTTTGTTCGCTTCCTCAACTAACACTTGAAACCTAAAGCCTCAACTTCAAGTCAACAACAAATAAAGGACATATGGTAAATGCTTTATGTATGTAGGTACATATATACTTACAACGATAGCAACAATGGCAGATTTATAAACTGCAGGATAGCTTAGGAAATGCAAGTGTTTTCAGAGTTAGAGATTTTTGTACCTGTGCAACAACTACAACGACACGTTTAGAATAATATCCTTTTACACACGGAAAACTTTATAGTAAATTCAAATAGTTAACACAAGAATACTTATGATGCCACTGAAGCAACCAACTCAGTTGCTACTGCCGCTGTTGCTACTATTTTCCAACAAAGAAATAGTCCTTTTGTCGTACTATTGTATATTAGTTCCATGCCACATCTGAGAAACCACTTAATTGAAGTGAAACAACATTTGGTCTGATTGCAGAAATTGTATGTGCATATAAAGACCAAATGTAGTTATAGAAATTGTAGTTGTAGTGCAGTTGCAGTTGTTTCTACTATTGTTGACACTGAACACAGACAGCTGAAAAGCATTAACTGTGTACCACGTTAGCAAATGTTCCATATACATAATATAGTTAGTACGAACATAAACCTCATATGAGTGAGTGATTTTGTCCAGTGTATAATAATATGCCATTAACGAACTCAATTTGCAATTTTCCAAAGGTTTCACATGTATGTACCATACATACATAATTGGGCTACCTTGCCCAATCGTTTACAAAATTACTAGAAAAAACAACAGTCAGGAAAAGAATGTTTTTAGAAATTACTCCCCATTTGCTTTGCTTGCTTTGCACTATCAAATCCTTTATAATTTCCATACTTTTATATATTTTATAGACTCCATATGAATATGATACATAATTTTCAGAACATTTGCAGAAAAGACAAACTTTACTTGCTATTAGTAAACATCTCTTAATCTTAACTTATGTGTTGACTTCATCATGATTAATATTAAGTATACCACATCATCATTCTTTGCTTTGGGAAACATTTTGCAATAATTTACGTTCATAATGTCACATGTCTTTGATATTTTAAAAAATTTGCTCAACTGTTACTAATTGGATTCATTTTCATTTTTGTTATTTGAGTTGCACATAATTTTTTCCAAAGAAAAACTTATAAATTCCCTACACAAAAACGAAACATTCGTGTAATTAGCAAAATACTAATTGGTAAAAAAAATTTATAATTAGCAAAATTCAATAAATGCAATTTAAAGAAAACAAAAAATACACGTACTTATATAAACGATTTCTAATTCAAGCAAGCAAAAAAAAAACTTTTTGTCGTTGAGATTTTGTAATTAAATAATAATTATGTTTTTTTTTTCTTCTTTTTACACAAGAAATTTATTCAAAAATCCAAAAATATTGAGTATTATTACAAAATTAGTCATGTTCTATGGAATATATTAAAAGAAGATATTTTGATCTTCTGCTTCGATGGAGCAGGTTACCAGGATGGCTCCCGGCATACTACTACTCTGTCTTTTCGGTTGAAGAAGTTGTCATATTAAAAGCGATTGAAATTGCGTTAAGCAATGCAAATTTTTTATTTGCACTGACAGCCTCTCTACAATTAATGCATTAATAACTTGTCTTATACGGCCTATATCAATGCCTGGGCAGCGAAATGACGGTCACTACAGCTAAATAAGTGAGGCAGTGACCTTCTATTACCACATTACCATTAATGAGAAAAATATGATAAGAAATATTGGAATCCTGTAATTCTGGTTACAACACACCTTGCAAAACCATGCTTCCCGGATCAACGCCGGCTCTAGCCCTTGATCAGGGTAGAGCGAGATGTACATTCTACTTTGGTTTAATGTTAAATAAATAAAAATTCTCAAATCTATATATTAATACGGAGACAAGATTCTTTCATACCCGTTTTACCTTGCCTAACGTCAATGTATTTTCATGAAAATTATATGGTTAAAAAGGTATTCATCTCTAGAAGTGTAAGGTGTAATTTTTATGATAATAAATTGATGTTACTACAGCAAAAAACAGATGAGAAAATTTCAAGTTTCCAACAATAACAACAAAAACGAGTGTATTCATAGGGCTGGTCGAATTTCGATATTAGTTTAAATTAATCTAAACAAAGTTTACCTTTCTTAATTTGGCATTGGCAAAATTTTGCAATGAATTTATTTTTATTTATGAATTGAACAATATTATTTTCAATTGATAACACGTAATGTTATGCTAGCGATGTTTAAAATTTTATTTACCACTGGAAATTGTTATTCGCATTTGACTTTTTGATGCCTCTTGCCATATGGTGCCTAGAGCGCTCTACCTTAAGGCCGGCCCTGACCCGGATAGTTGCTTCAGGAAAAAAAATTACTTAAGACCTCATTACGCCAATATGATGATTTGGGAACTTCCCATTCAATTCCCAGGCGACAGCTAAGAATTGAAGCTATGTCTTTAAACACTTCATCCAATTGTCATCAATGGTGTTTTCGGTTTTATCGCTTTAATGTTAATGTAAAGCTCAATGCAATTCAACTTCATTTCATTTAATTCATAACCAATCAATCGAGAAGTAGGTTCTTCATATTTATATTTGACATTACAAACATTTTTTTTAGCTCAACTAAAAAAAAACAAAACTATTTTCTATTATTTCAATAAGAGAAATGACGCATAACATATTAGTACATTTATATATCTATATATTGTTACAAAAATGATCAATAACTATCGATCATTTCCAGGACACCTTGGCAGTACTTTAATAAATGCAGGAAGCCCTGGTGTGGAACAGCTGAATTAGGAGAGAAGAAGAGGAGGAATAACAAATGAGAAGTGAATGACATTTAATTTGATGAACTGATAAATGAAGAAAACCTCCATATTGGATTTTTGGACGAGAAAAGAAAGACGTTTGTCATCACCTAAGCTGCCACCTAACCAACTTCGTGGGGTCGCCACCTATACCATAATGTGACTATCCTACATATATTGTATATACTGAATAAACCACATTACCAAATGAAATTTTAACGAACACACAAATTATTTTGTTATTTTTATACCAATTACCGAATACAACGACACCGAGAAGATGTGAAGAGCCTTAATAATTTTAATAAATAAAAAATATTCACTTTATACTATTAGCTTACATACTTTTGTAAAGAGTACTTAATGCGTGTACCAAAATTAATATTTTTCTTGTATATTTTATTATACTTATATAGTGCAATTGAATACTACGATAGTTATATCTGTTATGAAATCCCTCATTGAAAAGTATAAATGCACATGTTTGATAATTTTTTAAAAAAATCTTGTTTTGCCAAAAACCTTGACCCCATTATAAGTTTGTGAGTAGTTTTTCCATATAGTTTAATAAAATTCAGTAACTTAATTACTCTATATTTCTATATTTTTTTTATAACAAATATTGAATGTATGTATATGTGATCTATCATATGCCATAAACATACATGTGCAAAAGTTGTAAGTGTTAATCTGTTTGCTTGTGCCAACATGTCCTTGAGATATGATTTTAACAATTTTTATATTTCAACCACATCCTATTGCCTTTGGACATGATTGCTTTCACACACATGTATTTACTCTTGAATATTTGTTTACCATTCACACAATTGTGGAATGGGTAATATCAGTTTGTAATAATATTTGAATATGTTTTTTGTAGGTATTGTGATGGAGACCACACAAAGTGGAGTGATATGCGAATGAAATCGTTCTTTTTGACTCTTAGTTTTTGAGATATTAAACTAAAATATGGTACACAGACGTTATGTTGAAATGAGATTTTCACAATTAGTGGAAGAGAAAGTCTTCTAATCAGAGCATAAATGAAATATTGCAGTTGGGTATGAATTGGAGTTCAAGTTTTATTTTTTAACAGTATTTTCACTTATATAAATTTCAATTATCTGAGCCCCACAGTAATACACGATGAACGAAAAATTCAAATAAAAATAAGCCTAAGTAGAATCATTCTGCATTTGTTTTTTTTTTATATTTTAACTCAAGGTTTATTTGTTTTAATTATTTTTTTGTATTAAGCCAACGATTCAAGGATTTTAAGCTTCATTAACTTAATATACTGCAATTTTATTATATGCTCCTGGCTAAGTATATTCGAATAAATTAAAGTAACCTTGGGCATTTCGTGATTTTAAAATATAAAGAAAATAATTGTTTTCTTGAAAATTATTATTATGTGAAATCTGTGTTATTGCATGAAAAAAATAAAGGGTGTGAAAGGAGCCCTTCAAAAATGTATTACATTATCGCTAAGTGCATTCTTTTCCACTCAACTCAACAATTCTATTATGTTTTCTTCTTTGTTTCCTTTCATACCATTCATCCATTCTTTCCTCTTTACAACCTTAGTACACGTATATTCTTTTAGAACATCCGTTTTGATCAGCAACAAAATGTTTGTCATGCCTTGGGCTGATATATGGTATTTCATTTTCTTCAAGCGCATTTTGTTGGTGGTCAAAAAGATGTCAGAACATGTTACCAAATATTATTGTATATTTGGTCGCGTGTGAAAATTTTGTACATAAGCTTTTTTGTAAACATATATACCTAGTACAGTATTGTAAAGCGTGTGTGTGTGTGTCTGCTCCAAATTAATATTTGCACTTAAAATGCAATTTTGCAGGAATTTCCTTTGCAAGCGACAACCAGTAAAGTGCAACACATTTCACTTTGTTACAAGCTGCTTTTCATGTACTTTCATTCCCCATCATCGTCCTTCCTTTACCAACGTAATGTCCTTCCTTTCATTTTGCATTTCCGGACACATATATATGTATATGTACTAAAGCAACCAACAATTGTCACAATTTTCTACTATGCTACCACCATGTGTCCTCATGTTCTTCGCCTGCTGATGATAAACGCATATTCACTCACATTGAGAGAATTGGTTATGCACACACGCTGCTTCACTGTAGTAAGTAGTCGCGTAAATGAATGAATGAATTTGCCATTTCTCTTGTAATGCATTTCGTGGTGTGGAAATTTCATATTATTTAGTTTTTTCATTTATTTTCCTGCTGTGCCACATGAAAACGTAAACTTTTGGCAAATTGAGAGAGAGTCCTGAGGCTTTTCCTATGCTAACAGTGAATGGCATTTTTTATTTCTTACTTATTTTACCATTCCATTTCTCCATTATTTCTTCTCTGTTGGTATTTATTTTAGACGATTTTTTCTCCATACATTTTTTGTTGTTGTTGTTTCTCTCATTTCTTTCAAGTGACATTTTTCAATTTGAGTTCGTGACTCGACGCAAATGTGTTTGTTGAAAAATTCTTTGTATTTACTCAATGCTTCCAACAGCAGAAGCTAGCAGACTTCGTTTAAGTTCTTATTACATTCATTTGAAAAAAAATAAAGTAATTTTCGGTAGAAAATAAATACGTTTAGCTAATTGCCACACAAATTATTTTTAACTTCACTTTTTTTTATTTCCAAAGGCTAATGAAATGCATTTCAATACTTTCCTTGGTTTTCCATACACAAAGATTAAGATTTTTCTAAAAGCAAGTTTGACTCATTAATTTTATATGTACTTACTATAGTATATGCCATGATTGCACACGTCAATACTGGCATTAAAAAATAGACGTATCAAAGTATAAAATATTAGAACAAAAAATATTGTACCATGCATCAAAGTTGCATTGCCTTGGCTTGCATTGCTGGAATAAAATTTGTACTTCAACTCAATTAAAAAGTTTTTGGCCTCTGTGTATTTGCTTGCCACAAGTTGCTGTTGTTGTTTTCTTTTTTTTCCAGTTTTATTTGTTGCATACTTTACGGTGCACATTTATTATGCGAAACTGCATTAAAACTACGCCGACGACTTTCATTTCATACCGCCCGCCCCGCCTTCCAAGAACAAAACTCGAACTCTCTATAATATAGTAGTTAGAGAGAGTTTCGTTAAGAACAAGCAGAGTTTTTGTTTTGATATTTTTTGTAGTTGACAGTAACATATACACACATACTATTGTAGATTCATTGACAGTAATAAATACAATACATGTAGATACAGAGGCGTAAAATAACCCTAGGGCCATGTTAGGGCGGGCGGCTTTTCATCTAATAAATAAGGATTTAATATTAGATGCAAAGGACAAATTGAAGAGGAACCATTGCAATGATCGATACTCATTTTACACAAAAATTTTAAAAGGTTTCTCGTAATTATTTACATATTTTACTACAAAACTCATGGGTCTGTATTTTACTGATCATGAGAAAAGATAATGGCCTCATGGTTCAACGGACAAGACTTAAATGATTGAAAATATACATATGGAAGGCTTCATGTATATGAAATTAAATTGGTTGGGAGTCCAAGAATTGTATTTCAACCATAAAATATTAAAGACAAATATTCGGTTCTTTTTATAGTTGTGATCAATGTAAAGACATTCAACATATTTTGCTAATAATATATTGTCATTATTTGCATCTCAGGTTTGATAAGCTCCAGAGAGCTCAACCAATATAAAACTAGACAAATAACTTAAAATCTATTCTGCTATGTGGAAGATCTAACTAATACTTCACTCCTTTTCGCCTAACATCCATCTGTGTTTTCTAGCAAGCTAAACTGTTGGTATGATTACGAAGTTTGGTGATGTACCTATCTGATCTTTTTCTTATTTCATTCTTAATGAATGATATTTTGAGGTCTTTATGATTGTGGAAATTGATCACAAACCAAAGAGCGCTTTCAATTGTACATAGCGTCATTGACTGATGCCTTTTCAGTATCTATAAAGACTAACTGTAATAGATAATTTCTAAACTTTTTCATTTCTTGACAAAATAGATAAATTTTTTTCTACAATTAAAGGAAATTTGTATTCCAAACATAATTTATAATTTCACTATCGGGAAAATTGTTATTCCTAGTATGTATTGCCAATAAAAGATTGCAGTATAGATTCATTCTCAATATTTAAAAGTACATTGTGTACATTCCCGAAGAATATTATAATTTTTTTATTTATTTATTCAGTGTACCAGTAAGTACCAGTTATGCGCAAACTTATATACATAGTGTAGACCCTATATAAGTGAATTGCGATTATTAAAGATTGAGTTATTAATAGAGATTTTTTCAATTTTTTGAATATTTGATTTGACATGTAATTGAATAGTCGAATAGTAGTATGGTAAATTCAGTAACAATTTGAGTAGTTTATTCTGTGCGATTTGAAGTTTTTTTATATGTGTTATAGCACAATCACCCCAGACCTGTGAACCATACATTAAAATGGGATTAAATATTGATTTAAAGATAATGAGTTTATTGTGTTGTGAGAGTTTTGATTTACGATTTATGATCGGATAGAGTGTGCATATCGTTTTATTAATCTTATCCAGAGTTTTCCCAATATGAACATTAAAAGTAAGTTTCCTATCTAAATGTAAGCCAAGATATCGTATGCTATTTAACCAAGGGATGTCAGTATTGTTACAGTTTAGATTACCATTTGGCAAATATTCACTTTTCCTTTTTCTTGTGAAGAAAATGGCATTAGTCTTATTGACATTTAGCATGATTTTCCATTTTTTATAGTATAAATTTAGTTCAGTCAACGAGCTTTGGAGGGTGTTGTGTATACCTATGTAATTTATACCTGCACAATAAAGCGCAGTATCGTCTGCAAAGAATGTTATTAAAGCTATCAAAATTAGTTAATTACAGTTTCATTAATGAATTTTTCAAAACAATGTGTGGCCTTTTTGTCATTTGTCTAGTAATTTTTGGAGCGAAACACCTTGTAGGCCCAATGCGCCACATCTTAAAATTCGCCACTTTGCGTTCATACAATAGTTAACAATGTTTATGTAAAGTCTGCATTTTAGTGTTGTATGCCTTCTTGATTCCTCTCTTGTTTAGTTATCAAACATTTCTAACAAACTCTAGCACTCAAAAGTGCACAACTTAGTTACGCATTTGAAACTACTATATTTTGTGTATATGGGTTTGTATGCGAAAACAGAATATGATACAATGAAACAATAAAAAGTTCTATTTAAATATTTTAATGGCAACTTTATGAATTTCTAGTTATTTCTTTTGAAGAATTTTAACATATTTTATAATTATATAAATTGCTTACAAAAATATTTATGATTTAAGTTATTTTAATTTTGATACAATTAAGTTTATTAAAATATTTTACTTAAATTGCTATAATTAAATGTAGAAGAAGGTGTAAAATCCTGAAGGAAAACCCAAAATTATTCAATTAAATTTTTGAAATTTATTTAATAAACTAATCTGAAAAGGCTCAATGATTTAAAAGTGAATTATGAGAGTCTAATCATAATACACAACAGTTTTTGTAATAAAATAACTTCAAATTCAACAAAAGGGCAGTTCATGCAATTATGAAAATTTACTATTAAAAGTTTGTAATGATGATTCGGTACAACAGTTTTATTTCCACTCCTTCTACTATTTTTTGTTTTTTTTTTTTTGACAAAAATTTATTAAAAAGTTTTTATAAAATATTATAACCTCAACAGAAAACAAGAAAAACGAGCTACTTTGGTCTCACGAAATGTTTAATACACTTCACATTAGATATCGTTATGAATTTGGTGGTGTACATAATTTCACATCAAAATTTCACATACTGATAGATTCTTTTCCATAGATACAAACAGGACTAGAAATATTAAAATTTACCTCATGAACTGGATCATGCCTATACTTAAAGATATCTTTCTTATATTTTTTTTAAGTGTTTGAGACCACTAGACCACATTCTCCATAGCGTATACAATATAACTCTAATATGTTATTCTCCTACTTTTCTGGTGATTCTAGTGGTTTTATTAAAGAGCTTTCCCAACAAGTTTTTGTTTTGCTTACGCTTGCATTAAAGTTTTTAAAATCCGCAAATAGTTTGGACATGGCATAACATTTCATTGCATTTGTTTTTTTGGTTTTTTTTTTGTGAAGTCAAAAAGCAGGATAATAAAAGTATAAGATACAAATTAAAATTGTTGCAAACTCATATATATTACTAATAAAGGCATTTATAAATAATTTGTTCTTTAAAAACTTATATACCTTATATACTCCAAATGTAGAAACATATGCAAGAGAGTCCATCAATAATGCAAGGCTTCGAGGGTTTCTCCCAAGAAAAACTGAATAATAATTTCAACAGGTATTATGTACTTAGTTAGGGGAAAAATATTTAAAAAATCTCATCAGTTAAAGGTAATAAGAAAAAGTGTTTTTTTTTTTTATTTTCTAAGTAAAGAGTGGTCCGATTTTCATTTGGTCATTAAAAGAACAAAGTATAATCTTTTTTAAAAAATTGTCCATTTTTCTTTTTAACATACTTCCCAATTTTTTTATGTTATTGTTTTTAACCATAATTATTGCAAATGCATTGGAAAAAATAACTGCATTTTTGATTTCTTGAAATACATTCCTTTTACCATCTGTAAACATGTTTTTACTGACGTGATACGGCAAATTGAAGGCCATATATGGAATCGATAGATTCTATATAAAAATTTTCAAAGGGGAAAAAATTCATTTTAGGCAGGCCAGTGCAATCATTCGTAATTGTGAATATGTGACGTTACTAATTGAAATTAATATTGTATTTCTATTTTAAACTGCTAACGTCGCCTTACTAAACTACACTACTGTAAGGAATTTTATAACAATGGAATACATTGCATATCAAGATTTGGTAAAAAAAATATATATATAATTTAATTAAATTAAAGCTCATCGATCATAAATTATTGTGCTTATACAATCATTCTGATAAAGATCGCCCATGTCATGGTACCACTTCAGAATTCATTGAAAAACCACTTATTATTGTATGGAACCACATGAAAAGTTTAAACAATCCAGTTAAATGAGCTATACGCCCAAGCTAAAGGATAAATAAAAGCAATTGACTTGAATCAGAATATACAATACAAAAATGTCCAAAACAATTTAACTGATTTTCATAAAATTTTGTGTATATGTATGGTTGGTTCTAGCTTGAAAGATAGGATAGTTTTGGTATTGGCATTGTTGTGGACATGTACGCTAAGATCGAAATCAACTGTTTGCGATATAATCGATTCAAACAGGTTAAATTGCGATTGATGGAATGCATCCAATTACATATTACTATTATCGGAAACGTTGATAGAACTTTAAACATCGACAATATCGGTTATGTATTTTTTTTTTTCTATTCCACCTTCAAATCTACAGGAACTTATACAAGATGCGATGACTTACTTACATCATTATAGACGTCTAGATTTGTTCAATACATAAGTATAAGTATTTGCATGGGATTACATGGGAGGACATACAAAATTTTCTATTGCACACTAGTCGACATAATTTTGTAACAAGAAAGTTTTATGGTCAATTAAAAAATCGAGGTCGCTGATTTCGAATCTGCCCTTAGTTTTTTTTTTTGTCAGGTCTTGTTTTTGAGATACAGCTACTTCTTTCTTTTTTACATTCACATAGATTTTGTTTACATTATTACATTACTACTAATGTTGTTTATGTTATTGAGAATCTTATAGTGATATAAGTATAAACAAATTCGTAATAATTCAGTATAATAATAAAAAAGTGTTTGATTTTTATAATATTTTAGTTTAAAAAAAAAAATCACCTATTTCATGGAAGTAGAAAAAAAATTTAAAAAATAAAAAGCAATGTCCCTCACCTTTAAGCACACTATTGAAGTGAAACTGCTGCACAAAATGTTAGGACTCAAGATTTACTTTTAGTTTTAAAATAATTACTAGAGATTTTTTCTATAATAATATTCATTTATTTCATTATAGCATATTATAATTAATACTTAATTTAAATAATTGGGTTAAATACCGTATTGATTTATATGACAGCAAAGTCTCAGCGAAATGCACACAAATTTATATGCGATATCGGCGTCGTGTAGGGCACACACAAATGAAAAGCATAAATGAAATTCGATCACTCCATGAGCATATATGAAAATGCAACTGTATAGTTGTGGGTGTGCTGTTGTTGATAAGACGGGTATTACATTTATGTGGGTGCAGACAGAATTCTCTCTTGAAATTTTTGTTTGTTGGTAAAGTGAAGTGCACGGGTCGGTGAGTCGTTGTGCACGATGAAGAATTTTTACGAAATGCTTGGATCGTGCTCTGCCGATGTTTTTCGTTGTTTTCTTTTGCGTCTTTCGTGTTTGTTCATAATTTTTGGCTTGCGTAGAGTGAGGATATATGCAAATGCATGCGAAATGAAAAATATATAACGCGGAAGGTGAAAAATGTTGCCTCTCTGCATGCACATATATGTAATAGATAGCTTTGGAGCACAAAGAAGAACCGACGATCAGATACGTTGCTCTACACATCAATGTAATGGGTCATATTCAGTCACTTGTTCGTACGCTCTTCTTAAAAACACACATCAGTAAAGCATTTCTTATCTCTCTCTTACTCATGCATAAACATACATTCTCTACGCTGCAGACGAACAAGCCAATGGGCAATGTGTCCCCCTCCACATCTCTCATTTGATTACTGTAACGCTTTTTTTGGACTTACACCTCTCTAATGAAGTTTCACTTCAATTATTTCCCTTTAATGTACAATACACAATACAAACAATAACCTCACTTTCAGATTAAATTATACAAAAAACAGTAAATTTTCAGTGGTCATTACATATACCATAATTCTTTAATACAACAATAAACTAAAAAACAAAAAACAAAAAAATAGACTTAGAAATGAAAACGAAATTTATCAATAAAACTTTATCTTATTTTAATAAACAAAAAAATTTCTAAGTTCTAAAATAACAAACAATTGCCATACACAAAAAACTAGGTTAACAACGTAATTCAAATGCAGATTTTGTATTTTATTCTGTATGAAGATAAAAAAAAAAAAACCAAAAAATATAATAAAAATAACAATAAGAAGCAACAACAACAACAACAAAATGTTTGCCTAATTTAGTTTATTATTTTATGATTTAATTTATTTTGCCAGCGGACATCCGCTAACACACAAAATGAAGTGCTAAAGTGGTTTAGACTGTTGCGGAGCCTGCAGGATAATACACACACACACACACTCACACACACAGATACTCTCGTAAATAAACCTAAATAAATCACAATGGCGGCCGAGATATGCGTTGGAAAGAGAAATCTATAAAATGAATGACTCATCGCCAGCAGATGTTAGAGGGAGATCGCCAAAATATATATAATATTTCGAGAAACGTGGAAAATGAGAGAAAAAAAAATTATGAAAGTAATGATGTTGTATTTGTAGTTCTTGTTGTTTCGGTGGTTTTTTTTTTGTTACATAATTCCATTTTATGAATTCATTTCTAGCCACGAGATTTGTTACAAAACTTAAGTGTGAGTGAGTATAAGATGATTATTCTTCTAATTAGATTGCTTTAATTAAATATTATTGAAATGTTAAGTAAGAAGTCCTAGAAGTAGTCAAAATCATTGTTTAGTGGTGAACAATGAAGTGGATCAGTTACATGTGTCCTTTATGTTCCATGAAATAGAAATACCCATAATGCTAGTAAGAAAAGCATGCATTTCATTGAAGATCACACTGTAACAGATTATATGCACCATTTATTAACCCACAGAGATCTAAAAACCATAATATATGATATTGTAATTGTATCTTAACAAATTTCTTGGTTGCAATTTGTCAAAATGTTTTGTGAATAACAAATAACAATATTTTTGAGAACTTAAAACAAACAAATAAAATTCAAACAACCCTCGTTTATTAAATTTCACACTCTCCTTATTTCACTGCTCCTCTGACCAAACGAATATTCATTCGTGTTCAAGAGTTGTTTTTAAATATTTAAATAAAAATTTTATGCCATTTTCGAGAGTCATTTTGATAGGATTTTGTGATTTTGTTCAGCTCTTAAATGTTTGTCCTTTTTTAGTTATTCTAACAAATACACTCAGCTATTTAATTATTAACAATTTTTGAACACACAATTTTGTTTTTTCATGCAGCATTTATAATACATGAGTATATGTACACCTAAGTATATCAAATTTTACTATAATTTGTAAAGTTTTTTCACCAAATAATTAAAAATTAAATAAAACATAAAATTATTTCAGTTAATTTGATACAAGCACACACACACACACATTTATATAAAAGCACACATTCAAACACATACATAAGTAGATAAATTTTAGAGCAATTAGTTAAAAACACCATTGAGAAGAAGAAGAAGAATGAAATAAAGAAAAACACCAATTAAACAAACAAAATGGAAGACACAGCTAACCTAACAAGCAGCCGCCATGTTGAATGAAAGCAAATGGAAACGGAAACGCTAACAGCGTCATTTCTTTTCACTACGGATGCCTTTCTTTTTGATTCCCTGCACCATTAGAAAAGTTAAGAGGGTATATAAAAATTTTTATGAATAATGTTATTTATTTTTTTTTAATTTTTATTTTAACACATTAAACCTAATAGTTAATATACAAATTTAACGAACAGTAGGTACTGGGGCCTTCGGCTCATGATTTAATTACATCTATGTCCTAAATATTTATGTTAGAGTACTTAAAAAGATTATAGAATTTGGAAATGTTAAGGAATGTAAGATTTTTTAATAGATGGTAACCTGGCAGGAGTCCAAAAGATGGTCTACGGTCAGATCAGATCCACAAAGAGGGCACTGTTCCATTGAAAAGTTGTTTGTGGTTGTCCTGTCAGTGTCCAACGCGCAAGCGAATAAATGTAACGCATACCCGTCTCGCCAAGTTTGACATTTTTGAACATGTCGGGTTGATGGCAGATTACCGATGGTTGAATTGTGCCAGCTTCTTCAATCGAAGGTAATGAAGTTCATTAATTCCTTGGAGTTGGCCGGTGCAAATACACAAAAAGAAGTACGCAGATTCTATAAGATCTAATAGAAAAGATTAGTAAGAAGAAACGAATCGATCTAGCTAAATGGTGGGCTATCTATTAGTACAATTTTGGTTTGGTCTTCAAATGGACAAAGCTAGATGTATTGGCTTATGTACGATGAGGCGTGGATTAACCGTTCCCCAAATTCTGCAATTTTGTTTGTTTACATAGTCGCCAAGATGAAAATGCGCATTTTGTTAGAAAAGATGATTTTTCTTGCAAAATCTGGATAATCGTTGAACTCTTTCATAGCATACTTAGTAAAGAATAAACGTTGTGAAAAGTTATCTGGATCCAGTTTTAATAATCGGAAATATCACATTATCAAATAAAGTGAAATTTATTAGAAAAACAATAATTTTTGTCCATTTAATGACCCAACCAAAATCGGACCAATAGATGGCCCAACATTTTATAGAAATTATATGAGTTTAACTTAAATTATCAAGTGCATACGATGGTCATATCCAACTAACAATTAACCATTTTTTATACCACAAATAGCAAACATTATTCATACTGTTTCCAAAGATTTAAGATTCCATTTTGTATTTTTTATGGAGACTCTGCAATTATCTATGCTTTGTGTATTGCAGCTCTTCACATTTTTTTTTTGTTTCATATAAGGTATCTCATAGTCGTTCCCATCCAACTATAACGCATTCTAACTCTATTTTACTCAACAATTTAATATGAAAAATCTGCAACTGTAGCAAGTTTAATGATACAAAAGAATATTTCAACGAAGAAACGTGAACGGCAGGCGCAAAAGTCAAATGGGGAAAAACAAGGATTAAAAAGGCAAAAGATAAAACAAACAATGTGAAAATGAAGAAAAGATGACAGAGGGGCATACAAAAAAAATGAAAAAAGGACACCATTCGGTATGTATGACAACATTAACAAAAGAGCTGCAAATTAAAAAGGAGACAAGCAATTAAAGCGACTTACAGCAATAACAATAGAAGGACTAACAACAATAACAATGACAAAATACTTCATGCAACCGAGTCGAGTTGAGTCCTTCGAGTCGCTGAAGTTTCACCGGACAATATGAGCAGCAACAACTGCAACAAAATTTGTATCTGTATTTGTGTAATTTTTGTTAAGCATAATTGCAGGCTCAACATGCTACTATAGGCAGACACCCAGAAAGACAGCGCGACAGACAAATAGAAAGTAATGTAAAGTAAAGAAGTAAAGAGCAAGGATAACAAAGCAAAGAAGATCAACAAAAAAAAAACATGGCATAACACGCGAACGGATTTCCGCTGCAGCTTAAAGCTTTCATTGAGCGTGTGATAATTTCGCATTGTCTTCATGTGAATATTACTGCACCGCTCCTCACCTTACCTCATCTCATCTTATGTCATGTCATGTTGTCCTGTCTTGACTCATTACATTTCTGTGTGTCACTGCTGAAACTGCAGACCCTAGTGCTTATTTGCCAAGTTGTCACAATATTACTATAGTCATCAAACAAAAGAAATTTAACAAAAAGTAATAGTAAGTGGTAGTAAATTCCGCCACAAGACAAGACAAGAAAATGAAATAATGAAGTTCATTAAAAGCAACACGAATTAGTTGTTACTTCTACTTATTTCATTAATTCAATAAAAATGAAACCTAATTAAAAAATATCGTAACGAAATAAGAAGGAAAATCTCTTCAAGGATTGTTATTTATCATTCAACAAACAAGACAATGATTTTCAATTTATCAAATGTAAAGGAAATCAATCCAACCAATCAATATAAAGAACTTCACTATTTAAATAGAAATCTACATTCAATTGCGTTGTATTCATTTCCGTTGCAATGATGATGATGATGTTATTGTTATGTTTGTTAAGAAAATTAAAGCGAAAAAAGAGGAAAAATAAAAATAATAATGAAGGATGGAAAAAAGAATGAATAAAATGATATAACAAACAAAAAAACAAGCATACGCCATGTGTTTCATGTGTATATGTATAAATGCATGTATGAATAATTCGAAAAAAAAAAACCAAAACATGCATGCACACACATATGCCACGGGAAACATCAAGTGTCACTTCCGGGTTAAATTGCGCCGGTAGCAAAGAGTCAGACACAACATCAACCAGGCAGCCAAGCAGCCAGCCAATACTAACAAGGCAGGCAATTACTACAAGTTACACAATGAACGAGCATAAGAAGCGGCGCCAGCAATAACAACATCACCAACAACAACAACAACAACAACATCAACAACAACAAGAAACATCAGTAGTAACAATAATAACAATAACAAAGATGAGGATGTTGCCATATGCATAAAATACAAAAGGTGGTGCATCTCTTTCGACTGTTTCCACCATTTCAACTGTTACTGTTTCTCCATCTACCATACATGTACTATGGCTCCCATCTTTTGAGTCCCCCTCCTCCATTTACTTTGTGTTTTTGTTCTACTTCCGTTTGCTGTAACAGCTGTAATGTCATTTGTGTTGTTGTTGGTGTTGTTGCAACATTATTATCATACACATACGCATATGCACCGTTGCACTCACTTATATTCTTACACATCCATGCATGCATGCATACACATAAATTCATAATAATTGCATACAATTTAACACAATTGCAAATCGGAAGGAAATTTCGGTATACATAGAGAGAGTGTGCGGTATGTGAGTGTTGTGTGCATCTTTACACTTAACCAAAAACTGCTAGGACTTAAGTAACATTGAAAGCGCAATAACGATGACCAACTATCTGTACGTCTCTCCGTATTTGTTTTATCTGTGTGTGTATACATATCTCTGTGTTTGTGTGTGTGACTGCATTTGTATGCGTAAGTAAATAAATGGGTCACTTTGACCACAATGCGTTGCCTTCCTGATGATAGTCGCAATGGTAAATTGCAGAATTGCCCGTAATTTGCATTTATTTTATTTTTCTGTTGATTTTTTTCCTTTATTTTTCTACTTGTTCTCGGTTATGTTTTCTTTTTCTTTACATACTAATATACACACACACACAGATACAGATATAATCAGTTATTGTCTGGTAGACGACATACAATAAGATGAAAATGTTACATTTTAACTTAAATTTTATTGTTTGCATTTTCGTTTACCTTTCGCAATTAAAAGAAATTTTACGTGATTAACTTCATTTCCTTTTTGAATATGAAAATAAGAAAAATGTGAATAATAAAAACGATGATAATTTTCTCACTTACATTAATCCACACTAGTATGTATTTACATGTTTTATATTTCAGTAAACTTTAAGGAATTTACATTTAAGAATTAATTGATATAAAAGTTCATTGATTCCATCATGCAGATGGCCAATTCTATCAGCAGACTTGAAACCAATTATGATGCCCTTTGACATGCTAGAGACTTTAATAAATTTGTATATTTCCATTCGTCAATCAATTGATATAATTTCATGAATTTTATTGATTATTTCTAGCATACCTGACTAAATTGGACTTTCAGGACGGTGTGGATCACAAGTGGTTGGACTATGATGACAATTGATTCATATTTTTATTAGGAAAAAACTATTTTGTGTGGAATGAGGTCATTCCAAATAGCGCCACTGTAAAGTACCTGGGACTGACATTGGAAAGGCACCTCACCTGGAAACCTCACATTACGATAAAAAGAAAACAATTGAACCTTAAACTCCGCAGAATGAGCTGGCTGCTCAGTACAAACTCTAAGCTCAACATACGAAACAAGCTATTGCTGTACAAGGCCATACTGAAACCAGCTTTAGGGCACTGCAGTCAACTCAAATCTAGAAATCCTTCAAAGGTTTCAGTCCAAGCTACTGCGGAGGATTGTAGGTGCTTAGTGGTTTGTCCGAAACTGAGTCATCCACCGAGACTTGAATATCCCAACGATAAATGAAGAAATAATAAAACACAGCATCAGACACTTCATAAGGCTGGACGCCCATGTCAACCACCTGGCAATCAACCTGCTAGACAAAAGCAGGCAAATGAGACGCATGAATAGGCGACACCCCTTACACCTCCCATTTCGCATCTCGGATGAGTGACTAACTCATCCAAACTTGCTTAAGTGACTTCAAATTATGAATAAATTCGTTGATTGTCGTCTGACGACAGTTGCAAATAAAGACTATAGTTAAAAAAAAAAAAAAAAAAAATCATATTAAAGTTGTAATAAGAAAAACTATTTTACCGGACTGCCAAAGAATGGTTATGTTTTTCGCGCGTTGTGCATTACTTTGAAATTGTATTTTTTGCAATCGGGTTTTCGATTTTATTAATTATTAATCATAAAAATGGAGTATCAAAGCACAAGGATGTGGTGAAATCAAAACATACAGTTGATATCACTTGCGTCCGTTCTTGTCGGCATTTTTATTGCAACTGACTGATAGCAATCGAGCTAAAAATTCCTTGCTAATATGGTCGCACGTGCTACCTGGCGTAGTTACAACGAAAACAGGTCACTTAGACTCATCAATAGAAGACGCTCGGATACCGCAAGGCTCACAGCGGTTTTTACTGGTCACTGATGTGTAGGGATTCACGCGGAGAAACTGGGTATTCCGTTCAAAAGCCATTGGAGTCACCTACCCACTTTCTATGTCAATGCCCAGGCCTGGCAAAGAATGGATTTAGTAATACTGATTGTGTTCTGCGAGGAAGTGGTTTTAAAACGGCACTCTAGTGCTAATTGTGGCTCGTAGTGGACTATACGAGTCAGCCACGGAAAAAAAACCGCACCAACATACGTACCAAGAATACAATGCTTTTGAGATACTTCCGATAATTTTTTTCAAATTGTAATTTTTCGATAAACGATGATATGTAAAACTTTTTCACAGTGCCACCATTTACTATCCTTTTCTGGATTTCATGATTTCTTTTTTGGGTTTGAGATTCAAAGGGAAATTCCTGGACATTCTGGGTCTGGAGAGTTTGATTCTAGCACATCATACCAAGCATACGGTCGAAAAGATCGTGGAAGCTGTGATAATTTATGAAAACGATTTGAACGATTGCATGGAGACCAAGCTCAAACAAGAAATCATTTTGTGCCACAAGAATTGCAAGAACACAGAGTTGAACGGAGCCCAGATTGCACTTTAGCCACTGCATGTCATTAATTCAATTATTTCTTCCCAATGCAATATTGATGCAATGAATCCTAGATTCGCCACTGCTTCCGAATGATCATATCAGTGTCTGTTTTACATGTAAAGTAAAAGGCTTTTGTTTACTTTCTCATGAGCTTTAAGCTCTTATCATACAATTTTACAAACACAAATGTTATTCACTAAATGATTTTTAAATTGTGTCATTTCAAAAGTAATTAGTTTGCGAAAAACCTTAAGAAACCCTGATCCGCAGAATGAATTCAAGCAGCAAATTCCGAAAAACATTTGACAGTGTATAACCAAAATATGTGTCCTATCAACATTTAATGTGATATTACATTGCAAGAGTCCCCTAATTAGTTTTCTCACTTGCCTTCGGATTCTTCTCATTCTTTAGTCAATCCATAGCTCTTGTATTCACTATTATTTAATGTTTCTTTAGTAGAACTTTATTCATTGGTAGTAAATCACAATTATTACGAATAAATAGCAAATGTTGCAATGCTTAAAAATAAATTATAAATGGTAGAAAATTATTGTATATTTTTAATTAGAATTTTAAGTCAAACATATCCTTAAAGTTCAAGTTTTTAAAAAACTCTATTGTATGTTTTCCATAATGACTGTTTTTTATATAGTATGTAATATAACATAGTTAATGTTAGTAGACATTAAAAGAAAAAGAGCCAACAATATCGAATTAAAAGACAAAAAGAAAGAATGGAAGATGGAAAGCAATAAAGAAAGATACGGTTATGAGTAAGGAACTATGCGAGTGTGACTATGACATCATTGAGGCAGTAACCATTAAGGGACATAATCAGTGACTTTGTATGCAAATCACATGCACAGACCTAAGACCTTTGATTACTTTACAAACTTAGGTAACGTAAGCCATTGAAATGTTGGCAAGTGGAAAAAAGCATTAAAATAGTCAAAGGTTCAAATGGAGATGATGGCAAAATATCTCATCAAACCAAATATCCTCTCTCCTCTCTAATGTTCCAATCTGTTTTGTCCTTCACTATTTCCAACAATTTGTCCTTAGTCAATGGCTAAAGTATTGTACTTATGATAGGCAGAAAAGTCATTCGGGCCGTTGAGCCAGTCCTCACTAAGGTTCGCACTTGTCAAAGTGGAATGTGCAATAAGCATTCAACAGCTCAGTTTAATAGAGTTGCACTGCTGGTGCACTGTCACTGCCACTGCCAGGTAACTACAAAGATAGTGACTTTACAATAGTGGTGACAGTGTTGATAGTGGCGGGCAACATAGATTGGTAATGGCGGTGAGGTGATGGTGATGATGATTGCAGGTGCAAATATTCGCTGCTTTTATTTCTTTTTTTTTTCTCTCTCTCTCTGTCTTTTGATTGCCTGCATTATTGCAGTTAGTGGTAAGAAAAGCAAAAACTAAAGGTCATGGCACCCCATGAGCATGAGTGTGGTTTAAAGACAGTCGATTTAAGTCCTTGCACATTTCTATCAACAAGCACACAAGGATATGCATACCGTTTGCAATGATTGAAATGGTAGTTGTTCACTTGGATGCATTATCGGTCATATGACGACGACGACATTGATTGTTTCACTAAAGGTGACATAAAGGAAATTGCGCATATTAAAATGGTTGAAAAGGATGTATGTACTAGGAAGAGACGCAAATGGAAGAAGTGATGAGGAAAACGTGCACATAACTTTGATTGCTTTTACTCTATGTATTCGCCAATTAATAAAATGACCGCGTTTCCACTATATGGTAGTTTTATTTTTTTCCATTTTTTCTTTTCATGTTTTTTTTTTTTTTTTATTTTTCGACAGGTGACACTTTATCTAATGTCACAAATTTTTTATGGCAGTGACAACTCTAAAAAAAAAAAAAGAAAAACTATGATTTTCTCTAATATTTTTACCATTCTTCTCTTTAGTCATGTGCAGTTTGCAGTCATAGGCGCCAACCAAATTTTAATATTACATGTAGTACGAGATCAATATATGTATGTAGGTAGCAGCCCCCAAATTCTACTTATCCAAAGGTCCAATTAATTGCTTGCAGCAATTGCATTTTATAGAAATATACAAGGCCATACTAAAACTGATTTGGACCTCTTGTATTCAATTGTGGGCCACGGCTAGTGACTCAAACATTAAAACCATTCAGAGGTTCCAAAACAAAGTTTTGAGAATAACAACTGGCGCTTATCTGTTACCTACTAATCGCATAATTCAAGAAGAACTGAAATATCCATGGATTTCAGAGGAAATTAATCGATTTAGTCAGTGGTACATCAACAGACTAACTGATCATCCAAACAACCTGGCAATAAACCTACTCGACAATTGTGCAACTAAAAGAAGACTAAAGCGATATCACCCGCTAGACCTTCCACTCATCGTCTCTCTTTCCACTTTAAAATATTTTAAACCATCATGTAAAAATGTATTGTATATGCATCTGTATATTTTTCTGTTAATGTTATGTTAAAAGTTAAGCAATTTAATGATTGTCCCATTGGTAAATAAAGAAAAAATTTGGAAAAAAAATGAATTGAAAAATCATTCAGTTTCGATTGCAGTTAAATTTAAATCTTTAAAATAATGCAAATTTGTTTTAGCTATTTTTTGATCATTGCTACCCTTAAATTTTGCAGTTCCTCTTTCTTATTTGTATGCAAATTTCACTAAAATACATTTTGTGGTCGAGAGAATATAAAAAAAAAACCCCGCTTAGTAGTGCAAAAATATCGCTTAGACCAAGTACATGCACTTGTTTAGTACACATCTTTCTTTTTTATCATCGTTTGTGCACATCGTTTTTCTTTCTTCCATTATGCTATTACGAATGTCTTTTTTTTTTTTTCTTCCTTCTTTTTCGTCGTAGTCTTCGTATTCTCTACTTCATATTATCATCATTTTAATTATATTAAAAGCTTTTTTGCTTTGCTTTTTATACGATATCATTTGAGACTTTCTTTGACTTGATTTCTTTGTAACTTCCTGCATCTTCCTCACTTAGGAACCACCTACCGCTTCAACTCAATTCATTCATTGTGTTTAGTTTCTTACTTGTGGCCATTTTTGTAATTTGCCAACACTACTGGCGACATAATGCAACAAAGCATTTCGCTTATTTGCAAAGCAAAGCCAAGCAAAGAAAAGCATCACACAATGAACAATAATATAACTTCTTTTTACTTCAACTTAATTTACAAGCGAACAAACAAAACTAACAAACATTTTGTGTACGCTCAACTTGCTTCAACAATTGCAACACTTAAAAAAATGAAAAACTTGCATGCAAACTGGAGCAGAAAAATGTATGCGTATGTTTCTGTAGATTTCTGTATAAAATCCATTAAGTCTTAACATACTTATATATGTTTGTATAAATGTATGAATGAAAGGGCCCCACCATTTCAGCAACATATGAGAAATGCAACTGGCAAAAACAAAACATAAAACTTTTATAGTTCACATGACTTTTGTACATTCAACCCACTGTGCATTGAACCGCATTATAGCAGTTGTAGGCATAGAACAATAACCCATGCCATGCCATGCTCTATGAACTGATAAGCATGTTTCTTTCTTAAAACTTTAAGCATACCTCACACATTCACATATACTTATTATAATAAAAATAATCATTATCGATTGATAAGCAAAATTTAGATTTAACAAATATCTCTCTTCATATGTGAATGAATGATAAAATTAAGCTACTCACTTAATTAGTCTTTGATAAGCTCACAGTAGCATAATAAACACAAAATTAGGTGAACAAAATAAGTATTTCTTTCTTTGTTTATGTGATAATTTGGCACACATAAAATAAATTTCAATGATTTCCGTTTTATAAAAATTTATAACTTATATAGTTTAGAACTTATTGAAAAAGTACCAGCAGTAATCACCAGTCGATGTCATCACACCAAAATAGAAATTTGATCTTAAAAATAATTGTAATCGTAATTGTATCTAATGCAATAGTAGAAGTATTAATGCTAATGATCTAAATATACTAAAAGGCTCCAGTCCAATTGTGCACAGCAAACTAAAATTACTGGCATATTTCTTAATATCTAGTATTACTCTTCATCTTTGATGCAAGTTTCAACCAGTTCACGCAAATTCGGATTCTCCATAGCAGCCGCAATGCGTTCTTTGTCATTGATTTGTTTATTTACTATGTAATTGAAGGCATAAATTAGTAAACATAATTGATAATTGAAATATATAAAAGACTCACTTTCTTCTTCTGTTTGATGTGCGCCTTTCTTAATATAAATATCTAGTTTTATATTATGTGGGAGGCCGCGTTCAATTTTAATGCGTATGCAAAGTCCAATTAGAGTTGCCAATGAACAGTGCGGCACTGTCGGATTGAATTCAATGCGTACCTATGAAATGAACATGTCATAAAAATGGATTATTGGAATAATGGAATAAAAAGATATCAGAGACTACACTTACCACAGATACATTTGATTTTGTTGGCGGCATTATGAATATGCCATCTTCATAGATAACATTTAAATCTTCTAATGTGTTTGGCTTCTCCGGGTCGCGTATACTGCGTAATAGATCTACATAACTTTTGCATATTAGATAACATCTCAACAATAAATAATCATGGACTACACAACTTACCATATATGGTTTCTTGCAGATCATTGGCATTGCGATAGCCTAATTCATGCAATAATGCATCCTCGCCAACTGTTACCTCTTCCGTTTCCAGTGACATTTCTTTTGTTCTGCGTACGAGCTCATCCGCTATACTGCCACCATTGTTGCCGGCATCCGTCTCTGACAGTTTCCGTTTGATGTATGACAACATTGGTAGTTTTTCTATCAACCACTAGCACCTGTCACCTACTTTAATGTTATTGTATCGCCCGCTTATCACAAAATTTCGACGCTTCTAGTCTTTATCTTAATGCGTTGCTGCTACTTCTACTACTACTACTTTCACCATGTGTCAATATTGTATTTGAGCTTATGACGCGATTATGCAACATGCATACTTGTTTTTCGTACTTTTAAGAAATTGTGCTCTTCACTATGATAATTTGGAAGAAATTTAAACTAGAGTATTTGCATAATATTGCATTATTTAATAAATTTTGAATGAAAAGAAATTATAGAAAATCAGCTGACTTTTGTTTTGACACAAAAAACTTGGCAACACTTTCTATTTGCAACTTGGTAGCATTGTTCATGAACAGTGGAACGATACTTTTCAATTTTATTGTAACTTAACAAATAATAAAATTATTCTATTTATTTATTATATTAAAATTATAACATATCTTTAATGGTTTGTGTAAAGTTTTTATATTAGTATTTTTAATGATATAAATTATTTTAAAAACATAAGTTTCTACGGGTCCATCACTAATGCGCTGCTGCTGGGTAGTACTTTTTCGGGTACCTGTTGCATTGTTTTCGTTTTGTTGTTACTATTGTGTCTTATCAGTTGCCTGAGTGAATTTCTTGTTCATACATTGTAAATTAGTCAATTTCTTTGTATTATTCATAAAATTTCGCCACGCTTTACTATAATTAAACAGGTAAATTGCAATTTTACATTAAATTGAATACTTTCGTTTTGCTTTTAATGAATTAAGTCTGATTATTCAATTGTAAGCTAAATATGAATTATACTATTTGTCGCTCTTAACGAATAAGGATGTTCTGGATATAAGATGAGAATATTTGTGCTAGTAAAGAGTGAATAGCCCATTGTACTTAATGAAATTTTTCAAAAATCATGGCCAACTCGAAAGAAACTTTGTCACAATAAGTATAAAACAAATGATCTGGCTTAGTCGAAATCATTTCGTTTTAGTTATTTGTACGAATTGTTTCTTATTTGTGCGAACTCGTGCGTCACAACTCCATTGTCGCTTTGCCCTTTAAAAAAATAAAGGAAAAAGCCAATTAAAACAGGGGAGCCATCGAAAGAAACCCAAAATACCAATCAAAAGTACATGCCGCTAATCTGGTAAGTTTATTTTTGCAAAAATAATAAGAAAAGGGAAACAAAAAGAAAAAGAAAAGTCACATATCGCGTAGCCCTTCTGGAATAATACCGTTTTAGCATACGCTAAGCAAAAATCAGAGAAGTAAAGCTAAGTCTGGCTGAATCGTCATTATTACTTCGATCTTCGAAGTATTCGGTGCGTGCATTTTAACCCAGAATATTAGTCATCAATTAGACTTTTACGAAGAATAACCAACAAAAATATTTTTCCCATTTTTTTTTTTCCCCCAAAATGAACGACCTCGTTTGTCTCATCGCATTCTTCATTTTTACATTTTTCTTCTTTTACAGATTACTTTGTATACTAGACGAGATCCAATAAAGGAAACGCGTTCTCGTTTTAGAAAGCAAAAAGTAACAAAAGGCAGGATTATTACTCTGGTAAGTCCTAAAAAAAAAATTAAGGTTATGTGCATATTTTTCACCAAGAAAAAATTTAAAAAGAAAATTGAATTTTTTTTTTGACATAAAAAATATTAATTTTTGCCATTTTCTAATTTAAAAAAAAATATAAAATATTCAGAAAAACTCTTTATTTTTTTCTAGAAAACATGGGTGGAGTTGTGGAAAATGCTGGCGAGTCAATTGGTAACGGTGGCAATGTAATGGCTTTAAATACTGACAAGTCAAACAATAAAGTAGCCGAAGTTCTGCCAGAAGGCAATTATACTTTGGTGGGCGTTGATATTGACACCACTGGACGCCGTCTAATCGATGAGGTGAGCTAAAAAGACGCAGACAAATTTAATATACGGAAATCTTTGAATGCTCTCTAAAGTATTGCACGTTGGATAACGGCATTGCGTAAAGCCCTTACTGATGTGCAAGAGCACGAATCAGAACAGTAGCATCAGCAGCAACAACGATGGCAAGAACAGCAATTGCTGAAGTGTCGTTATAATTGTTGTTGCATAACTGTAGCATGGAGGGAGGAACCGTTGTCTGGGGTTTAGTGACCTATTACTTTATATTTCAAACAAAGAAACAACTGCAACTTAACTGTAATATTTTTTGGATATTTGTATTTCATTTTTTCTTTTTTTTATTATTTTTTTATCAGATTGTCCAACTCGCCGCTTATACACCCAATGAACACTTCGAACAGTATATAATGCCATACATGAATTTGAATCCTGCTGCCCGTCAACGTCATCAAGTTCGGGTTATTTCGATCGGTTTCTACCGCATGTTGAAGTCGATGCAAACATATAAAGTAAGTTTTAACTTAATAAGAAATTAGTATTAAATAAAAAACAAATGTATCGAATTAGATTATAAAATCAAAATCGGAAATTGCCGCTCTGAAAGATTTTCTTGAATGGCTTGAAGCTTTAAAGGCAAAATCCGCCAATTGTGATGGATTGATATTAGTCTATCATGAGGAACGTAAATTTATTCCATACATGATATTGGAATCGCTTAAAAAATATGGCCTGCTGGACAGGTTTACAATTACAGTTAAATCGTTTGCCAACGGTATAAATTTAGCTAAAAGCAACGTTAACGAATCACTTAAGCACTATAGCTTACGTAAGCTATCGAAATATCTTACAAAGCTAACTGAAGATAATAATAATAACAACAATGTTAATAATAATAATCCAACTGATAAATCGGGATCACAAAAGTTAGTGAATAATAATAATAATAACAATAACAGCGCTGTTACAAATGGTGGTAATGGTTGTGCCTATGATGAACAATTCGATGGAAATGCTAGTGTGCGAGCGAAGCTCGCATACAATGTTGCATTGCAAATAAGCAATCAAAGTGGCAAGGATTCTCTTGAAACAATTGAGGCACAAAACAGCATGTATAACGCACTTAAGAAGTTCGCCAATCCGATTCATTGTGATTTGCTTGAGTTGCAAACACAAAACGCCAATCTGGAGCGTCAGAATTCCTTCCGTCCGGTATTCTTGAACTATTTCAAGACCACTTTGTATCATCGTGTTCGTGCTGTTAAGTTCCGTATTGTGCTAGCCGAAAATGGTTTTGATTTGCATGGTTTGAATACCATATGGAAGGAAAAGCGCACCGCTGGGATATTGGAGGCCTTGCAGCTAATTCAATCATTGAAGAACGATGATAAGGCTGAGCTTGCTGACTTGCTGGATAGCTATTTTGATCCAAATAAGACAACTATTAAGCCGGTTATTAGAGCAAATAATAGCCGTCGCCGTAATAGACGCAGTAAGTATAAAACTCCCATATTTATAGGAAATGGAATTTAATTTGAATTTCTTCTTTTTTAGTACGCACAAGCAAGAATGATGGAAGCGGCAGTGCTCGTTCAGTGAATACTGAATTTGGTGCTGGCGGCGATAAATCTCAAAGCGTTTCGTCCGTGCCCGATTCGACTACTAAATCACCATTACCAATGAAACCTCCCAATGGCAATGGTAATGGTAATGGTTTTGGAAATCGTGGCCAACGCAGACGTGGAGCACGTAATACCGGAAGCTCAAGCAACCTAAAGACACAATCGCCAGCCATTGGCGGTAATCAAACTTCAGCTTCTGTAGCAACCCCGGTTGCAGCTACTCCTATTGTCAATGCACCGCAGGCAGTTGCTGCAACTCCGGTACAATCTGTTCCGATTGTGGCCTCCACCTAAACTTAAGATCAAGTACACAGCTGCTGCTGCTGCTAAAAAACAAAACGTAAATACAATTTAATTAATTTTAAATTTATTTTTACATATTTTTGTTGATTTTGGCAAATAATTTCCGCTTCTACTATATTTTTGTTAACTGATTTTAATTATGATTATTTTTATGAATTTAATTAATATTTAATTATGCTTTATTTACATTTATATAGATTTATATTTAGCGGTTACAATTTCAATTGTAGCATGATTTTTGATTTTTTATTTAAAATATTAGTGTATTGCTTTTTAATTTATGATTTTAATTTTGTTACAAATGCATGTCGCCCACCTAAGAGAGTTGTCAAGAAAAACTTTTGAAACTAAAGATTTTTTTTTATAATTAATGAATTGAAAACCAAAAAAAAGAAAAATCTTAAAAATGAATTTATGATACTACTGATGATGTGACAACAGACATGCATATTTTTTTTTCAACCTTGCTTTTGTAATATACATATACATATATCATACAAAAAAATAATAGTAGCATTATTAATAATATATACATAATAATAATAATAATAAATAAATAAATAATTAAGCAAATAAAAATTGGTTAAATAAATTTTAATAAATTCTTTACAGCTTCTCAATAAAACAACAACAACATCATAATAATCAAGAGCGGCAGCAAATAACAATAACTGAACAAATCGGTTGAGAAGTAAATCTATATAGAAACTCAAAAGAAATGAAGCAAATATAAAAAAAAAGAAAAAAATATATAAGAAATATAATAAGAATGCATCCTTGCTAACAAGAAAGAAAAGGCCCAGTTGAGCATTTCAGGCTTTTTTCGCTTGGCTGGGCAAACATATCATATCGGAATTATTTTCGGAACAAGAAGAGGAAGAAGATATATAAAAAAGCGCTTAAAGAATGGAACAGAAATTGAGACCATTACTTAAAGCACAATAAGATAACAAATCAAAATTCTATGGTGTGAAACAAAATTATTTGTGTGATTACGTCATTCTATATATGTATACAAAAAGGCGTAAAACCAACCATTCTCCCAGAAGCTATACCCAATCACAAAGGGGTATAGCAATTAAATAGAAAGGGAGAAGCGGCATGGGCAGATTATATGTAAAAAAAAGGCAACAAAATAATGAAAGGATATGATGACAAAGAAGAAGAATATTAAGGGTCCGAATCGAACATTGAAAAAAAAATCATATTTATTGAATTGTGTCACGTAAAATAGAACTTTAGAGACTACTTGGTCTATATTAATGATATCTGTTGGAAACACGTACATACATACCACATTAATACACTTAAACACACATTCAATTATTTATTATAAAATAACATAGGGTAAGTTAGCACAAATGCGTTCCACAACATTTGTTTATATTTAAAATATTTAATATAGCATGCATACGAAGTTTCCAATATTTCCTATGGAAATATCTATTATAAAACATAGGGTAAGTTAACACAAAAGCGTTCCACAACATTTTTTTATATTTGTCTCCAATTTTTGAAATATTTTTGAATTGAGAATATATCAATAGCACATTTCTAGTGCGTTGTTTTCAATAGAGTAGCATTTTGCATAGTTTTCCAAGGATCAGAACCCTTTTTAGTAGTTTCTGTTTAAAGCAAATTACCAACCACATACACTAAAAGATCATATGGAAAAATATGTAAATCAGCTACGCGCAGCATTTAAAAACCATTGATGATAATTTATATAATCATGATAAAAAAAATATTTAAAATAATCTAAAAATAATTTAATGAAAAATATATCTTATATATTAACAGGAATTTTGCACTTATGTTCGTAATATAGTAATAAATCATTATACAATAATTAGTTATAATACATAGACACAATACCATAAACATATAATTTGCCCACCTAAACACGCATCAATACGTTGCACCAACACTTGACTACATTATATACGCCTAATAATTTAACATATTCCAAAATGATTATATTATTGTAAACTGTTAAATGTAAAAAAGAATTGTCTCTGTTCAAAAAAAATAATAAATAATAAAATAATAAAATCGTTGCATATAATTGGGAAACAAAAAAATAATCAAAATATAACGTCTTTTTTTATTTTTATATTCACAAATTATTGTATTTGAAGTTTAAAATGTTGATCAATCTACTTGAGATGGTGAGTAGTGTTGCAAAACACATGACCGACAGCTGATCGCTCGTGCTCGCAAAATACCATTCACATGTATACGTAATCTGACAAGACTGTCAGTCGATTCTAATAATTTCATTCGTAAAGAAAGTAAAAATTACTATAAAAAAAAACGCGCATTTTGTGTAGTGAATATAAATAGTATTTGTATTTATAATAATAATAAGACATAAATTTGCAATAAAAATTTATTTATAAAATTTATAATCATCGTTTTAAATGTGGCATGCGCATTGAAAGTAGAAGCAATAATAATAACGCAGCAGCAACACAATCATCATAATGAACGACGAAACGCAATCAGACGACAACACGCTCAACCTTGACATGATCATGTCCACCAACGGCATGCTCTGCGACATACTCGATGATGTGCAACGACTATTTCCAGAGTCTCGTATAACTCTCTCCCAACTCAATATGATCTATTTAGCTTCGAAATCAAGTATGCCGAAACTATTTCTTTGCGCCCTCAATGAAGTAGGCAACAAAGAGATACAGAATTACTTCGTTAATGTGGTAAGTGTTTATATAGTATAGAGAGAAAGAGTGAGAGAGAGAGAAAATTTAAAATTTGGGACCATATATAACATTTCATTTCATCTAAGATGTGGTGGTGGTGCTCTATCGATCTTAATTTGTTCCTCCTTTCTACTTATAAGTGAGTGAGGCATACATAAGAAGGTACTACATGTGAATCGATTACTGCGCCATAAGTGAATATCATCATCATACATATGTATGTATGTTTTAATTAAATGGAAATGAACACAAAATAATCAATGAAGAAGTGCTATCCGAAAGTATAAAGCTTTAAATTATAAAATAGAATCACAATCCTTTTTTCTTTCCAAATTTTATAACCGATTCAGTCATTGGATTGGTTTGTGTAGGATATCGTTAATTTGTTGTGATCTGATGGTGCTTAGACCTTTGTTTTAATTTTGTTCCATTTATTTGATATTTGTTATTGTGTCTTATTAGCAGCTTTCTTTCTGCTGTGCTGTGATGTGTGTTGTTCGCCTCTTGTTTTATATTTTGTTCTTTTGCCTATCGCTAAAATGTTCTTTGTTTATTGTCCATCTTCCGTTCCTTGCGTCGACACCATCATCATCATCATGAACATCCTACTGCTGCTGCCTGCCACAACCGACCAACAATGTCTCATTATCATCATCACCGTCGTCGGCAGGCACAACCTCTACGGCAATTGGTGTCGTAGTAGTTGCTTGTATTTTTAGTTTATTTATTTATATTATAGTTTACTACATCACACTAAGTGTGAAATGTATGGTATTATTACTTAAGTGTAATGTTTGTAACGTTTACTTCTGAGCATAGGCGTAACAATAGGGTGACATGATGGCAAAATGCCACGGGCCCCATTTGGAAGGATCCTAACATTTTTTATTACAACATTAGGTAAAATGAAAAGTTGTCTCTAACATAAGTCAAGAAGAATGAAGATTTTCTTGACGAAGAATCAAATGCACAGCGGGAAAATCTATGAAAATACTTAAAACTTTGGTTGATCTTCTTTACATTGAAGGCCACATCCGATGAATTTGCCACTGGGCCCCAATGATGTAATTACGCCACTGCTTCTGAGATATATTATGGGAATAATCAGATTCGCAATTGCAATTATTGCATAGATTTCTAGCTGAA
Organism: Amiota communis; assembly: GCA_037043315.1. NCBI lineage: Eukaryota > Metazoa > Arthropoda > Insecta > Diptera > Drosophilidae > Amiota > Amiota communis. Next base: position 684,348 of record JBAMAV010001386.1, on the reverse strand, counting down.
TTCTATCAATCAGTTTTTGAGATTTTTCTTTACACATATCATTTGTTGCAAGCAACATCATCCGATTATAATAAAACATAGCCACCATATAAACAGCGAATAGGCAATTCTTTTGGGGGTAGCAATTTTAATAGCCTTCTGCGTATCTTATCTTTTAATAACCCATTGCTACTGAATATCTTCGGACAGCCCTACATAAAATATGAAATACAAGAAGTATAGCTTATGTGAAGTTTATATAAGTTTTAAGTGAGATCTTTCTATTTTCCGAATATCAGATATATATAATTACATAGCTACCATATAAATAGCCCACGGATGCGAATATTTTAGGACTGCAGCGCATTTAAAAGTATAAATTATTGTGAAGCGTATAGAAGATTAAGTGAGACTAAAAAATTGTATCTATTATATCTAGAAACTGCATAAGTAGTAATAGTAATTGTTCCTAATTTGTGAAATACATAGAGCTATTGATGTTGACAATTAGTCAACACAATTTTTGATAAAAACTTAATTTGTGTAAATGCATTAAATTAATTTTGAAATTGTAACAAAAGATACATATGCCCCGTAGTACTACTTGGAATGTACTTATACACATCAGATTTTATTTATAAATGATTGAATTCATTGTTGTTGTCTTAATTAATTAGAAAGAAGACAAATCAACAGTGAAGTATCTATAGAATGATTGAAGTACATATATACAATATTTACCCTCCTACATAATGAATAGCAGGAGGTCGTTTGGTACAGGCTTGAAGATCCCTCTTTCTGTACGATTGCTTTCTGGATCGTGCTGACTGACTAACTGACTAAATACAGAAAGAAAGAGTGATACAGTTTGTATAATTTTGGCCAATTGCCAGAATTTGGCAGTTCCTGAAAAGTCGTCATTGAACGCGTTCAAGCGCATGACATTAATTTCGATTATGAACCATATGAAGAATAATACATTATTTGGTTTGCAGAAGATTGAATTGGATTGGATTGACTGTAACATTTTCACATTCACATCATCAAATGTGTATTCTTATTGATAATGAATAAATGAATGACTCGACGCATTTGTCAGAAATCAAATATGTTAATCTAATATATACAAGTTTGTTTATATTATTGTATCATAAGATTTCTTATAAGATATATGGTTGGTCAAGAGATTTTGAAAAGAAATCATGTGTCAACATTTTTATTGCATTCCTATACATTGTTTACAGCTCATTTGCAGCTGCTAGAAATTCTTATTATGTATACAAATATGTTCATATGTATAGTATGTAGAAAGACAACATGATAAGAAGGAGGCTTGCCATAAGAATTGTGCAGCTTTATTTTCTGTAAAATAGAAAAACAAAAAAATTCCTTTTCTTTTCCCAAAACGACCCACAACATCAGCTGTCGGGTTTTACATAGCACGAGCGCGCTCTCATTTAAGGACTCGTGCTCTCACTCGTTTGTGCCTACGCGATATTATAGCGTACTATTCTTTTCTACTCTCTGATATGGCTGGTTTGCATTAAAGTCCTTTGAAACCAACCCCAAAATACATATGAATGTGCATCATACGAATATAGTAGCCTAGCCAGCTGTGTTATGTACAATACAAAATAAGGGAGTATTATTTCAAGTTTTTTTTTTTTTTTTGTATATAGACTCGAATGAATGAATGCCGTACGGCTAAAAAGGACATTGTCGTATGTCGTACGCCGAAGAAATATTGAATTTTATCAGTTGAAATTTTGCACTTGGTGCGTTGAGGGTCCTTTTTTCAGTGTTGACGCGGTTAAATAAAAGCATTCAAAATTTTCTTGCAAAACTACATTAAGTTCGTCAGGATGAACTCTGACTTGTTCCGGTAAAAGAATTGTTTTCGGCTAAACAGATAATAACATGTATCAATCGTCAATTTATAGATCGCGGAAGCGCTGGTATGAATCCGCCTGGCCGGGTCCGAACTTCTGGCGTTCCACAAACGATACATTACCAATTGAATCGTATATCACCTATCCAGCGGTGAGTGTCCTTTTTCTTTGGTGACTACCGGTCTCATTCGGTCGGTTTTTCAATTATGAGTAAATAATGAAAATCTGTTTCTTTCCATTATAATTCCTAAGTGCATTTTTAATGGACTTTGTCCATTATACACGCTTCGGACAAGTTTATTGAACTCAAAATATTTAATATGACGTGTTAAATGTGCCTACAATATGGTATAATTTGTTATTGCCTTGATTTGTCTTGTCTTGTATTGTTTTGTGTATGGTATAGAATATTTACAGATATTCATTCATACTCGTGTATACGCATATGTTAATAAGTAGATGCTATATAGTATATAGACACCAAAGTTTAAAAACAAGACGCATTTCCCATCATGGAATATTCGACGCAGTTTTTGTTTGTTGTTTTCCTTTGGAATGGCTCCGAAGTTTTTGTCGCCCATCTACATATTGTGTATAGTAAATGCAGTTTGTAGCTATTTATAGATTATAAGCTACCTAGACATACATATATATTTACATTCGGGAGTGTATCGCTGTGTGCGTGTTGTGTCAGGAACTTTTCCTGTATATTACTTGGACGCAGTAAAATATGAGTGAATTGTATGCAAGGGTATAAAAATTATAACCATTATGAGTGAGATAAATCAGATGCTTATGAACTGGTCAAAGCCTCTCTCAATCTCTCAACACATACAAATGCATCAGGTGGGAAGTTATTGAGTGGGTGGATATATATATAAATAAACCCTCACACATAAACTTCAACAACACACCCACAACAAATCTGCAAATATTGCGTGCGACTCTTTAAATTGTCAGGATTTGCAGTGTTTCTGAGCATATTGCAAAATGACCTATTTTTGTGCCCTGCTTTTAATTTCAATTACCTTCCAAAATACCAGATAACTTTATGGTTTTAACAGAAATTCAAGGTTGCAAAACAGCATTTGCATTTGACCCTATGCTTGTACAATTCGTCTGTTCTATTTCAGTTTATCAAGGATTGTAGTTGAGAATTGATGCTTTTCACTTGTAGCTGCTGTTGTTCGACTATTGTACGATATTGTTAATAATTTATTTTTTTTCAATAAATACAAATTAAGTGGTTCTTACAAGCATAATTCTGAGCAGTGGTGTGGTACGTTCCATGCAAATGATTTGACTAAATCAACAATAAGTTCTAATACAAAATTTCAGCTCTGTACTTCGATAACTAAAGTTGTTAGTTAGCATTTGAAGATTTGATTGTTAATCTCAAGAATTTAGCATTCCATAGCAATTCCAATTGCAGTACTCATCATGCTTCCAATGTATGGCTTCATACTCCGTCCAAAAAAGTTTAAATTCATATTGAATACTTTATTCATTATTCAAGAGGTAACAAACTTTTTAAACAAATTTGAATATCTCGGTAATTAATTACTAAGAATAGCGAATCTTCTACTTACTTTCACTCTTATATGTAACAATATAAAATCCCAATTTCATTGGTTTATAATGAAAATTTTATACTAATAAATATCTTTCTGTATCCTATTTATCACAGCAATTCGAAGAGGCTGATGGACAGTCACTTACGCCACTCACCATGGCGGCTATGTCGGGCAACGTACCCTACGTGAAGACATTACTCTCCAACTATGATGTGGAACTCGAGCGTGAGTGTAATGTCATTTTCGATGGGCTCGTTGTTTACGGCGCCACTGCTCTTTGGGTTGCCGCTGGCATGGGTCATCTACAGATTGTCAAAATGTTGGTTCGGCGTGGCGCGAATGTCAATCATAATACCAAGGCACAGTCATCGCCATTGCGCGCCGCCTGTTACGAAGGTCGTTTGGATATAGTCAAGTATTTGATTGAAAACGGTGCAGATGTGAATGCAACAAATGCTTTTAAGAATACATGCATCATGATAGCAGCATACAAGGGTCATGCTGTAGTGGTAAGTGCAGTGCATAGCATATGTTGTTGTTTATAAAAATGATGTAATATTCTACATCTGTTTTATTGTGCAATTCTAGGTTGACACTCTTTTGAAGAATGGTGCCCATACAAATGGACAGGCTCTATGCGGTGCCACCGCTTTGCATTATGCAGCTGAGAGTGGACATAGAGATGTAGTTCACCTGTTGATTGAGCATGGTGCTTGTTTGTTTAAGAACGAATTGGGCATCACACCGCCCTTGTTGGCTGCTGAGCGTTTACATGAGTCTGTTGTTGATTTCTTTTTGACACGTCCTAATTTCATGAGTAAAGAGGATCGTATTGAAGTACTGGAATTGTTGGGAGCAACCTATGCCAATGACAAGTTTCGTTATAATGTTAATAAGGCATATGAATATCTAATGGGTGCCATGACTATGCGCTATTCAAATCCACAGCGGATTATTCGCAAGCGTGTCATGTCACCAATTCCGGCCTATGACGATTGGTTTGAAACTGAGAATATACCGGAATTATTGGCTATTCGTTTGAACCATCACTCCATACATATGGAGTCATTGACTATACGTGAACGTATTCTTGGCAGACGTAATCCCGAGCTAGCGAATGCAATTATTTATCGTGGTGCCGTCATGGCTGATCAAGGACGATTTGAGCAGTGTCAGGTATTGTGGAATTATGCAATTGACATACGTGTCGTGAACAATGTAAGTGACTTTACATAAAATACTCTTATTACAAATATTAAAAAATATTACTTTCCAAAAGTTTACCGTGGAACGTGATTTGTTGCGTTTTGCACAGCTTTATTCACAGATCTTGCGTGTTGATGTCAATCGATTAAAATTGGAAGATATATTAATGACTTTGAACAAATGCCAACAGGAAATCCAAGCCAATCGTTACAAGATTCGTAATCCGACTCCAAGTACTTGTCCACGTCTGTTAGTGGTAAATATTCCTAAAAATTCATTGTAATTTATTAATTTTATTTATTGTATATAATTCATTATTTTAAAACATAGGATCACAATGAACAAAATGTTATTACAACAATGTATTTGCTTAAGATGGTTACACATGTTGCTCGATACAAAAAGAAAGAGATACAAGTGGATCAATTGGATGAACTTTATTATGTCATATTGCGTTACATCAAATGTGATACACGTTTGGCCGATGGACAAACACTCTTGCATTTGGCTGTGAATAGTGTTACCCCTGTCGATGATTTTTATACCAATGAGATCTGCAAGTAAGTCATTGAATGATTGGTTTTAAATAATGTTTTTTTTAATTATTGTCAATATTAATTTAACTAGATTTCCTTGCTATCGAACTGCAGTAATGTTGGTAAATGCAGGTGCCTCTGTTTCAGCGGTGGATATACAACGCAACACTCCATTGCACACGCTTGTTAACAATGTCAGTTCTGATAATTATTTTTATCTAATTTTAATTATAATCATTGTTTAATCATAATTGCAGTTACAAAATTGTGATGTCTCAGCAAAACAGGTAGAACGTATTGCCAATTTACTGATTGATGCAGGTGCCCATTTGGATGCTGTCAATGATCTTGGATTAACTCCGGCCAAAGCATGCAGAAATGCAAATTTAAGCAATCTTTTGCTTACCAAACAAAATGCACAGACAACTCTACAATGTCATGCTGCACGTTGCATTGCTTCGCATAACCTCAAGTACAAAGGTTTGATACCCAAAACACTAGAGTCTTTTGTGAAGTCACATGGTATTGAAAAACTTGGCCCATAAACGTCCAATAATAAAACAAGGTTTATTATTGTTAAATTGTCTAATTGAGAAACCAAAATTTTGTATCGAATTTAGTTTAGTTATTTACATTTGTATATGTTTACCATGAGATAAAATGAGAGGGGAGAATGTTTTTATTTTTTATACATTTAGGTTTTCTTTCTGTTGTATATTTTTTTTTTATCAACATAAAATTTTTTATTTTTATATATATGATATATTTATTATTTATTTATTTATTTATACTTAATGCAATTTATTAACGGAAAGAAGGAAAAAAAAAGAAAAAATACTTTGACTGAAAATTTTATAGTCATAAAGACTTTTTGTAAGTTTTATTAATTGTACTGTTTTTTGAATTAGTTAAATGAAACAATTTATTGTTGAAAACAAGATTAAAAATATGTATGTATATGTATTGTAAGTGAAAAGTTTTTTTTGGCCTAAGCTAAATCAATTAAATTGATTTTGTATCTCTAGGTATATTGAAAACAAATAAAAACGAATTAAGTGTATAACTAAATTACGAAACATTTATAATTATATTTATTCAAAAATATGTATTTCCATTTGAATGTGTGAATTTCCTAAATACCTAACACTCTTGTTGCCATAATCAAATCTGTATATTTATTGAAATATTCTACATATAAACTTCTAATCCCAAAACCAAACTAAATAGAAAAATATTTAAACTAAAACAAAGAATGACAATAATATGTCATACACCCTACGCTTCTTGTCTTTGAAGCTTAATATCAGCCAAAACGAATAAAGCTTTTTAAAAGGAATTTTTTGTCAATAAAGTTTATAAAATCATACACGAGAAGTAATAATAGTTAGGATATTAACTTTTCCAATAACATTTTGAATGAATTTTAACATATTTTGGCTTATTAAAGTTTTTACATATTTAATTTGACTAATTTTTAATAAAATAAAGTAAATATGGGAAAAGCAAAAGCGTTGGATGATACTGTAAAGTTATTTCCTCATTCTTCAGCAGTGAGCATACCTAAACGGAAAATATGAAAGTTCTGACCTCTTCTGTAATTACAGCAGCTGACATTTTGACGCATGCGTCCAATTCTTACGACTCAGCCGGCAAAATTAAAGTGTTAAAGCGTGCGTGCGGACTGCACAAAGAATTATTTTGAATGCTAAACATATAAAACGTCTGAAAACAAAAAAAAAAAAAAACCACCAAACCATCTTCGAAAGATGTAATGCCTCGATTTCTGTGGATCGAATATGACCTGGATCAAGAAGTGAAAGTGTTAAGTCTTTTCGGATGAACTAAATCAAATTTGATGGGTCCTAATGGCTATGCTTACTACTTTCATGATATTAGAACGAAAGAGCACACTTTAGATCGATCGCACAGCCGTGCCGGTAGTGTCATGGTATTGCCTACTTTGGCACCAAAGAACTGCAGATTCTAACTAATCGTATGAATGTCACAGATTCAATGGTGTCCTAAAAATGGCTTTCCCTGCAATCAAGGAAATTTTTGGACCTTTGGAATGGAGTTCCAGCAGGATAACGCACGTATACACACGGCCAGAGTCGTAAAGTCTTGGAATGGAAAATGTTTGGGGATGGTAAGCAAGCAAAGTGTACAATTCCGGGAGGCAATACTCACCTGAAGCTGAACTCATTCAAGGAATAAAAAGTGCCTGGGAGACTATTTCACTAAATTACATAAAAAAATTATATGACTCCTAACCCAATAGGATATACGAGGTCATACTCAACCATGGTAGCTCAACACTTTTTTAATTCTTTTATGAAGAAGTTCGTAAATAGATAAATTACAATAAAAAAAAAAATATTTTGGCGGTGTTCTGCGCCCATTATCTTATGTTATTCGACATTTCCATGTGGGTGTGCTAATTGGCTGTCTTAAAAATAAAAGTTAATTTGTTATGTAAAGTTCGTTAAAATTAATTTAAAATGTAGTTATAAAAGTTACTATCCTAACTATTATTTCTAAACTTTATTGACAAAAAAAAAGAAAGCATCTTAAAAGTTTCATTCGTTTGGCTGATATCAAGCTTCAAAGACAAAAATCATAAGGTGTGATAATCGGTTGTCGAGCAGTGAAGATAATCAATCCTTCACATTGAAATCACATTCAATTTTTTGTGATTTTTTTTTTTAATGAAAATCTTTATGCATATTCAATGAACATGAATTTGCTAAGTATTACATATTATACAAAATCATTAACAATAATCCATAAAATATATTTAATGTTTCATGTGAATGTCTGTCTATTAAAAGAAATACCAAAAAACATACATACATACGTGTATAAATTGTTTACTTTTTTATTTAGATATTATTTAATTTATAATATTGTAGATAATTGAAGAATGTAACTACTCGTATTTACATAATAACCTAGTTTGTTTTTACTTTACGAAAATTGCATTTTAATCGTTTCGGTTTCGTTTATCTATTTATTTATTTACAAGAATAATCACAGTTAATGTACGAAACTATCGTTTATATGCTTGCTAACTCAGACTTCTTGAATGATGTTACCATACACATGACCAGACTAAATAACTTAATAAATAAGTGAATGAATGATGGGGTTGGGTGAATAAATTTTGATAATGGTAATCTTAAAGCTTTCTTCTCATATTTGTAATTTAAATATGCGCTTCACTACTTTTTGGCCCGTTTCCCTGTTGAGCATGCGGATAAACTTCCGGTTGCCGCATTACTTCATCATAAGAGGGTGGAGGTGCTGTCAAAAAGAAATTTTAATTAAGTGATTTAAGTTCTTACACAATAAATTGGTATATAATTGACTCACCATTAATTATATAGTCCTCATCATGCATATAGGCAGGATTTATAACCGCATCTGTGGGATAAGTTGTCTCAATAGTGCGTTCCGCAAGTGTTGAGCGTTGTGAACGATGCGAATAACGTTGCAAACTGTCACTTTGTTGATGAAATGTATCCAGAAAGCGATCCTCACGTTCAACTTCATCAGGATGTAAACGTATGACATGTACTGAGGGACGACGTTCTAACAATAATAATAAGAATGTAATTAGCTTAATGCTACGCATTACTATTTCTTCAATTTGAACAATTTTTGGGTAATGTTTTAGATTATGTTAGTATAAACAATTTGAACACTTATTGTATTTCAAATACGAAAACACTTCTCGGACACAATTATTGTACTTAAATTATATCGTTTAAATTATTTATTTATGGCCTAAATTAGCTTGCGTTCCGGCCGATGATTTCCACATTATACTATTGTATATCTTAAGGTAAAATCACAATTGAAATATAATAATGTTACTCTCATAAAAATTTGGATTCACTGTGCTGTTTAAATGATTGATTATTTTATGTATAGTCCACACGCGAAACAAAAGTAAGGTCATATGGACTATTGAAATCCAAATTTCAATAAATATGGAAATCTTGATTTGAAACTTTAGGTCACTCACCCACATTGGAGCCAATTGCATCTGTATAGTTGTCACCTAGGCCAAGATGCGGTGTTATAGACTTTTTACACTTAAGAAACAAAACTACTAGTATCCAACCCAGTATGAGCACCAGGTAGACAAACCCCAACATGCTCATTAGATTAAAATGCACTTTATACTATGGTATTTGTGATAAGTAAGCGTACGCCAAAGCGTCGCTTAAGACCTTCTAATTTTATATATTAATATTTAAATATGTATATTAATTAATAATGAAATTCTTTTGTTGATTTCTATTTTAGGCACTTCATAAATTTTTCCACGATTTTATTTTTATTTTGAATATATAAAGAAAATCAATAAATCGCGAAGAAAAAACGTTAAATGTTTTCCGCGCGTATTTATTTGGCTCGGTCCCGCATTGTTCGATGTCGCCTGACGCAAAACTCTACACCAACTGAAGCTTGCGTTTGCGGGACGATGACCAATGACCGCTGGCCCGGGTCCCAAAGAAACGAAGCGAAGACGTACTACTAGCATGTATTGTAGTAAGCCTTTGTGGCTGTTATGGCATAATCGTTGGCGTTGTTGTCCTGGCATTAGGCAAATGACCACAACAATTCCTTGATGGGTCGTCACTGTTGCGTGTGGGTACTAAACTGGGTATGCTAATTGTTGTAGCTCATAGAAAAACCTCATAGAAAATTTGATTTGTTGTTAGTGTTGTTTGTCTAACATTATAACGCCCTTTACTCCATTCCTCAATATAAAAAGGCATTACTTTTTTAAAAGTCATCGAATTTTCTTTATTTTCTGGTATACATTTACTTTGTTCAAGAGTTTGTAACATTTGGATGTGTATTATCTGTATATTCATATATAATAGGACGAGAAAAAATGTTTAACGGCTTTTCACTCCAACAACGTTTGACCAATCAGCATGAAAGTTGGCATGTACATGTATTACTTCATAAAGAATGTTTATATGCTATCCAATTTGTTGCAACTCGGAAGTTTTTATATATTTTCATTTTTTTTTTTTTTATAAGTACATTTTTTTTTGCTACCATACAAAAAGCTCATTGGTACAGAACTCCGTTTCTGTTTGATCATGTTTTAAAGTTTAACGGTACGGATGCACAGTGGATCAAACGTGCGATCTAGCGGAATTAAATTAATATCCTCAAAGGTAAAAGAGTTATCCGTAATCTATTTTTTTTGAGGATATAGAAAAAAAGCAATGAATTTAAATAATAAATTTTTTTGTATTATTATCGGGATCACTATATCTTTGCCGATATGTGGAATATCTACTGCTACTGCAACTATTTTTTTGATGTTTTCATCGATTATAACATTTTTAAATAAATTTGAATGTACTATTTACAATGATCCTAGCAATAGTGTGATCAACTGAACTCTGTAGGGTCACTTCAGCTGGTTTTTCTGTTACTCAGATTTCAGAGGGATAGCACTTCTTTTTAACCGATTGCAAAGTGTGATAGCTTGGGTATATGTCAGCATTTCGGGCATTGGCTCCAGCTCGCATTAAATTGTACGAGTGTTTTGTGAAACCTCTATCAACGTAAAGACTCAAGGCTTCCTCTGGAGAATATTTTATAGGAAGATTGTCATCACATTCCACAAACTTTTTAATTTTTTCAAAAGCATTTTCGGCAGCATTCAGTAATGACACAACTTTAGATGCATTGCGCATTCCTGCCTTGTATACGCTGGAGCTCACTGCTGATTATTTTTTGACTTGGCTTTTACTGGACAATTGTGAAAAATCTTTTGCAGGACATCCAATATCACGGATTTTTTGTTTTACAATTAATTCGAGCAGAGTATCTAACCATTCATGGTTGCTATCCTCGAAAAATTTCAAATTTCTCCCACAATTGTTCCATTTAAAAGTGAGCCTATTTGTGAAATTTCTTAATTTGTTGCCAATTTCAATTCGTTCCTGCTCACTCACTATAGTTTTTGTTAACTAGAATGGAATCAAAGACATAGTTCTCCATTGCCAAAAACTTCTGTGCAGGGTTGCTTTCGTTGTGTAAAAAATGGGTACGATTAATCCTTACAGTGTATAAAAAAGTCTGTAAGATTGAAGATATTAAAAATTCGTAAGCAACCAGTCAAATCACCCATCGCATAATAAAAAGCGACTACATGACGACGCTCATGTCATAGCTTATATTGTAAAATTATTCGCGCTTTTCTTTATTTGTAGTCAATTGACTTTAGTACTTGGGACAAGGCTTAAGCCATATACATTCTTAAATGTACGTACTATGCAAGTATCTAGCACATTATTTACAAGTAGGTACATAAGTTGTATACATAAGTATGTATATAAATCTATAAATATGATGAATAAATATTTTGTTATCATTGTTTGAAGTGTCTTCTCTAGTAACACACTGAAGATGATTATGGTGATGATGATGGTTATCCTTGGGGACATGAGCTCATTTTTATGAAAAATTTTTTAATTCAGTTAAAAGTGAAACACGCCCATTTTATTATTGTTGTGTGCGTGTTGCGCGATAATGTCAAGCACTTTGTGACGTCATTGTCATTTAAAGTTAATGGTTACAAACTAACATTTAATAAATAGATAGATAGATACATACAATATTTAATTTATGACGTAGTAAGTGTTGTAGATAATGCAATAGTTACTATCAAACTGGAGAAAATATTAGTTCAATTTTAATTTAATTCAATGGAGAATTTCACTTATTCACCTTTAATATACAATTTTATTGTTACATCCTTAAATTTAAGTGTAAAATTTAACATATTAGAATGGTTTCCAGTTTTGCTTCCCATTGCTCAGCTGTTTTAAGGGGCCTGCACACCTTGCGAAAAAAAGGATGTGGTCAAGGAAATGGATACAAAAGAGATATAAATTACCAAATAACAAATTGTTAACAACATTGAAGCGTAATGACCCTGCAGATTTTAAAAATTATATGAGAATGGGTGATGCAACTTTCAATGTACCACTAGAGAAAGTTAGAGTTCACATTGAAAAACGCGACTCGATACTTAGGAGGGCTATTAGTGCGGCTGGGATTGCTGGGACATTGCGTTTCTTGGGAACGGGATTTAACCTTTTCAGCAGCAGTATCCCCACAAGCAATTAGCAAAATAGTGATTGAAACGTGGGAAGCGATAATAAAAGTTTTAATCTTTTAATGTCGCAGTACTCTTTCTTCACTTTATTGTACTCGACGATAAGTTTCTCATAACTGGTACGCCGTATCATTTTGTTTTTGTAGCATTCTAATTTTAAGTTCCACAGTGTCGGCATGCTCTTGTATGCATCAATAAATGCACGCATTTTCTCGGTGTCTTCCATTTTTTCTTCCTTTAGTTCGCGGGTTTTTCCGTTATTTGTTTTTATTTGCTGGATTTCCATTAAAACAATCAAAATTTTTTGATCCTTCATACAACCGACCATCCATCCGGCATTTCTCTTCCCCGCACTCGTTTTGCCGGACAAGCAGTGTTCCAGTGTTCGACGTGTGTATAATATGGCAGCACTTTTGATAAAGTCACACGAATTAATTTATAAAGACCTTGTCGAACTTAAATATTATTTATCAATTTTTGAGTCTTTTTTCTGGAATTTCGCATATATATCAGATTCATTTCTCCAAATTAGGAAATGCAAATATTTCTATAGGTTTAAAGATGGTGAGCTATTCAATACAATATATTGGCTTCTTTCATTAATGTGAACAAAATTTTCACAATTACCACTCCAAACTCAATCAATGACAAGGTTATTATTTATTTATATCTTTATTTGATTTCTTTATTGTTATTTCTTTTTATTTTTTTTTTTTTTTTTTTTTGTATCGATTCCTTAAAAAGGAATTTAACATAATTTTTGTTAATAAATTAATGCGTACAACTTTAATGACTTACAAATGGACTTACAAAACTAAATAGAGACAAAAAAGAAAACGTGCTCATTCTAAAATCAACTTTATATGGTAAATAAGGATATGTGACCTCCACACGCGCAATTACTAATCGGCTAGGGTGAAGGTCAATGTCAAGTTTATTGAATAGACTTGAGGAAATATTGTACGAAGAAAATTAGATACTCGTACAGTGTTTTGGTATAGTCAAAGTTAGTAAAGGATATGGCACGATTTTTGTTAATACTAAATTAATTATTTAAAAAGTTGATAGGAAATAAGTAATAGGTGGAAACTTCAAATTGGATAAATACGTTATGAAATGAATTGAAACACGCAATATTTGGCTTAAGAACTAAAGTGTTAGAGAGAAGAACTTTCTGTTGTAGTTCTTCTATTGGTCGGTGTGCTTAAGTACAACTAACATATAAAAAAGTATTTGGTGCACTTGGCACTATCACAAGAATCGACGGACATAACGCCAACTCACAAGAGAAAGAGGGATATGGAAATGTGACTTGATTGAATCTGGTGCTTAAGATGAAAATGCTTTACAAGCTTGTTGTAGCTTGTAATTTTAAATAACGTGCACCATGCTCAGGATCTGCTAGGCGTGCTATATGCTCAGAAGCAGCATAACAAGTTGTAGCAGTAGGAGTGCTAGGGCGACTATTATTATTGTTATGATTGTGGTTGTGGTTATTGTTAGCACTTTGAACATTCTGACGTATGCGGGTTGCACCCCAAATGAGTACAATAACAGATGTCACAAGTATACCAAGACCCAAACCAGGTAGAAAGCTTCTATTCAATGAGTCAAGAAAATCATAATGATGCAAGACACTCGGTTGAGCGTGCTGAATGTCGATTTGTGAAGTTTGTTGTTGGCTACCAGAAAAATGTCTATGGATGCCATATTCTTCGCCTGATTCATCAATATTGTGCTGCACATAGTAAGGACGTGGACGTGACCTTGTTGACTGTGGTTGATGAATGACTGGAACTGCGCCTGGACTACTGAGCTGCAGTTTGGTTATATTAGAACAGCCAATATTGAGATCGACTTTGGGATTTTGTTCTTGTACCATTACCAAACAAAAACGGTAGCTGAAAAGATATTAATGATTAGTTTGAATCTTTTGCTCTGATTACTTAAAAGTATATATGTATATGTACCTCTCGCCGATCGATAAGCTGGAACTATCGGGAACAATGACACTGACTGTGTTTTGACCATTGATAATTCTACTCTCACAATGTATCTGAAATAGTATATTTGTTAAACCATTTATTAGTTTTGCTTTTTAATTATATATGTATTTGTATTCCCACTACAAAACTCACCGGTGAATTATCTATGAGAATTTCATTGATATTTTCCTCTTTATAAACAAAAATAGCATCACACATATAGTCATCCTTGCTGAGATTAATTATCCAAGTCAGTATTAAGCCATAATCCGCGGAATAATGCAATTCATGCAATACGAACTGTTAAATAATATATTATTATAATTAGTAATTCATTTTCTAAACATTTCATTTGGTTTCTCACATCTTCGGATAGATCCTTTATAATTGTAGATTGATTTTGCTTTGTAAATGATTCCAGATGTTCAATAATATTTGCATTATCTTTTTCAACATTATCCATATCACAGCTAAGAGTTTCAACTGGTACTTGCACTAGAGGAGCTCCCTCTAAGCGTGGTGGTGTTACACATTGTGCACTGATCATATCTTGTGGCTCTAATTTTGCTACCTGTAGCCATTCGGCAAAGGAACGTATTGTGCAGTCACATGACAAAGGATTCTCCTGCATTGAAAGACGTTTAAGTTCCCGTGCACCATCCAATGCATTCTTTGCCACAATGGAGATGTCATTCCCAGCCAGGCGTAGCTCTTGCAGCGAAGGCAACGGTGTTATGAGATCGGAGGTAAGAGCACGTAGAAAATTGTGCGTCAAATCAAGTACCGTAAGACGGGTTAAATGTTGCAAAGAGGCACTCGAAATGGCAACTATGCCATTATAACTGAGATCAAGGCTTTCCAATGAACCCAAACCAAAGAATGCATGATCTTGTAATACATCGATTTGATTGTGATGTAAGGAGAGGCTGGTCAAACTAGAGAAGTTCTGCATAGCTTTGTTCTGTATACTTTTGATCATGTTTCGACTGAGACTTAGCGTTTCCAAATTACGCAAGCCAGGCAATGTAGCAGCGCTTAGTGGACCATTTAAATTGTTCGCCGTAAGATCGAGTTGTCTACGAAAATGCACAAAGTTTATAGTTTCTTTACTAATTAATAAAATGTGCTTTTACTTACCGTAAGTTAAAACATTGACTCAAGGACTTTAGGCTTACGGCGTAGTCACCTAAACGGTTACCACCCAATTTCAACACTTCCAATTTACGTAAATTAGCGAATGTACGTTGTGATATACTGGAAATTTGGTTATTACTCAATTCCAAATAAATGAGATTTGTTAAGCCTGCGAAATCGGCGGTACCAAGTGCTTTGATCTTATTATTTGATAGATCGAGTCGCTCGAGACCGCTTAATGCAGCTATTGAATTCCAGGGAACACTAAGCAATGCATTCCCCGGTAGCCCCAAAGCTTGCAATGGACCTTTGATACCCAAAAAAGCAGATTTATGAACGCGTTTGATCTCACCCGAAGATATAACCAGGCCATGTAGTGATATGCCCTCAAATATTCTGGCATCACTCAGGAAGGTTACATTACGGAGCGAACAATCAAGTAATGAGATTGAATAAGGTGAGACACGTAAACGTTCAGCAAGGAACTACAAATAATAGAAAAACGAATTAAGTATTCAGAAGATTAATTTATCTCTTGTCACTATTACCGTTAAGCCATGAAGATCGCCATTACAACGCAGCGTATGCGGTAAGTCACAACCGCATTCCAAACTTCGTGTTCCTGTCACATTGGGACATTGCCAGTCGAGCAGAGTGTCATCAATTGGTAATGTAGAGGAGACCTCTTCGGCTTTACGTTTCTTTGGAGCACTTTTGTTAAAGAACTTAAGTGAAGATTTCTTTGTTACCGGCAATGATGGAGGATTTGGTATCAAAGTGTTCGGACTATTGGCCAAAACACTGGGACTAGCATAGGAAGGCACGACAGCTGCAGAAATAACATAAGCAGCACTAGGGATGGGAGCCACTGTAGTTGTTGTTGTCGTAGTCGACATCCGAGTTGTGGTCGTGTCCATTAGAAGATCCTTAATACTATTGGATGCCACAAATGGATAAATACTAATCAATAGTAAAGATGTGGCAATCAGATTTTCGAAACCCATAATGTCTGAAATAAAGAAATTTTGAAAAATTTGATAAACATATATCTTTAAAATGGAATTTTCCTATTACGTAATTAATGGAAATTTACTAGATATATTCTATATCTTTATCTTTGTTATTGTTGTTACATAGTATTTGCATCTTTAATAAAAATGTTTGTTGCAATTTGCAATTTTTAGAAATTTATAAAGACTCTCAGTTCCAGGCGCAACTTATAGAAATTATTTTTTGGGTCAAGTTACATTGACACTGTGACATACTTGTGTATTTTATGTATCTGTATGATAGATAAGCAGATACAAATAGATAAAATGATAAAGATGTTGTTATTGTTGCTGCACCGAAGACAATTTGCCAATTTAACGCTTAACTTAATCAAAGGCGTGAGATTTATTATGTGTGTAAGCTAACTATACTCCAGCCTCACCATTCGATCCAATGCACTTGCACTACGCATTTGCATAATTGGTATCTTGCATCTACAGTAGTATCTACATAGATTTCACTACATATTTAATGTCATATATATTTTTAAGTGAAATACAGACGACACATACTATCAGTACAAGATTATTAGAATTTTATATACATAAGTTCGGTCATTTTTTAATATACTTTTAAGGAAACAACTATGCAAATAAATTACAAATATTTATAAATTTTCATTATACAATAATTTTTGGATAATATTTGGTTCACGTGCATATTGATAAAATTTGAAAAAAAAAAAAAATAAAACCTCTCTCTACTTATTCTCAGTTGAGTCAGTCATGAAAGCGAAAGTATTCCTTTGTTGGATAATTTAGTTTAGACTCAATCTTGTTTCATA
Organism: Amiota communis; assembly: GCA_037043315.1. Classification (NCBI taxonomy): domain Eukaryota; kingdom Metazoa; phylum Arthropoda; class Insecta; order Diptera; family Drosophilidae; genus Amiota; species Amiota communis. Next base: position 667,061 of record JBAMAV010001386.1, on the reverse strand, counting down.
TTAACACATACATACTTATACACGCATCAATTTGCGTTTGTCGCTGGCGTTATGCTAATCTAAATGACGAATGCATGACAGATATATACATTTACATCTATGTAGATACATATGATGCGACTACTCATAAGACGGCCACTATGTCTGATGATGATTATTATGTCTCATGTAGATCAAAAAAATTGCCGAGGCTTTAAAAACCCAAAAATGTTCAGATACACAAACAGTAGCGCAGAAATATTCGCAAAGTGTCGTACGTGGAAACACTAACAACGAACGGGTTGTGCCATTTGGAAGCGCCTTTCATTGTGGTCCATTTAGGTCATAAATATCCTTTTATGATTTTGTTAAAATATTATAATTTAATATTGAACAAATTCAATTCACCAATAACAAACAGTACCAAACAAAAAAGTTCTCTATACAATAAATAGTTAAAGAAAAAACTTTCCAATAAAAAATGGCATATAAAAAATCATCATCAACTGCAAAATATTGCTGTACAATTTTGATTGTGTTCAGTTTGTGTTTCAGTTCTCAAACTAATGCAAAACTATTGACACGTTGTCAATTGGCTAAGGAATTACTACGTCACGATTTCCCCAGAAGTTATCTATCAAATTGTAAGTTAAGTTAATCTATAGACTATGATTAAAAATTAAATAAAGTCATCAATTTACTACATATTTATTCTTAGTTTCTTTAACTAAAGTTCTTCATTAATAAATAATACAATTTGATCAATCCAATTTATATTTATACCATATATTGTGATAACGAGTTATTTTTATATTACTTCCAGATAGATTAAAAATTTCTGATTATTACAAGTCTTACTTTCTTTCTATATTTCAGGGGTTTGTCTTGTTGAAAGCGAAAGTGGACGAAGTACTTCAAAAGTCATGCAAGCACCAAATCAAAGCGTTAGTTATGGTTTATTTCAGGTAAATAATGGCATTATATGTTCTTAGATTTATTATACACTATATAATATAAGGATATCTAAGGATATCGTTCATGTAATTTATTTTATTCTAAAGCCTATCAGGTATATGCCAGCAATCGAAGAATGCTTTTATGCCGATTGATTTCAATTTCCCTATAGAAAACGCGGAGATTTCGTTTTTCGAACTTAAATGTTTAAAATGCAAATTTATAATTAAAACAACCGAAATGTTGAATTCTTTAAATACAGATTATCGAGGAAAATTTTACCAAACCATATTTATAAACGTCAGAGATTTCAAAATCATTGAAAGCGTTTTCTGGCACCAGAGAATTGTAATTATGTTGATATGGGGTTGAAAGAGATTTCTGGCACATGCCTGTTTAGCTGTATCAAAGCTATTTACAAAGTATAAAAACAATTTAATGTACATATAATCATTTAAAATGAGGAATGGACAAGATAATTATGTAACAGTAATGTATGAACGATTTTCCATGATTATGTATGCTATGTTCTCAGTCTTTCAACTATTAAGCTGAAATCAGAGTCCTCAGATTTTTAAAGAATTAATATTTATTTTTCAATTGCTACTTCAAATCAAATCATTGCATATTGATAATTATGTAACTTAATATATATAATAAAAATTATGGTGTAAAAGATTCATTGAAGCGATGTCAATGTTCTGTCTTATTTTCATAATTTTTACATTTCTCCAATACAGATAAATAGTAAAAACTGGTGTCGCAAAGGACGACGTGGAGGTATTTGTAATATCAAATGTGAAGGTGTGTCGTTATACTTTTCAATCTAAGTTCACTTAACAAATTAAGACAACAACTAAGAACCAATTTAACCAATTTTTATCTCATCCATTTCTCTTTTCAAATGAAATTATTTAGATTTTCTAAATGATGAAATCTCTGATGACTCGCGCTGTGCAATGCAGATCTTTAATCGTTACGGTTTTCAGGCTTGGCCTGCTTGGATGAGCAAATGTCGTGGGCGTACACTGCCAGATGTATCAAGATGTTAAAACTGAATATGAAATATTTTAATGAATGTTAATGTTCTTCTCCTTTTGAAACTACAAAAATATACTAATCTTTGACATACCAATGATGATGATATGATTTTACAAACATGAATAAATATTATGATAAAGAAATAACATGAAATTCTAATAAACATTCTATGTATATTGATCAACTGATTTTGAGATACCTACATACCATACTATGTATACTTGTATAGCGCTAAGTATGTAATTGTATTGTACAATAATTAGTTGTGCATAATTTAAGTTATCATTAGCACATATTGACAATTGACTCAATAAAATGATTTTTTTTTTTTTTAATTTAATCAATTTTTTTTCTTTAATAAGATTTCCTAGAAATGCGCTTTAAAACCGCACATATATTATGTGTACAATCTTTTTGCATATAAATGTCTTATGGCTGATAAGGGCCATCACATTCACTATATACCTACATAAATAGTATGTAGATTCTCATGCAAAAGTCCAGGTTAAAGGTATGTAATTGTGTTCCGCATAAAATTATTATTTATACCCTACATTCTAATGAGCATGAAACGAACGAAAGCGAAAAGTGCGCAAAATTTTAATTTATTCTACTGAACAGAGTGGAGTCAGTCAACACGATCGTCAATTTGCGACTATACGACTATATTTGTGTTATCAGCAGGCACGAGACGTTATACTAGCAGTACCTTTAGAAATATACCATACATAGGCGAGAGACAATCGGCGAATGTTTTTAGTTTTTAATTTATTTTATTATTATTATTATTGTTTTTGTTTTACTATTGTATATTATGTTGTTGTTGTTGTTGTTATTCTCGTCGACGTCTTGAAAAGAGCGGTATTTAAACATTTTGAGTTACGTTTCAGTTTTCGTTCTCGGGTCAACAAGCGTGCATGAAGCTTCCCACTCGTTGTGCCGTGCTGTGTATCAGGTATTTGAGGCTTTCTTTTTATTGTTTATTTATTTTTATAAAATTGTTTTTTTGTTGTTGTTATTGTTATTCTTATTGTTGGTATTCACAGCAATACGAAAACAGTGAAATTTTGTTAACAATAAAACAGAACAGTACAGATCAGAAAAAAAAGGGAACTAACCAATAAGCAGATAAAGCACAAAGTACTATGAGTATCTACAATACAGACGTGTATTGTATTACATTGTGTAACTCCCAATGAATAAATAAATTAAGCAAATGTGTAATAAAAGAATTTTTAATTATAGTACACTAAAAATTTTATAAATATTCATTAGGGTGACATGAGATAAGTGAAATTCTCATATTTATAAACCAATTCTATCAATACAAGATTAATTTAGAATCTATAAGGTGTTTTTAATCTTTTATATACGACATGTGGCATTAAAATTATAATATTTTTTGAGGAAACCCTTAATCAAGAATTAAAATAAAAAAGTGAATTATAAATTTATGATTAATTACGCTTTCATTAATCTTTATCTACGAACAATCAACAATAAACAATAAGATCTTATCGAATTCCGAACAACATGCTTTACCCGAAACCTAGTTCACCTATCTAACCGGTTTTTTGCAGAAAGACTTAAATTTGTGTGACCTTGAGTCTTTTAAGTGATAACTTTTTCATGCTTCTGATTTTTTCTTAGTTCTTTTATAGTATTATTATTGTTTATAAGTAAAAATAAATATCTGTAATAAACCCATAGTATCCGATTTTGTTCGTATTTTCTATTATGATTTGTTTAGGGTTTGAGTTTATGAAATTCTGATATAATGTATTAGAGGGTAACTCCATTGAAAGCCTGAAATCATTGGAAGTTTTATGTCAATAATGTAAATAAGTGATAAGATATCCGACTGAATGTGGTACATAAAATTTGTACTTTACATTTATGTAGCCAATTTAGATGTTGTTGTGCATATTAGAATAACAGCATATGGACACAATTTTGAGGGGGTTTTAAGGTTTCTTTTATTGGAGCTTTTGGAAAAATGAACTTTGCCAGTCATTCGTAACACGATTTTTATATGAAAATACATTAAAAAAACTGTGTAATGCTTGAATTTCTTTTTCAAAAAGCCTAAAAGTAGAATATAGAAAACAAAAAAAAAATTTTCATTTATTTTTATATGTACACTAGAGGAGCCCCCGGCCGACACAATCGATCGCACTCTAGATAAAGCATTTATTTTTTAAAGTGCTAATACAATAAATTCTCTATAAACACAACCAATGAGCGTACAGCAATAGAACATAAGAGAGAACCATACAAACCTCCCTCTTCTCCCATTCTACTGCATTCACGTCATCAACGGCAATAGAACAGATGGGAGAGGCATTAGGTTCAGTGGTTTAAGCAGGAATGGAATCACAAATTCAATGTTTGCCGTTTAATTATATAGATTACTAGATACCCGGACAGACGTTATTCTGCCTGTCCTTCCCAAACATTTATTGGATACTGATTGGTGGTTAGGTGTAATATTTGTATAATCAATTCTAAGCAAATATTTGTTAAAATTTCCTTGCGTCCACTTTTTGATATAGCTTATTTTCACCTTCTTCTTCCTCGCCCATAATTGAGGAAATGTAAGTTCCCTGTTTTTTATTTTTATACACTGTACCACTTAATACATGACCAAAGTCTCTTCATGGTCATGTTTGTCATGTTCTGCCATCACACTCGCACACCTTACTTCATAGTAGGCTGTTCCTTTTTGGTTTTTCATTTTTTATAACCACTCCAGTATTGAGGCGAACAAAACAAAAATGAACTGTCTTTACGAAATTCGTAAACGACGCCATCATTAAAAATGGCCTTACACACACTCACACATACGCCTTAACTTATTTCTAAGTTAAGTTAAATTAAGTTAAATAGTTTCTATTAACTATTTCATTCTTCTCTCTTCCTCGACTTGTGCGCCATCACGTTTCAATTAAGAAGATCTGCACACTCATACATACACCATTACTTATTATATTTATTCCATTGACCCACAGCTCACATCTCTTTGCTAACACATATACCTTAACTTATTTCTGCTTTACCACTTCATTTTCCTCTCCTGTTTTCATTCCTTTTGATGCTTTCCTATACAAATGCGCACACATACACCTTAACTGATTTCTGCTTTACCAGCTCTTTAACACTTCATTCTCCTCTCTTGCTCTCTTGTATTCATTTCATTCGATGATTGCCTACACACATACATACACCTTAACTCATTTGTGTTTTATCAGCATTTCATTCTTCTCTCTCCTCGACTTCCCCGCCGCCCACACGTAACAGATTTTTCGTAACGCAATTTTTCAAAACAAAAAAATATTATTAAAATCTGTCGAGGCATTCTCCAGCCTTTACATACCAGTTGTTGGACGTTTGCGGAATCAACTTGGAGTTTCCATGTGTCGCACTGGACAACTGTATGTCGCGTGGAAAGCCTCAAGCTTTATTTATTTACGCAGTGGAAAACAAAATGAAAAACATAGTTTAGAAGAATGTTTTAAATTGAAACAACATCAAAGGTATCCTATAAATGTTTGGGAATGGGAGGTAGAAAAACGTCTGCCTGGGTATCTAGTATATATTATATATACATATATATACTAAATAATTAGTATAGAAAATTCTAAGTTTGCCATTGAAAGCTTACAGTCACTTACATATGAGTAATCCTTTAACTGTACTATGAATTAGATTAGAGAATAATGAAATTGATTTGCATTGAAATTCGTAGAACTATTCATAATAATAAATTTTTGCTTCTTTTTAGATCGCTAAAAAATTAAACACAACGGAAATAGTTTTCACAACACGATGTCGATGTCACCTTTAGGTCGCCTACTCTCGGCAGTTATAATTTATATTGCAATCTATTCTATGGGCTCGATGCAAATCGTTGAGTGCAAGAAATATTTACGTTGTGAACTCACTAAAACACTTGTTGAGAAATACAATTTTGATAAGACATTCATGTCGAATTGTAAGTAGCAGTTTTAATATAATAAACTAATTAATCTTACAATTCCTCTTAGGGATTTGTCTGGTCGAACATGAAAGTGAATTGGATACAAAAAAAATTACAACCGAGCAAAATAATATAAAAAAATATGGTCTTTTTCAAATAAGTAACAAGGATTATTGTGCTGTCGGTCGCACTGGTGGCTATTGTAATAAGAAATGTGAAGGTAAGGAAAGAAAATAATTGCGATTTTTATACTATTGTATATTTTTTAATAATATTCCAATTATTCAGATTTCACTAACGATGATATACGCGATGATGTTGAATGTGCGAAAATGATACAACAACGTGATGGTTTTAAGTACTGGAAAGGTTGGGAAAGATTTTGTCGTAATCAACAGAATTTGCCAAATTTGAGTTTAGCATGCAATTTGAGGAGTCTTTCCAGAGTGACACGCAGTAAGCGAGATTCCATTGATGAGTGATTTCTTATTTTAGGGAATTGATCACATTTATTGCCTTTTTTTTAAGGAAACTATTCTGTATCTATGCGCTTTACTACTATTTAATAATAAATGTACACGTACTTACTACTCATGATTGTATATACATATGTATATTTTAAAAACGATAGATATTAAACTAAACAAACAAATAACAATTGTTCAACATTGAAAGTTTCTTATGTAAATTGTTTTCTACTCAAAGCAAATACTTTGTTTAAATAATTCACAACATTTCCAATGTAGTACACCCACACATAGTGAAGACTCATGCAACAAAACTTAACTTTCTTACATATGGCAAGAGATCCAAATATTAGTGTATCTGTGTGTGTGTGTGGGCGTACTTACAATAACAGCAAAAACAACAACATAATGTATTGTTATACTTAGTTTAGTACATTGACTTTATTTAAATGTCTGTTGCTGAGTCGCTTGTTGCTGCCGCCTAAAAGTCATTCTCATTCATAGTACTAGATACTTTATCTTTTGCAAAGTGTGTTGTAGTTGTCCCATTTCTTATGGTTTTGACTTGCAACTCATGTTGGAAAAGTTTTGCATGGGCGTGTTGTACCAAATAAATGACCATCAAATGAACACAAAAAAGAAACGAATAAGTAAACGTCCTCAATTTGGTAGCCACTTATTTGGCATTTGGTTTTCGAACCTACGACACATACTATATGGAAAGTAAGTATTAACATTTTACTGTAGTCTATATAGCAATGCAAATGTGGGTGTTCTAAAAAGAATCATATTTGTTTGACCCTGTTTGTCAATGGCAATCACAGAAAAATAAAGTGCATACAAACATAGGAAAAAGTTTTCACTGTGAAGTGTTCAGATTTATAGGTGTTGAGGGTAATTTGCAGCTTCTTCAGTGGCTGATTGATAAAAGGTCAACTTCAACATAATAATAACCAATAGTACTGTCAAGTTGAATTGACACAATGGTCTTCGAAACTACATATATTATTATTGTTTATTACAATTCTTACTTCTAACTTTTATTTCAAAGCTGCCAAATCTCCTGATTTGGACAAGTGACATTTATCTGTTCGCAGTTCTAAAAAAATGTTCGCTCGAAAGAGGAGGTGATCGCCGAAACAATGCCTATTTTGAGGCCAAAGATAAATCGTTTTTTAAGAAAGGTATCGCAATGTAAAAGAAGCGCTGGAATGATTGTGTATCGGAGACTATGTTGTTGATAAAGTTTTGTTTTCTTCATTAGACCGGGAACTTATCAGCCGATGTGTTATTGTATACTGCTTAGAAATATTGAGTCTATTGGAAGGAACATTTTCCCTTCCCTTTTCTCTTATGTTTATACCTTTGATCATCTTAAAAACGGCTGGTGCACAGTATTGTCACAACCCTTATATCTCATTTACAGAAGATCAACTTTATTGCACAATCCCACTTAACTTATTCTTAAACTAGTGATTATGATCTAAATTAAAAGAGCGTAACTAACAAATTAAGACCATTAAACAAAAAGTATATCATGTATACCTGTGCATGACATAATACTTAGAATGGCACCCATCAACTTCTCAAATTTCAACATATTTATTTCATCTTTATTTTTAGTAACTTAAAACTACCAACAACAACTTATAGCTCATATCTTTTATTCTGTAAACAATAAGTTAATAATACAATAATCATAGAACCATAGAATATCATTTGCATTTCCGTTTAACAAAAAGCATTTCCGTTTCATACAAGTATTCTTTTTCATTTATGTATGTCATGAATATTCATTCAAATGTTTGGTTTGTATTTCTCTTCAAATAACAAAAAAAAAATAATAGTACTGGACAACATAAGCATAAAGCGTGCAATAAAACAATATACCATACCTTACAATACATCAAATGCTTGCAACAGGTTCGAGATACTTAGTTACAAACAAATCAAAAAGCACCAGAAAACAAACTAAAAGTATTGTATCTACTATATAGTATATCTATCTAGATATGAATGTATCGTACAACAAAACTCAAAAATCAGAGCGTAACAACAACAAAAGCCACCACTAAATAACATTAAGATAAAATACAATAATAGCATAACAACAGCAACAGCAGCAATAACAGAAGCAACAATGCTAAGTACAAATTACAATAAATGTTCCATTAGAATGCGTTTTGCATATGTACGTGGTCAAAATAAATCAGTGTCGACTTAAAGTAACAACATCAACCAACAGCAACAAGTGCTGCAGCTAACTACACATTTCAGTTGTTGTTTGAGTTGTTGATTTTGATTCAATATTATTTCAAAGAATGAATATCCTATCCAATGTGATTCCAAAGAACTACACCATCCGATCATCATCATCGTTTGTTCATTACTAAATCCGCCTGTCTGTCAGTCCGTCAGTCGGTCTGTCCCTTCCTCCATTAGCCCGTTCGTCTGTCTGATGGTTGATTGTCCCTCATTTAAATGCAACTCTTGAAATTTTGTCACGGTACTTGATTATTTAAAAGTATTTTTTATTTTTATATTAAAATATTTATTTTTTTTTTTTACTGAGGACGTTGTTGTTGTTAAATTTGATGTTTTTGAAACGTTTGAGTGCGTTTAATTTCCGTTAGTGTTGTTGTTTGTACAATTGTATTTTTTGTACTTTATTGTTTTGTTGCTGTCGTTATTGTTGTTGTTGATTTTGTTGTTCTACGAGTATCTTATTGCTGGTGGTTTGTTGTTAGCCATGTTAATTATGCATGGCCAAAATGCAATGACACACAATACAATACAATAACAATAAACACAAATCACAGGTTACCTGGTCACAACAAAGAGGAATAAGACCCCACAAGGAATACACATACAATAGTATGTATTGTATATATTGAAAGAAATCGTTGGTACTAAATCAGTTTGTTTAGCTGTTTTTAGAAAACTGTAAGAGCTAGAAATCTGAACTGGTCACCCAATATAATATATAATATAAGATGACTTCCAAATTGTAAGTTTTTCCTATTGAATAGAAATTTTCCTATCAATTAAGGTTTCTCAGTCCTTCCCTAGCCCTAGTGACCCAGTATGTTATTACAACTTCAGATCAGATGATTTATAAATTTTACCAACAGACTGGGAGTCTCATTTTCTTTAGACCTTTTCGCTACAGAAAATATATATAATTCTTTTATGTTTCCAAACATAAAAACATGGGTTTAGGGGCACTAAAATTTAATTTTGCCTTGGTCAAAATGCGGGACTATATATAGATTATTATATTGTTTCCGATGGTCGGGTCGGGCTATCACAGTCTGGAGAGCCTTCCTGACAAGTTTTGTGTGAGTCGGATCTGCATTTCTCGAGAAATTGATGGATAACATGTTGCATATAAAGCTTAGAGACATATTTTAAAATCAATTAAGTCGGCTTTGTCAAATATATCAGGTAATTTTGTCAATATTAATAATTGATTCGCACATGTACTACAATTAAAAAGAGAACAGCATCACACACTAAAATCACATCGGGAGCATAGCAAAGCACGCCGGGTACACTAGTTCTTTATATATTAAAAATTGTCAGAGATACATACTTATGTAGTAACTCTTCATGACTCATACATTCAATTATCTGTATAAAGTTTGTATCCATAAGTTCGTGGCAAATACAAGTTAATATGTTACCATTACACAAGTGCTAATGATATTTTTAATTTAAGTACTCAAATTAGCACAATTTTTTAGCACTTTTAAGCTAAATAAACCCGAATTAGAAAGGAGTAGATACTTACATATAATACAAAGCATTAAAAGCCGACTGTTAAACTAAAGTCAAATAAATGGAGAAAAATATAACATAAAAGAAGAGATAAAAAAAAACAAAAAAAAGGAAACAAAATCAAGAAATTCCTGCACGCCTAATGTTGTACGAAATTGTTTGTTTATTTGTTTGTATCTATTTGCAATAATCTGTTGGAAAGGTATATTTTGCTCATCTCTCTCTCTCTCCCTCTCTCTCTCTTTCTTTCTTTACCTCTACCTTTATTCCAATTTTGTTTCTTATGTGCGTATTTCTGTGTAGGCGGTGAACTTGTAGCGCCTCTCAAGATGTGATCAAAATCATTCAACTTAAAACTGGCTTAAATTAAGGTACGCCATCGACGGAAATAAACTTTGCTTCTATGAATTGCATTTATCGGGTAGATACATTTAGTATGTGTATATGTGTATATCTGTGTGTTGTTAACGGTGTCATTGTTGAATGACGTTTTTGTCATTTGATGTTGTCGTAAAATGATGTGTGGTTGATTGTTGATGGCACGCACAGATGGTTGATGTTGTTGCAAGATATGATAATGATATGACTGCAATTTAACTAAACACTACAATGATAATTACAATGGTGATGATGATTTCATTTTATTGACAATAATATAGAGAATGTCATATCATCAATAAAAAGAGTTGAGTTGTGGCAATAATTGTTTGAAAATTCTCAAAAGATTAAGGACTCAGTTATACGCATGTAATCATATTTAGTAGAACTTCTTATCTAGGATAGAACTCCCTTTATGTCTGATATTATACCCATGGGATAAGCTGGTTATGTCACATTTAATTTCTTTCTTTACTTAAAATTCTTTTCATGTTACAAACTAATTTTCCCATAATTCAATGCTAAAACTTCATAAACATTTCGTGTGTTTTATTTTTTTTTTTTTTTTTGTTAAAAATATCTTAAGTTGTTGAATTTAAAGACCATAAATGGTCACAAACATGCGATAAATGGCAACAAACAACAATCTATTGAAATTAAATACAGTAAAACATTAAAACGCAATGTGTAACCCACTGAGCAGCAATTAATAAAACTTGCTTTATACCAGAAAATTATCGAAAAAAACACAAATGTTTAAGAAATTTTTATTCTCAACTTATCTTTTTTAGACTTTTTACATTTGTTGGGAGCGTTTCTTTCATATTTAGTCTATTACAATTAAATATTTTACAAATAATTGTCATTATTGGTAATCTTGAAATTAAGCAAATTATTACAAAATGTTGTCAAATTGGTAATGACAACCCCGCAGCAGCGACAACATGTTGCACTGTTGCAAGTTGCAAACAATAAGCATCAAGTAGCAGGCAACAATGTTCAAGCATAAAAAAGGCCAAAGGCTAAAAATGCCATGTGCACCATTTTTGGCATTAAATTTCAACTTGGCCAACTTGCAACAGACACAAAAATTAAAATTTATTGAAATCAGTGTCATGGATACACAGAAAACCTAGTAAGAATTTCAATTAAAATAAAAACCAAATGAAATTACAATATCATCTTGAATTTTTACCATAATAATCTGTTTAACGACTCCATGGGACCCAATTTTCACTATTAATATGAGCAATAATAAGTACAACATCACCACTTTCAATGAGTTTTTTTTATATAGATTTTTGAAAGTATTTTCCAATATTTCTTGTTATATCCATTTGTATCTTCTGAGTTTATAGTTAAGAGTAAATGGACATATGCATGTCTAGAACTATTTAGTTACATAGTTGCAAACAATGAGTTTATACTGTGTGTGGCAACAACAAAATTGTCTCAGGTTGCATGCTGAAAATTCCGTAGATGTGGTTAGTTTAATTTAATAAATTTATAATAATAATTGATAATATTTAACAAAGGCACAAGGGTTCTAAATATGTGAATGGATGAGTTAAGGATTTGGTAGAGTATGTAAGTATTCTTATAAAAGAAGAGAATGCTTCCTGTTTAATACTCTTTGATGTCATGTCTAAAGCAACGGAAATGGACGTTGAAAGGGCATTTGAATATCAACATGCAACTTGTAGTCCACATAAGCAATCACTCACATGTGCCTTGTTACATTTTTGGTATCAAGTCAAAAAGTTCAACCCAACAAGAATCAAGGACTTAAAAACAGTTAAGCTGATTATAAGATAAAGGAAATAAAAATTAAAAAGAAAATGAATTCAGTATAAAAAAGACATTGCAATCATCAACGCGATTGAAGCAAGAAATTTTATAAATAAGATTATTATAATTGTATCATAAGTCCACAAACATATTTAAAATTCTTTAATGGATTTAACAAAAATATACATAGATCCATATCATGGATTTTCTATATATTATTGTCATTTTGTGATTGAAATACTTAGACAACAAGACTCAGAATATAAATAATTTTTTTACATCAAATTGCTTTTAGTGGTAGGACGAAGAATATTTTTATTCTTTTGTGGTTTATACACAATACTTTACCCAAAACTGGTTTTTTAGTGTGAAATAACAAGAACAACTGAAACAGCAGCACCACCAACAACAACTACAACTACAACAACAACATTCATATGCAAATTTCAGATACATTCATTGCAAGATTTAAAAAGAAATACCAAAAAAGGGCACGGAAAAAAATCTGAAAAACTACAAAGAAGAAAATATATAAAAATAAAAAATAAAAGCAAAATATGTATAAATGAAAAAACTTCAGCTGAAAGTTACTTCATTGTCATCATCATCATCAGCATCATCATCATTATTATTATCATCTTTAGAGTTGTTGATTCTTATGGTTTGTTATTATTGTTGTTATTGGGTTCATTGTTAAAGACTTAAGGTTGCATTGAATACATTGGGATACAAAGGAAACCAAAACAAAATCCTACAAACATGAGTCAATAAAATAATTTTAATTTGAATGGAAACCAAGAGAATTTATACTACTGCAGTAGAAAACCAATACAACAAACCAAACTCGTTTATTGTGTCATGAGCACATCACTGTCGTCTTAAGACTATTTAAATGGTTTGTTTTTTTTTTTAAATCATTGATTTCCTTTCCTTATGTTTCCTTTATTTTTTGGAAACCTTTTCTTTGACCTTTTGCTTTGTTGTTAGTAGTAATTTTTGTTGAATTGTTGGCCAAGATAAAGTTGGGCTAAAAGAATAATAAATAATACATAAATCAGCAGATTTGAGTTATGCAGGTCTTATTGAGCTTATCGTTATAACAGTAAGTTTAGAATATCTAAAACATATAAACAACAAACTGGATTTGATGAACAACGTTTTTTTTTCTACCGGTTTTCTAAATGTTTATTATACAATTTAAATAAAACAACCCACTTGTTTATTTAATTAGTAAACGATTTTAATTATAACAATAATTAAAAAAAAAATCCAACAAAAATTATTGCTGCACATATTGTATAGACTTATGAGACCGCCTACACACTTCCGATTGAAATGCTTCGTTTACTCATTTGTATATGTAATTTTATTTTTTTTTATTTTTTATAAATTATATTTTAAGACAAGAAAAACACGTTTCTCTCGTTCTTTAAGTTACTAATATTGTTGTTGTTGTTATTTATACTATATTGTCAAATATTGTTTCAAATTAAAAGATTTTGTGAATGAATTAATCGAATTCGAAATGAATGCAAAGCTTTGACTTTGATTATACGCCTACTTTTTTTGAACATTTACTTTGTGTGCTTTTAGTGTCTCTTGTATCTTATATCTCAAGTTCGCAAGCCCACACAATCAAACACATTTAGCTATACAGGACCAGATTACACAACCATATGTGCCCGATGCCGCCTTGGGGGCTGCCTTGGGGTCTTTAGCTTGTAAGGAAAATAATATAAATTTAATAGTACATAGTATAATAACTGCCTATTATCCATTTCAGCAGTCCTTATATGAAAGCAACATTTTTTCCTCGAACATTATTCAAGCCCTATGTATTTTTATAGTTCTTAAAACTCTATTTTGGATAATATCATAGGCCAGAAATAGTGAACTCATTTTGCTTGATCTACAAGTCAAATTTTCTCTGCAGAAAAGTTTATTGAAGCCAAATAAAAAGTACAAAGAATCTTTTAAAGAATTTAAAGATTTTGGACCAGCAACTACTGTCAAAGAACAGTCGACAAGAACACATATTTTTCTTTATTTAATTATCAATTTTAATGAAAAGGTTTATTCATAGTTGCACATACCACTACTACTACTTAAACGCGAATGTGATCCTGGGACTTGGAATGCCTAGAGGCCTTTATATGGCTTAATCCGGTCCCGTATATGGTATACTCATACACAATATTGTATGCAGATACAAATGAATAAAGACACTCAAACTCCATGAGCAGAAAGCCGCTGTTTCGATCACCGCCAACGCAGAGTTTTTAATGCATTTTTATTTGTTTTTGTGATTTTCATTCAGTCAAATTTTGTTGTTAATTGTGCTATAATATTTCGAAAGTGAAGATAAGTGAAGTGAACCCTTCGAACAATATGGTGGGTGTCAACACTATTTAGCATCAATTTTTATGGTATTTTTTTTTTTTTGAAGCTAATTTCACCAAGAGTCTTAACACTTTAATGATGGCAGGCGGTAATTTTAATTCTTAAGTTACACACAAATTAAATTTAATATTTATTTATTCATTTATTTAAGTATTGTATTTCTAAATGAAAGTTCTTTCCTTCCTTTTTTTTTTATAAATGTATCTATGAATGTGAGAAAATGTGTGTGTGTGTGGCTTTATAATCAAAATGTCATTATTTTCTTTAAATATGTCATAGATTTCATGTTTGTCAACTCGACGACGGTGACGACGACGCCGACTTTGGTTATCACAGACAAAACACTTTTTCTGTCATAGATGCACAGTCATAGATATATGTATGTATGTACGTGTGTATATATATTTATTTGTGTATCTATGTATACCAGAGATTGCATTGTAGCCTTAAGCTTAGGCGTTTTTTTTTTGTGTCGTCGAAGTCAAAATCTCATATGATACGAGAATGATGGTGTAGGCTGTCTGTAAATGCGTTGTCAGCCAAGTGAAAAACCCACACAGCGCGCGTCAGTAACCGAAACAGATTCAACAACTGACTAACTGACTGAATCACTAGACGACTGCTTGACTGGCTGACTGAATGACTCTCAAAGCTCTAAGGCACAATTCAAAAGCAATAGAGAAGCAGAAGCAAAAGACTTGCAGAGTAAGAAAAAAATGTATTCAACTATGTGGAGGAGTATGCTAAGTGATTGCTTATGATACACTGAGAGAAATCAGCTTACAAAATATATAAAAAATAAATAATAATACTTTAACTGTTGAAAACTATCTTAGAATTTTAATTATGGATATTTAGGATATTAAATATTTATTATATTAATGTGGATGTATTTATTTAATTTATTTTATTTTACTTTCAAAAGAATACAAGAATATGTACAATAATGATAAAAATAAAATCACAATTGAAATTGTCAAATGTCAGTTAAAAAAGATACATTAACAAACAAACTAAAGAGTGAAAAAATAAATTAGAAAATGTAAAACAAACGACAAGTGGGCTGAGGCAACAAAGACAACAGCAACAACAACGGCAACTGGAGTTTTATGTGCGCTCATTACCAATTTTGGTAACTTGTTAGTTGGCCAACAACAAACACAAGTAATGATCTCAACTCTCGGCTACCAAAATCAAAGCAATTGCCATGTATCTGTCTGTATATATCTTTATATGTATGCAGTATAATATTTGTGTGAGTCTCTTTTAAATGTTTGTGATATTTATTGTTGTTGTTACTGAGTAGCAAACACAAGACCATCATGGGTTGAGGGGCATCAGTTCACGTAAAGATAAAAGACGCCCACAGCGGCGCCAAAAGAGTCGCTTTTCAAAATTCTAAAAAACAACAACAACCAAACAAACACAAAGCAATTGAAAACAAAAGACTTAAGCAACAAACTTTACTTAGCATAAGTTAAAAACAAATGTACGAGTACAATACATAATCCTAAAAAATTATCATTTATGCATTAATTATTGATTTTATTGTATTTTCCATAACATTGTGGGAGTATGACTTTTTTCTTTAAAAAAAAACTTAACTTACAAGAACCAAACAACACATATTTGAAAAACTCAAGCTGTGCTTTTCTTTGCTCTTAAAGCCACCCAAAATGTATATCAAATTTTGTTAATAGCATGAAAAACAATCGAAAAAAGTAATACACATCTAGCCGCTAATTACGTATAAACGTGGGTCCGTAAGGGGAAAGCAAAAAAAGAAAACATCATGCGTAGGTTGAAGAAACTTATCTCATCGTATTGATGATTTTTTGAAATTTTTATTGTTTTGTTTTCTTTTTTTTTGTTTGTCTTTAGTTCAAATTTCCATTCAAAATCTTCAAATTAAGGTTTTTATTATTAATTTTTATCTTTTCATTTCATTACACTACAGCAGGGTATCACAATTAGTCTACAAAACGGAAGTTGCATAAAAGTCATTTATTATTTAGATTACCACACAGAATTTTTAGTTAAAAGCCAAAGCAACTTGGTGTTGTTATAGTAATTTGTGTAGATCGTGTTTGCTTGATCCACGAAACAAAAGACTTGGGAGACAAACTGGATACACAAATTGATACAAAAAATTAAATAAAATATCATTCATTGTCACTGTCATCATCACAACATTTACTACTTTGACTTTTGTTTGTTTCTCTTTTTTAATTTGTTGTGTGTGGGCGAAGGCATTTTATTACATTTTCTAGTGGGAGATGTTGCTCTTCCAGTTTACTCCCACTGACTCATCATCCTCATCATCATCATCACTAACTTGTATAAATTTTGTTGTGGTTTCTTTTCTCGTTTTTGTCTTGTCATTTTTTTTAAACATTTTCTAAAGTTGAGACTAGACAAATGTTTGCTTAACTAACTCAAATGTTAGAGTGTGTGTAAAAATTAGCTTGAGTATGCTAAAAAATATATTAGAATGACTACCTGAGGAGGAGAGAGACTCACCTTGTGTTGTTCTTTTTTTTATAGGATTTCAGCAAAATAAATAAATTGTTAAACGTTGTCCGTTGACTTAAGTACGTGCCTAGTGAAAACTTTAAGATATTTCTATCTTTTGTGTTACTATTGCTGTTTCTTATCAGCGTGCGAAATCCAAACAAAGGCGTTCAAATTCCAATGTTCTTTAGCATAAAATACACATTCCTTCATTCATTCATTCATGCTTTCTGCATGCATGACTGTTGTAAGTAGATAAAGTATAACAAGGCATCAAAGGTTCAGCAGACGTCGCACATTTAATTGTTATACAAAAAAAAACACGCCTTTTAGTTTGAATTTTCCACTGGATTGCACTGCACTCAAATGCACTAGAGTCAGTCATTCACTTTATACGTTCGAATTGTATGTACACAGTACTAGGTACTATGAAATACGATAAGAATCTTTATGCGCCACGTTCGGTTTTGTCCACTACTGTGCCATTGAGACTGACTGTCTGACTGACTGACTAGCTATGTTGACTCTTGGTTGGATGTTTGTAATATTTGGTCAAATGGTAAATGTCAGAGACGACAGGCAACTGATGGATGGACGACGGCGGTGTTAGCAAAGAGCAGACACATACATAGAATTGTTTATTCACAAAAGAGAGAAGAAAAAAATGTATTCATTCATAAAAATTCGAATGAACATTACAATAAAAGAACCGGAAACGGATGCATCAACAATGACGCAGTGCAGAGTCGAGACAATAAGGAGGATACACAGTTAACAACTAAGGATGTGGCACGTATTGTTTCATATCTTTTCTTGTCACAACGACAACGACACCGTCACCGTATGTTGTTGGTTGTTTCCCAACAACGTCACACACGAAGGATTCTTTTGTTATCGTTGCAAGTGATCATGGAAATAAGTAATGATGATTATAATGATCATTTACTATTTTGTTTATTTTTAAGGTAATTCAAATTTATTGCTGTTTAAATATTTTATTTTATTGTTGTTCAGCAAGCAGAACGAAAAACTTCTTCCTTTTTTAGTTTAGGTTTTTTTTTTTAAATTAGCGGCATTTTATTTATGTTTTTTATCTTTTCTTTTTAGTACACAATTTATTTCCTTTGTTTTATTTGTTTATTTATCTATATTTTTATTATTACATCTGAAGTCTTTTTCTTTACTTTACTTCATTCAATAAGTGAGTCACTTTCGTTTGTTTATTTATTTTTATTTACACAATTGCTGCAATATTTTCTTTACGACACACACTCATTATTATAAGTAACTCTTTATGAGTTAACTAATCGTAAAATGATGAACTGAATTCTCGATCTGCCACTCGCACTTGCTACAAAAACGAACTTAATGTGCCGCCAGTAGATTTTAAACTAAACTCATCCGACTCAGACTGAAATGTTTATCGTACACCTTTATTCGTATACTTCTCTCATGTGATGTGTATGGAACTACGACTTTGTCATGGCATTTGTAACACTTAAAAAAGGCAACCATAAATCAAAGACTTCATAAGCAAAGTGTAGATGAGTTTAGTTCTCTACAAATAAATCTTTCACTATACTTTTTGTACTTAGATGCATTTTATATTTTCTTATAATTATAGAAAACTAGCAGTTTTACCCGGCGACGCCTGGAATTTCGAAATTATGTATGTAGATTCTTGTTGTTGTTAGAGGCTTTTTAAGACCGATTTGTCCGAAACACACTTTCTCTGTCTTGAGCTGCCAAGCATAAACAACGTAAAAACGTACAAAAATTTTGAAAAAACTTATTCAAAAAAAAAAAAAAAACAAATTTGTTCCTTTAAAAAATGAAAAAAATATATTAAAATCTGTTCCGTATATATTGCGCCAAAGCTTTACCAACGTTACGGTCGAAATTATTTATTTATTTTCAAACCTAGGTTATATACATAATTGCTTATAATATATAATCTAGAAAAACTTATAGAGTGCTAGCTACAAGGCCTTCTACTCGTCGATTAAAAAAAAACCGGTGAAATTAAATTTGATAAGTTACAGTATTTAATAAAAGAGGAAATTTTATGAATGTTATCCAGGGTTGGAATTTTATGGAAGGTGGAAGGTAGATTATGCCCAAATATCTCGGATCTGGAGTTGTCTAGATTTTTGCAATCATCCAAAAGGTCTTTGAACGAGAGATTGTTCCCGCATATTGGGCAGGGTGGACAGCTTGTTCCTTCTAGGAGATGTTGAAGAGAGATTTTGATGTTACCAGTTCTCAATCGGACGAAAGTAGAGCAAATCCGACCATGGCAAGAAGCAGGGAAATGGATTGGAGTTTTGTCAGAATTAAACGTCTTGTACCAATGATCGTATGCATGCCATTGGTTTAGTTCTGTATATATTTTTAATGTGAATCCAAATACTGCGCTCCACGCCTGGTATAATCATCAGACATGGAGTGAGTCCTTTGCTGCAGCGTCTGCAGATTCTTTTCCCTCAATACCCGTATGACCGGGAACCCAAGAGTTTAATTTTATTCCGGTTTTCGATACAGAGATGACGAAGTTCACAAATAAGACTTTCATTTACGGATCCATTTATTTAAAAATTTCCTATTTTCAATCTTCATACTACATTTGAACTGTATCTGCGTCTTATGTGAATGGCATCTGTTATTCGTTGAAACTGATGAAAATTTGTTTGCTTCATAAACCTACGCGCTACACACACACATAAACCAACCAGGTAGATACACAAGCTCACAGATACAAAAGTATTTTATAGAATGATTTCATAAGTTCATTCACAAAAATTGGTTATCTCTACATTTGTACGTGTATGTGAGGTGTGTTTATCTGTATGTGTTTATGACTGCCATTGATCGAACATGTTTGAAGTTAAAGAGATCATACAATAACAAAATTGCAATTGGTACCTGATACTCGAGCCTACTATAATACAAGATTTGTGGTTTACGAAAGCAAATCGTTCATTCATGAAAGATCTTTGCATTATGCCGCCAACATTGATATAGTCGAATTACTTTAACATATTAAAGTATTATAAATGCAATATTTATATAAATATACTATGTAATTTTGAAATACACTTCTGTATAAATACAATAAACTGGTCTAGTAACTGACACCAAATACTATAATAATCTTACCCAAATTTGGTTAAGTTGTTGTGCTTCTTATTTGTTTTGTTTTGTTTGGTGTGTGCAGATAACCCACTTTCATGCAGCAGTGACAGTTAACATCACCACCTCACCATTTTTATCTATTGTTCTTCTCATTATTTGCAGATGTTGTTGTTTTTGTTATTGCAGAGATATTCAATTGGAAATAAAAAGCAAAAAGTTCTCACCATCGCTTAGTCAAGTCAGTCAATTTTTACTGATATTCAACAATGTTGACCATAAAAAAAAGTCAGAATCTGACTTCTATATGATTTTTCACGTAGCAAAAGAAGATATAAAAGAAAATTAGAAGAACATTCACTTCGGTTAAACCGAAAAACAAATACCTTTCATACAAACAGAAACAAATAATCCAAATGATTTAATGAAAAAGTTGCCCAGCTCCTTGGTATAATGGTTCTATCAGTTGTTGTTGTTATTTAATTTATTAATTTTATTTTAATTTATAAAGTTTGACAATCTTAGTGAAGATGCTTTAATATAAAAAAACACTAGAATTCTATGTAGACCGTCGGCTACTTCTTCCAGTAAACTTTGAACTCTAATTTTATCATTATAAGAAGCCTTTGTACAAAAATATTCTTTTATATACATATGTCTATGTCAATCTGTTGGATATGTTTATCTAAAAAAAAACATATATAGACTGTAGGCTACATCTTCCAGTAAACGTAGAAGTCTGATATAATCATATCATTTATATAATAAATAAACTAATTTGCTTCAATTTCTTTCTCATCAATGAGTTGCAAACATCGCGATAAAATGATAATAACTAATATTAGAATGTGAAACAATTTTCACATTTTCCATTTATGTAGACTTCTTCATCGTGCTCGTTTTTGAACTGGTCAATTGAATAACGGGAGCAGTAGCTTCAATATACAAATATGGTTATGGTACAACTAGTATAGATCAGTCTGAAGAAGCAACCATATTGGTAAATGTACGTGTTCATTGATTGGTTATTTTATTTTATTGTATTTTGAAAGAAATATAAGACACCGAGCTGATTTCTTTTGTATTTATATTGTAATAGTAATATAAGATAGTTTTTCAATTAAGATTTTAATTTGAGCTGAAAGCGCTTGTATCAAGTGTCTCCGATTTAATGGGCGTCAATGAAGGTGGTATATTGAGTGTCTATAAAATAAACGAAAGTATTATATCATATTAATTTCATGGGTATGTAGTAGAACAAACCTTGCCAGGGCATGCTGCTTCATATTGATGTTTCAAGCTTTCCATTTCGTAGACACATGTTGAGAGAGCAGTTCGCAATTCACAAAGCAGAACCATATCGGAACGTAATTCATTAAATGTATTTGATATTTCCTCAGTTGGTGGCGGTGATGGATCTACAACAAATCATAAAAAAATCAACTAATTTTATACGATTGTATCTTGTGTGCAACACTTACCAACTTTAAACTCTTGTATAGCCTGCTCTAGTGCTTTTACTTTACGTTGTCCAATATTTGCAGGTAATTTCATTTTTTGTGAACGCAACGATACACCAGAACCACGTAGATCAGCAAACTTAATGCCACTGCTACCAATTTCAATAGCATTGACTACCGAATCGACCTTCGATGGACGTGGCTGATGATGGATTTTCTTCTTGTGAAGTTTCTTTTCATATTTTCTTGCACTTTGCGTATTCGTTGTATGTTCATTTTGCTGATCAGCCTGTGATATAAGTTTTTGTAGATCTTGTGTCTTACGTTCACGCTCCTTCTTGCGTGCCTCGATTTTTTTCAATTCATTGATGAGCATTTGCTCTTCTTCCACTTGTTGTGTTGTGCGTTCGAATAGTTTCTTTAGTTGTTCTTTACGTCTACGCTCATGTTCGGCATCGTAGGCGAATGTTTTTTTATCATTATTCTGCGATTTGCCCTTAGCCAAAAGCGCAACTACTTCATAGTAACGTTCTTTAAGGTCCTCAACAGTTTTTATACCATGTGTAGCTCGATCCCATCGGTCAGCCATTATAATGAAGCGTGAATCGAAACTGTAAAAGAATTTTGTAATTTGTGATTTTCATAATATGAATTTACTTACCGTCTAGCCAAATCAAACAAATGATCAGTTTGTGCTTTATTCCAGTTTTGCTGATTGTTACGCAAATGTGCATTATAATCTGCCATAGTGTAAACAGGAATTTGCAGTTGCTTGTTAAATTTTGCAAAAGGATATTCTCCGGCTTCTTCATTTGCACGTTTCCAATGATGAAATACAGCGTTATCATTACGTGCAGGATTATTGAATGGTGCCCATTCCCATTTGCGCACTTTTTTCATACCCAATCGGGCCTTAACTTGTTTATAGCCGGAACCAATACCCAGTGCGGTGTCTGTAGGAAGCAGCGGCGGCGCATCTTTTTTATCTGTATAAAGCAAAGCGAAAACCTCGCGGTGCATTCCTTCTGGCCTCTTTGATGCATGTTTCGTTCTAAAAATATAAAACACATAATTAATTGTATGAAACAAGTTTATGTATTTTCATTAATTTTACCGTTCAAAATTGCGTTTCTTGGTAGCAAGAAATGAGTCTCTAGTGATTTCTGGAGTAATTGCTCGGTCAATATCCAAAATATCTCTTACGTCGGCAGTCATGTTTAGTTGATTATGGAAATTAAACTTTTAATTATCATTTAAAACACAATTTTGAAGACAATTTCTTTCAATATTATTATTTTGCAAATTGACTTAATGCATTTAGAGTGACCATTTAGTCAGAAATTATTAAAAAGGCATCAAAAACCCAAACAACTATCGATAAATCGATTTTACTCTCTCATTTTTGGTATTGCCAACTTATCGAAAATTGTAGTTTCGTAAAGTTCAGCTTTTGTAAGCCAGCAAATAAGCATATGTTGTGAGAATCGTGCCCGCGTTGTTTAGGTTTGTTTTTACTGAAAGTACGATTTAAATTAATATAAATAATATTTAATTATGCCAGAAAGTGTTAATTCATATAATTTAAAAAGTTCTCATCATAAAAATTGTTTATTTAATGCATAAATGCAACCGGTGACTTGAATACAATTTGTTTCCGATTTGCTTTTACAACAACACACAACACTAAAAACTCACACGTGCTTAAACCTTATAGTAGTAAAGACGCAAGGCGCACGTGTTTGTTGGATTTTTGTAAATACATTTAATTTTTAGAAAGTTAAATTGTGTAAATATGTATTAAACCTTAAGTTTATTATAATTACCAATAGTGCTTTAAATGGAAATAAATATAAATCAACTCAGGCGCTCAGCGCATAGATTGCGCGAGCTGCTCTCAACGAATGCTGCGGCCATTCATCAAGAAAGATACACTGTTCTTAATGATTTCATCAATAAGAAGGTAAATATCATTTATTAAATTAATTAAAATATTAATAATTAAGCAACATTTTGTTTTTTTTTTTTTTAGGTTTACCAATCGAAAGATGTCGATCAACTATTCGATTGCCTTAGTGACCATTTGCAGCATGAAGACTACACGATACCAATTGCCAATACTTTCACAGAGTACCTGTTGCTGCTAATCACAAAGTCTTTACGACATTTCTCAATTGAGAAACTACTTAATTTCAGAGACTATCAGCTAGCTTGTATAGCTTTGTCAAAACTTATGCTAGTATCTGTGGATGCAAAAAGGTAAAGAAAATACACAATGAGATTTAAATTTATGTATATTAATTAATTAAAATCTTTTTAGATTTGCCTTAAGTTTCTTTCGCGATAAGCCTACACCATTTGAACCCTTAAACCTAGAGATAGATGAAGAGCCAAAAAGATTTAAAAATGACTCTGCCAATAAAAGACAAGAAATTAATCAATTGTCTCTTTTACAATGCTTATATCGATTACTTCGAAGTGATCCTGTCTATTTCAAAGATCTATGGGATTGGTCACCAATTATGTCTAAAAGTATAACAGATTACACAGATCAACTGACCCAATTATATGTAAATCACATCCAGGCGATTTTAACCAACATGACAACACAACAAATTTGTGATCTAAACTCAGATATTCCAATTGATATTCAATTACAATTTGAAGAACAAATGACGAGTTCAATGGAATCTGTTCAGGAAACACCACACAGCGAGCTGCTGCAAGACGTTCCAGAGCAAATACTTACGTTAACTTTCAGCTTAGACACAGTTGCAAACATTGAAGGCGTCTTCTTACCCATTTTTAATAAGGAAAATAGCCAATTTTATGCACACACTGATGGCTCCTATGACAAGATTGTCAAAGTCGATTCCACCAAAGTCAACTTGCGTAGCATTGCACTTGGAGTAGCTTCGGCAAAGGCAATTTGTCTCTCTGGTCCAGTCGGCTGTGGTAAAACAACACTCGTGGAGTATTTGGCGCGGAAAACTGGACGCATCTGCCCAAAACCCAAAGAGATTGAAATCCAAAATAATAAGGAAAATAAAGATGATCAGGAGCTCCTGTACATAAAAAACAAATCAAAAGGCTACCACGCCTCCAGTGTTGGATCAAAGAGAAAATCTGTTGAAAAAGATTTGGAATCAGCATTTAAATTAGATGATTTTAATGATACATCAAATGGATTTTTGCGTATACAACTTGGTGATCAAACAGATAGTAAAATGCTCTTGGGTCAGTATCGCTGCACAGATGTGCCTGGTGAATTTATATGGCTTCCTGGTGTCCTAACAGAAGTGAGTTGTTTCCATGAGTATTCTTTTGAACAAATTTTAATAAATAATGATAATTGTTTGTTGCAGGCTGTTATGCATGGCTATTGGTTGCTATTGGAAGATTTGGACTCGGCTACTCAAGACACATATACCATATTAAGCAGTCTCTTGGAGCGTAATTATCTCAGTGTTCCAGGTTTTCGTGATTGTGTAAAAATTGTACCAGGATTTCAATTATTTGTGACCGTCAGGTGAGTAAATGGAAATCAATTTTTATTAACGGATAAAATTAAGCTTCTTCCATTTTTTAACAGGACAAACAAATCTACAACAAATTACACACAAAAATCATTGTACTCTCTGCTTGAAAAGTATCTTTACACTATCAATATTTTACCCTTATCACGTAATGAACTCTGTAAAGTCGTGAGCACAAATTATCCCAAACTATCAACAGTTGCGAATCGCATAGTAGATGTATTTCTTACATTCTCTAGTGGTGACCACACATCAGCTGATAATTTACGTCAACAAGAAACTGATGATAAAGCGGATACTACTGAAAATTATGTTGCCCTGCCATTTGATCAGGTTGCCACATTAACAACAACATTACCAAATTCAGGAAGACTTGTTTCGACACGTGATCTGATCAAGTTGTGTCAACGCTCGAATCCTTTGTTTTCGGTTACTAGCACAGAATGTGCTTATTTTGTGTTTCAGAATGCAGTAGATGTTTTCTGTTCCTATTTGCCACAGGGAAAGGCAAAAACTCTGCTCATAACCAGTATTGGAGCTAAACTGGGAATAATCCAATCACGCTGTGTACATTTCTCAAATGATTATAAACCAGAAGTGCAAGTAGACAGTGAACGTATTAAGGTGGGGCGTGCAACGCTTTTCGCCAAATCACATGTGATTGAGGAGAATGACTCTCTTGATAGATTGGTGGAACCACAAGCAGTAAAACGCCAAAAATTAACTGAAAAAACCGAGAGGCAACTATTATCATCCGAATTCAAGCTGACCACTAAAGGAAAATCCACATTTTCATTTACTCGTTTAGCTTCTTGCATACTAGAGCGTATTGCAGTATGTGTCCAACATGAAGAACCTGTACTATTGGTAGGCGAAACTGGTGTTGGCAAGACTTCGTCGGTGCAATATTTAGCAGAACGTACCCAACACAAATTGGTTGTTGTCAATATGAATAATCAATCGGATGTCTCAGATCTTATTGGTGGTTTCAAGCCCGTCGAATTGACATATATCATTCAGCCACTCCGTAATGAGTTCGAACATTTATTCCGGAAAACATTTAATAATGAAAAAAATGAAACGTTCCTTATGAAATTTGCCACAGTCTGTAACCAAGGCAAGCATGCAGTCCTTTTGGCTCTGATGCATACAATATGCAATAACGTGTTTCAAAATGCCGAAAATAGAACTATGGAGATGTTGAAAAAATGGCGTGAACTGCAAATTAAATTGGGAAACCTACGGCATCAATTGGAGAAATCAATAAATATATCATTTGCCTTTATACCAGGCTCATTAGTTAATTGCATTAAAAATGGTGATTGGGTGCTGTTAGATGAAATCAATCTGGCATCTGCTGAAACCTTGGAATGTCTCTCAACAATTTTGGAACCAGATGGTTCAGTTGTGCTACTGGAGCGTGGTGATTTTACACCCATTAAACGACATCCAGATTTTCGTATATTTGCATGTATGAATCCAAATACGGATATTGGTAAAAAGGATCTATCTGTCGGTATACGAAATCGTTTTACGGAATTCTTTGTCGATGAACTCACGACAGATGCTGATTTAAATCTTCTAGTTAGTGACTATCTAAGCGATACGGGTATACAGAAGAAATGTGTACACAGCATTGTCAAGTTGTATAAGAGATTGAAAGCGCTCTCAGAATTGGAACTGAACGATGGCCTCGGCAATAGGCCAGTTTACTCCTTACGTACATTGTGTCGCTCTTTACGAATCTGTGCTAAAAATCTTTGCGGCTCCATTGAAAGAAATCTCTACGAGAGTTTCTGTTTAAGTTTTCTTACGCAACTGGATCCAGCTTCACATGCAATTGTACTATTGCTGATTAAGGATGCCTTACTTAATAATGCAAATGCTGCTCTAAAGCAAGCACTACCCAAGCTGGGTGAAAACTACTTAAATTTCGAAGGCTACTGGGTACAGCAAGGACCCAAGGAGATTGATGAATGCTCGAGCTATATTCTTACGGATAGTGTTAAGAACAATCTTAAAGATTTGGCACGTATCATTTCTATTGGTAAGTTACCAATATTACTCCAGGGTCCTACGAGTGCAGGCAAAACGAGTCTCATTGATTATGTAGCCAAGCGCAGTGGCAATCATTGTCTCCGCATTAACAACCATGAACACACCGATTTACAGGAATATATCGGTACTTATGCAGCAGATGTGACAGGCAAACTGACTTTCAGGGAAGGTATGTTAGTACAAGCAATGCGTCATGGTTACTGGATCATATTGGATGAACTGAATTTGGCTTCAACTGATATTTTAGAAGCTTTGAATCGTGTACTCGACGATAATCGAGAACTCTTTATACCCGAAACGCAAACAGTGGTAAAAGCACATCCGAACTTTATGCTTTTTGCAACACAGAATCCTCCCGGGTTATATGGTGGCCGTAAGACACTTTCACGTGCTTTTAAAAATCGTTTCATTGAATTACATTTTGCTGATATACCACGCCAAGAATTGGAAATCATTCTAGAGAAACGTTGTCAAATACCAGCTTCATATGCGAAAAAGATGGTTCTCTGTATGGCAGATTTGCAAAAGAATCGTAAGACAACTACAAAGAATGTCTTTACTCTGCGTGATCTTTTCCGTTGGGGCAATCGTTATACATATGCGGAACGCTCATTGCTGGAGGATCCAAAATATGATTGGAATCAGCATTTAATTGAAGAGGGATATTTAGTTTTATCGGCCAAGGTGCGTACAACTACAGAAATCGAAATAATTGATGAAGCTTTGTACAGGAATTTCAAGAAACGTGTTAATTTGGAATTACTCTTTGATGTTCAAACACATATGCAAAGTTCACCAGTAACAAAGAAAATCATAGACGCCATCAAAGATTTCAAGCAACGCACAGATATTGTTTGGACTAGAAACATGACTCGTATGGCAGTTCTTACTGCCAAAGCTTTGCAATTCGATGAACCAGTTCTGTTGGTTGGACCAACTGGTTGTGGTAAGACAACTGTATGCCAATTATTGGCCAACATCAATGGCGTACAATTGCGCATTCTAAATTGTCATATGCATACCGAAGGAGCTGATTTTTTGGGTGGTTTGCGTCCATGTCGCAATCAACAAACTGATAACAATGAAAGACATAAACTATTCGAATGGTCAGATGGCCCCCTAGTTTATGCTATGCAAGAAGGATCCTACTTTATGGCTGACGAAATATCTCTTGCTGAAGATTCAGTATTGGAACGTCTGAATTGTGTTTTGGAACCGGAACGTACATTGCTGCTTGCTGAAAAGGGTGGTGTAACAGATGTTGATATGTCGGATTTGAGTAAGGAGTTTGTTGTGCGTGCCAAGGCTGGTTTCCAATTTCTTGCTACCATGAATCCTGGCGGTGATTTCGGCAAAAAAGAATTATCTCCTGCACTACGGAATCGTTTTAGTGAAGTTTGGTGTCTTCCTTCGGAAGATAAAGCTGATCTGGTTAATATTGCCTATAACTGCATGATAAATCGTTATGAGACCATTCAAAATCCGGAGTACACTCGGAAAATTGCTTCATATCTGGTGGAAATTGTGCTTTTTATTAGACACACAAATGATAAATTTAAATTTTCCATACGTGATATACTCGCATGGGCAAATTACTTAGCCAGCAACAAACATTTAAGTTTTTCAGAGCAAGCGATTTTTGGTCTGGAGACAATATTCCTGGACGCGTTTGAAATGTTGCCACACGAATCACAAACACAAATTGAAAGCCTAAAAAGTGTCATTAAGAACTATGCTGTCACTCAAGCTGCTGACATATTGGGTATAAAATTCACACTTACTCAAATAGAGAAAGAACGTGGCCAAGATGTGATCCTTAATCAGAATAAATTTGGCATTAAACCTTTCTTTATAACAACTAATCCAAATCGACACATTGAGGCCAACGCTAGTTTCTTCTTTGATGCGCCGACAACTAAACGAAATCTCTTCCGTTTGCTATCAGCCCTGTCGTTACAAAAGCCAGTGTTGCTTGAAGGACCACCTGGAGTTGGCAAAACTTCTATTGTTGAGAGTATTGCTCATGCAATTGGTTATCAAATTGTACGCATCAATCTGTGTGAACATACTGATTTAGCTGATCTCTTTGGAACGGATTTGCCAGCAGAGGACAATGCTTTGAATGCAGAATGCAGTAATACATCTAAAACGAAAAAACACAAACAGATCGGTTCTTTTGTGTGGCGTGATGGACCATTGTTAGCTGCTCTGAAATCTGAAAATACTTGGATATTGTTAGATGAGTTAAATTTGGCTCCTCAGTCCGTTTTAGAAGGTCTAAATGCAATACTCGATCATCGTGGTGAAGTGTACATACCAGAACTAAATAAAAGCTTCCTGCTTGACAAACAGACACGTATTTTTGCTTGTCAAAATCCACTGAAGCAAGGCGGAGGACGCAAAGGTCTGCCACAATCATTCCTTAATCGATTTAACAAAGTGTATTTGCGTAAACTGACGACAGAAGATCTGTTACATGTAGTCAATATTAAATATGCTAAGTATTTTAATCAACTGCGAATCTATTTTCAAGAACTTTTAAGTAAGAGCTCCTATGAACACGACAATATATTTGATATATATGCTGAACACAAAGTATTATCCACCAACGACTGCCTACAGAACTCATCAGTCACTCATAAGAAACTTGATTTTGATTTGGCGGCACGCTTAGTGCAATTTTCTGAAGTTTTAGATCATGGCATAAGTAACATGGAATTTGGCTATAAAGGTGGCCCCTATGAATTCAATTTGCGTGATATATTACGTTGGTGTGATCTATTATGCAATCCAGAAACTGGTTTTGTATTCCAACCGTATACGCCATGTAGTGAAAATTTTAACAAAAATTTCAATGATTTCATTTTGATATTGTATGAACGCATGAAGCTTGTTTATTATCAACGTATGCGTTCCGAACATGATAAACTTTTCATACGAAATGCATTTTCCTCTGTATTCCACTGTGATGCAGAGCATCTGAATTCATTGTCTGAGGATGTTGCCTTATATTGGACCAATGATAAAATCTATCTTAATGATATTGTACTTAAACGTGGTGGTGCATCAACAAATGCTGCCATTCTTACAGCACAGACAACAGAATTGTCATCTTTGTTATTATCCTCACAACGTGAGATATTCAAACAAATTGTTGAATCTGTGCATATGGAGAAACCAATATTACTTTGTGGTCCAACAGACACAGGCAAAACTAAACTAATTGATACATTATGTCAACTTTCAAATCAAATTTGTAATACAGATACAATAGATGATTCTGTCACTGGTAGTTTCCAACAGGTAATTATATACATATTTAAATATTTTTCTATTCATTTTCATTATTAAAAATTTTAAAATTATTAGATTGATCTCAATCGTCATTTGGAGGAGATTGCAAATAATATCGAAAGTTTTATTATATCATTTACTCAACAAACAATTTTGCATAAAGGAACAAGCAAAATAATAGAAAAACTTTTTAAGAATTGGAGTCAATATACAGTGCTATCAAACACTATAATAGGTAAGTTTACTAATAGACTCACAACACATAAAACTAAATATTGTCAATTATTATTATTATTATTTTTTTTAGAATTTAAAAATAATGCTTCTGTCGGTGAAGAATTACGTTTCTTCTTGAATCGCATTAACCGATTAAATGAAGTCATTGACATTTTAAAAGTATTGCCACAAGATACACAAACAATACCTGATTTACACAAATTTATATCACATCAATCCCTTTTATTGAATATTCTAAAAAATCATGTTAATCGTGCACAATCTTTAAATACTGGAGGATCTTTTGAATGGGTTGATTCGAAAATTGTGAAATCTCTTAAATGTGGTCAATATATACTTTTGGAACATGTGAATCTCTGTTCATCAGCTGTATTGGATCGTTTGAATTCAGTTTTTGAGCCAAATGGAAAATTGCTGATCTCTGAGAAAGGCATTTCGGCAAGTGATACTGCCGAAATAGTAGAAAAGGCACCAAATTTTAGGGCATTCCTTACTATTGATCCAAAGAATGGCGAACTATCACGTGCCATGCGCAACCGTTGCATTGAATTGGCCCTAGCTAAAGACACCTTTGATGTGGATGACATGCGTGCTATTGTACACAGTCAGGGAGTACATGAATTTAAAGCAATTGATTGCATACTACAGATACATGCCAATATCTGCACATTGACTGAAATCAATTTATACACAATATCACATTTGACACAATTTGCATTCCTTACAAATTCCTATAATCGTATAGGCTATAAAATTCAACGGGCGATCTATGTAAGTGCCATGGAGGTTTATGTCTATGCTGCTAATACAGATCTAATGGGTTATGGTTTGGCATTTTATCAAAATAAACTACGTGATGTGGTTTTGTCTCAAACGGAAAACTTTGTTATAAACCAAACTAAGCAATGTGAGGATCATTTATCACGTGTCATACTTCGTTGTAGCGACCTTAGTACAAGTGCCATGATAAAAATGCAAATGGAGCCTTTGAAAGTATTACTTAAATCAGATGAGCTGCAACAGGATCAATTGGCAGCTTTATTTAAAAAATTTGAACATTTAAATTTAAGCAGTCTTTCTGCAACAGAGCTAAAAACTTTCTTTGTTTATATATTATACGAGGTTAGCACAATAGATGATATCCATATACGACATAGATATATTGAAGGATTGTTGCAAGGGCAGACAACAACACAACTATGTGTGCTGGCAAACAGACTTTATGAGTGCATTAAGGAACATGAAACAAAATTGAAGAATGTGAGTTTAACATCACTACCTTGGAACAGAAAACTCTATCCACGTATTAGAGACTACACTATACAAATGAGTGATGATTTTAATCAACTGTCATTAAGTGCATCACTCCTTGCTGCACTGCTTGTGGATGACATACCAAAACAATCACTGGGCAAACTACAACAAATCGATGCTCTCACATACTCTCAAGCTGTTGTTACCAAAAATATAACAGATAAATTCAATAATGATTTTCTAAACAATTTGTCAAATTTCTTAGCTCATCTGCATGTTATTTTAAAGAAATCTTTGTCGCAAGCAAACATGTCTTTGGAACAATATGCTGCCATTGTAACTAATTATCTATGGTTTAATCGTCTACTGAAAATATCACAGCGAAAATTGTTCAAAAACAAGGAATTAAATAAGGATTTATTAGATAAAATTGTATTACATTTTAAATGGTTGGAAAAGCATTTACTAAAGCTATTAGCTGAACTACTTCCTCATGAGAAATCTGTAAATTCTGATTACGAAAGAAGTCTTCAAAAGATTGGTGATTATGTTTTAAGTGTAAAGCATCCCTTGAACTTGATTCGGAAAATGTACGCCAAAAATATGACACAATTTCAGCCATTTTATCAAGAAGAACAGGTGAGTTAAATTAAATTTAAAATTATTAGTGTATATAATTTAATTCCAATGTTTCCAAAGGTTGAAATCTTTGAGCTTACTCACCAAATGGATCAACTATTGGGTGTCGTGCCCGCCTATGGTAGCTACACCAAAGATCAACTTATGAAGAAATTCAATGCACAAAAATTGGACACTGTTAAGCAATTACGAGTACTTTTGAATAAGGAGCAATGTACAGTCTTCAATTACAAGTTCAAGGAACCTTCACAGACATCTACAAATATTTCAAATACTGCAAGCGAAGTAATCGAATTGATCGGAAAAGCTGATGAATTGGAGCTGGAAAATGAGCAGCCTTTGGATTTGATTAAAATAAAAACACAATTAGAGGAATTACAACACCAAGTGAACTCACAGGACGAACTCAAAATAAACCAACAGCCTAATGATCTTGAATTATCATTGCAAGCACTACGTGAATATTATCTAACTAAACTGTTGGTACAATCATTGGATGCAAGCATAGAAAGTTCAGCAGACATAAATACATTATACTGCGAGGAACTACACACATTAAGCAACGAAACCTGGCAACTAATCGCTGAGCTCAACAATAGCCGACACAAAAATTTATCAACAGCTTGGTCGACCCTAGTAAAGCATATATCCAACTTAAAGTCTCACGATGAATTTGAACATTTCGTTCAATGCCTGAACATCAGTTATAAAAATATTACAACTTATCAACGTTTAATAAACAGCGCAGCTATACGTTATCAATTGGAAAACCTAGCTGTTCGTTCACAAAGCGTTAACATTCTGTACACTTCCGATTCAGAAATTGATAGTAATTATCAGTATGAAGGGCCTGCTATTGTAAATGTCATCAGTTCGCTTATTTTCCAAGAAAATGGACAACTGAAACCGGTGCCATTGCACGAACTCGGAAACTGGCGTAAAATTTTGCTAGAAATGCGTCAGCTGCTTTGGCATAATAGTAATCTCATGGTGCCAGCGTTCCGTGTGCAAATCAATAATATGCATTACACACTTCAAAATGCCAAACGTTTGATCTACGAAGTTGAGTATGTGCAGCAGATGTGTGCTGAGAATGATTTAGATACAACTGACAAGTGTGTGGAATATAATACTGGTTTCCGTCAGTTAACGCAATCCTTACAGGATTCCTATAGGCAATTACAAAGCTTAGATTCTGCTAATGATGCATATCAAGAACTACAATATCAAACAGGCTTAACAAACACACTGATTGGCGCCTTAGAACTGTGTCTCCTTACATTTACTCCACTCATTGATCCTGTAGAGAAGAATCGGTTGAAAAATGATTTTATAGCTGAAGACATTAACTGCTTAAATCACTTAACCACGGCATATGACTTCATGAAGATTATTATGAGGTATCAACATTTTGGTGAAGAGATTTATGGGGCACTAAAGCAAAGATTGCTCAACTCGTTGGAAAAGCAACAGAAACTATCTCAGAAACTTGCACTTCGTCCTGTAGAATGTTTATATAGTTCACTCGTCCAAGATATAACGCATTTTCTGAAGACAAATTGTGAGCCACAAGTGTTTTATAAACTTATTACGGCCATCGAAAATATGTGGAACAAATTGACAAAGAATAAATCAATAAATGAGGAAGAAGTTAAAAGTTGCATAGAAACTTTAAATAAGATCGAAAATTGGCTTGCGAGTTCGCAACGTTTCGTAAATCATATATTAAAACGTTATATGGATTACTATCAGGACTTTTTGCAACCCATTCAATGTGCTGTCATGCAAACACGATTTGGTTTGGAAAATCTAAAGGTGGTGTTCAGTCAATTGAAATCTGCTGGTAACTTAAGAAAAGCAACTAAAGTACAAAGTCTTCTAACAAATATCATTGAGTTTCCCACAGCGAAACAATTGTGTATTTTTAATCCGGAGGTTTATAGCCTGGTCGAACCATTGCCACATAGTGAACAAGAGTATTTCAAACTGTTAAAGGTTAAACTTAGTGATATTCATAATCGCATAATGCTCGCATCATCCATAAATGAATCGAACTTCAAAGAGTTTGACTTTGCCCTGAAAATATGCAATCAAACGTGGCAAAAGGAAGAGGATCGCAGACGTAAGCAGAAAGCTGAAGCTGAAAGCTTGTATGTCACTAAGACACGATGTGCTACCGAAGATGAAGAACTCATGGAACTGCAAGAGATCGAAGAAATTTTCCCAACAAATGTGGAAGAAGATTTTGGTGAGTTCATGGTTGAGCCAACTTTGGAAAAGGTCATGAAACTCGACAAGCAAGATGACTTGAAAGCTAAATTAGCACAAATTGTACGTGATGAGGACTATGGATTCCTTGCTGAGAATTTTATGAATGTAATGATAAATTACTCACAAATCTATTATCATCAAGAAAAAAGCAAACAACAAATTGGCGTTGATATCATAGAAGCTTTCCAAATGCGCTTGGGTGTGTTTATCAAGCTTTATGCCCACTATAAAGAATGTCTCAATGAATGCATGGATGAATCAACTTATAATACACTCAGCTTTGCTGTCGGTCTTCAGCAGCAACTACTCAATGACATTAGTTTTAGTCAGCAGCGTTCGAAGGCATATGACTACTACAAGCATTCAAACATACCAGAAATTATTAGTTGCACTGACGTACTGAATCGGATTGAAATAAAGGTCGATCATGAATTGGACCTTTATCCGGAACACGCCGGCCTTATTGATATTAAGCGTGTTATTGAACGTATACGAAAGTTGCCTTCAACGGCGACTGTAGTCCGTTTTAATACTGGTTTCCAATTGCTCCGCCAAAAGCTTTCATTGTGGAATGAAGTTGCACACAAGTTGAACCATCTGCGTGATGAAGAAATCGAGGTAGCCGAATATGTGCAGCGTTGGACAAAACAAGAACTGCAGCACTGGCGCAATTGTCTGACACAAACCTACGAAAGTGTAGAATCACATGCATACCGATATTGGTTCTTCATCTATAATCTCCTACAGCAATTTATAGGACAACAGAAAGTACAAAACACATACATCGAAATGAAATATGTCGAGAAACGCTTTGCAAATGAGGAGATACTCGATGAGACTGATGTCAGTGCAGAAGTAGATTTAGAGGCGGCGGATGTTATACTCATATTAAGGCAATTTGTTGAGGCAGCTTGCTATGGTGATTTCCATATACGATTGCAACTTTTGATGGCCTTTGAAATGTATTTACAAAATATGGCCAAGTATACGGAACATAATTTTGATTCACTGATTGCTGGTCTGCATAATCTACAAATCTATTTTGCTCAGTTCGCTGGTGAAATCAAGGAAACAAATCAGAGCAGACGTGCACCCATTGAGAAGAAATTGAAAGAGTTTGTAAAGATCGAAAGCTACAACAAGGATTTGTCTTATTTCAGTATGCGTAACAATGTGGCTCGTGTACATCGTAATCTTAATAAATTTCTTAAGGAATATCGTTTGATACTACAAGAAAAAATAACGCCTGTTTTCCAGCCGCAGGATGCCACTGTAAAGGATTATAATTTTGCTAGTGATAAAGGTAGAGATTTGCGGTATGATACTCGCATCAAATACTATATGCCTGATACAAAATGTTTCATTGCCTCGGAGAAGTTACGCGAGAAATATGTTCCAAGTCATATAGAAGAACTGTTGAATCGTGATGACAATGCAACGCTGCAGAAGATTGGTAAACATTTTATCACTGCACGTAATGTGGTCAAGGAGACAGTAACACATGCAAACTATCCCAATTTAATTATCGCCATAGATTTACTGCTTGTTGAGCAATTGGAACGCTGCGAGCACTTGCGAAATCTCAATGTTGATCGCAGCAAAGAAAGACCTAAACAAATCCTGGAAGCAAAACAAATTCTACAACAAAAGCGTAAAGCTCTGACAGATCTATTTAAGACACTCACACAACTGGGTGCAAGTTATAAGACGGGTTTGCTAGAATCCTCGCTGTGTGCAGATCTCGCGAATTTCACTTTGCCACCTTTCTGTATTAAAACCATGTTGGGTAATATCAAAGAAAAGTATGTCAGCTCGAACTTGGTACGTCTCAGTGAGAATATGGATCTTTACTATGCAAAGTGCGTCTTCAAATTGAAACTATTACAAAACATAATGTTGACACCACTTTCAGAGCTTGGACCTCCTAATATTGAGCGCATTAAAGGTTTTGCCATCGATATGTTCCTTCTGGTTCAGAATCAACGTGAACTACTCTCTAATTCTACAAAACAACTCTACGATTTGCATGTTAATCTTCAAAATTTGAGAGAAGTTGCTCAAATTATATTAGCTGATGAAGTTGTCCAACCAAATTTGTTGGACTTTAATAAAACCAATACAGTATACCATGCATTGAAAGTTTCACTGTGCCAAATACACTATGTGTTTAAACAATTCGAAGTACTGTTGGTTTGTGCACCCACCCAGGAAAACAAAGAACATGTTTTGCTGAGTGAAATTGAAAACAAATTATGTCAAGGGTCAACATATTATAATGCAATTGTAGAAGCCTGTGATAATATCCTAAAACAATCAAAATCCACACTACTTGATATGGAGAAACAGAATGATGACTTCCTTGATGTGAAAAAGGTACATGGCTATAGGCAAACACATGATAAGATCGTTGGAGAATTGAAGACAGTTTTGAATATACTTCAAGCACCAACGAATAATATAGAACATTTGCCCAGTGCACATCCACTACTAGAACTACTGGCATTTGTGGAGGAGGCAACCGGAGATTTTACTTTAAATGAAGCCAATGATGTATTACCAAATGACTTTGACAATATTAATGCTGAGCTATCAAATGTTCTTCACGCTGTGCTTCTCTCTGTACAGAAACTGTATAAGAGACATCCAAAACCGAGTCCACCAAGTGTCACGAATTCTCCGACACAAAAACGTCGTAGTACCGAATCGGAAGATGGTGCATATGAACTCCAAGAGCAGCACTTAAAGCAAGGATTATTCAAGGAATTAGATACTGATTGGCAGTTGTTGAGTATGCCAAGTATAAATACCAAATTGGACAACATACTGCTGAGTCTGAAACTTGGAGAGCCAACTGAGGAAAAATTGGATTGCACCCGCAAAGTTACAACTCTGATACCCATACTGGAACAGTATTATCTTTTGGCTGATTACTATCTGCTGCAACAACTTGGCGCACATAAGGTTTCAGCGAAAATGTTATCAGTGATGTTGACGGTATTCGTAGAGATCAGTACAAAGGGATTCTGTGTTCCAAAGGATCTGATGCAAGATGAGGAAGGCCAATCAAAAAGTGACCAAAATAAAGGGGAAGGTTTCGGACTGGAAGATGGCACTGGTGAAAATGATGCTTCTGATAAAATTGAATCTGAGGATCAACTAGACGATGCTAAACGTCCGGAAGACCGTAAAGATGATGATAAAAAGCAAGATCAGGAGGATTGCAAACAAGAAAAGGGCATTGAAATGAGTGATGACTTCGATGGCAATATGCAAGATATTGAAAAACCTGAGAATGAAGAAGATGATAGTGGTGAATCGGAAAACGAAGAGGATCCAAATAAAGAAATGGGCGAAACAGAGGAAGGTGCTGATAAGCTCGACGATCAGATTTGGGGTGACGATGAAGAAGAGAACAAAGAAGACCAAGAAGAGCCAGAATTGAATGAGGAAGATGAAGGCAAAGGCAGTAAAGACGAAAAGGATACACACAATGATTTGGATACAAAAAATGAGGCCGCAAAAGAAGATGACAAAGATGAACATGAAAAAGATGGCCTAGATGCAACAAATGAACCTAACAATCAAGAAGATAAACGGAAGCAACAAGAAAAAGACATTGATAATATGAAAGAACCAGAAGTTGATGAGGATCAGCCTAATCCTTATCACAATGAGCTGGAAGAACCGCCAGAACCTGAAGACATGGATTTAGGTGATATGAATAATGAAGATGAGGGCAATGACAATGATGACGAGCAAAATGGTGATGAAAATCCATTTGATTTGGACAAAATGAAAGAAAATATGCAGCCACCGGAACAAGAAGACTCAGAAGAAGGCGATGAATTAGAAGATAATGATGAAAGTCATGAAAACAATGGAGAAAGTGATGGCAGTGATAGTGAAGGAGAAGACACTGGCACGGAAAAACCGGATGTTCAGGATAAAGATGCTGAAGAACAGAATGAAGAAGCAGAAGAGCAAAAAGATGAAGAAGCTGAAACACAAACACGCGGAGAGCTAGAAAATGAGCCTGAAGCGAATGACGATGAGGAAAAAGAAGAAAACGAAGAGAAACGGGAAGACAAACCAGAACAACATACTCAATCAAAGGATAAGTCCAGTAAGGAGGAAAATGTACAATCTGTTCCAGAAACAGAGCAAAACAGTTCAGCTGACCAAGTGCAAAATCAAGATGATAATGTTAAGCAAGAGCAAAAAATGGATGAACAGGAGACGGGCGAAGAAAAGGATGGCGTAGGACAAGCAGAAAATGAAGTAATTATTGAAGGATTTTCCGTTTTTCTTATCGTATTTTTATTGATAATTAAATATTTTTCAGACTAATGATGGCGGCCATCAGGGCATTGCTGAAACCAAAGAAACTATTTCCCAGGAGGAACGTAAAAACGAACGTCAAACTCAAGAGAAACGCAAGCAAGGACATACCAATGAGGAGCGCACATTGGGTAAGGAAATGTTGTATTAAAATAGTCACAATTCATTAACAAATTTATTAATTAAAGGTGAAGCTGAACAAAACAAATTGAAGCAACTAAAAACAATTGAGAAAATGCAGGAGCAAAAAGAAAATGGCACCGAAGAGAATGACAGCACAGAGAAAGAGGTTGAATCAGAGGAGTACCAACATGTCAAGGATCCCAAGAATAGCGACAAAACCACTTTAGACAATGCCACCGAAGAGCAATCCAAGAAGATACAACACCTTGATGATGAGCCAAAGTTAGAGGATGAAAACGATCCAGCCGAAAGCGCTGAAGAATTAATGGAAGTGGATGAACAAACCGAAAATAAAGACAATGAAGAGCAACTGGAACAGTTAAGTGCTGAAAAACATGAACATAGTAAATCAGATAAACCCGCTAAGCCAGAACAAAATACAGAACGACTTGAGGCTTCAGAAGAAATGGAAATCGAAGGTGATATCGTGCCAACAATGACAGTGCCTCGCAGTACAGACACTACAGCGCATTGCAAGTAAGTAATTCATAAATGATGGAAGCTAAATCAGAATTCTTATTGTATTTCTCAAAATAGCAATGAGGTTCTACTGGATAAAAGTTCAAAGGGACAGGAACTGAGCACAATCGAGCAAATTGAATTGCGTAGAAATTATCAAGAACAGTTGACAAAATCAAATGCAGTGAGTTATTTCAATAAAAGGATTAAAATTTTGTATTTCATAAAAATATTTTCTTTAATAGACATTACCTCAACACGAAGCTTATGAAACATGGCAAACAATTGCGAATCGCATGACCCAAAATGCTCGTGAACTATGTGAACAACTACGTCTCATACTTGAACCTACAAAATGCACGCGCCTGAAGGGTGACTACCGTACCGGACGTCGAATCAATATGAAAAAAATCATACCGTATATAGCGTCACAATTCCGTAAAGATAAAATCTGGTTGCGTCGCACAAAACCTGCTCAACGTGACTATAAGATTACAATTGCTATTGATGACTCCAAGTCTATGCATCATAATAATTCAAAAACATTGACATTAGAAGCTATTTCATTGGTCTCACAAGCACTCACGTTTTTGGAGAGCGGCCGTCTAAGCATTGTTTCTTTTGGAGAAACACCACGCATCATTCTCAATCATACCGAACAATTTGATGGACCAAAACTTGTGAGCTCATTGAATTTTGCACAAGATAAAACTAAAATCGCTGGTCTACTTGATTTCATACGCGTTGTCAATACCGAAGAAGGTGCTTTAGGTGGCGACAATGGTTTATTTGAAAATCTATTGCTTGTTTTAAGTGATGGTCGCAATATTTTCAGTGAAGGCAAAGTGAAGGTATAACAAAGGATTGAATTTAATTTCCATTTAAATATTTATGAATTAATTATTTTGTCTTTCTTTTTGGTTTTATTTGAAGGTTAACAATGCCATTAAATTGGCACGTTTGCAGAGAATATTCCTTGTCTATGTTATTATCGATAATCCTGATAACAAGGTTTGTGTGCTGTTGATTATGATATGATTTTATATTATTAATTCTTTGTTTTGTTTTAGAATTCAATACTTGATGTACAACACATGGAGTTTGGACCAAA
Organism: Amiota communis; assembly: GCA_037043315.1. NCBI lineage: Eukaryota > Metazoa > Arthropoda > Insecta > Diptera > Drosophilidae > Amiota > Amiota communis. The sequence goes on along the minus strand of JBAMAV010001386.1, from coordinate 625,824 downwards.
TAAATCAATTACAATGAAATCATATATGGATGTATTTCCATTCCCCTACTATGTCATAGTACGTGATTTGAATCAATTGCCATTAGTACTTAGCGAGGCTATGCGTCAATGGTTTGAATTAGTCAATAGTGAACAATAATAATTTAAACTATTGTACTTTTTTTTTTAAGTTTAAAATGTAAATAGTAATGAATTTCGACTATGTATATAAAAGTTATGAAAAAAATACATTATATTTTTAAGTTTGATACAATGAATTAGTAAAATATATATGAAAAAATATACAATTTGTTTGATTTGATTTGATTAGAAATTAAGTTATTATACCTGATAATGATAAAGATACTTTCGTCTTAAGTAATTGTGGTTGTTATATTGCACATTATATAGTATTGTAATTTTGGACTTTTCTTAAATTAGTTGAATTTGTAAATTAAATGGATAATCTTTGGAATTTAGACTTTGACGAAACAATTGCGTATGCTGCCAGGCTACATCGCCTTTGCCACCACTTAATACTGCTTTAATTTGAAACTCTTCGGCACCTTCTATATCATTTCCATTTGGGGTAGTCACACTTAGTTTGATGTTTGCTTCTCCATATGTTTTCGTATCGAAATGTAGTTGATAAGATTTCACTTTGAGTTTGGCTTTAGTGAAATTAAATTTCCAAACAATTTCAGCATTATCGGTTCCCTCTATTTTGATTAGAATTAGTATATAATTATATCTGCATAACCAAATACTTACCCATACGCGCTATGTATGCCATTTTCCAATCACGTTCTACCTTACGAAATACATTTTTTGAACTAAACTGCATGCTTTGCCATGTTTTATGTGTTTCTAAGATGCGTTCCTCACCACCATTGACCTTGATATATCGTTCATATAGATCAGTCGCACAACAATATCGAACATTAAGTTGACGATGTTGTAATTCGATTTCGTTGGGTTGGAAAACAAATATCTGTATTTAATTGTAAATTAATTGGCGTTGTTTTTATGATTAATGCCATTAAATACTCTTACATCATTAAATGAATGTTCGCCTCGTGATTGACGCCAAGCTAAGCTGCCTGAGCTTCTACCCTTCAATTCGTCATCGGATGGCTCACTATAGAATTATACATATATTAAATAGTAGAATAAAATTAAGAAATGAAGTCATGGTATAAGAAATGGAATCTGGTTTTTATCATACCGTTCCAATGTCATCTGTATGACTTCAAGCATACTGCGTTGACTTAGCTGCTTTCTACGTTCAACACTGAGGGGCAATTGACGCTTCACTCTGATGGCACACAGAGTTTCGACAAGCTCACGCTCATTGCACAATTTGCGCAGTTGCAAAATCTCTTTGTGATTGTTTGTGTAGCGCCATGTGACGTCTTGAGCATCATCGCGTGAATATGCAAAAATATAATCGATTGGTCTTTTCCAACCTTTTTGGTACATCAAAGGGGAGTCCACTACATTATCGGATGGATCGACATGTAGCCAACGCTTTTGGCTTTCAGAGTAAACCTAAAATAGTACATAAAATTAGATTACTATGATTAAAGTCAACCACCTTAATAATGTTTACCTCTGTCCACACATGATCGAAATGCGAGTGCACAATACGTGCATCATAATCCATTGCTCGACATAGAAATGTGAAGCAATTTGCATATTCGCCACAGCGACCTTTACGAGTGACCAAAAGTTCAGAAATATCATTGTAACGATAAAACTTTGTCTCCTGTCCACAACAGATGGTTACCTCTACGCGTGTATCGCCTTCGGTTCGTGTCAAACGTAGTTTATTATCCTCACCACCACACACTTTGCATGGTACATTGTTTATCCACTCAAAGAATTCTGTGTTAAACCAATTGACAAGTTCCACCAAAATCAAATCCCGTATGCATGGCTCTTTTTCTGTAGAATTACCCGAAGTGATTAATTCTTGCATCGCAATCAGTTTTTCACTTGCTTTCATTGTCAAATCATCAATTGGTATTAAAGATCGACCGGCAGCTAATAGCTTCTCGTCCTCATATTGCATCACAGTATCAGAATAGAGTTCGAGCGATTGTAGGAACTTATTCGTTGTACGCTGGAAGGGTTTTCCAAATTAAATAAATTATCAACAGAAACTCTAATGATATGTGTTGATCTTACCAAAACTCTTGGGTAGGTAATACGTTGCCGGTAGGGCACGGTGGGTGTTATAAAACTTAAGCTGGTAGCGCATGCTGTCAATTGTGATTGATCGGAAATCTTAGTAATGATTTTCTTTTTAGTGGCTGGTATTGGACCACTAATCCAAGTATCTCTCCTCTCACGTAGAGCATCTCGATACTTTTGTATTTGCTGTAGAGGAACTTCACTAGATAAATTATATGCATCCGCACTACGTTTAAAGCCAATCGCAAATAGTAATGCCTCAATTCCACGTAGTGAGAGTAATTTCTCTTTGATTGCCTTATTTTCATATCTAATCGTTCGGTACTTAGAGTTATTTGGATCCCTAAGCACATTCTCCAGCAGCAGAAGTAAAATGCGAACAGCTTCTAGATATGCATCTTTTAAACGAGCAACTTGTTGAGACGTAGAAGGCTCCACTTGGGGCTCAATTGATTCTACACAATCAAGATTAACTTCGACCATCTTAAGCGTACTGAGGTACTGAGTAAGGTCAGTCAGACTACAAATTGATTGTTTAGATTTGTCGTAGACAATGTCAATTTATTATTCTATATGTAAAAAACGCGGGCTCGGTATGGAGGACGTGGTTTTCACAATATTAATTAATTAATATACGTAGTTATTATAAACAAAGCACATTGCAATGCGCATTTAGAATTTGGATTTGCCGACACAAATATTTCTAGACGGACAATGAGTTGAAGTTAGAGCTGGAAAAACATCGATGGCACCATCGATTTAATCGATGTTTCGATATTTTTGACAGCATCGATGTTTGTGCGGAAACTATGAATCTAAACAGTGCTTGTTGACAACCTTCCTTCATTGAGTACTTTTTAACATTACTCACAATTTTCAACAAAATGTTACAATTTATTTGATTTTCGTTTGAATAAAACACCTTCAAACACCATCGAGCATCGAACAATAGAGAAAATTGAGAACCGCATGATTTTCGTTCGAATTGTCCAGTCTATTTAATTTCATAGTCTCTGTCATCGTTTCGGTTATCGGCCTTTAAGTAATATTTCATTTTTGTGGAATTAACTGACTTTTGAAAGAAAAACGTCAATTTTTTTTCAATCACCAATGAAAGGCACTTTGTGGACTTTCTATAGTTCAAAATTACTCAAATACCTAGGAACACAGGCCTACATAATGTCACAGACAGATATCATTGGAGTATACTTACTATAAAGCCAAGTTAAGCCAATATGTAACTCTTTCTAGTTTTTATTTAGAGCTGAATTTGTTTCAACACTGTTTTCATTTGATGCAATGATCGCTGTGTCATCTGCGCATTATCTACCATCTGTATATCAGCATTAAATATTGTACCTATATAACTAGCACGCTTCCTTGTGATACCCGAGTATTAAGGGCATGCAGTTCTGAAAGTTCTCCCGATTGTTGAACTTAAAAATAGCGGTGGTAGAGGAAATCATTTCTTAATCATATATAACACATCTGCATACAAGACTTTATCAAATTATAACAATGTTGTGTGTACAATATCTATAATATTTGGTTTCCCAACTTTATTTATGTGACAAACTCTTAAGGAGAAACTTACACGGTAAGTAATAGTTCAATTGTTTTCCTTCTTCTTAATAAATATTAACCCAAATATCTCTTAACATTGCTTTGAAAACATTGTCCGACATTTGGTTTTGCACCCTGGCACTTATTGTTCCAAGCAACCCACGCTGTTAAGCCCTGTTCGCGTCTTATATATTTCGCACAGGCTATGGAATAACGAATATCATCGCTTAATAATAAACGGCATGGCAAACGGCAGAGATTACTCGATGGACGACCATCCGCAGGCTTACACCAATAACGGTCATTGATTTGAAACAGTCCCCAATCAACTGAACCATCTCCATTCGAGTGATTTATAGCCTTTGTATTAAAAGAGCTTTCGCCTTCAATCAAACACATCCAGTCGGGCAATTCTTGATATGGAATTCCATAATGATATAATGTACGCGCCAGTCTACATTTGTTCACAATACGTGCATTGATTTTTGTACCGGCAATTGAAAATGCCACGTATAAGAAGATGATCCACCGACTGGCACACATATCGTGAGAAATTTAATAAGTAAACTAATTGGATTAGACTATTCTGACTTCGCTTTTATAGCCTGTCTAACATTTTTTTGGTCATTAAATTTATTTAAATTTCTTTCTATTTACGAAGAATCATAATGTGTTGTCTTTCAACAAGTAGGTCCATACGATATCAGTCATTTTATTAAGTGATGGCATAAATTATCTTACAATAAACCAAAGTGTGGTGCTGTCAACCTATGAAATTAGTTAATTTGGTAAAATGGGAAGCACAAAACTTGTAGTCCATGCTTCACTACTAAAATCAAAGATCATAGAATAAACACATAGATTTGATTTCAGATTTAACATGTACAAATTTGTTTGATTATTTCCCCTAGCGTTAAGGAAGTAGTATCTGTTTTCAATTTTTAAATGTTAATTTACCTAGAATTTTCCTGCAATAAAGCAAAAATTGAGGGATCTGAGCAACTTCCTAAGCGTTTTGTCAATAGTTTTTGCTAAAATGTTAAGGAAGTCGTAACTTACTATCTTCTATCTATTTATACATCTTTCTCCAAATATCCTTCAAGTGCATTTTACATAAGTTGGCACCACCACCAACACTTGCTGTTCAAATTTAAATGCCCAAGTTTGTTACTCATTGACTACTCATTATTCTTCGAACCAGTTTCACTTTCGAAAGTAATTTTTTACAACTTTTGAATACAACTATTGTTCTATCAATTTGAATTGAGTTGGTGGTTTCAGAACCTTTGTTTTTTATTTATTTTTATAAATTTTTTTCTTTGGTGTTCCACAATGAAATGGAAACAAAACAAAACAAAAGACACGTGTGTTGTATTTTAGTAACTGACACGCGTCTTCTCCAATTCTCTTAGTAACAAAAGTCAATAAACTTCTTTCTTTAAAAATGGCACAAAAAACAATATTTAATTACTTATAATAGGTATAAAAATACATATACTTATAAACATACTTATTATAACATATATTAAATACTATTTTACCATTACCTGCATTTCCTTGCCGCCTTCCTCCTCCTCTTCGCCCATTTGTTCCATCTTTTGGTCTTTGGGTGCCTGATAGCCACTCTTGGGCAAATATTGACGTTTTCGCGATGTTGGGCGTACAAGTATATGAGCTACACATGTACACATTGCAACAATTGAAATGTACATGAAGGTACGACGACCACCATAAAATTTGAACATGAAACCGCCAATGAGTGAACCAATTGAAAAACCCAGACCATCATCCATGCCGGCCATAATACCTTGCACTGTTGCTGAAGTGCCTGGGGGCGCAACAGCGGATGCATATGCCACTATAGAAGTATAACATAGTGCATAGGTGACACCTTGAAAGAATAGTTCAACAACCACGAGATACCAAGGATTGGGTATCCAAGAGATGAGTCCGAAACGTATAGAATAGAAGAAGAAGCACATGCTCATGCAATGTACATAACCAAGTTTCTTGATAATTTTCCCACTGTAGAAGAAAAATGGCACTTCACCGGCCAAACATTCTGCTGCCACCACAAGACCTTCAATCAATTTTATCTGACTGGTATAGCCTGTTTGTGCGGCCACATCCTCTAAATGCCAGAATAAAAAGTAAGCAATAAATGAATCCAAAATCCCAGAGATAACAACAAAAACCAAAAACACCAGTATTGCAGGATGTGAGACCAGTGTGCAGACATCTTTCAATATCGATTCGGATGATGAGAGTTTGGGCATCTTTAGTTTCGAAACACTTAACAAATCGAAGCCGCTAAAGATGAACATGATGATTAAAGCGGGCGTCAAACTTTTAACTGGATCATCTGTCCACAAATTAACCAGCACACCAGAGATCAAAGCTGTCAAGCCAAAACCAATTGTACCCCATACGCGTTGTGCACCATATTTACTCTCTTCGTCTTCACCAAGCATATCAAAACAAATGGCATCTGATATGGAATTCGTCACATTAAAGCCAATTGTACCAATGAACAACATGCAAACAAACAACCAAAAGCTTAACGAGCCATAGATGCAATTCGTCGCTGGTGATGCCATTGTACAGTTGGCAGAAAATTTAGATTGATCAATAGGCAAAGCTTGTGCAGAAAGCAGGCAGATATGTTGATTGTCATTGAAATTTTGTGTAAGATTAAGATTTGGCAAGATATCACTGTTGGTTATGAGTGCCTCAAAGATAGTTGTATCAGGTGCCGGACTTGCCGTTGCACATTGTGCCAAGCGTGTTAAACTGCAAAGGGCATCCCGTGGCCGAAGTTGTTCGTGGCATGGCAACAATCCCTTGCTATTGAGTGTTATTTCAAAATTTGCATTGTCTAAGTTTATAGGAACAGCATGTTCTGTCATCGCAGTAGGCACAAAATAAAAGCCACCATAAGCCAATGTCATGACAATGATTAAGCCCATAAAAATATACTTGCGCAGTGACTGCAGATGAATGAGATAATAATGAGTAACATAATATCCGATATATGAACGATGTAACTTACGATAAAATAGTCTGCAACATAACCAAATATAGGCTTAGCCAATACATAGAGTATGGGTAGTACTGACATTATGTAGCCCATCACTTCTGGTGCAATTCCAATTTGTTTGCCAATGACCGGTAGTTGTGGCAATATGGGACCCATAGCTAAATAAATAATTGAATTATTATTAGTACTACTACAATTACGATAAGCAGATACAAATTTAACAACTGATTACTAACCTGCCATAAAACACAAAAAGTGTGCCTTAATTGGTAATAATCTTTTATTAATCTTTACCATGTTGATTTGATTTGATAAAATTTATTGTATAAAATCCTAAAATTTCTTTAATTTTCCGAGGTATCACAGTAAGTTTCTTTCATCAGTTTTCATTCACCAATCCAATAGCATTGAATCAAATACACTCTTTTTTTATTAAATTAAATGCGCTATATGTTCACGTGCCTCCTGGAACGAAGTCTACTCTTGCACTGAACTGCGATTTTTATTTACTCTTAATACAGTCTATTGTTTTAGACTTGTAAGATTCTCGTCGTCGTCGTATTGTTAATGTTAATGTATGCCTTCATTTATGGGCGGCCTCGTAATCTTTATTGTTATTGCTGTAGGCTGAATTGTGATAAGAGTAAGTTCTTTTTTTTTGTCTTTTCATTCAAGCAGAAAAGAAATTGGCAGACTTTTCTTGTATCCCTCAAAGACCCTCGTCGTTTCAGTTAACAATTATACTTCATTGCAAGGAAATGAAACAAATCTGAAAATAATAACATTTTTTTGTTTAATAATTTTGTACATCTGAAATAAATTAATACATTTAGTATAATAATTGTATTAATCTATAGTCGGACTACTCTACAACAAATTCCCCTATAGCGAGAACTTCTCTATAAAAAAGATTTTCAACCAGGAAAACATGATTCTTCTTTTTGCATATATAATTTATAGGTTGAAGTTCTTTAGGTACAGAATCATCGTTCCCGATCTCTGACTACCACTGCAACTAGAACTTAAACTTGTGGAATCACATTTACAAGGAAATAGCCATAGCACAAAACAAAATTAACAATTGTTTAAAAGAAAAAACCTATGCGTATGCAACTAGCTTTCCTGACATGCCTTACAACGCTGCCAACTTGATGTTAGTGCGTGATTTTTGAAGTCATTGTTTTTTATTAATAATCGTGAATGAACAATACTTTTTATAATCCAATCGCCACATAACCGGAACACAATATAGTCAGCGATTTATACAGTTACTCAGTTAATAACACAGGCCAGGCGAAAGCCTTCTCTGTGAAAAAATATAAACATATACACGGTATGTTCATTAAATAACCGATAAATCATATAACATATATCGACATCTATTAAAGTTTGGTAGTGTTGGAAATGTGTATTTTTCTTCTTATGATCGCAGCAAAGCTCAAACTGATTCATCGAGAGATGACGAAGTGGTGCACGTTTTAATAGGACCTATTTGAGTCCTTATGTCGTAAAAAGAACAAAAAAAAAACATGGAACAAACTTAAACTTGGTAAAATATTCACTGAGACTTACGAATGTTAAGAAAAGTTTATGGTGATGAGTGTATAAGTAGTACACAGGTTTACACCTGGTTTAAGCGATTTAAAAGTGTCCGTGAGGATTTAAATGACGATCCAAGACCTGGACGACCAGAAGCATCAATTTGTTCTGATTTATGGAAAAAAGTACTTTAAATAATAGCTATCGATACTGACAGAAGAATTAAATTCATATTACTGTACCTACCAGTATAATATTAAATGAAGATTTAGGTTAAAGAAAGGTCTGGGCACTTTTTCTTCCATATCACTTGAATGAAGATCAAAAAATCGCTCTTGTAAAGCATTGCAAAGACATCATTTCAACGAATTTTTGTTAAAAAAAAAGGATTTTTGTCATCGGCCACCCTCCGTATTCACTTGATCTATCACCGTGTTACTATTTTCTGTTCCTAAAACTGAAAAATTAAATGAAAGGAGATTTTTCCGATGACGTTGCAGCCATTCAAGCAGGCGTGACACAGGTGCTAAAGAACATCCCAAGAACCGACTTTAAAGAGTTCTGGGTAAATTGGTTGATCGTTCCATATATTGAATTGAGTCCAATGGATCCTATTTTGAATAAATATTACCTTTGAGACATTCTCCCATGCTTGTTTGATTTTATAACTAAAAAGTTCGGCAAAAAATCTTGTACGATGGTACGGAACCGTCCGTGTGCGAGTCCGACTCACACTTATAGTACATGAAAAATTCCGTGAAGACAAATCTAATTTTTTGTATCTCCCCTCTAATGAAGTCTCCTCTATAACTAAATAATTCAATGGCGCCCACGACTTTATTATAGGGGAGCTCGAGTGTAATTTCCATTTATATTTTGTAGAATGGTTATAGCCCATTTGAAACAATGGTAGGAGCTAGAACGAGCTATCTTATCTAATGGCTAATAATGTTACTATCAGTGTTACGTTTAATAAAATATAATACAATATTCTAATCAGTGTCACATCCCACACACTATTTGGTAAACTATGAGTATACGCACACTTGTTGTAAAGAGTTGATCGTAAGATATGAAGAATTTTGGATTTATGTTGAGTTAGTAACCAGGGAATAATAAGTTTAAAAATTTTCACAGCTTTACAAGGTTATGTCTAAGTTTTATCAAGTTGACTAAAAAACTTATTGTACTATCTACTATCGTATTTTATAAAGAGATTAACATTTTAACACTTTCGGAAATACACAATTTCATTTTACCAAAACTACTTTTATCAAAATTTTCTCGTGTTATACAAATGATGTTTATCTGATTTCTTAAGAAATAGCACTTAAACTTATCATAACATATTTAGAGATTTAGAGTGTTCGATTAATTGAATAATTATAAAACAGGAAATCAAAATCAAAAAAGTATTGTAGAATAAAAATGCATTTTTAAGTTCATTTTATAAGTGACCTTATATGTGACCTATGTTTAAAATAGAATCAAGAGAACTTGAACTATTTATACGCATATTTTCATATTAAAAAATAATACCGGGTCAAGCAAAACAACAAACATACAAAATGAAAATTTTATTAATGATGTAAGATATTTTTGTTTATTTATCAAAACCGGTATATCTGATCCAGACAAATACTACTACTCTCTCGACATGATAAACTTGACACAGAAATTTATTTTAAAATGAAATCCATTAAAATTATATATATTCAAATACTTCTTGTATGTTAATTCCGAACTGGAAAGGTTCACTGCCTTTCTCCAGAACTACTACTACAACTAATATCACAATATGCAAATTTATTCTCAACCAAAATCTAACAGAATCATGATGATGGAACTCATTAATCAAAGATAACTTGTAAGAAAAGAAAAAAACATAAATAAATAAAAAATAAATCCCGCTTTCAATTTAAATTGTCCGACATAGATCTTTTCATCAACAAATTCACATGCGACAGTCAACACAAATTAAGTCAATAAAAGGAGATAACAAGTTTCTGTTTTTTTTTTTTTTTTTCTTATTATTCAAATATAAGTTGTTTTTATACAGCAGAACGATTGATAGATGTTTATAGTGTTGTAGTAGTCGTATCACATTGTAGTTTGTAGTCTGATGAAAGATAGAAATCTACAAATTATTATTGTTTCCCCGATATGATTGAATATCATTAGACTTGAGATTCATTTACATGGAAAATATACAAACTATGTGCATGAGAATAATTATTGCATTACAATAAAATCGTATTCAATGCTTGGATTTAATAAATCGGAAATAATTACAATATCATTACATTTTCACAGTACATTTATAGTATCTGTCTGAATCTTTAAACACAACCAATCACCCAACGCCTTAAACAACTACTAAAGATAGTTCAAGCATTCATACTACCAACATATGAATGTTTTTCGCAGCATATCGAAGAGAAGCCACTGATAAACCACAAAACCTGATAAAAGATTTGGTTTAGTAAAAAAAAAACTAGAGTAATGCAGTTGATTAGGGACAGGGCCGGCCTTAGGGTAGAGCGAGTGGAGCGGTCGCTCTTGACGTCAGATGGCAAGAGGCGCCAAAAAGCCAAATGCGAATAACAATTTCCAACACAAAATACAATTTTAAAATATCGATATCATAGCATTATGTGCACGCTGCTACCGATGTTTCGATACACCAACATATTCAACTTCTTTGATAGATACAATTGTAAATTCGCTGGAAATACGTTTCGATTTGAATTGGAGCAATCATGTTTAAATTTACAAAGTATTTTGACACATGATTCACACAGCGATATTTCTGGAGAAGATCTGGCTCAAGAAATATTAAGCCTGAAGCAATTCTTAGACATAGACCAAGGACAATCGAAATATGTTCTCAATTTCTTGAACAAAAACAATTGGTGCGATTTGTTTTCAATCACTTGGACTGCCCTTCGGATACTACAAACTATTCCAGTCAGTGACGCCAAAAATGAGCGTAGTTTTAGTTAACTAAAACTAATAAAAAAACTACCTAAGATCGACGCTACCTCAGGAAAAAATATCTAAAATGGCAATTTTATCAATTAAAAATGATCTTGCTCAATCCATAAATAAAGATAAATTCATTACCATTGCAAAAGCAAGAAAGGTAAACTTTGTCTAGATTAATTTAAATTTGAGAATTTACGTGAAGTGAAAGCGTCGACCCAAGGGCGCCGAAACACAATCTCGCTCTACCTTGCTCAAGGGCTACGGCCGGCGTTGAGTAGGAACTAGATATGTTGAACATTTGTGTCTTATGTATGTACAATAGTATGTATAGTATGTAAGTTTGTATTGAACTTTGCTTGCATTTCAAATAACCTCATACTAATGAGATACTTATTTATTATAGATAAATATAGATATAGGGGAAACCCCATAAGCTACACGTATCAATCAAAATTGAAACTTTCAACAGAATGTAAATCAAATCAATGATTCCAAAAACAACAACAACAAAAAATTGAAAGTACCCTGCGGCTTACTCATCATCATCATCATCAGAAAACCCAACCAAGACAATCGTCCGTCGCACGCGCTTAGATCAGTTTGACTGGACTATGTTGTTGTTGTAGCTGCTGTTACTGTTGTTGTTGTTTTTGTAAAACAAGTTTTGGGTTTAAACTTGACTTCTGAAATATATGCAATGGATTCATAACAGTCGCGACTGAGCGATCAACGCGTGTGGTTTTCATTCGCTTTCGATGCGGTCTCAAAAATAAAATCTAAATAAAGTTGATAATAAACAATACTTATTGAAATCCATTCGAACACTACATTTGTTTGCGAAACAACAAAAGAAGGCGTTTTGTACTGTTTGTTCTGTGAAAAGATTAATACAAATATATGTGAATAAGTCTATACATAGACTATATACATACATACTGCATACATATAGTACATATTAAGAGTATGATGTGTGATATCAGAAGATTTTGAATCGGGTTATCGCTTTTAAATAAATTTGAAATTTTTATACATATACTACATAGAACTTCAACGAATATAATTGTGCAATAATCATTGAATTACAAAGATTCTTAATAATGTTTATTAAAGTCATATTAATTTTATTATATTGTACATCTGTCATCATTGGAAATGATATACCAGATAATGGCAAATGTAAGTTGAAAAAAACAAAAACACATAAAGAATTTATAGTTCAAGACTTTGTATTTGCCGAGAGTAGCCCTAAGTATTAGTTCAGAGAGAGAAACAATGAAAAAAAAAAACATTTATTTCATCTTCAATTAACACGACTAAAAACCAGTTGAGTAGCATCCGATAACTTTATTACTGAATGCGACTGACATTGACTGAAAATGTCGTACTTAAAAAAAGAAGCAAGCCTATGCAAATGATTAAAAAATATACATTCATTGTATCGTTTTCACACAAATTTAAAAGGGCATTATTACTTTGTGGGGAAGTTTGAGGCACATGGAAGGAATATTCATATGAATATATGGATATAACCATTGGATATATTTACTGAGCCTACGATATCCGTCCGTCCGTTCGTCCATCAGTGAGCTCTATCTCATGAACCGTAAAAGGTAGACAGTTAAAATTTTCACAGAGTGTGTAATTCAATTAATATAAAAATAAAATAAAGCTAAAATATTAAAGTGGTCCCCATACAAGAAACGTGTGCCCCAATATGTACTGTGCACAGCAATTCTCATCAAAACTGTATTGCCCACATATGTATATCCCTGGTACGGTGCTTCCAAAATAAATTCCTGACTTCGCAGCTGGACATAAAAACTTCCTTAAGGGATTTTAGATGCATTTTGTTCACAAGTTCTATAATACGCCTCGAGTCGAGCATCACGATGCGCTTGAGTATTGAGTACGGAACCTTTTAAGTGCGCATCGGACTCACACTTGACTGTATGTTTTTTAATATCATATTGTTGCACACAAATAATTTGTATTCTCTGCTTCTGTGATAACTTGTGTATGGTATAGCTAAAGGCAAATCTTATTGCTATTGCCAGATTATTAGTCTAATCTCGTTTTTATTAAATTAAATTTCTATACAACTTCAATGATATATATCAATTGAAACTTGGCAAACAATTTGACCCTATTAAATAAATAGTTATGTAGCTTATATGGCAATTGTCGTAAATCTTAGAATTTCTGTATGACCAAATTCAGTATGTATAAGATTCAGTGAAAACAGCTAATGTTCTGGCTTGTTTTTTTTAAATCACATGATGGTAATAGAAAACAAAACAATGTATTCTCAACTTTTGGATCAGACTTCGATATCCACTATTTAGAAGAATCAAACGAAATTGCAGACTTATCTCAGAAGAAAATCTTGGAATTAAGAGGACCTATAGCTATGACCACTTGAGGTCGCAGCGATGAGGTAACTAGATTCCTGTTTTCCTAAATCTTTCCTCAACTTATAGTATTCATTATGTAGTAGCAAAAGTCAGTTTTTCGAGGTATATGGGTGGGTAGTTAAAAGGATCTTTTATACAATATTTATTGTAAGAACCTCTGTCAACTTCTATTCTATTAAAAGCAAACATATCCAGTGAGGTAGGTTTACGAGCCATATAAGCCAATGTTAACACATCAAAGCAAAAGATTAACCTGCTCCGACCTGAAAAATTAGCACTTATGTGATAAATAAAAATTCATAAAATTCCCCCTTTCTGAGAAGTGACGTATTCGTTGTTGGTAAGACATGTAAGAAAAACTGGCGCTAACAAGTGCAGAATGCAAATGATGAAGCAAACCGGTTACGCATGTGGATTTACCAAACATAATTAAGTACTTCAGGGAATGGCGATTATTTTTTATAAACCTATCTGTATGTACATGTATTGTACATAATTGCAAATTTTATTATTATAGAACCTCAGAAAGTTGAAGTTGTTATAAAAATAATAAATTTTAGATCAGAAAGAAAACTTGTTTGTCGCTTGTTTTAATTAATATCTAATGTCAAATGATATTAATTAATATGAGTCAAGATCTGGTCTTAAAGTAAGTATACAGTTCATAAAGACAGCAAATCTTTTGCTATCAGAGACACATTTAAAAGGAATATGGATGGAGAGACCAGCTAACTGGTGTTTTTAAAGCATTCAAGCATTTTTATTATACATCACTTCACTATACCTATTCTGAATAGGTGTTATCACTTTAGTGTGATGCTTGTAACGTATAGAACTGTTTGTTGGAGAGCCCTAAAGTATAAATGGAAATGGGAATTCAATCGGCTTATGATTGGTACACCAATTATAAGTCGGAACCTGAGTTGTTCTTGTACCTTTACTATTGTTAAGATATGTATACGGTTAAAAAAATAAATACATATGTACCATACACTTTGGAGAACTGAAGTTAATCTTCCACTTGGTTTTTTATTTAAAATTTCTATCTAATTTTATCAGTACGTGTCTGTATTGTGGAATCGCGTGGTGTCTACCGTAAAACTCCAATATTCTGTCCAATGCTTGAGAAAAAAAGCAATATTGAATGTGTGATTGGTGTCGATCGTTTGGATTGCGTTCGTCGCATCCACAAAGGAACCGCTCATTTTGGTGTGCTCACATCAGAGGATTTGGTTGCGGCACGTTGGTCAAGCGTTGAAATCCTTGTTGCAAGTGAATTGCGTTCACATGAAGCACCATTTGAATATGAAGTGGTCGCTGTGGTGGACAATGAAGCTGATATACATACAGCTCATGATTTACGCGGCTCTAAATTGTGTCATCCCGGTTATGGAATGGAAAACCATTGGACTGAGGTCTTGGCAAATGTAAGTTGATGAGAGCATAATTAATACGAGTTGATACGAATAAACCCTTATCATTTTAACAGTACTTTGAGGCTACAATGGTGTCGAAATCTTGTAATCCAGAATTATCATTGATTGAAGATCGCATACAGGCATCTGCTAAATTTTTTGGTCCCAGTTGTAAGGCGGGTCCTTGGGTACCAGATCCAAAACAAGATCGATTACTTAAGGATCGGTATCCATCTCTATGCCAAATGTGTTATGATTCGTATCGATGTGATGTTGGCGATAAACATTGGGGCCGTCGTGGTGCTTTGTATTGTCTGACAAGTGGTGGCGGTAATGTGGCCTGGGCTCGCTTGGATGATGTGCGCAGTCACTTTGGCGTAAGAATTTTCACTTATCAATGTTCAACTTCAAATTAACTAAACATTAATTTTTTACAGTTAACCGGTATAGCAGCACAAGCCAATGCAAATGAATATAGTTATCTTTGTCTGGATGGTCATTTGCAGCCAATTAACACAACGCGTCCATGCGTTTGGGTTGCCAAACCTTGGCCTGTAATAGCTGCACGTCGTACGCATGCCGCTCAAATACAACGTTTGGTCACTGGCTTAAATCATGAAGACCCAGAAAGCTGGCAACATGCTCTATTAAGTCTACTGGAAACATATCACATATTTACACAACCTTTGGATAATGTTATACCGATTGATGATTATCTGGATCAAGCTCCAGCTTTTCAGTCAGCCTACAGTTTTCCTGAATGCAATCCACCGCGATCAATAGTTTATTGCACCACCTCCATCATACAACACATAAAATGCTCTTGGCTACAGGAAGCCTCACAAGTCTATGGGATTCAACCAAATTTGCAATGCATACGTGCCACGAATTTAGACAGCTGTCTGGATGATACCAAATACAAGAGCGCTGATGTTGTTCTTGTGGATCAGGAGAATCGAGTAAAGGCACAACGCGATTATAATCTGGTACCCCTACTGTATGAATATGCTTTGGATATGCATGAGCGTTATGTGACAATTGCTTTAGTTCATCAGAATGCCAAATTTAAGAATTTCAAAGATCTCGAAGACGCTAAAGTATGTCTGCCTTCTTATGAGGGAGCTGCGTATCTGTCACTACTTGAGACTATTGCCAATATCACTGGTCACTTACAGTCTGTGCACTCATATTTCCATCGTGACTCCTGTACCTGGCATCCACAACATAATGGACATAAATGTCCTGAACATTATCGCGGCGATGAAGGTGCATTGCGCTGCTTAGCTGAAGGTGCTGGGGATGTGGCTTTTTTGAGCTCTGATGTCTATAAGAAATACACAATTGGAAACCTTACAGCTGATTGGATTAACCGCACTCACCAAATCAAATCTTTTCGTGTAATATGCCCTTATGGAGCTAACGAACATCACTCCAAATTTGAGTATTGTTATCTACATTGGACGCCACGTGGACACTTGATGACACACAATTCGACAGCAACAAGACACAATGAAATATATAACTCCCTACGGGACATGGATCATCTTTTTGGCAAAAAATTTAAGAGCGAAACGCGGCCCTTCACCATGTATGGTTCATTTGACAAACGTAACAATATCATGTTCCGTGATAACACAGATGGTTTGCGCAGCTTGCAGGATCTCAAACGTGATGAATCAAAACGCATCATGGAACATATTTACGAACGTTATTCAGCACAATACTATGCCATGGCGGAAGCAAGTGGTACGCATAGCCATCTTATTTATTGTAGTAACAAAATAATAATTGCAGGAATCTTAAGTGTTCTAGTAAGCATTTTGATATGGCACAAGCCATTAAATTAAGCATTCTACCTAAAAAGTAGTAAGATAACGACAGGCAATAATATTATCAAAACAACACAGCACAGTCATTACTTTGTACGTATCATTTCAAGTTTATTTATTGTGATATTATTTTAAAAGAAAATATATGCGTGAAAATTACTTTAATACAATATATTGTGCGTATAAACTGGATAACAAACAAAGTCCTATAAACAAAGCCCAACAAATGATGGCACCTTTAACGGATGAACTCATAAGTCTATAGCGCCCGGTTTACTATGACTGTTGAACGGGTGAAGAGCACTTGTTCTCCATGATTGTAAATAGTTCAAGAAAAAGCTATTGGACTCAACAAATCGCTGAAAAAGATCGAGCTTTGAAATAAATAGATTTGTCCAGTCTATTCATTTTTTAATCTTTGAATCTTCTCCTAAAAGTATACTATGTATTTTCAGCAATTGATTTTTATCGATTTTTTTTCGATTACTCAAATGTTTAGCAACAATGTCATATGTATACAACATAGAAAAACTTGCAGCACTAACTAAATACACTGAAAATGATTTATTTCCGTTTATATACACATTCATTCTTTTTAATTAATTTATCCATAAATAAAATTATGAACCACAAAAAAAAAAAGAAACGAAGAACAATTAAATAACAACATACATATAAAACAATGAAAATCACATCGTGTAGAAGACCTTTTAGCACAATTTGCTGGACGGACAAAATCAGCTGTTGTCTGTTTTTTTTAATTTATTCTTTGTTGCCATGGTTAAAGTTGACACAACAAAACAAAGAATTTCAAATCATTCTTCATTGATTAAATATTTTTACAAAACGTACCTTCAGCGAGTATTTTGAGTATTATTTCGAAGATTGGATATTATAAACTTAGTAAATATGGCGTCGAATAAGACCAAGGCGTCAACCACCAGCATCAAAAATGTGAGCGTTACTTTCCAAGATAAACCAAAAACACCTAGAACAGCACTTAATATACACAAGCATAAGTATATTGCAAAAACAAAAACTGTTTTACATTGTATACACAGTTGTTATAAAATAGCAAAAGGGAACTTGCTAATAAATTGCGATTACAACTTTTGAAACCGGTTGCGACACATTTTTAACGACGCGACTATAGACACCTTACAATTAATTTAACAATTAAAATGCACGGCGTTCCAAAAGTACGCGCCCCGCACAAACACAAACAATGTTAACATAACAGCTTTATCATGATCGTGATAATAAAAAAAGCTTTGCCTTAAGTATTTTGATTGCTTAAACTTAGATAATGCTAAGCAAGAGTGAGGGGAAAAATACAGATCAGCTGAATGCTTTTGCCATTCACATTTTGCGAAGCAATAAAGCAACAAGTGTTGGAAAAACATTTATTGAATTGACGTTATGAAATGCATATACAATATTAATGCAATGCACTTTATGAAAACGATAATTATAATTGTTTATAATCAAAGTTTTGGTAGTGACAGTGAAATTAGGTAGAAGCGGAATAATGGTTTTGCGATGTATGGAGGCTAATAGTGAAATATATATTGGAAAACTTACCAATTTTAAAATACAATTTACACCAAATTGCTCAGAAAAACATGCACACCATCCCAGTCGCCAGACCTTAACCCATGGTACAATAATATTTCTTACACCATGACCTTAACCCAATTAAACAGGCATGGGTTTTGATTAGAACGCCGATTTCGAAAACACACTATCTCTTCGACTCTGTGGGAAAATATTGAAAGAATGTTGACAAAATTCGCTGGCCAAAGGGCTCAACAAGGCTCTGAAACGAGTCCGGTTTTTATGGCGAGCTCTAAATTGAGTAATCCAACTGTTACTGGAATTGTAATTATCTTTACTCAACATTTGTTCATGATGATTTGCCTTTTTTTTTCAAAATTCAATTTATTATTGGGATACACATACTGCATTGCATTTGAAACCTTTGCAAAAAATATTGATCTAATTCTTTATGATTTGAAATATAAAGACGTTTTTCTTCAAAACATTTTCCTTGAATGCTTTGATTACAGATTCTTTATTTTTCTGCATTGTTTTTGTTTTTATTCAAAGAACAATTTCTAGTCGGGCATTTATGGTTTTTGTTTCATAGACTTATACCGCTAAATGTCAATATTAATGCACTGCACTTTACAAAAACATCAATATTATAATTTAAATATAACAGACAAAAATAAAAATGGTTTCAGCAGAAATCAGTTACCACCTACGAATCATCGACACGCAAAACCACGGTGCCCAAGTCAACAGGTTTGACGCCCAAGGCAAGCAGCAGTGGCATTAAGAAACAAGATAGCATCAAGAGTGTGGAAGATGGCCAACAAAAGACCACAAAATCAACAAAAATTAAAACAGAAGCCACAACTAGTACTTCTTCAAAACCACAAGCAAAAAACCAAACGACCAGAAGTAGTTCAACAACGCCAACGTCAACAAAGTCTGTCATTAAGGATAGCAAATCAAAAAATATAAGTGTTGTTACCACCACTACCACCAACACCGTCGGCAAAGTAGAGAAGACTCAAAAATCATTGCCATTGCGTGTTAAGAAACCCACCACCCAAAACAAGAACAATACAACTGGAGTAGTCGAGGCAGTTAAACGGAATTCTAACAAAACTACAGCAACCAACAAGGTCAAGGCAAATGCAGTACTAGACACTTATCACAATGTAACCGTTGCCTCACCTCCGCAAAAGCGTAGAGAAACACCCACCAGCAAACAGCAGTATGAGTCTAAGGTCGAAGAGCATCAAAAACGTGCTCGTACATTAACACGCACATTAGATCCGGAAGAGGTCTTGGTGCTTAAACGTGAATCAGCAAAGCAACGAATTGAAGCGCAAATTCAAAACCCAATTGATATAACGACAGCAGTCGGCAAAGTCAATCGAATCAAAGAACCAATTGCATTTGAAGTGCCTTTTACAGATGAAGGAAATCGAGATCACTTAAACAATACATCCTCTAGAGCTGGTAATGATGATAAACATGATGAGGAAAATGGTTCATATTCAGATGATTTTGAGTCATATGAGTCAGATTTTGAAACTGGTGAGTCTTCAAGAAGCACGACACCAGAAGATGAAGATGCCAAGGAGATGGCTAAAGATGATTTAAGCAGCAGTTCATCTAACGATAGCTCCGCAGTAGAAGAAACAAACTTAAGTCAAGATGATGATAATGATGCGGAAGAGGAAGACGACTCGGAACCTACACAAAATCCCATTACTGTAATTCATCGTGACAAGGAACTCGAGCGTAAGCTTGATTCAGGACATTATGATATGAATTCTCGGAAAAATCCTAAATTATCAGAAATAAACGCTCAATCAACACAATATATGCAGTCTGATAGTTTCGATACCTTTAGCATGGCTAATTCAGAACAAATGGATTCGGGCATAAGTAGTTATGGTATTGGTATTGCTGCACAGATGAATAACTTCGATAAAGACGAGGATAAGAGTAACAGTTTTTATGGTGGCTATGTTGAATTTTGTGTGAAACCCCTGGAGAACAAACGTGGCTTAGAATTAATGCGCAAGATCCAATTTGATAGCATGACTTATGAACTATTTGAAATGAAACCCTTAAGCTATGATGTCTATATGCAGTCGTATGGTAAACTAAACACGGCTCAGGCATCAACACAAACACAGGTACAAAATATGTCTATCGATTGTCAGACTGATGAATTGGAGTTGCGCTGTACATGGACACAACATCCGCCGCAATATGATCTTCAAACAGTGCAACAACACTTGAGTGCCATGAATGGTGGTGGTGGTATTTTGCAAAACTGTTGTGGTGAAGCCTTTGATTACGAAGTAGTGGGGTCTGACAAATCAATGATGACGAACGACGACGCCTATGAACATAGCCTACAAATACTAAACATGCTCCGTCAGGCCGATAGTCAACGCATGTTACAGCAACAACTACAACGACACCACAAACCTGTGGATATTGAACGTTTGAATGTATTTCTTCACAATGCAACACATCTCATGTCGAAGGTGCTTAACAGGAACATGAATAACAAACAATTGTATCCTGTTGGACTCGCCAATCAAAATTCAACTTTCATAAACGCCGCCGGTGCTTTTTCATCAATCAGTAAGGGTTATCAAAAAGTTGATGCCGGTTTTCTCAATGCTTTACACGTGCGACGCATTTTTGGCAACGAGCGACATAACCTTATCATAACGGTACATGAATGTTTACCAGGGCATGATGTCTATCGCGAAGATTTTGCTAATCTACTTATGATTTGGTCGACATCGGAGGTCACGAAACCCCTTCGTTTATTATCCACATGGGCGGAAGTTTGCCGTGCAGAAATTTCCAATGATTCTGCGGATATTGTAGTTTGTGGTCTACGCGATGGTAGTGTGGCTATGTGGGATCTGCGTGAAACATATACTTACTGCTCCAAGTTAGACGGTTATCTGATGCATTTCGCAGCGACACAGTCAATTGTGCCTACCATAAGCAATGATGGTGATGGTAGCGTCGAGGCAACTCGATTATTATTAGACCTGGGCGCCGTTGTTGACGTGCGAAGTTTTCGAGTCCCGGAAAAGTTGGCAGCTAATAATTTAAACAATTACAAGCCGATGCAAGTATGTAGTATATCGTAGTTTAAAGGATTTTCTACAGTTTCTATTTCATTTCTTTATTAATTTTTTTTCAGTTCGCTTCGCTTAATGATTCTGGGATACTTGTCGTTTGGACTCTAATTGAGCATAAACAGAAAACTGTGCCATTACGCTACACCAACAACCATAAACAAACAATGATGAACAGGAACAAAAACAACATCAATAACAACAGATTTGAATACACCTCGCCATGGTCACGCATCCGACTTATTCAGAGTGCCATATGTGATTTACGATTTTATCTGGAACATCGTTTGCTGAAGTCTCAAAATCAATTTAATCAGACCAAAACTAATTTTCAAAATAATATCTACAGCGACGAACTACTACGTGAATTAAATGAAACCCAAACATTGCCAAATGCTCTACAGGGCCAAGGATTGCAGGGTATACGATTTACAAATATTGATACTGGCTGCGAACGGATTTACGTATGCACGAACCGTAATTTTATACTCTCATGCACCAAGAGCCTTAAACCGGAACGTTTCAGTCGCATCGCTATTAACGAAAGTCGTTTTCTTTTCCCCACAGTCATATGTGTACTCACAAATGAAGATTTCCTAGCTGTAGGCTTGTCCAATGGCTCAGTGATTATCTTAAATTGTAATCAACAACGGGTTGGCTTAAATCTAAAACAACATACAACACATTCAGAACTACCGTTAGATGTGGGTAAAACAACAACACAAAATCCCGATATCGAACTAGAGACGGGTAAATCTTGTGCCATACAAAATATTATACTTAACGAACGTCGGCCTTTTGAGGCTGATGTTAGTTATATAGATGCATTAAATGAATTTCGACCATCAACTTCAGCCTGCATCGATTTAATACAGAATGAAAGGCGACCTTTTGAGCTGCATGTCTATGATCAGCAGTTACTTTTGAGTGGATCTGCATTGCGTAAACATTTAGTGCAATCACTGGTACTCTCCAGCGATGGATGGCGTTTATTTGCTTTGGCAAATGGTGCATTACGTGTCTATGATTTCTATCTAGATCAGGAAATATCTTTATCACAAACCGAAGACAAAAAATCTCAACGCATTGAAGATATTGCAGTAAACAGGACAACTAAAAATGCGCAACATTTAGTTTTATTGCGTCAGGAGAATATGGTAGAGTTACACATGCTAAACCAGTGAAAATGTCTTATAGATTTATTTATAAAGCATTTGTTTGTTTAAATAAAATACTTAAATATATACACAATAATGCTCTTGCATCCTTCAATATTCCCAAAGGAAACTAATTTATCATTATTTCATATTGATCCTTGAATTTTTAAATCCTGGATAAATTTGTTAGGATTGCTCTTGATTGTTGGAAAAGATAACTGCCATAGAATTCTCAAATTAAATTTATGTTTTTAAATAAAAAATAATAAATTGTAGTTGACATTGGAGCAGTGGTGGACTGGTGGGTGTATTGATCCGTCCATGGCCCGTAAGTCTTGAGAAAAGGGAGTCAAAGCATTGAATCAATAAGTCACAAGGCAAACTAATCCAAAAAAAACCAGAAAGGCTCCTCCGGGTTGCACCCAACCTTCCTTTCTTAGCATCACATCAGTTTGAGTGGCACTTTTATTGTACTTTTATTCTTTATAAGTATATCATTTAATTTGGGTTTGTATGGGAGGTACCCCTTCTGGTAACCCTAAGATCGTGAAATATGGTGAATATGGATGAGAAACTAATAGTGTCCAAATTTCAGTTCGATAAGTCAAAAAACAAAAAACTTAATTAAGAGCATTAATTTAAATGGAGGGAGGTACCCCTCCTGGTAATCCTAGGATCATGAAATTTACTCGGTTGATGGATATGGACCAGAAACTTACTTTCTAAATTGCAGTTCGATATGTTAAAAAACAAACAACTTTTTCTAATAAGAACATTAATTTAAATGGTGGTTTGTATGGGAGGTATCCCCCCTAGTGGTCCGATTCGGCTGATTTCATCTCTCTAGCTCAAAACCTGAGGGACTAGTTTGCATTCATACAGACGGACAGACGGAAATGGCTAAATCAACTCGTCTCATCGTGCTGATCACAAATATATATACTTGATGTGGTCTGCGATGTCTCCTTCTGTGCGTTTGTTACAAACATCATGACAAACTTATAATACTATTCTCTCCCGTGAAGAGTATAAAAAAAACAGCGAAATATTTTTTAATTACAACTTAGTTTAATTTATAGATTGGCCTTATAATTATCGCCATGGTCCATCAAAGTGTTTATGCAACTTCTTTAATTGATTATTAAATGCTAGTTGAATTGATTGAAATCTTGATTGATTTTATATCTTGGTCGTAAATGCAAGAAGTTATCTAAACATCGGTGGGGTTAAATATAATGTACTTTCTAATTTTCTATGTATAATAACTAAGAATATTCATTCCACTTAATTTGTAAAATTAGTGCGGTAAAATTTAGATTTCCTACTTCAAAAATCATTATAGATATAATTTGAATTTTAAAATAAAAATCTGATCTTAACCATATTGACACATGATTGTCATTTACCGTTACGCATACGGTACGCAACGTTGCCGTCGAATGTCACAAACTGAGAATTTAATTCCCCAAATTTTTTGAAATTGAAATCATTATTTACCACTCTTAAAACAAAACCAATGAAAGAAATATTAAAACCATAAGTTGAGTCATACAAAAAAACTTGATAATTGATAATTCAATGGTAATGATCTCTGTCTCATTGGTTCCACCACTGGATCAAGGAGTAATTTCAAACTTCAAACGGAGGGCAAATAATCGTTCCAAAAATAAGTTTTTGGAAATATTATTGTACTATGTATGCTGTTAACATCGGTAATTATTAGAGATAAAATCATTTATGCTCATCCTGAGTAACTTACCTTACTCAAAGTCAAAGAAAGTTATTTAAACATGTAGAAAGCAGGTGAGCCTGACAAGAGCTGTGATAAAATAAAGTGATACTAATATTTTAAACGTAAGCTAAGTCACGATAACTGCAATCAACGATCCATCTTTAGAAAATGATCCAAACTATGAAAACATCATATTTAGAGACCACTACACTCGCATGGAAGCGAAAACCAGTGATCTAACAGGCAGAAAGTTGGCAAATGAGCCTGGCTGCACTGTCGCTAGGACACTCTGGCCTTGATATCAACAAAAGAGAACCCCCGAGCTCCTACACTTCAACAAGAAAAGGATTCGGACGATGACGGTAGTTATCCTACAGGATGCAGGTTCCACATCATGACTTCTGTAGAAGCTATGAAGATGAGGAGGAAACAGAGAGCATACAACACCTCCTCTATGATTGCGCTGCTCTTCTTGGTAGACGAACCCTTTTTCTCGGAAAACCATTCTTCGAGGAGCTGGGTAGTTTGCCCAAACGTGCTTTGGGGGGCCTGGCTCTGTTCGTGGACAGTAGTGGATTAACTCTTACCCCTCACAATCCTCCTACCAATTTACTTTTTATCAGGCATCACAAAGGGCCTTAAGTCTTCTGGGTGAACTCGCGAACAATCGCATTACCTATGAAAGCAACAAAAATTCTTAACTTTGGTTTTTCGAATCCTATAAAAATTTAACACCTTTGAAAATTGGTCCTCCATCGTTTGCAAAACAATAAATTAATAATTGCAAATAACATTTTTCCATACAATATTTTTTATATTATTTAATGTTGCCTCTTCTAGTTATTGGAGATCTACGACGGTAAATTTTGTATGTATCAAATTTTAACTCATCAGCTCAAAAACTGAGATCTTGATATGGATATATATTTGGACAGACGTTAGTAAATTCTTTTTTGCTCTCCAATTTGCCAAATTGTCCATATCTTTGTAGAAATACTTCCCGCGAAAACAGGTTCGTCTGCCAAGAAGAGCAAGGCAATCACATAGGAGGTATTTGATGCTATTTGATTGTTTTTAATCACCAATGATGCGAAACCTCGTCATTACATTCTCGTCATCAAGTGTAGGAGCTGGGAAATCTGCTTCGGTTGGTAGAAAGAACAGTAAAGCTTAACAATTCCGAATCATTTTTTGAAGGTACTATTTTTTTTTTATTCTCTTATGAATCCGTATTTTTAAAAACACAAAAGCACATCACTATCTTTGGCTTTTTAAATATTTTGCTAAAAGCATATAACTCTTAAGATTATTTCGTAATGAATTTTTATTGAATGTGTATGTACATTTTTTTACTTATACATAATCCTCAATAATACATCGGAATAAAGGCTCTACAGAATATCCAATAGCCGAACACACCCTAGTATTGCACTATAACTTGCTTAGTAACTCTTTTTGTGAAAATAATTGTATAAAAACAATAAAATATAATACTTAGTTAACACTTTATTCCTAACCACGTCCACTTAAGGCCAAAAGTTGCCGCACTGTTTGCAGTTCATCTCGTAACGCGAGTACTTGTGCCCGTAAAATAGAATTTTCCTGCTCCAGTAATGCCGCGCGAAATACAGTTTGATCTTCACGAATTTTACGTGCATCCCTAGATTTCTTGGCAGCTTCATTATTGCGCTTTCGCCGCTCATAGTATTTCTCGTCCTTTTGTTCATCCGGTATTGGACGCTTTTCGCCGCGTGGTCGTCGCTGCATGAAACCAGGAAACATACCACCGACACTACGATTTAATTCCATTAGTGGAAATTCTAATCCACCTAATCCATGGTTCGGAGGTGCAATATACTCAAAAGCAGGCAATGGTGATTTATTGTTACTGTTGAACATTGTTGGACCACCTGAGTTATTACTATTGCCGAGCGGTAAAACTCCCATTGAAAATGTTAACGGCGGCAATGGATGATTATTTTTCATGTGTGCTCCAGGAATATTACTTAAACCCGGAAATCGAAATGCAGATAGATTTTCATTAGGTGCAAGCTCCATGTCCATATCGATTCCAGATGCATCATCATGTGATGTGCTACTCTCCGTAACATCTAAAATTGGTGATTTTGAGGTTTCTATAAGCAGCGAAGATTTTTTACGTAGTCCCAGTTCATTGCTTTTTACATTCAAGATATCAAAATTTGTGCGTGTTTTTGCTAGTTGTCCAGCCAACCGATTTCTTGTAGGCAAAAATTCGAAACCCGTAAAGACACTATCAATGTCACGAGTATGTAAAGATGTGTTACACATCTTCCATAAATTACGAATTTCTTTCGACCGTTACAAATTGGAAAAAATCAGAGACACAGAGACATAACCGAGACCGAATGTTTCTTAAACTCTTACTCGCTTACGTTCCAAATGCAGAATGACAAACTCAGACGCACTATGCGCAACTATTACCTATCTAGCTCCAAAAATAAAACAAAAGGAATGAAACTACATACTATAATTATATGTTAGGCGACAGCACACCCTCGATTTATACATATCCATATGAAGATTCTTTTCTATTCGACCCCACACAAGATGGCGCCCAATGCTGATTCAACCAATCACGCAATGTTGACTATAATATATGTCAAATACATGACACTTTTCATGTTGAATGACATTTATTTTCCACCAACTGTTATAAGGACTTCATATAACTGGTTATAAGTTAAATTATACACCCACACGTTGTCCACCATTACCACCGCTGCCACCGTTATGCCGGAAATTCAGTTATTTTTTTTAGATATGGTACAAATGTACATATGCTTATGTGCCGGAATGTTATCGGGGACAATGGTTGACCGCTTGAAGTAATTTTGTTTTCCCCATACTTTGGTGTTACTTAAGGGTTGTTGTTGTCCAGTCATGTCGTTGTGATTTTGTAGGTGTAGCCCGGCTTGAGGTTTGCTAGTCTAGACGATTTTTGTTACGTAGTTTTGTACAGTAGAATGTTTTGAAACGTTTACTATATTAGGTATAGCTAAAAACATGGTGGGCAGGTTAAGTTGTGATTCCCATAGCCAATCAGATGAGTTCATTATTGAAACTCAAATTATACGACATTATGATTCTTTAGCTTATCTACATTTGTCCATAGTATATCAATTATAAAGACATCATTGCAATTTCTAACTTTATTTCTCAATTAGGTATTATGCTATTGCGCTTTCTAGATTTTTAAATATCATCATGACTTAACTAAATACACATATGTATGGTATGTATCCATATCCAAAACTAAATACTAAATACTATTTGATATTTGCTATGTTAGTTAAACCGACCAGAAATTTGAATTGGTGAAACAAGCCTGAGAAAGTATCACCTGCAGAAAAGCACGCTCGCCTAATGAGTAATTCATGAATCCTTTAACAATTCTCTATAAGTTGTTACTAAATGTTTCTTGTTTTTGTTGCCTGCTTTCAAAACGGTGGGTGAATCCTTTTACGACATACGTTTCATAATGTGCGCTAATTTATTAGCTGACAGTAAAAGTTTCTAACCCTTTTTATCTAGGAGCATTCAGAACCAGTTCAGTGGTATTGGTATATTATTGTTTCAGGCAATAACATCTTGAATTAATATCAAACATGCAATATGTTTGTATTATATTGTATTTAAAATTGGTTCTATCTAACGCAAATAAATAATAAGAAAGATACATTTAATATTGTAATCTTTTTTAATTGATTAATAGAACCAGAGCTGAATGTTTATTTGAAACCAAACGATCGAACAACCGAACTTATTGCTACCATACACTTAGCTAAAAAGTTAAAGCCCTTTTGTTACATATTAAATCAGAACCAGGAACAGAATCAAATCAGTAAACAATAATTCTGGAACTGTTGCTGTTCTGTGTCTGGTTTATGTAGTAACAGGGATTTAGAGGTATAGTAAGTTTGTGCGAATAACGGTATGTACTTACATATGCGACAAATAGGTTAAAAATACCTATTGCGCAGAAAGTACAAAACATAAAAGCTTTAAATTTGGTATGATAGGCTTTCTTCAAAAAAGTTTTCTGTCAAATAGTTCCCTTTCTCAAGATCTCCAAAGTCGATTTGTGTATCTAGAGCCACAATCTGGTGGGAGTAAAATGTATTATCAGCCTTCGACACAAGACAATAAAGACAAGATACTTGGTGAAGTGGTTACGATGTACTACTAAGAAGCACCAGGCGACCGAGCTTTGCCCGGGTATCGTGTATTATCGGAAAATATATGTAGATGCCTATCATATTTCTATTACCACTTAAATTGAGCGATTTATCATAACAAAAATATATATTTGTTTAATTCCGGGGACTGTACTATGTACAAAGATTAAAAATGCGAAAAGAAGGTTTCAATTCATACAATAGTTACAAAGTTCGATTTCTTATCATTATTTAATTTTGCCGTTCCAGGTTCTTGTCGAATTTAGACCTCCAGTGTTTCACCTAGATTAAAAAAAAAACTTACTTATTGTTCTTCACAAACTGATTGTAAATATAAGTAGATATAAGTAATAATAAAAAGACATATAATAAAAAACAACTCCACCCCTATAATCTAATTAGTCTCTAATGTATTGGGTTGCGTCGCACGATTCCGAAATGGAAATGTAAATATATGTTTCTAGACAAAATGGGACATTTTTTCCAATGTATGCATTAGTAAATTAGAAGGTAATAAAAATCTAACATGTAATTGTTACAATATTTGTACAATAAGTAGTAACAATAGAATCGCTTAGATAGAAGTTTGGTGTAACCTGTCTTAGGGATAATTGATAAGTAAGCAAAAGTGTACCGCATGTTAATGACACCTTTAATTAGATGACATTAGCACTTTATAGTATACATATTATATAAGACTGGAGAAAAGCCTCCTCAATAAAAAAGAAAACAATTACAAACCAAAATATAACAAATTACGAGTATCTAAGTAGGCATTTCATTTAAAGCAATACAAATAGATTTTGTCTACAAATTTTCGGAGCTCCATTGAGACACACAACAAAAATTTAATTTCTATTTTATAAAATCTTGGGTTGGAAGATTTGGCTATAACTTCGCTATATTAATAATGTGTACTAATATAAGCGATTGTGAGCCATCTACATCGAGTATTAAACGCAATGTTTATCACATGAACTTACCACTTTATGTGTTGGATGCAGTACGCATCTTTCAAGATCATCCCAAGTATGCTGGTGGTCTTAAGCAATCGGACATTGTAGATATGTTGGAAAAAGAGTGAGTTTATATCAACGGGTACTTTTTCCTTTTATTTGTGGTGGTCATCTTCATTTTTATTTTTGCAGATCTTTTTCGTGTGGTGACGTAGAGTCGCAGGTTAAGACTGCTCTAATCGATCTAACAAGCAAGGGATTTTTACGTTTCATGAATCCTGGTTATCGTACGCTAGGACCCATTGCCAAATTGGCAAATGCTCGTACACCACGTCAATTCAATACGACTTGGGATCGTCTTAGCGAACTTCAAAAAGTTAGCTGCACCAGTCTGAACTCTTCGTCCAGTACTACACGTAGTGGAAACTGTTAGTTTTCATGGGAGTAACCATACATTGTCTTTATTTTAGTATTTACATTGAAACTGATTTGTGAGCGCTGATCTGATCTGAAATAATGAAAACTTTTGTAAATTGTTAATGAATTTTTCACGTTATTCCTGGTTTAATATTACAATATACATATTAATATAACTATGTAATAAAGAGGTGAATTCTGCATATTTAAAATTGTATGATTTTTTGTATCCTTTAAGGGTTGTGGGTCAAATCACAAGGGCTCATCATCATTAGATAGTACACCCAAATTATAGAAACATGTGCAATCAAGCGACGATTCATACTTTTAACATTTAACCCCACCATTTATTTGTATTTCTAAAATAAGTAGTTCTCTTTATTTTGGTAATTATACAACCCATATACCATATGTATGTATGTAGTACTAATACTAGAATACCAACAGATGTTTCAAATATCAAATAGAATTATGTATATCATATTGTACGAGTACATCTTTTAAAAAATTTCTATATACTAAGTATTTTGGTTGACCCGACCAAATAGATGATGATTCTTTTTTCACCTGTTAAGTGGCTTGTTTGTATACATTTGTCCTTTTTTGATCCGACGACCCCTGTTCATCTAACTGACTGACTGACTAACTGATGGTCTGTCTATGGTATATGTATTATTGTACCCATTTAATTGTCAACACTATGGGGCGGACACGCAAATACCATGAATCCTTTTAGGTCTTCAAGAGGCTAAAGTCCAAAGCAAGCAAAATGCATTTTCAAAATCATCATCATCATATACTAACCACGCATGAGATACTTGCCAGGTGTTATTTATGACCTGGCAGGTTACTTTCCTAATCGTTGCGGCATAATCTATTAGCACCACCCCTACTCGCTCATACATGTATGTTCAAACAATTTGATTATGGTACAACACATACCATATCGTATGTACCTCTCCCAATCCCACTATCGACATTTTCAAATGGCGACAAGTTGGAAAATTGTGTTTTGCTTTAGTTTTTTTTTGTTTTTATTTTCATGTTTGTAATTGTTATTGTTTTCTTGATTGATGTTGCGCTTTGCTTTTGCACATTAGTGGTAATTATTATAATTATTATTAATATTTTTCTACTTTTTTATTGTCTTTATGACATTCATTATTGGTTTTCTTGTTGTCATTTTTTCTTTCTTTGTTTATACATACTTACTTATGTGTATTATTTTATTGTTCCAAGGTTAAAAGCGGACCCAGACGCAGGTAAATTTCAAAAAAAAAAAAAAAGAGAGAAAGAAAGCTATCATTGGCTATGCCAAAGATGTTATACTCTTACCGCTCCTCCGGGTTGCATCCAACCTTCCTTAGCATCACTAAATTCTCTTTTTTCTAATAACAACATTAATTTAAATGGGGGTTTGTATGGGAGGTACCCCTCCTGGTAACCCTACGATCATGAAATCTACATGGCTGATGGCTATAGATCAGAAACTTATAGTGTCCAAATTTCAGTTCGATACGTAAAATAACAAAAAACTTTTTCTAATAAGAACTTTAATTTAAATGGGGGTTTGTATGGGAGGTACCCCTCCTGATAACCCTACGATCATGAAATCTACATGGCTGATGACTATAGATCAGAAACTTATAGTGTCCAAATTTCAGTTCGATACGTCAAAAAACTTTTTCTAATAATAACTTTAATTTAAAGAGGGGTTTGTATGGGAGGTACCCCTCCTGATAACCCTACGATCATGAAATCTACATGGCTGATGGCTATAGATCAGAAACTTATAGTGTCCAAATTTCAGTACGATACGTAAAAAAAAAAACTTTTTCTAATAAGAACTTTAATTTAAAGAGGGGTTTGTATGGGAGGTACCCCCCTAGTGGTCCGATTCGGCTGATTCCGACAAATGAAATGCGGAAATTCTTATTCTAGAAACTTTTTCACAAACCTAAAGCTGTAATATCGCTTTTTTGCCAGATGTTTGTAACTACAATCATTGTCTCTGAGAAGTATCTAAGTATTATTTTTAAAAATTTATGTATTTTTTGGTACTAGTATTGTTGAGTCCAAGAGCTTTTTCTTGAACTATTAAAAAGCGAAAAATCGATGAATGCGAAAAAAAAAAAATACATTCAACTTGATTGAGATTCGAACCTGCACGAGCGCGCGAGACCGCCGCAACACTACCATATATGCACCAAATTCGCTAAAACCAAACATCTTCCCCCCATTGAAGAGTAGATGATTTTCCAACAGAGTAAGGAACCGGAGTTAAAGAACCGCATGTTCTTCATACGCTGCCGGAATTGCAGACACAGTAGTGTGTACTTTTAGCGAAAGCGATGGATAATGATCAAAAATCACCCACCAAATGTTGAGTCCAAGATTTTTTTCTTGAACTATGAAAACCAAATAAAATTGAAGAAATTCTATGGTTGTGGAAAAACGTCAATTTACGACTTGAGCGAGATTCGAACCAGCACTGTATAAGAATTTGGGCACGAGACCGCCACTCTACCATATGCACCACCATTGAACTGTGAAACTAGTACGCTAAAATCAAACAAGTATTTTATTCGTGTAACCATCATTTAGTGCAGTTATCATGATCTGACCACTTAAAGATCCTTCTACTATACACAATTAAAGCCTTTCCTCCAGTTGTAGCAATGTCAAATCACTGTAAATGTTCTGCATTTGGAGGAAGAAGACTTTCATGGTGTATAAAATTTCATATCGAAATCAGGCCCGATTCAATCAATTCCTTGCTATACTGATCATATCAATAAAAGGTGAATCCAAAAAAAAATCAAACTTAAGTCATTATCGGGAACACAAACTATCTGTAATATGGCATTTCTTTTAAATGTTCCTGAATTCTTCTGTGAATTGCCATTCTATACTGATAGGCACATTGGCTTAACGGAACAAAATCTTGAAAATCTCTTTCCAAACTAAGAAAATCCAAGATCTTTTTGAAAAATTTGAATTACAATTGGTAGGCAATGTCATGAAATAAGCTGAGAACTCAGGTACCTCTTGAAAATGCTAAAACTCCAATTGCAGATTTTATAGGGAAATTGATGAAGCCTAACTTCATCTAATTAATTGTGGCACATTTATATTGTAAATTAGTGTTTTTTTGAAATATTTTAAAAAATGTACATCCTAAGGTCTCTCATCTGAATACTTCCAATATACTTAGTACATGTGTACTTTTATAATGTTTATGCGATGCAGATATCAAAGAGGATTATTATTAGATCTTTAAGGCCACTGTGCATTATATTACCCTTTTGGTAATATGCCCAGACTTAAAAGACTAACTGATTTTAATAACTAGGAATGTTGTGATGTGGACTGTTTAAAAAGAACAAAATACGGTAGTGTAGTTTTTTCAATGGATTAACAGATACAATATTTATGTTTCTTTATTTTCTCTTATTTTAAAGTTTATATAGAGTCCAATACTTATTAATGTATATATAATAGCAGCAATAGCTATTATAAAGAAAATATCAGCCGTCAGCTTCTGTCTTAACATTTGCGAAGTTGGCTTACGTCTCCGTGGGAGTATGTCCTGTTGAAGCCGCTGATTGCTGCGAGACGTTCTTGAGAAGTGATATGCTGATGTTTGCTGTTCCATTTTTCTGTCGGTTAATTTTTAATGGCAAAACTTATGATAATTTTGATTTAACGAATTCAAAAGTATAACAAAAAAATAAAATAAATGAAAAGTAATTCAATGTTTTACAAAATCAAAGTTATTCTTAAACTACACTAGTAGTCAAATAAAATAAATTTCTATATCTCGTCGTTATTGTTGTTGTCCTTTTGGTTGGTTATGCCTTTTATAATATGTATAAAAAAATAAAAATATAACGATATTCAATAACATCAGTTGTTTTCTTACACTTTAAACTTATACATACGTTTTTTTTTTTTTTATTTTTTGTGTTGTTACTTAAGATTAATCCAGTTTTGGTTCCTTTTTTGTTGAAGGTATTACAAAAATACCTTTCTTAATATGCCAAGGGATACGCACAACCAAAAACAAAGGTAAAAGTTGCTTATTAGTACAACTTTGATTGTTTCCCATTAAGAACTAAACATATCAAGATTGTTTTCGTTATCGTTCGTTTTTTTTAAGTTTAAATTTTTACATTTATGTACATTAATTTCGTCAACGAAAATCTATAATAAATTGATAAACTAAGCCCACTATATATGATGATTTTTAATAATTAATATCATTTTAATTAATGATGATTTCTAATATGGTCTTAGAAATCCTAAAGAGATCATTTCGTTAGGCAAATTCTGAAGTAAAGAATCAAGAATTTTAACTACAAGATCATCATGTTGATGATCAATTACTTCCATGACAATGCTTTTATCGATAATACGTGTCTGAATGAATTGTTTGGCACAATTATATTGCTCTTTTGTATAGGTTTGGCATTCTTCTACGTTAGCAATACGACAGAGCACAGCTTGCGCCGGCGCAATTATATTGAACTCATCAACACAAGATATCATGTCGTCAATATTTACTATGCTCTCGTTACCATAATCAATAAAGAAAACTTTAAACATACTCTCATTGTATTGTTCAATAATTTGAGCGCGATAATATAAGTTGTCTTCAAACCTTGCAATCACAAGTTCAAGTGTGTGCGGTGTGTGGTCCAAGCCACTTTCATTTGGTAGATCATCTTTCGTCCAGACAAAAACATGCTCAGAATTTTCACCAATATGAGCATAGAAGTGCGTTAGAGACATAATGTAAGTTGGTGTAATCAAAAGTTGTTGCTGTTTTTTATATAAAAACAATGGTGCGTTTGTATCCATGACAGTTGCATTGGTGGTGGGTAATAAATCCTTTGTATAACCCTCTGGACTAAGTAATGTGTGCTCTAGACGACATCGCGAACCTTAAGAAAAAAAACACAGTATTATATTGGCATAATTTACGCAATTCTTAATCATTTTAATTAATTTACCTTTGAAACAATTGCCTGTTTTGGGATCATAGAAACGACAAATGCGCATTTCATCCTTCGGCACGTAGCCGCAAACTGCTTTCATAGCGTTACTAGTACATAAAGGCTCTTCTTGCAGCATATTCCAATCAGCTTGGCTCAGTTTCATTTGTGGTTTCTCTACTAAAGTTTCAAATGATGGTTTGTCGTCTTTTGTTGATTTATCAGAGATTGTAATGTCATCAGCATCGTGTTCCACTTCGACAAGAAGTCCATTTCCGAAATTTTCCACTACACGTAGTTTAATGTCATTATAAAGCTTAGATCTTACATCGTCTAAGACCTCATCCTGATTCAGGACACACTCAATTACCTGCGCTGGTATCTGTTTTACTTCTTCGAGCAATTGAAATGTATGCGTCTTTAGTTTTTCTTGCACAGTTTCACCAAAATCCAATAAGATTGCATTATATACAATACACTGATTGTCATTTGTGTAGACATCTGACGTCCTTATGGCACGCCATAAGCCTTCGCCAAGTTTAAATATTCCAAAAACTTCATTCATTGGTGGTAATTCTTCATATTTCTGCAAATTTGCCGCATTTTCAAAACTTAAAAGTTCCAATAACATGGCTTTCCAGTCGTTAGGGCAAATAAAGAAACTATTTTTTTTAATGGATGTTATAAAACCTTTTATAACGTGGTTTACACCATATTCTTTGATATTTCTGCGTTCATATGGAAGTGGAGTAAACAATGGTTGCACTTGTTTTATGGCTTCAGACTCATCGAAATTAATAATCGTTGCTTCAGACTCCTCAGAATCTGAAACATATTTCGTGGTGGAGTCATCTTGGCTTCCTTCTACATTTTCCAAATTCTCTTCTTTTTCTTTATCTAGATCGGCAGTGGTGACATGTGGTTCTTGATCAGCAGTGGAATTTGACTTTTTGACATTATCACTACACAGTGGATTATCATTTAAGTGGCCACTAAGTTGAAGTGAATGTTTGAGTACTGAAGTAAGACTGTGCACGAGGTGATCATAGTTGGAATTTGTCAAATTATTAACATTTCCTTCAGACACATTATTTGCGAAAACATCAAATGATTTGTTAGTGTCACTTATAAAGGTTGTTATATTAGTACCCAGTTTATCCAGGATTTGAATGCACAAATCTTTAAGATGTGACAAATCTTCTACTTTTTGCATTTTACCTTGTTAATTAAACAATAAAATCCCACCAAAAATTGTCTAATGAGTTTTCGAACTGACAGATCGAAATACGCCGCGATCAATGAGGCGCCATTCCGAAAAAAGTAGCGACTAGCGTGTATTCTTCAAAATTAACGTGTGCCCTTGAAAAATTGATTTAGTTGGCCATACTGGTAACAAAAATAATTCTGAAGAGAACAGTGCTGGATAGCACAATAAAAGTAAAACAGTGCTGCCAACTCAATAGAAAAGAATGTTGAGACAAAAGTGCGCTCAATTCTGCATTAATAACCGGCTGGCTCCAACAAATCACAAACAAAATTAATCAATGGAAATGACAGACGACAACGTTCCAATAATTGTAATTATAAACAAAAAATCTATAATAATAGAATAAAAGTTTAAATGTTTATAGGGTATTAATGATGTGCTTGGCACGCGCTACGGAAACACATTCACCGGCACATTTGTGTCTGCCAATAAGATTGCTTTAAGCGTCTACAGACCAATTTTGAGCTCAACGCGCGATCAGCCTACTGAGTATGCCGGCAAGGATCCAGTTTATTTACATCTAATACAACAAGAATTTATATATCAGGATTCTATATTGCGAGGTCTGATAGCGGAAGCAAATTCAACATTTGTTGCTCTGCAATCCATAAAGCAATCCACAGATAAATCAGTCTTTATAAACATTTCACTGGCATATCGCTGCATAATACGTTCATGCCTTGAGAAGCTGGAAGATAAATCTGTTGATGCGGCAATGAGAAACAATGAGGATGCATTTAAAAGCTACAAAGAGTTTATACAAATTTTCTACTCAATCGAATCGGTTTGGCATTTATTCGAAATTCTGCTATTCAACCAAATTAATTCCAATTCTATTGCATTGAGACTATTGCACTGGATTCAATTCCATTTTCCACAAGCAGAACGTAATGCAACCGATTTAATGTTGGAAGGACATGAGGCTTCCGACAACGAATTATTTTGGCCAACACTTAAATCTCTGATTACACTGGGCCAAATCGATGTTACACGTGCCATATTGAAATTGCATCCATCTTCGTTAAGTAACGCTTTCAAGACAGCCGATGATATATTGAAATCGATGCCCATTTTTCGTGATGGTATGCCAATTGAGAAATTCCGTTCGCAACGGCAATATTGGTTAACCGAAACTGAACGCAAATTAGCTGCAAATATGCTTTCGAGTGAACCAAATCTCGATGAGCTCATGCAATTGGTTATTGGTGACAAAGATGCTTGGAATGCACAGTTGGCCAACTCTCTAACTTGGTATGAATATCTACCAGGTTATATTTTCTATACAAATCCAGCTTGTGAATATTTCGAACTGGGCGATATTGCAAATTCCTGGCTAAATCGTTGGACACGTCATAGAGGCAACAGTGAATTGAACTTAAATCGCTTGGATTACATTCTACTTAATCTAATGGACAATAATTTTAAGAGCGCCCTCAATTCAATACAAGTTATGCCCGATAATCAATGGTTTGCTACACATCTCATTGATTTGCTTTACAATTCCGGGCAACTGAAGGCCATTTACGATTCAGACATGTAAGTTTCTTCAGTAATTAAACATTTACAATATATGTATTTAACATATCAATATCAATCAACTATAGTGAATATAAAAGCATACGGGAATCCTTACTTTATGAATTCGGAAGTAGTCTGATGACACAAGATAGTCTCTGGCAACTTGGCATTGACTATCTTGAATGTTGCCCCGAGCAAGGCCAACCAACTATTGAGCATCTTTTAACTAGAATACCAGTACGAAGTGAAAAGCAAGCATTCAAGATTATTTCCATTGCTAGACAAAAGGGCTTTGTTAGTGTTGGTATGTAAATCTCATTCTTTCTTTCTTTTCAAATCTCTAATGAATTAATATTTTCTGATACACAGAATCAGAAATCTGTAAAGTACAATCGCGACGTTCTTTTGCTAATAATCGTTATGGCAATGCTCTGGAATGGGCTATACGTTCCAAGGATACAATTTATATCACAAATGTTGCTGATTTTATGCTAAAGGTTTGCGAAAACACATATTTATATATTTTAAATTTAGAACTTACTAACTCTATTCTAACATTCTTCAAATTGCCATAATAGTATTTCAAAGAACATGGACAACCCTTGTGCCCAGAAGTGATTGCTAATATTGGTGCCAAAATGTTTCTATCGCCGCGTCTTATATTTTTGGTGAAATATTTTGATTTCTTTGAATTATATCGAAAGCGTGAGTTTTTGCCCGCTGCCAATTTACTTATCAATTTATTGGAATCGAAAATAACTCCTACCTAGTAAGTAGACATGGGTCATGCATATTAGGATTTTTAAATTGATTCAACATATTTCTGTTTTTAGTTTCTGGCCATGTTTGCTTATTGACACAATACCTTTGCTGGAATCGAAGGATCCTAAAATACTTGCTAAAGAGACCTGTACCATTTTACAACTTATTGAGTTTGAACTATTACCATTAATTGAACGCAAAAAGAAGTTGCTAGAAACAAATCCAGATGAAAAATTGGATATACTGCATGATTATCGTATCGAAAACATTGAGGAGATTCTTTCATTGTTGCGTTTGGCATGCGCCCGAAATCTGTCACGGGCCATAATCATTGAAAATACACAAGTAGTTAATTTAACATAAAGATATGAAGAGTTAATTTAGAAATATTCATTTATTGTATTTTATATGAACTTTTTTTTAATTGTTCGTCAATTTTTTATTATAAATTTTATATAATTATTAAATACAAACATGAGTACATATTTAGTTTATTTATTTATTATAGGTTATTTGTTGGTGTTGTTTGTTGGTATCATTTTTATATTATTTTATCATTTATCAATTGCTTTTTATTGTTGTGCCTCTTGTTATTTTTTCAAGTTGTACGACCTTTTCTTTCTTTTGACTAAAATCGCACGCAACCATCATAGATTGGATACTACGCGCTCTCTACTACTCTTTCTAATAATAATACATAGTAATAAAAGTAATAATAATTTATGCCTGTATGGATATACATATATTCAAATTATAAATATTACATGATTTGATCAAAG
Organism: Amiota communis; assembly: GCA_037043315.1. NCBI lineage: Eukaryota > Metazoa > Arthropoda > Insecta > Diptera > Drosophilidae > Amiota > Amiota communis. The sequence goes on along the minus strand of JBAMAV010001386.1, from coordinate 586,389 downwards.
AGAAGTAATCTATAATCAAACGATTATGTAGATTATTTTAATGATAACCCCAAGAAATTATTTGTTCGGATTTTTAGGATTCTAGTAGCACAAACAGATGTGTTTAGGCAAACTACGATAACACAATACAGTTGGATTCCTTTGTAACTAAGCCTTGGGGACTAGTCAATCATTTCACTAGAGAAGACTTCGCTATAGGATAGTTAGAACTCATCCATAACAAACTTGTTGGGTCCAGTCAATCACTTCGTTATAAAGGATTCCGACTGTACTTGTTATTCTTGAAACTGAAGATTTTTAAAATATACATAATAAGAAATAGCTGACTAAAGCTTCATTTTAAATCAAAAAGCTGCATAAATACAATTAGGCATTGTTATGTTAAGGGTTTCATTTTTTACAAGTATTTTTGTTTATATAAAACTATAGGAAAACTTACAACAATAATGTGTTTGTTGTTGTCGTCGGATTTGATTTGATAAAACTAAAGATGCATTTAGAAAAAAAAAAAAAAATTAAAATATAATATACAATAATAGATGAGAAGAAACTGCACCATTAACTTACTTAAATTCTAATAAGAAATAACGCACATTGCTACACATAATGTAAGCGTCGAACGGCAAATTAAATATGTACTATGTATATATATGTAATATAAAAGTGTATGCATATTTGTAGTATGTATTTATGCAACTCTACATATGTATGTATGCATCTATGTAACTACTTATGTATATGCATGCATGCCTACGTAACAATTTTTTATTATCATATATAGATTAATACAGTGTTCTAGTTGTTGAGTTATTTTACTTTTTGTTTTATGTTTATGATTTTCCTTTTTTGTTTTTTCTTTTGTTGAATAAGTATTTTAATGGCCATTATTTTGTATGGTATATGTTGTAAGTAGTAGGTAGTATGTATATATGTATGTATGAATGAACGAACGAACGCAGGGATAAATAGGTAGATAAGGTTATTAAGATATAGGGAGGAGTAGAAGCAGCAGTTGTTATTTCTATTAATTAGTACATAATTTGTAATTTATTTGTAGTTTGTTTTTGGAGCTAAATATTATAGTATTGGCGGCGTTGGCGTTCTACATTTTCTCTAATCCATTATCTTAATACAATATATTTTATTTTTTTTTAATTTAGCTTCACATTTGCACTAATGTTGGCAGCCGAGGCGGTTAATGCTGTTATATTGGCTGGCGCAGTGACAGAAGATGATGAAGCAGCTGTTGCACCAATTATGCTTGCAGTATTCGCTGCAGCAGCTGAATTAGCGTTAGCAACAACCGCAGCTGCCGCAACAGCAGCTCCGCCACTAATCGAACCCAAACGTGATAGAGAAGGTTCACGTTTTGGTGGTACAATTGGTTTTGTGGGTATTGGTGGTGGGGCGCCGCGTGCACCAGCTGGTGGCACAGTTACTGGTGGCACAGCAATGGGTACGGGATGTGGTGAATGTGGTGCAGCTGTTTGATCTAATGACGTTGCAGCAGCAGCAGCAATTGCAGCATATTTTCCACCAGGCGCACGTTGTATGGTAGCAGTTGGTTGCATTTTTGACGGTGATGGTGATGGTGGATTTGCAGCTGTGACAATACTTGCACCAGCTATTGCACTAACAAGGGGTACTACCGGGGGGTTCTCACTACTATTAAGCTGAGCTGAATTAATAATATTTGGGTTGGTGATGGTAGGAGCAGCTGCCACAGCAGTTGATTGTAATGGTGCTACAACAGCACCAATAGCCACACCACATCGTATATTTTGTCCGGGTGCAATGGAACGAGCAATACCGGTGGTGGGACCTGAGACCGGTACACTCGAAACAGTTGCAGTTGGTTGCACAATTTTGGCAATATTCACCATTGGTGTGGCACAAGTTTCATCTGCAAACGAAAAATTAAAAATTAACTTATTGTGTGTTTGAATATAAAGTTTACAAGAAGTTAAGAGGTGGTTTAAAAAGACATAGGTATGTATATAGAAAGAGAAAGATGGCACAAGATGTTGATTGACAATGAATTGAACTAGACACACTTAGGACAAGAACTCTACTAATTATAAGTGACAAGTGACTAGCTTGTGCAGATATGCTGATGCGTGATTGTTCTTAGCCTTAGTGGCATTGGTACTGGTAGTGATTCTGGTGGTTGTGACCAAAATAGAGAACAAAAAAACAAAAAAATCACCTTGTCTCAAAACAGAGTATAGAGAGTATTATAGAGTTCTAACAAAATATTTCAGCTTCAAGAAAAGTAAAAAAAAAATTAACAAATTAAAAACAAAATTAAACAAATGAAATTTTACAATTTCAAATCTTAAAAGCCAACTTACCACCGAATGTTCGAGCTTTGGCTGCATTTAGTACTGCAGCAGTACCACTGGTCCCAGTCGTATTCGTCTGTTGTTGTTGATGCTTCTTGAGGGATTCGTTCTCCGCGCGCAATGCGGCAATTTCCTGCTCAAGTTCCTTGACACTAAAACATATCAATAAGATTTATTTTATTAAATTTCCATAAAACGATTAAAACATGTGGCACTCACCGTAACTCCTCTTTAGCTAGATTTGCTAAAAGACTCTTACGCTCATTGTCTATAGCAACTGTTTGTTTCTCTAGTTCTTCTTCCATACGTAAAGATTTTTTACTTTCTTCCTCTAGACCTTCAGCTATGGTATCGGAACGTTGCTTTTCCTCGGCTAATATTTGTGCAAGATCTTCAGAGCGTTTTCCTGAAAGGTTTTTAAAATGTAATATGTTTTCAATCTATTGTTCCGATTACTGACTTACCTTCTTCTATATACTTCATCAAGATCTTCTTGCGTTCAGCTATGAGTAAAAGTACAATTTGTTTTTGTCGGTTGCGTTCAAAGTCAAGCGTCTCCTGCAGTTTCTTCATATCCTTCTCCATTTTTTTTGCCTGCGTCCGCTCTTCTTCTAGCTCTTGCTTTAGCTTCGTTCGCTCCATCTCCAGCCCAGAAGTAATATCATCGCCTTGGGCTGTATTATTTTCATGCTTCCGCTTCTCCTCCTCAAGTTCTTGAAGCATGCGTTGATTGTTCTCTAACGATTCGGTGAGTATGTTCACCATGCGTACATGGGTCGCACGTTGTTTACTAACCATCTGGTATTGCTGTTCCATTTGTTGCTCAATGATTTGGCGTACTTCCATTTCGGCTTGAGCTGCCTGAGTCGATGCCTCACGCGAGATAAGATTGCCATTTAGCGTAACTTTATCACGAAATATGGCTGCATGTGGATCGTTGGGTTGTACACGCTTCGTGCGAAGCTGCGTTATAAGATTCTTGACACGCTCATTTCGTAGCGCAGCAATGACGACATCGCGCGCCTGCAATTCACCTTCCAGATAGTAAAGCATTTTTACCAGTTCACTGTGCGGAATTTCACTGCGTGCATTGCCAGTTGGCAATTTTTGTCCAATGCCCGGTTTTATGGTCATAAATTCATGTGTTGCATTTACAACGGCAATATTACTACAACTAGATGCCACCGTTGATGCTGCTGCTGTCGATGACGATGTCGCGCCTCCACCTACTCCTCCGCCAGCATAGTTGTCCAGACTCAGACCATAGGCGGCAGCTACTGCTTCGGTGCCGCCAACAAAACGCGCGGTGCCGCTGCTAGTCTCCTGCGCGAAGGGGTCTGAGCTGGATATTTGCTCCATTCTTTTTCGCTTCTTCGCGGTTTCGGATTTTCTGTGTTTTCTTTTTACCTTTTTCACTTTGAACTTATATTATAAAACGCTTATAGGAAAAAAACTAATCGCTGGGCCAACAGCTGGACAGCTCGTGTTTATTGTTGATTGCACCCTAATGCTTTTTTAATTTTTTCTTCATGTTAATTATTATTATTTAATTAAGTGTGCGCAATTTCTTTAATTCTGCTTAGCAATAAAAATTCTTTGTTGCTGTGAAAAATAATCTTGGGTAGTTTCTAAACGATTGATAATAACCCAATATACACGATATACACATGCGACGGACTGCTCTAACTCATGGTTATAGACCTTTAACGCGACACTCAGTTAACAGTTGGAGGAACTGAAATGGAATGATGTTGATGGAGATTCAACCAAATCCAATTTGAAAGCACGCGCGAATTTTGAAAAATATTATTGTCGATACAAAATATAAAAATAAAGAAGCGTATTTAAATAAAATGATATTGCGTAAACTTAAATAAGAGGATAAAATTCTATGACTATTCATTTAATGTTTTCATAAGCAAATATAAATAAATTTCAATAAATGCATTTGGGCTAGTGTTGGACACTTAACGCAGTTCTTCTTCTTCTTTTGTGCATTTTCCTACACTAGAATAACCTTGCCACCAACACTAAAAATGGCGTTCCATTCGAAGACGGACGATGAAGAATCGCTATAAACAGAAAAAATTCCGTGTGCAGCACTAATTTTACATAAATTATAAATAAATATACCGGATACGAAAAGAAATTAAGCAAAAGAAAATATTATACGCGATAATTGATATTATTATGCTTGTGTCATCAAATTTCAATGGTAATTTGCAAGTGGTTGAAGAGGCGCAGCAAAGTGCAATTTTGATATAATCATAATCTCCTATAATATATAGCACAACACACAGACACACACACATACACACACGAATAGTGAGTGCTTGCTGCTCTTGTCCATGGTCTGTCTGTCTCGCCATCGTCGTTGGCGTTGTCGTCGTCGTGGTTATAGACTGTGCGAACGGCGGTCAATAAAAAATATATAACAAATTAAAGTTAATTAAACGCGTTGTGTTGAAATATATACATACATATGCATGTGCGTTGTGTACCTAAAAAAACACAATTCACAAAAGAATACGCGACAACAACAACAATTCAAAAAAAAAAGTTAATCGAGGCAAGGCACACACGCCAAAAAAAAGATCGGAATCTGTTTTTGTGTGCAATTGTCTATCGAAGTATGGAATTGCGGTGTAGTGCGGTGTGCTATAGGGAGTGTGTGTGTGTGTGTTAGAGCGTGCTAGTTGTGTGAGTGTGTTTGTTTCTTTTATTCAAATTTTAAATCGAAACAACAATTTATGAGTTTAGTTAATTTTATGGCATTTTATTAAATAAATTACATTCACCATGTAATATGTAGTACAAAAGAATACGAAATTAATTTCATAGTGAGTGATGATATTCATTTAATTGACAATAAAGAAAAGTGTGTTATAAATGTCTTTCATTTATCCAATTTCCAAATAAAACAATAATGCATCTTGTGTCAAACCGGTAAATGATTTTTTAAAGAACAGGAACTCTTCTATACAAACACGCCCTAAAATCCTAAACATTAAAAAAACAATTTCTTAACTTTTTTTATTTATATTTTTGTTTTGTTTTCCTGTAGTGCAAAAATTATAGTAGTGTGCAGTGCCTCTGTGTGTGTATATAAATAAATTGTAGCAAAAAGAAATTTTGCCTAGCTCAATTAATTAATTTATAAATAATTGGTTGACAAATAACCATAGAGTCAACCAACAACAATATAAAAATCTACATCATATGTATGTACGTACATATTAAATGAATGCAGCCATCGCAATGAAAGGGGAGACTGCTGCTGCGAATTCTACGTCATCGTCTTCGTCGTCAACAACATTGACATCGCCTTCATCGTCTGTGTTTAGCAACATTGTTTGCAACGATATTCTTTTGAACGCCAACAACAACAACGACTACACAAGCAACATTGCTGTGAAAGCAACGAAATCGTTAAAAAAAATGTGTTTAATATGCTTTTAATTGTTTTATAAATTTTTTTATAAAAATATATATTTTATATAATCAATTACACACAAAAAAAAAAAAGGAAAAGAAAAAAGAAGTCTGAAATTATGAATAAATTGGATCATCCAAGACGCAATGGCACACACAAAGTCCGAATAACGAGTAAGTAGAGATATTGTAATTTTGTTATGAAAACTATGATTTTTAACTAATTTATTTCTATTTATTTGCAGTATTGTGTGCGCGAAACTTAGTACGCAAGGAGTTATTTCGTAAGTGTGCATATCTTTAAGGATTAATAAGATAAATCAGTCGGCTTCCTATATAACGAGCTGCATTATAGTGATGACTTCTTTTTGAAGATTCCCACTTCGTTATAAGGGAATGCGACTGTATAATAAGTTAAATTGTAATTCGATTCTTTAGTTTGAGATTTATGAGATATCTTCATCAAAAAAAGTAATTCATTCATTTATTCTGTAGTATCCAGATGAAGAGCTTTAATGTCAAGCTAACCTTCCTAGTTAAATTGTCAGCCATTTGAATCACCACTTCAAATTCCTTTGAGACTTGCTGCACACATAAGTGATAACTATTATTAGTAAATAGAATTGTGATGATGTGCAAATACATATAACAAGTTTATTACTTTCAAATTGGAACGAAAATTTCACTTATAAAATAATAATATTTCCAATAGATAATTTACAATTTTCAATCACCTGATTCATATTTGGTTTGGTGATTACAATTTAATATCAACTATGGTACAATAGAAAACAACACTCTAATTACCACTTTAGTTTGCTGGCTATCTATGCCCTTAAACAAAGTCTATAAAAAAAAATACAGTCACTTATCTTGTTGTACATATGTATGTACATGTATAAAATATGCATGTTCATATATACACTTACTTTTATATAATAATAATATCTAATGATTTGTTATTGTAAATTTAAAATATTTCTCCAGATATGTACATAAACACAAGTGATGAAAGCACGCACACTCTCTCATATTGAGTGAGAAACGCGCGCGATATTTTTCTAATTTTAGTAATGTACAAAGAAGCGACGTCGTCGTTTCATTTTCGTCATCACAGATACTTCCGTTTGTTGATTTCGTTTTCCTTTTCTTTAGCTTTCATTTCTTTTTTTCGAAATACTTCAATCAAATTTTTAATAATATTTTCTGTTTTTTTTATATGCTAATAAAATTGGAATTGGAAAACATTTAAATGCAACACGTTCAAATTATTTCTGTGTGTATAAGTTATACTACTACTAGGTACAGAAATTTATTATTATCTATAAGTATTAAGTATTTTAGTTGTTTGATAATTTTCGTTCCTATATTTCGCTTATAGCAATAGGTATTTGTTGTTTTATTATGTTATATATATCGTTCGTTCATTAGTCATGGTCTTTCATTTTTATTGTGGTTGAAACGCCAACTGACGCTGATGTTTTGTTTCTTCATCATTGTACATTAATTTATTTTTTTATTTATTAACTTTTTATTCAACGATTGGCAACATATTTAATTTTTATATGCTCTAATTGTATCTTGTATATATGTATATTATTCATATCCATATTATTTATTAGGTCTATAAGGTGAAAAACAATTGACTTATGGTTCTGCATGACTTTCACTTAATTTGATTGCATTTTTTAAATTTGGCATTTCACTATTAGAATCGCTCAAAATAATTTCCCATATTAAGGATAGGTTAGGCAGACTCTTCGCCACAGAGCGAGTTCAACCAGAAGTCTTACGACATATTGTTATGCCTGATTTGGGCTACTCTTAGCTTCAGTGTATGCCTTCGACCTTACCGGCATGGTACCGATGCTCTTACCATGAAAACGTGTCAATTTAACAAAGAAGGGGTTCACAGATCCAACAGCAGAATAAAAAATGTTGCAATACAAATAAGAAATTCGACTCGATTTCATTTAAATATAACTGCTCTTCAAACAGTCAATTGTTTGTGGAGACTTATGGGATTCAATCTGTATCGGTAACATTATGCTAGGAATGTTTGTAACAATTTTAAAGTCAATAACTTCCTGGACTGGGAAAATGACTAATTGCATCTTCTTTGACCCATTTTTAACTCAAACGCAACTTGTGAAAATAGTTAAATGTGATACAAAAAACCGGTTTTTTTAAAAGAAGCCTTGAGAAAGATTTACATTCCCTTCGTCAGATAGCAATATGTTTTAGTTGAGTTCCCAAGCAAATTGTAAGTTCAATATTTTTGATCTTTTTATGTGCAAATACTATAACATGAATACATAGAAACAAGTGTAAAATTTAGTTGCGCATCATCAGTAACAAAATGTTGTACAGGTCACTGCGTTAAAGTCTCATTCTATTTGTTTGTTTACCAATAATGACGGCATTATTGACTGACACAAATCACAAATGAAATTTTTCAAATAGATCTTTTAACACATCATATTACCACTACTAGTGAGAGAATCTGTAACGAAATTCAAATCAATGTATCTGCCGAACAATCAATAAAAGAAACGACTCAGATTTTTATGTTTATTTATAAATCTTTTCAAACTATCCACTATTATACATAAATATGTATGTAACTAACAAATCCATTTAACGCAAGCCGCTTGGTGAAATGGTGACATTGTTCAAAGAATACAATCACGCATACAGATATAGATTATTGTTTTATTTTTTACTATATGGTACATCAGGTGACACTCTACAAACTTTTTTATTATTTTGAAGTTCTTTCTTACCTGGCTTAATAGTTGGGTATAGAATTATTTGAAAATATTCTCACTCAATGTGTGAGTGCGTTTGATTTTTGTTTTGCAAAAGTCTCCCTTGTGTTTTGTTAAGTATGAGTAAAAAAATAGGTGTTTTTGTTTTGTGTTTGTTTATATACATACATATGTATGTATAAATATATTGTATATGGTATCTGTGTATTGTAGAGTTATCTTACTTCATAGTAATACTTGAGTATTTACTAAGATTAGCAATTTACTAATTTTTTATTTTCATTTTGCTTATTTTGGCAAATACATACATATGTAGTATCATTTATATACACTACCTAACTACCATAAAGTATTTACTTTCATAAGTAAATAATATTCTATGGTGCACATCTTGTCAATAGCCTAGAGAACAAAGTTCGGCTCTATTAGGCAGTTCTAAGGCCGGAGTAGACGTATGCAATGCAATTGTCAGGAATGACAAGAAACTCTACTATTGAGTAGTACTATACAAAGTTATTAGTATATGACTCTATGTAGTATAGCATTTTGTACTCCATAGTTTTCACAGAGCATCATGCTCAGCAGTAAGTGTCGTTGATTCTTCTTTGGTAACGCCATTCGTTGATTGCACTCAGCATTAGGACGCTAGCACCTTTTCTTTATTTATGTTTCTTTGTGAAGATATGCGTTTTGTCGCAGAGCAAATTTCTTCTAATCCCGCGCTATATTTTTTATTTCGCATGTATTTGCACTCACTCTACACAAGCCAAAAAATTATGAACAAACACAAAAGACGCGAAAGAAGACGAAGAAAAACGACAGCTGGTACAAGCTTCTCGGCTACCTCTTCGGCATCTTTTTCCCCTTGTCAACAAGCAAAAGTGGCGAGAGAGGATGCAGTCGCAGAAAGGCTATGTGAAAAAAAGGTCTTAGTATGTAAGTCTTGGGTTTTGAAAGACAGAAAGACTTGAAAGTGCCATTCGTTAGTAAATGAAATTAGAAGAATGCAAATTGTCCGTAGAAGGAAGATGTCCTCCCACCAGATTGTACATAACTTGGGACTTAGGTACTTTATCAAACTTATCAGTTAGAACATGGTTATCCAATTCCGTTCCTAAAATTTCGATGTGAAAGACGCGCCTCAGTCGGCCTTGCACCGAAAAACTGGACCAAATTATTGAAAAAGTGGAGAATGACCGGCACATAAGTACTCGTGACATCGCTAAGCATCTTGGTATCCACCGTACGACAGTTTTAGTCCATTTAAAAAAGGCCGGCTATGCAAAAATCTATTTGGGTACAACACAATTTGACAGAAAAAAATCTTATTGATCTCATTTCAATTTGCGGAAACGTTACTGAAACGGAAAGATTTGCAACATTTTCTATCCAAATTAATAACTGGATAACATACGACAATAATGTGAGAAATAGGTCATGGTTTTAACAAGGTGGTGAGTCTGCCCAAACCAATGCAAAGCCGGCACTAACTACGAGGAAGCTGTTGCTGTGCATTTATTGGTCCTGTGCATTATGAGTTGCTTCCACCTGGGCAAATAATAAATTTGGAACTCTGTTGTTAACAACTAACAAGACTAAATGCGGGTTGAAGGAAAAACGGCCGCAATTGATGAACAGAAAGGGCATAGTTTTCCACCACGACAACGCTATTCCACACACATCTTTGATGACTCGGCAATAATTGAATTGAACTCGGCTGAGAAGTATTAATTCACCCACCACATAGTCCAGACCTAGCACTATCTGATGACCATTTATTTCGATTCATGCAGAAGTACCTTGGTGGCGTAACAATGAATTCCCTAAACGACTGCGGAACGGAATTACGTCAGTTTTTTGTTCAGAAAACTCAGAATTTCTACAAAGAGGGGATTATGGGTTTACCCGAAAGATGACAAAAGGTTATCAATACCAATGAAAAATATTTGATGAAATCAAGTTGCTTTGTTATAAGAATAAAAATTGATGAAACATGATTCTCATTTTCGGAAGTTGCTTTTCCACCAACCCAATATATAAGTAGAAAAATTTGTTGCTTGTCGCAAGATAGATTGCAAATAAAATTTTTAGGAACCCCCTACTTACCAATAATATGAGTTAGTTCTATGTGTTATCATTGCAAATATCAGACTAAGGTGTTATTAATATATTTTTACATTAAGATAAGTTTCACAATTATGACCGCAAGAATTTTGTTGATTTTGCTATACATATTAATTTCTGGCAAAAAAAAAATTATTAAAGTTCTAGTTAAATGGAACATATTTAAGATGATGTATGTTCTAATATCATTGAAATAGAAGTTTAGAAAAAAATAAAATTTTTTTGTTTAGTGTGCTGTGCTCTTTAAGGCTAAGATATTAATTTATTAAAGCGTGAGCACCCAAAATAATTTCGGCCTTTCAATCAAAATTTATAAGTGATGTGCATTAAATTTGCAATTATGCGTCCATCCAGTTTACCACGCTTAACAATAAGCTTAAGATATTTAGTTGTATACCCACGTTTTCTATCAAATACTGGAAAGACTTTATGTTCGAAAAAGCCAACAAATCCTATTGAAACTATTAAAGCGCTTAAGGATAAGAATTCAATCAAAATTGTACAAGATCAATCGAGTGGAAGAGCAAAACTTCTTGCTAAAAAACGACAACACCTATTAGCAAAAAAAAATGAAATCAATAAGAAATATGATAAAGATTTTCCTGAGCCAGAAAGTGCTAATAATTCAGTTCTACCAGAAGCTATCAAACTCATTGAAAAAAAATCAAAAACCAAAAATGCTAAAGAAGCGGAAAAAGTAATGAAGAATCCGCCAAAAGATAAGAATTCAAAAGAAAATATCAGAAGAAAGGAAAAAATCGTGCAAGTAGAAATATATTTAAAGAATACACCCAAAATGAAGATTTGGAACTCGGAAAGTCCAATCGATCCGAATCGAAAGGCATCCAGTAAGCAAAAGGATAAAAAAGGGTCAAAATCCAAAAAATCACCTCCAAGTGTAACCGAAACAGTTGATTCATATGCAGATAAAAGTTTTACAAAACACACGCTAAATATTCTGAAAGATGTACCAAAAGAACAGGCATTGCCAACAAATAAACCAATAAAATGTAAAGGCGAATACGCCGAATTAGATTACTATATCATAGATAATTCTGATAAAAATCAAAATACCTCAGCTCAACCAAAAAAATATCAAATGAACAATGCAGATAAAATTGAAAATTCTCAAGATATTTCCACTACGTCCAATGTTAAAAATCCAAGAGATCAGGTTGTAAACAAGTCGGAATCGGAAAATGCAGAGAAACGAGAATCCAAAGCGTATGACCCATCAAATAATATCACGAACAAAAATGTTTCCGATAATCAAGATCGGATGATTAATACAAAATCCAAAAAATTTAAGACCGATGTACAGGAATCAATATTACACGTTCCAGATTTAACATCTGACAAATCCGATATTAATATTAGAGATACAAAATCACAGATAAATGAGTCAAAGAATCGAGAAGGATCCCCTGCAAAAGATTCCACAAATAGTATATCGGACATGAATACAAAATCTGAAAAAAAATCCAAGAATGATAGCAATTCGAAAAATGTGAAATCAGAAATATCAATATTGTATGAGAGTACCGAGGAAAATCCATTCTCAAAACTTCAAGATCAAAAAGAGGAGAAATTTGAAAAAATGATTAAAAAAGAGGGTGAGAAGGAATCAAATATTTTAAATATGACTCCAGAATACAAGATAAAGTTGGATACGAATATAAAGAAAAATAGTAATTCGACGAATACGAAAGCAGAATCTAAGACTTCGAAAAAAGAATTCGTAAAAGAAAACTCTAATATTAAAAGTACTTTACAGAACGCTCCAGACCAAGATGGCAGGAGATCAAAACCAAAAGCTGAAGTATTAAATAAAAACACTAAGACATCTTCATTTAATATTCCAATTACTTTCAAAGAGCAAGACATAACCTCAAATGCTGTGTCACGAATGAATAAGGATTCTAAAAATCAGCTCTTAAAAGAAAATTGGTTAAAAGCTTATGGATCAAAAGGACAGACAGCTGTTACTTTAAAAATTTGGGATTCAATTGCGCGAGCTTTGAGTAAGAAGACTTTACAGAAATTGGAAAAAAATAAGTTGGTCAAATCTACTGAGGCATCGAAATCGAAAATTCAATCAAGAGTAAAGAATATACCAAAGAACTCAACATCAAAATTATTTACCGAAGATATAAAAAATCAAAAATCTACTCAACCTGACATAACTCTTGATGAAACAAAAGAGTTGAAATCATTGCAAAACCTTCAAAGTATAGTTCAAGACCTAGAAGGACTGATAACACAATTGAATGATAGTCCAGTTCCGGATGCCAGAACAAACACACCCAAAATATCACAAGACAAACAAACAGGAACCAAAAAGCCAGGAAAAAAACATCTATCAAGCTATTCTAATGAGAAGAATAACTTTAATAAAGCGAATGTTGAATCTGATCTCACAAAAAATCTTTTAAAGAAAGAGAAATCCGAAGAAATAAACTTAGGAAATGCTGAAGACAACATGGATCGTAACAAATGGTCTGATGAAACTAATGTCAATCTAATAAAACTGTCAGAAGAAAATGAATTGAAACAGGAAAATGAGAGTGAATTCACAAAATCAAAGTGGTATCATGATAGTTTTTGGTCAGATGATGTAAAATTTAACGTTACTGAAGAGGAAACAGATAAAAATGAGACTGATTCCTCAAAATCCGAGTGGTATCATGATAGTTTATGGTCAGATGATCGTAAATTTAAATTCACTGAAGAGGTAACAGATAAAAATGAGTCTGAGTCTGATTCCTCAAAATCAAAGTTGTATCATGATAGTTTATGGTCAGATGATGGTAAATTTAAAGTCACTGAAGGGGTAACAGATAAAAATGAATCTGAGTCTGATTCCTCAAAATCAAAGTGGTATAATGATAGTTTATGGTCAGATGATGGTAAATTTAACGTTACTGAAGAGGTAACAGATAAAAATGAGACTGATTCCCAAAAACCAAAGTGGTATCATGATAATTTATGGTCAGATGATGAGAAATTTAATGTTACTGAAGAGGTAACGGATAAAAATGAGACTGAATCAAGCATTTCAGAAGATCAATCAAAGATTTTAGAAGAATTTGAAGAAGCAATGAAGTTTGCATCCAACCATTCGAAAGATATAGATGATCCAATTGAGTTTATTTTGAAGCTTCCTGAAGATATACAACTAAGCATTCTAGCAGACATGGCAGCTTATGGAATTCAGCCAGAAGAGATTGAATCACGCCAACATCTGGAAATGTTGGATTATGAAAATAAGTTAATCTCAAGTCTTCTTGAAAAGATAACCAATAAGATTAAAACAAATGTTCCAGAAGACACGGTCGATACAGATGTGGTGAATACAAGTTTTACTGAAGAGGAGAGGGAGGATTACACAGATACAAATGAGATTCACTCAAGTCATTTAGTCGATAATATTACACATACAGAACAATTAATAGATGAAAATGAGATAACTGATTTAGATGAGAATAAATCAAGACATCCAGAAGAGTTTACTCACAGAAATGAGGTTAAGGCAAGTCTTGATGTTGCAGAAGAGGACAAGCCTGTTATGGATGAGGCGAAAGAGTATGATGAAGTGAATTTGCCTCGGGAACAGCGTAAGGGAGAATTTGATGATTGGCTTAAGAAACTCTTTCCAATCAATAAACTGAAAAACGAACTTCCTGAACCTCCAGCTCAAAATCGATCCTCTTTAATAGATACAATTTCGCAAAGAATAAAGGCAGATGCTGGAAAAAAAGTTGAAAAAAAGAAAAGATTCTTCTTTTTCTTCAGAAGAGAGAATCCTACAGGAATTGAAGATCCCACTAAAACTCGAAAATATTTCTCCGTATTTAAAATGGATCCAAGAAATATATCAGTAGATCATGAAAATCCTCAAGATACACCATTGAAAATGTCAACACCAACTCGTCTCAAAGAAGGATCAAAAAATTTGCTGGACGATAACCATTATGATTTCAAAAAGCCCTCCTCACAGACAATTGGAATAGAAGTAACAAAAGAATCTAATCCCAAAGTAGCGATAATTGATAAGTCTGATACTGATAATAAGAAAAAAGATAATTAAATGTATTATCAATAAGACAAAATAAAAAATCACAATAAATGGGTGGTAATTCGGGTGCTCCGCATCAAAGTATTACGATTTTGATTAACATTAGTTTGCTGCAAATGCATTTAAATTCAATAAAAAAAAAAAAAAAAAACAAATTTAAAATGTATATATAAAATTATACTATTGAGATTTTCTAACAAAGTAACATTTTCTATTTGAAAATATAATTTATGTTTTTTGTCTGATGACAATTGTGTGAAACTTGTAGCCAGAGAAATTTGATAATAATTAAAATAAAATGTTAAAGATAGAAAATTTAGCTGCGCTAATAATTCGCCATAAGAAATGCGCAACTAGGGTTTATTTATCATCTTGTCTACAACGTCATCGTCGCACAATGTCGGATGACAGCAAACAATCTTTAACTACAAATGTTACCAATAAGCCGCAAAGTGAGAAATCTTTGCCGAAAAAAGGATCATCAGATTCTTCAATAAACTGTCAAGTCAAGTGCCATGTTGGCGTTATTGAAAATGATACAGCATTGAATGAGAAGTTTATTGAGCGTGATATACTTTTGGTATCTAACAATTACAATCCAGGGGAAAACATCACCTTAGAAAATCTGAAATTAGAAATTCTCCCAACAGATTTAAAAGAACAGAAGAATTTAATAAAGGAAAAGGATTTGTCGCTTACCCAATTGAAGGAAGTCAATGAAGTAACTTCACCGAAGGATGATGAATCTAATGTTAAATTACAAGAAATTAATCCTAACAAAGCTTTTGATGAACTTGGCCCGTGTTTAAAGGAAGATAAAACAAAAAAAGAACAAATTACTCTTTGCGAACCATCTGAGACACGTGTATCTTCTTCTGATAGTTTTACATTTAATACTCTGAAAGGTATAGTAAACAATGACATTAGCTCGATTAATGTTAATGAGAAAGCAGAACAGTTAGGTTCAAGAATAGCCAAGAATTCTATGCGCGATGAGATAGAAGGCCGAACTAAGACATTGGATGATTCCGAAATACCAAACACAATCGATACTAAAACTTCAGATATTGAAAAATTGCCACCTATTGAAGACAATAAAGATCATCAACCACAATTGTCGAATTCTCTAAGAAAAGCAAATCCTAATAAAGACCAAAAAATATCTGAACACAAAATTGATCAGTCAACCCAACAATTGCCAAATGAAGCATCTAATTCAAAAAATACTGATATTCCTTCAAAGCTTGAACCGATATCGGAAGGTTCAAATGAGGATCCCAAAAAAAACTACAATGACACTGCTGCAACTTCAAAATATAGTAACACTCTATATCGCGAACCAAAATTTAGTGAATTTAAAGATTACCAGCTGCCTAATCAAGAGAAGGAAGACGATCCATCTAATTGCAAACCAAACAATAATGAAACACAAGCTACTCTTCATAATTTAAGTGAAAATTCTGCAATATCTTCTGCGTTACCAATAATGGGATCATTGGTAGAATGTACCACAATAGATTCCAGACAAATTGATAATATGACTGTTAAAAAAATGGCAAAGAACAACTTTCAAAGTACAAAAACACTGAAGAAAAACGCGTACAAAATCAATGAGGCTACGATATTGGGAATAGCAAGTAATTCCCCAGAAAAATCAACATTAATTAAAACTGCGAACAGTGATGACAGTGCGATTAAGTTTTCTTCTTCCGGATCTGGAAAAACACCACCACCCAAAACACCGTCGTCACCACCACCAGCTAAAGGTCCTCCTCCACCACCACCAGCTAAAGCTCCCCCACCACCACCAACAGGTAAAGCTCCTCCCCCACCACCACCAGCTAAAGTTCCTCCCCCACCAGCAGGTAAAGGACCAACACCACCATCTAAAGGACCTCCGCCACCACCACCACCTAAAGGACCTCCACCTGGTACTCCACCAACGCAAACCAAGACCAAATTCGGTCCTTTGGCGGATGCAGATCGTATTTTTACCAATCTCTATGGTCGTCACGATTGGCGTATTAAAGGTGCTTTACAGCGTGGTGATTGGTATAAAACAAAAGAAATACTTGATAAAGGGCATCTGTGGATTATTAATGAGATTAAGACGTCGGGACTACGTGGCCGTGGAGGAGCCGGTTTTCCAACTGGCTTAAAATGGTCATTCATGCTCAAGCCGCCTGATGGTCGTCCAAAGTTTTTGCTAGTTAACGCTGACGAAGGTGAACCTGGAACATGCAAGGATCGTGAAATATTAAGACATGAGCCACACAAACTTATTGAAGGTTGTTTGATTGCTGGTCGTGCAATGGGTGCAAACGCGGGCTTTATTTTTATACGTGGTGAATTCTACAATGAGGCATGCAATCTACAATTTGCCATTACGGAAGCATACAAAGAGGGTTTCCTTGGTAAGAACGCATGTAATTCAGGCTTTGACTTTGAACTGTATGTGCAACGTGGTGCTGGTGCCTACATTTGTGGTGAGGAAACGTCGCTAATTGAAGCACTTGAAGGTAAAGCAGGAAAGCCACGCAACAAACCACCATTTCCGGCAGATATTGGCGCTTTCGGATGCCCGTCGACAGTGACCAATGTAGAAACAGTCTCAGTTGCCCCGACCATTTGTCGTCGTGGCGGTAAATGGTTTGCTAGCTTTGGTCGCACACGCAATTCCGGCACAAAGCTCTTCAATATATCTGGTCATGTAAATCTTCCATGTACTGTCGAAGAGGAAATGTCAATGCCAACACGAGAGATCATTGAACGTCACGCTTGTGGTGTGCGCGGCGGTTGGGACAATCTGTTAGCCATTATTCCTGGTGGCTCTTCTACACCCTGCATACCTGCAAACGTTGCTAGTACTGTGATACACGATTATGAGGGACTTATGGGTGCTCAATCTTCAATGGGCACTGGTGCAATTATCGTTATGGACAAATCTACGGATATAATTAAGGCAATTGCTCGGTTGTCAGCCTTTTACAAACACGAGAGCTGTGGTCAATGTACGCCTTGCCGCGAAGGTTTGCTCTGGGTATCCTTAATGATGAATCGATTTGTTGTGGGAAATGCCAAACCCGAGGAAATCGACATGCTCTGGGAGATAACAAAGCAAATCGAGGGACGTACAATTTGCGCATTAGCTGATGGCGCAGCATGGCCACCGCAGGGTTTAATACGTCACTTTAGACCTCTTCTTGAGAAGCGCATGTCAGATTATGCAAAGGCACAAAATAAATCAACAACGAAGCAATCAAAACCTGAAAAAGCCGAATGCGTTAACTAACAAGCAATTTGAGACCCTCTTCTTGTAATTTATAACAAACTCTTAAACTCTTTTATTGACATATTTTAAAACGTTGAAAGCAAATAAAATATAAATTGTCTCAAATTACATGCAATCAAACAAAAAGTGGTTGCACATGTCTGCCGCACACGTTTCTCCGTTTCATCGTCAATTGTTCGTGCTTCATTGGATTTTATTCTTTTTCTTATGTACTTACCATAGATATTTTTATGCAACACTGACTTCCGTTCCGTCTGAGTCTCAGTCTTCATTGTCGTCCGACATCGATGCCGACCATCATTTCATTCCATATACTACACATGCATACTAACTTGGTTTATTTATATTTGTGTTTCTTGTCGCCACACTTCTTGCTTTCGGTCATAAAGTGAAAGTTCATTCGACCGTTAATACCTTCCAAGTCTACAAAGCAAAAAAAATTGAACAAAATTGTGCCACATTCTCCTCCACACGTAATTAATGATAAGTCAATAGGGTTGAACGACATGTGCATTTTCTATTTTACCTTACCTACTTATAGCTATGTATGTATAAACCTCATTTATTTTTATTTTTTGCTTGCTTCCACATATGCCAATCCTTGGTTTTGAGAGAACACAACAACAGCTGCACTTATCAAATTACAAGTCAACAATCTTTGGTCTGTAAATGAAACTAAACAAACTATGGTAATACACTAATGGACAAAATAATAAATGCATCTATTAAGAGTTTTTCATACAGCCTTCGGAGAAACTTATTGGAATTGATCAGTATCAAAAAGCAAAAATTATGTTCTAGGAAAATCTTTCGTGGTACAAAACGTGTCGAATCAATACATCTGATTTCTGGTGCTGTTGTTCTATACTAAAGATTGGCATTTCATTATGATAGCTAGCCAACCAAGTCTACGGATTTGAATCCGATGGAAAGCCTATGAAGGAGTAGTGTTAAGACACAGCACTCAATTTAAGTGGTGTGCCTCTTTATTTTTAAGCCGAACAACAAATTGTGTGATTGGTTACTCGAGATTTACCCGAGATTACACACAATTGTTGTTGGATTTACCCATAATTTCCTTTGGATATGAGAGGGGAAAACTCTCCGCTTAAATTGAGCGAGTTGTCTGCTCTATATGTTTAATACACTTTGGGTAAACTAAGACTTGTTATTGTTTTATTTACATTTGGCGAGTTGCAATCTGTGCTAGTAATGACTACACATGAAACTTTCTACTCGCTCAATTGTCAAGTCTTATTGTAGGCAAATGAAATACTCACAACTGCCTTAGTGATTCACTTTGACTAATACCATTATTATACATGGCAATTTAGCTAGAGCAATTTTTGTCTATTCCTCTTTGCTGTCGCTGTTAGCTATTACACACAGGAATTGTGCGAGAGCAATTTTTGTGGATTCTTCTTTTGTTCCTGACAAATTTCTTCACATTCCCCGCTATATTTTTCATTTCGCATGCATCCTCACTCTACGCAAGCCAAACGAAATGAACGAACAGCGAAATACGCGAAAAAAAAAAAAAGAAAACGTCGGCAGAATTGCCACTTGGGTGCTGATACAAGCAACTCGTCACTTCGTCAGTGTCTGCGTATCTTCTCAACAAATGAAAATCGCCACAGGGCCGAATTGCCGTCTATAGTAATGATCTAGTAGCCAGCGAGTAAATTAGGACAACTTAGAACTCTTTTCGGTAGATTGTTTACTGGTCGAGTTCACTAGCGAACACTGAATTCGCTGGCTAGTAGAATGCAAACTAGCCAAATGTAAATTAGTAAACAGACTTTTTATTATGACTAGATAATTAGAGTCATGACATGAAGATGTACTCATTATTTTGTACATGAGTGTATGCTTGAATGTACTTTAAGAAAACAGTGGTGAGTTGGGATTTAGTTGGTCTTAAAGGAGGTAGCCTATTTGTACATTTGTGGCTACTATAAGCCATATATTACAGTTTCCATTGTCATCTAGTCATCAACTAATGATGCTGATTTTAATAAATAAATGTATCTATTTTTCCATTCATTTAATTGCAATTTTTTAAGGTCATCTTATCTCGATTTTTCAAATTTGTTGTGTCTTGCCCAATTTGTCTTATTTAGTATTGTAGTAAATGCAGTTCAATGTTTTGAAATTTAGGTTAATTGACTGTACTTGTGATTTAAAACATCAATAAAAGATTGTTCAATTTGTGTAATTTATTGTAATGGACTTTTGATGATTTTGGTGCTTTAAACAAATTATAAGGCCAATTTACTAAATGGAAATAAGACAAAACGTTAACTTGGGTTCATCGAAATTTAACATACCTTTCTTCTCCGATTTTTTGTATATTTTGTGTGTATTAAAATTGTCGCTTACAATTCGATTTGTGAAGTAAGTTATCTTACGGATCACTTCGTTTTTTATGCAAAGAATCTAGCCTAGGTTATTAACTTTTGCAGTATTTTCAAGGTTAGAAATTTAAAATTGTGTTTGATAAGTCTAAGTCTTCCAGCTGTCGGTCCAACATGGCTAAAACATACAATTAGTAATGAGTAAATTAAGATTCTGTACAAGTTTGGAATCCATGACGTGCAAAAACCATCAAACCTAGATCATTTTAAGATATAGTCCCATTTTATATCATAACCAAGTAGAAACTGCCTTTATCGACAAAAAAAAGACTAAGTGCTGATTTAAGACCTCTCCTGAATCAAGCTTAGCAAGGAGTTTGGTAGACAACATAATAGAAATCCAAGTAATTGGATGTGCAATGTATTTTCCTATGTTACCAAACTGGTGACATACAGTAACTTTTCTAAGATTAACAAGGTCTTAACGTTTCTGGAGGATGTTTTATATTTTATATTAAGCAAATATTTGCGTTCGAAATGTTTTACAAATTGTGGATATGAAATTATTCCATACATATATTTTATATATTAGTTGATTTAAAAAAACTGTCTCTGCTTATATAATATGCATTTTGATTCAGCCATGAGGATTGAATGGTGGCGTTGTCGGTATTGTCAATGGTCGGGGATTACCAGGATTTGGCTTATAAACCGGGCGACGACGTCGATCATCGAAAGGTACTGCCTCCACAAATAGAGCTGACATCGCCATCAGAGCAAGTAGAAGCAAAGCGATTAGATGAGAAACGTACATGTTTTCTTTTGGATTACTTATTGAATGATGAATCGAATGAAATGATAAACCTATTTATACCACAGATGGAAACAAAATCCAATCGTTTGATGTGGTTTCCCCTTTAATACTTTAAAACAAAAATTATTGATAAGGACCAGCTTGGGAAGATAGTATGGTAGTAGTATTAAGAAAAATCACCTTAGGGTAACTACATACAATGTTTTGCAATAAAATTGTTGTGCGTCCCCTTTGAGGTATTTCACAACAAAGTTGCGATAAGAACAAAAGAACTACATATTGATAATGATTTGCTACGCTGAGCTATGCTTTAAAATAGAGAGATTTAATTATGAAAATATGTATGTACTTACTTCATTTAAAACGATTCAAGATGGAAATTAAGATTGTGATTTGAACAACTATTGTTATGTTAGTGGGAGCATTGAGGCCAATTCCGGTATATGGCAGTTTTGCCTTTGGTGGGGGCAGTCTTGTGACTCCAATAAATCCCAAACCACCACCTTATAATCCTATTCCAAGATCATGATTTAATCAAAAATTAAATGAATAAAAACCATTATGTTATTTTGTTTCTTAAAATTTTCTTTATTTTGTATTGGATCCAGCCTTTTTCATGGCATAATAACCTCGGCGTACTCTAAGGATTCTCTACTTGTCTTCAATGTTTCGCCACTAGTTCCATAGTTTTCGAAATCTTTTTGATTTCGTGGATCAATTGTTAAACGATTTAAAAATCCGGGATGTCTATGCTCAATATAATTTGCTATGCTTCCTGATGAGGCAATGATTATCAAAAGTATGAGTTGTATACGAGAATTTTGTATGCCTCCCATTTTGTTGTTTAATGTGAAATGGTAAAAATTTAACTAAAACTGAAATAGTCTCATTAAAATGAATTTAGCTATACGATTTGTTATTTCCGGAAATACTTAGTATAAAAATTAGCAAATGATATAATGATTTTATGAACATGCAACCATTATAGGTTGACATCTCGATAATTTTATAATAGCAATAATTTAAA
Organism: Amiota communis; assembly: GCA_037043315.1. Classification (NCBI taxonomy): domain Eukaryota; kingdom Metazoa; phylum Arthropoda; class Insecta; order Diptera; family Drosophilidae; genus Amiota; species Amiota communis. The sequence continues at coordinate 564,161 of JBAMAV010001386.1, read as the reverse complement.
ATTATTTGATGAAAGAAGAGAATTTCATTTACCCTTTTATACTTATGTTTTCAGGATTGCCTGACCCCTTTGCTAAGGTACAAGTGGATGGCACTGCTCAGGTTTATTCAACCGAAATTAGTAAGTCTTCGTTGGATCCCAAATGGAATGCTCATTACGATTTATTTCTGGGTCGTGGAGATGCCATAACGATAACAGTTTGGAATCAAAGAAAAATTCATAAGGGCAGCGGTTTTTTGGGATGTGTTCGCATACCTGCAGCAACGATACACAGTCTAAAGGGTGCTGGCTGTAAGTCATACTACATTTACATCTTTTGGTATTCTATGGTATATTTAATCTAATAATCTGTTCGACTTTTGTAGTTCAACGACTAGATCTTGGCAAACTATCACCCGACAATGATGATGATGTGCGTGGACAAATCATTATTGCTTTGTTATCCAAAGATGGGCCTTGTAGTGGGAATCCATTGGCTATTGTTGGACCTAGTGGTGATGTACGTGGTCCTTCAGAAGATGACTCCTCCGAAGATAGCCTGCCGGAGGGTTGGGCAGAACGACGCACTGACAATGGACGCGTTTATTATGTAAATCATGCAACCAAATCTACACAATGGAATCGACCAAGTGCAAATCATAGTGGCGGTGGTGGTGGAAACTCCTCATCATCAACAACAACGACACCACATCATCGATCCTCCGCTCAGCAGAATGGTAATAGTCATGAGGGACAAAGGCAGCCAGCGGGACCAACTCGTTCAACGACGTGCACAAATCTATTGAATGGTCACAGCAGTAATAATCGTGTAAACCGCGAATCCGATGAACGTAGACATTCAACAGAAATACTATCCAGTATTGGCGGCACAACAACATCAAGTAGTGGTGGGTGTACGACAAATCTGGGTAAAGAAAACTGCAGTCCAACTCGTCATTTGGGAGCCCTAGACAAGGAACAAACGCCAAGCACAAAGAAGCAACAAAGTAGTGCACGCCATCCACATACTTCTACAAGTAGCCCTGAACAACAACAGCAACGCACAACAGTAAATAGTGGTGATTTGAATACATCATCTGCGTCTATTACCGCACCAACAACAATAACTGCCAATGTTAGTCCTTCAACACGCCAAACGCACCAACCAATTGTAGACAATCATATAAAGACTCCGAAGCATCAGTCGCCAACGTCAATAGCAACTGCAACAGCTAATGGCCATGGATCAAATGCTGAAGAAAATACCACAGCTGCATCCGCAACAGGATCAACGACAATAACAACAACGCCACAAAGAGTGCAACATCAAAATGCACAAAATTTGGTCAATGGCAATTCAGGAAATGGTGGCAGCAATCCCCAATCCTCAACACAAGCAACACAACTACCAAGTAGTACAATAAATGGTTGGAAGATACATGATGAACATAACCAAACGACACCATCACAACCTCAGCCCCAACAACCACAATCGCAACAACAACAGACACGTCACAGTCCCACATTGCCCACAAATGGAAATGGCAATGTGCAAAGTCCAAATGCGAATAGCAATCATCATTCGCCTGCTGCAACAGCACAATCTACAAGTAGTAGCAGTCGAGAAACCCGACAAGAACCACGGACCCCATCCAGCAATAGTAATCCAAATGCTGCAGCAGGAAACACTCCTAATTCAGCCCAACGTTCGCAGCGGCGTTCATCACGCACACATACAAGCGATGAGTCAACACGTCGACGTTCATCACGTGGTTCACGTAATGCGACCAATGGACATCGTTATGTGGCCGCTATTGTTGCTGCTGCTGTTGCGAATCAGGGAACAAGGCCATTTATGGATTTGCCGCCAGGCTATGAAATGCGTACAACGCAACAAGGTCAGGTCTATTTCTATCATATACCAACTGGTGTATCAACGTGGCATGATCCGCGCATACCACGTGACTTTGATACACAGAATCTAACGCTTGACGCTATCGGTCCACTGCCCAGTGGTTGGGAACAACGTAAAACGGCATCAGGACGCGTCTATTTTGTCGATCATAACAATCGTACAACACAATTTACAGACCCACGACTGAATGGCAACATCTTACAGATGATAAGACGTGGTGCAGTGCCACCACCACAATCGAGCACAACAACTGCTAGCACTGGCACTGGTACTGGTACTAGTAGCAGCAGTGCAACATCACCTAGTGCAGGAAATGGTAGCATAATACAACATCTCTCGCCAGCATCATCGCATCCATTGGCAGCGGCCAGTGGGACGCCACATCGAGGTACAACAAATTCAAATCAACAACAACAGACAACGACAACACCACAGCAGCAACCACATCAGCCACCTCCACCACCCCAGCATATTGTTGTTCCTGATTTACCTCAGGGTTTACTAGAAGGTGCCGATCTTTTGCCGAAATACAGAAGAGATTTGGTGGGTAAACTGCGTGCTCTACGCACTGAATTGCAATCAATGCAACCGCAATCGGGACATTGCCGTTTGGAGGTATCGCGTAGCGAAATATTTGAAGAGAGCTACAGACTGATTATGAAAATGCGCGCCAAAGATATGCGCAAACGACTGATGGTCAAGTTCAAAGGCGAAGAGGGTCTTGACTATGGCGGCGTCGCACGTGAATGGTTACATTTGTTATCGCGTGAAATGCTCAATCCTCAATATGGTCTATTCCAATATAGTCGCGATGATCATTATACGCTACAGATAAATCCTGATTCGGGTAATTTATTTAAACTTGTTATTAATCATCACTGAAACTTTACACAAAAAAAAAAACTTCTGTATCATTAATAGGTGTCAATCCGGATCACTTGTCATATTTTCATTTTGTTGGACGCATATTGGGCATAGCCGTATTCCATGGTCATTGTTTAGATGGCGGCTTTACGACGCCCTTCTACAAACAGCTACTTAACAAACCTATAACACTTGGCGATATCGAGGGTGTTGATCCAGAGTTGCATCGTAGTTTAACGTGGATGCTGTAAGTTTTAATCATTTGATGGATTTCTTATAAATTCTATACAGAATAAAGTGAAAACATTCGATTTGTCCGTCCATTTCTATGGAAACTATTCGACTTCTCCGATTAAGTCTCTTAACTCCATATAAAGACAGGAAAGGCTAGGAGAAGCGGGCTAAACCTAGAAGGTTTTTTTTGTGTGTACTGGGGGTGGGACTGGAAGGATCATCCACTATTAACTACTTTGATCGGGTCAAACATTTAATTCTGAGCAGTATATTGCACACCTATATCTTGTAAAGAAAGCAAACGACATGAATTGGTCAGTGGAAGGAGAGTTGATTCCAGCAGGACAATTCCAGGTCACACACATCTTTGGTGACATTTCAGAAGCTTCTGGAACTTGATTGGGATGTTTTAATGCACCAGCTTTATAGTTCCGATGACAATGCTCCATCACATTACCATCTCTTGTAATACTCTTCCTTCCACGAAATAAGCTGTGACCATTTTTTTCGTGTAAATTATATATACGATAAGATAAGCATTGTCATATGAATTAATTTGCATCAATAATCAAATAGAGCCTATTGCTTGAAAGAATTTTCTTTTTGCCATATATATGGGACCAGCGAGGTGTCAGTCGGACATGGAGATAATTTAAGTACGCCCCTAAAAGTAGTTTAAGATGAAAATTGTAATGAGTTAGATTAATATGGAAAAGAAACTAGTTTCTACTCCGTGGGCAGACTTTTATTATATGTTAAGACTCCTCAAGGGATACCCACCCGTTCATAGCACCATTACTTGTACAAATTTGGAATATTATCTTATTAGTCTGTGGGGAAAAAGCATCTTATTATCGTCAATGAAACACGCATTTACTTATTTTTATTATTATCTCATCATCTTATAGGGAGAATAATATCAACGGCATCATAGAGTCTACATTTAGTGTTGAAAACAATAGCTTTGGCGCTTTGGTGGTGCATGAATTAAAGCCATCGGGCGCATCTATAACCGTTACGGAGGAGAATAAACGTGAATATGTTAAGCTTTATGTGAATTACAGATTTATGCGCGGCATTGAGCAACAATTTTTGGCATTACAGAAAGGTAAACATAATTAAATCAAAATTATACAAATGATGATTGTAATAATTATAAAATCTTATTGTGATAGGTTTTTGTGAATTAATACCCAGTCATCTTTTGAGACCATTCGATGAACGTGAATTAGAATTGGTTATTGGTGGCATATCAAGTATTGATGTCAATGATTGGCGTAACAATACGAGACTGAAACATTGCACCCCGGAAACTCAACAAGTTGTATGGTTCTGGCAGGTAAAAAATCCATAAATTTAATTATGAATGATTATTAATCATGTACTCATGTTTTAGGTCGTTGAATCCTATTCGTCGGAAATGCGTGCACGCCTATTACAATTCGTTACGGGATCTTCTCGTGTGCCACTGCAAGGATTTCGTGCACTACAAGGTTCGACGGGTGCTGTAGGTCCACGACTCTTTACCATACATCTGACGGCAGATGTGCCTACACAGAACCTACCAAAGGCTCATACCTGTTTCAATCGTATCGATTTGCCGCCGTATGAAAATTATCAATTGCTTTGTGATAAACTGACGCAAGCTGTTGAAGAAACTTGTGGATTTGCTGTGGAATAAATAGAGTTGATTGCTATCAACATTTATATAACAATAACTTCGGTTTTATCGATGATTAAATACCCTTCACACTAAAGTGATAATATATTTTTGTATGTTCATTAAATTCAAAATTGTCAAGGAATTTTAAAAACAATTGTATATATTATTATTTTTTAGTTGTTATAATCAAATTTCAGTTATGGTGATGATGATTAATAATACTCCTTAACTTGTTTACTTTGTTTTATGATTCAGTTAATGTTTGCTTAACTTTTTTAATACATCATCACCATAATACAACTTCCAATTGACAAAGCAGTTAAGGGACAATGCGTCACTAAGTATGAAGGGTAATCAAGAGAGTGTTCATTCATATATTCATATAGTTTATATATATATAAATACCAAGAAACCTTAAAAATCAACAAAATACACAGATACACTTACTTCACATACACCATACTAAACACAAGCGTAAATAACATGAAACTAAAATTTAGTTAAGTGATTTGCTGCGAAGACAAAGAACAACTCAAAATGCAAAGAGCTTTTTCATAATTATTTCATACATAAATAAATAGAATAAATAAATACATAATTATGTAACTAAACAAATTGAAATATTGAACAAACAAACAAAAAACCAATTAACAATTTTAAGACATTTTCTTATACTTTTTCTTAATCCTTTGTATATTTTTTTCTTTCATTTTCATTGTTTCTATAATTTTTGTGCTGTTTTACAATTTTAGAGATTAAAAAAAGAGAAATCTTTTATTAATTATTATATTATATATATATATATGTATAAAACAACAAACTTTGATTCTTTTTTTTTATATGCTATAAATATACACATACATACACACTTATAGATACCATACATACATACAAACATATGTATATTACTTATATTTTAAATACGATATGATAATAACTTAATAAGTGCACTGCATTTGGTTATTTAATTAAAGGAATCATATATTTTTACAACAAAAGAGCAACAAATAAGAAAACAAAGTTTTAACGTTGCCTTTTTTTTTTTGTTCTAATTTATGTTGTTTTTTCATTTTCTTTCCTCAAAATTATTGCTCATCAAAATTGTAAGAAAAAAAGAAACAACAACAAAATTTATTAATTTGTTTTAGTTGTTTTTTCTACATTATAATTTTATCCTTAAAATACATACAATACACAAACAATAAAAAAACCTATAAAACATACTCATAGCATTTCTACATCATCATTCTATCATCGAATATTTTAAGAGGAAAAAACAAAAATGCCAAGGAAAAGAAGCCCCAAACTTCGGTTGAACCGTAGATTTTATACCTTTCACGAAAACAATATGTACTTTCTTTATCTGTAAATGTTATAAGATGTTTGTGTGTATGATATTAATTTTGCTTACTTATCTGCATGGACAAGACACTTAAGTTGTTGTTAGGAAATCTGAAAAAACCATTAGAAGTTTAATGATACCACATCATTGTGAGTAGTATTTATTATTTCTGTATTCTATTTCAAGGGAGCAGGCAACAAAATCAAAACGATATAAAACAATGTAAATACATGGCAATTGACAGTAACAACCATAACTACAACAATTGCGGATTGTGAAGTTGGTGCTTCGCTTGCTCTTAGCAGTCAGCTTTTAAGTAGCAAACAAGAAGTCGTTACTTTACTTGTGAAACAGAATTAAGTCAACTAGAAATCACTTGTGTATTGACTTGCAATGGTATATGCATTTCAACCGGCATGAGACACATAATTAAATATATGTATTGCTGTATGTGCTCCTTATGCTCACACAAACTGCCCTAAGACATAAACAAACAACAAAAAATTCAAAGATTAGGCAAGATCGGACGCTAGTCAACTCAATCTTATGAACATCCATATAAAAGTTGACTCGATCATTGATCATTACAATAAGTGACAAAAAAAAAAAACAATTGTCTTTCGCAACACTCTCTTTCTTTTATGTATATCAAAGGTTCATTACATCCAAAGGACATCTGAGCTCAAGTTTAGTTCCTCTGAACCATTAATGCGTGTGAATGAATTTAATAATGATCGTACATCCTTCACTCGATTGTCAGAAGTCATATACATATGTATGTTCTGACTGATTGACGAGTAAAAATGCACTTGGCAATTGAGACCACAAGCATATCATATATTAAACATACAAAATGTATATTTTTGAAGGCATTTGCCTTACATTCAATAGTGATTAATATGCATATGTATTAGATTACTATTTGACCCGGGCAGACGTTGTCCTGCCTTCTAGCTAGAACGCCAGTGATGAGGTTATTAGCACCTTCTTCTCCTATCAGATTAAACTTACCAGAGAGGAAAGCAGTTTACTATTTGAGATCAACTAATCGACAACGAAATCATATTTGATAGAATTGATCAAATCATTTTATTTGGAAAGTATGAAAATGTTAGAGAATCTTTAGGATCATATGTTGAATAATGAATTAATCATAAACCACGATTATAAGATAGTGAAATATTAGAATACTCTTTAAAACAATTACTATCTAGGTACATAAATTGAAACTATTCAAAGCTATGGGACTATAAAAATTTATTATAATATTGAGACAATAGTCTATAAAGGAATTTAAATTTCAACTAAACTGTTATACTATGGCAATGATACCTACATTCTTATATATTATTATATTGGTCCATTCATGACCAATTTTGATACTATTTTCACAGGCTGATTCTTTATACTGAGTAAGCTGTGCGAGTATTTACATATCTTAAAATGAATGGATATTATTTGAATCTTCATTGCTAACATATGGTATGGTAACATATGTTTCGTGAAAGGTATATCATATAAATAATACACACATATGTATGCATTTTAAAATTAAAACAAAAACATACAACAAATCTAAAATTCTTAAAAAAAATCATGGATCAAATAGTATTTTAAAAATGTATTCTCTAATTTTTTGGTTCAGTTAAAAACTGTCGAAATATATTATAGAGATGCAATTGATAGCAAAAAAAAAGAAGAAAATCAATTTCGAAATCAAACCTTTTTTGTAGTGTGTAAAACAAAAATAAATATAAAATATATAAAAGTTGTTGAAAAACAAAAAAAAAAGGAAACCTGAAATATTTAAGTTTTTTCATTGTAAAAAAACAAACCTTATCAAGGAGCCTTACATCATTAATAATATATAACATAACAATACAATTAATTGATTGAATTGTAATCCCTGCCCCATCCACAAATCAAAAAAATTACTTTACTTAGGTGTACGATATTACTTATATACAATATATGTACAAGTATGACATAACAAATTGGAAAAATAATATGGATTATAATAAAGTGATACTAGTAAAATTTTTTATAGACTTGCTGGTTTATATTTCTACAATAAAATACTTACCATAAGCGTAGCATAGCACAGAATACAATTAATAAAAATTATAATAAAACAAATATTACGAGTATATACAATAATAATAATAATAATGTATTTTTACGAGAAAGCAAAAGAACAAAGTTACAATTAGATTTACTATACTATGTTATACTTATATACACTATACATAAATGCGAATCAACATAAAAGAAACTTCATAAGAAATGTTATCTTTTAACTTAGGATAACCTTTAAGAAAAGAAGACAATTGAAAGAGATTTGATGGAGAATGTATAGAGAACAAAAACATCGGTTGCATCGATGATAGATACCTTTCACATGCAACAGTATAACTTCCTATATGGATGAATTAAATTATAGCACGCAGCTTCTGACTTTATTTGCAATAGAAACTCTGACAAAATCGGACGCAAGTCTTATGAAATAAAACTCAATCCTATGTTCGGGCATTTATTTATTTACATGACTTTCCTATTGACTCTCAATAGAAATTGCTCTCATAAGAATGGCTCCTCTTCTCCTTCTAATGCTCATACATAGCCAATTTCTGATTCCATTCCATTCCATTATTTACTTCTTTGGGTGGAGCCTCTATAGTTTGCGTCGTGTCACTCTTGACAGCTCTCGCCAGTATATTTTTAAAGATTAATCAAACAATTTATTAATCCTGATAATCAATAGCAATGCTTCATAGTATTATGATCTGATCAACCCAATATATAATCATACAAAGTCTTCTGAATTGTAAATTTATTGCTGATTGATCAAAATCAAATAATAAAGTTATTCCTTTCAAGGCTTATGCTTAAAGGATATCTAAGCTTTTCGAGAAGTTTTTTTTACTACCATTTTGTCTCATTAAGAATTATCAATTAAAACTTAATCCTATTCAATACATAATAGAATTAAACAGCCCTGCCAATCTAGAGACTCAAACCAGCATTAATGGCAAATGACGAGGCTGCCCCTGTTCACGACCAGACACCGCAGGTCGAAGCACCATTACGAACGTACCAGAATAAACGTCAAACCACTCACCAAGATCTGTGACTTGTCTAGAAGGGAGTACTTTGGCTGATGCCAATATTTAGTTTATTATTTATTACAAAGTTTTACAATCTTTTCAATCAGTTTTACTGAAGCCGCGTCTGTCTGAGAGTTTGCGCAGAATTATGGTGCTAGGTGCAACTGAGGCCACCGACCCTGAATTGACGAGAAAGATTTGATGAGTGTTCTGACTACCTACTGGGTGAAAGGTACTAATGCTAGTCGTAGAGATGCTACCAGCTGAGTCAATGGCAACTTTAGTTTAACTGTTGATAGCGTCTGCGATTTGACTGGCACTTGCGTGCACGGTTACCAAGAATTTACAACTTATATTCTTGTTGTTTTGGGAAATTTCGACTGGAATTATACTTAAAAACATAAACATACTTAAACTTGCAGCATATCTTTTTTTTATCATGCATCATTACAAAACATGTACCTATAATTGTTTGCTATGTGAAAGGTAAAATTAGAAAAGGATTTGAAAAAAAAATGACGATCTGGTGTGTGTGTGTAGCCTGGGTGTTTGGACTATGCAATCGTGTGCTGCACTCTTCTCTAAATCAATTTTTATTCTTCAATTATTTTTGAAAATTTTGTAAATAAACAGAAAAAACAAACAAACAAGCAAACAAAAATTCGCATATCAAACTCCCACTTACTCTTACATAAGTATACTTATTATATTAGTTTCCTTTGATTGATTTACTTATACAATAACAAAACAAAAAACAAAATAAAGTCACCAGAAACATTTTCTGAAACAAAACATAGAAATTGTAATAATAAAAACATACGATACAACATAAATAAACTGATTTTTGCAGCATAAAAAACATAAAACTATGATTTAAACAAATAAATAGAAATTTAAACAAAACTGAATCGAACAACACAAACAACAAAAAACTGTGTAGCGTTGTAGCTTTAAGTAAATTACAATAGTTTACAACAAATAAAAGAAAAAGAATATGAAAAAAAAAACTGTACAAATCAGAAATTGTTATTTATTTTCTGTGTGAATTTAACTATTTTATTTGTATCATTTTTAGATTTGAGTAACTAAATCTATAAATAAACCTACGCTGTCCGTCCGTCCGTCCGTCCTTTAGTTAGATCTATCTCATTAACTGTAATAGGTAGACAGTTGAAATTTTCACAAAGTGTGTAATGCAATTGCGTGTATAATGACAAATAAAAATGTCTTATCGAACTGAAAACATATTAATTTTACATAACTTCAGACAGAGATACAAGCTTTATGCATACATAGTGTTAAACCTTGTGTGGTGGTATGGAAACCTTCCTGTGCGAAATTGACCGATTTTTACAATCTATAGTTAATACATAAACACATATTTTATGTACCACAGAAGAAAGATTTAATTACATATTGGTAGAAAAGTTTTTATTAATTTTTTTTAAATAAATGCCTTGCAAATTGTATGATACCAAATCGACCAGTGAACATCCATTTTTTCCCTTTAAATTTGTTTGTTAAATTATTTACTATTCCCTCTTCTAAGCCACAAACTAAATCTGATTTAAGTGTACGTAAAGCACACACAGATGTTGGTCGAAAGGCTAGAAGAGGAAGTTTATTATATATGTAATTAAAAGCCAAACTAAATTGAAATGTTACCAATGTAGTGTAGTAACGTACCTCTAAGCCGCGTTGCAAATGGTTCCGTTGGATCGCATGCAAAGTCACCCACAAGTTTACGATAACTTAAATCACCTTTAACAATTACTAATGCTGCATCGGCTAATTTTACATAGAGACATGGCCGTACTTTACACATTTTATAATATTCATAGGGACTAGTCCAAAAATATTGTTGCGGTTCCAGTAAGAACTTCTCCTCCTTTGTATAACGCAACCATTTTTTACCCAATCTATGCATCACCTTATGAGATCTCTCACGTCGTAAAAACAATAATGTATTTTTGTAATCGTTGTGTGTCACATCAGAAACATACCAAGGAATTGCTTTAACATGGAAACGCACTTGACCTGCTAATCCATGATCAATGATATATTCGGCCATTAGAAAATCGGTGAACATTTCAAAGCCAGCATTATCACAAATAATATCAACTATTACTGGTCTGCTTTTATCAACTGTGAGTAAATCATGCCAAACCAATTCGGCTTCATCGCATAGCAAATAGTTGTCATAAATATCAATTTCTTTATAAACATTAGGAGAAAATCCCTCTTTAGTTATAGATAGATCGGCGCGGTTAGCCCAAAGTTGTAGTTTCAATAGTCTTACGAAGTGTTCTTTCTGAAGTGGCAATTTCCTTGTAGCTTTAGCTACTGCCAACAATGTTTGGGCATTATCGAACAATGCAAGTTGTTTATCTTTTCCAAAACAATCGTAGTCACTTAAAGTTGCGGTGCGTTTAAAGTAATACGAAATACGACGATAAAGATAGGCTTCGGCATAAAGCCAACATGAAGAAAACCATGTGCGCTTTTCTTCGGGTAGACTAGCAAGGAAATTATTCCAGCATTCTTTATCTGGCTCTAATAGGAATGAATGAATCAATAAAAATGACTTCCTTATGATTACATTTGAATAAAAACAACCTACCAGTACCATAGAAAATCTCAAATTCCTGATTTTTGTTTATGCGTTCAATTAGGCGATTTAATCCTCTGGTAACACGTTTACTATCCCACTTTGCATCCGATCCATATTGACACACCAACTCGTCTGTGTCACGTTCCAGTGTTGTTATAATATTTTTTATAATGAGATGTACACGTTCGCGAAACGTTTCATAGGCAAAACTTCTGCAAAAATCAATTATTATATGGTTATATGGTTGAATTAACATATCAAAATCACATATGGAATTAATAACCTTTTATAGATTGCTGAGAGTTCTACATTGAGTGGTGGTTCTATATCATAAATACCATGGAACTCATCAAAGGAATCATAGGCTTTGTACATTTCTATTCAGGCAAAATTCCATTTAGTGTGTTTTGGTATACTTATATAATTTATAATCGGTGAAATTTACTGCATTATTGAACATAACATAATTTTGAATTTAGTACTTTGTTTCCAAACAGCAGCAAAATTGTTTATCTTCACAATTCAAAATAATCATCATTCACAACTGTCAATTTGCAGTGTTGAAAAATAAAGTTTATAGAAGTTATCGATATCGAATCTCGAATTCTTTATTAATTTTTGAATAGAAAAATGTTAATAAGCAGTAAAATGAATAGTTTGCAGTATTTGTGAAAGTATAAATATCCAAAATTAAAGTTATATCAATCACGTAAATCCTCCTATTTTATTTGGATATCGTAAAACGAGTTAAGTAAATATGAATACAGAAGAGAAACATATCACAATCCTTTTGGGTGTTGTTCTTTGATGTGTGGTAAGTTCTGAATTTTCTTAATAAAGAGGATGAAAATTGTATGGAGAAAAAGCGCAAAAGCCTTTAATAAACAAAATTTAGCTTGCGACAGTGAAACCCGATTGAAGCGGAATAATGGTGTGGCGGTGAATGCTCACCTTCATTGAGTCATAAGTATATGGATTATAAAAGCTACACAATCATTTTTAAAACAATTTACCCAAAAGCATTTAGTATTTTGGGAATAGACAACGACTTTAATTTTCAACAGAAAAAAGATTCCAAACATACTGATCGTAATGTAAAGCTTTGATAGTTATAGAATCAAAACAAAAAAACCTTATGCCAACCCAATTGAACATTTATGAGATTTGTAAGAGCGCTGAACTGGTTCTGTTGTTTTTATATTTGCTGATAGTTAAAGTTGTTAAAGCTACACTCTGCACCACTTGAACATAACAATTTTTTTTTAAAACTTGTTCCTCCGAAAGTATTTTGAATTGTGATCTAGCTGCGGTTGAATTGATATGAATAATTAACTAATAACTAAAATAACTTCCTCCACAAAGCCTCTTAACTAATTGCTGCCAACTGATTTGCAATCACAAATATAATTAGAAATGTAAACCAAGCAATTCCAAAATATATATTCTCCATATCCATGTTGAATAAGTTTAAGGTTTTTAAGAATTCCGAAAAAGTTTTAAAATTTATTAATACCTTATGAAGAAGAGAACATGAAACAAAACAAAAAAAAAAAAAAAACAAATCTTAGCTCGAAATTAAAATAAGAAAAAAGTGTTAAATTAATGAATTCTTGGTTGTGTGGGTCTGATAAATATAGTGGCTAGTACAAAAGCTCTAAGTCATGGCTCTTTATGAATAATTTGAACAATCTGTACAATATGAATTAACGCATTAAGTATCCAACGATTCTGTATCAGAAAATAATAATTTGTTGTTAAAAAATATTTTTAGAATGTGAGCTATTTAAGTGGCGCGGAGTGTAGTACATGCCGCTATGTGGAAATCTTTTAAGATATGTTATGGCAAACACGACATAAACATATGATCAACACGTGTGCGTGCGGGTGGTATTAGTCAATTCACTATTTATCTTTAAACTATTTATAGCCGCCTTTCGTCAATGTCAGGAACATTTTAAATATTATAAGTTCCAGTTTCTATATACAGCAAAGTTAAATGCGCTTTAATTTATTTCTTTGGTAAATTGTGCAAATTTTTAACAATTATTTTCACAGTTATAACAACAAATAGTTTATTTATGTTTTTCTTTTTTCAAAGAAAAATAATCTCAATAGCTCATATGTTTCTTCATTTACTAATATAAAATATAATAATTAATTATTTTTGGAGAAATTGTATTATGCCATATTCGCCTGTTAGCATCCATTCGGGGTCCTTTTTAAACAACTCTTCAGCAATTCCGGATTTCAAACCACAGATCAAATCAGCTTTAACAGTGCGCAAAGTGCATAGATTTGATGGTTGGAAGCCTATGGTAGAATATATGGAAAATTAATATTATTGTTGTATGTAAAAGTATTTAACTCGTACCTCTTAAACATGTTTCAAAGGATTCTGTATAATCCCATGTATAATCACCAATCAATTTGCGATAGTTTAGATCACCTTTAAATATTATCAATTGTGCCTGACCAAGTTGTGCATACAATTCGGGATCAATTTCTTGCATTCTATAGAACTCATATGGACTAGTCCAGAAATAGTTCAAAGGAGCCAATTCAAATTTGCCGGTTTCTGTGTAAGCGGTCAATTTTTTGCCCAATTCACTCAATACTGGTGAACTGTGCTCACGCAAAAACTGTAGGGTCCAGTGAAAATCATGAGCCATAACATCGGATATAAACCAGGGTATAGCTTTAACATTGAAGCGTACTTTTTGTGCCAAACCCTTATCAATGATGTACTCAGCCAGAATTAAGTCGGTGTACAACTCATAGCCGGCATTATCGCAAACAATATCAACTATTATGGGTGTTAAAGTATCTTTATTGGCGGCAGCACTGCTTAGAGATTCCCAAATCTGAGCTGATGTATCAATTAATAAATTTGCATCAAGTGATGCAGTCAGCTCAAAGGCATTACTTGTGGGTTTGACTTGTTTGCCAGATGTTATTGACAGATCACAACGATTGCCCCATAAATTAAGCTTCAAAAAATGTTCGAATGTATCGGCATTACATTCAGATTGACGTGTCGCATTGGCAACAGCCACCATTGCATCTATGCTGAGTTGGGCGGCAATTTGTTTTTGTTTGCTAAAGTAATCATAATTGGCCAAACTGCCGGTCGATTTAAAAATAGATGAGATTTTTCTATACATATATGTCTCGGAATAGAGCCAACACGCTTTGAAGTAGTTCCGCTTATCAGCTGGTAACTTGTTTATAAAGTTATTCCAAAGACCGGTATCAGGTTCTAATCACAATATATACACACAAATATTAATTAATCGAAGGAAATTGAAAGTGAAATGTAATCTGATTGAGTAGTTACCATTTCCAGTGAATTCCAATAGGTTCCCATTGTTTAATATAGCTTCTCTTAGTTTTGTTATTTCACTGGCACATATTTCAATATCTGATTCAGCCCCCTGCAAAATACAATTACAAATGCCTATTAAAATCAAACTCACACTCAAATGTTAAAAACTACCTACAGCTCCATAGGTGGCAATGAGTTCGTCTTTGTCCTTCGACAAACTGTCAATAAGCGATGCCAAAGTCGAAGGCAAACGAACTCGAAATGTATAATATGCAAAACTTCTGCAAAACACGAAAAACAAATAAGTGTATTAAATATAATTTTTTCTAATAATAATACGTAAGTATATTGCTAATACTATTTACTAACCTTTTAAAGACCGCTGCTAGGTCTGTATTGGGTGGCGGAACAGCATCAATAATTTCATTTTTGGTATCAAACTCAACGTCAGCTGTCAAGGTCATTGTACTACTTTGGTTCCTTTGGTTTCACTTTCTACTCAAAAAAATCTATTTGTCACTACAACTAAATTTCCTTATATACATATATATATGTCTATTCAGCGTGTGTATAATTTATTGCACTACAATAGTATATATTCTTTGCACGGGTTCCAATGTTTCCAGTTACGACAACGAAACAATTCTGAAATTTCAAAATTGTTGATTTTGTACAAAAACCATTTGGCGACGGTTGTGCAACGTATTGCTGATGTAGAAAGTGTTGGAAAATAAACTTATTGATTAAATGGCTACAGTAGAAGCTCACAAATTAGAACAAACTCTTAAAAATTAAATTTTGTAAGTTTATTTATAATTTATGCATTTACAAAAGTAAATTAAATTTAAAAAACTAAACTACAGGTGAAGCAATAGCTAGTATGACCTTCAGCATTAGATTTTTCAATTTAAAACCATTTGTATGGGTTATTTGGGCCTTGTACTTCTTGTTCTTGAATATATGTATGTAAAAATTTCATGGATATAAGATAAAGATGAAAATATAAATGAGAATGAGTGTTTCGGCTATGATGAACAAGAGTGTGGTATTATTTATCCATGCATATTGAATCCAATAGCTCTAGAAACTCTTCTAGTTTACCACAGTCGCATTTAAGCAAAGGTTCCAAAGGTTAGGTAGCAAAGACTCCTTTATCACTCAATGCTCGTATCCGTACTGCGTTTCAGATTCAAAATACTTCATTTGTACTGCGTTCACATTGCATTTTTATAATACTTAAAATGTTCAAAAAAACAGTAATAATGCAATCGATTTTAGTAAATTATAATTATCAATGTTTCCAAACTGTCAGAAATCTATCACGCTGTGATCACACCGGATCAGACTGGTGTGGCAAGAAAGCGTGTTCACACCAAGCGGAACTCAATGAAACAGGAGGAAGCATTCTGTCTACTTATTTTGTTCGGTGTGTGTCGAAATTTTGTTTTCAATAGACGAAAGGCCAGCTATCGACAATGAGACATGTTTTTCTGTTTTGTCTTGTCTTTTTGTTTTGACTTACGCTGTATGGGAAACTATGCATTTATCGACAACGATGCAGCTCGCAGTGTGATTCCAATTTTTGAGCTTCTACTGTACAGACTGATTGATAGCCAACCGATAAGAAAAATCGTTTTTTTTATTATCTGTTTAATCAAATTTTATATTAACATGTTTCATGTTTTAAATCTAAATTATACTTCTAATTAAATTCATTTTTATTTATTTTCCATATAAAAATTTGAGTACATATTTAATTATATGATATAAAAAAATCACAGGTGAAATGTTCTCATCACTTTTGAATTTTGGCGCCAATTAAATTCTAAAAATATAAAATCTAAAAATAATTAACACATTTTCATATCGAAATTTCTTCTACTATACTATGCTGTTGCGTGGGCTTAATTAATGTGATTATGTGATTTGATTGTTTCCGGTGGGTTCCATCAGAAAATAGTTGGTATATCATTATTAAAATAAATTTTAAATATATATAATTCAAATAAAATTTATTTTTCAATAGAGAAATTAAAAATTTATATCATGAAGATGTGATATTGGAAAACTTATAAGTCTAATTTATCTAGAACCCGAACTCATTGTTGCCATTTACAAATTGTATGATACCATAGTCTTGTGTCTTCCAGTCGGGATCATTGCGCTCTATATTTTTACAATTTTCTTTCGATAAACCACAGATAATTTCGCCATTTACAATACTAATTGTGCACAAGTTTGTAGGCAGAAAACCTAAGTTAAAAAAAATATATATTTATTCATGATTTTATTAGATTATTATTAATAATTTGAACCTTTTAAGCAGTCTTTAAAATTTTGTGTAGTATCCCAACAGATATCTCCTAAGAGTTTCCGGTAATTGAGATCGCCTTTAAATATGATTACACGTGATTTCTTTAGCGTATTATATAATTCTGGTGCAATTTCCTCCATGCTGTAAATACATACAATGTTATTGTATCAAAACTTTATAAATTGTATTTTAAATACCAACCTATTAAAGGCATATGGACTTGTCCAGAAGTGTGATGTTCGAGCCAATTCGAATTTGCCATCTTCTAGGAAATGTACAAACTTTTTACCCATTAGATTTGTTACATAGTCCTCGTGTTCACTCAACCAATTCAATGTCCAATGAAAGTCCTTCTTTGTTGCATCTGATATGAACCATGGATATGCTTTGACATGGAATCGCACTTTGCTGGCGATATCATGTTCAATTAAATACTCAGCAAGTATGAAATCGTTAAAGAGCTCAAAGCCAGCATCATCACAAATTATATCAATAACTTTCGATTTCACCCGAGTGGTATCACTTAGACATGCCCACAGTTTAGCCGAGTTATCAACCAGTATACGAGGAGTAGTTTCTTCTGCGTCACCATCGGTATCATTATCTTCAACAAGCTCATCTATTGACTTAGTATTATTGGAAGAATTGTCCATGATTCGATCGTTGCGATTACTAGATAAATTTAATTTCAGTAATTCTGCAAAATCATCATATGTTTTCTCAAGGCGTCGTGTACGATGTGTTAGGCTTACAATATCCTTAAGTGACGAGTTTGTCGCTTCCCGTTTAATTTTGGCAAAAAAATCGAAGTCACGCAAAGCTTCGCTGTTCTCAAGAAACGATTGAAGAGTTCGGTATGTATAACACTCGGCATGCAAAGAGGAGCCTTTGTAAAAACTGCGTTTTTCTTCCGGGAGTTCTCTTAAAAATTTATTCCATTGCTCGGCATCTGCCTCTAAAAAGTAAAAAAAAAGACTAGAAAAGACATCATCACATCAAGTGTTAGACGACATACCACCACCTTTGAAGAACTCAAATGGTTTATCTGTTTGTAGTTCGTACTTCAAGCGAGATATAAGACCAATTATTATTTTCAGTTCTTCCCGTGAACTCTGTAAGAATTTCTTTTTAATTAAAATATATTGTTTCTATTAAGGTGTTAATTATTATATGCACCTCTCCAAACTGAGACGTTAATTCTTGTTTATCCTTAGTCAATGTATCAATGACACTAGTTAAAACCACTGGCAAATGACTTCGTATTACATTATATGCGTGGCTACCTAAAATTATGAAGCCACTGTAATGTTGCAATTCATAAATCCATCATATTTTCAATCATTCTTACGCTTATAGTGACCGGACATTTGGGCATTGCTTGGCGTTGGCTCATCGATTATATTATATTTTGCATCAAAATCCGCTTTTGTCGTCATCTTTAATTTCAATTAGATTGCTTTGTGGCTACTTAAAATTACACTTTGGCGGTACTTGCAAATTTTGAATTTTGTTATTTTCTTTAATTTTAATGCATGCTAAATTTATACGAATTCCAAAATTTGTCTAGATCCAGTGTTGGAAATAATAACAATATAGCTTGCAAATTATCGATAACACATAATCCATCATTCACAGTGAATACCAAAGCTTTTACTAGCTTTGTAAAGCAGTGCAAGTAGTGTGCAGTTTACAGCACTGTCACATTATTGTCGGCAAACAGCTGAGTAGTATCTGTGAGTATCGCTAAGTTACGCACACAAAGAAAGTAAAAGTAGTCTTTATTAGTAACTTAGTAGAATTAAATGCAATGTGAGTGGCGAGTACGATTGCAAATATAACTGTGCGCGCAACGGGCGAAGACGGAGTTTCCCGAAATGCTAATTACGCGAAATAATTATTAAAGAAAAAACACTACACCAAGTGTTAAAAAAATCCAAAGTGACAAAACGCAAAGCAGTTTTTTTTTTTAAGCTAAAAAGTATCGCTCGCGCGGGGTTAAGAAGGGCAATGCGGCTGACTCAACAAACGAACTGCATTAAAAGATAAAGATATTTTTTGTTATATCTGTTGTTAATTCACCTCGAAATATTTTGCGGTTATTCCCAAGTAGAACAAGCGGACAGACAAACGCTTTGTGGCGCCCTTATAAGTTAATCTAGCAGCATCAATACAACATATAAAATATACATAATAAGAAAGAAAAAACCACCACAAATGTCTTACTAAATCAAAGCAGCACAGCGCATCAACAAACAACAAACAACCAGCACACAACAAACTTAAAACAAAACATAAAAAAACTACAATTACACGACAACCACCAACTATGTCACATTTACCAACGCCACTGTACGGCTTCGCAGCGTTTTTTCTGCTCTTCTGGTGTGGCACTTGGTGTGTGCATCTGATAGCGATATGCTATGGTAAATACAAATTGCATAAAAAATCATGTAAACTGCCAAGTGAATCGGCACCATTGCCTGGTGTGTCCATACTTAAGCCACTAATGGGCGTCGATCCCAATTTACAGCATAATCTTGAGACGTTCTTTACAATGGATTATCCATTGTATGAACTGCTCTTTTGTGTCGAAGACAAAGACGATCCAGCTATAAAGCTCGTTGAACTGTTACTCGATAAGTATCCACAAGTGGATGCAATGCTCTTTGTTGGCGGCTCGAATGTAGGTGTTAATCCGAAAATCAATAATATACATCCGGGGTATGTGTCAGCGAAATATGATTTTGTTATGATATCGGATAGCGGCATCAAAATGAAAAATGACACACTGCTCGACATGGTGCAGAATATGTCCGACAAACATGCACTCGTCCATCAGATGCCCTTCACTTGTGATCGCGATGGCTTTGCGGCCACATTCGAAAAAGTTTTCTTCGGCACTGTACAATCACGTATTTACTTATCGGCCGACATACTTGGCATTAATTGTCATACAGGCATGTCATGTCTGCTACGTAAATCGGTCATTGATCAGGCGGGTGGCATTAAAGCATTCGGCTGTTATCTGGCTGAGGATTTCTTCATAGCAAAGAAAATAGTTGAGCTTGGCTGGAAGATGCGCATCTCGAATCAACCGGCTCTGCAAAACAGCGGCATCTGTGATATTGGCAGTTTTCAACAACGCCTCATACGTTGGGCTAAGCTCCGCGTTGCTATGGTTCCCACAACAATATTGCTGGAACCCCTATCTGAGTGTATGATACTTGGAGCTATAGCCGCCTGGTCGGCTTCGGTACTCTTTAAATGGGATCCACTTGTCTTCTATTTGGTGCATGTACTCACATGGTTTCTATCCGATTGGTTATTACTATCAATCGTGCAGCATGGTTCGCTGCCTTTCAATAAAGTCGAGTTTGTCATCGGTTGGTTATTTCGCGAATTAAGCGGACCGTATCTGTTTTTACATGCACTCTGGAATCCAGCGATACGTTGGCGTACGCGTACCTATAAATTACATTGGGGCGGCATAGCATATGAGTTGCCAGCAGACTCTGCTGCTACTACTACTAATATTGTCACTACAATTACTTCTACTAGTGGTGGTGGGGGTGGTGGTGTTGATATTGATGGTATTGCTACTGTACCCATTGAAACTGAAACACCAAATGCAATGGCAGCAGCAGCAACGTCAACAGCAACCTCATCAATATCATCATCATCATTGTTGTTACCGTCATCAGCGTCATCGTTATTATCAGCATCATCATCATCAATATTATTACCATCTTCGGTATCGCCGCCGTCGGTATCGACATCGTCATCATCATTAACAGCGTCAGCCATTGCAGCAGCAGCATCAAGTCTGAATACAAAACGCTTGCTGGCTGCATCGTAGCATTCGTCGCTTGGCGTACGAATCGTCATCGATCAGTGTAGATCTTTAATTAAGTTCTTGTTTATTTTCTCTTAATTATCTATTATGGTAACTATAACTATAATTTTTGATTGATTAATCTGTAGCAAAGTACTATAAGCTTAAAGTATGAATATGAGTATTTGAGCCTAGCATCATCCAATTTATTCTAATTACATAAATAAGTTAATTATTAGTGAAAAAAAAAACTGAATTTCCTTAGGACTACTATACACTTCGGTTATGTAGTCCCAAAACAAAAGAAACAAAATGAAAAGATACTAAACTCCTCTTCCTTCATTTAGGCAAGGACACATAGACTCTCAGACTCTATTTACGTAATTCGATTATACATACATATTTCCAATTACAATTACAATTGGGTGCAAAAGTATTGCAGCCTCCTTATTTTATTTACTTATTCCTCAATTAAGGAGATACGACCGAGAATTCCTTAAAATCAAAATTATTTTTATTTCTTTAATAAACTAAAGTTCTCATAGAGACGACTTAAGACAAAAAGATACAACTACATATATTGTAGCTTCAAAACTTCAAAGAAGTTTTCTTCTGGTATGTAAATACAAAATACTAAATTCAAATTCTCTTTTGAACAATCTAAAAAAAAAGTTAGAATATAATAAATTATATATGCCAAAAATATATATATATATATATATGGAAAACTTTAAAGCAAAAGTACTGTAATAAAATAAGCTATAATGAAATGAGATTTACTATAATCATATTCATAATAGGTGCGCACCTAAAATCTATTGTAGTTAGATCTATAAGTTGTATAAAATGAAAGGAAACAAGACTCTTTTGTATAGTAGTTAGTTAGTTACTTAGGTAGAAAGAAGAGAGAGGTTACCTTTATCTTACTTTACTATTATTACTTATTATTATTTTATTTTTTTATAATTTATATTTATAATTATTTTTTTGGTTTTTTTTTTTGTACTTTGTCCTTAGTAAATTATTTTTATTATTATTATTATTGATTTATTGTTGTTGTACGAAGTACTAAGTCTCTACCTTTAATACATACAATATAACGAACAAACTTTGCTATATTTGCCATCGAATATTGCGATATCATATATGATAATTATGTGAATAATTTTTACAAATATTATTTTGTTTTCTTTGTTTAATAAATCTTCTTAATTATTATAATTTTTGTGTGCAAAATGAAAAAAAATAAATAAAAAGTAAAAAATAATAAATTTATTTTTGTGTATAAAAAAAAACATATTATATATCTTTATTTATTTAATTGTTTCATGAAAAAGTCAGTTAGAAGAAGAAGTCTTTATAACTAACTAAAGGATTTCACTGGCATCCATGGATATATTTTATTTAACCGACATCGATCATAATGGAATGGATATTAATTTATATTAAGAATATTTTTTTGATATACTTATGGTATGTACTATGTAGTTATTCAAGTGGGACTCTGACAATGTAAGTTCATTGATCTACCAAAAATGTTCTGAGGATCTTGAACTGAGAAGTGATTCATTTCCAGTTGGAATATTGATTTGTGCATTCTGTATGAATGGAATTTCTATTATAGTGATTTTGATATAGGATCAATTTCTAAATTTCAAATAATTTAATTTCCAGTGGACATATTGATACAGTGTACAATATATGCACTACTTCAAATGGATCCTATTGTAGGTACTTGCTTCAGCAATCATCCAAAATGCGACATGGACTGTCTACAAAGAATACACAATAATTTATAATTTTTAATTAATAATTTCTCTTCGTACTTAACGCCCACGTTGTTTATTATTATTATTAATTAGAAATATACAGAGAAACTAACTCTCAATTTAAGTTGATAAATTTTCTATTGAAGACTCTTTTTATAGAAATAGATCACAATACTCGTATATGAGTACATATAAAGAATACTATAAAAGTCATGAAGTGCATGAGTGTTTCGGTGAAATCGTAATTAAATTTCTTCTTGTTTCTTATTTCATTTGTATGGATTACTAGCGTACCTGGCGTGCTTTGCTACGCTCCCGACGTGATGTTAGTGCGTCATGTTGTTCTTTTTTTAATTGTAGTACATTGAAAAATCAGACGAATCAAATATTAATATTGACATAATTACCACCTGATATATTTGACATAGGTGACTTGATTGATTTTAAAATATGTCTCTAAGATTTGTATGCAAACTATTATCCACCAATTTCACGACAACAGCAAGTCCGATTCGCACCAAACTTTACTGAAACACTCTCTATGCTAGAGATGCCCTTAAAATTCCATCAAAATCGGTTCAGCAGTTTCCGAGTCCATAGGCGACTTACATACATACATCCAATTTTATATATATACATAAGTATATAAGAATAAGAAGATAGAAGAACACAGAACATAGAACACAGCTGTGCGAGCAAATATTCAAATATTTAATTTCATTCGTTTAATGATTATTTTCTTTCTGTGATTGGCATTCGATTATCTTTGTTTATTTTGATTATTATTATTTATTTAATTATTTGGTCAAATTTGTGTGTTCTTTAAACCTACTAATAAAAATGAGTCATGGACGACAACGTGCAAGGGAATGCCATGATTCACACTACAGAAATTCTAATTAGAATCGTATTACGATTACATTTTATAAACAATTGAACAAATCGGTAAAAAAGGGCATTATACATAATGTGTCAACGTTGTGCTTTGGGCAATGTCCAGAGAGAGTAAAGGGAAAAATATACTCGTAACATGTAGCGTGTACGAATACCTTTCACACATGGTTTTCGATAAAATATTATCACTTTGTCGTAATGTTCGTAACAACAGTTAAGTGAGTCCCCACCCTATATAGAGTCAGTTTTACCGTTTATAGTATGCAAATACTTTAGCAGCTATTGAAGATAGTTTTGTAATTACATTTACATATAATAATGCAGTGCAGAACACCTTTTATTTGATGAACTAGTTAACTTACTAGTTTCAAATAAAAATATCATACTTCTTAGTCACTGCACTTGTATCTTAACAGATTGTGATGGCAATATTTGTTACTATTAAAATGATCGAATTACTATAACAGATAAACGGTTTGAATCAGAACAAATTTAATCATGATTGCAACTTAATTTCTTAATGCTTCTGTTTGTCTACTTATGTATGTGATGTAAGGTATGAAATTTGTTATCAGTAGAACTGAGGTAATATAGTACATCTACTTGTGTGAAAAGTATAGTACTTATAAAAGTTTTTATCAGGAGAACTGATATTTTTGGTCGCATTCTTTTGCACTCAAATGTATCTACATATTCTCAATATATGTATAATCTCGTATGTATGTACATACTATTTAACGTTATTGTATGCCATATTTTATATACGTTGAATACAGTAAATTAATTAAGTATTAATAATTAAAATTTAAATATACATTTACTTATATGTGTCCATATGTATGTATATATGACTTCTATCTTTTGGGTAGGTTACGGGTTATGAACTTTATGATGATGATGATGATGAAGATGATAAATATAGATAGCGTGTCTGGTTAATTTTTTCATTTTCATTTGTTGCTATTGTTGTAAGGCTAATCAAAAAAAAATAAAAATTATTGACTTTGTTGGTTTTTTTTTTAAAATAATTTACATTCATAAGTCCAATAAAAAAGACCATTTAATAGACAAAGTCTATCTAATAAAAAAGAATAAAGGCTTATTGTAGGTATAGATCTATACATAGTATAGATAAAGATCATATGGTATGATATGGGAACAATTTTGTAACCACCAAAAGCCTAAAGAATTTCATATTAATGATTAAAAGAGAGAAGAAAGTTAAGAGCTAAGACACTCATTATTCTTATATATCTTTCTTTCTATCTATCTGTCTGTCTGTGTTGGTTACATTTAGATACACTTTTATCAGATCAGATCATGCTGATATAATGCACAAAATTTCATATATACTTACTACCCTGACCACTATTAATTTGTACACCTATGATTTTCGCTCAAATGCAATTTTGAAACTGTTGTAAACAGTTATTGGAATTAATAAACCAAATAGTATTTATGCTTGTTGGAAAAGTTGTGGCATCTACTTTTATAAAAACATTTTACATAATTTTTTTTGCATGTATTTTATTTTTCATAAATTTTTTGGTTAAATACTTAAAAATATGTATGTGACTGCTATTAATTAAAACAATAGTGGTCAGGGTAGTATACATACATATATGTATATATATATCTCTATATCAAATTAAATATTGATGATTGAAAGTACAAAGATCAGATTACAGATTTAAAGAAACTTCAATGATGATATCGGATATCGAAAGTAGTGAGTAAAATGTTTTGTCTTGCCTATGTCGTGGTGTTCAAGACTTGAGTTTTCAATTTACTTTTACCATAAATGTGCTTAGTAAATATTATTTTATTGAAGAAATCAATTGGATCGTATTCACATGTGATAGATACGATTATGAAGTCTTCGATAACATGAACGAACAGCATATGTAGTTTCAGTTTTCTATTTAATTTCCAAAGCAAAGTTAATTTAATTTGAGTTTCTAAATCTTATCATTATTGTATCTGAGAAATTAATAAACGGAATATTTACAATATTGATACTTAATCTTATCATTTTAAAATTTGTTGAAAAGCAATTTTAGTTCCTAGAAACAGTACACTCCCAACAAAAATGGCCGAGTGGAATGGTTTTGGGTTAAGGAAAAAAATTAAAATTTAACATTCGATGGAATACCAATAGAAACATAATTAAATGATAGAAATTTTCAATTTCAATACCTAAAATCTTTTCACTTATATTGTATTATGTCCACATAATACAATAGTTTAGATACATACTTACAGTATGTGATGATAGATAGACTACACTTACTATTTAATAAATAAAATATCAATGATGCACTAAAACACGCCACAATGGTGTATAGATTAGATAAGATTAGTTAGCTAGAGAAAGAGTTTGACAGTAACTTACATATGAAAATTTATTTAAAAAACTATTCATAAGTGTGAATTCCATTAAACTATCATTCGATTAGATTAGACAATATGAGGTTAACAAAATATACTCGTCAATATATTTATTTTATTTTTTTTTTTTTTACATAATAATTCATAGTACATACAATTGTCATAATTTGATTTTTACAGACTTTAGTTATATCCTATTTTTAACTTAAGTTATACTTACATACTTTAATTGATTTACTGGATTTAATTAAGGGAAAAAGAGAAAAAACCTTGAAACTATTTAGTTGTACTCAAACTTAACACTAACTCCCCAAACCTGAGACCCATATATGTTATATAATTGGGCTGAATATCGATTTGAATATTATAAGTTTGTTGTTCAGTGAAAGTTGTGATTTCCGGTTTATGAGCGGATAAAGTATACAAATAGCTTTGTTTATTTTATCCAGCGTTTGACCAATGTGTACATTAAATATAAGTTTTTTGTCTAAGTGTAATCCTAGATATCGTACATGAACATCCAATGAATGTCAGTATTATTAATATTTAGATTAGCATTGGGTAAGTGTATACTTTTCCTTCTTCTAGTGAAGTAGATCGCACTAGTCTTGCTAATATTTAACAAAATTTTCCATTTTTTGTAATAAGTATCCAGGACAGTTAAAGAGTTTTGAGGGTATTGTGTATATCTCTGTATACATGTGACCCATACAGTAAAGCGCACAGTCGTCTGCAAAAGTGGAAACAGTGCAGTTTTCAAGAAAAGGTACATCATAGGTGTATACATAAAAGGCGTGTTTGTAATCATCAATTTGTGTATTAAGCCTTCATGCCATATAGTATCAAAAGCTGCTTGTATATCTAAAGAAACCAGACCGATTGACTTCCTATCTTGCATATTCTGCTTAATAAAATGCTTAAGCTTAAGAAAAGGATTAATGCAACACATATGGGATCTGAAACAAAATTGAATTGTTGGTATAATAGAATAAGCTTCTGGATGCAAGTTAAGCTTCTGCCGTATGATTTTTTTGAATAATTTCGAGTAGGAGCATATTAAACTGATAGGACGGTCAAATATAGCTGTATAATAGAAATGGGTTATTAAGACAAATTTAGTAATACAATTCACAAATAAAGAAAGTTTTAGATTATCTATAAGTATGTTGAACTTACATATACAACATATATATATACTTTAATTTCAATTAGTCCGATTTTATACTTAGATTGATTTAATTTAAATCTTTAGATATTTTACAATTTAAAATTGCGTAAGGAGCAAAACGGAGTAAATAGTCATCACTTTTGCACATTTTTGTTTGTAGGAGTCAAACGGGTCGCTAACAAAATTATGGAAAAAAGACCAGGTATTTCTTAGATGATAAGTAAAAGATTCCAAAAGACATTTTACGAAAATTATAGTGGAAGTGATAAAAATTAAAAACCAATTAAAAACCGCATTTATTCAGTTTTGCATGTTTCGCACAAATTGACTAAATTTTATTATATTTTTAATTTTGATCCAAAATCCCTAGATATTTATATCAGTAAAGATTTTCAGGGATATTTTCTACCAATTTGTGGATATGGGTACTGGGAATATTATTCCATTTATGCTGTATTCTCCCCAAAATTTAATATTCCACAGTGAGTGCTCTATTTTGAAGACCTCCCCTTCTCCAATGACCCCAGATTTTCGCTCGAATTGAGGTCTATGCTTTGAGTCGCCCACTCCTTTATGTAATATGGTGCCTCTGGGTCATCATGTGGCCGGATTTGGAATAGCACCACAATGGCGTTTCTTGCCTTACTTTGTTATGGGACTCTATATTCTAACTAAGGGAACAACTTTTTGGCGGGTAAATCATGTACATAGTTTACGGATCTGGAAAGAGCTTAATGCTAAAAATGTTAAGGCCATGTTACATTGATTATAGTTTCCTGTTCACAATTACAATTAACTCTAATCAATTTCTAATCTCTTCTGTATTCCGAACTACAACCCCAAATGTGAACCGGATTTAGCAAGTGAACCCTGGAGTTTATTGACCCCTGATCTATCAGATAATTCTTAAAAATGTTGACACACAAACGGCAGATTGATTGATTAATCTATTCGAATAGAATGTTTTAAACAGGATCAGCGAAACACAAATATCCCAATTTCACTTCATGAAAGGCAATGAAACAATGAGAAGAAAAACTTTAATCTTGAGAAAAATGAACTCAGTCCAATTCCATTTTTGGGTGTGCAAGAAACCGCTTTTGACGTTTTTGAAATCGGCTAGTTTTTTACAGACAATTTGGTTAAATTCTCCCATATACCAAGATCTGTACCTTATTGTTTTTTCGCTAAATTGCATTTAAAGAATATAACATTTCAGTTGTTTCAAGTATAAATTAAAATTTTCCAAAAAAAGTCTTTTAAAATCACACAAAATCAGCTGTTCAATGTAAATCGACGCGTTGCCTAGCACACTAATGGTTTTTTTTGGACGAAATTGAAAACGTCCGAAATCAAAAAGTCGGTGTTTTCTAGCACATACCCGATATACATTGTTTTGTTGAAATAAACAAAAATACTTGTGATGCGTAAATAAAATCAATATATTTTATGTTATTATTATGTTTTTAAGTAATGTGTAAAATAAATATATACAATATATAGATATGGGAAACGAAATAGTAGATATTCGTTTGATTGTTTTGTGTGCAAAGTCTTATCTCTAACGGAATTGGCGGTCCTTTTGATTTAAAAATTTTTATGTTATCTACATAAAGCAAAAAACATTTAAAAATGTAAAAAACGAAAAGAATTTGGGTCTGTTAATGAAGATAATGACGTCACATATAATAGGATCGGTGATTAGGTGTGTTGATTGAATGATAACCATTGCATATTTTGATCTTATCAATAAAACAAACATTCTTTCGTTTTGTTTTTGGGTTGAGCTTTCGAATCAGTTGTTTTCCAAATGAGCCATGATGGGGTGGTTGTGGTGGTGATAGCCTCCGCTGTCAACAAAGTTAATTCAATTTAAATAATACAGGGATTGTTACTTCATTAAATAGATAAAGAGGTTGTGGTATCAGTTGTAATAATTTATATAATCAATGCTGGAAATACTGTTAAACTCTTTCTAAGTGGGTGGGGTATCAGACGAAATAAAATTGGTTTTTCTTACAATCGCTGACATTTTATTAAGTAAAAGTAGCTATAGATTCAGAAACATACCATCTTATGGTCAACTTTTTAATAAAAAAATAAGGTTTACTAATTTACTATACTATTACATACTTCACGAAGCCAAAAATCAAAATTAAAATCAAAAATTAAACAAACAAATTTATTAGATATTATAAATATTATCAGAATAACAACACTAAAAGCAGATAAAATCAAAACATACTAGTCCCATGCATGTACGAGTATGTACGTCAGATTTGGTGAACTCAAAATTGATTTACTTGCCTTTTTCAAACCCCCTTTTAATTAGAATTAAGAAATCGTCATGACAAAAAATATTACTTCTCTTGAAATTCAATACTCCAATTCATACCATGTCCCAATGATTCGCTATCACTGATGTTTTGTAGACCATATTGTATGTAAGTATAAGAAAGTTAAAAAAAAATCTCTTTTGATATGCTATTGGACCCATTGAATTTTAAGTCTTCTATCTTTTTGATATAGTATTACATATGTGTTTATTTTATTAACATTTGGAAATTGTAATCATACTGGGATTATATGGAAAAAAAATAAAAAATATTCATAAGTTATGTGTATAATTAAAAGACAATTTATTATTTAGTTACCATAAATAAAATGAAATGTTCATTATAAGTATTATATAATTAAATAAATATAAATATACCATATCATCCATTATTTGAGCTGCTATGCACTGTTGGGTTTAGGATTATGCATATGAATAAGATTTTTGTAATACTACAATACATACTCCTAAGAGAATCATAATGTGTTCAATTGTCAAGAATTGTTAATAAGTATTTTGCTCATCATCCTTATTTATAAAATTATTTTAGATAAAACCGAAACTAATTAAAATATGGATGAGAATATAAGTTCATCAATTACCAGATAAAAAACTAAAATAATAATATATGTATCAACTAATAAACTTCATTAAGGATAATAATATATGTAATAACAATTTGTAGATTATAAATAAAAATAAAACCAAAATTTACCAATTAATTTATCGATTTAAAAAAGAATAAGAAAAAAAAAAACAATTTTGTAACTTATTTATAAATAAATATAAATAAATTTAGTCAAAGAAAATATATAAAAATAAATTAAATAAATTTGTATAATACAAAAAAGTAGTCTCTCTTCATTGTCCCAAATCAATCTATTTATACATACATATAATTTTCTACTTTTGAATTCTTTATTGACAATTTGTATAATCAGACAATAATTAAATTTTAACTTTGGCTCACCGAAGTTTACATAACTTTAATCCCATCTCAGCTGAGCAAATAAAGAACATTTCCATAAAGAAAATGAAATTTTTGGGGAAGGTTCTGTGGCATTTATCTCAAATACTTACTAGAGAAACAGCATACGTTGATATTATTTTTATTTTTTATACTCTTCAGGGGTGTGAATAGTATTATAAGTTTGTCATGAAGTTTGTAACACACAGAAGGAGACATCGCAGACCACATAATGTATATATATTTGTGATCAGTTCGATGAGACGAGTAAGATTCTGTTCCGTATCCACATCAGCCAAACGGAGCCTACGTCCTGTTTTACGTCCGTACACCCAAAGGTCATCGGGGTGGAGACGTTTAAGCCTCCTTCTGGAGGTGTTTATTACAAGAGCGGATGCTAATTCGTTGACATGAGTTTTCAGCCAGTCTTTATAACGGCTAGTGTGAAGGTTGAGCTGCTCACGGAGAGGACCAAGGAGCGTTTACTATCTGACGCAGGGCAGAGTTCTGCATATTCTGGAAAAGATAAACGTTCAGCAGCGGTGCCCCATAGTGGAATATCATAAGTCCAGGACGGGATCAAAAGAGCATAAAATATTATTAAGTTTATTGAATAGTGTCGGGGAATAGTGTAGACCTTCTATTTAATCGGTAGGGTGGAGCCTCTTTAATCGGCGTTGACTCACGCCATGGAAGATATTGCAGTCTCTGTAGATGACATTTACTGTTATGAAGGACATTGACAAACTTATAATACTATTTACAGCTTGAAGAGTATAAAAAAAATCAGACAAATCATTCTCAAGTTATGAGACTTCGAACATGCAGCATTTCATTGTATTGTATATAGATAGATTGTTCAGATCAGTTGAATATTTGGTTACGTATGTTATGTGTTATTGTCAATTCAAATAATTTTGTGGAGATTTTTTTATATATTTTAAGAATCGGACAAGTTTTTCTTTCAAAGACCTATGTACCATATATGAAGGATATATTAAATAATTGTTTTAAAACCAAGGCAGTTAATATTTTAATTGGATACGTACTTTTTCAATAATTGGTGAACTCTGATATGTTTTCTGTAACAAAATTCTGTTCAAAACAATAGTCGAAATACTAAGAACATAACTTTGCAAAAGGTCGAATGAACGTACTAGTCGTACGCCGAATTGATTTTCCTTATCATGCTGATAACTTTCATACATACATACATAAGTATGTGTATTGTATATGGGACTTTGGGCGCAAGATTCTATGCATTATAAACTTCACGATAAAGTGATAAAATCTATTCAAACTAGTAGTATGAAATGAATCACACGAAAGAAACACATAAATGATGGGAGGTCAAGTAGGGTGTTACACTTTAGTCTAAGTACATATGTATAAAATGTGTCTAATGTATAATACCCCTTGACCCTTCAGACAACCAGACTTATCTAGCTTTCTAAGTATATACTTTTAGTTAGATTTTCGTTAACTAGAACTCGTTTCTCAGTACAATTTCATTAAACTGATTTATTCTCTCATAAATATCATGATAATCAATTCATTATTATGACATGGCGCCTATCACTCACTCGATCTTAATACTATATACATAAGTATATTGCAATACCCATAGTATATCAATTTTGTTAAAGTAAAATCTAAACTGATATTGATAAGACCGAGGACGTGTGTCATCAATCTTTCTATTTATTGAGAGTGTTTGAATACGAAACAAATAAATGAATCATCAGCATCATCATAGTCGTCATTATCAACATATGTACGTTGAACCAGACACGCAAATACAGCGAAAATTAAATTGAGATGATTGTAGAACAGTCTACAGATACGCCGAACAACATTATCATGCTTTTGTTGTGAATTTCGTTTTGTGAAATCGTAATACGAGTGAGTACACAACTTGAGAATAGTAGAATTTAATCACAATTCGATAAGTTGTTGGAGCTGATTTTGGCATTCAAACTCATAATCAGTAGAAGAACTCTCTGTTGGTGTCGTTGTCGAGTACATTAGTTGTTATCTGTGAAGTATTGTATTTATAACATTTGCAATCTACATAAGTATGTATGATATCCATCATATTTTTAAGCACTTCACAAAGACGTTTAGAGGTGACTCAATATGTTGGGTGTCTTATCATTCCTATAAGCTGCTAATAAAGGTAGTCAATCACCTTAGGAACCTGTCGGTAGTTAAATTGTTTTGTATAAAGTTGTCATTGAAATGTTCTTTGACAATATATTCCAGTGATTAGACCAGGAATTTAATAATTAGTTTAACAATCTGTTAAAGGAATAAATATTTTCATTTTGTATCATTTCCTTGGTGAGTTTATTTGTGTGAAATTCAATGGAATCAAAATGTTTTCACAAAGCAAAACATGCGTACATAAATTATGATTAATATCAGTATATTTATTGTTTATTGCTAAGCACAAACCAGCTTTGGTATGTGATCGATGTGATGTTGTACTGAGATTAAGTTGTCAATGTTTGTGGAAATTTCTTTCAATCTTTATAATTTAACTGATAGCTTTAAATTATGAGTCATCATAATTGATTCCAGTTTACATATTCCATAACACAAGTTATTATTGTACTTTTAAATGTGACAATTTTATAATATTCTCCTCCCTTAACCATAGATCTAACAAAGGTATTTTTTATATATGTATGTTTGGTTGTGTTTATGTTGAACATATTTGTATACTATCCAATACAACTGAGACAATTGTAGATACTTCAGCCATGGCACCATTTCCAGTATCACCACACATAAGTGTTTTTGATATACATGGAATCTCTTTGTAGCCCCACGATATGAGTTTATCAATTTGTTCACGAGTTATGGGATGATCATACATGCGGGTATTCATAGCAGGGCAAAATAACAAAGGTTTCTTCAAATCCCAAGCGCGTACAATGCATAAGACCAAATTGTCACAAATCCCCTAAAAAATATAATATCAAAATGCTTTAAATATCAATCTTAATGATTTTATAATAATAATTTACTAACCGTGGCTATTTTGGCTAAAGAATTAGCACTTAAAGGTGCAATCAAGAAGACATCTGCCCATTTGCCTAAATCTATGTGTAATACAGGATCACCACGTTTATTCCATGCAATCCATTCGTCACTATTATCAAGTATTTCTACATTTTCAGGTATTTGGTTTATTTCAAAGAAATGTTTCGCATGTTCTGTTATGATGATCTTTATCTGTTGATATATAATGATTACATAGATTTAATAGATCTTAATCGGAATATTATGATGCTTACCTGAACTTGATAAGGCACTTCAGATGCTCGTAACTCTTCGATAAGAAGTGGCAATTTTATAGTTGCAACACTGCCGGTAACAGCAATAAGTATGTTTTT
Organism: Amiota communis; assembly: GCA_037043315.1. NCBI lineage: Eukaryota > Metazoa > Arthropoda > Insecta > Diptera > Drosophilidae > Amiota > Amiota communis. The sequence goes on along the minus strand of JBAMAV010001386.1, from coordinate 530,062 downwards.
TTGAGCTTTCATCATAATTTCTTAAATTAATACAATACAAAATAAAGATAACACAAATATATAAGTATTATGAGAAATTGTTAAATCTGCTTCGGCTTTTCTTCGCTTTGTTTGTTATTTGTTGATGGTAACGTTGCTGTTGTATTCTGCTCTTCTTGAAATCCCAGTTTCGACCAAGTTGTCTTTTCCATTAAATTATTATCCATGCGGCATCCCAAGTATTCTTTTGCTTGTTGCCGGCACTTTGAGTTGTCGTCTTCGTTGCGCCGCAAACAAGTCATGTAACGCAAATAGTATTTCTTGCACAGGTTCTCGTGGTCCAGCGGAAAACTACCTTTTTCCGGTGGTGTTGGCACGAATTTCTTTTGACTGTAAATTTGAGATGTCATTTATACTAGGATATGAAGGATATTCTTTATTTCATTCAATAAGAAACACACACATCCAAGTTATGAAATAATAATACTACGAAAAATCAGCTGATTTTGATTTCTTAATTAGTGATGAAATGATACCCACTCAAATCGATTGTTAATTGTTCCATCACTAATTTAAACAAACAAAATTAAATTAGAGAAGCCGGCGAAATGCTGTCAAAGATTATTTGTATTTTAAGTATTTATTTACTCCTAATTCAGACGTCATGTTACGGGCTGGAACGAGATCCCAATGGCTATGTGGCCTATTGTCCTTGTATGGGTAAGTATTATACTCAAAGTTCCTTTATCATATCATTAAATTTTATTTACAAACACAGGACGCTTTGGTAATCAGGCGGACCACTTCTTGGGCTCACTTGCCTTTGCTCAATCCCTCAACCGCACTTTAATACTACCACCATGGGTAGAATTCCGGAAAGGAGAAATGCGCTCCCTGCAAGTGCCTTTCGATACATATTTTCAAGTGGAACCACTTGAAAGTTATCACCGTGTGATACTTATGTCTGAATTTATGGAAAAACTGGCTCCAGAAATTTGGCCACCAGAGCATCGCATTGCATTTTGTTATATGGAACGCAAAAGTTTGCAACAGGAGAACAACAACAAAGGCAACGCCCCCAATTGTCATGCCAAAGATGGAAATCCATTTCGTTCATTTTGGGATACTTACAGCATTGACTTTGTTGGTTCCGAGTTCTATGGTCCACTGCATTTTAGTGTCCATCGTGGCAGCCCGATGCCATCACAATGGCAAAACAAGTATACCGCAGATCAATGGCCTGTTTTGGCTTTTACTGGTGCCCCAGCCAGTTTTCCAGTTCAATTGGAAAATAAAGATATACACAAATATTTGAAATGGAGTACAAAATATCAGAATGCTGCCAGAGATTTCATACGAAATCAGTTACCCAAAGGTGCCTTCATTGGCCTACACCTGCGTAATGGTATCGATTGGGTGCGTGCCTGTGAACATGTGCGTGACAGCCAACAACTCTTCGCATCTCCGCAGTGTTTAGGTTACAAAAATGAACGTGGCACTCTCTATCCTGAATTATGTATGCAAACAAAGGAATCCATAGTTCGCCAATTGAAACGAACCATTAAAAATGTAAGGCAGACATCTCCAAAGAATGAAATTCGTTCAATATTTGTGGCTTCAGATGCTAATCACTTAATAGCAGAGCTGAATTCGGCGCTGGCTCGCATGAATCTTACGGCATATAAATTACCCAACGATGATCCCCATTTAGATTTGGCTATACTTGGGCAATCGAATCATTTCATTGGCAATTGCATATCATCGTTTAGCGCTTTTGTCAAACGAGAACGTGATGTTAATGGTTTTCCATCATATTTTTGGTCATTTCCCAAAGAAAAGGAACGCCAGCATACCAACAAAGTACATGAAGAACTATAAATTTTAAGTTAAGTTTAAGAATCTGATATAGAATCTCACTATCTTTTCCAACATACTTATTTATATACTTAGTTAAGCTAGAAAGTGTCAGCAGTTTTATTACTCAAATAAATTGCAGTCTTTTTGATTCATAATTTGGTTTTTGTTTACAATTTTATTTCGGTTTCACTGACCCAGTACAAAAACGTTTAATGATTCCACAATGACAGGATGTTACTCAAATATACTGTAAGAATTATTAATAAAAAAAATAATTAACTAATTATTGTTGCACATCCTGTTATTTTGTTGTGGGGATATTAGTGTGTGATAAATTGATTTGACTTAATGACGACGACAACTTGCTTACTAACATTTTAATGCACCAAGTTTTGACTGCGCGCCAGATCAGTTTGTTTTGCGGCAACACCAGCTAAACCGTCCCGAACCGAAGTTAAATTATCTTTCCAGGCATGCAGAAGGTCACGCAACTGTTCCCATTCGGGTGGACCAAATGTACGATGCATTGTTGATGAAATGAAAACCTTGCGGTTGGCCTGGTCGAGACGGGCACGTACCAATTTTGTCTTCAGTACTTCAATGACAAAAGGTTCCACTTCATCTTCAGAAATTTGTAGCTCTTTTGTTAAGGTTTCGAAGGTCATCTCTGGATTACTTTCGGCCAATTGCATGAATGTCAGCAAGCGCATTTTCTTTAAATTCTGCTCATGATTCAGACCTTGCGAGTTAACAAATTCTCGATGATCCTCGTAGAATTGTATGTACGTTGGTAGTTTGTCCGAGACAAAGATTGAAAGCAAATCGTGTATGAGGTCGCCTTCAAGGAAACGCACTGGTTTCAACGACAACAAAGGATCCAGCAGGAATGTGTTGGGGTCAGCAAGCGCAGTAACAATACACTTCATGGCATCTTCGCGTGCAACGCAAGCATTGTCAGCGGTATATGTGCCCAGCAGCTCAATCATTACCTTGGAAGAGAGTTCAATGTTTGTGTCCTTTGTTACATCGTGCAAAAGTCGGTACAACTTTTGCATTTGCTCGCTCGACGGTGGACAGTTGGCAAACTGTGTTTTCAGCTGGTCGACGCCAGTGAACACCTCCAAAACATGTTCGCACTGTTTGGCCACTTGCACGAGATGGTAGTAGACGTGATAACGTAGAGGTGAAGATGTATCCAGGTTGTTGAACAAACGCCACAATGACTGCAAACAAACTTTGGCAAGAGCCGCGTTCGGTGCCTTCGTCATTTTGCCACAATAAGCCAGGATAATATTTTCGCCTCGATCGAGAGGAATCTAAAAATGCCATTTATATAAATTATATCAAGAAAAGCTAACTTAGCGTAAATCTATGAGTTACTCACTGTAATCATAATGGACACGATGCTATTTAGAATACAATCGATTTGGCTGGGCTCTCCGTCTTTGAAGCATACGTCACAGACGCCGATTATTTTATGCAAATCATCTTCGACGCCTTTGTTAGACTTCTCCGATGATATTTCAGCACCCAAATTCTTGAAAAACTTGCGCAATTCTTGAACCTGGTCAATAGAAACCACAATTTAATTCAATAATTTTAGCCGATTTCATTTTGTTTGCTGCAACATAACCTCACTTAAGATGATTTCTTTGCTGGCATCTTTTTAGTGAAGATCGCAGCAAGCAATAAATCAGTTGCTTATAAAAGTTTACCTGCTCGTCCAATGATAAGTCAATAAACACGGGATGCGAAGTCATGATTTCTTCTTGATTTTATTTAATTCCGTCAAAAATCAAGCACACGTCGATTTTATAAACACAAGCGAGCGACCGAACGAGAAGAAGAAGATTGTGAAACCGAAAATATATCGATCTCGTTTCCACACCATCGAATTGCGCTCCTCCGTTCTCGATGGTACAAAGTAACGTGTGTACTTTGACCTTTCTATAATTTGGAAGGAAGAGTAGTGGCAGGAAAATGCAACCCTGCGAAGAAATACATTTAAAAAATGATTTAGTTGGCCACAATGGCGTTAATACAAATATCGAAACCGAAAATACATCCATCTCGATTCCACACCTTCGAATTACTTTTGTTTACAATTCTACCAAAATAAACCGACAAACTTGCAATTTATTTTTGTTAATGTTGGTATTAATGAACAGTAAATATTTATAATGGATGATATCGGTTCAGATGACTCTTTTGATGCCGTTCTGGCTTCGATGGAAATGCCAACGGCCTCTAAGATTCAGAAATTGGAAGAGAAGCCAACAACATCAAAGGATGTACTCCAACCGGCCGCTCCAGTGATGTCATCCAAAACTGTCGCCCCAAACTTGGAAATAGCTGGCCTCAATGTTGTCAAGTCAGCAAAGACATCTGGCAATAATCCACATTGTATTCTTGTGCATGCCAAGCAAAGGGGAAATCCTTTATTGAAATGCATTTCAACTGTACCCCTAGAGTACCGCGATGACATCGTTCCAGATTATGTAGTTGGACGCACCTCATGTGTGCTGTTTCTCTCTTTAAAGTACCATAATCTCAATCCTGATTACATTTGTCAACGCATAAAAGTTTTGGGGAAGATGTATGAGTTAAGGGTTTTGCTTGTTCAAGTGGACACACCCGAACCACACAATGCACTCAAGAGTTTGACTCGCATTTCATTACTTGCCGATCTGACGCTGATATTGGCTTGGAACGCAAATGAGGCAGCCAAAATAATTGAAACCTACAAACAATTTGAAAATCGTCCACCAGATTTGATTATGGAACGTGTGGATTCTAATCCATATCAGATGCTTGTTTCGGCTTTAACACACATTAAACCTATAAATAAAACGGATGCCATTAACTTACTGCAAACTTTCGGAACTTTGGAGAACATGATCAATGCCAGCGAAGATCGTCTATCACAAGTCATTGGTTTAGGTCCACGCAAAGCTAAAAAGTTGTACAAAACTCTCCACGAACCTTTTCTTGGCAAATAGTTTAGTGTTTGATTGATTTATTTGTTTTTATTTAATAAAAAAATACATTATCCAATCCGACACCAAGAAGATTATCCGATCAACCGACAAACTTCCATATTTTAATTGTACCATCATCGCTGCAGGAGAGCAATTGCCCAGCTACCACTGGATTCCATTCAACAGCATTAACATCTTGATCATGGGCCTGATCCTCTGCTGTTTCAAGTGAAAATGTTGGTTCGTGGGTTTTCGAATCACTGTCTTCCTTAAATAATCTAATAGCGTCATCGCCACCAGCAGTGGCTATCAGACCAGTCAATTTGCACCAAGACACATCATAGATGGCACGGGAATGCTGTCCCGATAGTGTACACACACATTTCCAAACAGTTGTTTTATCTGGTGTTGCAACATTCTGATCATTACCAGGCTCATAAGCACGCCAGATCTTCAGAGTTTTGTCATCACTACACGACACCAAACGATTGCCTTCAGCATCAAAATCAATGCTCCAAACAGTGCTTGTATGCGAAGCTAATGTCGCCGTGCAATCCCAGTCACTGTCCAAAGCATTTTCAGCATACATTTTAATGGTGTTGTCATATGAAGCTGAAGCCAATACTTCTTTAGTTGGATGCCAGACAACACGTTTAACATCCTGTGTGTGTGTATTAAGTACGGCGGCACATTCAAACTCATCGTCGCCGGCCACTTCCCAGATCCAAACGGACTTGTCGCGTGAACATGTCGCCAATAAACCACCAGAACGCGACCAACTAACACTCTTCACCTCATTCTCATGACCTTCCAGGGTGGCATTACACTCGAACTCACCAGATGATTTCGACCAAATAGCCGTGGTGGCATCAAAACTTGCCGAAGCCAAGTATTGACCGCATGGCGACCACTTTATCTCTCTGATTGTACGTTTGTGGCCATCGGAAAGTATAGTCTTTGTTGTCCAAATGTTGCCCGACTGTGTCCATATGCGTATCGCTTTGTCCTCTCCGCATGTGGCAAATACATTGCCTTTTGGATGCCACGCTACGCCCCAAATTCGTCCTTTGTGTCCTTGTAACGTATGCTCCAACGTGAGTCTGCCCATATTATTTTATATTTTTCAAAAGTCCAAATAAACCAAAATGATGAAATGCGTGACAAAATAAGAAGATAAGTAAACGATATCAACAATCAGCTGATTAATCGACGAGGGCATGGTTGAATAAAATTTCAAACTGCACTGCAGCCCCCGACACAAGAAAAAAAACAACGAGTAGGGATAAAACGATACCAACGAGGTAACGATACTTATATTAGATTGTCAATTTTCTACTCGTTACATAGTGCAACGAGAAAAGAAAATGTATTCACGAGAAAAACGGGACGACAAGAAATTTAATTTTCACGTTTTGGAAATTTGAGCGATATAGAGGTAAAAAATAACGACGAGTTTTCATTTTTAACCTTCATTCATCCTTCAATCCTTTATTCTCGTTCTTCTTCTTGTTTGTTTATAAAAATCGCTGTCTGTCGCCAAGCAAAATTAGTAAGAAGTGCGGAAGAGCATTTTTATTATTTTTTTTTTATTACTTTTTACTTTAAATTACTAATATAATAATATATTAATAATAATGTAATGCTACGTAATTCCTAGTTTTCAATTGTACTTACTCTTATCATCTTAATTAGCTTGGATTCTTCATGTTCATTTTCGCTTGCGATTTACTGTAGGTGGTGCGGTGCATCTAAAAGAACATTCCAAAAATGTCGGAAGAAAAAATGATTGGTTTAATTGTCTTTAACTATTCGAACGATGTGGTTTATCAAAAACTCAACAATGCACTTGTGCGGAAAGTACATGAAGTCGCTGAAGCGCAAGGACTATTAGTTGGTGGTAACGACAACGATGAGGGCCCTTCGGGCTCTCATGTAGACAGCAACATCATATTGCAAATCTTTAGTCCACTTATCAACTCTCAGCGTATTATGCTGTGTCAATTTGATAATAATTATTCGACATTTCAATGCGAAAATGGATTTAACTTTGCATTTGGGGAAATGCTCGGATTTTCCTTTGTGAAAATTGGTCAACGCCCCGTTGATGAGCTAAAACGTCATCTTGGAGTTGCGATTGCTTTGACACGCTATTTTTACGGTGCAAACTTGTTTGGTGCCCAGGCTAATAGCGTCCAAGAGGAATTACTCACAAGTTGCTTGAATCGTTATGAAGAACATCTTTGGGATGAGGAACAAGCTTTCCTTCTCGAGACTCTGCCACGCTTAGTGATCAATGCCGAGTTAAAGCGTTTAGTGAACAATACACTAGATGCATCATTAGAACAGTTACGTCAATTTGGACACCAAAGTGCACATACTCTCCTCTTTGTGGCTAACAAGTTTGTCAGCATTAATAGCAGCAAACAAGCAGTGCCACTATCTCCAGGCGATCTTGTATTCCTTTCATTACTAACACGCACACTGCATCCACATAATAAGGAGTCACGGACACGACACGCACAAAATCGATGTATTGCCGTCTTCTTTCAGGGAGAGACACATGATGCCCATTCCGGTTGTGTACCCTGCATTGTCAACATATCATGTCTGGATAAACATGTGATTTTCATTCAAATCATTGAATATGCCAACATTCATGTGACCAGTTGCATGTACGATACATTTTTCGTATTGCAGAAAGTCTCTTCAATTCAATTGCAAGGTGACACAGATGCTTTGAAACCTGCTTATGAATCATTGGATTCATTTGTACGTCAGACTATGGACATCATCAAGCGTCAAATGAAGTCCAAAAGCGAAGAATTGGAGAATGCCATTAAGAAATTTACTACAAAGTGGGAAAATCTAAGGAAAATGTATGCCGAGTACTTGAAGAGTGATGAACACGAATACCTTGTACGCATCGAATCAAATTTACCCTCATTCAATGAAGATCTAAAGGTAGTTTTCTCTTTGGCCTGCTGTGACAGTTCTAGTCTGCAATTGGATCAGTTACCTGAAGTTGCGTCTGTTGTCGAGGGAAAACTTCTCGAATTCAATGAGTTTTTAGCTGTTAAAGCTGAACGCAATATATCAATAGAAGCCTACTTAGAGGATTTTCCTGGTCTGGTACACTTTATGTACATTAATCGGTCGACTGGCCAAATGATTGCGCCCGATTTACATAACAACCAAGTTGTGCCAAAACGACAGCTTTGGTCAATGGTAGAATTCACTCGCGACTATCTCAAGAAGGGCCAAACCACAGTTATGTGGAAGGATAAAACATTCCATTACTCATATTTTCTATGGTTCGAAGACCAAAATAATGTTGCATTGAAGACACTTGATTTACAGCAGAACTTTTTAGCCAACACCATTGCAGGTAACGAAGGTTTGAAGCCACATTTCGAGCCTGGTTGCATAGTGGTTGACTACTACCAACATCTAATCGATCTATGTTTTCCCAAAGCTGCACCTGGTAAAGTCAAGTGCTATGAGCTCTATTGCATACATCTAGGTGTGGTAACAGCAACTTGTGCCGTTGAGCATGCTCGACGTTTGGTAGCCACAATTAGTGATGTTGTAGGTGAAGATAGTTTTTAAGGTGAATGTCCAAAGTAGTGAATGACATTATTATTATCAAACCAAAAAAGTGAAAAACAAAATAAAAAACAGTTTTGATGATTGTTTGAATCTTAAATAATGATCTAGTCAATAAATCAATGTAAGTGAAAAAGATACATACATATGTAACTACGAATACATTATAATCAATGTAATCATAAACTTTAATAAAGCCTAAGGTAAATATAAAATCAAAATCATTAATTACGTGTCCTTTTTATGAGTTAAACTATATACAAGTATCCTGTTTTTAGCTTCAGGCACACGCCACCAGCGGCCCAGCCGATGCTCCTGGCTAACTGCAGCATAAAGCTTGCTACCATCACTATTGAAGATTAAGCTATTTACAAAACCAATAACTGGTATCTCTAAAACTAACTTTAATCGTCGCGCATTCCCAGCCGTCTGCCAAAGGCGTATATGGCCATCATAGGATCCTAGAGAAACAATATGCTTTCTTTACAATTTCGGAAACAAATAAATTAAAAAAAAAAAATACGCACCACTTGCTATCAAATCGGTATTGACCACAGCCGCTATGGCCGTTATCCAATTAGGAACTTCATTGTCACCCTTCCCATGTGCCAAGTCTGTTGTGGCAACTGGTTTCTTTTTTAACGCGCTCCACAAATTAATTGCCCTGCAATATATATCAAATATAAATTAGTTAAGATTACATATCTCCTCCAATGCATTACAAAGTTTACAAGAAAGTGATAATAATACGATTGAAATTGTGTTTGTGATTCCCTTACCCATCGTTGCCACCGGATATAAAGTTTTCATCATTAATAAATTTAACATGTTCGATACCATCCCGATGACCATTATATATTAATTGCGATTCTTCTGTTATCTTCCAAATACGCAGCGAACAGTCGTTTCCACCAGACGTAACAGCACGCTCGCGGCTTAGCGCATCAATATCGGTTACACCAGTTTGATGGCCAAATCTATATAAAGCAAAAATTTAAAATATCCTCAAAAATCTCGATTGATTACCATGTACTTACAAACTCTCCACATAAGCCATTTCATCCAATGACCAAATCTTTACGGAACGATCTTTTGAACCGGAATACAGTTCATGTGTACCCTTGCGAAAGACAAGTGCTGTAACAACATCGCGGTGTCCTTGAAATGTTTTTAAATGTTTCAATTCTTTGGGACACCAAATCTGTATATTTTTGCCACCTTCCGAGAAAGCCAAGTATTTCATGTCATTTGACAAACAGAGCGCTATGACATGAGAACGCCTATGTTTGCCATTGTCTGGCTCTGCATTGTGCAGCCGCACATCGATGCGGCCATCGATTTTATTAGTTTCTGTATTCCATTTTAACAAAAATTGTGATTTAGCGCCAGCGAAAAGATATTTACCATCCGCCGACAGCGTTAGAGCACACACTGGTCCATGGTGGAGCTTATGCTTCAGCGTTATTATTCGATCTGCGTCATAACCTAGTATATTGGCTGCAATATTGCGGCGCAAGCGTCCTACACTATCTAAGTATTCAGTTTGTAAACGATGACCAACATGATCGGTTAGTTCGCGATCCTCTGCTCGATCCGCCTCTTGTTTCTCTACGTCCGCTAGATATTGCTTAGCCAGACGTAGACGTTTGTCTTGTGGTGTCTCCTCTTCAGCTTGGTCATCCGAAGAGAATGCCAAATGATTGCCACCATCTTCAAAATCACTGTTCACCTCATCGTCACTGGCAATTTCTTCATCATCGATTCTTGCTCGTTTCTTAGGTGGTGGTGGCACATCTGCACGCTTTAATGCTCCTTTCAATTTCTGTTTTTTGATACCTGCCTGTGCTTTACCGCCGCTTTTGGCTACCTTATGTTCCTAGAACAAAAAACGAGTTTGATAAGGTGTTTCTTCTTCTGAATTAGCCTGTTGCTGCAGCAATGCTTACCTTTCGTTTTCTATTGACATTTTGCGTTTTCTTCAGAAAGAATGAAGAGGACATTTTATTATTGATTGATTGGTATGCAGTTTAATTTAAAAAAATCCTAAGTTTATTTAACAAAATAATTATCAACACATTTTTATTTCGCACACAATTTACACGTGAAGTATGTATAGAGTTGCCACGACGTTGCAATGTGTCTGCAGTTATCGATATAATAATCGGATTTTCGTTTATCGATGTACATGACCATTTTCAGCAACGTCGTAAATTCTGCTATCAAATACACTGAGAGTACAAATGTTGTTATTAACAGAAAGCCGAAAACGAGAAAAATTTGCAAAAAGAACCAATGCTCATGCTACTAATAGTTTGATCAAATTTGGTCATGGATCCAAAAGACAAGTTGTTCCGTTTCATCATGGTGAGTATTGAATTCTCTTTTGTTATGGCAATCGTGAAGTTTTTTGAAACTATTCAATATTAAAATAATGAAAATGGCATTAATGTTATTAACAGAATCTTAACAGAAAGAAAATAAACTAAATAGTTGTATGTTGGTAACAATGTTGCATGAAATAAAGCAGTTCAATATTAGTATTTTAATAAAATAATAAAAATAGTGATGAGATTAACAGAATTATTTATTAATATTATTCAGCCGGAAACAAAGAATTCCCCTTGTCCCGTTCACCAGAAAGTTCGTTGCCGCGAACACTTGCAGGCGGCGAATATTCTATTAGTATGTAATTTACTTTTATACGACTATTTAACTCAAACAATTTGAATAACAGTGGTCATGCTTCCAATAGTCATGGTTTCAAAAGACAAGCTGTTTCCGTCTCGTTAAAATGTTTCATTATTGAATTCTCTTATGTTATGGCAATCGTGAAGTTTTATGAAACTATTCAATATTAATATAATGATAATGCCAATGATGATATTAACTGAATCTTAGCAGAAAGAAAGAAATTCCCCATGCCCCGTTCCCAGAGAGTTCGTTCCGGTCTCGTTGATGATCTTGTATTTGTGCAAATGTTTGTATCGCTGGTTGGCAACGATACAAATTACAACAACAACTATTTGTATGGTCAATGACCTTAACAGTCTGCTGTAGTTAACAGTCTTACAACATAATTGAAACCCACATTCTGTTAATTTACATTCTAACAAAAAATGTTAAAAAATGACTTGTTAGAACATAAGATTAACATAATTTTAAATGATTACATTTTTGATTTTTCAAGTGGCAACCGTGATTATGCGGACTATAACATATATAAAAAACCAGAAACATGTATTTTTTTATTTTTGATAGAGTGGTAAACTTTATTAATAAAAAATAATAAAATAATTGAATAATACATAATTAATATTATTTTTTTATATAGCGAATATTTGTAATTAAATCTTGAAAATATGCCTTATTATATATAAAATGAAATATGGTGTTTTTTTTTTTATTTTTCATTATTTATTTTTTATTTATCATTATTGTGTTTTTCCTGACCCAAATCTAATCTATCAATTAATTAAATAATTTATTGTAGTTTATACAATGATGTTTACAAAAAAATAACTATTTATTTAGTGTGTTTATAGTTCATGTGTGTCGGCCATAGTATATTTGTAAAATGTTATCTACGACTCATTAATGATCTAAATATTTCATGAATAAACTTTTATAAAATTATCACATTTGTATATATATTTTATTCTTATTTTTGTTTATTTATTGTAATTAATAATGTAACTTCACTCGGTTGCTCAATGCTCAATGGCATTGCAACCGAACCACTCATTTTTCTTTAATATCTTTTATCAAGAAAAATGGGTTTTAATGGTAAATGGTTTTCCATAAGGAAAGTAATTTGTGTATCCTAAAAGAGAAAAATGTTTGTTAAAAATACAAAAGTTATGAATCATTTCATAAAAGCATACGAAATCAGAATTCATAGCTTCACACCTTTTGTACATTGATAACCTAACTAAATCAATATAGTAAAAGGGAACTTAATCTAAAAACACTTATTAATGTGAAGAGGATTTGCCCAACCTAGAAGAGTTTACATAATAGAACAAAGTCCCGATGTTTCTATGCCATTAACGACTTTTTGTGATTTTTTTAATGTAACATTACGCAACGCAGGTTTAAAGACAATCGTTGGCTCAGGCTCGGCAGCAGGAGGTGGGGTTGATTGCCGTGCCGTCACAGGAGTAGCAGCGGCAACAGGAACTTTGGCCGTTGTTGTTGCTGAGGTTGAAGTTGATTGAGTTGCACCACCTGGCTTTACGATGTTTGCTGTTGTCGTCGTTGTCGTGCTTGTTGTCATCGGTGATGGCTTAGACATCATTGTAAAACGTGACATGTTGCTGTTGCCATAACTGCTACCAATAACCGATATGGAACTTATATTCGCCGGCGCAGAGCCTGTGCCACTGATATTACTATTATTATTGTTGTTGTTTGTACTATTATTACTACTAACGCTGCTACTACTGCTGGTTGTGATCTTTGGTACGATGGTGTTGCCACCGCAGAGCACTGGAATTGTGGATATCGTTTGTATGCTATTGACTTCACCTAAACTATTACTATTACTACTGCTAATTTTCTTATCAATATTTGTTGTGTGATGACCACCGCCAATGACGCTGATCTGTGAGGCATTTGTTTCTGAGACTAAGACTGATGATGATGCTAATAATGATGATGTTGGTGCCGCACTTGTTGTAGTTATTGTTACATTTGAGGTACTATTATTATTATTATTGTTGTTGTTGTTGTTATTAGTATTATTACTATTACTACTACTACTACTTCCGGTATTCTTAGTTATGTTTATTTTTATTTTATTAACTAAGCTAGCCATAGGTAAAGCTGGCGCAGGACCAATTGCCGATAAGTTATGCGTTTCCTGTGTTTCTAGATTACCATCCATAGATGCATTGAGATCGATAATAGATTGTTCCGACACTGCTGGTTCCAATTCGAGTTCGAGTGCGTCTGGTTGTGTTAGCGATGTCACTGATGAAGGCCTTTCTGTGACAGGCGATGCTGATGAAGCAATTGTATGTGTTTGTGTGTCTTCTGAAATTTTTAATTATTGAATTTATTGCAAATATTATTATTATATGTAACAGTAGATAACTTACCACTACTTTGTATAGAGATTTCTTCACCCGGTACTAAAAGTACTGTGCCAACATCTTCGAATCCATCATCTTCATCTTCATAATCATCATCTTTGGGTTCTTCTTTAATTTTCACATTTAGCAGAGCAGCTTGTGTTGCCTCATCGATTTCGGGCAATTCTTTTTCCACATAGTTATCCAAATCAGTAAATGGAATGTGTGGTTCTTGTATCTCTACATCGGATTCAGGTGTTTCAGGAACCAATGCTTTTGGTTTTTCCTTTTCCTGGCTTTCATCTGCTTCTTTATTAGTGGTGCAACCATCACTCACATTCGCCTCCTCATTTGTCACATTCGTAGGCACATATTCACCATCATCATTGTCATCATCTATGATCTCCATGACAGATGGTTCCTCATTTGGCAGTAATATGACATCATCATCGTCATCAAAGTCAGTCGCTGCAATTGTTTCATTGTGATCATTTTCTGTTAACGATATGAATGAATATGATTGTTATTTAGTAAACCACTGGAGGTTTTCTTTATCAAACACTTACGTTCATCATTGTCTCCACTTTTGATTGTGATCACAGTATCAACGGCATTATCATCAGTTGTATTTAGTTCGGCATCAGATTCGCTCTTGTTGGTTTTTGTGGGCACAACAGGTGGATTTAATGAAACCTAAAAAAATTTAATGTACATTTAAGCTATAAATTTCATATCATAATTTAGTTTCACTAACCTTATAATCCTCATAACAGAGAGGATGATAGATTTTATCTTCAACACGTATAGCGGAACGCAAATGCCACTCTTCCAGTTCCTCGTTATAGAACTGTTCGAATTTTTCGTGGCACATGTCACATGCACGATCTACATCATCGGGTCCGGCAGCACAGCTTGGTGATGGTACTCCATCCAATGAACGCTGATTCGATGTATCATCAATGGCATCTGGACCATTTTGTGTGGCTTCCATAAAGTTCTTATCGCGTTCTTCCAGATCCTCTATCTCTTCGTATTGTATCCAATCACTGAAATTGTAGTACCATTTGCGGGAGAGTGCCTTACGTGATGAGTCGCGTTCACGACGATTTTGTCGGAAATGCCAATCAAGATGTTGACTATATCGAATTGTCTGTTCCGGTGGGAAACGTACACCGCAGCTGCTGCATTGCATTCCGGAGAAAATAGTTGCAATAATTGCTGACTGCCGTGTTTTTATTGTATCAGATTTCGCCAAGTTAATTGGACGTATGGGTTCAGTTGGAATAGCTGGACTAATAGCAGCAGCTTGAGGTTGAGTCGTTGCATTAGTATTGGTCTCATCACTATTTGTCGTAATAGTGAGATTTGCGGTAACATCTGGCGTTGTTGCCTTGTAAGCATTGCTCGTTACACCATCTGCGGATGGAGTGACTATTGGTAAAGTGGCAGTGGCACCGCCAATGATGCCAGATGAAACTAATTTCTGGAACAACTCATCAATGTTTACTTTGTCCAGAGCGGTGGGTAGGCTTGGCACTGCTGCTGCTACAGTAGACTCAGATTTTTCATTTAATAGCTGCTGTTCTGGTTTCGGGTCAAGCTTCATAAAGAGATCATTGGAAGCGGCACTTATACCAACAATTGCTGGATCCGATTGCAGTGATAGTGGCGATGGTGCCTCAGTCTTTATGTAAACCATATCTTGAATTTGAACCTTGCCTGGTATAACACCATGCGGCAGTGTACCAAAACGTATAAAATACTTGCGACCATTTAGGCCAATACTCTTTGGTAGACCACCATACTCGACTTGATGCAGATCACCATCGAATAACACATTAAGAAAACCATCGACAAATTGAATTGTGTGTTGTTGATCAGCTAATGGAAAAGTTTGTACTTTTGCATCGAGGAACAATGGCACAATCGTATGAGCATCTACAATCATGTTAATTTTGCCCAAGACAAGATCACGACGTACAGCACCAATGTTTACCTGTGGCGGTGGCCCTTCCGCCTTCAAAATATGTAACTTATTACATATGGGTATCGATACTGGTGGACCACCAAAATAGATCTCATACCAATGATCATCGATGTAGAGCTCACGTGAAGGGAAACCAAAGCGTATATGATGCAAAATACCATCGATTGTAATGGATTTGTAGCCATCATTGAATTGCAATGTGAATGGATCCATATTATCAATAATGAGTGAACGTTGCCCTGGCTGGAAGCCAATTTCATGTGGCACATCACCTTGCATAAAAACAATGGCCACCTGATTATAGATACGTATATCTTTGGAGGTTCCATCAATAGTAATAGAACGCATTATTTCCGCTTGTGGGTTATCAATTGAATTACATGGTTTCGGAATATTCGGTGGCACTGGTGGCATGCCAATCATATTCGGTGGTTGCGGGGGCGGAGGTATATTTGAGCGTGTGCCAATTGGTATTGACATACCAACAAATTGTGGTGGTATAACGCCACCACCAACACCACCACCACCACCAACAACAGTATTACGTTGCCAAGGCGTTGGCGCATTTAGTCGTATTGCCACATTTTGCAATTGTGGGTGCTGTAAAGCATTATGACTGGCACGAAAAGCGCTACCACGTTTATTGTTATTCGCACCGGCTGCGTTAGCATTTGCAAGCCATGCAGCACGTTGAGCTGTATTCGGATCAACTTGTTCACCCCATTTTGAAGGCTTACGACGTTTCTCTTTGCCCGATTTGCTGTTTATAGATGGTTTCCCTGACGTTGTTGTTGCTGCTACTGTTACAGTGGTTGCATTGGCATTATCATCTACAATATGTGCCCCCATATCATCATAAATGGGCGAATTGTTACCATCACTACGTGGCGATTCATTCGATCCTTTAGCTAGTTTTGGTATACGCTTACGTAGAACTGCATCACGTGCAGCATTACGTTCACAATCTTCTGGTGAATCCAGAACAATGACATCTGACTCATTTGAGTGACTACTACTAAGTGCTTCACGTCGCTTAGCCTCTTTCAATTTACTAGCTTCATTGATGGCCATCATCTTCTGAACGAGATCCTTGTATTGCTCTTGATTCATGGCATTACTCTCGAGCATCTCCTGTGCTTGGGAAAGTATAGTACGTATTTTATCATCGTTAGCCTCCTGTGAATCATCATTAATATTCAACTCAGCCAGCTTGAAACGTTGAGCTTGATCTCTGGTAGATTTGTCTGTTCAAATTATATAAAGAAATTATACAGCATTAGAGGAGACTCTCTTCTATATACCTAAACCAAATAGTGTACTTACCACTCTTGTTGAATTTACTAGCAGCCTTGGCTGTCTTCAATAGCTTGGCTCGAATCTCATCAAATGACATTGTGTTCTTCTTCTTTTCCCTTTCCCAACTATCATTGGTAGCCTGCAGTTTGCTAAGATCTTCTTTTGCAGCATTTACACCCATAAAAGGAGGCGTTAATCGTGACACCGAAATTTCCTTACGAAGATCCACATCTTCACTGCCAAAAAGCCTAAAAAAATAAAAAACACAATGAGTTTTATAATCCTATATAAATTTTGCTTGAATCAAATCAAATCAATCAATCAAAATTTGTAACTTACATATCAATTTTTGTTGATTTGCTTTTCTTCTGTAAAGGTTCTTCATCAATTAGATCAATTGGATTCAAGGCTGCTCCTGAAGTACGTTTTTCTCCGCTAACCACCATCATCGTATGTTGTTGTTGTTGCTCTTTGTTGGCTTGCGTATTATTCATCAATTTATTGATGGAATTCTTAATCACATCTGATACATTACCACTTCCTGTTGCTACTGTTACTGGTGCTGATGATGATGTAGAGGTTGTTGTTGTAAATGATGAGGAGTTTGCTGTAGATTTTTCTAATTTATTAAACGGTTTTTGTATTTTAAACGACACTTTGCTTGGCAATGTTGTTGTTTTAATTGATGTGGTTGTTGTTGATGTAGTAGTAGTCGATATTGTTGTTGTAAGATTGATGTTATTGAAATTATTAGAACTACTAGAAGAAGTATTCTTATCTAACTGAGATTTCAATAATGAGGAAGAGGCGGCGACGTCTAACGAAGAAGACGACGACGACGAAGACAACGGCAACGTTTTTAAGTTGGTGTCTGCAACAACATTATTGGTAGTCTTGGTAGAAGAGGAGGATGATGATGATGCAGATGGTGATGATGCTTCGTCGACGACGTTTAATTTTCTTGCTGTTGCCTTATTTATTGCATTATAACTGATAGAAGGCGGTGGTGGTGCTAATAGTCTCAAATCAATATCCAAACTTGAAGATGTGATGGCAACAGAAGGTGGCGCGCATGGCTCAAGTATGTTAAATACCGCTAAAAAATTCATGTTGGGAATTGATTCGAATGAAATCTTAAATGTTTTCTTGTCATTTTTGGTTTGTTTTCACACAGCAAAATGAAAATTTTGTTTGTAAAAGAAAATTTATACAGAAATACAAAAAATCTAGGGCATCATCTTTATTTATAAGGAGAATCTAATAAAAAATTATTTGAAAAAAAAAAAATGCATTCCACAAACCAAAAAAAATTGAAAAGAAATGAAAACAAAGAAGTTTAAAAAAAAAAAAAAAAAAAAATCCGCATCATCACCATATAAAAAATAAAATTTAAAAATTGAAATAAAAAAAAGATGTAAAGGGAACAGTTAAAAAAATAATAAAGGACAGGATAGGATAAACAAATGGAAATGAATTTGAATTGAACTACTCAATAAATATATAAAAAATAATAATAAAAGTCTTGGAAATAAATACACTACACTAATAAAAATTATATATGTATACTTCAGTCTAGTTCTCAAGGATTTCACACTTCAACAATGGTTTTTGCTTTTTTCTATATATGTTTTGATATATTATTATTTTATATATAAGTATATATTTTTTGTTTATTAGTGTTAACATTGATTTTAAAAAAATGTTCAGTCTTCTTTATTCGTTTTTTTTGTTTTTTCAACAGTCAGGTACATAAAATTATTAAGTTGCTTGTTGGTTCTACTATAGTTTTTCATCATTATCACAGGTTTTGTTTTTTTTTTTTTTTACTTAAAATTATAGAAGATTTTCAGTTTGTACATATGATTAAAAATTAAACCAAAATCAGGCGGCACGTGGCAATCAAAAATATAAATATAAATTTTCGTTTTAACAAATTTCATTTAATAATTAGAATAATAATTAATTAAAATTTTATATATTGCGATTAAAACACACAACTTTATGCAAAAAATTATTTTTAATTTGTTTTATTTATTTTTTAAAATTTTTTTTGCTTGGTTTTGTTTTGTTTGGTTTAAGTTAAATTGTTTAATTATTTGTTTTCTTCTTTTGTATACTTCTGTTTGTCTTAATTTTATTCATTTAATTCTTTGTTAAATTTCGAAATTATTAAGTTTAGTTTGAACTTTGATAATATACTTTTTCGGCCGCAGTAGAGCAAAGTGAACTATAAAAGATAATAAGACCAGAACACAAATAAACAGAAAGAGTGAGCGATGAAGGTAGGAAAAGCAGCAAAAAAAAAAAAAAAAAATAATAGAAAACAACAGAAACTCCTCCAACCATTATAGGTTAACTACAATATCAGCAGCAGCATCCCAATGTCCAGCAGAGGCAAGCTTAGGAAACCTTTCTGAGTAGTTTTTGTTATCCAAGTTCCAACCTTCTAAAAAACACAACACTCTCTCTCTCACCCACTCAAAAGAACAAAAAACAGAAGCAAACCTAGAGAAAGATTGATTTATCAACTATATCAAGACGCAGAGATCAATGTTCAGATAGTGTATGTAATAAGAAACACTACAAAATATCAAGAGAGTTAGTTAATGTAATGGTAATACACATCCTTCCTCTTCTTAAACTTTGTTCAGTGTTTCATTCAATGAGTAAAACCTTGTTTTGGGATAAAATATAAATTGTTATCGAAGCTAAGCGACACAAAATTCTACGAATAACACGAATGAATAACTAAATCTATTTTGATTGATTGTTCCTTTTTGTAGTAATGTTTTGTTTATGCTTTGCCAATTGTGCCGCCATGTTGGTTATAATTTCTACTACTGTGATGACAAATATGTAAATATTCTGTTCGTTATGTTATTGTTGTTGTTGTCTTATATTTCTACATATAGAAAAAGAGTGCAAGAGACGACTAAAAAGACAACGACTAAATATAGATATATGTACGCTGTGGTATTTTAAAAGTTATTATTATTAAGAAGTAGTAATGGCAATTCTTACGTTTCTCTAAATCAATAGTTGCTGAAGTCGATATTGGTGGTGGTGGTGGTAGTGCTGCTGCAGTTACTGCTACTGTTGTCAATATTGTAGATGCTGATGATGATGACGACGATGACGCTGGTGATGGTTTACTATCTATATCCATTTTAGTTAATTTCTTTTCTGGTGTTAAATTATTACGACTAATTCGCATGTCGACATCTTTATAGTCATTTGGCGAACGGCTACGTGAATGTGTAGCTTTTCTTCTTGTTGAAGAAGATGATGTTGATGATGATGATGATTTAGAGGAACGTTTTGATTTGATTGGTGATAATGGTGGCGAATGTGATTTTCGTTTGCCAGAAGAAACTGTTTCATTATTGGCAAAATTATTATAATCATGTTTAAGTGCTGGTCCGGAATCTAAAATGCCCGGCTTATTGTGTTCCGACCATGCGGCAGCAGATGAAGATGTACCCTTTCGCCGGTCGAAATTAGATATAGACGATGATGATGATGTTGATGAGCTTTTCGATTCACTACGTTTGCGATCTTTATCGTTATGTCCGCGACGACTAGAGCTGTTAGTGCTGCTGCTGCTCTTATTTGAAGAACGCCCACTGTTGCCACTTGAACGGCCAGAGGAGGAGGATGCATGCCGATTAGGTGATTTACTACGTGAACGATTTGATTTACTACTATTGTTGCTGATACCATGACGATGTGATGCCGATAATGACTTATTATTATCACTACTTCTGGCATCTACAACAATACGTCCTGATGGTGGTGGCAACTGATTTTGTTGTTGCTGCTGCAGCTGTTGTTGTTGACGTGACAAACGTGGGTCTCGTTGACGTACAGAATTGAGCAGTGCAGAATTAACTGGATGAACTTTGGGTTTGTTGGATGCAAGTTGATTATTGCCTTGAGAAAAACTCTGAAAACATCAATTAATTAATATGTGACGAATGGATGCATAGAGAAATTTCAACTTACCTGTCCTGACATGGTGGACATAATACCAATATTTTGTTGCTGTTGTTGTTGCACTGGTGGCAAATGTGGAGGCCTCACAACATTCCGTTGAAAGTTTTGATTGAACACTGCAATTTGCGGTTGTTGCGACACTAAATTGGGTGGTGCCATGCGTGCATTCATACCTGGCGCAAATGGTACGCTTGAAGGCACTCCAACAGCACCTAATACAGGTGGTATGACACCTGAAGGAACAGGCACATTTGTTGCTACCGCATTTGTAGTTTGAATTAGTTGATGCTCTTGCTCTTCCAAATGTTTCTTCGTTTGCTCAAGTTCTAATTCTAATTTCCTCTTTTTCAGTTCCAAAAGTTCACGTGTTTTAACTTGTAGTATTTCCTCCATTTCACTGGGCATGACAGCTGATGCCTGTTGAAGTCAATAAAATAAATTATAATTTTAATCACGTTAAAGCGCAAATACTTACGTTCTTTAAGAAATTCGGATTTACATGAATTGACGGTTTTGCAGGTTGTTTGGCTGTAATGGGCCAATTGCCATCTAATCGCTTCACCTTGACATCGAGGGCATAGAGTTTTTGCGGTGCAAAGACCTCGTTCCAAGTCTGGCGTAAGGCATACATACGTTCGCGTATCTTCTCATGGACCTATTTATTTGTTAAATGTAATGCATGATAGTAGGATTAAGGAAAGTTGTAATTATATTGTTAGTTTTATTCTGTTAATGATGATGATAAACTTACCATTTCAAAGACACCACAAAATAAATTTACAATGCATTGACTGAAGAGTTGAACGTAGGTGCCTTTAACATTTTTCACTATTGAATCAATTAAATACAGTATGGGTAATTTAAAATCTGGCGGAACCTGTTTGTTGAATAATTGGAAACAAAAAAAAAAGTTTGGTTTGTTTGAATGAAACTCGAGATAGAGACTTGAGGAAAGACTGATTGTATACAACATCCATCTCTCATCAATTGGGTATTTGTGAAACGACCATCGATCTTCGAAGAACTTCTCTGTCAAGTGAACAAAATTCAGTCTCCATGAACAACAACAAGTATATGGATCGAACTTCTTCTATTCCGCATCATCTTGGCACATCATCCTGGCTTTAGTTCGAAGAAATATGCATTCCAATCATTGCGAGCGAACGATATACATTTATCACATTTCCCGACAACAGTTTTAAAGAGTATGCAAACTGTAATTGATTTGACTGAATGACGATACTAATCTAAAGAATCACACACAAGTCTATTGATGAGTTCGAATAAACAGTTTTGCAGATTTTTTTGTTCAATATTTCTCAATTTGTTTGAGTACCGTGTAGAATATAACACATTTTCCATTTATGTTTATCTGCCTCATCATGTCATAACAATTTTTAACAAATTTATTGATTGTTTGTTTGTTTTGTTTTGTTTGATAAGGGTAGGTGGTTAATACTACAAGGCTTAAATTTATTGTATTTTGTTTTTTGTTGCTGTTACGCGACGAACGATTTTAAAATACATATAAAGTAAGTTTACCCCGAATTACATACAAAGTAAAGTAAGTAAGTAAATAAAAGACAACTTTACGGCAATATTTTTTAAACATTTTATTCCGTCTTTTTCTTTAGTTTTTGTTCTTAAAAATTTGTTTTTATGATGTTTTTATTTTTAGAAAAATATGTAATAAGGCTTACCTTGACCTTGAAGATTTATACGGACCATGCAATTTTATGTTTAAGTTTTGTATTTATTTTTTTTTTTTTTTTTGGTTTTTTACACTAAAATATTAAAGTTGATATTAAAAATAAAAGGAAGAACTTCCAAAAGATCGCAATTCAACATTCATTTGATTTACAATAAATTGAACTAACTACTAAACTCTCTTTCTCTCTCTTCTCCATATTATTAACGTAAACTTGATTTAGGATTTGATCCATAATACTATTTTTATCAATTTTATAATGTAAAATACCATATCACAATATTTAATGAAATTATCATTTTTATAGTTTTATAAAAACTAAACAGACTTTTCGCCTCCTCCCATATTATTAGTTTTAAACTTATCATCTCATCATCAGACTTTTTGACCACTACACAACTTTACTTTACAATCTTCTATACAATTAATTATATTTCTTTGCGATTTTTTGTCATTGCTTCTCTCAACATCTTCAAATCAACATTAAAAAAATAATGATAAATATCAAAATAACCGCTTAAATACCTGCGATAAAAACTCTATTGAGTAAAATGAAATATTTCTTTTATTTACTACATAGCACATTTTGTTTTTTTCTTTTGATTTGGAGAGAAGTATGTGTGCGCAAGTGGTATGGAAGACGACTCTGTCATATGTATGTACCAAAAAAAAACCCTTGAAATTGTCACTGACTGAAGTTATGCGAAGATAGATGTCGATCTATTTTTTTCTTTTCTTTATTTGTTTTTTTTTTTATCTATTAACCTGTGCAATATGCTGTTCCACAACTTTAACAATAATTGCTGCGTAGTCGATATTCTCTTCGGCCAACATAGTTAGCATATTGATGAGGGGTTTACTGTTGCAATTTAAATCCGCCAAACTGGATAGATACTCCTCGGCAATACGTTGCTCATTCTCCGTTCGTGGATTACGTGTTTGTTCCATTTTGATTGATATACCAGAGCTTGATCCTTTGTACAATTTTAAAATACAAATTGTTTTTCTGTTATAGAATGTTCCGGTTAAGTGCACTAAGATTATTTAAATCCACGTCGTCGTATTCTATTTTTTGTTTGGATGGAATATTGTAGCAGTTATAGAAATGTTGTTACTGTAACGATAGAAACGATACTGATTTTTAGTTTACATTTTATAATAACCCAATGCTTACTAAGATATTAAAAAATCTCAATCTCAAATCTATTTCATTAACGTTAATTTCAATTTAACTACATCATACCAATAAAATTACACACCACGCTAATTGCTTTTGTTTTCATTTGAAAAAAAAAAAAAAATTAGATTAATGTTGTGCGTACGTGAATATATATATATATACAACAGAAGGGTAGGAAGTAGGTAGAGCACACACAAACACACACACACAAACATTGGTGTCTGCATCACTGAAAATAAAAATTCAATATGGCGGCCACCACATACATTTCTGCTGCTTTCGCTTGCTTTATTAATTATATTCAATATTCAAATAATAATTGTAGCAATTCGTTAGAATTAATTAGTTATTGGGTAATGATGAGTTGTAATTAATAATTATCATTTGTTTAACCAATCAATAGATTTTATTGTTTTCTCGATACTAAAATATGTTGACCTCGCCACGTTTATACAATGCGCCACACTTTAGAATAATTTTAAATTACTTTTCCATCATCATAATTCTTACCTTTTTATGCTACTTCACTTGCATCTTCTTTTTATTGCATTCATATGCAATTTTTCACAGTTTCTACGCACTTAAAATAAATATTTTTATTCTTTTGTACAATTTTCACGTAATAACTGCGCCGTAGAGAAATTTTTTTTCACAAATGACAAATGTCAGGCAGCGTCGTACTCAATTTGTGTTTGTTCACAACACTGTACTGTAAAAATAAGATGCGATGAAGGTGAATGAAGGTGAAAAAATGAAAACTCGTTTTTATTTTTTGACTTTAAAAGGTCATAAAATAGCAACGAGTATTTCCATTATATCGTATTTACAGTGGCGCTGCATCATAGATGCAAATGAAAAAGCAATGTAGTGTTTAAAGTGCTATTTTCACATCACAAATGCAAAGTTCGTGCAAACAGTGAGAAATTAAAATTGTAATTTTGTGAAAATACATGATTTAGAACATTTTGCAGTATATGCACGTAGTTCTGGCAGTGCCCTTTTTCATTCCTGCTACATATTTTGTTAATATTTTCCAAAAATATGTACAATTAAAATTTTACTTAAATATATTATTGCCACGCCACAAAAAGAAATAATAAGATAGTCGAAAATAACCTTAATGTTACCAAAAATTTACCAGCACTACAAACAAATGGCAACACCATTGCGTATCGATTCGGCATCTAGACGAAATACTGAATAGATTCCGCATTACATTTTACAACAACAACCCAAATTTCCCTGTGGTTGTTGTTAAATTGAAGCCGCATCTCGTCTGCATTTCATCGAAATGTAAAATGATTATTATTGATAATTATATTGCATAAAATCATTCATTAGTTCAATAAAAGTCATTTTTCATTTTCATAGAGACGCTCAATTTCACTGAATGAACTATATCGTACATGCTCTACCTAAAACATATGTTTCATTTATTTTTGTGAATGAAAGAAAATAACCAAACCAACAGCTGTTTCTTCAATTGCTGCGTTTCCTATTTAAATATTGTAATATAAATGTTAATTGATGCAGAAAAGCAATAATTAAGAATATTGGAACGATGTATAAGGTGCCTATTGTACCACCTGACTTACGTCATGAAGAAACTATAATCAAAGCAGCTCAGTCCTTAGACTGTCTACAAAAAACAATTAATTCTGTTTTTGGCCGCATCGATGCTCGAATAAGCAAAAATGATGCAAGGGTTCAGGAAATAAGTGAACGAATTAAGTGTGCAAATAGAAAAATACAAGCATTAGTAGGGACAAAAAAAGCAATCAAAATCTATGCTCCTGCAAAGTTTCCAGCTTCGCATGTGCTCCGTAACATACCACATACTTTCGCTGACAGAATGCCCGCAGTGAGGTTTGGTCTTAATGGGAATCTGGAACTAGAAGAGAAGAAGCAGGTAATTGTGAAAAGCAAATATGATGAACCGACACCGGAAGCCATAAAAGAAAAGCTAGTCTTCTATCATGTTCGCACTGAACCTAACGACACCGAATTGACAAAAGAACGAAAGGCAGTTAATAAGGAAACAGGTTTAGGAACACCAACTGAACATTTTCAGTCTGTTACTTCAATTCTTCGTTTTAATACCAATGAATTTGCTTATGGTGGCCCTCCTGGCACATCTGAGGATTTGAATGCGTGGAAATACAAGCAACGTGGCGAACAGCGATACAATAAAATGGAACAAAAGCAAAAACCAGAAAAACAACAACTACCACCAGCTCCACACTCACTGGTTCATCGTAACACGGCTAAATTAAGTACGCCTGCCGGTGATCTTCGTTACATGCCAGCGGCATTGGAGGCGCCTGCCATGGACACACCTATGGATTTGCCGGATTTGCCAGGAATAGCAAAAGATATACAATTCGAACCATTAGAGCAGAAACCAATTGCACCGTCTTCGCACTACTTTGATTTGCTACCCACTCTTCCTACGCTACCTGGTTTAACAGAAATAATTGCTGAACACATAGAATCAGCCACAAGTTCTTTTAAAGCTGAAGCAAAAATCATTCCACTTAGCAAAACAACTATTACAGAAAAAAAGGCAACACCTGTTGCTCCACCATCAGCTGTCCCACCACCACCTCCACCACCACCACCGCCGACAATGCAAACACATTTAGTAACACCACCAGTAAATTCAGCAGCACAGCGAACTGAGACTGTTTTACGTGCGACCAGTGGTGCTACAAGCCTCCTCTCTCAACTATCGTCAAGTAACTCAAATAAACCATTGTGCCCTACGTCCCCATCCAACGAGACACCGTTATTAAAAGAGCCGCTACAATTACCTGCTTCAATTATCAAGAAATTACCACCACCACCATCTTTGGACACACGTTCAGATTTAATGGCTGCCATACGCAATGCTGGCGGTGCAGGTGGTGGCAGCTTACGTTCAACATCACCGACTGAACTGAACATGGATAATGCTGTTGACAATAACTCCAACTCCACAAACCAGAATAAAACTATGACACGTAATAAACCTAGTGTAGCGGGTGATCTAATGGCTGATCTGCACAATAAGTTGTTGATGCGACGTAAAGGCATATCTGGTTCACAAAGCATTGATTCTCAACAAGGTGCAGCTAATCCAGTATTAGCAAGACTATCGGCACTTATTCCACCCCCAGTGAAACGTCGCAATTCCAAGGAAACAGACGATGATGACGATGATGCAGCTGCTGAGGAATGGATAGATTAATAGAATGAAATGAAGAAATGCAATGCTAATACTGCTGACTTTAAGCTATATGTGCCTTAAATTCGTTCCCTCCTGATTTTTTGAAAAAAAAAAAAAATAAATTCCAAATTGTTAAATGAAAAAATATATGATGAATCTTCTTTGCATATAAAAATGATTTTTTTATTCAACACCAAATATTATATATCAATCAAGATTTAGTGATATGAAGCAGTTCATTATTATTAGACATTATTATTATATTAAGTAATTTATGAAATATAATAATTTATTATTGTTTAAACAAACATAATCATCATCATCATTAATGATCAACATCTGTGTCATCGTCATATAGTACAAAAATTATGCAAAAATTAATTCAGAAAAGTACGAAACAAATAACACAAATATGATATAATATAATAACATCTAACGATTGATTGATTAAGATGTTCGATGGATGGAAATGTTGATTTTATTCCTTGATTTAATATTTTGTTTAAACAATATAAGATCAGCAAAAATATTAAACTTAAAAACAACATCATATGACAAGAATCGATCTCGTCATCACTAAAAAATATATAGATGATGATGTTTTAAGTGGCATGTGGTATCATGTATGTATGTAAGTATATATGTATAACTAAATATATACATATATGTGTATGTATTTATGTGTGTGTTTATAGTTTAAATGATTTCAATGTCCTCCTCCTGCGCTTCACCATCGTCGTCAACAAAATCTTTCGTTGATTATTGTATTTGAGCAAACTATTATAGTTTAGAAATAAGTGTCTAGTACACTGTCTAGAAATGATGATGATAGCGGCAGCTGCGACGACGACGACTCAGATCTGTGAACGCAAACGCGGACGTGGAAGATCACCAAAGACGGCCTCGCCATGTACACTCTTAGCTAATGCTTTAATGCTAGCCGCAATATCCACAGTATTATCCAAATCCTGCAAAAGGAATCAATATTGTATTGCAAGCAAAAGAAATACAACTGCTACTTACATCTTCCACCACATCGTCACGATGAGGGACATATGTACGATCTGCTGCCATTGGTGAATTTGCTATCTCAATAGGCAAACTCTTGGCAAAATTCAAAATATGTGCAGGAGTAGTACTCTGTCCAGGTCTTTGCATCGGTATGGGCATAGAGCTATCCAAGTCCAACGCATCTAAAAATATATGCAGTTAAGATAGTTATTTGCAATTGCATTAAATATGGATTTATTATACTATATGTAATAAGAACTTACCTTCTGCTTCCTCTGCTGCATCGCTTTCGTCAAGATCACTCATATTGCTCTCATGTTGAAGTTGTTGCTGCTGCAAACTCAGCAAACGTTGATACTGTGACGCATGGTGATGAGGATTTTGCAAAATTGTACGCAGGTGGTGTTGTTGTTGTTGATAATTATTATTTTGTATGGGCATTTGTGTATCGACATCTTCTAAATCAAAGAGACAATCGTCAGCATTCTCAGCGGTTGGTGTTGGAAACTGTTGCTGGAAGCTAGCTGTAGATGTTGTTTGCAATGGCGCTAAGCCATACTGCGGCGGGTGTTGTTGTTGCTGCTGTTGTTGCTGTCGAAAGGTGGGACTATTGCCAATACTCATAGGCATTGCCTCTGGTGTCGCTGGAGGAGTATCAAAATTGGTCAATTTACGTGCTATGCCACCGCTTAAAATGGTGGCCGTTAAGTTAGTTGGCGCTTGCGTTTGTTGCGGCTGTTGCGCTGCCACAAGTGTGGATGTTGGTAACGCAGCTATGGCACTTGTAATGACTGATGATTGATTGATCGATGATGACGACGACACTGATACAGACGTTGATGATGACGACGACGACGACATTGGCATTGCCAATAATTTTGGTGGTTGTACATTTGTAGGTGTCGTTGGGTTATTCATATTTAATTCTCGTCGACTGCTAATCGTATTACGTCGACGAGATGCATAACTATTGATTGCTCCACCATTGACTTCCAGTGCCGGCGGTGTACGATCCAACCACTCAGTGGCCTGTTGTTCAGGTACTTGTTGTATAAGTCGCCCCAGTAATGCATACTCCTGTTCGGATTTCTCACGGAAACTCTTTAACAATGCAAACTGTTGTTCCGTGTAGCGTTGTATGCGTTCATCGGTTTCGTCAATTTCACGCTTCAAACGCACCTGCTGTTGGGCCTGCAACTGACGCAAACGTTGATGCTTAATATCTAATGGAGCCAGCGTTGACATTGACCCAATACTTAAACTAGAAGTTGAAGCACTTATGCTACTGCCATTCTGCACTTGCTGCTCCAATTGAGGATGATCTATAATAAGTAGACCGAAAGTCTCCGAAAAGGATTTATCGGATCGTCGTTGGGACAATTCTTCATTACTGGTCAAAAGTGCACAATTGATAAGATATTGTGCCGATGAACCTATGCCACCACCACCACTACCACTCGCCTGGAGTCGCTTAGCACACAATGCCGTGTTACAATTAATACAGAAACTTAATTGCCAAGAACCGTCCAGAGCAGTTATACCAGCTCCAGCCAAGTCCAAGGTGAGACTATATATAAGATCACGTTGATTTATGGCATTTATTGTAAGGTCACATATGGGTCCAATTGCCTGCAAGTAAATAAAAACAAAAACCACATATGAGATAATAAAAATGCATCAATTATACATACACCAGTAAGTAGTACATAGTTTATAAAGTTGATAAATAAATTAAACAATAAAACAATATGACAGCACTTAATGTGAAAACACAATTTCATTAATAATCAAGAAAAAGAGTAAGAGTTTTTTTGATTCAGATTTATTTTAATTTAAATTAATTCACACAAATTGAAAACTATTAACTTCATTGTTGTTTAAATTTACGGCTTTGAAAATACGTCTGTATAAATAAATCATGCCAAACATGCATGCCAAACGGTCAAGTCTGTCAACAGAGCAGCAGCAGCACGTGACACGAACGAATACAAAAAGTTAAACAACAAATAGAATGGACTTTTTTATAGTCTCTTTGCTAAATTTGACACTTATTTCTGTGTTCTCGTATGTGTTCTTCTTCTCGCTTGCCCGTAATAAGAACAAGAACAACAATCATCATTTATACTGCGTCAAGCGAAGCGCATCACATATGACTATGATGGTTAGGACAAAATGCCATAAATAAATAAAGCAAATAGGGGGAAAAAATATTCAAAGTCTATACAATTTCAAATCGTAAGCTTAAAATAAAAAACAAACAACACCACTACCATATCTATTTATTCCACATGATCGAGTTGAGATTAGGACAAACAACAAACAGATGTGCTGTGTGCTGCTAAGTAGTGAAGCAAGCCTCTCCCTGTGAGCTGTATTGTGTTATGTTATGTCGAAATCAAAAGTTGTTGACAATCGCGCTCTGTCGGCAATTATTTTACGCTTTGTTTGGTTTTTATGATAATTTTGAAATACTCGTCGACGTATACATTTTCGCGTAAATTTCATTTCATTCGTCAGCCAAGGCACGAACTTCCGTAACTTTTCTGTGTTTTGGTTTTGTTTTTGTTTCTGTGTTTTGTGCTTTATTGCGCCAAAGTTGATGGATCAGGAAACAAGCCGCTGCACGTGTTTAAAAACAAAATAAACAAATAACAACAAAACAACAAATAAATTCTACTATGTATGATTCCATTATATCGTAAATCTATTGAAAAAAATAATAATAATAATAATAATATGTAACAACAACAAAAACAAAATGCGCAATACAATAATGAATGAATTCCTTTATTACAAATAATCTATCTTGGTATCATATTGTATTATAAGAGGGGGTCAATGATCAAAATACACCACGAATCGAATTTTTTTTTTTTTTTGATTTCTTCAAAAGATCATTTATGAAAGTACATACATATGTACATATTCAAAATACATAAGTACATACATATCGCTCATGTTTAACTCAAGTGTTACAACTCAAAAAAGAGCATTTCGAGAAAAACACGTTTAAAGTTTTCAATTCATTCACAAATTGGCCAATTATGAGACGAAATATTCTCTTCTCACGCGGCTGGCTTGTCAATTTAGGGGTATTTTCAAAAGTCAGAATGGGAAAATTAAGTTAATATTTTAAATATATGTAATTGCGTTTAAATTAAATTAATTTAATATATATGTACATATGTATAAAATCGTAAGCCTTTTCGTGTCTGTGCACTCTAATCTCAGAAACGGCTTAACCTATTTGAATGCGGTTTTGACTGGTGTATTGTAGCAAGCTTTGTGTAACAGTTAGCGTTTATCGAATCGTGTTTTTTGAGTTTTAACAGTTTAGTTAAACATGTGCGATATGTGTATTAATTTTTATGTAATATTTCAATATGTGTTTACCATTAGTCTCAAATTAAGTATGGTCCCTTTTGACAGAGTAGAGTTTCGAAATATATATGTACATACATACTTACATACGTAATATGCGAATAAAAAGAATACTCTGCTAGTTAATTAGCCACAGTGATGGTCTAGTTAATTTGCACTAGACTCCGATATCTAGGCAGTCGTTATACCATGAGCCATTGTTTTAACGTGAACACCTGTCGTAGACTTCATATCACGCTGCCGAGCACAGGGAATGATAAACGTCCCCTTGGATATACATAAATATATTCGCAGGTACCAATTTCAAGTCATACTTATTTTGGTCGTATGATTCATTCCTTGGTCAGGAACAAGGCTTATCTTAAACCTCTGCTGCTTTTTAGGTCACAGCACCCGGTAGTATAACGCAACTCCACGTCAAGATCTCATTCTATCCGAATTTGGGTACAACCACAGACACCACAATACTCCCATAAAGGAGAGGTCTCCGCTGGCCAGGACTGTAACAAGTTCCGTGAGCACCTGACCACCCGTGGTATCAGAAAAAAGCCTCTGGTCACACTTGGTACCCGAGTTACTACGAATTTGAACCCCAGACAGTTCGTGGGTTGGTGGCCCAAAAACAAAACATATCTTTTTGGAATAGACTGCATGCATAATCCACAGATGACACAGTATACACTATATTCATGGATATATCTTTCTCACAGTTCGGAGCGACGTTTATTCCTACCTCTTCCGCCAAACAGGTAGCATTCACAAGATCAAAGATCAAACGAAGTATGTTCCCATTGTCACAAGGACTTTAGCGAACGAATAGTAGGCTGAGACCGCAACTGTTCCAAACGCTCGTGATACCAGAAAATACCACAGGCCACGCAGCGTGACAAACTCTCTACCAGTACAGCGCCATGAAAAGCCCGGGGACTGGTGCCCCCCAGACAACACTAATCTCACCCCCACACACAAAAACGGATCCATAAGGTTAGAAGCGGACGTCGCCTCAAAAACGTGTAAACTCACTTACAAACACTCAAAATACCGAACGTATTCAAATCTCTCAAATCATCATACAGAGGACATTCACACAGAACGTTTCCCGGGTCGAGCCACAATGGCATTTCGGGCTGTGTTACCTAGAGCCAATAGACGTTGCAGGCTTTTCAATGAAGAAAATCTTGGAATTCTTAATGAACAACAGACTCCTGGAGGACGAGGTGACTAGCTCTCACCGTTCCCTAATCTAATATAACTATTCTTAAATTTATTAGTATTGTGGGATATTGTATTCCAAATTTGACTAATGACCTAGGATTTATAAAAGAAACTTAAAATTGTTATTCTTTGTAAATTGGCCCAAAAATATCATATTGACAGAGATCATCGACTTAAAGTTGACAACAGTACGTATGTATGTCAGGAAAATAGTACATACAATATAATGCTAAAGGTTTTGTCCAAAACAAATGGAAATTTGTCATAGTTCACCAAAGGAAACCGATAAATATATGATAAGTTACTACAAATTTGACATCAGATCAAGTAAGTAACAAACTAAAACTCCAAATCACTTCAAGTCATAATGATGATTGTACATTGGCTTAATAAAGAGATTAACTGACTAGTTCCCCCTACAAATCACATTTCTGTAGAGTCAATAATTCCCCCCTCTTTAAATGTTTGGTTATATGTTACAATGGCGCCATATGATTTAAGACAACTTCATAAGCAACATAAGCCAGAGCACAGCCAGATACATGATGATAATTGCGCAACTAATGAAAATGTTTATTTATTAATTTATCAACCTACATACATATGTACATAAATACACATGTATATCTACTAAAGAACATACCAAGAACAAATTTCAATTAAAGAAAAAAAAAAAACAAACAAAAAAAAAGGTATAGGATCTGACTGAGAATTTCATATTCACAAAATCGTGGCACTTCGCACGTACAGTAAGTACACTTAGCTAGCATACGACAGCCATAACAAAAGGTTAAAAGAAAATAACAACAAAAAAGAAAACTAAATAAATAAAATATTCACAAAACAACAAAAAATTATTGTATATTAATAAACAAATTGAGTACAATGATAAGTAAGTAAATGAAAAGAAAAAAAGTACAAATTAAGATACAAACAAAATTACATAGTCCACTAGACAATACATGTACGAGTGTTTAGCTTCTTATACTATATATTAAATTTTTACGTTTGCTTCCAGTAGAAATGACTCTCTACATACTGAATTGGAAATATCAAACTGTAAGCATAAACGAGGAGTGTAAAAAAACATCAAACTGTACTCCAAGTCAAATTTTATCTCAGTACAAAAGAATGCATTCTTATGCCAATTTGAATATGATATGATTCCTTTTGTGTTAGTACAGGTTGGTGTCTGCTCATCGACACGGTCAATCATGGCTGGAGTTCCCCCAGGGGAGCTGCATATCTCCAACTGTTAACTCTCTCTTTAGCCATGATATGTCAACCACTTTATCGAAGGATTCCTGTGTATCGAGTGCGACAAATGTTATGCAGGAATATCTTTATCAGTTCGCAGAATCGACTTGTAAGTGAGAAATTGCCTTAAACTTCGCAAAATGCGTTTTTGTTACATTTACTTTAAGGAGAGATGTTTGGCCAGGCTTAAATCTTAATGGACAACCCCTCGATCATCATAGGGGCCATAGATACCTGGGGAATATTTTTGGACAAGCACTATTAGATCGCACATTACAGGGTAAGTGGCATCGCTTAAAACTAAGGTTGCCAAGTAGAGTTGGTTCTTGCACGCGGCTAATAGCCTAAATACACTCTGTCTATATCGCTGATTAGACACAGCCGTGTACACGGTGTCTCTGCGTCTAAAAAACAGATGTTTTTTGTTTTGGTTATACATACAAATGGAACGTTGTGGAAAAGTTGAGAAATTAAAATTGAAGATTTGTGAAAAGTACATGATTTAGAACAAAATGCTGTGTATGCACGTGGTTCTGACAGTTCTCATTTTTATTTCTGCTATCAAAAAACTATAATTATTTGCTTCCATCATCAGCAGTTTTCTCACCTAAAAAGATGGCAACAATGACAAAAATTAATAACAATGGCCAACACTTTCTAACACTGCTGCCCGACTGACCAATCTGAAAGCTGTGTCTATGTTCTGTCTATGCTAGAAACAACTCAGACTCGAGTCTAATTCTACAACAACAGCCCCACAATTTCATCATTTTCCTTGTGGTTGTTGTAGAATTAGATACAAGTCTATGGTTGCCTCAATTAGACACAGATTTCGAATCACTGTAGATAGACTATAAGTCTAATTTAAACAGAATCAGAGTTTTCCAGGCGAAAACTCTTAGAAGAATCATTGGTTTTCCTTGGTACAATGCGGACCAGTGACATTGAAAAAGATTTAGTGATCTTATTCGGGGCTCAATCAAAAGCTTATAGTAGCATGCTAGCGGTTCATCCGAACTCTTTGGCCAGAAAACTTTTATTTTGCTTAAGAAGGAGAAGGTTACAACGTCATCATCCTCAAGATCTTAAATCTAGATTTAAAAATTTAGAATGTGTCTTAGATTGTATTCATGCAGACCTCTTGTACATCATTTATGCTTTGTAATTAGTTTATGAAAAAAAGATACATCAAACTTTTCATCTCTTTATTCAGTTCGCAAGCTTCTAAAACAGCTTATTTGGAATTAAATGCGCAATTTCATTTCAAGTCACTCGCCTCTCTTGTTGATAATTAGGACATACAACTTTGTTCCCAATAACAAACACTGCATACATATTTAATGGAGAATCACCTACTACTACATATATGTACATATGTAGATACATAGTACTTATTACTAATTACGCAATTTGTGCGCCAGAAAAAAAAAATAATTAAAATATGCAAAATTCATTAATTCACAAAAAAAAAACAATAAAAACGAACAAAATACTAAATTTGCATAATTTGCACAACTTGATGGCTGAGACGACGTCGCGTTTGTTGTTATTGTTTATATTGTTGCCTTTGGCATGGCACATGGGCGGCAAGCACCAGTAGCAGATGTGGTTTGCAATACTTTTTTTTTTTTTTTTTTCTATTTTTATATTAAGTGAATGATGCAGTATGGTATAGCACAAGAGAAACCGACGACAACCACTTGTTTTTATGCCAAGTTACACACACACACACACACACTGCCTTTGTAGTATGCATTAATAACTAAGATCGAATTTATTCTATAAATTAATAAGTAGTTGACTTCTGTTGACATCAAGTAAGTAATATCATTGAAAATGTGACACACAAAGACAAATGATGTGTGAACTACGAGTTAAACTATTTATCTATTTATGTATACCATATAGTACACTTCACAACCAACATTAGAGTGTGAAAACATAGAAACATGCATAGAGAAGACCACAAAGTCTCTTCTATATATGTATGTATATAAAATAGGACGAGAAAATAAGTTAAATATCAACGGGTCGTCAGTGGGGAACCCCCCACAAAATAATGAACTTTACACAAATGTGTTTATATTGGTACAATTACCATTACGAGAAGAAATTTGTTTTCTAATAAAACTTTCTTTTTACTTTAATTCCGACCTAAATTCTATAAACCATATTAATTAAAGCCGTAAAGTACAAAAAACTTGTTCATCCGTAGATTCCTTGATTCATAATCATTTTTTTTAATCGCTTAGGATTCTGTATAGCTTCTTACTACCAAAATCATCCCTTTAGTGGAGTAACCTAACAGATACACATGTTAAATTCAATTGCCCTGGTTCTTAGTTTTATTAGAAATAACTTAATAGTCCAGCTTGGATATAGGTCATTGAAAGCCTCAATATTACGGTTATCAATGTACATACAATATATGTATGTATCAGATATTGTAAGGATGTAATGCAAACATGCCTTAAATTAATAATATATGGGAGAATAGAATAAAATATAAGAATGAATGAATGAATTTAAACTGAGTAATAAATGGTAATATTTATGCTGTGTACATTTAACGCGTGATTCGTGACATGTGTCAAAGTCAAACATGCACAGTTAGCATTACGATTTCATCATGGAAAGACTTTCACCCGAACTACGCTTATAATTTATTGAAGTGTAGTATCAAAATTTGTGCTCTTTGAAAAATGTATTTATCGAAAAATTGTCTTCAGCAATGAAGCTAATTTCTGGTTGAAAAAGATAATAAACAAAACTTCCAAATTTGGTACTATGAGCAGGCTCAGGCATAACAAGAGCTGCCAATGCACCCAGAAAAATGCACTACTTAGAGCGGTTTATGGTCTGGAGGAATCATTGGTACGTATTTTTAATTTTTTCAAGGATGATGATAAGAACAACATTACTCTGTCAATGGTGCCAGCTATCGTTCAATTATTTCGAACCTTTTTTTTTGCAAATGCACGAGCTGAATCTAATCGACATGTGGTTCCAGCAAGATGGCGCTATTTGAGAGATGAGTTCGGTGAGCAATTTATATCGTTTTAAGGAATTGGCCGCCTAGATCTTTTGAAGCCTTTAGCCAAAGTCAATTACAGCATTGGAAGACAACATTACTCGTGTCATTATCAAGATTCCAGCCAATATTCTCCAAAATAGTGACCAATGGAAACATAGTCGTGGTCAACATTTAAGTGAAATAATCGTTGAAAAAAATATAACATATTCACATTTTTTATTATCAAAATTATTTAAAATTAAGTTAGCTTCCTCAATAATTCTTATGTTGTATGCATGAAGAATATAAACTTCAATTATCTAGAAACCATTGTTTATTCATGTGTATGCGCATGTACATAAGTAAGTACATAATATGTATGTCAAATTGAAATCTTTATCAGTCTATAGAAATTAATAATTGATAAGCGTCCACTAAAAAAAATAATATAAACACATTATGTTTGGTCATAGTCAAAAAGAAGAATAATAAATGAATATTTTGAAGTGTTTGCATCCTTATCAAGTATTATTAGAATCGTGTCTTTTATTGCTCTAATTTCAATATAAATAAAGGAAAAAATATCAAAAGGAAAAATGTAAATCATTTATTAATTTCTGGCAAATACATGGGGCTAGGCTAAATATAGACGCTAGATAAGCACTAGACCTCTAGTTTTTATGAATAGTAAAGGTTATTCTTTCGTGGTCTACCATTAAATGCTTGGAGCTGGACCTTGGACCTTAATATTAAACGCAAGCTTTAACAATCAACTCTAAATAATAGGGAAATCCTCTGGCTTTAAAGACACCGTTTGGATCTTCTCATTTTAAAGACAATCTGTATAGGAATACCAATCCAACGTAGAGATTCTTTAGAAAACCCTCAAAAAAATTAGACGTTGATAATGTTTGGAGTCGCCCTTGAATTTTTTTTAGGTCGATCCATACACAGAGTAAAATAGATGCGTCAAAACGAATGTTTCTTGTCAACATTTTAATTTTCTATTTCGAAAAAAGAAGGATAAATACAAGTGCATAGAAATATTTTTGTAGATTAGGTATACCAAATTAATTTGCACACTTCTATGACACATTCGGCTAGAATTGTTGTCGATCTATCGAAGACATAATGACGATTATGGGTGCGTCGTACAAGTGCACTTTGTTTCTCAACGCACACCAAATTTTAAATAAGTCAATAAAAGACAATCCAAATTGTGCTCTATAAAAATTTATATACATACATAGAACATTATGTAGTTTATATTTTGCTTTATCGGAACAAAGACTTTGACTTTTCCCGATTTTATTTATAGAGCATACGACGAGTGTGTTGTTTTTTTTGGGAATTATGTAATGATTCATACGTAAGTAAATAAAAACACCGAAGAAGAATTAGATACGGGAATGGAAAATTTTCAACACAAGAAGAAAAGATACAAACAAAAAATAATGAAACAAAATTGTGCAAAAAATAAAAAACAAAAGTAAAAATAAATAAACTACAAAACAAAGAGTTTGGCCATTTGTTGCTGCTTCAATTTTTTTTATGTTTTGTTTTGTATCTTTCAAGACTTATTCCCCCTTCACAATCATTAAAATTATTCTGGATACGGAGTACTGGTAGTGGTGCTGCTAGACATCAAGCAAAACCAAACCAAATAAAACAATAGAAAATCTCGGTTGCAAAAGTAAAAAAAAAAAAAAAAAGAACAATAAAAATATTTTTGTAATTTCTTTTGGGCTTTGATTTGTTTACAAAACTGGAACGAATTTTAATGTGCGAATGAGACGACACAGTGAAATTAAAAGAAAATAGAAAAAAAGAATGATAGAATAAAAAAGGCATCGAAAGAAATAAAAAAAAAAAAGAAACCAACTTTTTTATCAACACAAAAACTCAAATACCCGTATTACAGAGTGAGCCATTTAGTTATCGATACTTTTATAACTTATGTATGTATGCTGACTGAATGAGAGCAATTTAACCAAAAATACTTTGCCATCAGTCTACCTACCAACTTAAGGAAACGAATATGGGGGACATATTTCACCTGCGTATTCGACATACACAGGATACTCATCAACCAACATCTTCTCAACGAATCAGTCATGCCATCTATGCGGCCATTTTCTAGGCTCCTGCCAACACTTGGAGGGCATTAGGACCTCCTTCTTTGGTGCCCAAACCCCAACATTCCTCAACATCTCTAAAATTTATAAACACACTAGCAGACCAGGCCGTGCGTCGCTATGGCTCAGTTGTAATTCATTTAATTAATATTATTCTAAAATATTGAATGAGTAAAAATTATTTCTACTATAGAGATCAAAACATGGGGCTATCTATTGGTTGCTTGCCCAACCTGGATGCATATATGTTGAAGTGTTAGTACATAAACTAGCTTACAGCGCCATCTATTAAAAATTTATGGAACTTACAAACAAAAAAAAAAAAAACATTTAATTTAAAATTTAAATAATATTGAGCTAATTAATCGAGATAAAAACTATCCTATCTTTGAAGTTTGATCAAATTACATACATACAAAAAATTTCATCAAGATCGGTTTAGTACTTTCGGAGTCCATAAACCTCAAACTCTGTGACACGAGATTTTCATATATATACATATATAGATAGAATATTATGAATTCAACTTAAAAATTTAGACCACAGATGATATTAAATTGAATTGAATTCGACTCTCGATGAGCTCATTTGTTAGAAATTATTTTTTTTTTTTTTTAAAAAGATTTTTTCAATATTAAATACCAAATTTTTGTTCGTTTTTAAATTTAATAAGTGTAATTTTATATGGTTTAAAAAAAACATATTGCGCACCCTGTACATAGGAAATAAAATAATAGAAACCCGACACAACAAACACAAAGATAATAATGAGAATAATAAATGCAAAAAAAAAAAAAAATACGAAATGAAATGAAAACAAAATCAAAAAAATAAAATTTCAACAGTTTTAAAGGTGTTCGCTCTGATTGTTGTTGTTTTTTTTTTTAAGTATTGTTTTTATTATTATTGGGCAGCCGCCCCTGATAACAAATTTGTGTTTGTTAAGTTGTTTTGCTTTTATACAACTCACACATAACAGGGTGATGAGATAAGGTGAGCTAAATGAAAGAGTAAGTATGTATATTATTTGTGCTGCTGTTTGCAACGGATTAAAAAACTGAACAAAGACTTTACAAACACATTGAAAACACTAAGTATATCAAAATAACAGCCAAATAAACAGGCTTCCAAAATATTACAATAAATTGTTTTTATGAGCCAAGAAAAACAAGTTAAGTATTCTAGTCGACGACACTTGTAGCTTAGATCCTGCAGAGAAGTTGATAAAACTTTAGTGCGTGTGGAGTCTTCTCACCTGAATCCATCCACTGTATACCATATTAATTCTTAGGGAATACAGGTCTCACAGACTGTTTTTAGATGATATATTCTTTCTATTTGCCATCATAGATGTTAACAAACATACGATTTCATATCTATTACTTTAACAATTGTCCTGAACCAAAATCATTGATTTATTTCCAATTTGGCAACAAGTGATTCAAAGGAATCCCAAAAAGAGTGTTTGCATTTGATCGAAAACATTTGCAATTGAACAAGAAAATTATTAAAGATAACTCAAATACTATGGAACCATACGACAAAGCACCAGTTTTCTAATAAAAATAGATCATCAAAATCGGTTCACCTGGAAAAAAGTTCCGAGGTATCCAACAGATAACGACTGGTTAGATCTTGATCAAATTTATATGGGACCACATGACAAGCACCAGCTTTCCAATAAAAAAAAGCATCATCAAAATCGGTTCACCAAGAAAAAAGTTCTAAAGTAACATAAGTACATACATACATATATAAAAAAAAAAAAAAAATTGATCGGTTAAAAATGATGCTTGTGTATGTAGATATGTGGGCAGCTCTATAATATGTCACCAAAAGTTATAATAAAAATAATTTGGCAAACCAAAAATTATATACAAGGATGAACTTACTTTTAAATATAAGTACATACATATATGACCACGCTACTCATCTTAGAGATCTTCTATAGATCTTAAATTTAGTTATGTACTTATAAATCATAATTTTCTTCCTGTTATTGGATCAATCCAATCAATTTATATAACAACTAAATGAAATATATACACATGTATTTGGTGTGTAGGGTAAATAATCTGAAATGAAACCGATAATGTTTTTTTTTTTACTTGTTTTTCTTATTTATGGCTACCGGTGCTAATAAAATAGTTTTGGTTTTGTTTTCTTTGACGGGTTTCTTTATTTGCCATTGCTGTTGTTGTTTTTGTTGGTGGAATATTTTTTGGTTTTTGTTTTGTTTTTATTTATAACACGAGCAATCATAAATTCATATTAAAATCGTCATCAAGGTTGATAGGTTTTGTACAAAACAAAAGCCTTAAACAGCAAAACCAGAAGAAGAGAAGATTTGTCCTTAAGTGGAATATATTCTTTAAACAAACAGTCTGGCAGGCATGGCAAAGTGAATTGTGAATTTTCTTTTTGCAACTTAAAGAACATTTAAGCTATTTTATCTTGTTATTTCTCCTATCTTCTTTTGTTTGTAAGCATTTATCTACAATAAAATACATACAAATATAAATTATAAATTAAAACCAGACTTCTATAATCATTTGTCCATATGTGGGCGTCATTGATATTACAATACAATATATAAAAATAGAGAAATAAATAAAATTAATTGAAGAATTACAATTTATAATCGTTACAAGTACTCGTGACTACTATGTGTACATTCCATTCCATTCCATTCTATTTTAGACCACCCACGCCCTCACGCACGCACGCACTCACTCACCCACTTACTCTATTGAATGTCACACCTACACAGGATTGAATTCGTTCGCGTGCCTGACGTAGGTACATACATTCATTAGAGAGTAAAATGCTGTGAGATGATGCCCACTCGCTTAGCTAATTATGGTTGAATAAAGAAAATATGTATAATTACAAAAACAGAATGAAAAAAAATGAAAAGCAATAACAAATTATAATTGTCATCGTCATCAACATCGAATTGGCTTTGGTTGGCTGAGTTGTTTATCGGTATTTCAACGATGAGCTGAATTGTTGCTCATCTCCTGCGCAACAACAATACAATAACAAAAATAATAGTCGTTCGTTTCTTGAGTGAGAGGGAGAGAGAGAGAGAGAGAGCCACATAGTACAAAACCAAACAAACTATGTACAGTGGTAGAGAGGGGCATCATTGTCAACTCAATTCTGTGCTTGCGTCGCGCCAATGATCTCTTGCTTGCGAGCTCCCTCTTCTACACTTCTTGCAGTAGTTGGTAGTGTTAATTATTTTAATTGATTAACGCAAGCAAGCAACAACAGCAGCAACATTTCTCAATGTTCCCCACATACACATACATATGCACATATGTATTCATGCAAGTGTGCATGCATTTGTGTATATGCCGGTGTTGATTAATTGATTTATTTATGATTACGTTCTTAATCAGTTTG
Organism: Amiota communis; assembly: GCA_037043315.1. Taxonomy (NCBI): domain Eukaryota; kingdom Metazoa; phylum Arthropoda; class Insecta; order Diptera; family Drosophilidae; genus Amiota; species Amiota communis. The sequence goes on along the minus strand of JBAMAV010001386.1, from coordinate 487,787 downwards.
TTGCCGTTGTTTTTTGTCTATTTACTTCCATCTATCTATCCATACATTTGGTAGGTTCTGTTTGCCTGTCTGTCTGTCTATCTATCTATCTATCTATTGTACATTCTAGTAAGTAGACGCTACGTCAAACAGTGTGTAAGTAAGTGTAAGCAAGTAAATGATAATTATTGAGAGCTCTATATCACTACTATCAATTGAGAATAATGTATTACTGTTGCTGTCTGTTGTCTGTATACAACACATATGTCTGCTGTCTTTTGTTTCCCACCTCCTCACCCGCCACATTCTACCATAAAGTATATACAGATTTTCATCATCATAATCGTCGTCGTCGTCATCATCAACCTGTTTTTATTTGATTTGTTAGTGTTATTAAGTACTTATTGTTGTTATAATGTAAGTAGTTAATTTCATTTTAATTTACATTGGTCGTTTGTCATTGAAAAATTAACATAATATAAAATAGAATAATACAATCAATTCCTGCTCAGTCGGTAGTGTTGACATTATACAGTTTACTATCAATTTTCGTCACCCAAAATAATACATGACATTACTTTTACCACCATATCCACCATAAATCATTTGATTATCATGTATTTAGAGATAAGCCTATGATGACACATAATTAATTAAAAATTCTCTCTTAGAAATGACCATATTTATTTATGTCATTAAAGATATACTGTATGTAATGTAGTTAAAATAAAACGACCACCAAAAGACACCATGGAAAGTTCTTCTAACAAATAGAATACCATAAATGGAATTAGTCTGAACACTCACTCGAGATTCAAATATTCTTAAGATATTTTATTTCATACTACATATTGTACATAGTATGTATTTCTAAAGTAAGTCAAGTCTTTATTTACCAAGAATTTAAAATTTATTTACACTGACTAACAATAAGAAGAAAAATCAGACTTTCCATATATTCCTATGTTCTCTCTATTTTCATTCTACAGAATGTAATCAATTATTTTGCATTTACAGATAATATATGTAAATGTGTAGATCACTGTCACTACTTTTGTTTTTATTATGATATGGAAATTTGAGTATGTTTTATAATTACAAAAAAGAAAACAACACAAATCTAAACCGCACAAATATGAATATTGTAGATACATAAAACAAATATTCTCCAATAGCTTTCAATGAAAGAAAAACGACCAATTACCTCACTTTATTACTACTATGTGATCAATGCCTAGAAAATCTTTCAGAAACTCTCAAGTTCCACAAGACAACAAATATTATACACCTAATTATATGTAAAACCTCAAATTGGCTGTTACATTCCTTAAGTGCAACTAAGTATAAGCATACAGTACAAACCATTGATTGGTCCATATATGAAACAAATTTTAAAAGGCATATATACTTGTAATAACATAATATTATCAGATCTGAGACCCTTTATAAATGTCCTAATTAATTTTAGGACAACAACAAATTAACCCTAATTAGTATCACATAACAACATAATAAGGATGTAAATTGTTTGTTTTATTATTCTATGTTTTCAATAAATTATAAGAAGAATATATATAATATCGAGCCGAAGGCCATAGCAGCCAGCGCTCGCCCTTTAAGTTCATTTTTGTAAATTTGGTTAACTTTAATAATAAATAGAAACGAATCTAATAGAACTGTAGATCTGAATTCTCTGTAAGAATCATGCAAAATTGGCCATTGTTGCCTTTAGTATCATTTAATGAAAAATTACCACTCAGCCACTGAGTATTGCCAATCTTGTGAACTGGATGTTGAAACACCGGTATACATTATTTGTGAATGTCCTTGCAATTACTTTATGGAATAATAAACATAATATATACATTGAATAAATTCATTGATAGCCTCAAATTTCTAATCTCTACAATAGACCTCTGGAGGTCGCATTGCAATTATCGCCATTAATAATAACACAATTAATAATGGTGTATGTCTACTATTACTGGTCAAATCACAACCAGTAGCTGTAACTTTCTACTGTGAGACTAGATGCTTGAGCACATAAACTTCCGAACGAATTGCAGACATGGTCTATTCGATTTCATTGCGGTTTATGCATTACAAGTATTTTATCATTAGTTTTTTATGGTCTTTAAATTAAATTACCATTTTATTATATTTTATAATCGAATTATTAAAACAAAAATTAATCTTATTTTGATCATGTATGTTTAATAATACAACAACAGTTAATACCCATTTTCATTGGTATTTAAAAAATACATAAATTTTAAATCTTTATATAAAACTGTTTTCGCTTGTCTGTCACTCGGTTAGTTAGTCATCAGATGCATTGTGCCTTTATTAATTTAACACTTGTTATTATTTTAAGAAGTCACTATAAAATACTTGGGAATTTTGTTTATGAAAATGAAAAACAAAATAAAACCTCTTTCTCTAACATTAAAATAAACAATAAATAATATTTCTATTTTAATTGCGACACCATTTCGCTTAATAAATACGCGTATTTATATAGCAAAAATAGCAATAATTTTGTGTTGTTTTGTTTACGTTGCCACCAACATCATCATCAGACATCATCAACATCGACATTATCACATCAAGAAAAGTATAACACAATTAAATTGTTGTTTGTTTATTAGTTTTTATTTTTATGCATTGTGTGGTTTTGGCGCAATTTAATTCAATTTCCGAATCACTCGCAGAAAACGTGATTACAAACAGCGGTAACAATTTCGGATATTGCGTTTGCGTTTGCTTGATTCTTAACATCAACAAAATATTGTAGCTTTTCTTCCTTTTTTTTTTTTTTAATTAAAACGATATACAAAGAAAACACAAGAAAGAAAAGTGTTCAACGTTCAAAATAAATTATATGGTATATGTAGTCTGTTTTCCTTTTCAAAAATGTATTTCAAACTAAAGTGTTTTTCTAGGTTATTTTTATAGTTTTGACGTATTTATGTGAATGGCCGAGCAAGCAAGCGGCAAATGATCGAGTGATTGAGCGAACGACGTAAGCAAATATTGTTATCGTTTTGGTCTGGCAACGCTGAATTGATGTAAGCCAAGCAACCATGAAACTGTGATGTGATGCACACCACATAAGAATTAAATTTACTTATATACAATATTATAAAGAACATACATATTGATGTGTATATGTACAAATATAAATTCATTTTTACAACTCATAAAAAACTGAGGATAGACAACACAACCAACAATTACAAAGGTCAAAAGTGTTATTCTTTTAATGGGGATAGGGGGATTCATGACATCGACAAACGGACGGGACGAAAACAATAATGAGATAGGTGGTGATGGCGTATGTTTTGTGTGTGTCTGCTGTTCAAGATGATTTCGCTTGTTGTCATTCTTAAATGACACCAAATCGTCACATAAAATCAAACTATGAAAATTTAAGTACATATACTGAATAATGTGCGATTGTATGTGTGTGTGTGTGTGTGTGTGTGTCTTGTGGATGTTAACACACACATATCCATTTGTGAGTATATATGTCATTTTCAATAACAATTAACATTGATTTTCAATTCAATTTTATGATTTGGTCATTCACTTCTGTTTTTGTATTAATGATTAAAGGAAGAAATGATTGCGCTCAATTTACTTTCTCTTTTAGTAAAATAATTGGGTGTTTGTTCTATAATAATCAGAAAGAAAGAAAGAAAAAGAATCTAAGGGAAGTGCGTGCGTGAGACTACTAAATAAAACTTACAACCAACGAAACCTCACAGCTCAAGGTTATAAAAAGACACAATTTACTTCTTTGACATTTACCCATCACCCTTTAGTTTATATTTGAGGAGGTTTTCAAACAAATCAGGATCCTGTGTTTACCTGTTCTCGAGCTGAGTTGAGCTTCTTCTCTTGTTGTCCAAAACAAATTGCTGTTTTCAAGGTGCTTTTGGCTCAACGAAATATTGTAGTTTGTCAGTTTTCAGTGTTTGTTTGGGTTTCAGTCACCATTTACACTCACGCACACATACACACATTCTCCTCCTTCTCCCTTTCTCTACCCCCAATTTGTTCCATCCTCCCTACTCAACACCCTTTTATTTTTTTTATTTTAACAACATTTGGACAAATCGAAAACTTGTTTATTCAACAACAAAATGTGTAAACAAGTTTTTTCTTCTTTTGCTGAGCAGCAGCTTTGCTGCTTTTTTTTTGTTTGTTTGTTGTTTTTGTATTTTTTTTTTTTTATTTTATTTATCTTTAGTTGTTTCTGCCTTTATTTATTCAATTCTTTATTTGGTTTTCTCGTCGGTTTCGTAATTTATTCTAAAAGCGTTCACTCTGGGACCCCTTTGTTGTCATCATCATCATCACCATCATGTGCCAGCCATTCCAAACTTTGCTGTGCTGAGGCTTTTGTGTTTTGATTTTTCTATATACCATACATAATAGAATGGGGGAAGAGAGATACGGAGAATTGCCATAAACCCAGATACTTATAATTTGAATACTTGTTTTCAATTTGGTTATAGTATGACTTCGATCATTTGTTTGGTGCTGACCATTGAAAATGAAGTAACAAGAAATTGGGACAAAAAATATATAATTTATAAAATAAATATTTAAGAAATTAATTATAACAACAAAACAAATGCAACTCGGACAAATAAACCAAAACAAACGAAATCTGTATATAGTAAATGAAATCACAGCAGAATCACACGAATATCAAAAACATACAGCATACAGTTTGAGATGCTTTGCAACGAAACAACAGTTTGATTGTCTTATTGTCCAGTAATACTCCAACTGTTAGACAGAAGCGGCTTGAATTTTTCTTGTCGTTCTTATTAACGATCAAAGTTAGTAAAAAACAAAGAATCATTAAACAGTGGAAAAGGCAAAAACTGCTGTTAACTTTGTTTTGTTTTGCAAAAATAAAAAATTGTTTACAAATGTAAAATCTACGAAGTAATTCATTTAATAAATGTCAATAAAATGAAGAATTTCCTAATAGTTATACTTTTTTTTACATGATATGTTGTACCATATATTTTTCCATTTCTATCGGTCCCTTACAAAAACTAAACTAAAAAAAATATAAAAAACATGTGCTTTACTGAGCGCAACAAGAGAAGATGACAAGATGGTTGTGTTTGTTGGAGCAGTACATCACAGCATAAGTGAACAGCAAAAAAGCGAAACGCGTGAACAATTACGAATTTGATACAAAAGCAAACCAAACAAAATAGAGTAGAGAATTTTATTTGAACAAAAATATATGCAAATACATATGTATGAGTATATATGTATTAAAATTATGTATTTATAAAGATGTATGTATATACCTGTTTAAAGAAATCCATGCTCTGCGAATAGAATATGAAATTTCTTGGATATTTCTTCAAGAAGACATGCATCATGGCAGCCGCTATGGAGTTCGAGTTGTTGGCGTCAACTCTATCAACCGGCGCAGGAGCTCCCACAGTGTCAGCTGTAGCTGTGTTACCATTGTTGTTATTATTGTTGGCAACATTTTTTTGCTGCTGCACAGATGTTGCAATAAAATTTAAACATTTGCATGAGATCAACATGATGATTTTTGATAAAAAATTTTATTTTTATTATTGCTGCTGGCAGTAGGCAATGAATGGTTTTAATATTTAATTTTATGTAGAAAAATAACCTTAATTAAGATCTTATTAATTTTTAAAGATTAACACGCGTATTATTACTTAATTCAATATCTATTTTTTTATTTACAGTGTTCTTCGATTTTTCGGCTTTTTCTTGTTTCTTTCTTCGACCCTTCTTCTTTTATGACGCGATGCGTAGATTAAGCAATTGGTTTTTCTAGTCTTTTGTACATTCACTTTAAACTTCGCAAATAAAATTCTTGTTTAAAGCAAAACGACACTAAATTGTTGTTGTTACTTTTAGAAACACAATTTATTGCAATATATTGCACTTAAATTTATTCAAATTAAAAATGAATATCGCATAATTGTTACCATAAAATGCGCACGACACAACCGAACAAAACGAATGAGAAGAATGAAGTGCTGCCAACTTTGCTTCTTCTCGCAGCGAGTCTGCTTCTTGTCAAACAGTGCAGCATAAAAAACAGCTGTTTGAGCCAAATATCAACACAGGGTGCACTTTCTGAACTTAAACACTCTGTGTAAAACATAATTGTCTTGTTTTAATTTATTTAGTGTTTTATGTTAAATCTTATATCTATCTGTTTTTACATCGTTCCATATTTTGAATATCGCAATCGCCGTAGAAAGTAGTGATAATAAGATATGAGGGTATGCTCATTTTCAAGAATAGTTATCTGACAGCTCGCCATGATTATAGCTATCGAAATGTTGCACTTTTTTTTTTGCGATTTTCCAACACTTAAACGTATGACATCAGTCATCAGTACTACGTTGGAATTGTTGTTGTCAACTTTGTGCAAATTTTCAACTACCAAACACAAAGAATATTTATAGCTTTTAAACATTTTCAAAATAGAGAAATTAAACATTTTCCGGATTCAGGCATACCAAAGCAGCAGTGCCCAATATAATGGCAGATCCAAAGTTTCAAAATCTTCCGGGTATTGTAAGTTGTCTGCCAACAACCAATATGAAAATTCAATATGCATTTGATTGTCTCATTTTCCAATTGTCTGTGTAGGCTTATGACCAACCAGATGTATACGAAACGGCAGACTCCGTAGAAACCGAAACATCGGATTATTATGAGGAAGAACCAGAAAATGAATCCATTGAACGTCTGCACATTTCAACGCGTGACTCTTACCAACGTTTCCGCGGTGCCAGTCTTGAGGGTAGTGTTGATTTCTCTGATCGCATTGGACGACGCCTGTGCAAGGGCTACGATGCTCGTGGTGGTGAATACGAATTGGTTGGAACGGGCGAGCGCGAGACACCTGTACAAAAGTGTCGACGTCTGCAATGTGAAATGAACGAGTTAATGGATGAGATTGCTGCTTTGCAAGTTGATCGTAAACTTGCTGAAGAGGAGAAACAATCTTATGATGCTGTTGCTACGGTAATAGCGACAGCTAAAAAAGTCCTCGATTCACTTAAGCTAGAGCAAGTATTGGGCAAGGAACAGGTTCCAAATGACAAAGATGTAAAATCGCTCATTAACCAAGTGGAAGAATTCAAGAAATCTGGTGTGCTTACTGCAATACAAGCTCCCGGCAGTGATTTGGCAGCTTCGTCGCGGGTCGCAAGTCTCGAACATCGGCTGCATCAATTGGAGCAAGCTGTAGGTGCACAACCGGAGAAATTAAGTCGCCTTACAACTCTAACCAATAGCACAAATGTACTTGAAGCTGTCCGCCAATTGAGCACTAAGGCAGCATTGTTGCAACCCGAAAAACTCGATGCTATTGAGACACGCTTGACGACGCTGGCCGGTAAAATGGATACAATTGCAGAGAAAACTAGTGGCTCAACCCAGGATGCTAAACGTGATCAAAAAATAGCGGAATTATATGATATTGCCAAGCGTACAGAACCAGTTGCAGAAATACTACCAGGAATTATTGAACGCATGCAAGCACTAGAATCTTTGCACAAATATGGTTAGTATGGTTGATTTTATAATAGCATGATGTGATGTGATTCCAATATTGTTATTTTTTGTTGTTTCTTATAGCAATGAACTTTGCAAAGATAATTGCTGAAATTGAACAGAAGCAAGGTACCATAACTACTAGTCTTGTGAACAACAAGGAACTACTCCATTCAGTGCAGGAGACTTTCGCTCAAAACCTCGATACAATAAACAAACAGGTAGCCAAGGTGGATGAGCGTGTCAATGCTATAGCGAGCAAGAAATAATAATATTGTTGAATAACAAAAGCTCATAAGCATCATAATAAATACACAATTAATTTTATAAAATATTTTATTTATACCAATTGCATATTTACATTCAATAAAATCAATAAAATTGAGTAATTGTGCTTTAAATTATGTGTGGCATTTATAATTTGTTTATTTCACGAATTCATGATTTTATAGAGTTGTCACCCTTTTGCAACTAATTTTGTTAAGGTGGCAACCCTGAGTGGGGGCACCGAAGCTGCAAGAAGAAGAGCAGAGTAGGTATTTCTTCATGTTTTTCAATTCATCAGCCAAAATTAGTACACGTAAATTGTTCGCTGTTTTCGTAATTTGAAATAGCTCATTAATTAATTAATTCATGCTTTAATTATTTAAGGACTATTTCAAGTTAAAGGTAAAGTAACTGAAGTTGTCTTGGGCTCATTAAATTAGTTAAATTTGTCAAAAGTACAAGTTTTGCAAGTTGCAATAGATTTTTGATGACGGGGCGAAACCCAATTGGGCAGTGACACAATTTACTACATGCAATACAATTTTTTTATAGATCGACACTGAATTGCTTGAGAATTGTAAAGTCTCAATATGAAAGTGAAAGAGTTGCAGAAGACAGTAAACATTGCCTGGTCACCGGCATCGCAACGTTCCATTTACTTGGCGGCCGGTACAGCAGCGCAACAGTTCGACTCGAGTGCCAACTCAACGCTTGAAATCTATGCGCCGAATTTCAGTGATGCAAGTTTCGATCTGGAACTTAAGGCAAGTGTGCCTAGCCAGTATCGGTAAGTATATTAAAATTATCCAATAAATAATCAATAAGAAGAATTCGTGTAAACTTCTATTGTTTTTTGGTTTTAGATTCCAGAAGATTGTTTGGAGTCCAATTGGAACAAATTCTACTCATCCCAATGGCCTCATTGTCGGTGGCTGCGAAGGCGGTCATATTGAGATCTATTCTGCCGCTAAAATGTTAGCAAAAGAAGATTCTCTTGTTGGCCACCAGCATAAACATACTGGCCCTGTAAGTGGTTTAGATTTCAATCCATTTCAAGCAAATCTTCTTGCTTCTTGTGCGTCTGAGTCTGAGATTTATATTTGGGATTTAAATAACCCAACCACACATATGAATCCTGGTCCAAAGACGCAACCGCTTGAAGATGTAAAAAATGTTGCATGGAATCGGCAAGTACAGCATATACTGGCATCAGTGTTTAGTACACGTTGTGTCATTTGGGATTTACGTAAAAGTCAACAGATCATTAAACTATCAGACACACAATCACGTGTACGTTGGCACTCCATACAATGGCATCCGGAAGCGGCCACACAAGTATGGCTTGCTTCGGAAGATGATCAGGCACCTGTTGTTCAATTATGGGATTTGAGATATGCAACAGCACCAGCTAAGACCTATCAAATACATCAGCGCGGTGTGCTTGGCATGTCGTGGTGTTTGCAGGACACAGATTTGATGGTTTCATGTGGCAAAGATAATCGCATTTATGCATGGCACCCAAATACTGAGATACCCGAAGGAGAAATACTCTCCGAAGTGGCAACAACAGCGACATGGTATTCCGATGTTCAGTGTTGCCCACGTAATCCAGCATTGATTGCCAGCTCTAGTCTGGATGGCAATGTATCAATTTATTCCCTTTTCGGCGGCACACAACAAGTTGTGCAAACTTCAAATAAAATTGCCGATTCATTTCCAGGCATGGATCAATTTGCTCAAGCACCCATAGCCCAACAGGCAACACAAGTTGTATACCAGGACTTGAAACGTGCACCTAAATGGTTAAAGCGTTCTAGTGGTGTGGCATTTGGTGTAAGTAATCAGACACTTTATTCGCCATCAATATACTCATATTCTTAATCATTTTTCTCTGTTTTATTTCTAGTTTGGTGGCAAATTGCTCAGTTTTGATGGAAAATCAAAAACAGTTAATATCACTCAAGTAACTACAGAACCAGAGCTGGTCGGGCGCGCAAATGCCTTAGAAAGTTCCCTGGCTGATGCGAACTTTGTCGATTATTGTCGTCAGCGTGCTGACCAAACGAACGATCAGAATGGTCGATATTTATGGTATTTCATTAAAGCGAATTTTGAAATGAATCCTAAGGAAGAACTTTTAAACCTTCTAGGTAAGTGCACAATTGTGAAACTACTTTTATCTATTTTTTCCTATTTCTTTCATTGTTTACTTTTTAGGTTATAATAAAGATGATATCGATAATAAATTTGCCAAATATATTAAAGAAGACGAACACGATACACAACAGGATGTTGATCAGCTCACAAATCGTATATCAACGCTGACGCACGTAAGTAGTAGACTCCCATCATACAACAACAAAGAATAGAAATAAGTTCAGTTATCTGTGTCGAGATGTTTCCCCATCACCAAAAGCATCAGCAACAAGAAAAAGAAAAACAAAAACTATGAAAGTTCTAATTTTTTGTTATACCATTATAATGTGGAATTCTTATCAGTTTTGTTCCTCATCATCGTACATTTCGAAACATTAGTCTATGTTGGTTTTGATGAAAGTCTTATCACGTTTAGCCTCGATTTTTTTTTTTTTGCGTTCTCTTTTGGTATAAAAGATTCTGTATTAGGTTGTGCTTGTGTCAAAGTTTATTATCGCTCGGTTATGTATGAAGTTTTCTGATGTACTCTATGCATTTTATATACTTTAGTCGCCTGACTATTGTAACTTACAGAATTGTACATACGCCAGTGGCGATCAAAAATTTGTACACATTTTATTTTGATGAATACAAAATTATAAAGAAAATACCAGAAAGTCCTTATTATCCAACATTCTATTTCCACCTCCATTTGAGAGTCTACTAGGCATGATGCTTTGGAATCCTCTCAATAGGATGCTTACTTCTTAACTAAGTGAAGTTGGTTAAGCACACAGAGAGAGCCAGTTTAGAGGAATTACAAGCACTATGAGTAATCGACTCGCAAACGACTTTGTGAACCCTTTTCCGAATCCGAAAGTCACAATTTTAGTAGAAGAAGTAGTTGGCCCAAATCCTATAACTCAATCCAATTGAAAATTTAAAGCCATTTGGAAAGAAGAGTCATTCAAAATTCGAATTTAGAACTCCCACTACTTAAGATGAATATTGGGAAGAGGGCAGCAAGAATGAAATAATATTACCAGTACCCATTTCCAGAAACTGAAAATGCGATGACCATTATAAAGAACAAGGGCAAACATTTATTCATTTTTGCTTGCCGCAAATGGAATTGATTTAGATCTGTCCGTATATTATTAAGTTATTTATGTAATATGGTCTCTTTTTATATACGACTTTGGGATAAATATTTGCACATCTTCTAGTTTTTTTATATGTTTTGTATTTTATAATGATCATGTGTCACTATTCCTTTAGTATTGAATAAAAAAAGATATTTTGTCAATTTTTTGGTTTTATTTGGTCAAATCATTTGTTTTACATTCGAAACTTTCCCATTTTTAGAACTTAGAACCTCTAAAACTTGTATTAAAATCCTTCATTTGGTTTAAATTAGAAATCACTGAAAACAGATGAAAATGATTAAATAGAATTTTAAGAAATATAAAACTTTGTCTTTTGAGAAAGGTATAGAATCTTCGGTAAAACTGAATCTTTTTCTTTTTTATTTGATTTATTAAGTTCCCACATACAAATTTCATGAAACATTTTAAAAATCATATTTCATGCTTGCATAGAGCGATTCATCGGAAGTTGAGTGCGATCAGAGCACTAATTATAGTACAGATAATTCGGTAAGATTAACAAGACAGAAGAAAATCAAAAACAAAAACAACTATTTTCAACTTTTGTGAAATAAAAATAATTGATTTATTGTTTCTTTATCATTCCATAGCAAACTCTCGATAATAATGCAATCTTTGATGATATTGCTTCATCGGCACAACAAAAAGAACTCGATAATGATCAGATTGTACCTCCGAAACCACAATTCAAAATACCATGTGGTGACCGTAAGTGAAGATGATGATATTTAAAATGTTAAATAAGAATTTGTATCCTTATGTAAATAATATAGATACCGATAGCCTCATTACAGAGGCCTTATTAACCGGTAATTTGGAGGCCGCTGTTGAACTTTGCCTTGAGTCTCGAAAACCCTCCGAAGCCTTAATAATTGCCTCAACGGCAGGCATTGAATTCTTAACAAAAACACAAAATCGTTATCTTCAGCAACAACAGCATAATGAACTGTCCAATGTAATTTCGGCCTTGGTCACACGAGATTGGCTGGATTTTGTGAATCGTTGTACTGTAGACTCCTGGAAGGAGGCACTTGTCGCAGCACTCAAACACAGTGAACGTAAAGTTGTTGATATATGTGAACGTTTGGGTGATCGTTTGTTGGAAGAATGTCCAAATAGTTTGGAGTATACACGCAATGCAATGCTTTGTTACATATGCGCCGGCAGTATTGACAAGCTGGTGACAGCCTGGTATCAACTGAAGCAATTGGAGCAACAAAATCCCAACTATAAATTGAATACCATTGAGTTGCAAGAGCTTGCCGAGGTTGTTATGGTTATGGCCAAATCATTGGAGCAACAAGGTGTCGCTGTCGATTTCAGTGGAAGCTTTGCAGATTTCATTTCAGAATATGGTGGTTTGCTGGCAGCACAGGGTGCTCTATCCGCTGCATTGGCCTATATTTTTGCTCTTGGTTCGGGTGAGAGAAGTCCAGAATTGGAGACATTACGTGATCGAATTTATAATACGGTCAATTATAAAAGACCTATAACACAGTCACATGGCTATCAACAGCAGCGGCAACAGCAGCAAACCTCAAATGCATACGATCGTCAAAATCAATCACGTGGATCTTTTTCGCAGCCAGCATTAGGGCAGCAACAGCAGCAACCTTTGGGTTATCCACCTGTTTTGCCTGGTGCACAACAAAATCAATTTAATAGTTGGCAGCAGAATACCATCCAAGCTCCATCAACGATACCAAGTGCTGCTGTGCCAACACGTAGCATTCGGACACAAGCTCAACCGCAACCGTTAACTTCTCAACCACTACCGTCAGCAGCGCAGCCACCAAGAGCTGAAACACCACACTCACAGCCACCACGGCCGCCAAGCAATGCCAGTTCGCATGGTGGCACTGGAACAGCTTTACATTCTCGTTCAAAATATTTATTGGATCCTTCTGTTGCGCCAGCAGCTGGTTCTGTCGGTAGTTATGGAAATCTTTATAATCCAGTGCCTCAAGCTGTACCAGCACCAGCATTATTTGGTGGCGGTGGCCCAGCTGCATCTGCACCTATAAACGCTCCGCAGCCAGCTTTTTATAACAATAATGCATTCAATTCAAATGCAATTGGGCAACCTACTCAACCTGGCCCACAACTCATGCAGCCAATAACACAACAATACAATACATCAATGCCATATGGTGGTGCGACTCAAAATAGTTACTTGCCAGGTATAGCACCAATAGATTCAGCGCCACCACTGCCAGCGCAAATTCAACGTAACCCAACTCCTCCGCCCGGTTGGAATGATCCACCGGCCTTGAAATCATCAAGAGCTGTAAGTTGAAATAATCTATGTATTTATTCACATATGTTGGCAGCAGTTTCTCATTTTAAGGATGCTTCATGGAAATACTCTTTCTTTTCGCTCATAACATTTAGTTTGATCTTTGATCCTTTACAATAATTAAAATACTATTTTTTCACATTATACTTTAGTTCTTCCATCATAGTTTAAAGAACGAAATGTCTGCCGAGCATGCCGGTACACGTAAATGGCGTAGAGATCATGCTAATGCTCTTTTAGGGCGTCAAGCGGATAATTTTGAACAATTAAATAAATTCTTTGATAATAACTTCGATCAGGTATTCTCACCTCTCACCATATTCGCCCATTGAGTTTAAACCTGGCTTTAAAGAAACTTTCCAGTTATATTCATCATTCACATTATTACCATTAGACAGACTCCATTATTGTTATACTGTTTCGTTTTTATGAATCCTTCCATAAGTAAAATGAGTTGCTATAGCTTGGAAAAGTTTTTGTGAACATCGATTCTCCTACTAATTAGCTAATGTTCTACTAAATCAAATCAAATCAAACAATAAGATCAAAAACTCAATAAAAAATTTATTACAGCCCAAACAAACGGATCAATCTGGTGCTGCAGCAGGTGCAAATCCAATAACCCATCCCCTATTTAGTGGTGATCCAAATCAAAACCAAAACGGCTACTTGGATCCAAATCAATATCAAGTAAGAAGGTTTTATAGTAAAAAGAAATATTTTGAATTTTATATTTGATGATTCTTATTAGCAACAGCAAGCGGGTCCACCACCATCCAATCAATCAATGTATTACAATCCAACACAACAACCACAACCAAATAATAATCCAATACAGCAACATCAGCAACAACAACAATTTCCACAACAAATAAATTTCCAGACATCAGCAAATCCTAATCAACAACAACAACAATGGAATACACAGCTGCAACAACAAACTCTGGGCTATACTGAACAACCGGCTCCCATCACACAACGTCAACCGGAACCGCCAAAACCCAAAGCACCATTACCAGAAGAATACATTTATTTGCAAACGGTCCTGGATGAGTTGAAGAATCAATGTTTGGCTGTGACAACCGATGCTGTAAGTATGCTCAGATAATAAGCTTAGGATTCTAAAGTATCCATTAATTTTTATTGAATTTTAGCGCACTAAACGGAAATTTGTTGATGTTGCTAAACGCTTGGAAAATCTTTATGATTGTTTGCGTGATAATCGGGTAAGTCATCAAGTCAAATTGAGTCTATTTATGTTGTACTTATGTTATTTCTATTTCTTTAAACTACATTTTAGTTGGCATCCACGACAATAGAATTTCTAAATCAAATCGTGCAATATATACAAATAGCTGATTATGCCAATGCCCTGGAGGTGCATACTCGCATTGCCTTTGGTACAGATTTCTCACAATGTGCCGGCTTTATGCCTGGCCTAAAGGTTCTATTGCAATCTGCAACAGATTTGCATGTTGTACTGCGTTGAAATTGAAATTTTATGGAACAATGACGACGATCACATTAAAAAGAGGCGACATTATATTTCGTTATTTGTTCATTATTATGTTGTAATATGTAGGTTAATAATCACTTTATTTTTGTTGTATCTTAATTTCCTTCTCTGTTTAATTTTGTGACCTTCATTTACCTATTTTCTTTTGTTTTTCTAATTTTAAAATAACCTTTTCTCTTGTATTTGTGTTTTGATGATTTTCAAAATAACGTAATTCCTTTAAAAAATTGCATCTTTAAAGAAAATATAAACATATGGTGTTTACATCTTAAGCTAAATTATTCGTGGTTTTAATTGAGATATGATTTTAACAAAATCGCTGCTATGGTTAACTCTGAGCAATGTTCTTTAAAATGCTGCAGATTGGCGATATTATAAGGAGACTTAGAAGGAGTCTAGTAAAAAATAGTATCGAAGATTTCTTGGAGTGAGTTTTTATCCAAAAATACATTGTATCTTGACTAAATGGCGCGATAAGTGACCAACAGACTTTCTCAGCAGCAACACTGTGCCGATCAGCCTGTCTATACAACCTATCTTATCTTATCCTTAAGATAATGCTGAAAGCCAAAAGAATAAGATTCATTAATGAGAATTTTGCTTTAATAAGATAAAATTGACATGTAAAGAAGGGAAATTTAACGATTTTATTTGATTTAGAATCTTTATAAGGATAAGTTGTCTGAATTAACACATAAGCACCTGCAACAGCAAGAAGGAATCATAATAATTTTGGTTGATTACGTATATTCTCCAGATCTAACATATTTTTGTCCAATTGCTGTAAGCCTCCCGGTGAAGCATGATTCTTAATAAGTGGTGATGGGGAGTTTGAACGCAACATTTGATGCTGCTGAAGTTGGAAAGGTGAGCGTGCTTGACGTGAGCTTAGTGGCGATTGTTGTTGCTCCTGTCTTTGTGGAGAAGTCCCTTGTCGTTCATAGTTAATATTCTCTCCCGGCAATAAGCGATATTTCTTTAAATATTTGTATGAAGCATTCGAGATGTCATTTGGACTTTTCTCATAGTTTTCAATCGGGCGTAAAGGACTACAGGGCCGATGTTCTTGTATATTGTCTCTGTTGTTGTTATTGTTAGATATACGTAGATCTTGCAGCAATTCAGTAAGTTTATCTTGTGGTAAGTATTTGAGGGCAAGTTCATTCATGACCATACTTTTCTCGGTATTTGGTTTTGGTAATACATTGACGACGGCGGCATTGGCCGGTGACAGTGGTAAGCGTTTGGTTTGTGGAGTATTTGCACGATATGCCGTAGACTGTGCAGCTGGTGGTGCACGTGGCGATTGAAATTGTTGGGCCATTTTTAGGTGATTATAAGCTGGTAGTGGTGCTTGTTGCATTTCTTGATCTGATGGCGATAGCTGATGTTTCTCTTGGTCATACTTATCCATAATATGATTATGGATTATAGGTGTGTTGCGCTTGACACTATTAACTGTGGTTATTAATGGTAAATTGTATTTACTTGAATAAGGTATGGTAATTTTTTAACTAGGCTTACCATTATCGGATGTTTGTAATTCGCATTGTGTGCCCATTTCTTTTAGAGGATTTGTTATTTTCGACTGATTTTCTCTGTGGTTGAAGGATAATGACTCACTGAAAAACTGCAAAAGACGCATTTGATCTTCGCGAATCTGTTGCAACAATGTATGCACTTCATTCAAATCTTGTTTGGATGCTAAATCTTTGAAAACTATATGATTTGACGCGTTTGTTGGTGAAAAGCAAACAGGTTCCGTTTGGGTACCCGCGCAGATGGTTAGCGCTTCATGGACAACTGGTAACTGAGCTACATCGACAGAGCGCCGCTGCAACATTGGATGCTGAGACCGTTGTACACAAAATCTTTCACGTGAAACAGTTGTAAACTGGCGTCGATATTGATCAAATGTATCACTGTAAGCTGTAGTATTGGAGTTTCTGTTGTAAGAGGTGGGAGACGATTCTGTTGGCGACACAATTCGCGAACTATTGCCAAATGTGTTTGTTGATATTGCCGATGTTGTACTGTTGGTGGAGCTAGTACTGCCATTGCCATTTATTGAGTTTGAACTGCTTACTTGCGTGTTAGAATTGACGCTAGTACTGCTGCCAAATTCTGTTGCTAGCGAAGCTGGAAATGAGACTCTTGGAAGTGTTTTTTTCTTCCAAGCACTGTAACTTGTTGGAGGTGCTTGCGATTGCGGCGGCGCACAGGTTTGTTCTAGCTTATTGGATGCGGGCTCTTGTTGACCAAACAATAATGAAACTTCGGGTACCATGGGCTGAACTTGTGACTCTACGTGTCCCATAGGCGTTGGTGCACTCGGCTTAGGTGCTGCACGTGGCAGCATGTCCTCTGTTTCCGGTTGAAACATTTTGTTATTTTCTGATTTTTTAATTTAGAATTAATTAAATTGTATGTATTAATTAAAACGCGCTCTTTTCCTTTTGAAAACAGTGTTGAGGAATGTTTCCTTATTTAGCAGCCCTGTTTGCTAAGTAGCTCAATAGTGCTGTGCAATTTTTACCCTTTTACTAACACTGTTTCTTAAGAAAAAGAAGAAGAATAAGAAGTAGCAGCGCGCATTTATTTTCGGCGTGTGTACAAAAAGTTATTTGGTTTTTGTAAAAAAGTATTTTAAATATTCAATATTTGTAATATCTTATTGATTTGGAAGAAAATTGAAGATGTCCAGTGGTGGAGCGAAGGTTTTCATTCAAATTGAAACGGAGGCCGAGCAGCAAGCACATTTAAATAATCAGCGAAAGACGCTGAGACCCATACAAGGAGACGCGAACGACAAAGAAAATAAAATTCTGACTGGTCGTCAACAAACACCATTGGATCAAATTGGTCGCTTGAAAGCTGCTGTTTCGGGCAACGCTGGCGTATTGGCTACTCCAGAGTACGGGAAAAGAAAACGGGTCGAGACTGTGCCCGCTGTGTCTTGCCGCGACTCGCAAACACAAACTGAGCCAATTGAAGATGCCGAGGATGTTGCAAATAAACCAATAAAAATTTCAGATCTTACAGATGAGTGCCAGCCAGGTGAAAACTATTACAAGCGTCTTGCAGAGAAGCGTCGCATGGTTTTAGAAGAAACTTTAAGTGAAAATAAACATTTGCACGAACGTATCGAGGGACTAGAGGAAGAATTGGGTACAATGCGCCAGGAACTCCAAGAGGTTCATATTCTAGTTGAAGTGCTAAAGGAAATGGTAGACAAACCGGATGAGAACGAAGAAGCAGAAGATGAGAAAGCCCAATCGGGCGATGATACTTCCAGTAGTGACAACGGCAGCAGTGGTCAACATTGACAACAACAGTCTACAGTCTATTAATAGTTTTTTAAGTTTTATTATTTTATTTATATTAACTGATCACAAAACACTATCCCAAGTACGGTGCTGCCTTGCAGAGAGGTAGATAGGTGTCGGAATGTCAGAACTACACGTTGACTAAGCTATTCTTAATATAGACAATCAAAATGGACTTATAAATATGTTTTCTTTTTGTATTTCAATAAAACATTAAAAATATTATTGCGAGTTTATTTTGCTTTAAGTCTCTATCCAACTCGTGATGATTTCCTCCGTTTGGTAATTATCTGTACAGAACTGTTAGAAAAATAGATATTAGATATATTTCGTTCGATAAAATAATAACAATTGCGAGTATACCTCACTATTTGATAGCAAATCCTCTGGCAAATTATTTGATTTTAAGTCACTTTCACTGCCGCCAATTCCTTCACTTGAGTTCAAATAGACTACGGCACGATTGGCCTCAGCTGCCTCTTCATCAAACAAAGCATCTGGGCCGGACAGTTCAGTTTCCAGGAAATTCTCTGAATTCTCGAATAAGGGTTTCATGTCAAGACTTGCAGTTGTCTTTGTAGCTTGCTGGTTGATCACTACTCCATGTGTATCTCGCAAATGAAAACGTAGCGCAAATAAACGTGCGTATTCAGCGCCACAAAACCGGCAACGATGAATGTTTTCACTTGATTTACTATTATCATCTTTGTTCTTATTGTGTGTCTTCATGTGAGCTCGCACGGCGAAAAGCGAAGCAAACGGTCGATTGCATTCAGAGCAATTGAATGGCTTCGAATGACTATTCTTGTGTGAGTAGAGTTGTACAGATGTACGAAAACTTTTGGAGCAAATATCACAGGTGTAATTGCGTTCAGCACTATGGATGCGTTGGTGATGAGCAAAAACCTGATGCGATTTAAAGCTGATGAAAAAAGAGAAAAATTTTGAATTTATTCTTTATCAACAATGAATGCTTTACCAACCGTTTGTTACAAACTTCACAGGCATACGGCCGTATATTGGTGTGAGTACGTAAATGCAATGTCAGGGAATAGGAGACACGAAAACTTTTGCCACAAACTTCACATTCATAAGGTTTCTCACCGGTGTGTATGCGTTCGTGTTTAACTTTCTCATATGGCCTACTGAATTCACGACCACAAAATTGACACGGATATGGAGCTTTTCCCGTGGTATTTGCTTTATCGGTTGTACTAGTAAATTGTGGATCACGTTTATTGGTTGACAACTTTTTAGATTTGTGCATTTTTAAGTGCATTTCATAATTGACTTGATTATCAAATTTTCGATTACAAAATCCACACGTATGTTGCTCAACATTAAGATGCATTTTCTTGTGCACGGTTAGGAGATTTTGATCAAAACTATTGGGGGAGAAAAAAAATGAAAATTAGCTAAATAAACGAACATGATTTGTTAAACACATCATTGATTATTACGTCTTGTTGCATATTTCACAGTAGAACTGATTCAGTTCATTATATTGGTTCTGTTCTGCAGCAGGTAAAACATCCTGTATGGATTTAAGTTCACGTTTATTGTGTATCCGCATATGGAACTTAAGATTCGTTAGATTGGTTAACACCGTATTACAGATCTCACAGGCCACAGGACTGTTGTGAACAATTTTAGTTTTTGTTTTCGCTTGTTTTTTTGGTTCTTCAGCAGATGTGTCGTTTCCTTTATTGCACTCATGTTGCTCTGCCATGGTCAAATCTTCAAATACTGCATGGCAATCATAGCAAATGTATTTGTCTGACTCATCTTCGTTCTCCTAAAAATACACACATTAGCAGCACAAGCAGTTTCAACTTTATGTATTGTACTTACGTCTACTTGCTGCTGTAAGGAATTACGTTGATTCTCATTTTCACAACTTAATGATTGCATAAATTCATCAACACCAACTATATCACTAGAATTGGTGGTGGTAGTCTCTTCATCAACAATTTGCCATGATGGTGGAATTATATCTTCGCCATCCACAGTAATATTCAAATCTTTATTAACTTCATTTGTGTCATGTGCGGCATTAAAATCTTCAATTGATTCGTAAACTACTCCACAATCTTTGCAGTGATAACTTTGCGTTGTACTGCCATCTGCGCTTTGTGTAATATGAAGCGAATGATCCCATAAATGGACATCCGAAGCAGGAATAGGACCGCTAACATCATTGTAACCTTCAAATTCCGCACATTCTTCAATCATGTTGTCATCATCATCAGAGTATTCTTCAAGATATAAATGCTCCTCATTATTTGCTATCATTTGATAATTGTCACCCATTATGGCCATGTAATCATCTGCATTATCATGTTGTTCTGCAATATTAAAGTTGGTATTGAACTACTTATTCGAGATTTCCAATGAAAATTGTAAATACCTGTCATTTTTTAAAAGCCTTTTGGGCAGTAATAGTTTCGCTTAATATGGATGCTTTAATAAATTTTTAATAATATTTTGGATAACACAGAAAACAAAACACACATTTATCGTATGCATTATTCGAGGTAGTTTATGGACGATCGATTTAATTATGGACCGATTAATCGAAAAATTGTGATTAATCGATTAATTTCTTTCAAATTACATTTTAATTATATCGAAAATTCTATTCCAATTAATCGAGACCACTGTTGTATTTTTTTTTTTATAATGAGTTTGAACTTAGCATCTTCCTAATGAGTTTGAGTGTTTGAGCAAAGACTATAAAAAGAATAGAGACTGGACAAATGCAGCGCGCTTTCTTTCTATTTTTTTATAGTCTTTGGTTTAAGCTCATCACTAGTAGGGATGTTCTACACTACTACAAACTGCCCATTTGCTAAAAAATAATATTCAGTTTGCATAAGTTGGCAGTCTGTTCATTTTCGTTAAAACTTATAATTCTCAAATCCTTTTTCAGAATTTGTATTGATAAAATGCAGTATTTGTCAAATTGTGTTGTGTTGTTTTAAAGGAGAGCAAGTTAGCACTCCCCTAGACAAGGATGGAACACATAACCAGACCGGATAGGCATAGACAAGGCCGGTCACCGTTTTTTTTTTTTTTTATTCTATTTAATATTTTGAGTTATTATTTCATTTTATTTGTTAGAGTTAATTATATCTGTCAACAAGTCAGAGTAGCTTATGTCGAAAATCGTTGTTTAGAGATATTGCCCATTTTGTGTAAAATGAACTCTGTTTCTTTTTTATACTCTTCACGGGAGTGAATAGTATTATAAGTTTGTCATGAAGTTTGTAACACAAAGAAGGAGACATCGCAGACCACATAAAGTATATATATTTGTGATCAGCTCGATGAGACGATGAAACTACTAGAGGGGGTTCCTCCCGTACAAACCCTCTTTTAAATTAATGTTCTTAGTCAAAAATAATTGAACTGAAATTTGGACACTATAAGTTTCTGTTCCATATCCATCAGCCATGTAAATTTTATGATCCTAGGATTACCAGCAGGGGTTCCTCCCATACAAACTCACTTTAAATGACAAACTTATAAAGAGTATAACTACAATATAAATACAATGCCACTCAAAATGTGTTCTTTGTTGACACTCAAACTGTGTTCTTTGTTGATACTCAAACTGTAACTGAGAGAATATAGTGATGCTATGAAAGGAAGGTTGGATGCAACCCGGAGGAGCGTGAAGAGTATTACATCTTTGGCATAGCCAATGATAGCCGTCTTTCTGGTTTGTTTTAAATTTGGTTGACAATAGGAAAAATTGGAAAACCTTAAACAATTATGACTAAGATGTGGTCAGTACTTAATAATACTAGGAAGGTAGTTATTATGTAAAGTACTGAATAGCACAATCATTGTGCATTTTGATATTTTCTTATGTTAAAGTTAATTTTATCAAAAAATTGCCGTTATCGTTAGAATTAATAAAGAATCAGCTTGTCTTAACAAAATAATACTTCAAAGTGCTCATCTCACCATTCCACAATCATCAATAAACAAACACCCCAAGAAAGTGGAACCAATAACGAAAAGAAACAAGCCTGGTAACAACTAAAACAATATATCACAAAAACAACCATTATTAAATTTCGTAAAGCAGCAGCGAAGTTCAAAAGAAAACTAAAAATGACCAAAAAAGAAGCGCTCCACTCCTTCACCTCAGAAATTCAACCTCAAACCAATACTAACAAGATTTGGTATAACATAAGACGATTTTCTGGTCTCAATAATATGAAACATATTCACTCTTTTAATCACCCCGTGACTTCACTTCCAATATCTGACAATATTTACATCGTGAATGATTCTGCAGATTTCTGGTCCCGACAATCCGAGGACACGAATTTCTCACAATCCTTCACTAACAACAAATATGCAGCTTCAACATACTCAAGAATCTCATCATATCAATTTACCCAACAAATTGGATCTGATTGAACTTTACTCCACCCTTTCTAACCTTAACCCGATATTGATCGGGCGAAGTGCTTTTTTCCAAGAGTGTTCAAATTTGTAGTATCTTTTTAAATTTTAAATAAAAGACATAAATTGTGTGCATTCTTTATTTATTTTTATTGGAAATTAAAGTACATTGTTTCCGGTTTAAAGTATAAAGAATGTCGTGTGCATTTACCAAAATTTTGCATAAATTTTTCGCATAATGATGGTTCAATTAGTGATATTCGCTGGATGATGTTATCTTTGAGGTGTTAAGCAGTTTGCGGATTATCTGCATAAACTTTAATCTTCAAGAGACCCCATAACAAGAAGTCCATTGGTGGCCAATTCATGTCTGTTCTTTGAGAAATTATTCCTTTATGAAACTTCTCTTTCAAAGATCAATCAACAGATTTGTTGGCATTTCATTTTGATATGATTTTCCCATATGATTTTTTTTTTTGAAAACCGATAAATGGTGGACAAACACTACGTCTCAAGCCAAATTTAATGTGATTCTATGTTAAAGTATTTGCTACTCTTCTCAGTAAACGAACCCGGTTTCTCGGGTAGCCGTTCTTCGAAAAGTTGGGTAGTTGTCTTTCGGGAACCTGGCTCTGTTCGTGAACTCCTCAGGATGGTTTTGGAGATAGAGGGAGATAGCTAGACCGACCTTGGACATCTATTTCCCTTACCCCCTTTTTTATCAGGCAACACAATGGGCCTTTAAGGCTTCTGGGTGAACGCGCGAGTAATTGCGAGCAGCCTGCATAACCTAACCTAACCTTTTAGTATTTGCATTTGCATAGCATTGTTCCAGTTTTGAACAGAACTTATCAAATGCCTGCTTATTTTATGTACAAAAATTAAAAAATAAAAAACCGTTTCTACATTCTTTGTTATTGTTTAAAATATAGTTTTTATTGTGTGGCACTAACTAATCTTTTCTTTAGTTCTTGTTAACTAGGAATGGAAGAAGCATTTTCTTGACTAAAAAAAGTTGGTTTTCATAAATTAGAGTAAACAAAAAAAAAGGAAAATTAACTAATATGAATAATGTATAAAGAATAAACCCAATTATATATATTTATGTACATATATGTTTGCATATGTATGTAGATACAACTAAAACAATAACGAATACAAATGGCAACCAATATGCTTGGCACAATTTGTTAAAACATAAACACCCGACGAGATGGCAACAAATAATGTCAACCAGCCTAGAAATGAGAATTGGCCGACATGCGGTCGTATATGCTGTTGTAGGCCTAACCAGCCGCCATTATCGATTAGCCAATAGACTAAGTCATCTTCGATAATTTCCGCGAGGCCATCGACCAAATATTGCAAATAATCATAGTGTCCCTGACGTACGCAATCAATAGCGAAGCCACCGCAAACGGCAAATACCGATATGATCTTGCCCCAGGTTATGCTTGTGCGGAAGAGATCTTTAGCCACTAAATTTAGCAGCATAGGTGCTGTATCGCTGTCCTCAAGTTCGCCAAAGGGTGCACGTGATAACTGCCGTGAGATGTTCGAATAGACTCGTGGAAACAAACGTTCAAGTTCCTCGCCCATCTAGAAATAGCAATAGAACATAAATTAGCATTTTGATTCGATTAATAAACAACATACACTTACGCTATTTAGTGCCGGAAACACTTCGTATACAACATCCGATGATGGCTCCAGTATATTGCGTAGTCTTTGTATAACCTTCCGATTGAGGACACCGGCGCGTCGAAGACGAGCTCTTATATATTGGCCACAGAGACATTTTCCCTGTTCAGAAAAGAAAAGATAAATGAAATTAGTTTTGGTATTTGGATATTGTTATACCACTCCAAGGAAGATGGATATTTGGCTGGTATTAATCTCAATTTAGTGAAGATAAATAGATAAAGGAAATCTGTAGTCGCGTTTCTAAATCAAATTTCCACAGAAATAACTTTAAATATTAAGAAAAAGTTTGGATGCCATGTCACAATATCAAAATCAAATTTCCTAATAAAAAGAGCAAATACAATATGTACATACAAGTTGGTTCGGTCTAATTCGGACGAAATCTGTCCGATTAAAGAAAAAAGAAAACAACAAATTCATATTCAATTAATGACACCTGTTAAATTTCATTCACACATTTTACAATAAAACGAATTAATGAATGAATAAGCTTCGGAATGTACAATACTAGACAGGAATTGGCACTAGAGAGTTGCCGTCATACTAAATGAAGATAAAACCAAATTGAAAATTCAGATTATATGTAAAATTCAAAATAGATTAGATTTTGAAAACATTAACTTAGGTTTCACCCCAGACATTAAATAGCTTACACAGATAGATATATACATACTACAAATCTTTATAAATAATGAAAGACGAAACTTTCAATTCGGTCCCACAGTAGTTTATATACTCTTCACCAGTTGGAGCTAAGAAAATGATTACAAGGATGATATATCTATCTGAAGACTGTTTTTTGTCGGTCCATCGGTCCATATGTTTGTGGATATGTTGTGTTGTTATTTTAACATAAAAAATATAGAAGCTGTGTTACAATAATACTATTTATATTTTTTAGCTTCGGTCTTTCAGTAATTGGGAATTCGACTGCATCATTATCGGTCTTGAAATTTCAGCTGAAATGTGTTAAATTTGAGAAAATTGTTTATAAAGAAATAGGTGAACTAAATTTGTTAGACGGTTTTTATGCCGATTGATTTCAATTTCTCTGAAGTTGTGCTAGAAAACGCGGAAATATCATTTTTCGAACTTAAATTTTAAATTCAATAAATGCAGATTATCGAGGAAAACAATAAGCTACAGTTGTTGGTATTACATTTTTATTTTTAACTATAAATATGGGTCAATTTATATGGTCAAACCGTATTTATAAACATCAGAGATTTCAAAACCATGAAAGAGATTTCTGGCACCAGAGAAATGTAATTTAGTTGATTTGGGGTTAAAAGAGATTTATGACACATGCCTGTATGTGTTAAATTTATAAATAAATCCATTAAACAATTTGTTGTTCCATTGAAGCTATGAATTATAGCATTATATATGTACGAGTATCATATTATATTGTATGATCATACCTTCCCTTGTTGAATCAATAAATAAGTTAAAATTAAAAAAAAACAGTATGTTTTTTAACTTGGTCTTTGGATCTGATTGACCAAGTATTTTGTTATGGTATATTGTATTAATTTTTCCTTAAGATATGTACATATATCTCTTTAACCGGATAATACACTTATATAAAATCGAAGGGTATCAAAAATTACCAAAGCACACGTGCGCATTTAATTAATATGGTATTGTATAATTTGAGGAAGTATCAAGGAAAAAGTACCATCAAAAATTTGTAAAACAAATAAAGAAATTTACTTTGAAGAAATTTGATTGTTTTAGGAGGAAATGGTGTGATTTACCCAATGATATTTTTCTCTATTTCTCTTTCTCTAGAGTATTGGTTTAATTTATTGTGATAATGTCTTTATTTTATCATCATAAATATATTTAAACTATTTATAACTGGAGATGAATCAGTTTTAGTTAAATATTTTTTGATATAATCTCATTTCTTATCATAATCATTTTCTTATAGTATTTAGTACATATATATATATATTTTTTGTGCTTAAAAGATATTTCAACATATTTGTATATATGTACAATAGCAATTCTTTTGCTTGATTTTTATTACAATTCACAACAGAAGAGCACATACTTGGAAACCTTATAAAAACTAAATTATAAACAAATCGATAGATTTATGAACCTGTGGTCATACCTCTATGAAATCCAAACTAAATAAATCTTCAAAGCATCATTTATACTTACTTATATGTAGGCAGTATATACATATATATATATTTTTGTTGTAAATTGGTTTGATTTGTTTACGTGTCCAAAAATGCTTTTAATTGATTTGATCTCTTGAACAGAGTAAGTGATCTCTTTAAAGTTGACAAGGTCAAGTTCGATAGATCTATAGATACTACTTACATATTTCATTCATCATGTTTTGTTTTGCTTTTCTTCTTTATGACAATGTCGAGGTGTCAAGTACTACTCGCATTCGTACAGAGCCCCAATAACATGACTCTACTAGATCGAAATTGTTCAACAAAGCAAGTGTGACAAATGTGAATTGAGCAAAAGTAACAAAGGTATGTATAATAAATAGATAGATTTATATTCTATTATGCTCTAGATATAATGCATTTGGCATGGTTAAAGTATACCATATGCTGCTCTAAAGATACAATAGTAAATCAAAGCATATTTATAAGATTTTGATTCAATTTTAATATTTTTATCTAAAATAGTTGATGTTTATAGGTTTTGATAAAAAAAAACTTTCAGAAAACTATACAAATATTCAGTGGATTCGACTCTATGAGCATACAGATTCTTCTGGGTTTTCAAAGAATAACAATTACTTAATCTTCCTGAAATAAAATTTAATTCTTATTGATTCATTCATTTGTATTGTAGTTCTGAGATTATGTACTGGTATAGTTATTCCCCACTAATTGATATATAGTTATTAGTTATGCAAAAATATAAGAGACATATGTAGGACTACATTTAATAAAATAATTAAATCCTTCCTTTTTATTTATAAATTCTATGAAAATCAATACATAATTTACGAATCAAAAGAATATTCCATAACAAATTTTTAATTAAAAAGATTATACTATGTACAGGGCCGGATTTACGGGCAACCGGGGAGAGTGCCCCGGGACCCCCACACATTTAGCTTAAACAATTTTAAAACATAAAAAAAAGAGAATAAAAAAGTCGTCAAAATCGAAGCTGATAGGACTTTTAAAGAAGATGGGAAGTCTTGAAATTGCACTGTACGTTGGATTTTGGAACGACAAGTTAGAGCGATTCAACGCTACTAATAAGATTTTTCAACATCCTAAAATGTTTTTTCTTTTGCAGTGGAAGCGCTGAAATCGCTCAGATAATTGGTAGAGTCTAAAAGAGAAAAGTTTGAGGAATACGAAAAAGCAGCGCAAAAATTATCAGATACTTGCGAATATATTGTAACACGTTCTAGATCAAGAAATGTTATGCTCAATCCATGCGAAATCCTCAGAAACCCAGCTGTCATCCAAGGAAAAATTTTGAGTAGGAAGTTTTATTCCAGTAATTGACCAACTTTTAGCAGCCATGAGTGACAGGATTCGAGCTTATGACGTTTGGTTTCTTGAATCATTTGGAGGATTTAAGTTTATCGGATAGCTGCATAAGGCTGCCGATAAGTTAGTCAAAATTTACAACCATGATCTTGAAATTAGTCTTGTGAATGAGTTGGTCCAGTTTGTAGACTTGATAGAAGCCTTCAAGAAGGACTACAATGTCGACAGTGAACCAAAAGAGATGTTCTTTTACAGGATTCTGTTGGACAATAACTTCGGCGCTGCATTCCCTAATATTGAAATTACATTGAGAATGTATTGAGTGTTAATGGCGGCTAATTGCAGCGGAGAATGCTCCTTTCAAGTAAGTAACATTATTAAAATACCAAAAAAAAAAAACCATGTATGATAATATATTGAAACTTGAAAGAGCCTCCACTTTCTTCATTGCCCTGGGGCCCCCACAACTCTCTGAATCTGGCTCTGAAATGTCTCTTTCGAGATTCTGGTGTTCTGTAGGAATTAAAAGATTTTCTTTGAAGATAAATCAGCAATTTCTGAAAATTCTTGATAATGTATGCCTAGATATCAGAGAACAATCACAATGGCATAGTAAATGCTCTGCTGTTTCCTTTTCTACATTACATAATCTACCATACGTTGATATGTTATATGTAATTGTTACACATTTGTATGCTTATTGAGATTGGTACAATAGATAGACATTTGGAATGAGGCCTAACCAGATAGTATGGTAAATTAATTCAAAATGAAACTACTTATAACAAAAACAAAGAAGGCTTAGGTTTGGCTTAATATTCAACGAATAGTGGCCATAAAGATTAACTAAATATACAAAAAAAGAAAACTAAATTTAATTCACAGTGGTTTCTATTTACATATGTAAGAAGTCTTTAGGGTTAAAGGAATTTATGAATTATTTATACTTATTATGATGGTGATAAGCGCGATAATAGACACTGGCTTTGGCTAAAGAATATTGTTTTGTCCTATGATCCATCCATCCACACATATTGGATTTTTCTTCTTTAAAATTATTTATTATTATTATGACTGTATAATTAAAAGAGAAAACACATTTCAATTAATGATTTCTTTAAACTAAATTCCGCCGTCACGCAAATGTGTTTTAATTCTCATTCGTATGATAAGTAAACAATAAATAAATACAATGAATGTTTTAATGACACGACAACAAACTGTTTCTGTTTTTCATAAATGTATTTCAAATAAGAGTTAAATAGAAAATGAAAACTTTGTCATTTTGTTTACACAACTTTATCAGAGCGAAGACTCATGATGATGATGATGATATTGATGAACATGGTGATAATGATGAGAAATTGTTGACATCATATTCATATGTATGTATGTCTATCCTATGGTAGGTAAACTTACTCACCTGATTGATTAGTTCCATTTTGTATTCTTGATAATTTGTTGTGGTTCTTGTGCTGCTGGCTAATGATGAAGTGGATGCAGCACGTGTCATGTTGCCACCAAACATTGATGTACCAAAATTATTGCCATGATGATAATGTTGATGTTGATGATGCTGCAGCTTCCAGTCAGATGTGTTGGCAACAAGTGAATTGGCGGTTGTTGTCGTTGTTGTTACTGTGGTGCCGCGACGATTTGTTAAAAAGATTTCGTGGTCCAGTGACGATGATTTGAATCTAGTTGCCACCAGTTTAGGTGGTGTGGACGAAGAGCCGGCAGCGGCTTTAGATGTGGGGCCCGCAGCGGTATTGGGCGGCTTACGGTAAGTAGCCATTAGGCTGCCTATTTGTTGGTCTGTTTAACGCTTGATGAAATTTATGACTGGGCTACTTGAATTACATACGCTATGCTCTGCTCTCACTAAGTATAGGTTAGATGTTCTTCAATGACTTGATGTTTGGAATATGGATGGGGCTGGAAAGAAGGTTGCGCTAATTCATTTCACGGCAGTTGTTTTGTCTCTTTACTTTTCTGTTCTATTCTTTTATGATTTGTGCTTAGGTTTTTATTTTGCGGCGGCGCTTACTTAAGGTTAAGCGCGGCTTTTAACTTGGCTTATAAGTATATATGTACATATACATATGTAATTATCTTTATGCTTAAATTGTTTTTGATTTTCTTCGCTTCTACTATTTGTTTTGTTGCCTTTTTCACGTTTATTTTTATTTTATTCTTTTTTTTTTAATGTTTTCACAGCCTTTTTAGAAGTTTAAGCTTTTCGATTTTTTTTGTTGCTTTTGATTTTTTGCTTCGGTTCGGTTTCGATTGATAAAAAGAAGAAAACAAAATAAAAAACCAGCAATAAATCTCATGACAAAGCAGAGAGCAAAGACACACAAATAACGAGAAACGCGTAAAAGTGTTGAAAAAAGCTTAAAAGAAAATATTTAAAATCTAATTTAACATATTCGTATGAATGTCGTTCTTCTTTCTTTCTGTTTTGTATATTTTGGAATTTATTTACTATTTAGAATCTTAGTTTCTTGTTATACACATGTAACTTTTCTTTCTTGATATGCTTTTGAATGCTTAACCGAAAATTGTGATCTACTACACCGTGCGAACGCGCACGCAAAGAGAGTCAGACTAAAGTGGACTGACTAGAAACTTGCACTCAATTGTATAGTATTGTTTTTGTGGGGCTGATTTTGTTTTGTTAGCGCCAACTCAGCTGGAGCGGCTTTGTTATTTATATATACATAGAAGTATACGTGTGTTTGTGTGTGTGGATTTGTGTTGATCACCTTCGAGTGCAGTGGTGTATGTAAAATTTAAAATTGAGCAAATGAATAAACTATATGACATTTTACATTTTTTTCTCTCTCAAATTCCAACAACACATTAAGTTTACGACTTCGTTTATCAACACTGAAAAGCTTTTGCGATCACTTGAAAAGTTCATATTGAGAATTGGAAGAAGAAGAGCAATGAGCTTTTTCTTTGCTTTAAAAGTTTATTGAGTTTTTTGATTTTTTATTTAGATGCTATACGTTGATAAGCTTTCGGTATTAAATATGTTAATATAAATCTTAAGACAGCAAATAATAGAAAAAGACCAAAAATAACACCAATTATGAGAGTGAACCACTCTAGGGGATTCAGACTATTTGTTGTAGGTAGAACATGAGTATTGATGCCATTCTGCATAGGAAACAGAAACACTATAGTAGTAAGAATCAATCATAATTATTGATTAACCTTACCCAGCCACCATTTTCATTGATCCATTGAACCAATTCATCCTCAATTACTTCGGAAACACCCTGCATAAGTTTTGGCAAATATTCCGGATGACCCTGACGTACACAGTCCACAGACAAGCCACCAGCTATGGCAAATAACGATATAACTTTACTCCATGTAATTTCAGCACGAAAAAGGTCACGACCCACAGCACCGAGTAACAACGTGACAGCATCTGCTGAATGGAATTCACCACCGGGATTGCGACAAATCTGTCTTGCTACGCCATTATAAATACGCGGATGCATGCGTTCCAATTCATCACCCAACTGGGGAAATACAATAAATATGATGCATGTTTCTTTATAAAAACCTATTTGTTACTTACCACCATCACAGCAGGAAATACATCACGTACAACACTCATTGAGTTTGTTCCTAGGATGCTGCGTATTCGTTGCAAGCCTAATTTTTTATTAAACAAACCAGAACGGCGCAGTCGACGTTTTATATACTGACCACAAAGACAACGACCCTAAACAGAACAATATGATCAAAGTAGATAGATCACTCATATCAATATAATATTTTTATAAGTTGTACAGCAAGATACAAGATACAAGAAAGTATAAGGACTGATGAAATTAGAGGGAAAGAGGACATTGGAAAGATGATTTATTTGGCATTTGTGAATATAAAATCAGAGGAGTTGGGAAAAATTAAAAAAAAATGCATTAAATTGAAATGAAATGGAGATACTTATAAAGAGATAGAACACATGGCAGAAAGCTATCAATGGGGACCAATTACTATCTAGGTTATTGAAAAGGTAAACAGTAATACATACTTGTGTGGAGAGCAACCATACTGTGGAAATCATGTGTTAGCGGTGAATGGAAAAGTTCTTCAGATTACAGGATATTAAAGAAACAGAATATCTTTACCTGGATTAAGTTATTTCCAAGGAATGAGGAATTATTATCTCACTGTTATCTATAGGTGGTAGATGGCCCTCAACACTGAATAGCTCAAATATTGTAAAATATCATTATGATTTGCTTTTTAAAGTAACTAGTAAATATCCGACCAACCAAAATATTCGTCCCGATGATTCCCCAATAAAATGGCAATATCTAATATCACGAGGGTTTAATTTGTGATGCTTTCCCAAATTCGGTGTCAAGAGAAACTTGGTGCTGATGTTACACTTGTTCTGACTACATTTCATGAGTCCCCAGTAAGTATCATTAAGGAAAGGAGATCAAACAGGAACAGACCGAGTACCCAATATCTTTATCTCCCAAAGGTATTTGACTTGCGTTCATAATGTTGAGTTTGTCAGAAGCCACTGGTTACTCTCTTGCCTCACACAGGTTTTCCACAGTTCTGACTCAGGTCGCGCACCCATATGGGACACACTTCGTAAGTATGTTCGTGTGTACTTATATTTTCATTAGTTGGACTTACCTGTGTTATGATGTCTTGTGCTGGTATCTGAGCTGCCTTCCAGCCAATTGTATAGCTCAGTTTACGTGTCACTACATCGCTAACATTGCTGAGACGTCTGCGCGTCGAAGTCTGATTGGCTTCAAGCAGTGATGTGGAGTGCAATGTCGCGGGAAAACTAAACTTACGTCGATTCTGTGCTTGGAGTAAACGTTCAACGCTTTGTGCTGTTGGAAAACCGCTACTAAAGTTGTCATTATTTGTGGGAAACGAGGTACCGGGCATGTTGCTGATGCTGGTGCTGTTACTGTCACTCGTTGTTGACCCTAAAATAAAAACAAAAACAACAACAACAACATCAATATTAACAATGACAATAAATAATGCTTGACTATCGATGGTCTTTGTCTACAATAATTAAATGTCTGTTGAATCGATCGGTTAAAATTGGTCGGATTGTTGTTATTGCTAATTGCAGTCAATGATATTCGCTTATTTGGTTTGTCTTAATGATGGATGAATGAATCAATGGGTGAGTGAGTGAATGAATGAATGAATTTGTTGTATTTGATGCTGTTGGTGGTTACTATTGTATTTGTTGCTAATTTATTGCGTAATCATTGTTGTTTTCCTGTGCTTCGATCTCATGTAAACTCAATTAATTGACACCCGTTTTTGGTGACTTTTGTCCATGTTACAATGTACTTTGGGTGCTGTTGATCTTGTGAAGAAAAATGAATGAATAGAAAAACTAAAAATGCCTATTTCTTTAGTATATCATCATTCATTGAGCTCAAGTGATCTTGTATATAGTACAACAACATAGATGCCAAATAGGGCAACTGAAAAAGCTATAGGAATAGTACATTTGTAATTCTCTATCTTTCATAATTACCAACGCCAACTTGTCAAAATTCTTTAATACTCGTACATAATGCAAGCCAGTCGTCTACGTTAACGATTGTTAAACAATTTTAATGACATTATTATGACGGGAAAAAAAAGAAAAAATCCAGAAAATTCAATATACTATAATAAAAATATTAAACTTAATTCCACCGAAACTTATATACCTTTCACAATGAAAATATTTCTTAGTAAATACTAATATAATAAGGTAATTATAATTTATAGTAATCCGGTCATTCCAAATCTAACAAATATTATGTTCATGCCCTTACGAATTCAAATGAAGTAGTGCATTTCAAGCTGAACAAATAAATACATCGACCATACAAATATCGAAGATCTTATTGCATTGAAAACTAGATAAATATCTAACAAACAAACTATCCTATGCCACTTTCCCCTCAGAGCCCGCAGCGAGCAGGGGTCCATTAATAACCGAACAACACTGGGATTCGACCACAAGTCCCTTTGGTAATGAACTACTGGGGTTAGGTAGACATACAATACAACTTGGTAGTACCTTGTGGCTGCAGACCTAATGTCATCAGCCACATATACTCAGCAAAAAGTAAAGCAAATGAGATTAAGTTAATCGGTTAATAGACTGCTAAGTGTTTAGACGAGCTAAAAGATTATAAGTATTTTAGCTGATCTGAAGAAATAGAGTTAGATGCCAGGTCGTAGTATGGGTCGTATGATTGACATGGGTCATGGGAAATAAGTGCTCTCACAGGTCCCAACAAATACGTTGTACCTCGGGAAGGAACATTAAAGTTGATGCTACCAAGCAATGATGTATGCCAACAATTAGACTGTACAAAAAAGGGACACCAAGAGTCGTTGTACGACTGGATAATTTCGAGAGGTGGATTAACTTAAAACAGCTTTGGTAGGATGGAAGGTTGATGTTAGGATCCAAGTATAAGCTACACAGTGGAAAATGCAAGAATTGTGTTTGAACAGCTTCAATACTATCACTATACTTTTTAAACTGTGGGTCCCATACACAAAGTGCGCATTGAAGAATTGGTCTAACCAAAGATGGTAATAATAATTTAATAGTGCAAAGATCATTTAATTCTTTAGACCAACGTTTAATATAATCCTAATACGCCTCTAGTTCTATTGATGATAGAAGAGACATGCATGCCGAAATGCAGCTTTGGAAATATCAAAACACACAGATCACTGAATTGTGCGACACGTTCTAGAGTGTGATCATTAATGAGGTAACTGTTTACAATTAATTTTGTACGGTAAAAGGACAGATGTACCTACTTAGTTTTACATTTGTCAGAGTTAAGTTTGAGGTACCACTGAGACAAAGAATTAAGATCTTGTTGAAGAAATATTTTTTGGACTGGAGATACAATAGATAAGGTCAGACTACAGAAACAAAGTGATATCATGACATAAAAATGTCCCGAGTTGATCTAACATAGTGTGATGACTCAATTCTAAAGTCATTACTAAACGGTGCCTGGATTTGCCATTTTTTGAACAAACTTTGCAGTAGTTTCCATTTGTAAGTGCTACCTACCTCTTTCAGTAATTAGAAAATTGTTAAATTTTTTGTTCGATACCACAAAATGATATGAAGTATACAATATCTCATTTAATGTGTTACAAACAACAAGACAAAATGATAACATCATTCACATAAAGTACATACTTGTGTGTAGAGGAATAATAAGTACAAATGTTGAAAGACAACATCTCATTGTTTGAATTATAAAATTATGTTTTGTTGTTCGGCATTTGCCCATCTTTGGGTGCCTAACAAAATGTCTCTTGTCTTGAGCATGTATGTCTTTGAGTTTGGCTTCTGGATTTTGGTTTTGATCTGAGTTCAGCCTGCGCCTGTATCTATGTAGTTTGTACTTGAATGTACTTACTAATGTCTCTGATGGTATTGATCGGTTTGTGTGTGGTGTCGTCGTCATCATCATCATCATTATCATTAGTTGCCAGCTGGCGCGTTGTCAACTGGGGAATGATTTGTGCGACAAGTAAGCCATACAAATGTCTAGCTTAAGCCAATTGTTTTTTTTTTTTTGTTTTTAAACTTCTTTGAAGTTGTTTGGAGTGGAATTTTGATTTATTGTCAGTGGACATGCATTTCAACGATATTTTATTTTGATTTATAGACACATCATTGAGATTTTTGAGAATCTTTTAATGTTTATTTCCAGTTAAGTTAGTTGGTTTTTATTTTATGGGAGTAGCTTGAGTTGTTTAAATCTTCTAAAGATATAACCTCCTATATTTGTAAATTTACTACAATGTTACAATTCAATTCCAAATGTTTTATTATTTTTTTAATACTAAAAACTATTGTATGACATAATCTGACCCAATGAAAATTTTAATATTGGAAGAAACAACAATCAATTGAAGTCGTGCCTGAAGAAAGTTAATTGAAAAAGCCTATTAATTGTGTTGTATCGCCAAAATTCATGTTCAAATTATGCAAAAGAAAGTGTTTTCAACTACGAAACTTAAGCAAAGAACCCGAAAATGCCATAAACTAAAACATAGTCAATGCAAGCAAACCATGTCAAGAGGGTCACGATTTTCGGGTAGATTCGGAAAGTTTAAACTTATAAAGCTTATAAAAACTTAACTGGTGCTTGCAGGCAATCAGTCGAAGTCTCTCAATTCACCATGTTAAAGCACAAAATTGTAGTAGCTCTTTTAGTTCTAATGCTGTCCTGTTTTTCCAATGCGGATGTATCGCATTACTTTGCACCGGAATTTAGTAACTATTATCATCATCATCAGCAATACCAGCAGCAGCAGCAACAACAGCAGCACCTACAGCAAGGACATCCATTTCAATACTCATTTGCACCGCCACAAGCTCATATACCATCGAGTCTATATAATGCGCCGTCTCCAGTTGACCCAACTCCAGCGCCAGTAGCACCGGTTATTCCAACAACAACGGAATTTATTTTACCAGAAATAATCGAAAACCGTCTTGCCAAGAATACGCCTGTGCCATTTATACCCTTAAGTAATGAATACTTGCCGCCACATGTAGACCGACCTAACTATGAGAGCCCAAAACCTCCAAGGTAAGCGGTAAAGACCCAAATCTATTCTCTTCCTAATTCTCTTTCTTAATGAATAGTTTTCTTTTTTCAGTAATGGTTACTACTATCCACGGCCTACTCCTAGCTCCACTACAACGATTAAGACCACAACAGAACACCCTCGACCTATTGTTGTACAAGATCCCAGTGTGGATGAAAGCTCTGAGTCAATCAATGTAGGTTCTGAACAAGGCTATGATTACAATGCACCACTTCCGGTAGTTGTTGTGCCAGCCACTAAACCATCGACACCTGCTCCGGTTTACCTGCCGCCAGAATCCGAACAAAATGATATTGTTGAATTCAATGAAGGCTCAAACCCTCTACGTTTACGTGTCAAGGAAATGCGTTGCTTAAATCATCATGATGGCTATTTTCGTACTGTACTTAAAGTGGATAGTTTCCTTAGTGCTGCACCGACGGTGGATAATGATTCGTTCGATAAACGTTGTGAATTGAAATTGTCGCGTAGTTATGTCCTCTTAGATATTGGTGCTGATGATTTCCAAAGATGTGGTGTACGAGAATGTGGAAAAGATCTTTGTTTACGTCTTCGCTTTCCAGCTATCCGTGGCATGCGCACTGGTGTGGATGCCATATTGACATTGCATTGCAAGACACAGGATCGTGTCGCCGTCAAAACGCATGCTCTTAAAATGGGTGTTGCCAATGATATGTAAGTTACCATAGATGATAACTAAGTGTAGCTAAATAATTTGATTTGGTATTTAGTCAAGCGCGCAGCATTGGCACTTATGCTCATGGTGGTACACAGAATCCACTACGCACACATTGTGAACTTTTGAGGAAGTCAAATAATGGCTATACCCGGCATTTAGCAGCAAATGATGCTGTCCAGTTGGGTGAGGAGTTGCTATTACGAGCACACATTCTGGCTGGTGATGGTAAGCGGCTAAGTTGAATTACTTTGAACCCTAAGCAATGACATTTTCTACGATTAGGATGGAATTATACCAAATTAACTGATGTCAGTCTACAGCGTATTTCACCATCCGGTGAATTACTCAATACGGCGCAACTAATAACTCCGCAAGGCTGCTTGAATCCTTCTATGAAGAGCATTTGTGCACATGCTCCCAGTTTCGATCCACCATTGGGACACAAATTAGCCTTTAGAGCTGTCATGTTCCAAGGCATGCGTAGCGGTGATGAATTGGTTATTTCGATGCGTCTAACTGGCTGTTTGACGCAACATGATTGTCAGATTCAGGCCCAGGAATGCAATGCAGCAGTGACACTTCCAACAAATAGTAGACGCAGACGGGATACGGACTCTGGGTACACAAAGAATAGCACAGAAACCTCTGAGATATCGCAAATCTCTTTTCGTGTTGTTATGCGCGGTACAAAGAATAAGGATATGTATGATGTTGAAGAACACGAACCTACTCTAGTGGTGAAAAGTGAAAATAGTGAAACTTTCGCTCCGGAAGTGTTAAGAAGTGAAATGAAATCATATGCCTTAATCGGTTCATTGGGGTTTGTGACTCTTTTAGTATGTTTAGCCATATTTGTTAGTGTAAAATTTCAAAATTCAATTAAACTGTAACAAAAATTGCAAACATAAAACATAATAATCTTATTGCATTTTGGTAGCAGTAAATTGAGACTCTTAACTTTGTGTCAAATGAGAATGAAATCGAAACGAAGCAACCAAAAAAGTGACGGACTGCATAATTCAACCAAACCGAAGACGGCTTTTGATCTCTTATTTAATCAAAGAAACAAACCGCTCGCAATGCACTTCACACGTTTTTGACACTAATCACAAATGCAATAATCAGTTGATTGAACAAAACCACAGGGTGTCGCATTGCCAAGCGCCCATTGAACAACATAGGTATAAAAACAAAGATACACGTACAATAGGAGAAATACTATTACCTCGGTTTCACTATAGAATGAATACTCTTTACATGATATAGAAGTTTAAGACAAACTATTTGATAATTCCGTTAATCTGATTTGTAGTGAAGAACATACTATGTATTGTGTACTAGAATATTCGTATAGTAAACCCAGATAGATGAAATCTATATTTAAGATATTTAAGCAATTCCAATTTAAGCTTCTACGTAGGTTAGTTGATGGTCAATAACACCAGTCGCCGGGATCTTTAGGTCCTTGTGATGTCTAACGAAGTCGGTAGAATCAGCAGAAGGCATTTAATCCAACTTAAGATTCAACCCAATGATTTTACCATAGGTCTACTAGATTCTAGTGGATATAGTACTCACCGACTCAAAAGAAGTCACACGATAGACATACCATTCAGTAGCCGAATGTCAGAAAGTTAATATGATTACATATTTAAATTATGGTATTTATGTGTCTGTCACTTGAAACATCATTGATCTTGATCATCTTTCAGTAATCTCCACCATTAGTTTTCAACTGCATTGAATGAAAACAATGTTCACTTCTCTATCCATTGAACTGTTAACAAATTTATCCAAGAATTGCTAGGCAAATAAAGAAGATATTCAGAGTACTCGTATATCTCTTTGCTCATATATCAAAGTGACGTCTCTCTCTTCTAATAATAGTGTTACAAATTGCATGTTAAAGTGATCACACATAATACAATCAATTTACTGTCAGTATGAAGGGTGTAATAAGAAAATGTATGCTACTGTCAGTCGATCAAACCAAAAGTGTGCTCTAAATACTTTCATGGATACTCATATGGGGACACAGTATGAAAATTGCCTTTTAAGTTGCAATTACGAAGCGATATAGACGTAAATCGGTTGCGGTTAAATTGACTTGACTTGGTCTCATGACAGTATTTGTTCATTCTGAAAATACAATAATAAGGCAGGTGCAAATACGAATATCATCATTTACTGTTTACATCATTAACATAACACATATGATATTATTCTTCATTCGCAGTCGCATTCTCAATTCAATATTTACAATTGTCATTCGAGCCTCATTTACGTCGTTTTGCAAAATTTTATTTTATTTTATTTTTTTCTTATTTACAATAATAAACAGTTTTTATTGACAAATAAATTAATTACATTATAATGTTTGACTAATTTTTAATGAAATTAAATGAAATTATGCGTTGCGTATACGCTGCATGTTGCCAATTGTTATCATGAAAAACCAAATTTTGTGTTCTATTTTCAGTCATACATATATGAAGGTATGAAGGCTTGGCACGATCATTTTGCATATGAAAAATTTACATTTTTATATAAGTAAGTAGATTGATGTGATCACGAGTTTTACTTCACATATCCATGCGCTTGGCTTTGAGTCACGTTTTCAGTTTTAAGAAAACGGGTTTCAAAGTACAAGTACGAGTACGACTGACTTGCCTGTTAAATGGTTTTTATTTGCAAATTTGTTGCGTTTGTCAAATTGGCAACGGAGGGTGTCACTATTAATTACTCATTCGTTGCAAGTTGACGCATTTGATAAGGTTCCAGTTTTATTTTTTATACACTTCACAATGTTAGTATTAAATCACTTTACTCTAATGTTTGTACCGCTTACAAAGCATGTACATTGCAGGCTTCAAAAACTTTGTAGAATGTATACAAGTAGATTGGTGCAAAGCGAATTGATCTGATCGTCTCTAATTTTTTAATAATATTTTGCATATACACTTACGTAAAAAAATCTGTTTTTGACCATCAGATCATTTGTCATATGATTCTACTAAAAGAACAGATAATCTCAAGTAAATCAAACGATGAAATAGGAATTAGTCTTTCAGTTTTCGAAGAATACATTTGAAATTATGTATAACGAAAATCATTTGTGTTATTGTGGTATTTTGAATACTGAAAGACATCGTCATCGATTGAACCAAATCCAATTTTCAATGATTAAACGTGAATAAAAAAAATTGTGACGTGATACAGTAAAACGAGTATCATATTTTTAATCTATACATTCTATATAAACACATTCAAAAAAGAAAAATAAAACAAAATTTTGAAGGCTTGAGTAACTGCATGTATCGCTCACGAAATTGTGTTCAGGCTATATGGCGAATGGTATATTAAAATATGTTGTTCATGAATTATTAATAAAAAAACAATGACTACAAATATCACGCAATTACATAAAGACGAGGGCGTAGCAATACGCGCTGGGTTCCCTAGTCATTTTATAAAAGGTCCATTATACATATATAATGTGTAGAAGTTTTAAATGTAGTTTTTTTCATTAAAATTACCCAATTATTTTGGGTATAATGGCTAAAGTTTATTTCAAATTATTGGACCTCAATTTATATACATTTTGGCCATCTTTCAGGCCTTTTATAAATAGATGCCATTCCAAAAGAAAGTTTTATCCTTTATCGAAATCCATTCACCAAGCAATTCTTCTACTTCATCGAATGTTGTGAAATGCTATTCAGCTAGTGCGTGTCCCATCGATGAAAACAAATGGTAATCTGAAGGAGTCAATTCTGGTCCAAGTAGCCAAAACGACTGCTTTTGATAACAAAGTCCATTAGGAGCTTGTTGGATGACTTAAACGAGTTTTGATTGGATCGAAAGTTAACACATAAGAATTATTGTTATAGACCAATACGGTATGAACTGCCTTTAGAATTATAATTTCTTTTTGAATTGAAATTATTGTTATTTATTACTCTAGAAGAGTCAAGTGTCATACTTAACAATTGTTAAAGCCAACCCCTTTAACTGATTTCAAATAAATAGTGAAAAAATCTCAAGTTAGTTGCAACTTTTTCATTGGTTCAACAACATTGTTTTATTTGTTAATTTAATGCAATAGGTAAGTATGTACAATAGTTGCATTAAGTCAACATCAACCACAACAACATCAGAAACATTAATAGCAACATGTTGAATATACTTA
The DNA here is from genome assembly GCA_037043315.1 of Amiota communis. Classification (NCBI taxonomy): domain Eukaryota; kingdom Metazoa; phylum Arthropoda; class Insecta; order Diptera; family Drosophilidae; genus Amiota; species Amiota communis. Next base: position 446,395 of record JBAMAV010001386.1, on the reverse strand, counting down.
TGCGTATTGTCTGTCGTGTATCGATTGGCAACAAATCGATATAAATGTGTTAATATTGTCAACGCTGCACATAAGACGTGTTCTAAGTTGACGCCATTACAAAACACTCGATTACTGTCGGTCAGTCTGGTCAATGTCCCAATGATCACAATGATCAGACGAATAAAAACTTACTGAATAGTATAAATAAATAAACTAAAGTACCATGTTCATGTTCTGCTTTTGATTACATTATATCTTTTTAACATACACATAATGAGAATGTTGTTATCACTTTGTCATGATGTTTGCAGATTATTTAAAAAGACATGTTGTGAGACACCATCATCAAGTTAATATCGAAATGATCAGCAATGCAATGACATTTTACAATACTTATGTACATGAGTACATGAATAATAATTATAACATTTTTATGATACTGAATCTCAAATTTTGAGAATCATAATTATTGAGAATGAAGAATGATGAACAGAATAATTTTTAAAATTGAATTAATATGATTGCTATGGTAATGTAAGCCCAGGGCAAAGAATAATTTCGAGGCCCCTAAGCTCATGTAAGAAATGGTCACAATAGGTGAATTTAACAACCAGCTTGGTGACTAAGGATACATATCCAATGATTCCTATGATCTTGGTTCTTCACCCAAGGCGTCAGTTGACGCCGATTAAAGAGAAGCAGAAGGTTACCAGAAACTTAAATATTCACTGAGAAATAATCGCCACAAAGCCATTATTCCGTACAACCATACAAATATTTAATGCTATTTTTGCGACAGTATACAAAAAATACAGTAATTCTTCTCTCTTGCTTGCTTGCCTATACACATACCCACACATATACCTTAGCTTATATCTGCTTTGACTATTTCATTCTTCTCTCTTCCCCCCTTTCACGATAATTACATTTTATGACACTTTTCGTAACCAATTTTTCTTCCGAGAGGTATCGCAGCGTATTTTATTTTTACTTCTTACGTGCAACAGTTGGTGTTGCGACATTAACAGTTTTGTTAACAGTTTTGTTTTGTTAACTGTTAAAAAAAGTTTTTCTGTTAAAAACCTTAATTTGCATTTGGATTTGTATGGGAGGTACCCCATCTAGTAATCCTAGGATCTTGAAATTTACATGGTAAGCAAATATGTACCAGTAACTCATAATGCCCAAATTAAATTAATTCGATAAGACAAATAATAAAAAAGTTTTTCTAATAAGAACAACTTAAATTTTACTATTTCGCGCCAAAAATTCGCCAATTTATTTTTTTTTTCAACCTATCTAAGGACACTTGGGTTATTAAGACGAATATAACGATACCTCAACTGTCGAAATCCATCGAGCCATTTGGAAGAAACATGGTAATATAGAAAATTACAAACATACAAGATACGCGCGAAAACATAACCCTTCTTAACAGTGGGGTAAAAATTATATTTATATTTTTTTAATGGAAGTAGAGTTTTCGTTTCTGTTTGGGACCCCTTTCTGCTTGAAGTCCTGCTCATTTTTCCAAATTGACCATAGGAAATCATGTTTCATATTTCCAACAAATTAATGTTTTTTAATCTGATGGAGTGTAGGTTATTTAATCATTGCTAAAACTGAATAAAATTTTTTTTTGATGTTTTTTTTTAGTATTTTTTAAGTATTTTTATTGTGTTTTAACCTTTTTTGGCCTAATATTAAAGCAATGTTTCACAGCATGATTCTTTGGCCAACAACATTTATTGTATTTGCTTTAAACATTCATTCATTCATGGGCGTACCTAGCTTTTGGCCTGGGGGAGGGAAAAACACTAATTTTCCGTGGTGTAGTTTAAATCTGAAGATTAGATTTAGTACTTGACATTAAGTACTTAGTCATAGTGCATGGAGCAGCTGCCTTCCTTCTGTCTACGTCCCTCCTTCCCTCGTTACGCCCTTGTGTTCATATAAACATTTATACCTTTACTTAGGCTCTTTCTGCCTATCATTTTAACATTCGCACGCATGTCTGAAATTCTTAAATATTTACTTACATTTTCGGACGTGTAGTTTGGACTAGAAAAAAATTTGTAAAAAAAAAATGTAATTTTTCATTAAATTTTCTGCGCTTTTCTTGTTGTTGCATTGAGTAGCGTCGTTGTGTTTAGGTTACTTTTGATTTTATGGAATTTAAAATGTATTTTAAAAGAGGCGTTTTGAGCTTTTACTCGGCACTCGTGTTTAAAAACGTTTTCGAAACTATTCAAGTTATTTGTCTGGCTTAACTATGAAATTGTCTAATGGCATACAAACGATTATTAAGCGCAGTTAATTAAAATTCTATTTGTGTTGTTATAGCGATTTTAATTTGATGATATAATAAAAAGCCTAGGGAAATAAGCAAGTACCAACCATAGTACTTTGAAGTATTCGTTACACATACAGATTAATAAAAAGATACATACTTATATGCACTACTAGTATTTATGGAGCTACTGATATGGGGATAAGTGGGTCTTTTAAAGGAATCTTAAGATATCCATTAATATGTATTGTAAATCTGATTTTAGATTGTGATGAGTTATGAGTAACTTATGGGAAATTCAGGTTGTTCCGGGACATACGAGAAGGCTAGGAAACACATTAGTATTAGAACCTTTGCAAAATTTAAATTTCTTACACATTAAGGGAGATTCGGTAAATGATTTTTTAAATTCATGTTAAATATAAGAATTTGAACTATTTACTTGAATTCGATCATCATACTTATCTTCCACATATGTATGTATATCCTTTTTAACATATATTGTATGTGATAGATGACTTCAATCATTTAAGCCGCTTATTTCCCATGGCTTTAATCCAATGATTTCTTTTTTAAAGAAACTACGAATTTCCGGATCAATTGAACACGATCAATAATGCTCACACTCTTTATCGGGCTCTATCAATGGCTTCACTAGACGGTGCAACTAATTAATAAACCCCAACACGATTTAGTTTAACAAAAAAAAAAAAAACGTAGAAACAACAACAACTTGCTAAACCAAATGTGTACGTGTACATAGACCGACATGGACGACTAACGTACTGAATAACTAACTGACTGACTGACAGACAGACAGACAGACTGACTGTGACTGCACATAAATTATTGGATTTTTGCACAGATTGTCACATCAAGTAGCTAAGTTGGCTAGTGAAGCGATTGCAATTGCTATTCATGGATAAACGTAGACAACTAACCAAGTGAACAAGCTGTAAGATTGTCCAAAGGAAAGAAAAAAAAAATAACAATTTACACTTTGATTTTGTGTCGCCGCCACTAGTCGCTGATCTTTCACATAATCAACTCCTCAACAATTTTAGTGGCGCTCAATACCTGAACTAGTGACTATTTAATACCCGTTATAGAAGTGTTTAAGTCACTTAAGAAATGAAAATAGAAAAAAAAAAACAAATACATATTATACATAGTTTTGGTTTCAAAGAATAATTGTGTATACATACGCGTATAAATTCGTTTATATATGTACAATAGTAGAAGTTTATACGAGTATACTATGCCATAGAATTGTTTGTTAAGGTTGGTAAAGTAAAGTTATATAATACGAGTATTGTGAACATGCTCCCATTCTTTCACTTTTTGAGTTTTTTTTTGTTATCAAAAATCAATTGCTGAAGTTTCATTTGATTATCTTCAAGAGTTCATTCTCAAAGGTTCTCAACAAAAACAGCACTTGCATAAATGTTCCTTATTGGCTTCAAATGTGGACATTGTAAACAAAGAAACGAATATCGCGTTTTGTAGCGGGTGATCATACCTATGTATGAGCTCTGTGAGCTAGCTCTTTGAAGACAAACGAGATTTTAAACTTCTAAACCTGGTATGTAATAGCCTATCTACAGTGAGTCAAAATCTGTGGCTAATTGACTCAGACTCCATGTCTAATTCTACAACAACAACCCCACAATTTCGTCATTTCTGTTGTGGTTGTTGTAGAATTAGATACGAGTCTGAGTTGTTTTTAGCATAGACACAACATTGACGCAACTTTTAGAATGGTCAGTCTGCAGCAGTGTTAGAAAGTGTTGGCATTTGCTGTCAACTTTTTGTCCATTGTTGCCAAAATTTTGGCCATTGTTACCAACTTTTTGTCATTGTTGCCCACTTTTTAGCTGATGATGAAAGCAAATAATTGTGGTTCTTTATGGTTGCATCAATTAGACACAGATTTTGACACAGTATATGCTATTAATTGTTAGAAAGAAAGGCTACATATGATTTATACAAACTGGCTTTGTTTTAATGCAAACTTTTATGATTTTTAAGTGAATTGCTTATTGCTACTACCTCTTCTAGTAATCAGATTTCCGATATTCCAGCTGATTATGAAAATAATACATAATAATAATACGAAACAATCGGACTGAGTCGGTCTAAAACGAATTCTTCTCTTCTGGCTGCTAATTTTCTTCTTAATAGGATTTCCGGTTGCACGGTTCGATAAAGTTATATAGGTCTACATCTTTTCGATATACAAAATACAATAATAAGAAAATAGAAAACCGACGAACGCGCATTATTAATGATAACTCAAAGACTACTGATCAGATCTTGATCTTAGACCCATATGACAGGCTCCAAATTTGAAATAAAAAAAAAAAAAGAATCATCAAAATCGGTTCACCTAGAAAAAAGTTTTGATTATTACTGGTCAGATCTTAATCAAATTTATATGGGAGTACATGACAAGCACCAGCTTACAAAAAAAAAAAAAAAATCATTTAAAACGGTTCACCTAGAAAAAAGTTGTGAGGTAACATACATAGAAAAAAAATACGGTGGAGTTGATAACCTTCTCCTTTTTTTGAAGTCGATTAAAAAGGGTTGGGTTATCTCAAATATAAACAAAGAGAATGACATGATAACATTAACACAATATTTCCCATAATGCAGATCTATGTAATTGTAAGCATCTCCTACGATATTTATCTCAATGCATTTATTACATAAGAATCTGGCAAAATTATGATATTTTTGTAAATACAATCAATTCATGGATACTATAAAAATCAGTAATCAAATATTATTGCAATTGATCTAAGTATGATTGCGTATTACGGAAGTTTATAAGTTACTTTTGCTTTTGCTTTTGCCTATGCCTTATGCCATTGACTTGGCAGATACATTAGATAGACAGGCATATTACGTGTATGTACATAGTACCTACGTGTACAAGTCAGTTACTATCGGTTAGGTGTGTTTGTGTATTTGGTTAGCTTGAATGGCGCCAATCTTTGTAAGCAAATCTGTTGATCGACCATAGTATCAATAATTCATTCAATGTTGACATATCGACGAGTTGCAATCGAAATTTTAATACCAAATAGAACAACAATTTGCGAGTAAAACACAAATTAGCACTTAATAACAATTTAGTAACGTATTTTTGTTCATGTTCATATGTACAATAGTATGTTAGTACGTGTACATTTGACAGTTTCTTTTTAAGCCATAAACAATACTATAAATAACCAAATGTGGTAATAAATTTTATCGTAAATTTAGATCTCAATTTTGTTCTAAAATGGGAATTACAAAAGAAGGAGGAGTAGGTTCATACTGAAGTTTAAACATATGATTTGATTTTTTTTTTTTTCTGGCCTACTTGCATTATTTGTGCAACTTTGAAACAAAATGCATAGTCCAAATTCCGATTGTCAAAAGGTGCTAAATAGTATATAACATTTTTGTTACATTTAACAAGTTTTGGGAGTCATTTGTCATTTGTAAATCGTTTCAATTAAATTTAATTGAATTTCGCTTTGAAACGACACAAAATGCAATTTGAACATTTGAAAACTTTGAATTTTATCACGTATTTCACGCTTCGCACTTTAATGATTTTCTTTTTGACTATTTAGATATTGTATTTTACTACCAATTTGTCGCAGTTTTCTATACATACATATTTGTTTATTTTATTCATGGTAACTTAACATACTCCATACTTGGGAGTAGTACAATCAAGTCTGTTGTTCTTTTTTTTTGTACCCTCATTAAAGTGTGAATATGTAGTAGGTGTTATCACATTTTTCTATGGTGTGTAATTTATAAAACTGAATGGGAATAGATTGGTCTAAGTCCATCCATTTCTAAGCAAACTTCTCAATCATTCGGGTAATGTATCCTTCGGTAAGGCAAGGAAAATTCCAGGTGTAATGGCGGATACTTTACTCATCAAAAAATTGTTCCCCTAGTTAGAATATAGGTTCACATAACAAAGTAAGGCCGGATACGCATTTGTGGATCCATTTTTAAGTAAATAAAGGTAGTCCTGGTTTTTATTTTTTATTATATCACTTATTTTACTTTTCGCTGAACTGACTTTGGGGATCATTTGCTAATGATCTAAGGAATATTTGGTGTTTTTTTTTTTATAATTTTCTATGTAGCCCATAAAACAAAATATGTAAAATTCACAATATTTACACATTTTTGTTTGCCACTCTACGTGGTAGTATATAGCTAAGCGCCTCCCACTGTTCGCGCTGCATTTCAAGAACGGTTAACTGTATAAAAAAATGGTAAAGACCAAATTTGTAGAGAATGTTATGCTTTATAACTTTTATCTAAACATCAATTGTCATTTCAAGCATACGGAACCAGATATTTACAAAAAAAAAAAGCGTCTGATTATGTGTCTCGTTTATAAACATTTTCACATTAAAACCAATGCCGTGTAACTTCTTTAGTGGCCCATTTATTGGTGGGGTCTTTTGGGGCTTTGTTTAAAACAACAAAAGGAAGGTTTGTGCTAAAATTTAGATTTCCCCTAATTATAGCGAACTAAAATGCTTGATTCCTTGGACTAAATAGAGGAACGCATAAATCCTAATCTCCGCACTGTGTTTATTTGTGCTCAAGAATTGGATCAATCAGACAAATGGAATAATATTCCTGCCATATGTGGGTAATATTTGTATGAACAAATTCATTAGCTATGTTGTGAAAGATATTTAAATGGCGTTGAACTGAACTGTTCATTCAGCCTTGTTTTTTTTTGGTGATAAGCCGATTTTTAAATTCCAAGTTGAAATAATGAGAGGGAGAGACTAACAGTTTTGGTGACACATACAATAGTTCTTGATGATGCGGGTGTGTTCTAATTAGATGCCTTTGTAGGTGTGTTCCATACACGGGGTATTAACATCTATGAGTTGCAAACGAATTCAATTGAATGTTGGAATTTAAGCAAAGCAAAAACAATCTCCAATATTAGTACAATATATTGAGAATATGTTATAAGTTCAAATGATTTGTTGTCTGTTTATTGATAGTGTTTGTTGTGGGTGTTAAAGGCATATTCATACCTACCTACTCTATTCAGTTCAGTTTAGTTTTCACTACTCGTGTAATTGAGTAATTTTAGACATGAAATTTGTAAAAAATCCATAAAATATTCAAACCACTTGGGGGAATCGAACATAAAATCAATGTTTACATTAAACAATTTCATATATTTAAAGAATAAATAATTTTTGGTATAAAAGTTTTGGCAATATGTATTTTTTGAACACCATACCATAAACAACACAGAATCAAATGAATACATGAAATATATGTGAATGGTATGTACAATACAAGTATCGATTTTCTAGTTGCTGTAAGCATGATAATCTTTGGGGATTTAAACCGAAACCATTTTGTCAATGTTATGTACCATACATAACGATACAAGTGTACATCATTGCATTGATGCAAGAGACTTTATCTTTTATAACAAATCGCTGTTGGAACATAATTGAACATGACTTCATTGATTTGTCTTGATTTTAAACGTAGTATTTGTGTCATTTATAATTAAATGTTTTGTAACTTATTCATAAAAGGAGGTGTATAACCATAGTATAGTACGTGTATTTTTTAAATAATTCAATAAAATATATACACCACAAAACATACCACATAACATGACATTGAATATATGGTAAATAAATATAAATGAAGAAATGCGAAACAATTAAAGACATTTATATTATTAAAAATTGCATACATTTCTCAATATGTAAAGTTATACGTGTGCATACAATACAAATATAATTTCACCGGCCAAAACTATCAGTTTCCCATACAAAAATTTCAAAATTATACTATATACGAGGCATGTTCAAAAAGTATCGCAACTTTTGCCTATTCGAAAGAATGGATCAAATTTTGTGTGAAAAACAAAATTAGGTGCTCGGATGCATTCCGAATATTGACTGTGGAATATGGTGAAGCTACCTTGGACCAAAGCACTGATAAAGGTGGTACAAAATGTTCTCAGAGGGTTGAGAAAATGTGAACGATGAACAACAGACGAAAACATTGAAGGAAATAGTATTGGCCAATTGTCGAATCACCGTTAGAAAAGTTGCTGAGGACCTAAACATATCGATTGACTCGTTCCATTCGATATTAACCAATAATTCGGGCATGAGACGTGCCGCCGCGAAATTCGCGTCAAAATGGCTCACTTTCGACAAAAACAGCATCGCTTTAATATTGCTCAGAAGCTGTTGGACTCGGTCTGCTGACTGCTAACGAATCATGGGTTTATGGTTATGACTTGAAAACAAAATCTCAATCATCCCAATTAAAGCTTTCGGATGTGCCAAGACTGAAAAAAGCGCCCCAAATTAAGTCGAAGGTTATGATCACAGCTTTCTTTGATTGAAGCGGCGTGGTACATCACGAGTTCTTGCCACAGAGTAGTATGCAAGTTATGCACAATTTGCGCGAAGCAATCCGTCAGAAATGCCCGGATTTGGGGAAGAACAAAAATTATCTTTTGCACCATGATAACGCCCCTGCTAACACATCGTTGCTTGTGCGAGAATTTTTGCACAAAAGCAACACACCAATGATTCCGCAACTACCTTATTCTCTCGATCTGGTCCCCTTTGTCTTTTTCCTGTTCCCAAAACTTAAGAGGCCTATGAAAAGACGACGCTTCGCCACAATTGATAAAGACACGATAAAGACGGCATCGAAGGACAAGCTGAACCAGATCACAAAAAGAAATTTTTTAATTGTTTCGAGGATTGGAAAAAACATTGGCTGAAATGTATTATATCCGAAGGAGGAATCACTTTGAAGATAAACGTTTTGAAAAAAAAAAAAAAAAAAACACAAAATTCGCGATTCTTTTTGTACAGAGATCGTATCATTTATAAGTATTGCATATAAATGTATGCTAAATGTGCCCACCAGATTAGATTATTAGCTCATAGAATTGATTAGAACTTCAGTCAAGTAGTCAATTTGATTTTGACCACTTCAACTCAATAACTCAAGAGCTTAGGTATTAAATGTGTACATAACTAGATACAAATGGATCTCGGTAAATCAACTGATCTTATCATGATGATCAAATTTGGGTATTGAAATAAATTACTGGGTTCTTATTTTCAGGTCTCCACTACTTGGTTACAAACTGTCAGACAAACTTAATATACCATTAATTGTCTAAAGCATATGAAATGTAGTCTACTACAACTGTTAAGCAAATCAAGGGAAATGCGACCGGAATATATAATTAAGATAATAATAATATTTATTATTTTTTGTGATAAAAACATTGACAATATTTGGAGATTTTCTACTACTCTATAAACAAATAAGGGCAAAAATAATTGTTTGGAAAATATTATTTATTAATCCCATAAAAAAAAAAATATAATTAACAGATAATATTTAGTTTTTCATACCCTTACTTTACAATTATTCTGCATTAAGTATTAAACAAGAAATTGGGACAGAATAAACAATACTCATATTTGCAGTGCCATATATGAAAGTTTCTGGATCACTATAAAATTAAGTATAATAAAATCAACAAATCGATTGTATAAATCAATATTTTTTTTATTAATATAGGGAGATGGATATAAATAGTTAATTTATTTATTTCTGTTAGTAAATTTAATCATTTGAATAGTTGGGGTTTTGTTATGTGCATAGTATGTAGTTCTTGATGAAAGCTTAAGGCTCCATTCTTTAGCTTCTCCTGCATTTTTTTTTTTTATTATTGCAGCGAAGTTTTCTAATAAATAAATAAATAAATAATTCTTGATGACGATTACATGAGATACTCGTATATGAGTCATTCATTCATATTAATTCAGAAATCCTATTTAAAGCAGTTTTTTAAATTGAATTATTTATTTGATAATGTGATGATGCTCTCTGAAAAGTATTTAGTTTTTGGTGAAGTGGATTTATGTTTACTTTATCATTGTTATCAATGAATTATTATCATTGTGTCAGCGATAAATGAAAATTTCGATTGTTTGTTCTTTATTAAGAACTAAATCAATGAATATTGTATACTAGTACGATACTATGAATATAGATATTTGAATATTGTCTGGTGTAAGTAGATTAAACTCATTGAACTCATATTGTGTGTCAAATGCAAACAGTTTAATAATTGTAAGTAGATCTCGAGTATTGAACTTTAATTAACCATTAGTTTATAACAGAAAAGTAAAGAGTCTAGAACCAGTTCCCCGGTAACTATAAGTATTATTATATTGTATTGTAAAAAAGCTCAATTAAAATTACATACTCTTCATAATACACAATAATTATACAATGATTACTACTATATCTTTCTGTTTGTTTTGTAGCTTTTAATAAATTACTTATTTAATTGGCTATTTGTATTATAAGTACTTGTGTTCTTCCAAAATTCCATTTGTATGTTGATTAATTGCATTTTAGTAGTAAGTACTTGATGATTGAACAGGAGATACACAATTTAACCGAGAAATCAAATCAACACAATCACATTAGCTTCAATATTTTGATTAACAAAATTTTCTTTTAGCACTTCAATTGGTAGTATATAATTTACCTTTTATTGTAATTATAATATTAATTATTTAAACAAACTTATACGAAATTTTTAATTACACCGACGCAAACATGAAGAAAACCAAAGCACTCGTACGCGCGTTCACGATTCCAATAAAATCGCAACTGAAAAAACTGAAAATGAGCGCCGACTCAATGAGCTCCGGCACCGTCGTCGTTATAGTCGTCAGCAAAAGCTGCGCAAAACAAATTGAACAAAAGAGTTTTATGAGCGAACGAACAAGTGAATGAACGAACGAATCGGTGAGTATGTAGGAAAAGCGAATAAGCACACAATGCATGCATGCGAGGGTAGATTGTTAAGTAAGTATTGATTAGCATTGGATAATCGTATCATGAGTATACAATATGATGGAACAATAACTAAGAATGACTATCCTTTGACCATTGCCATAAAACACCAATTACTTTCTGGATTTTTAACCTTTACCATTGGGCTTGTATAAAATTTGTCTGACTTAGACAGCGGCATACATATTTGGGAAAAGTAGAATTCCTCCTCCTAATTTTAATTATATTCGCTGGTGACCCTTTGCCCTAATGCCTTAAATGGGGCTCTAGTAGAAATGGCATACTTTTATTGCTTCATCTTCACAATTGTTTTTGTTTAAGATTTGAAATTTTATTCGGCCAAGTTGTCCATAGAAAAAGTTGCTTATGCTCACACAGCAACATTAACCACATGAGGAAAGTCGCCCATAGTGACGAAAAAGCATGTCAATCAAATAATTATTATATTTCTCATAATTCATTGTTTGTTTTTCTTTTAAAAGCAAATTTATAAATTAGTGGTATTGGCAAAACCTACAAGTTCTATCTATCTACCTTTTACAATTGTATGAATAGACATAATTAATTTGGTTTGATATTTGTCAGGCATACTAGAACTGTACATCGGTGATCCCTTAAAGTATAAAACTACAATACATTAGATGGGAGTAAATTATCGACGTGAAGAATCGATTCGGGCATGCCCGTCCATCTAATCATCTATGTACACTGTGCTCTCCCGTTTCATTGTCGTCTGTGTACAACTGATATAGTATTAAAATCAGTGTTCTTCGATTTCTAGAAGTGGTATCCTCTTACAAAATTCATATACAATAGTTTTTAGATTCAAATATTCAACAAAAAATACAATTCTTTATTTTATATCCCTAGTATTGTTCAAAATGTTAATATAAAATCTTATCGAACAACCCACGATATAAGCTACTACCTAATAACAATAATAATAATTACAATGTGTAATTACAACAACAAAAGCCAAATGCCGGTTTAAAAACGAAATAGTAAAAAAAAAAAGGAAATTAAATACATAATTTGTGGGCGTCTTTTTTCAATTGTTGCTTACGCGTATTTCATGATATCGTGGTTTCTTTGTGTATTAAAGTCTTTTCAACATTTATTCAAATTCATATTTTGATTCACTGTACATACACAGTACACATATGTATGTATGTATATCATATGTGAGTGTAGTACTATGGTAAAGTTAATTATAATTTTGTTGGATGTTAATCATAATGTTGCATGTCATTTTATTGCATTAACACTCACTTCGCTTACTCTCTTTCATTTCGCATAAAACTCTAAACTTTTGTAGTTTATTCAATGTTTTTCTTTCTCCCCTATCCATTTTGATGTTGTTTTCATTAATTTAATTGAGTTATCTTTTTTGTAAGTATCTTTTGCAGAAGTCAACTGTGAATCTGTTACTGCATCAAGTGAAATTTGCAGTCGTCGATCTTCTCCTTTTTCTTTTGAAGTGTCATGGATCGTTGATCCCTGATGACTTTTCATTTTAATTTATTTTAAATATGTAAATTCTATATGACATAAATACATATTTTACAAAACATACATATATGAGAGGATGTAGTCATGTTCATATATCATACAACACATAGTAAATTAGATTATAAGTACATATTCTTACAATATTTGCGGAACAAGCCTGGGTATCGACCACAAGTCTCTACGATACTGAACTACTGGGGTTAGTAGACATGCAATAGAAACATAGTACTAATTTGCGGATATAGACCTAAGTTCATCAGCCATATATACTCAGAATGCACAATAAAGTTAAATTTAAGATTTAAGAGACATTACCTTTAACTTATTTCTAAAATTGTATTATACATTGAAATTACCATAAAATAAAGCAAATGAGATAAAGGTAATCGGTTAATAGACCGCTAGGTGTTTAGATGAGTTAAATGATTAGATTTCAGCTGATCGGAAGATGTAGAGATATCAATCAGCACACTCAATGAATAAAATAGAGATGAGCTAAACAGTGACACAGTGATTCCAAACTGTGATTGAGTCACAGCCATTTGAAGGGAGAGACACTGTTTACTTGATTGATTGTGACTCCCTTTGATTCAGTTGCTCCCCATATTGTGTTACCAATCACAATTTAAATAAATGACAGTGACTCAATCACAGTTTAGAATCACTATGATTTTGAAATCACTGTTTAGCTCATCTCTAATATAAAACACGTTGATTCTGTTTGTACCAATATTCGTTTATTAATCGACTGACTCGGACTTAGTCTCAATATATGTATGTACTACCCTGTTTATTGCTGACTCGCAGCATCCCTTCTAGGGCCGGGTCGTCTTGGAATGTTGGAGTTACCTGGGAAGACTGACAAGTATGTCGCTGGAAGTACTGCTTCGTTATTCGTGGTCTTCAAACTGGGCAACGGGTTCCCAGCTTCTAAAACTCTCCTCAGATGGCTCATGGCACTTTCCCCTAGCACTACTATATTTCCCTCTAATTTTGTCATAACATATACTGTAGTGTCAAATGTTGGTGTCAGTTTATGAGGGAATACCACATTTTTTAAAAGAACCTTGTCCCCAACTTTTATATCAATCTCTTGTGCTCTAATAGCGCTATCTGCCCTTTTCTTCCCTTTCTGTTTTTTTATGAGATCTCTGTCCTTTTGTTTTGATTCTGCTAATTCGCTAATTATATCCTGCACTCCTGGAATTTTATCCCTTATTACTCGTTTGAATATCATAGAGGAGCTAGTATATTCTATGGTCGACTATCGACAGATATGATAGGCAAGTCAACACAAGTACTATACTGTAGTGAAATTAAGATATTGTTACCAACATTTTGGTGTGATTTTTTTGTATTTTTGTGACCATTGTTGTAATGTTTCTTTTTTTTTGGAAATTTTCGTGTAATAAACAAAATAAATTTAACAAATTATTTTTAATGAAGCTTTGCTTTTGATGCTTCCGCCCAATCTGGGAACTCCGATGTATTTGGATAGATTACCTTGCCCCAGGTATGAGCATTTATGTTGAGAACCACAAAGCCCCAAATTGATGGTAAGATACCAGCAACAGCCTAAAATACAATAAATATTATACGAATAGAATCGCGTAGATACCCTACAACACTCAGTACACAATACTCACTAAATATTTAGTTTTTATACCGGCATAAGCCGTAATGATAGCATTTGGTGGTGTGCTCACGGGTAAGTGATAGGCCATGCTAATTGCCAATGATGGTGGCAAAGTTAGCTGCAAGGGGTGCATATTTATTGTCAAGGCCTGTTGATCGGTTAATAGATATAGTACTAAGTGCATCAATAACAAATGAAAAACGAACATTCACTGATACTCACCATTTCACTGAAAATCGGAATTAGGATATTGCAGATGGCAACATTTGAACTAAAGGCTGTGAATATTAAGCCAAGTAAGATGCACATGGCAACCACGAGCATAGATGGCATTCCACCAGCGAAACCCATGGCATCACCTAACATTTTGGCCATTCCAGAATGTGTACTGCCTTCAGCGAGTGCGAAACCGCCACCCAATAGAAAGCAAAGGCCCCATGGCGTGTACTTATGAATGAATTGCCAGGAGAGCAAGGCATCAAGTGTGCGACTTGGAAAAGGTGGACCCGCAAAACAATAACGGCAGAATGCATAATTTGTCGGTAGAGCAAAGCATAAAAGGCAACAAAACATAACCGGAGTCGAGCTTTTAATAGCCCTGTAGGTAGAAAAAAATAAAATATATAATACTGTATTATAGTACATACATACAATATAATATTAACTAGATCTTTTAGATACTTACTTTGCATTCAGTAAATCACCCCAGCCAGGGAAAAAGCCAGGCTTTCGGGTAAAGAGTAAGAAAACCATTAGTGTAAATATTATGGCCACCTGGATTTCATGACAACTCATTGGTCCCAATTCCTTCCAACGCTGCTGTACAAGCTCCTTGACAACAGAGGCACTTTTGCTACCTTTAGCGACCTCTTTTGCTGGATTACTGTTTGGCCGAAACAGACCCATATTTGTTAACAGCAACGAAAAGTAGAGCAGAGAGACGTTTACAATAACAACCATTGGTATGGAATATGCCATAAATATGGGAAAGTCAATTTTCTCTTCGGACAAGGGGAAACGCGTCTCGTATATGCCTTTAAATGTAAGATTTGTACCAGTTCCAATAAGTGTTCCGCATCCGCCGATGGATGACGCGTAACATATTGTAAAATAAAATGCCATCGATACTGTAGATAGATGTGGCGGTCTGATGGAAGTTTGTGTTTGTTTCAGTATAGACACATAATAAATTATTCTACACTAATCAGAATACTTACTCGCCCTCCTCGACGGGCTCCTCTTCTTGAGTCTTATAGACGGTGAATACTTGTTGCTGTAAAATTATTGTAAAATAATAATAATCGTTTCAACCAACCAACCACCACATTTTACTTACACTATGTAACTCCGTAATCACAGCTTTGACAATGGGACACATCATTGCAGTTGTGGCCGAATTTGAGATCCAAAGAGATATGAAACAAGTGACCACAGTTAATCCGAGTAATAACTTACGAGGACTGCAACCGACAACCAATATCGTGCCCAATGCGATGCGTTGATGTAAATTACTGTACTCAATGGAAAGCGCCAAAATGAGGCCACCAACGAACATTATCAATGTATCGGTAAAGTACATGCTGCAAACCCTGCCTGTGTCTAATATTCCCAATAAAGGAAAAAACAAAACAGGAAACATGCCCGTCAAATAAAGTGGGACACATTCGGTAATCCAGTAAGTAGCCATGACTCCAACAACAAACATGCACTTGAATTCCTAGGAAAACCCCCAAACAGACGACACATACAACATATACCAAATGGAATTTTTTTTAAGATATTTTGTTACACTTACCGAAGAGTCTTTAATAAAACCATGAATCAAAAGTGGCAGAAGTACAATCGGTAAAATTACTGTTGCTTTTCCCCTCCAATGGAATTTGCAGCATTGACCCATAGAGGTCTTGGGTGCCAGTTTGTCGTCATCACTGAAAATTTAAAATTTATATTGTGCCGCAAAAAATTTGCAATTAAAATATTCAATTTTAATACTAACGCCATTTTTGATCTTGATCTATTCGCCGATCGGGTCTATTACACGTTTGCAAAATATTATTTTATATGTGTATATACTAGTACAAATTCAAAACTTGTGTAAATTAGAAAAAAATTTTAATTTTTCATTCGTCTCATGAGAGACGACTAACGAAATAGTATTGAATTGAATCCAAATTACAAAGCTCAGCATACTTTGATTTTAAAATTGTTTTGTTATTTCTCTCCAAGATGATGTATTGATATTACATATGTATTTTATATATCGTATTTCATCTTATGATGGTGTTAAGTTTCTTTTTTTTATACCGAAAGTCCATTGGCCTACTATCGAATGCGGGAAGCCTAACACTATTTGTCCAGTTGAATTGAGAACCTTCTACTTTTTTGTACAATAACAGAGAAGGTTTACCTCCCAAAACTATTTTTGCTAGGTCAGTTTTTGCATACAAATTTTTACTTATTCTAATATGGTAATGGCATCAAAAGATATCCCATTAATTTGTACTCGCAGATTTTGTCGCAAAAGAGAATAAAATATTTACGTGATTATAGAATAGTGACGTGGTCGTTAGGGGGGAGCCTCTTTAATCGGCGTCGACTCATGCCATAGGTGAGGGCTGTCGCCAGGCTGTTTGGGTGATTTTGCAGTCCCTGCAGATGACATTCACTGTTTTGAAGGACCACGTTGCGCACCGTGGTAATCTTTAAGTCTATGTACAAATTGGTGTTGCGCACAAATCGTGTTATGCCACAACTTGTCTGTTAATTGTCTTCTTGTTGTTGAGCGACAATTTACTGGGCAGGCGTAACTAACAGTCAAGCCTACGCAACTTTGCATAACAGCCTGCGGTAATGGTTGTAATGTGAGCTCGCTTTGTGAGGAGCTTGTCCATGATTATTCTGAGATAACGGACTTGATCCATCTGCCACGACTCAATGTAAAAATACAATTTGCTAATTTCTCTGCATTTATTCTAATGTTATAGACTCGTAGTGTCTTTAAGCACCTTTGAAAACTTTGTGATCTTTATCAACATGTTTAAATTGATCACCAATATGATAGTTTCTAGGCAGTAGCTTCATTTATAACTAAAATGTTCAGCAGACATTTTTACGATACAAAAAAAAAAAAAAAAAAATAGGATAGTGTTAAATCTTGTGCGATGGTACGGAACCCTTCGTGTGCTTTAAGTAGCGCTACTACAATATTTCGTTCCAATTCTTTTAAGGGCTGGCACAAACATAGTCCATGCCGGAGCACCGGGTGTACAAAACATTTTGGACACTTAATTTTCCAAGTTAAATCAAAAATAATTGCAATAATTGTGTACCGTTGGGATCGCAAGGCACAGTGTTAGCTTAATCATGGCCTTTTCCTTAATCCCTGTTAACGAATACGACTCTCTTGCCTTTCCATACCATCGACTCAAAAACTCGATCTTATACTTTTACTGCTTCTTACTACTTTCCATGGTATCACAACGGCTTTTTAATGGCCTAAGAGAGTTGGTCTTGATACCGGCTAGCACCCGTAACCTAAGCAAATTTCGTACATTCCATTTGGTGTATGTAAAGATTTTGTATTTTCAATCTTCTAGGACATATTTTCAGTCGTCACTAGAGCATCACACTTTGCGCATCCAAAATATTCAAAATATTTTTCAATATTCTAAGTTGCAATGCGATTAAGTTTTTTAAATAGATAATTTTTTTACAATACTCTTTTGTTTTACAAATTACAAAAAAATTAATCATAATTCAAAATGAATAATTCTTCCAATCTCAATTCGTGCCCAATCAGGAAATTGTGATGTTTTTGGGTATATAAGCATGCCCCAAGTGTGCGTATTCAAATTTAGCAATGCAATAGCTCAGATTTTTGGTAAGATACCAGCAGCAGCCTTAAATGGAAACAATATCATATAGAACGTTATAGGTAGAAATCACAGAAATTAAACATGTTTGTACTTACTAAATATTTAGTTTTTATACTAGCATATCCAGTAACGATAGCATTTGGCAGGGTGCTCACGGGTAAGAAATATGAAAAACTTATTGCTAATGCTGTCGGCAAAGTTACCAGTAAAGGATGCATCTTTAATGACATGGCCTGATGATCAAGAGTTAAAAATTAAAATTACCCATTTTGATGATGGTGATGATGATGATTACCATTTCACAGAAAACTGGCGTTGATATATTGCAAACAGCAACATTTGAACTGAACGCTGTTAAGATAAGGCTGGCTACCATGCTCAAGCAAATCACAAGAGCATGAGGTAGTCCATAAGCGAAACCCATGGCATCACCTAACATTTTAGCCATCCCCGATGCTCTACTGGCTTCAGATATTGCGAAACCCGCACCTAGTACATAAAGTGGGATACACTCGGTAATCCAGTAAATGGACATGACAACAACAACATATATGCACTTGAATTCAAAGGTAATGAATCCACATTGTAGATGGAAGATTATTTGATTATGATTACTTGAGCATCATGCATGAAACCGTAAATCAAAATAGGTAACATACAATTGGTATAATTCCTGCTATTATGCCATTCCAATGATATTTGCAACAATGCCCGATAGAGGTTGTGACTGACAATTTATCGCCTCTTCTAAAATTAAAAATATGTAATCTTGTGCCACAAAAAATATATGCAATTAAAATTGTTTTGAATATTAAAACTAACTGCATTCTGAATCTATTCCTCCGAAATTGTCATAAGCTTACTTGGATTTAAAAAACTGGTCATGTCTGCTCATGGTGGCAAACATTATGAATTTCACCACTATTGCCAACCATATGAGAGTGGTGAATATATTTTTGGTCGAATTCATATTTTTAAGGTTTACCAACACTATAGCAGCAATTGTATATTTTCCAACACTCCTTCTTTATTTATTCCATTATTCATTAATGTTATGTATTCATTCACCTTTATTTCTTCCTTCTCGATCTTCTTCTTGTTTGTTAATAAAAATCGCTGTTTGCATTTACACACGCACACACACATGGATTAATTTGTTAAATTAAATAATGTTTAATTCATTTTAATTATCAAATTATTGCCTTATTTGCCCGAGTTTTGATTTTGAAAAGAAACACTTCCTCTCTCAATGTTCTTATTAGTTTCTCAAAGTTCTAATTACTCTCCCAAGGTTCTTATTACTCTCTAAAAGTTCTTGTTTACTCTCTCAAGGGTCTTGTTACTCTCTCAAATTTCAGAGTTATTCTTCCCTTAACCATCGACAACTCTTAAATTTACAAAATAACGAGTTTTCATTTTTTCACCTTCATTCATCCTTCAATCCATCATTCTCGATCTTCTTCTTGTGGGTTGCATTAATAAGAACACAAAAAAAGGTTAAAAACGCAATAAAAGTAAATAAAATTGGAAAGAAATAGTAAATAAAAATTTATTAGAATAAAGAAAAGGTTTCTTTAACGAAATGAGCACAAACACGGTAAGTTAATATATTTGGCTTCGATTAAACTAATCTAATACAAATGATTTACTTGCAGCGCCAAATAATTAAATTGGATGGAAGTCCAGCTTTATTATTTAGCAAAATACCGGCAGTGATTAAACCAAGTCTTAAACGACCGGCAACAGCACCCCTTAAAGGTTGGTTAAGGTTGGTTAACATGAATTATCAAATTGATTTGACTCTATTGTTATGCACGCAGATCCCATAAAAACACCAAAATATTCTATGCAATTGGGTGATGCCATTAGTTCTTTGCCACCAACAACAATTATTAAAGCAACTTCTCGTACAGTTACAAACCAACTTTATCAGCAGCAGCAGCAGCAACAGCAACAGCCACAACAACCATCAACACCAACTGATGGCATGCATAATAAAATATCATCTTTGGCATCGCCAGCGACGCGTCCTGCAACGATTTACATAAGACGTGAGATGCCTAAGCGTACCATGCGAAGTATGATGCTTGAAATGATTGAAAACAATCCTTTATTGCATTTGGGCATAACTAGCGAACGTTTACCCATTCTGAAGCGGACAATTTGTACATCGGCCGGCATTACACATCTCAATTCTTGCATTACCCTTAAGAAATTACGTTTAAACGAATCTTTTGCTGTGCTTGCTGATTATTTTGAATATACCGAAACAGAAGTGGAGCAGATATTTATCCGAACAATAGCCAAATTATCAAGTGTTTTAAGGTATTTGATACGTTGGCCTGATAATAAGCATTACTACGAACGTCACAAGTATATGCCCTTCGCCTACCGTTCGAAACTTTCACAAGTGCAATCATTAATAGAGTGTGTTGAAACAGATGTAAATAATTCATTGAATATTGGTTTTACTAGTTACAAGTTTATCTATTGTATAAGCACAAGTGGTATGATTGTCCCTACTTCATTTTGGTTATTCACAATACTAAAATGTTATTCTTTTCAGGCATTATTAGTTATATATCGGAAGCATATCGTGGCGATTGTGATGATCTTATGCTCTTTGAGGCTGTCGATTTCAAATCAATTATACCGAAATATCTGACACTAGTCACTGAAGCAGGCAAAGCGATAAAACGTCACAGTTCGAAACCCAAAGCTATTACGAATGAGTCCGAGGAGACTGACGAAGAAATCGCAAACACAAATGAATTTGCCATGGAGCTTAGTAAATATGAAGCCCAAAGGATCGCTGGCGAAATTGCTTCAACACAAACCTTAAGCATACAAGATGGTAAACTCACATCAAGTTGTACCAAAGATATGAGTATACCCACAGTAAAACTACGCACATCAATCTGTCGTGATCAGATTCGTGCATCCATTGACACATTAAGAGAATTTAGAATATTGCAGCCAAGTGCTGTATATGAACCAGTGATTTTAGAGTATCTAAATGAGATATTAATAATTGCAGCTGCAATCACCAATCTACAAATATAAAGTAGTATTAGTAAGCATACAAGTTATTTTGTTAGTTTTAATTTTCTAAAGTAAAATCAAAAGTTACTTAAATTAGTATATAAAAATTGTCTACAATAAATTTATTAATCTACTTATTTACATTGAAGTCATAGGAAGTATTGAAACTAATGGTACTTATAACTGAAATAACAAAGTAGTTGCAGAATTGTAAGCAACTACTATTACTACTACTGTAAATAATTGCTAAAATTTAGACAACAAAATACCACTGTACAAACAAATATGTACTTAATCCTGCATTGACTTGATGTTATTCAGCTATTATGGGGTTGCTTATGTTCCAGCAATATAATGCATTATACTAAAATGTGCTGTGTTTACTCCCTTGAACATGAAGCAGTTGCCGCAACAATACAGAGATATGCAAAGTCTCACATGGAAATGATAAGTCACCATATCAACAGCAATGCTTCTGTTCTTATTGAAAATATTTTGCATTATGTCCAAAGTCCATACAAGTTACTTGATAGTTTCAAAATATTATAACTTAATGCGATGGTTGTATATAAAAAAGTAACTTCAAACTTATAATAGGATTCAATCTTAACCATGCTTCCATCAAGTTTTGATCAAGAATATTCAAGATATGTCATCCATGTTCATATATTGATCATATCCAGCAATTTGTTATTATTTGGCACACTTGTTAAATATCCAATGTGTTAAGCTTTTGATGCAATCTATCAGTATAATATCATACACTTTATTATTTCTTTTAAGATTGATATTGTCATTTTAAATTTGAATTACTTTGTGGTTAAGCAGTTGAAATATGCATGTCATATTTGGTGTGCTATGCAAGTCTGTTGGACGAGCGATGAACACACACAAAAAAATGTTCTTCATAATCTGGGATTAACAAATCATCTAATCTAGTTATGACGATATTCGATATATGGAGGAAACTTTATATAGAATTGTCTCTCAAAATACTACAGCAACTCTAATTGGTTCGAGTCATTGAAAATATTTATATTATGAAAGATTGACTGTTTAGGATGTTTTAATCGAAGCAAGTGGAATTATGAAATGAATCAACCTTAAAATGAAGAAATTATTTAAAAGACAAATCATTTTTCGGTTCAATGGGGACCTCTACTATAAGAGATAGTATGTGTGTATGAAGATATCTTTAAATTTAAGAAATTTATTTATATTATTTGTTCCCTTACAAAAAAGGTAACTCAATTTATGGTAAATGTTTTTGTAGGTAGAAAGATGATTTATCTATTGTTATGGCACTCAGTATTTGTTGCTTTACTGTTCATGTTTGATGACATCTTTAAATTACGAGCAATTATTATGTTTATTGCAGTTACAATAAGAGAAACTTAACATTATTATATGATATGTGCATATGACATCACATCATTATGTGATAGTTTAATCGTTATTGTTAATTGTTCACATGTGTGCCATCATTTGGTTTTTGGACATAAATTTTAGCCAAGACATTAAACCTTTGTCCACTATACCATATAAACATTGTTATGTTAAAATCAAAGCGCATATATAAGTAGTACAAGTATTACTACAGTCAAAAGTTGCCCAATCGCCATTAATACTTTATTCATATTGGACAGTTCTGGTTAAGAACTGAGTTAAAGAAATATCCACTATAAAATACTATTTGATGCATTCAATTTTACACAAATGTTGTTGAATTAGTGTGACTTCATCTAGTATATAAGGGTATAATAAATTTTTGGATAGTTCTTGAAAATACAAGTGTTATTTGCCTTACAGACAGCATAGTTAGCATCTTTAACTCGTTCCACGATTTTCCGCATTCATCAATTTCTTTTTGTAAAGATCTATTCCACGTGATCTTAGGGCGACCCCTCTTACGGCTTCCTTGGTGGTTCCAGTCAAGCGCTTGTCGGCAAACTTCTGTGGCATCTTTTCGCAATGTGTGGCCTGGTCATCTCCATTTTTGTAATTTGATATAGTTGGCCATAGGTTCCAGTTTACATATTTTATGTAAATAGTCATTGCTGATGATATTTGGCCACCAGACCCTTAGAATACGCCGCAGGCATCTGTTAACAAAGCTCTGAATCTTTCCAGTTAGATGGTCGGTTACAAGGCAGGTCTCGCATCCGTAGAGCAGTACTGAGACGTTGCGTCGAGTTCCACATATGCGCCTATTGCTTTGTTTATTCTGGCCAAAATATCCTTTCCTGCACTATTCTCCGCGGACTGCCTAGGTAGGTAAAATCTTCGACTTGTTCAATTTCTTTGCCATGTAGCATATTCATATTTTGAGGTACTACAAACTATTTCAAATTTTTTGTATATAAAAGGTGTTTTTTTAAGCCCGTTAGAACTTGAAATACTAAACAATAAACCAAAAAATTAAATTTTGATGAATGAGCCCAACATTTGTCAAAACGCTTAGCTCTAAGTTTATCCTACTTTTTGATCCCTTATAAATATAATAATATGTACTCCATTCTCGGGAAGCACTGGTATTTTGCTTCCACCTGAAGAAAAGTGCAGCAGAATGTCATTGACTGCTGTCTGAGGCTTACGGGAAGCATACTTCATAAATTTCAACTTGCGAGTACTGGTTCCGATGTGTCAAAAGTGGTGATTTTGACATAACTGTCAAAGAGCGCGAATGAATGCCATCATCGTATGTAGATGCTGAATTGGAGGGAGTTCTGGACGAAGACCCGTGCTTAACCTAAGAAAAACTTGCGGCAACGTTAAGCGTGACTCATCAAAGCAATTCATTGCAAATGAAGGCCATTGGTATGATCCAAAAGGTCGGAAACTGGGTGCTTCATGAACTCAATCCAGGAGATATCGAACAGCATGCCACTGCTTCATAAATGCTCCTTCAACGGTATAAAGTCAAGCAGTTTTTGCATCGTATCGTAACCGGCGATGAAAAATGGATTCATTACGATAATCCAAAATGAGAGAAGACGTATGTTAAACGCGGCGAAGCTAAACATCTAAGGCAGCCAGGTTATGCTCTGCATTTGATGGGACCAGAATGGAATCATGTACTTTGAGCTTATGATCGAGGGGGCTTTCTACAAACAGCAACTGATGCAATTGAAGTGCGATCAGTAATCTTCTACCATGACAATCATATCACAAACGTGGTCAAAACCTATCTTGATGGTGCTAGATGGGAAGTAACAACCCACCCGCCTTATAGTCCAGACCTTGCACCATCAGATTACCATTTGTTCCGATCAATGCAGAACGCCCTTACGGGAATACACTTCATTTCCGTTGAAGGTATCAAAAATTTGGCTTGATGCTTTCTTGGCCTCCAAAGACGAACTGTTTTATTGGCGCGGAATCTATGCATTGCCAGAAAAGTGGGGAAAATTCATAGCTATTACCAATTTCGCACAATAAAACTTCGAAATCGAGAAAATATCCTTTAAAACTTACTTGTATACCCATTATATAGTACATACAATATTTTTAATTAAAGGACTTTTTTTTTTTATGTACAAGTAATAGGTGTAATTTTAAAAGATTAAGGAAAATTATGAGATGATCCAATAGAAAGTATATGATGTATAAAACTTCTATGCAGTATGTACACATTTAAGTATATAAGAACCCACACATTTAAGAATTTAAAGAACAATATTTATGGTATCTTTAATGTGAGTGAGGTAAATTAACAAATCGAATTTGTCATCATTGTACCAATATACCTAATACACGTCTCTATTATAAGTACATACATATGTGTACCTATATTTAAACAGTTGGTGGCATCGATATAACAAATTCTTCACAAATTAAACCATAGAAAATTCATTATTATTGTATTGTATGGTATGGTATATAAAATAAATATCATGTACATAGTATTTACTAAATTTATTTATTTAAATATATATTTTATTTTTTATATTATTATTGAAAAATACAATTTGTATGGGTTCCCATTTTTCATGTACTATTTATAAATATGCATATATGGTATGTTTGTGTGTGGAAAAACAATTAAAAAAAAAAAAAAGATACAACTAGGCACTACAACAAGCCCATAAAAGTCTAAGTACAAAATACTATGAACAAAAATTGTATAAAAAATTTGTATTTTACATATGTATATGTAATGCTGGTGAATTAAGTACAAATTCGTTTTTACTACTCCTACTAAGTAGTACAATAGAATTTCTTTTCTTTTCCTTTTCCAAATTTTCTCCAATGATTACAGTAAATAAGTTTTTTTTTTTTTTTTTTTTTTTAATTTTACAACACTACAACATTTGCTTAAATAATAAGTGACTGACTACAATTTAATATGGAATTCCACTCTATGCTTCAATTGACATAGGATCGCATCTTTCATCTTTTCTGTAAAGTTACAAATGTGATTAAATAACAATAAGCAATTTTAGAATTTCTTTTTTCTTTTTTAAAGTTGGTTTTTTTTTTTGTGTAACAAGTGTGACAAGTGTTGGAAAGGTTTTCAAAGTTTTTGAATAATTTCGAATTTCTTTTTAAGATCCACGCTTTCATTTTTCGGATCATATTTTTTCTTGGAGGCGAGCTTAGCACGCATTTCTGCTGCTGTCAGATTAAGCAGTGGTAGATTGAGGCCAACACTACCACGTGAACCAAGGGTACCAGTTCCTGAACCTGACCCAGAACCAGAACCAACTGAAGTGGGTGTCGTTGGTGTTGGTGTTGGCGTTGTTGATGTTGGACTGTTTTTGTTGTTGTTCATCATTGGTGAAACGTTGCCATTACCATTTGTTGTTGCAACTGCTGCTGCTGTTGATGTTGATGTGATGGTTGTTGTCTTATTTGAAGTTGTTGTTGTTGAAGTGTTGTACACCATATTGTTGCCATTGGTGTTGGCCATTGCCACAGCTGCCGATGGTGGCGGTGGTGGTGTAGTAATCAAAGTATTATTATTATTGTTTATGGCCATTGATTTCTGTACATGTGCATATGCTTGTGGTTGATATTGTTCCTTCTCAACACCATTTGGTAATGGATAAGCTGCTCTATCCACTACATCCGCACTAAGAGTGCTGCTACTTACATTGCTGCTGCTTGCATTCGAGACACGCTTTGTACTAACCATACTGATGCTGCTGATGTTGGCGCTAGCGCCAGGTATTTCCTGTTTAGTGCCCTCACATGCAGTCGCACTACAATCCTTTTCAATGTCAGTGGCATTGGTGGAATTACCATTTGTTTGTGCCTTGACCATGGCCATGGCCTCATCACCTTTGCCATCAACATCGATGAGCAAGAGACGTACCTCATTGGAAATAGCCTTAATGCGTGCAACTACTTGTTTATGTGTCTCACTACCAATGGAAACACCATTCACTTCCAAAATGCGATCACCTTCCTTCAAACCGGCAGCCTCTGCTGGAGATTTTGGATCAACTTTACCAATGAATTGTCCTGGTTTCACCTTCTCCGAATGTAAATTGAATCCATAACCATCAAAATCAGAACGTTTAACAATAAAGCAAGTCTTGGTAACACCCGCCGGTAATGTAGGCGGTGTAGGTGCTTTGGGTGTGGTTGATGTCGTCGCTGTCGAACTGGTGGACATCTTATTTTTTTATTTATTTATGAATAGATGGGTGCGCCAAGTGTTAAAACTGTGAAAGATATAAGAACAATGTGAAATCCATTAATATTGACATACACTTAACGGAACTGAGTAAAATAAAAATTGAAAAGTCTTAAATTTTGTTCGTGTTTCTTCAATTACACAAAACAAAAAATGGTGAAAATAAATCTCGAAACGTGTTTAATTTGTTGAAATTCCTAAGATCTGACTTCATTGTTCAAATACGAATGAGTACTACTTATATTGCGAGTATAACAAAAGTCTCGGCGACACATTTTTTAAAATTTTTTTCCAATTTTTTTCTAATCATTTTTGTGTATTATTGGTATTTATGACTTGGCGCGGCATGGAACATTAAGTAGTGCGGGTTTCCTAAGCATGCATATGGGTACAATAAAAAAAAAAGAAAAAAAAACTACAATAATACAATAAGATAAGTTCAAATACTATAGACCCCTTAAGTTTTGTATTATATTATTACTTATTATTTTTTTGTTTTGTGTTATCAAAATATCAGTTGCGTAGTGCAACAAACTATTGTAGTTTGTGTTCGAGATTCTCCAATGGGACTATTACTAAGTATAAAAGTTCCCTTTTTGAAATATTAGCTGCGACTATGTTACATTTTCTTTTGAATAGATACAGATTATTTCCGATTTTTGTGAAATTGTTGCATAATATTTCAAGTTTAATGTTTCATTGGAGCAATTGCCTTGTGTCCAAATGATTTTAACTATTATTCACACATAATTAGAATGATTGGAGGCCCAACTAAGTATGTACTAGGGGAACTTCCATTTTCATTTTAGATAATATAAAAAATAAAATAAGATGAATTTCAAAATGATCTGTCGATTTTCTTAGGTCGGCAGGCAAAAACCAGGATGTTAGCAAGCATATGACACAGTCTGTAAAAGTGTCGCCCGGACACTGTGGCCTTGCTACTAAGCGAAACAGACATCCGAGCTTCTACATTATAACAAGAAACAGATTTAGATGATAAAATGAGTCTTAACAGGGTACTGCAACATTCTAATGAATCAAATGATGCACGCTTCTCGCCAAGCCTTCTGTCGTGACTGTGGAAATGAAGAAGTAACTATGTAGCTAATCTGAACTTCATGGAAGAAAGATCCGTTTTCCCAAGAAGTCCTTTTAATCTGAGCAATCTGGCAAATTTGCATTGCTTAAATTTGGTAGCTCTTATTATAATAATCAAGCAATTCAATTGGTCCGACTGAGCGATGCATAAAAATGAAACCATTGAATTGATAATCGCTCAATGCGTAGCCATAGCCTAAGACCGATCTTTTAGCACCTTAATAAGTTCAGTTGGTATAGTTAAATTTATGGGTAACATAAAATCAAAGATCTCTTATCTCATTATCATGTACTCGGCAAATGTCATCAAAATAAAGAGTTCCCTTATGAAGGCTTTAAACAAATCTCAGCAACTCATATTTGTTTTTTTTTCGTTTAAAGCGACATAAAGAAAACAAAAAAATAATTGATTAAAACTCAAATCTTTCTTATATTTATGAGCTTAAAATACAGTTACGAATTCTTTTGTGATAAGATATTTTTGTTGTTGTTTGTTTATTTGTTTCTTTGCGTAAGAATGTTATCATTATTTCGTTGCAAAATTTCATACAAACTGAAATTGTTTAAAATAAATAATGACACATACATAAATATTGGAAGAGATTCATTTATTTTGTTGATAAATTATCGTGACAATTTAAAAATAAAAAATAAATATATGTGGAGCTTAAAAGATTTTTCATTAAAGATTTATTAACCTAAATAAATGTAACTGTCGTGATTTTTTACCCGTCATCCATACGGTAGATATAGATAGATACAATAGATATTTATGTTCATATTGTAAATACACTCATATCATCAATACCATATACTGTTACACAAATGCCGTTTTAAGGTAAATCATAATAGCCAAAAGAATGTGAAATTTTATAAAGAAAAATAATTACTTACTCACATATTGAATGGTAGAATCAGATACGAGTATTGTATATAAATAATTACATCGTGGCTTTCAAATAGAAAATCCCTTATACGTAATTCATTGTTAATCCTAAAATATGCTAAAAACTTTAAAAGACTTAAGTGTTTTTAATATACATAAGACTTTTGATGGTTATAGAACAATACATTTTTATATGGAAGATTAGTTTCAACATTTAACTTCAATGAGCATGATGACCCCAGGGACGTATGAGAAATCTTGGTTGTCAGCATGAAATACTTAGTATTAAGTATACAATAGTTTAAGAGATGCCAAGTTGTTGTTTGGCAGTCGTTTGTATCATGTTTTTGAAAACAGATGTAGATCTTTAAGGAATACTTTATTCTGTCTATTTCTAATAATTGCAAACTTATGCTACTTAAGAACATACTAAAAGAAACATTTATGAGCTTTGATATAGTCAATGAAAGTCAATTTGTTTCACGTGAACACCTGTCGTCGAGACTTCATATCACGGTGCCGTTGCACAGGGGATTGATAAACGTCAATCAATGTCCCCTTGGATATATATCCGCAGATACCAATCTCAAGCCATACTTATTTTGGTCGTATGTCTCATTCCTTGGCTAGGAACAAGACCTACCTAAGCCTCTGCTGCTCTGTGGGTCACAGAACCCGGATGTATAACGCAACTCTACGTCGAGCTCACACTCTACCCGCATTTGGGTAGAAGCACAGCCACCACGATTCTCCCATAGAAGAGCCGTCTCCGCTGGCCAGGACGGAAACAAGTTCCGTGGGCTCCTGACCACCCGTGGTACCAGAAAGAAGCCTCTGGTCAGACTTCGTACCCGAGGTACTACCAATTTGAACCTCATCTAGCTCACTGGAATTGAATGCAGGCAGAACCCAATGATGGCACAGTATACACTATATTCATTCATGGATATAGTTTTCTCACTGTTTGGAGCGAGGTCTATTCCCACCTCTTCTGCCAAGGCAGCAATCATTAGATCAACGATCAAAATGGTACCAGAAAAAATACTTCTGGTCAGGTAGCGTGACAAAGTCACTACCAGTACAGCTCCATGAAGCTCAGGGACTGGTACCCCCCCCCCCCCCCTCCCCCGACAACACTAATCCCACCCCATACACACACACACACACACAAAACACAGATCCCTCAGGTTACAAGCGAACGACGCCTAATAAATTCTGCACGTGCACGTGTTACAGAGAACATTCACAAAGAACATGCTGCCACGTTTCCCTGATCGCGCCACAAGGGCATTCCGGACTGTGACTCAACCATGCAACCAAACATCCTGCAGCAACGGTAATACTCTCTTGATTTTGAAGTTAAAGGCCTTACGCCTGACCTCCAAATCAAGAGGGACCACACCGAGCAACACCTGCAAAGCTTCAGTAGAGACAGTGCGACACACATTACCCTCTGGCATGATAACACTTTCTTTCTGCCTGCAGCAGAACATACCGCTTTGTACCATACAATATAAAATGCACTAACTTTGAATTAAACATATATGAGTCGGTATTTTTAAATTGCAATAAAGATGAGCACACAAATTATATATATTTCTAAAAGGAAACAAATGCTTCTATAAAATCCATTAATTTATTTCTTTTCAATATATATATTGATCTCATGCGTTTGATGGATTTGAAGTTTTATATTTCTTTTTCTTCTATAATATTCACAACACCAAACAGTGTGTACCGGATTGTTGTGAAAGAAACCATGACCGTGAAATTCAATATCAAATCATAGCGATCGTCAGTTGCTGTCCCTTAAATGAGCAGCTAAGGAAGAAGAGAAAGACGATATTGATTGGAAGAAGAAGCAAGAAAGAGTATGTATTGAGGATCGGCCTATGATAAAAAAGAATAGGACAATTGTCAAGGCACAATGTCAACAATCAAAGAAATATCAATTTTATAACAATAAAGAATTTCCGAACCACAAATTCTTAACTACGCAATGAGTATTATTGGGTGGTGCAGTATGAAATTTGTAGTTGGCATTATTGGCAACTCTAAAAGTTGATTACTTTTGAACAGATGAATATTTTAAAGGAATTGTAGTTGGAACTTCTTCAACATACTCCATACGCATCAGGCTTAGTCCGCACGGATTACCATTTACAATTAAAATTCTGACAACGCTGTAAAGCTAGCCAGGGTTTTTTACAACCGTCCCGAACATTCTTCAGCTTAAATGGTAAAAGTGTGTTTACTGTTAACTAACTTTGCTTGCATTTCTACAAATTTCATACTACACAACCCAATCAATATGTAGTACTCGTAGTTGATCAGTAACAAGTCGATGGTGATGTTCCTTTGTCTGTCTGTGTCAATAAGTATCTAATCACATAGTTCTACAAAAGAAATTATGATATGAAACTTTGTATTTATGAAATTTTCTTACAGATTATCTGTTACAGTCAACATAATTAGATTACTGGAAGAGGTAGCCAACAGATAAAATGTCCTTTCATTGTTCTCCGACAGTTTTCAACATTGGTGTGTTATTGTCGGTTGTCTAATATGAAATGAGGGGACACTTAGTAGGTAATTACATAAATTATTATTCTTTTTATTATGCATTTCATACTTTTACTTTTAATTTTTAAATTATTTTTCCCAACATCATAATCTCCCATCTTATGGTATGTGAAATGAGCGAACGTTTCAGTTTTTTGTTAAGATCAAAGTTAGATTATTTTCTTGTTTTTTTTTTTTTTAAGGTATAAAATATAAAAATTTATTATACACAAATACAAGCGCACACATACATAACACATATATGTAGGTACTATACAATATTATAATAATAAATTGTCTTTATATTGTTTTCTTCAATTTCTTTTTTGCTAACATTTTTGGGTTTATTGAGTAATAAAATTAATGCTCAATGGGGCTTTTGTTTTTTGTCTGAGGCTCTCTGACATTAGTAAGTTTGTTTTGTGTGTTTATTGCACATTTCTTATTTTTTTTGTTTTTTGTGTTTTTTTATCTTTTACACGTAGTTGTTTTTATTGTTTGTTTGTTAGTTAATAAATTATTGTCAGTAATTATTGTCTTACATCACATTGTGTCATACAGAAATTACAAAAAATGAAAGGTGTCAGTTAAAAAATATTTAATATTTATTGCATAAAGGAAATGATTTGACAAAATTAAGATGTTTCTGTAGTTTATGGGAAGGTCGAATGATGAACATCATCTTTATCATTCAGAATAAATCAAATGAAAATTTACTTTCTAAAAAACAGCACATAAAGTCAAATGTATAAAAAAAGGGTTATGTATTATTCACTATCGAATCAAGGGAAGGTTTTCTGGAATTTTCCTTTATATATTTTTGATATACTAGAAAGACTGCATCGATAAACCGATATATTGTTCGATATGTAAGAGGCAAGTGCCTCAAATTAATCAACAATTGATTTTATCAAATTTTAATCTATCATTACAATTATATATAGTACATATGATTGCATATACCAGAATACGCCACTTGCTCTATAAAAAGGTGTTACTTATTTCATGTTTATTACTTTTTAACCTTTTTTATATGGGGTCAGGTTCTTTAGTTGATATTACTATTTTGAAATAAGGCTAATAAACTTATCAGACTCGGTTAATTTATTTATTATTTTTTTTTTTAGGGTTCCATGAACGTTTAAAAAAAGAACGGACTGGACAAACAAGCGTGAACAGCAACGTTATGCATATGAGCGATAGTCAAAAACCAACATCTTTGTGAAAGCGAGAAAAAAGTAGGAATGATATGGAGGATCATTCATCCACTAAAATGTTCAGTACATATCGACTTGACTTGAAATCCGCACCGCAAACAGAAACAATGACAGAGAAATGGACTGATGGCCCAGCTTATTTGTCAGTACATTTAGATTTTTGAAGCGATAACATGGAATGGACTGGACTCAGACTGGAATGACCGTCTAAAAGGCACATTATGATGAATAGATTAATCGGTGTTTTAAGCAGCAAATAGGAGAATATATAGATTATCACCTCCTGATTCCAAATATGATCTTCGTCACTTTACATTTTTTATTGACGTTTGAAAATTGAAAATTTGGTCAAAAATGACATGTTTAAAGTCAGTAAAAGGATATGTTATATTTTTCAATGTAATTGATATAATTATGGCTGAAAAAATAACATAAAATAATTGGGAAGTATGCATGAATTGAAAAAAGGAAAATTGCCTCTTTAAATGTTTGACATGCAAAATTGTAGCAAATTGGTGTTCCAGGATGGCCTATTGTCGAGCCAACTTTTGATGAAATCATTTTTCATACTGAATCGAAAGAGTCACTCTACCAAATTAAGTGAAATGTATTGAAAAAACATTAACTTTAGTTCATTTAATGATCTAATGAAAATCGGATCACCATTTACTAAGAAAATAAAAAAACTCTTTGTCTCATTAAATTTCGGTGATGGGATTTTCAAATATTTTTTTCCATAACTAAATACGCAATACCTACCGAAATTATTACTCAGTTTTCAACGCAGGCCTGTGTTATTATTATATTCTTTATCCTTCTTTAGTGGGGGCCAGTTTGGTTATTTTACGGAACTTAGAGAAGAATGTTTTATACTTGTAATGTTTGGAATCAACTCATTACATGTAAAACAATGAATCAATATGATAAACTCTTAAATGAAGTATTTCCAAGATTCCAAAGTGATTCAGCGTTGAAATATGGAAATTACATAACCTTCTTCTATTTTTTACAATTTTCTATAATATCCATAAAAATAAAGAATTTAATGACACGTGTACAGGGTTTTTTTTTGTTTGTCTTCTTAGTATCTATGATACACAATACTACTATCTACTATATTTATTTATTTATCTATCTATCTATGTATTTATAGTATCTATGATTCAAAGAGACTGACTAGTCAATCGTCTATACAATACATACATTTATACAGAAACCAGTTTATTGATATTAAAAAGCAACTCGTTGTTGTTTTTATCGTTATAGTATCTATCAATTGCTCCTTACAACCCGCTGACTTTTAAGATGTTCCCATGCTATGCTGTGCTATGCTAACATATACTACTATAAGGTTCATTCAATATGATTATGATGTACAATGATGTTGATGTTGCCTCACTCAACCTTGACTAAGCATTCTATAAAATAATAAGTATAATGAATTTCATCGAAGACAACAAAAAACCCTCAAAACAAATACATAATATTATTATTTTTTTTCGAACAATAAAACACAACAATATAATAATAAAATTATAAAATAATAAATAATTATAAATATTTTGCCATTCGCTAGTTTTGTTAGGAAGCGGAACTGACATTTAGTGATGATTATTTTGTGTGTTTCTGATCTTTTGTGATTTGGTTTTTTTTTATGTCGTGTGTTGCTTTGAGATACTTTTCCATTATTATTATTATTATTTTTCTACTATTTGTATTGTAAAAACTTCAGTGCTTCAGGCATTAATTCTACGTATATCATACAATCTTTTTCATTAATGATTCCAATAGAAATACTGAATGAATGAATGACTGGATGACTAGATGAATGAATGATGTTGAAAAACGTTTTATTAACATATTCTATAAAGAAAAAACAAAAATCATGCAAATCAGAATTCTTTCTTCACAAAGCAAAAATTCATTAATTTGTGGTTTTTGATACAACATTTTATTTTCAATTGCTTTTTAATATTATACCATTTGCTACTAGTAGTATTGTACTATTGTGAATTTAAGGTATTATTACTTAGTAGTGTTGTTTGTAACATCATAGAACAGTGCATCTGAGATCCCAGAAAGTAAATGTATTAAATGCATAAGAGTACATATATTGAAATGAACGAAGGCAATCAATTGGCCAAGTCCATCAATGTTTAGTCTTTTCACTTGAAATACATATGATAGAAGTTGTTAGAATTTCCCGATTACTGGTAATGGTTGTTCCCATATAAAAATTAAAATGTTATCTTCTTCATTGATACCATGAAATGCAGGTAGATGAGAGCTTGACGTGGAGTTGCATTATACAACCAGGTGCTGTGACCCAAAGAGCGGCAAATGCTCGAGATAGACCTTGATACCAACCAAGGAAGGAGTCATATCGAGCCCTAACCGCGAAAAACAAGTAAGCGCCAAAATGCAAATTTTTCAGGAGAGCGTTTTTTCTACCCCTTTTTACTATGTATGGCAATGTAAATGATAAAATTTACTTTGTAATATCTCCGTAACTGTAGTCATTATCGCTATAATATTTCACCAGGTGATAACAACAAATTTGCATCAAAAAGTGAATTTGGAAAATATGTCGCTTACTTGTTTTTCGCGGTTAGGTTGACACTCAATTCGTATGCTTGGGCAGGTTAAACCAATGGACTTCTTCATTGAACATTCAATTCTCTAAAATAGTTCTTAAATTCAAGAATCACAATATGGTATAACATATCCAAAAGATGAAATGTGAGACAAATATTTGATATACTTAGTAGTTAGTAGTAAATCTTTCAGTTTCTTATAAATTTTTATATGGAAAACTATTGCATTCTGCAAAGAACTTAAACGAACATAATATTTCCAGTAATTTCACCGATCTGACAAATAATTTCTGTATTTAGTATATCTGTATTTGCCATATTAATCTTTATCATCGATTATTTAATGAAATTTGATGTGAAAACATTGTATTTTCTAAAAAACTTCAGCGAGACATGCAACAAGATTTCAAATGACCCATTATAATGACACATTGAACCGATCAAACAGTTTGTGTATTGTGAAAGGTATATAAATTTCGGTGAATTAAAGTTAAACATGTGCCTTATTTTGTTTTATATCTATTTTTATTTTGCTAAAATGTTCCTTATAAAGTAGAAAATTTTTAATTGAATTTTCAATCAAGCATGAAGTACTATCCCCCACCCCCCGTATACTACATTATTAACATTGTGTTGTCAGTTGTTATTGTGTTTTTGTTGTTGTTGTTGTGGTTGTTGCTTATTTGTTTGTTTAAGCGATTCTCATCATTAAAACAAATTAGCCGTTAGTTTGATAAAAAACAAAAATGACAATGTCAAGAAAGACAACACAAAAAAAATACAACAATAAACAAAATTAACTACAACAATATGTAGATACGGAAGCTGTTTGTTTTTGTTATGGTTGTTGTTGTTGTTGTTATTGTTATCGTGTAACTTAAAATTGCAAAAATTTTGATGGATTTTTTTTTTCTATTTGTGTGAATATCAAATGGAAAATGTTCTTTTTGAGGTTTTAACATTTTTAAATAAAAATTCCCATTCTACAACTACGAGGCATGGTTGTAAAATAAAGAGAACTATGCAGTAAATTTATTGTAAATTCATTTAACTGAAATTTTGCACGAAGTTTTCTGATTACCATAAGCTGCTCATTTGTTGGAATTAGCTGAATCGGAGCACTAGGGGGCGGGTACCTCTCATACAAATCCAAATTCAAATTAATGTTTTTATTACAAAAACTTTTTTGTTTTTTGTCTTATCCAATTGAAATTTGGTCACTGTGAGTGCCTGATCCATATTCACCAACCATATAAATTTCAAGATCTTAGGATTACCAGCAGGGGTACCTCCCATACAAACTCAAATTGAAATTATTGTTCATATTAGAAAAACTTTTTTGTTTTTTGTCTGATCCGACTGAAATTTGGGCACTATAAGTGTCTGACGTATATTCACCAACCATGTAAATTTTAAGGTCGTATGATTACCAGCACAGGTACCTCCCATACAAACTCAAATGGAAATTCTGGTTCTTATTACAAAAACTTTTTTGTTTTTTGTCTTATCCAATTGAAATTTGGACACTGTGAATGCCTGATCCATATTCACCAACTCTATAAATTTCAAGATTTTAGGATTACTGCATCGTATAGCTCCCGATATGTGTGCTCAATACACCATGATCATGCGCCATCTACATGTGATTATTGGCGTATTGAAGTTTGTATGAAACATGTGTCAGATGTAGATGGCGCTTGTATATGTGACTAATGCTGTATTGAAAGTACTAATTTCTACCCTAAACTTCATAACATCAACGATCTGAAATTGTGTTTCTTTCTATGTAGTTTTGACCTTAGGGAACTAGTAAAAATCATCGGGTTATTATGCTAAACTAGAAACGTTCCAAGCCTGCCAAAACAAGGCACTGCGTTGCATAGCGAGGGCTCCATGGTTTGTGCGCATCACCATTCTGCACAGAGATCTCAAAATGCCCACTGTGAGAGATAAAATCATGCAATGCTGTAACCGTTATCAGCAGAGGCTACAAAACCACTCAAACAGCCTTGCGGCGGCACTAACCCATGGGATCAGGCGACATCGTTTAAAGAGGCTTCATCCTAATGACCTTCGAAACGGAAGGTACACTGCGATATAATCGCCCCACGTCACTATTCTAAATAGCCACATCAATATTTTATGCTATTTTTGCAATAATATTATACTAAATAATTTAAAAAAAAAAAAAAAAACAATTAATTGACAATTCCTACGGTTTTAGTATTGAAACGAATAATTAATCGATAATGAGTTATCAGATCAGATAACAAATTTATATATGTATAGTATATTTCAATCAAGTTTTGATGTGCATCATCTTTAACGTCTTTGGGGGCCTTTTGGAAAGGCTTTAGTCACTAAAAAACTTGGCGCAACTGTTAAGAGTTCAATTTCAAATAAAGGTAGACCAGAGACTTCACATAACCCGACAAAAAATAATCCAGCGGTGTTAAATCGCATGATCTTGAAAGTCAATTCACAGGTCCATTATTCGTTTAACGAACATTTCTTTCAATAATTCTCTTCACTCCAAATGCGGCAGTATTGCTTATTGACGTATTCATTCAAACAAAAATGAGCTTTATTGCTAAATAAAATTTTCTTGTGAAATTCGGGATCAACTTCGTTTTGAGCCCATTTACCGAATGTACGGCGTGGCATATGCGGCAAATTATATATAAATAAAAATGGCAAAGGATTATTTTTTGAATAAAGCCAAATTAGGGTATGCGTAATTCTTCTGTAAAGCAAAAACAAATGTCAACTTGCAAGCTGAAATTGTTTAAAATTTCGAAGTTCTTCGGTATCATATAAAAGTAAGAAAACTGAAAAACCTTTTTTTTTTTTTTAACTTTCAAATAGATCGAATAAATAAGAAAGAAAAAAGAAACAGACAATAAGAAATAAAAATGGGTCATTAGATTATGTTCATTAAAGTACAAATTATTTGAAAGTAAGTATGTATATTTGTTTAAATTGTTTTCAAATTATTCATAGAACAAACTCATAAATCTTAACAATGAAATACCAATGATCTATTGTATTATATTGTATATTGTACAAATTTTGGCAATTCTCAGTAAATTGAAAGTGGTAATTTGTTAATGTTTATCTACAAGTAGCACAACAAACACAACTGCTTATACATGATTAACACATC
Organism: Amiota communis; assembly: GCA_037043315.1. Taxonomy (NCBI): domain Eukaryota; kingdom Metazoa; phylum Arthropoda; class Insecta; order Diptera; family Drosophilidae; genus Amiota; species Amiota communis. The sequence goes on along the minus strand of JBAMAV010001386.1, from coordinate 407,990 downwards.
TATGATGATGATGTAGATGTTAATGCTAATGATAATGACGAAGTGAGAAAAAAAATAGACAAAAAAATATTATTACTTAAGTAAGAGATTCATTATTATTGTACAATACCATACAATACTCGTACAATAGTTTTCTCAAACATTTGTAAATTGAATATTATTGTAGTTGTATTGTAGTAGTATGTGTATGGGTAGTATTGTATAAAGAAAGTGTCAGAAAAACTTAATGAATGAATAAAAATATGGTAAAAAGGATATATTTGCTGTTGACAATATACGTACCATATATACAAATAAAAACTCATTAGCGAATGCTTATAATAAACTAGTACATACAATGCATACAATACTATAGAGAGAGAGAGAGAGAGAGAGAAATAGAATCAGCAAGATCTTCTTCATAAAACTGGCTGTCATCTAAAGATATTAATTTACTAAGATCTTCTTTACTTGAGAACTGGTTGTGTGAAAAAAAAGATACGTCAGCAAAGTTACTTACGAGCTTGTTTGCTCATCATCTACCTATCTAATGGATGGATGGATGGTTGGATGGATGAATGAATGGATGAATAAATTTCAGGGGTATATGGGGTTGGTTTTGACAGTTGGTAATGCGAATTTGCCTGCAAGTCACAGTCTGGTGTTGCTGTTACTGATGCTGATGCCGAGGTAAAAAATAAAATATTATAATTAACTTTTATCACGACACAAAATAAAAAAGCCAACAATGACAATGAACACCGAGAAGTAGAAATAGCATCTTTTGCAAATTAACAAAAAAAAAAAAAAAAAAATAATATATATTACATGTTATTATTTTATAGAATATACAACACTTATGATGTGTGAGTGTGTTTGCTTTTTTTTTGTATTTATTATTGCATGTATTTTAAATATGTATGTATGTAAGTATAAACAATGCGCATTTAAAAAATCTTCCTCTTCTTCTTGATATTAAATAAATAAAAAAGTACAAAATATAAGTAAAAATTGTAAGTACTTTGGGATTTTATTGTATTTTATACTACGTTATATGAACCGAGATCGCAGCTAAGCATGAGATCATCGCCATCTTCATCATCATCATCATTATGAGTATCTGAGAGTTTGCATTTCAAGTACAAATATTTAAATTAATTAATTAAGATTTTACATATTTATTTAGAATTTTTTTTTTTGTTTTTTCCAATTCATTAAATTTATTTTTTTTATATGTTAATTTCTATCATATTTGTAGGAGGCAACTTATCTTTTTTTTCATTTTATTTCTGTTTATTTTTTGGCAAAAATATTAATTGAAATAAGTGAAATAATACCGAAGTCATTTCTCAGCAACCAACATTGTTATAAGTATGATTAATTAAATAAGATATTGTGGATGGTGTATAAGTATTGGTCCTTTGCAACAAATCAGGGGCATGCAAATGTTTACCGACACATGTCTTGTCAATATTTTAGTAATTCTAGCAGTTCTTGTTTTTTGTCCCTTGTGCCCCTTTACTAATAACAACAACACTAACATATTGAACCACCTTAACAAAAATTATCATTAAATGCTGATTCTGTGCGGAGGTTTAGGCAATACAGGACGGTCGCGATTGTTCGCGAGTTCACCCAGAAGCCTTAAGGCTCTTAAGTATATGGGTAATTAACTAATGTCCAAGAGATCACCCGCTTCCTCCAAAACAAACCTGAGGAGTCCAGCCAGTTTCCCTAAAGTACATTAGTACAAACTAACCGGCTCTTCGAAGAACGGTTGGGAAGAAAGTGAATAAATTAAAAATGTTATGATTGTCTATGACTTACTAACTTGAAAGCACACATACAGTTGTGTTCATAAAAATAGTAGTGCATGGTTTAAAGTCTTTTCCGACATGTTCTGTCTTTCAAATTGGAAACTTTTGTTATGTGTTCGTAGAACAGAATGTTAAGAGTAGGAAAACATAGAAATCCCATTACTTTTGTATTCCGTTTTTTGATGAATTTTGTTAATTGCTGTTCATTAAAATAGTAGTGCTTCACAAAAGCATGTAAAACGGAAGAATATGATTATCAAAAAAATCTAAAAAGCTGTCATCACTAGATGTGTTTAAGTAGTCCAATAATATTCTGTAATAGCGGTACTGTTTCTTTTTTCTTGGGTAAAGGAAAGCATAGCTCAATTGAGACTAGAAATTTATTTGTTAGGCTCAGAAATCGGGGCAAAACCTTTAAAGAAATTTGGATTTTTATGAATGCACTGTCCCAATAATATTTTGTAACATTACTTATAGTAAAAAACCCGATACATGTGGTGGCAAGGGCAAGAAAATATGATTAGACGACAGACGGATTGTGCGGTATCAAAAATGATTGAAAATTACCAAATTTTGTTGGTCTGTGGTGCGACAATTCGTCGTCGTCAAATAGAAAAAATTTTGAAAGCGATAAGTCCCAGCAAGATATCTCCGTTTGACAAAGAAGCTGGTCGATGTAAGATTGAAGTGTGCAAGATATCATATGAATTGCTCAGCTGAAAAGTGACGTTCCATTTTGCGAACAGATGAGAACAAAATTGTTTTGTTTGGTGAAAGAGGGAGGCTCCAAAAACAGTAACATTTGTTCGTTCCAAAACAAATTTAGTGTTCAGCATTTATTTCTAAACTTAATAATATTAAGTAAGTTAGGTATTAAGTCAATACTATAATTTTAATGGTGCTATATCAATTTATATTGGCTGAAAGTTAAGTATTCAGAGTACTATCCGACATCATATTTATCTGCAAAATTACATGGAAAGATTCAATCGATAACATGCATTACTTGGGGTTTACATCGATGATTTATGTAAGTATGAAACGAGCTTGCTGATTGTTGTTCGACAAAACTCAGTCCTTTAGAGACTGCAATTATGGTAAGGTGCTTTAAGAAACTATAAGACGTTTTTGTTTTTCATTTTTTATAAAATATGTATGTGTCTTTATTGTTATTTTATTTAAGAACTGTCTGGACTAGACATTTCATATATTTGTTGAAAGAAGGTACATAATTACAATGGTACAGTAAAGTAAATTTGACTATTTAAATATATAATATAATATAATGATAAAACTAAAGGGTGATATTGTTTAAGTTTTCTCATATCGCTGGTTTTGTCTAAGTAAAGTTTTCAGTAAATCTAGAAATTAGTTTTTTACTTTTGGTATGCAAAGATCTCGGGGGCAAGACTGTAGTATGGAGCTCAGACAAGTCTTTGGAGGAGCATGGATTTAAGAAACTATACGCCATCTTGCCTTAATCAGCTTATAACGAGGATATGCTTAAACCAGAAAAAATGGTCAACACGTCATATACACCGTGAGCGCATGACCATGCATACATAACCCTCCTGTGATTGAGCTTATGTTTAGAATAGATGAGACAGGAAGCTATACGTCATCGAGCTGATTGTATTGTATATACTTTACGGGGTCTGCTATGTCTCATTCTGTGTGTTCCAACCTTCTTGACAAACTTCGCTGCGTGAAGAGTATAAAAATGGACTTCAATATTAAATAAAATATTCTTCTTATGTAATCAATCAAGTTTACCAAGTCGGATTTTCCATGTTCTTTCAAAATGGCATGTGTAACTTCTTCAACTCTATCATGGAACAAGTATTTCATAGAGGTTTTCAATCTGGGAATCACGCAGTGTAGTCCCAAATGTTAATAAGAAGACCATTGTATGACGATTCGAATGAATCCTTCCATTATCTCGCATAAAAATAAATAAGATCTCTGCCTGGTTGAACATTCTTTAACTTATAAAGTGGAGTTCAAGGTTACCAACAGTGCAAATGCTTTTCATATCATAACAAAACCACCCCTTTCGAATATACAATATTATATAAGATATTACTTTCGTGATCTTGTCAATTACTACGAAATTTATCTAAGTAAACAAAAAAACTTATAACAGAAAATATCTGTGTAGATTAGATCAATTAGACCTATACATAAGTATTCTTTCTTAACAATTTCCAAATGAATCTTACCCTTGTGCTACTATATGTGAATGGTATTTAATCATTTTTGAATGGAATCAAAATTAATGTTTTTTTCTAAATTTTAATTAAGATTCTTCTTGGAAGATACTATAACAAAAGTATTTTACCTGAAAAACCTTGAAAATATTTTTGTATATTGTTTACAAAAAAAGGCAAAATATGTTATAAAGAATTGTTTATTTTGTTGAATATTTAAATGATTAATGCGAGGGTTCATTTCATTTCGATTTTGTTTCTCAGCATAAAAATTCATTCATTTAAATAATTAAAATATCAAAAAAATAAAAAAATAAAACAAACATATTCCATTGCATTCAATTCAAATTTTTTCTCTCACAGACATTTGCAATTGTCGTTCAAAAAGCGACGAATTTCACACGAATCACGAATCACAATATAAAGACCAAAAACAGATTAACTTGTATCTAAATACAATACGCAATACAACACAACACAATACAGCAAACAAAAAAGAAAAGCTGTCATATTTTTTTTACAGTTTTTCATTGGCGCATTTTTGAAGTTTTTTTTAAGTTTAAGTAAATAGTACTAGTAGTAATAATAGTAGTAGAAAAGATGCCATCAACAAAAGCTTAAAAAAAGATATAAAAATTCCAACAGGTGTTAAATATTTTTGTCAATATTCAGTACCATCAGCAGCAGCACCACCACCATCATCAACTTTTAATGAAAACATTCATACATATCTACTACTAGAGTTCGCAATATACGAGTACTTATTTGATTTAGTTTTGCTCAAAAGTCGTGTTAAATACTCACTCATATGTAAGTATGTATGTGTATTGTAATTTTCATTGCGTAGATACTCACTTATACGCATTGATGTATCTACAAGTACGTGAGTGCATGTATGTACATATCTGTAAAGTTTTGTAAATGACTGTGCCTTGTCTTGTCTTGTCTTGTTTGGGTCTTTTTGGTAACTACAATGGGTGTATGTTTGAGTGTATTTACTAGTATGTATGCCTGTTTGTATACGAGTATCTTTAAAAGCTTTGATCAAGCGTCTCTTGCTTCCTTCCTTACTACATTCTTAGAGATCACAGAGTGTTGTTGTATTCGTTTCTATTTCAACAAGTATGTGTATATGAATGTATCTCAAATATACTCGCAACCGAAATTTTTTCAAGTTATTGTCCAGTTTGGCATTGGTCTTCTTATTGGTGGCGTTGCTGCTGCTTTGGTAAGTATTACTTGATTTTGGGTTGTCTTCAGTCTTCAGACATGCCACACTCACAAAAAAGATCAAATCAAAAAGGAACATAAAATCATGCTAGAACCTGTTTTTTTTTTTTTTTGTTTTCAACATTTGAGTACTTCTTCTGTTCAGGCTGAAGTTGCTTCTGCTGCTGCTGTTGCTGTTGCTGATTTTGTTTTTATGTATTCTAGTATCTGAAGTTTTTTCTTATATCTTTTAATTTTGTGAGTGTCGCCTTTTGTGGCTTCTTCTTTCTCTTATGCTTTATCACTCATTTCTTTCTGCCTCTCTCTCTCTCTCTGTATCAATTTGCCTGTCTGTCTGCCTATCTGGCTATTTTTGGTTGTGTACAGCTTTCGTTTTCATTGATATGAATTTCTTATAAGTATATTTTATTTAAATATATTTTAACTTTTATTAAAAATGAATACATTTTTGTTTATGGAAAATTCGAAAGTTTCTAAAACCAAAATTGTATTTATTTCTTTAGTTTGATGTTTTCTTTATTCCAAACAAACAAAGATACTCGTATTTACACAGCTGGAAATCAACTAAACTACCTGTACAATAAAAACGCCTTTCTTTATAATTACCATTTTATGTAAAGACTTTCATCGCAAGGCTCTTGGTTATATTTTTAATGCACACATTCATTTCTCCCTTTAAAATTTTCATTTCATCCATTTATTTGCCTTTCACAACAAAACTGTGATAGGGTGTTATCACTTTGTTTGTGATGCTTGTAACCAGTCCCAGCAATTGGGATCACATTACTGGATGAGATAATACCTATTCAAAAACCATCTAACATTATCTTACTAGTATGTATATACTAACTGTTATTTCATATTAGCCGCTGAGAATTTGTTAATTTTTTGTGCACTTCTTAAGTTATTCAAGTGAAACTCCATTCACCGATCAATCGGGAAATTATGTATGTATTATATCAGCTACTATATGTGCTATTACAATATTATTTTCTGTATAAAAGTTTTGCTGAATCAAAATTTAATGTTCTGTTCTGTTTTGTTTTCAATTTACTGTATTTGATTCAAGTTCTCGCATCTAATAAGTATCACTCTCCACATATTTTTCTCTCTAATGATTTACCTTGAACCTTTCGAATAACAAAATAATACAAAAAACACAACACAACACAACACAGAATACGTACTACGATAATTACTAACAACAATCACCTGTGTTCACATCAGAAAATTAGTATCTAAAATATATTTGCCGTAATAAAAAAGTATTTAAAAATGAATAAAAATAAAAAATTAATTGTTTTTTCAAAAAATTCTGAATCATCCAACAGCCAACATGTTTTTCTCTACCACAAATTCATCAATTAAACAGTTAGTCAATCAAACAATCAATCAATCAAAATGAATGGGTTAAATTTATAAATCAAGAAATACTAATCACTTTTGAGTTAGGATCGATCATTGAAATTGATTGGATCAAGTTTGATTTTTTTAATGAATTTCCCACACTTTTCAAAAATTCATTGCATCATTTTTTATCAAATGGTATTTGGAATTTTCCATTTGCTGCTTGAATAAGGTTTATCAGTTGCAAAAGAATATCTACTCGTATTCTAGGCAGTAACTTTTTATTGTCTTATGTATATACAATATAGTATTGTATATACACTATATTTCTATGGGAGTGTGCCAGCACAAATATCAATATGTATGTATAATAATAATTATGTAATATTTGAAATATTTTTAACATTTTAAATAAACAGAAGAAATACACACAATAGAAACTATTTAAAGTTGTTTGAAAATATCATTTAATTAACGATTTCTCCAGCTGAGTTAATATCATAAAACAAATAGAAAATTAACATCGATTTTACCTATGATTATGTACCCTCCACTTCTTTCACAAACGGCAGGGAAATTTATATGAATTTAAGTGAAATTTAAAAATACATTATAATGATTTTGAAGAAAAACTTTTAGATTTCCTATTGTTAAATTGCCATCTTGTCATCTGGTAAAGCCTAGGCTATCGATAGGGTCTCTTACGCCAAAGGCAAACAATGAAGCTAAGAGTAATCTCTATGTACTAAATTTTATATTATTGATATTTAAAAATCAAGATCATAGCTACTACCATAAAACTGAACAACCATAAACAAAGAAGTTTTACATACTGATTTCATTCCCCAACCCCCTAGCAAGGGCCCTAATACACAACAGAACTCCACGACGGTTAAAATGATTTCACCCCAACGACCTCCCCAACAGGTGCTCGTAAAAACCACTTTCTTCTAAGCTCACGTGATTATACAAATATTTAAAAACCTTTTGGTTGATTTGACGTTAAAAAATATAAGAGAAAAAAAAAAAAGATTTCACTTATTCAGGTTCGCTGAATTGACTTTATATACTACTACATCTGTTTAGACTGATCTAATAATATAAAATAAACTGATTCCACTAGTTTCCATTGATTCGATTTTCAGTATACTCGTACATGATCATTGGTTCATCGAATCATCTAATCTTTCTCTATCTCAAGTGAAATAAGTTTAATTTTTTAAATAATCTTTAGTTTCCATTCGACTGACTTTTGAGGACTCTAGGCACATCTAATCCTTTCATCTTTGTTTAATGAAAAAAAAAACCAACCTTTAATTCAACATCTTAGTGATATTTTGATATTTTTAATAAAAATTTTAAATATCCCTTCCATTCCACTCCATGCACATAAGAGTAATACGAAATAATTGATTATTTTTAAATAAAGTAATCCGATTTGTATACTCGTATCCAGGACTTGATTAACATACCAACCATATCTCTCAAAAGAACACAGAAATTACTGGGATTGACACGGATAGCTATTCGGATAGTCACAGGACATTGGAGAGTAATGAAACACCTACATAACATGCGGATCAGTCGCAGCGATTTGTGTATACTATGTAATGAAGAAGAGAAGTCAGCAGAGCAATTGCTATGTCACTGTGAGGGCTTAATCTGGATCAGACTCCCCCACCTTGGAGAGCAGTGCTTGGAACCAGTTGAAATTGCAGATTTTTCCTCCAAAGACTATCTTGGAATTCCTGATGAATACCAGAATCTCGAAGGAGCTGTGATTTCAGGGTTTGTCACAATAGGTCCATTTGCGGCCGCAGTGATGAGGTGTACTGGTTACCACCCTTCCCCTAATATAATCTAATCTAATCTTATCAAATCCAAACCATGTCCGGGCCTCTAGGCAATGCAATTCTCTGGGCACCTTTACCCATTTCTAACCTCCTAAAATAAATTTTTTCCATAATAACGCTATGTTTTTTTTTAACTACATTACGAAGGGATGCCATCTCCCTAAACAATAAGACAAATGAAAGGAAAGTATATTAAATACAATAAAATACAATACAATTTCAGGTGGTTGGTGTATTTAAGGCGAAAAATATTTTCTTCTAACCTTTTTAGATACAAAATCGTTTAAAACATCTTGAAAGTTGACCTTTTTCAATATATACCATTTTAATGAATTTAAACGGTTCTGAGACATTGTAGAGCGAAAACAGTTTTTAACCGACTTCAAAAAAAGGAAGATGTTATCAATTCGACTGTATTTTTTTTTATGTGTGCTACCTCAGAACTTTTTTTTTGGTTTTGATTTTTTTTTGTGCTGGTGCTTGTTATGTGGTCTCATATAAATTTTATCAAGATCTGACCAGTAGTCATCTGTTTGTTATCTCAGAACTTTTTTCTAGGTGAACCGATTTTAATGATTCTTTTTTTATTTCAAAATTTTGTTATTTATTAGTATTAATTTCTTAAAGTTACGTTCACCTGTAGCGTTTGATCAGACTGCTATGTGTGTATTTGTAATGTTATTGTGCCAAAATCAAATCAAATCAAAAATCAATTTATACAATTCCTTCGCATGTAAATTTAATCTTTTCCCACATCCACTAATTGAAAAGATGAAGTACTTGAATTGCACCATCTAGTCTTTAAACTCAGGCTGAATGTCTTCAGAATAATGTTCACTAAACTTTGTACAATACAAGCCTCTTTAATTTCATCGTTGGACTTTTACAAGAATTAGTTTAGAAATTCAAATAAAGTATTAATTTCCCAATAAGCTTCTAGTCACCGCGAGTATATCAAATATGATTCTATAATAATTTGAAATATAACAATGTAATAATATATAAAAAAAAAAGAAAAAATAATATTGTCATCCTCAAGGATACAAGCCTTTATCTAAATCTATTAAATATATTAAAGAATTAAATTGAACCAACTGGAATACAATAGTAATACATTTTATTGGCGGAATTGTATGGTTTGTACAATTGGATTTCTGTACAATTTTATAGTGTCTTCCAAACAACAAACCTCATGTCAAATTGATACTCGTATTACCAATTTATGGTATTCGTATTTATTTGTATCACATATGTATGTATTATAAACAATTACATTTCTCTGTTTCTGTGTTTTTTTTATTTTTCTCTTTTTAAATTACTCATACTTGTATTGTACCATAGTATTCATTATTGGCAAAATGCATGCTGGCTCCTGAACTGAACTGAATTGAACGATCGGATTGAATATTTTCTTGTCTATGGATTTCTTTAGACTTTTGTTTTTTTTTTTTTATTTATGATTAACTTGTTATTGTTGTTACTATTATACTACTACTATTATTATATATTATTATTGTTGCTATAATAGATTAACTGACTGAGTGACTGACTGACTTGCCTCAATTACCAACGAACTCGACTAACTTGAATTGGTTGGCTATTGAAATTGTATTTTTTGTTGCATAAGTTTGTCTGTCTTTCTCTCTTTATTTGTCTATATTTTTATCGTTTTTGGCATTTCTTACCAAGTTTTCTGTTTGTTTTACCCGAATGCGACATGCGATTTTTATTGTAATATATTTTTCAACTTTATTGCCACTTTGCTTTATTCATAATTCGCTTTTAAGTTCGAATTCATCGTCATCATCATCATTATTACTATTATCATCAGTATTGCTATTGTACTCGTAATGGTTGGTGGTCGTCGTCATTGTTGCATTTGCAACAAACTAATAGTCTGAGACTACTATGAGTACATAATCCAATCCAGTATCTGTTTCTAGTAGTCTGCAACTTTAACTTACATATATTCAACGTCGTTGTCGACGTCAATGTTTAACTAATGGAATTTGAAAAATGTTAAAATACAAGTTTTGTGTATTTTTATTTTTATTTTTTTAAATTCACCGGTTTTTTCTTTATTCATTCATTCGTCGTTCGTTATTTCATTTCGAACCAATCGTTCAACACCTCTAATTTCTTGTTTGAACTTTTCGATTTTTTAATAAAATATATGTATGTACATACATCCATAAGTACATAAGTATAATTTTTTAATGTTGCCGGTTTAACGCAATCCAACTCGGTCTCATTTCATTTTCTTTTTTTATCCCATTTGATTTCATTTTACAATATTTGTTTATTATTTATTAATAATAATCATATGATGATCACGAAAAAAATATTTCATTTCATTTTAAAGAACTAAACTGGTTTCAAAAAACATATAACAGACATACACTCTATACACATACATATATACGTAAAAGTTGTGCCCCGAAATGCAAATATTATTCAATTTATTTTTAGTGATTTTTATAAGAAATTTCTTTCTCTTTTTGTGATTAAGCAATTCAAATCATACTTATAGTATTGGCGCCTAATTTGTTTATTTGTTAAGACAGTAGGCAAATGTCCTGTTTATTTGAAAGGTTATATCTGTCACAGCAACATCTAAGCAGTGTCAGAATGACTGTGCTAGATGTTTAAATGTTTTTTATCAGAATATATTAAATTGAGTTCTTCTTTTTTCATTTAAACTTTAGTTTTGATCAAGGTGGATTTCTTAGATCATAACATGGCATAATATAAGATATTTCAATTCAATAATTCCATTATATGTCAATATCATCCAGTACTACAATAATTACACATTTGTTGATTGTGGATGCCAAAAAAAACTTATTGATATAATAAGTATATATGTATCTGTAGCAATAAGTCAAAACAGCTTAAGTCGATAATCTATTTTTTGAGGTATTGCCCACTTTGTATAAAATAATTTCTGTTTGGTTTTATTTAATTTTTTTTAGTCTTAAATACACTAAACACTAACAAAAAATTTAACCGACTTCAAAAACCACAAAAATTTATCACACAAAAAAGCGAAAAATAATTTTCATAAAATATTATTATTGGTATTTGTTATCTACTGATCGGTTTGAAGACGGTGGGACCACATCACAAAAACCAACTTTCAAATAAAAAATGAATCATCAAAATCGGTTCAACTAGAAAAAAGTTTTGAAGTAACACACAGATAACTACTGGTCAGATCTTGATCAAATTTACATGGAACCACATGGCAAGCACCAGTATTCAAATAAAAAAAGAATCATCAAATCATAAAAAAATATAGTCGAATTGATAAGGTCGGTTAAAAATGATATGACTATGTTTCTAAACCGTATATTTGGAAAAAAAATTTTGTCTAGATATGTGTTTTGAAGTGGTTAATTATGAAAGCGTTCAAACTCAATTTTCGACTTAAGCTACTTTGACTTTTTGTCACAGATATTATATTAAACTGAAAGTCCCGTGACTCTGTTTCGTGACTGCATTTTTTGGGCGTTCTAGGAGGAAGTGCTGCATACTGTTTTAAGCGTTCCAACGAGGGAAGTGACTAGGCAGCTTACGGAATCGCCCAGTTTGGATTCACCATTTGGCAATATATATGTCAACCATATAATAGCACGCTAGACCAGGATATATAACTATTTGACACAGTTTAAAGCATTACACTTTCAAAACTCATAAAACATGCAACTCAAAATTTTGTTTTTCTACCTTATAATGATGCCATCTACCTATCACAAAAACAGGACAGATTATTTTGAAATTTTTATCTTATAAATTTATTTTTATAAATTAAATGAGTTTTATTGCCTCATCTTCTTCATCTGCGGTACTTAAAAAATTTGCAGTAGCCTTATTGTTGCCCTTTGGATCGAAGAAAATATCTGTCCGGAAAAAAGGCTAAAATGGCATCACTGATGTATGTACACATATGATCTTTTAAAAGCCATGGGTAAGTTTTACAAGCAAGATATTTAGAATTAAAAAGGGACATGGAACAGGAAAATCATTTAATTTCTTAGCATAAACGGAAAGAATATTTGTATTGAGTTATGACAAGAGACTTAGTATAAGAATCGAACGTTTAAGTAAGCCAGCGTAATTAACGTTAAAACAGAAAATCCATTTCCAATCCATAAAGCAAGGCTGTGTATCTGGTAGTATCAGACAGGAGTAGTGTATCATGTACTTTTCAAATTTAGCTAAGGAAATTTTGGAAACATTTTTCTGGGACTTAAAGAACTCTTCAGACAAGGAATCCATCTTTTGTCTGAAAGATGGACAAAGGTTATAAGCTTGGCTAGCTAATGCATATAATATATAATATTTTAATTAAAATAAATATCTTATAATTGTATTTCTTTATTAAAACAAAAATGCAGTTTCCACTCATAGAGTCTTCAAGGTCTCTCTCGCTTTATTACACCCTTGACTTTGTAAAAGAGATAAAAAGATAACGAACGCACTTAGATTATAAAATTTAATAGAATATGATAATCATTATAATATTATGGTAAATAGTTATTCTTTTGTAAATTGCATGAATATGGGGAATGGAATAAGTTAGGAGGTTAAAATTTATTAAACATCTTAAGACATGAATTATGATGATTATTAAAATAAAAAAACAAACAAGAAAATTGTTTTTTAATTAATAATCAAAACAAAAAATATTATTAATTTCACATTGTGCAAAAGTAAAGAAGAAATAATTATTTTTTTCTTTATTTTTTACCATTTATTTATTATTATTATTATTTATTTAACATTTAACATGTGACCCAATCTCAATTCTTTTCAAGGTTTGCAAGCAAAATGATTACAAATAAAAATCGAAAAATAAACAAAATTTTGGTATTAAAAAAAAATATCATTTATATGCATTTGACGTTTTATTCGTTTAAATTTGTGTTTTGTCTTGTTTCTTCTTCATTATTATTATTATTATTTTATTATTATTGATTTTGCTATTGTTTTATTCAACTTACCTGAGATTAATTAATTTTTTTCGTTTTATTTTGGTAATTTATTTAATTTCTGTTTTGTATGCAAAGATGCTCCTTTTGAGTCTGAGTGTCTGTCTGACCGACAGAGTAACAGAGGTGACTTAGTGGTGGGTTAGGTGAGAAACACACACGCGCTCAAAGTTATACAACACCAATAAAAAATTGCACTAGTCGACACGCATGCACAGCACAGCGTCGCAGCAATGAAGATAAGTGAAGTACTATGTGCAAGTAGTAGTATGGAAAAAGTAGGTGGTGGAAGGCGGTGGTGAGTAGAGAGAAGCAAACAACTCGAAATTTTTTTATTGCAAAAGCAAAAAGTTGTTGTTTTTTTCTGTTTCAGCTGCTGCTTCTTATACTATGCAAGTAAGTAAGAAGTTGTTGGTATTTTTCTTTCTTTAATTTTTTTGTAAGTCTATTTCAATTGACTTGATTTGCGACACGTTTGGCGTGAGACCTTTTTTAGTGACTTTGTTATTATATTTCTGTAAACCACATACAATTTTTTGTTTACTTAACAATTTGTTTAAGTGTTTTACACATTTATTGTATTATTCTTCTTTTCGTTTCTTTTCGTTTCTTTACTTTACTTTACTTTACTTTACTTTACTTTCTTCACGTGAGTTCATTGAATTTTCATAAAAATTTAAGTAAAATATTATTTAATATTTTTTGTTGCCGCGAAAATGTAAATAGTAAGCAAAAATACATATAAAAATACACAACGAAGTGAATGAGTTTCTACGAGGAGCAACCGAACAAAGTTACTATGGTAGAAGAACGAAGGAACCCGTTCGCTTTTGTTACATATAGTACATATGTAGTATACATATATGTATGTAAATTAGTTTAGTTAGTTGTGTTTGTGGCACACGTGATCGTATTCAATTGACGTTGACTGTGGCGACGGTAACGACAACGACAATAGCGCGACAAGAAACGTTTTAACTGTTTAACTCCGATGTACGAACTCAACTCAACTGCTGAACGAAATCGAAACCAGCAACAGGTGAGTTTCATGTGAACATAAACAAAAGAGAGGAGCACAGTGAGAGCAAAAGAGCGTAAGCTTTCTTATGAGATCAAATAACTGAGTACCAACCGAAATATGAGTAAGAGTCTTGAGTGGATGAGATTGCATATTGAGTGAGTGAGTATCTTAATATATGTATGTATACCCTAAACTTCTTCACTCATAAAGAAATAATACAGTATATTGATTTTTTGCAGATGCACATATGCACAATTTTTAAATAATCAGAACAATTATAAAACATTGCTTTGAGTCATAAGTAAATTTAACTTAATTTATAGACTAAAGTTGTTTTCAATCTTTTCTACTCCGAAATCCTTTACACTTCGAAAGTCAACAATAGAATGCAATTTGATTTGTTTGTTTTTTATTCATATTTATTTTGCTCCTCTGTCTTCTTGGATGTTAAAGGGTATGATAGCCGCCCTGCTTCATAAGATTAAAAACCTACTCTAGACTTATTGCTCAAAAGCCGCTCCTTCAATTTAAGAGTTATGGGTATTTTTGTTGATCAAGGAGACTGGTCAGGGATGGTGTACCTCAAGGCAATGACCTTCAATATTCTGGCTCGCCCACAGAAGCAGCGATGATAAATGATGATTATTATTATCACCTATTCGAGCAAATCATACAATTCTGACGTCGTTTGTCCAGATATCATATACGGCTCATATTCCAAAGGTGGACCAAGTCCAGACAAGATCCTCACCTGGAATTGTCATATAAAATTCATGACGGCATATTGCTTCGCAAAGTTGTGTCAATTAAGCTGGTTGCTGCGCTCAACCAGTAAATTGTCTACTTCATACAAATTTTGGGCATCACTGCTGCAAAGTTCGGTGTTGCCAAAGAAAGACTCTAATTTCTCCGCAACAATGTATTGCATAAAGATCTGAAGTTGCCTACAGTCTACAGACAAAGGCATCCAAATGTATTTGCGACAGCTCTCACTCAAGATGCGACACGGAGCTAATGAAAATATTCCCCAAGTGCAATAATACAATAATAACAAGTATTTAAATAGTGTAATCTCTTAATAACAAACATATTGTCATGAACAACGAAATCTAAACTAACCGAAGCATCGATTTATTATTATATTCCATTGATCTTATTTAAAATTATATATACTCAAATTTCCATATTAATTGCTATAAAATTATAGGGTTTTTCAATGTCGATGCTACGATGCTATTCGATAACTGAAACACTCTCTCTATTAACAGTTTATTATAATTTTGTACTTGCACTCACTCAATCAATTAACTAATTGTCTTTGGTTGTATGCAGGGCGCAGGGCTTGGCGGCTTCTTGGTCTTGAGGCTTTTCGTATGAAATAATGAAGTTAGTTGGTTACACTTTCTGAATTTTTATTAATTTTTCCACTTGATTGATTCATACTTAGAAAGGCGCTTCAACTTAATTTATATTTACGTATATGTGTAAGTATATGGAATTCATAAATATGAAAAATCCTCGTAATAATTTAAAAAGTGAAAGAGGAGCCTATCAGAGATACTATGGGAATATCAACTACCTTTTAAGATCAATTATTAACACATTTCGATTCGCATAATACTCGTATTAAACAGTTTCCGAGGTGAATGGAAAATGAAAATGCGACTTTGAAAAACTCTCATAAATGTTAATACAATAGTTTTCCATTTTTGATTTATTATAGGCAATTCATACTGTTTTATGGTATAACTGCGTTGATGAAACACTTATTGGTAATTAAATATAGAAATCCAATAGAATTTCGTAATTAGCTGCAGGTTCAAAATTAATAAATTAATTTAATATTGCATTTATTAACTTTCACTTATACACGAATATGGATGCATCAATTCTGTTAAATATTTATAATCTAAACATATGGTTTTAGGCAGCAGGACGAGATAAACAACAGGAGTCAGAAACAAGTTAATTAACGATATGGGGGAGACGCGCCTCATATCGATTTATGTTGACAGCCAGGTTGCTATAAAAGCTCTGTCGTCTCTGCATCAAGAGCAAAACCATATGTAGTACGGTAAAAGCTCTTAATCAAGCTATATCACGCTTATCTCGGTGAGGTATCCAAAATAATTGGATGGGGGACGAGTGTGCCAGGAAAGGCTCGGTACTACCTGCGTCTCAAGCAGTTGCTGATATTTACCGACCATTACAGGATATCCTCTCATGACCAGAAGCGAAAACCAGAGATCTAGCAGACAGCAAGTGGGCAAATGAGTGTGGCTGTACACTCTGGCCTTGCTATCAACCGAAGAGAACCTCCGAGCTTCTACACTTCAACAAGAAAAGGATTCGGACTTTGACGGGAGTTATGATGGGGCACAGCAACATTGAGCTGATGGCCCACAGGATGCAGGTTGCACATCATGACCTCTGTCGTATCTGTGAATATGAGAAGGAACCAGAGAACATCTAATAAATCCTCTGTGATTTCTCTGCTCTTCTTGGTAGATAAACCCGGTTTCTCGGGAAATAGTTCTTCAAGGAGAGTTTTCGGGAAATAGTTCTTCAAGGAGAGTTGGGTAGCTTGGCACAATGTCCTTTGGGGGACCTGGTTCTGTTCGTGGACTTCTCAGGATGGGCAGTAGTGGTAGATTACCCTTCACCCCTTACAATCCTCCTACCCTTTCACATTTTATCAGGCATCACAATGTGCCTTAAGGCTTCTGGGGGAACTCGCGAACAATAGCTAGCGGCCTGCATAACCTAACCTAAGATACACTTCTAATTATTTAAATCTAATATATTTTATACTCTAAGTAAAAAGTTTAAGACCGTTGTCTAATAGAATTATTGCTAGATTATTGCTGATTTCACTCAGCCGTCAAAATCTGTGTCATCATCAGCTAAAAAGTGGGCAACAAAGACAAAAATTTGGTAACAATGGCCAAAAATAAGAAGTATGGTTAGATTTCTGTGTGAAAATGTATAACCAATGCTTTCACACAAAGTTCATTGGAACATTCATAGGCCTAGTATGTTCTTAGTTGTTTCAATCAAATACTTTTCCGTGATTAAACTTGTCTCTTTTTTTTTGTAACTATATATACATATACATATGTGTGTGTTTGTATAAATCTTCTTATGTAAACAAATCAACTCATTTGTAATTAAGTTAACAGATTGAAAGTTTTTGTTTTGCAAAGTTTGACCGGAAATTAAATAAAGCGCCATCTATGAGACAGATACATCATACATATGAGTGTAAGGGTATGTGAGTGGAGAATATTCAACTCAACTCAACTCAACTCGAAGCTCAAATCCAACATCAACATCATCATCTTCATCATCATAACCATCAACATTGACACTTCCATATTACCATAGTATGCACATTTTAAGCACAGTTAATTCAATTAAATGATATACATTCATACATACAATACTCATACAAGAGCAAAAAAGGCAACAATAAGATATAACAAGGATTCATTGTCGCTTCGCTGAACGCATTTTGTATCAGCATTCACATAGATACAATCATACATGTATGAATGAGTGATGTGAGTGATGGTAAACGAGGAATATTTGAGAAGTAATTTAATTATCAAATAAAATTTGCAAACTCAGAGAAAATCCTTGAAAGATCACCAGACAATTCTAATCCCATTTTAAACACATTCATACATAATAGGAGTCCCAACTAAAATAGTTCAAGACATACAATTCAAGTGGATCGAAAAGAGTTGATTATCAGTTTTATAGAGAACAAGACAAGTTACAATCATCGATTGGATCACTTTAGATACAAGGGATTCATCATCATCCTGATCCGGTTGATCAATTCAATGATTTCCCTTTGATTCTAAAAAGAACTTAAAATCAAATTAATATGCAATTAGTTGATGTTTTCTTGACAGTAAAATTATTTTGATAAATGTGTTATTTTTTACACATTTTTCCAACACTAATCATATCATATCCTGTGTCTATTATGTACTTGGAATGCCGTAACTTATAGAGTTGCCCACGGAAAATCAATTGTAGTGCAATCGTTGGACTGGTTGGTACTTTTACTATTATCTTGTGTTCCGTCTTTCGTCTTTAGCAATCTTTTGTTGCTTACATTGCATTACACACTCATATATGAACAAACACACTCATGGTCATAATAATAAGGGCAATGGTATGAAAAAATTGAATAATTTATGAGTTCATTCAACATTTTTAATCATAAACCAGAAAGAAGGTTATCATTGGCTATGCCAAAGATATAATATTCTTCACGCTCTTCCGGGTTACATCCAACCGAACGGCGACAAAAGCCAGATATCAGATATGCTTGCTTTCTTAGCTTCACTATATTCTCTCTGTCACAGTTTGAGAATCAACAAAGAACACAGTATGAGTATCAAATGTGAGCACAGTTTGAGGGGCACAATACTCCTGGTACCCCTAGGATCTTGAAATTTATACGGTTGATGAATATAGATCACTTATAGTGACCAAATTTCAGTTCGATACGTCAAAAAACAAAAATCTTTTTTAAATAAGAACATTAATTTAAATGGGGGGTTTGTGTGTGTTTGTGTCTCCTTCTGTGTGTTACCAAATTCATGACAAACTTATAATACTATTCACCCCTGTGAAGAGTATAAAAAAAGAGAAATAATGCTAATATGTATGTATGTATCTTTTGTTTGTATATTTACACTTATCTCTATTTGGCATGTTGATGAGAGAGAGAGAGAGTTCACCTTCTTGTGGATTTTCTCACAAATTTTGCTCCAACTTTTGCTTGCACACACCCTGTAGGTTTGGATCGAATTGAGAATCGTTGACTTACTTGGACAGCTGAGCAAGGTCATCCCTTTATTTTCAAACTAATCCCTGATTAAATAAAAATAAAGGTATAGGACAGTTATCCATTGTGATCCTTGTTATATTAATTTGAACATGGTATCAGAATTCCGATGCACTTAATATAATATTTTGACCATGAGTGTTTGTATTAAATACATACTCATACGAGTATGAACCTCACATTGATGAATTTCATTCATTCAACTCACTTTACTTTTGTTGATGATGTAGTTTTTTTGTTTGTTTTTAAACCCAAAAGCCAGAAATATTCAGAATATCCATAGGAAACAGAATTGTTGGTATTGTTTTTGCTGTTGTTCTTATTTTTGTTGTTGTATCCATATATCCTCCATTCCCTTTCATTTTTATTTGTTGTTGTCCATAGATTCAAATTCATTCATATGGAAATTACTTTACCAGTGATAACACTTCTCCCTCCATCACACTCTGCTTATTGTTGAAATACTCCAATGTTGATGACTGTTTGATAAGGCAAGAACATTGAGCTTAATAGATTTTCATTTATTTACTCATTCATTCGCATTCATTTGGTCATTTTATATTTACCTCTCTTTCTGTTTCTTTTAAATAGTGTTGCATACTTTTAGGCTTTCATAGTTTTGTTGCAAATGCATGACCAAAACATACAATAATGGATTGGTTCATGTTACAAACAAAGCTTAGTAAATTAGAGTAAACATCAAGAATATTTATTTATACATATATATTTTTTCGTTAAAATAATTTTTTGGCTTACTAAAGTAATTTACTTAATTAATTTGACTTTCATTCCATTTTCTGTCCATTGTCCATTTTAGTTTTGCTTATTCTGATAACAAGAAGAGAAAATGTTGATGTTGATGCTGCATATATTTCTTCAACTTTAAATCCTTTGCCTTGAAGCGCCTTATTTCATTTGCTAAGCTGCAATTTTATTTTATTTCTCGCTTGCATTTGAAAAAATGTTCAAACGTAAAAAAATGTGTAAAAGAAAGAACCTTGCCCGTTGCCTGTAATAAAGCCATTTTTTTTTTTTTGCTTTTCTATACTCTTCTGAATATCTTAAGCCACTGCCAGGACCAGATTATCCAAATGCCTATGTATCACCCGTTGCCACTGTTCGTTCTAATGTGTCTTTCATAGTTGTTGTTGTGGTTATAACAAGAGGCCTTACGTAAGTCTTTCAGAAGGGAACTGCATATATTTTAGATCGGATTTATCTTAAAACGAAACCTTGGGTGATCAAAATTATTGGAGATTTCAACATATTGATCACATTGCATTTATGAATTTTAAAGTTAATGGAAGACGATATTAGGGCTTAGTAAATTTCAGCTGCTTTACCTAAAGGGCCTTTTAAACCCTTCATGCGGCCCTTTCTATCCTTGTATGTTCCTCTCTGTATTTCCCTGTTTCTTTATTTTCTTCTTCTCAATTCTGAGTAATCTTGGGCATTATGCATATTTATAGAAAATTGCAATTTACGAAAATTAAATGCAAACGAATGAAAGAATAACAACAACAATAATGCTCTGAAATCCCGGCGCAGGTGTTTTTTTTGGCAATTTTCTTGCATATTTGTTTTCAAAGTTGTTGTTGTTGCTCTTGTTATTCGATATAACTTTCAGGAGTCGCGAGTCGCGTCAGTAGTAGCAAACGCAGCCTTAATCGCAACAAGGACGTCGTTCGTCGTTGTCTGTCCAGTTGATAAAACTTTTGCGCCAAAAGTATTTTATCTTTATTACTATTCTTTTTTATATCCTTGTTAAATAAAAGGTATATTCATATTGTCATGATGTTTGTAACACACCAAAGAAGATAATCAGAAGGAAGAAGAATATATGATATACGTTTGTTTCTATAAAAATACCAGTCCCATAATTTTGTAATAATTGTAGCGAAATATCATTTTGTTCATAAACTTTTGTTGGGGCTCCTCGATATCAGAAAGACTAGACGCATCATACTAAAAATTTGGTCCATCGAATATGGTATGGCAGCATGAATATTGTTATTTGTCTAAATGAAAATGATCGGATTCCAATTTGTGCTTGAGTGAAAAGTATTAAATCTTGAATAAAGCCTAAAGTTTTCTTTTTGTTATTAAGTTTATTAAGACTTTTCTTTATTTCTCTGTTTGGCTTTTGCAAACTTTTATTTCGTATTTAAATGCGCGAATTTCTACTTTGCAATAATCACATTTATTTAAGTAGATTTTTAGGTGTCCAACTGTAGGCGATAAGAAATCAGCAGCATCAAGAATGAGGATGGATTGTGGAGACCACCATTCCATTCTATGAACTTAATTTGTTTATTGGAAAATTCAATGTTTTAGTGATAGGCAAATTTAAATCAATAAATTATATAATTTCAATAAGTCGAAAATGATATTGATAAATGAACTTCCAAACTTTATTATATTATTTCTCAGAAACATATTTACCCCTGTCAATCGAACCAAATGGTACTTGTCCATATGGAGAAATCAGTTATGGCATCCAAAAATTGGGAGGGATAAGCAGACTGGATTTTGGTACATATCTTTAAAGATGTTTCGAAAATAATGTTAGCCTCAAATTTAATCTCCACGAACCACATTGATAATCTACTAACCATTTGTTAACATAATTACGTCCGATACTGATTTGAATCACCAGAATTCTAGTTTCATTCTGTTAAATAATAAAAAAATTTTGTTCTGTTCAAAACTGGAGATGCCGGGGATTGAACCCGGGGCCTTTCACATGCAAAGCGAACGCTCTACCACTGAGCTACATCCCCACATAAAATTCTGAAGTCAAATATGAGATTTCTTTATTTTTTGCTAAATTGTAGTAATAAATAAACTTCAAATATTAAAAATGAAATACATATAAAATAAATTCTTATATAAAAAAAAAATTAAATTTTATTAATTAATTAATTAATTTAATTTTAAACAATATTTGATTTCATAAAAATACTATTCTTAATTTTAACGCTTTGTAACACTTTAATTTCTCCTGTAATACATTAGACAAACATTTACTTACAAGCAGAGTGGCGCAGTGGAAGCGTGCTGGGCCCATAACCCAGAGGTCCGAGGATCGAAACCTTGCTCTGCTATTCAGTGCAGTTATATCGCCATATTTTTTTATAAGAATTATTGTGAGTTTTTTGAACGAACAGTTAAAGCATAAACCTCCATTTATATAAAATGAGCATGGTAAACGGCAGGAGAGTAAGCTAATCAAAGATTATTTTAACAGATTGATAATTCTTTTTTTTCCACTCAAAAATAAATGTTTTTGCCTAAAATCAAAAGTTAAATAAAATTAAAAAATATATTGTATATAAAGAATTTATTTTACTCCTTTTGTGAATTGAACTCACTTGCTCTAAGAATCTAAAACAAATACATCCCGCCCCTTAGCACGTTGTGCCATTGAAGGTGAATTTTGGCAGCTGCCAAGTTATGTATTTATATTTTTTTTCTCCTTTATTCATCTATTGAAATTTGTCATGGCTGCTTAACGTAAGTGCGAGTGAGATGACTAGTTTTCACAAAATTAATATTATCTTCATTTTATTTTTGTTTATGCGGCAACTTGCTTTTGTTTGCTGCTTGCCTGATCATCTACTTAAACGTTTTGAACGATTTTTGCACGGTTTTTCATCGAGTGTAATTGACAATTTTTAAGAGTCCCAACGACCGAGCGAGCGAGAGAGCGAGCACTTGTGCATCCGTTATTTATTTATTTGTTTTTTTTTTTTATACCTATGTATTTTTAAAAAGATTTTTGTTGTTGGCTTGCCGTTTCATAATAATTAATAACTGCTTCATTCTTCTAGCTGATGGATGACATTCACTTTTAATAAACTATGAATTAATTGCTTTGCTTGTCCGTCCGTTTGTCTGCCTGTCTGACTTTATGAGTTTCGTTACTTTTTTTTCACTTTAATTATTTGAATTTTCTCTTCTTTTATAGAAAGAAAAGTGCTTCGATTAACTTTCAACGATGCCGCTCTTTACAAAACAGAATATGTAATAAAAACAGAAGATAAATGTTAAAGTCAAAGAGTTTTCTTTTAAATATAATATTAAGCACGAGAATTTTAACATCCTCGATAGTATAGTGGTTAGTATCCCCGCCTGTCACGCGGGAGACCGGGGTTCAATTCCCCGTCGGGGAGACACATTTTCCTTGTGGATCATTTTTTTTTAATCGCTATATTTTAAATTGTTTTTATTTTCATAGGAACATTGAATAGTTTTTAAAATATACAATTTAGTTTATATATTAATGTGTGTATCGATATGAGAAAACTGTTGTAATATAAAGCAAGTAAGTTAAATGTGTAAATGGGAAAAAACTAGAATTTTCTTATTGCATATTTGGCACGCTATAGACTACAAGCAGAGTGGCGCAGTGGAAGCGTGCTGGGCCCATAACCCAGAGGTCCGAGGATCGAAACCTTGCTCTGCTATGTTTAAGAAAGAAAAGCACGTTTCTATAGAGAAAGCTTTTTTTTTAATATATCAATTTTGTATTTAATTTATGAATAAAATTAATGCTAATATTCGTATAATATATTGATTTTTTTTTGTGTTGCGCAAAAAATTTGTGTTAAGATTGATCTAACGGGAACACAACAGCAGAGTGGCGCAGTGGAAGCGTGCTGGGCCCATAACCCAGAGGTCCGAGGATCGAAACCTTGCTCTGCTATAAGTGCAATGATATCGCCAATTTTTTTTATTGGATTTATTGTGTTTTCTGAACGAACAGTTTAAGCATAAACCTTCATTCATATGAAGTCAGCACGGTGAACGGCAGAAGTTAAAATAATCCCAGTGTCTTGCCGAATTATCTTGGCCTTGTCTTCAGTATAGATTAAATGTAGGTAAAATAAAAAAATTAAATTAAAAAAAATTTTTGGAGATGCCGGGGATCGAACCCGGGGCCTTTCACATGCAAAGCGAACGCTCTACCACTGAGCTACATCCCCTCATGCTCAGAGTTTGCCAAATAATATTTTTATCAAATTGTACAAAATCATAAAAAAAGAAAGCAAAAGAAAGAGAAAGAAACGGAATTAAACTACGTAATTAAATTTAATTTGTTTTTAATATTTTTAATTAATCTTTGCTGTAAAAATTGAAGCAAATGAAGTTCACAATTATGTAGTTGTGTTAAATTTAATGGAAGTTCTTTGAACTGCTTCAAAAATATACAACATTATATAAACAAAATATGTATAAGGGAAATTATTTAATTTTTGAACTTTTTATTGATCAAAAACTATTCAGTGTTTAAAAAATAACTAATCAAACTAATAATAATTAAAAAAAAGATCTCAAGGTCTCCCCGACGGGGAATTGAACCCCGGTCTCCCGCGTGACAGGCGGGGATACTGACCACTATACTATCGAGGAAGTTGAATTTCTCGTGACAAAGTTTCTACTTAATCTTGCGCTCATAAAAAATTCAGTTATTTGTCATGTGTTTACAATAAATTCTTTCTTTTAAATTTTAATACAGAACAAAAATCAGTCACCCTGGATATGATTTTTCCAACATTTTTATTCTACGAATGGGTTTTTTCAGTCAGCTTTATCATTTTACCTTCCGGCATGACGTTGAAATTGTAAGCATAAGTTGAGATACGCGTCGTTAGACAAGTGAACAAGTGAAGTTCAAAGTTTGCCTTTGCTTCTTTGTTTTTGTTTCTCCAACATAATTTATAACTTATTTTTTTTTGGAGGATGGTTTTTCTTTCTTCTACTTATATACTGTTTAATGCAGCAAACATAATTTTTTCTTTTCATTTGGTAGATATTTCCCGTGTTCATGAGTTTAAGGTGTCTGTCTGGGTAGCGTTGTCACTTTTATTTTAATTTTATGATATGAAAATATTGTCGCCGGTAGTAGTAGCATCATGTTGCAGATACATAATACATAGATACTATACAACTTACACACGTGCAATATATCTCACGCAATTGTGCGGTAGATAGACAAACTTCCGTCTGAGATTTGGGCATATCATCATTTGACTACTGAAGTCTTCATAGGAGAAGCATGAGTGAGTTGTAGCATAAACTAAAAGTAAGAAACGCACCTGAAACTTTCAGTTTTGTCTGTAAGAATTGCATATGCACATATATGTATGTATACCTTGCCACATGCTGGCAAGATAAATGTAGTATTTTCCTACTATACTATGGTATTGTATTAATGTGTAAGTGTATGTTTCAAATGCCAGTTGAATTGAAACATCAAAATCGGCATAAATAATTCATTATTGCCACCTCGTGCGTTGCAGATAAATCAACTAGTCACTAGTCGCTTTTCCTTAAATCATGTACGATTACTCCGAAGCATCTTTGCATTGTTGAGCTCTGAGCTTTCTACATCAAGTGCCATTTCACTGGTACTCATTTCCATAACCTTTTCAGTTTCAAATCTTTTGTTCATTCCGTTATCCATACTTTGATATCCTTTTTGTCCTTTGCTCACACACTAAAGAGATATAGAATTCTATATACTTATTTACATAATCGCTCGTTGACATGGTCTGACATGTCACAGAAAGAACTAAAGGGTAAAAATACAGAAAATTCGACAAAGATAAACTTTGAAAATTTATTTTTATGGGTTTTCTGTTAAAAATTTTAATAAATCTCAATTTTGCATATTACAATTTCATGTTTAATGATACTAACAAAACAAACCAATGGTTAAGATACTATACCGAGTGTATTATGGAATTTTGGGAAAATAACTGATCAATTGCTACTCCAAATCAAAGCAACAGTCAAGAAAATATAGGAAATAATAGAGAAATTCATAGTTTCGGAAATACTATGATATGAAGTTTCCACTGTGCTCGTCAATGATCTGAGGTTTGCTGGCATACACTTTACTTTTAAATAACCCCACAAAAAGAAGTCGTGAGGGGTCAAATCATCATTTATCAATAATGCTTCCAATAATCAGGTTCAGTGAAAACAATACGAGCAACTGTACGGCCATATTCCAAGCAACGTCGGCAATATTATTAGCGTTAATTGCTATTTATACGGAAACAAATGCAAATCATACTTCAAAATCAGCCGCAAAGTGGTTCCACTGATGACAATTTGCTGAGCGCTGTGACGATACGACATTTTTGGGTTCTGGGCAACGCTCCCTCTGACCACTTCAATCAGTTCATTGGAACGTCTTGGCCTTTGATGAACGGAATGTTGACTTCCATTGTCTTGTGTTAAACAAAATTCGACACCAAACGACGAATAGTGGTATCAGACGGTGTCTGTTGGCACGTTGAGTTAACACAACTGAATGACTATTTTCACTTTTTCGTCTTGATGTTTCGTTGTGAAGCGATTCATGGTTAAAATTGCAATGAGTTGACGTGTCAAAGTCAATCGGTTGATAAATGTCAAAGTTATGACATGTTTACATACCGACATAATAGATGGCGCATCCTGTATATGAAATTGTTTTTGATAAAACTTATATCAAGAGTAGGAAAATATCTTAACTTTTCGGACTCTATTGAAAGACTTGCCTTTGGGTAACAGACTTCCTCTATACTGGACAATGCCGAATCCTATATCGATGGATATAAGGCATATACCTGATGGAACCCGCTTCGGATTTTAAATTTGAAATAATGCAGAGATTCTAATCATAGGTCCTGTATAGGTTACTACTTCCAGTAACCTTCCAGCCATTTAAATGAAATAACACTAATTTTCTATAACAATTGAATCGTGAATATTGGAGCAGTGACTGAATATTGAATAAGAAAATATTTGATAATTGAATCCTACCAAGAATTCACATTGATTCCCTGCCATGGAAACAAAGATCATATAGCGAAATGGAAATAGCTCTTCTACTAAGACAATTTTAATTCTTAGATAAAAAATTTGTCCGGTGCCAGTGTAATCACATCTTGAATCACTATTTTCTATTTGCAAACCTGAAGAACTATATAG
This sequence comes from Amiota communis, assembly GCA_037043315.1. Classification (NCBI taxonomy): domain Eukaryota; kingdom Metazoa; phylum Arthropoda; class Insecta; order Diptera; family Drosophilidae; genus Amiota; species Amiota communis. Next base: position 380,701 of record JBAMAV010001386.1, on the reverse strand, counting down.
TTGAAAGGAATGAGATATCTCACCAGACAGCAACACAGACATATGACATTATGTATCTTAGTTGCTCAGTAATACTTATACTCTATAAATGATTCTAATGACCACATTCTTGATAATTTCAACATTTTATTATAAATTGAAACCTGGTTTGACTGGTTTGAATTATTGCAAATTATTGTGTTTTCATATATTTAAATTTAATTTTAAAGTGAAATTCAGCAAATAAATAACAAGAGCACAACCATACTGGTTGCTACTACATAGTACAACTATTCTTGACACTCTTCCCTGTCATATATTTATTGTATTATAATTGAAATTCTTCGAATTGACATTATTGTGATTTGTATTTTGGTTTTTCTTGGCCTACAATCCTATTTCACTTATGGTACTCACTCAGCTGTCCATTTAAGTTACGACTTGATGTTGCTTGGCTTGCCAGTACATAATTTGCCAAATTGTTTTATAAAATATTTATTTCATTTTGAAATTGTGAAAATTTTTGGTAATTAATTTAAGACCAAAAATTGATTGAGACAAGATTTGATTGTAATAATAAAATTTAATGAAAATACATACTATGTGAAATGTGAAACTTGAAGACCAAATATGAAAATACAATGTATAAAAGATACAATAAATCATTTGGAAATCTCAATTGAATTGAATTGGATTTATGGTATAAAGGAGTATGAGAAGGAACTATTATTTCTTATATATATGCATATGTGTACAATAGTATATGTATGCAAATGACATCAAAAGTAATGGGAAAATGCCAACAAAGTCAATCATCAAGCATGTGTTTAGTTGTTCTATGAAAATGACAAACTTAACCAAACTAAACTCTTATTTCCTGATTAATAAAGAAAGTCTAAATTCACATTCACAACTTCGATTACTCTTCAGATTCATTCATTCATTTATTTTTTCCAGTATAAACATTATAAATACTTTGAGAATGTACGTGTATATAAAGTTAAAATGATGAAGGTGGAAGAAGGGAAAGCACCATGAGCTTATAAACTTGGTTACTTACATTGATAAGCATTAAAGTGAAAAAGTCGACAAAAGAAGTTTTTGTTGAGGGGGCCTGGGCCGTGCCTAATTCAACGTCTGAACCTAAAAAATAACCAATGTTCAATAGGAAATTATGGTAGAATTTTAACCATCTATTCGTCTGACTTTTGATGCAACTGTGGGCAAAAGTAGCAGATATTGACAATTTAACATCAGTTCACCATGTGTCCTAGCACTTACTAAATTCATCTATATAAAAGGAATTGATAATATGTCAGCCATGAGACATGAAGAGGAAATATAGCTTGCACCCATATTATGCTGTCCCCAAACTAATGGGAACATCACTGCTTTCTGATGCGGCTATTAAATCTTTCTAAACTTCACTGGTTTCTTCCTATACTTTGATTTTGATGATGTGCCATTGCTTTGATCATCTTTTTATACGCCTATTTTGATGTAAAAGAATCACCATTTAATACTATAGATATCGAGCTGAAAGTTCTCTTTTTCCCACATATTGGTACTAGTATTCTATTAAGATGTGAAAGCACTAGAAGGATATTCTGTTGGTTTTACAGGAGAATACATTTTGGAGTGATTGGTTTTTATTTAAGAATAATTTGATTAAACAAATAACAAATATTCCATAATCATCACATCATTAATTTGTGCAATTCTTTTCAATTGGTATCCTTCCAAAAGGAAACTATTTATTGCATTCCACACAACAAGTAATGTATAAGTAATGTACGATGAGTATCTACAAGTGAGTATTTGGAGTGTGTTTAAGTAAGTGTTTTGGGAATTGTGGCCGAACATGAACCCTGAACACCGAACATTGAATACTGACTGAAGCTGATGGTGGTAATGCCATTTGCGCTTGTGCCTATCCCAATGTCCTGTACATTGTCCTTGTCAATGTGAATGCATGTGTATCTCATACACACTGACCAGTAGGTCTCTTGCCTCGATTGAGAGGTTTCATGCGTGTTTTGCATATGAATGTTGAACACACATAGAGTTCTATCGTCCCAATTGGCAAAACGCACGGTTGATGGCTTCACATGTCGAATGCACAATGTCCAAGGTTCATTCGTTCGTTTGTTCGTTTGTTGTGGGGCTTAATTGAAACGTGATTATGCGTTGATGTTGCATTTCCAGAATTCTTTGTTGAATTCAAATAGTAGATTTCTTATTCCGTTTATTTTGTTGTTTGTCTATCTTTCTGTCTGTATCTAACACTTAACACATTTCAATTCAATTGAATTGCATTTTCCATTACATTTTTCTCAGTGTAAATATTGAGTGCATTTTAAAGTGTCTCAGTTTGGAAAACTCACATACTCGTTAGATACCATAAACGTTTATCTGGCAACAATTTTACCATATAGCAAAAGAAAGCATCTCTTCTTTACTCTTCTACCCTCACCCTTTCTTAAACTAGTACGAATATGTTGTTCAAAGATTTGGTATTACTAAAAACTGATTTCATGCCTTGAAATTGTTTACTTTCCAAAGAATCTAATACCAATGTTCTACTTTTTGTTGTGACTCATTCAGACTCACTCATTCAATTCACTTAGTAATTGCTAAGCAAAATATCCTTTGGTCAAGTGACAAGTATCTGTCTGTCTCTCGGTGTGTGTCCGCCTGTCTGTCTCTAGTGTCTGTGTGTGTAGGTGTAACTGAAGCGCATCCTTTTTGGGCATATTTAAATTGAAATAATTTACTTTATGCTTTAGGGGTTTTGGGAATTGAATTTGCACGCATACGAAATTGAATTTTAATGCAATTCTTCGATATCAAATTTATTATTAACACACACACGCTCACACTCACACATATGCATTCATATGTCCTTGCTCTCAAAGCCTGGCACAAAACAGTTCATGGGTTTATACTAAGTACATTTACTATGTATTTCAATGATTACCGACATCACACAACAGACTTTTGCCTCATTTGCTGCATTGAATTTGGTATTAAGTAGTACTAGTTTTGTTGCATTCAGTCAGTTTCTTTCATACACACGCACATTTAAAGAGAATTTTAAATTGTATGTGATTAGGTTTTATTGCTTTCTCTCACACACACTGTCTCTCCCTATGTGTTTGTCTTTGTCTTTCAATCACCATCTTGTTGACTTTGTGTGCTAAAGCTTTTAATAAATTTTTCTATATAAATAAATAATTATTAATGAAAATAAGTTGAAATGTCCTTAAATTGTTTGCTGGCGTAAATAGATTTCTCGGTCTAAAGTAGCTTAAAAGCTTCATAAAGGATTTTTTTGTTTAATTGTGGTCATCATCATCACCTTCATAATCTTCCATTTGTCAAAAGCAGCATCATTCATAAGATTTCATTTTGTATATTATTCAAAATAGATTCGAATCGAATTAAATTTATAATTTTAATAAGCTTAAAGATTAAAAGTGTAAATTGAATTTAAAATTATTTTAGTTTAAGTCAAAAATAAGTAAATATGTTTATCAAAAGTAGCCAGCAAGCTATCAAGTGACATAGTACAATATTTTCATGAATATTTGTTTGGATTAATAAAAGATAAAATATGTTGTATTAAATTGCCTATCATTAGATTTAAGATATTGAATGTACTTACATTCCTATTTCCTTCAAATGACAATTTGAATCGATTCTGGTAGAGATGGACATGTACATATATCCAGGGTTGGCCATATTAGATGTTCTTATCTGGCAACATTATAAGTTTGACAAGAAACATTAGATCGATTAATAACAGCACGTGTCTGAAGCTTCAGTCTTATGGCGCTGTATTACATGGGACAAAAACCGCATCGGAACCAGACTCCAGTAACAACGTTCTGGGACGGTTCTTTTTCTGGGGTTGTCAGACTGTGCTACATAGAACAGGAAAAAACGGCAGCGAAAGGAAATCAAAAGCAGTTATTTCTATTTCTGGTACCAATACACTGAGATCTGGTTTGATTTTTAAAGCAACCTGGCTGCACTGTTTTTCCAATGCGGCCCCTTTTCTGGTTTGTTTCATGTGCAAATGTACTGGAGTCTGGTTCCTAGGCCATTAAGAGAACTTCTCAATTGTAAAAACTCAACGTGCCTGGATAAAAAAAAAAAAACAAAATAAAGTAAAAAATGCGAAGTCAAATAACACAATGAAGCGTTTAAACGAAAGATTTTTGTCTGTTGGTATTGTCCCGAATACCAGGCGTCCAAATACAAAGCGTCAAAGGCGATCCGACAAGCCAGTGTTGAAATGTCTCCGCGACATCAGGTCGTTCTGCGCATTTAGGCATGGACCTTGGACCAATGATAATAGTTGTTTTCTGCCGATGGTATGGAGCACTGCTGCTTTCAACAAGACGGGGTTTACACGGTACGTTAGCTATCATCGATTCCTCTTTGTTATTTTTGGCTTCAATTTAGACAGAGCAACAACAAATTTTTGTGCATTCCTCTTTATTTATGCATTCGCATGCATTTCACTCAACGCAAGCCAAACGAAATGAACAAACAAACGAAAAAGGAGAAAGAGAAGGAAGAAAAACGTCGATAGAGCCAATCATTCTTGTGCTGTCGAACAACAATCTTCCCCTCGCCTACCTCACCTCTCTTATCAACAAACAAACTTTTCGAGAGATGATGTAGCAGAGTTGTGTTGTGCTGTGCCGTGTAAACTGCGTCCAAGACGGCGCAACACTTCACACACCTTTTGCCTTAATCGATTTTTTGAAGCAATTGTTCCCCGGTCCCTATATATACAAAAATTGAGATTTTGACTGGCCTCCACGTTTTTCTTATTTGGCAGCATCGGACCTTTTACTGTGGGTCTACTTGAAGTCGAAGATTTACATCAAGAAGCCAAGGATCCTAGACAAACTTAAGGCCAACTTCCGACAGGAAATAGCCGCCATATCGTCCGAAACATTGCGCAAATGCAATGGAAAATGCTACAAAACGAACACATTTAAACATTCGAGCTCAGGGTGACTGACCATTTGTGTGATATCATATTCGAAAAGTGATGTATGTAATCAAATCTCCTTAAATCAAATTCAATTATCTCGCACTTTAAGAAGAAAAAGTTTTTTTTTTTATTTTTTTTTTTAATAAATGGTCTCGACGTATATGATTTTTCTAAGTTGAAACATGCATAGGTAGGTGAGGTGTCAATACCCATCTTCACTTGTTTACAAATTGTCCGCAGTGCCATGACCTATACATATTTACACAATAATGATATATGACACATACCCTAACCTTATACTGCCCACACATTATGCGATTGGTTGTAGAATTAAAGATCTAAAATACAATTTGTGAAAATCAAGAAGCAAACTATAATTGGACAATCAATCGCATAATGTGTGGGTCGCATCTGAAATACTTACTTTTTTATTCTCCAACCACCCATTCATATTTCTTTATTACAGTTTCCAAAAAAAAAAAATAGAAAAGATATTCCTTTGCCTAACAACTTGTTTCCTCACAAATTAATCTGATAAATAAGAACAAATTTTAATTTTCAAAGCTAAGTAGAACTTTATAATATTTATAAACAAACCTTATAAATTTCATAAATATATAAACAAAATAAGTAAAGTGAAGTGTATTTAATAATTGACTTGACCAAAAATGTGACAAAGTTTTTCTATATATAATTTCTTGTTTTGATATTTTCCCTTTTGTAGTTTCAATATTTATACAGTTTGTTTTGTTTGTTTGTTTATTTAAGATATATGTATATGTATGTATGTATTTATTTCTTTGTTCTTTGCTTAATATACATTTCATTACATGTCTATTTGGTTGCTGCTTCTTTGTATTTGTATTAATAATTTGTCACCGCATTGTTCAACGCCCCAGTGGCCTAATGGATAAGGCATCGGCCTCCTAAGCCGGGGATTGTGGGTTCGAGTCCCATCTGGGGTAAAGTCTTCTCTTTTTTTTTTTTTTTTAAATTTCATATTTAAATAACTAATTAAAATTTTTTTTGATGGAAGGCAGTTCTCCTGTTTCAGGCAGAGTTGCCAAATGTACCAAAAATATATCATTGTTGTTTTCTTTTTCGTAAAATTCAATTGTCGATATGTGCGTATGACAACCCTTCGAACAATTCAAACACATTTTTAGGTTAAAAATAAAATGGCTATTATAAATACTTAAATAAAAAAACAGTGTTGTAAGCTACTTTAATTTCTATTACATTTGATTATATGATTAATGAAACGAACTAAATCAGATTTAAAAAGAAAATAAGAATGTTTAGATTGAGTAATTTTAAAAGATAAAAATATAAGAGAAAACAACGATAATAGTATCTAAAGTGTATATTATTGGTGTAAAAGTTTTATTTGTTTAAAAATTTATTAATATGGTATAAACCATATAAGACCATTTTACATTAGGGTGACAAGGCACTATAAAAAGATGTGCGTTTGTTTTTGAATTGAAGTTCTTGTTTTTCCAACTATTGGAAAATAATAAAATTTATTAGGTATGTAAATAATAGATACAATGTATTATTTACTTTATCAACATTCAAAACACAAAATTTATATATGCAAAAAGGATATGAACTTTACAAAATGTAATAAATAAATTTTATAAGCAAAAAAATGTATCAAATTTTACCCCAGATGGGACTCGAACCCACAATCCCCGGCTTAGGAGGCCGATGCCTTATCCATTAGGCCACTGGGGCTCGCCTTAAATGTTATCTGCACTTCTTTAACAGCATTTATCCTAGCTAAATTTCCATGTGCAAATTGCAAAGTATGTATCTATGAGATGATACAATCACAATGTTCTTGTAGCAAAACGAAATTAGACAAAAAAAGAAACAAATGAAAATGTTGACTTGAAGGAATACTATTTATGTTAAAGAAAACCTTATGATTTTCATTGCTTGCAATATAAGTACAATCAATACCAACCCTTAGCCATATTTCTCAATTGCTTCCTAGGACCTATGTACTGTATATTAAAGGAAAGAAATTGTATGGTTTACTTTTAGCGTTTGTTGTTACTGTTGATGCACACGTTGGGCCAAAAAGAACTTTGAACATCAGCAAATGGCATGAATGCACTCTGATGTAGTTATTCTCTCTTTCTGCATCTGTATGCCTGTCTGTTGGTTTTTCTGTCGTAGAATCCTTTCCGTGTAGTCTGGTAAGCCTAATGCTCTCGTTCGCCTCCCTGGTTACCTCTCTCTACTCTGACTGTGCCCTTCTTTAACTGTCTTTGAGTATTAGCATGAAACTAATGCACACATGTGAAGTGAAATTTTACTTTTGAACCAAAATCGAATCCTAGTTAAACAGACTTAGGACTGGCAACTGCATATTACCATATGTGAAGCCTAAAAGTATCCTTTAAAACCACAATCGGTGCTGACCAAAAGCATCAAACAAAATTGATTCGGTGTTGATTAAGTTTTCCTATGGATTTTTGTGAAAGGAAAAGTTTACTTTAAACCAAAGAGATGACTAAATTTGTCATTGAGCAAAATTCGTGTCTGTTGCTTACAAGTTCAATTTAATTTCAATTGAATTCAGTTAAATGTTTGGTTTAATTATTGTACTTACCCCCCAATTTAATAAAATTTCATTCAGTTTTTTTTTGATTATTTGTTTAGTTTGGTTTACAATAATTTTCGATTGAAATTGTATGACGCAGCAGATTTTTTTTGTTGAGTGTTGTAATTAAAAATAAATTTATTTGCCTAATGATGAAAGAAAATTTAAGTATTTTTGTGTCAATAAGCTTTATAACACTACTATAACTTTAATTAAAGATAAGTTTGAATAATCAGTGTATTAGGCCCCACACTCAGTTAGTTAGTCACGTACATGTTGACTCAGGTGAATCATTCAGAACGAGTGTATCGTTAATTTTTTTCGATTTTCATACTGATTGGTTGTGATATTAATGGCACGGTGTTACATAGGACAGAAACGGCAACAGAGCCAGAATCCAGTACATTTGCACCTGAAATAGGGCCGCAATGGAAAAACAGCATTAAACATGAAACCAGATCTCAGTGTATTCGCACCAGAACCAGGAACAACTACTTTTATTTTCGTTTCGGTGCCGTCTTTTCCTTTTCTTTTGATTTCTTAACAAAAGAATATAGACCAAAGCTTTAAAACACATTGTGGCAGTAATACATATTTTCACCTTCTATCTGAATTTCACTTTATTTTTTCACAATGATCAAAAAACAATAAGCAGTTCGATTCCTGTTCTATGTAGCACAGTCTCTCAGAACCAGACCAGAAGCATAACAGTCCCAGAACGTTGTGTACTGGAGTCTGGTATTGTTGCCGTTTCTGTCCTATGCGACACCGCACCATAATTTGGCAAAGGCAAAGGAAAAAGAAAATAATAAGAAAATTAAAACAAAGCGATTGTGAATAAAAGAATGGCTTTAGAAAAGGCATACGTTTACTCATCTGGTGTTGTTTATAAAATTCGGAATGATTTTGCTCCTCACCTATTTCGATAATCAATAACTTACACATGATTCTGATCAAATATTTTGCGTGAATTATTGTCAGACTTTGTAACACAGCCCCTTTCTAAGTTGTTGTTGGTTGGTTATATGTGGCTGCGAAAAACGGTCTAATGATGTCCAAAAATTAAAAAAAAAATTAAGTAAAAAGGTATGCATTAATGCGAACCAACACTGAAACAATCGGTTGTGCATAGCTACTACAATCGATTAATTTGAATCAGGGTTGCAAACCGCTTCAAAAATCGGTGTGTTTCGGTTCAGTGCTTGAATCACTATGAGAAAACTTGTACTGGTGCAAGAACCAATATTATGTATCAAATCTTTTTTTTTAAGTAAATTATTATTTCAAGAAATACTTGGTTATGAATTCAAGTAAAAATGTATTGTTCTTTAATTGCTTTACAATATTTTACATAAGCTTTTATATAAATTATTTTCAATTATTCAGTATTCAAATTAAATAAAAGAATACCTTCTGAAAAGTCTTCATTTACATTTGTCCTTAAGTCAAATAAAATAAATTTTAATAGATTTATCATAAGAATTGCATTTTTAGCATGAACCGAACCGAAGCATTTTTTGGAGTGGTTGACGGTTCGGTTCAGCCCTGGTTTGCAATCCTGCTTTCAATTGTCAAAAAGTATTTTCATACTTATTTTGTGGGGTCTCAGAAACACATAACTGAATGAGTTATAAAGTTAAGATGGGCTTTTCGTCTACTATTGCATTTTTTTGTATTGTTAAATTTCTTCACACAAAATTTTAAGTTTGACCTTAGATTTGACAAAGTTGACATAGATTTCATTATTTAATTGGTAAGATGCAGATATATTATCTTGGTTATAAGTAGATATAATGTTTTTTTTTTAATATACAATTTTCATTGAACAAAAAAACAATCAATTATCATGAATCAGTCGGAGACTTTTTTTTCGAAGGCATTTCTAATGACATATTTTCATTTATGGGGTATTCCAAGATCTCTTTAATGTATTTCAAACATTTACTTATGTAATACAATTTGCACTATGTGGGGGAAATGTATAAAAATATAGAATTTTTTAGGACAAATACCACACAGAGCCAATGACAAAATCGCATGGTTGAAAATACATGCATAGTATTTAACAATAAAATGAAAATGAATTTTCTGTTAAATCGGTTACAAAAATGTTCACTGTTGCAAATGCAGTTGCAGATGCACATGACATTGCCACACATGGACGACCAAGTACAGTTTCATCCTCTGACCTACTATGGTACACTATGTATGTACCTAACGAGATTTTTTCTCATTCACTTCTACTATTGTATATCAATGTGTTTGCATATCGGGGGGGTTAGGGAGGTGTCAACAACAAATAAAGCTTTGTTAGAAAAACAACCAGAGAAAACAATCGCAGTAATAAAAACAAAAATGAGTAAAAATAGGAAAAATATCTCAAAGGTACATGACAGCATTATCCTTTCCCATGCAATCCAATCCTCTGCAATCCTTTCCATGTGTTAGATATATGTACTACATATGTATGTAGTTGAGTATGTGGACATTCGAGCATTCTCAGCTTGATTTTGTTGTTGTGACATTTTTCTGACACATTTACAGGAATTTTATTGGTTTAGTTTAATCTTTTTTTTTTTTCTTCATTTTATTTGTCTTGTTTTTCCTTGTGTTTTGTTTTTTTTTCTATTTTATAAAGATACAACTCGATTTTGGATTTGTTTTTTATTCACATACAGAATAGTACATACATATGTACATAAGTGTATTTTGTTTTCCCTATGTACAATACACATACATATGTGTATATATAAATGTCCATGTCAGCTGTCTACCATTTTTGAACATTGACATCTGTTGGTTGACCCAAGTGTATGGTACTACATACTACTGAAGTTCATTTAGTTGAAAGCTCTTAATCTTAGTTTAGTTTCATTTAAAGGTTTCTTTGGAATCGGAATCGTTTACAAAATCAAAGCAAATATTAAGTCCAAGCCTAAAATGAAACACAGTTTTAGATATATTTAAGTATGTGATAAAGTAAATGAGCCATGAGTCTGTCATGTCATTTAAAACTAAACAAAAGTATTTAACGTTTAACTAAGGATGTAAATATACTATCAAGTATGTGGAATGAAGTCAAACCATTAAACAAATAGTGCCTTTGGGTATTTGGACATGGTGCCATTTTGGGTCGATTATCAATACCTTACCTTAGGTCAAGTCAGGCCCATTGCTATGTCTTTTTCGCTTCTCAATCCTTTTGTTGTTAAGTTGCGGCAACATTTTTCTTGTTTTTCTTTGTTGTAGATTTTTTTGTTATTGTTTTGTGCTTTATCTTTTAGTCAATTTTCCAAATGATGAAGACCAAATGTCGCCAAATTCGAACTGAGTGGGAGTGCAAGTAAGGAGAGCACGGAAACACACACGAGACATGGTGATAGCAGAAGAAAAACGGTTAGGAATGGTAAAAGTATCTTCTTAGCTTCATAGCTTTGTAACTATGTATGTAGTATGTCTCACGACGGCTTTTCAGGTATAATTAATCTTGTTTAGCTTTTGTTTGTGTTTATCGTTACCATCCTTCTTGTAGTTACTGTTGTATTAGTATTTGTAGTTGTTGCTTGCTAAGAATGTTCTATCCTTTTCAGATGTTTTGGCATTGTACCGCGTGCGCTTTGACTTTCGCCTTCCTATTCTAACTTCCTTCTCCATCTTCTTTTCTATCGTCTTATTTCGAATCCTGCCTGCTCCATGTTTGTCTATCGTAAGTAATGTATCTACTACGAGTTTAATTTGCACAGCAGGACATTTTTCTACTTGACATTAGCTGCAGTCACTATCCACCACCAACTCATCCTGTTCTCATCCATGGTATTGTCCTTGCTGTTGCCGTTGTTGTTGTCATTGTTGTTGTTCTGCTATCATCCGACCAGGTTAAAAACTATTAATTTTACTCAAGCAAGATTAACGAGTGGATGATTGCTTCAAATTGCGTCCGAAACTTAAGCGAAATTCGTATATAAATTTGGAAAATTCTTTAGTGTCATTATCCGATGATTAGAAAAAGTAAAAATAACAAATGAGATGCTCCTCCATACAGTTAATCGTTTCGAGAATTTAAAAATTAAATTTCAAATCAATTGATATTTTTTACAAAGAAAGTTTTGCTACTTTTTAGAATGAAATTTTTAAAAATAACTCTAAGGAAAATCAATAAGTTGGCCAATGGTTAGGCATCTGTAGATCTCTGTGCAGAACTAAGTTTCTCAACAAGCTCCAACAAGTCTACGCAGTAGTTTTGACTGAAACCTTTGAAGAATCTCAATGTTTGAGTTGGAGGCAGTGCCCCAGAGCTGTATTCCATAAGTCCACACCGGTTTGAGTATGGACTTGCTTCTCAGGCTTTGCAGCGAGCTTTAACTTAAGAGCAACGTCATTCTAAAGAGCTTTAGGTCAAGCTATTTTCTTTTTAATTGCCAAGTTAGTCTTTTATCGAGACTTAATCTTAGGTACTTCGCTGTAGTGTTTTCTGGAATGGTGTCTCCATTAAACCTTATGAGAGGGCAGCTCTTGCGATGCATGGTGAACGTTACATGAAGAGCATTATCTGTGTTTATGGCAATGTTCCATCTTTTGATCCACGGTTCTATAGTATTTATATGGTTTTGCACGATTTTTGCGGCTGTTCCGGGATCGCTGTCATTAGCCACAGAAGCGGTATCATCCTACATATGTTGCAACCAAAATTCTTTCATCACTTGAAATAGGTAGGTCAGCAGTGAAGAGGCTGAAGAGAAGAGGAGCCAACACATTAACCTGGGGTACTTCAGTTTGGACGGCCTTAATGTCTGATTCTTTCATTCATTGTATTTTACGTAAAAAGTTCTTCTATGAAGGAAGGACTTTAATACCAATGATTTGAATTTGAACAAGAATTGAGGTATCCAAAAAAGCGGCTCTTCGAATTGTAGAAAGATGAAACTATCAGAACAGAGGAATTCGCAGAAGAAATATTGTTCATATAATTTTATTACTATATATGCATTGTGTAATAATAATTACACCCAATGCTAAATGCTAAATGCCAAATGTTTCGTGGAAAACTAAATGCGAAAGTCAACTTTTTTTAATGTTTTTGTTTTTTTTGTTACCGTCTTGCGACCTTAAATAAATTTTAATAATATTTACACTTAATACATATATTTTCTCGTGAAGACAAATTACCAAAGTTGATTGATAAGAATCTTAAATTACATTCAAAAATCACTACTACATGAAAACTCCTCTTAAGGCGTCTTGTGTCTAAGCTGTTAGCTAGTAACTTGATTGCCACAGGATTGACATGATTCTCTAATCTGATTACATAAATACTAAACTTCTGAATTTCTGTCTTGACTAAAGACATTTCTGAATCTCTGTACATTGTTTTGTTTGTTTGACGGACGGTAGGGTTTGGGTTGGAATCTTTGCAGAATTTCAATGTTTGAATTACTTGTTTTGCCCCACAGCAGAGATGGGTAGTGAAACACGATAATTAAGTTCGTCAAAACTTATTGCAATAATGAGTAAACGTTTCATGAAAGAAAGATTTGTTTGTTGTCTCTATCGTTCTTATGCAACACGTTGTTGTTTTCACTTCGGAGCGATAGAGACAATGAACCTTTCTTTCATGAAGCGTTTACTCATTATTACAAAAAATATTCGAGAACTTAATTATCATGCTTCACTGCCCATCTCTGCCCCACAGTTGAGTTCCGTACGCCCACACAAGCTTTAACATAGTGTAGTAACAAGTAGGAGCTTATTTTCTGTACTAAGTTTCAACCTACTTCCTAGCAACCAGAACTTGCATTCTTTTTTTTTAACTTGTTCTTTCCATTGGAGCCTTCTGTCTAAATACATTCCATGGTATTTTGTGGTATTGCAAGGAAATTTAAAGAAATGCGGAACATGTTATCTATTGTACATATATTAAATAGAGACCGACCGGTGGTCGGACACTGATATTAATATATAGGATTAATTTCTTTGGGGTTATGTAAGGTCACTTGTTTACGCCGATAAACCAGAGAGCTGGAAATAAACATTCGAAGAGTTATTGGCGAAATACGGCTGCAAATACTGCGAAAAATGTCTGAAAGTTGGACTTCCAGATTTCGAAATTATATTTAAACATTAATGTCATAAAATTATCTATCCAATATAGTTAGTTTATTTGATATTAAAAATATTTTTTATTGTTTTATTTTAATTTAAAGTTGTATAACTACAAGAAAAACACCCTTTAGGTTGATATTTTGTTTTAATCTCAGCAACTAAAAGATTCATTTAATCATTGCATATTCTGTTTCAATGATTTACTCTTGACTAGTTTCAATAAATTTACTGTACTCTCATATCTCAAACTAATTAATAAACTAAGTAGAAATAAATGTACGTAAGTTATTTTCTCACTCTCAGTCAATTACTTATACGCACACTATTTCATGGGTTGGATATTTCTCAATATTAAATTGTGTGTGTATTTGCAAAATATGCTTTCATTGCAATAACGTTAGTTTTATATGCTTTTTCATTCGAGTTGCATATAATTCTCAAACAATTTATATGCATTTCAGAATAAGTTGTTCGTTGTCGGTAGTGGAAAATTGAGGCTGTACTGCGCAGGATCTGTACCTGACGTCAGCCTTCAAGTAATAGTTAGAGTGCTGTGATAAAATATGTGATAAAAATATGATAAGCAGAAGGAGGTGAATGTTATGAGGTAGGTATTGGTAAAAAATATGTGTAATGATTAAAATTTTGTTACAGCTGCTTAGGCAGGTAATGGTAAGTATAATAGTTTAAATTTAGTCCATCGGTAGCGTGCGATTTAACAAATTGCACGGTCTCAGTGGACAATAAATATGCATGCCAAAACACTTCGAGAAGTTCTCAGAAATGTTTTCCTTTATATAAGTTAATTTAAGTTATAAAGGAAAGAATAATTTTTGCCAATACTGTAGGAATGCTTTACGGCTGTATGATATGGTACAGGGACAACAACTAAGCACATCAATCAAACATGTTCAATGTTTGATTAGCGTCAAAGCTTCCTTAGTCTTCCTACACCATTGGTTATTTCAGTCTTACACATCGACTCCAACTCATAACATGCTTGTCGCTTGAAAATTATTCCATTTCCCTTATATTTTAACATACACATATTGTATGTATTATGTATCATAGCAATATTCAATCAAAGTCCAAATGGACAACGGATCTGTTTAAAGTTACCCAACCTAGCATCTTGAATGAAATAGTGCTGAGCCAAAAAATAACGGGGTTATAAGGATTTTGAAATTCATTCCTAGAAAGGAAAGAACTCTCTTAGATAAAATTCATTTTATTGAAGTGCAGAGCAGCGGCCTTAGAATCGATAGTTGGAGTTGGTAATCAATATATCAAACTCATTATCAAAAAACAATACAACAGTGGAGTCGATTATTTTAGAATTAATCTATTATTTTGCCGATTAATTGAAATATTGTAGAATTTTTGATACAATTAAATTGTAATTTGAAGAAATTAATCGATAGATCGCAATTTTTCGATTAATTGTGCCATCACTAGGCTCGAGATATGAAGCCTACGACTTGCTCACGAACAGAGGCACAAAAGTGGAGAAATATTTTCGGAAAGAAGTACTTCACATAAGACTGAAACTTATGGTACACTATCATAGGAAACTGCATGGCACACACATATGTATGTACTATATATAATAAATATGTGACGGTCAAGTGGCCAAGGCTACGAGGTAAGATGTGGACTTGTCTCGGATTGCCGAGTCCTTCATAATAAAGTGGGAAGATTGATAAAAAATTTACATAAATTATCTAAAAATAAGTATGCGATAAATTTCAATAGCAAATTGAATTAAATGAATTTCTTTCTAAGTTGGCATTGTTATGATTTAAAACTTAGTCATTTTAAGTAAAGCAGCCAACAAAATCAAGTTACTTCTATTTAGTAGAATGCATTGTTAGAGAGACCGCAGTCTGTTCATGTGGCATTAGTAGAAACATTTCAAGTTTTATGAAGTCGCCGATGGTGGAGAAAGGTCTTCACCGGAAATACCAAAAGCGCAACCAACATGCCACCAGGGAACTTTGGTTACCGGCAACAATGAATACGACAACAATAAGAACAAGAAGGGACGAGTAGAGGACATTTACTTGCAGTATCAACCATGATAAAGTATGGTAGGTGAGTGTGCAGGGGATACCTACGTCAAACTGTTTTGTTAGATAAGTTAGAAAAGCGGTTAAAAAAAACTTTATGGGTTTCATGTTGGTTTATTTTAGCTTAGGAATTGGCTTTGTTTGTAGGAAATCGTTGAAAATCGCTCCCGCTGACTCAATCAATTGAAGCTGGCATATAATATACTGATGCAATTCTTACAACAGAGTCGTCAACAACAGCAACGGTAACGGTAACAACAACAACATCAACAGGAGTAAAAACAGAATGAATTGTTACAGGAACAGAAGTGCTTTAAGGAAGAAAGTTCATTCAGTTGTGGTTGTCTTCGACTGGATTCGGATAGACAGTCAGACCTTTTGGCAATTTGCATTAAGTGTTACTTAACATGGTATTTCAATATTTTATGCAAAATACGAGCAAACAAACGTTCAACATGGAATGGGATGGTATGGTAGTGTCATGTCAATGATGTTGCCGCTCAAGGATAAGCTTAAATAATAAAGTTGGTTCGTATAATAATGTCCTTTAGTAATGCTCGACTCGGCACTCAGATTATTGTTGTCTGGCGCCAGTATTTTATACGTTTATCTGCTTGTATTTTGTTGTTCTTGTATCTGTCGCCTTTAGTCAAACATTGTCAATGAGATAATCAGTCATCTGTCAGTTTCATAGTTTATCAATCAATCAATCAATCAATCAATCAGTTGCATCAGTCTTTCAGTCAATCTGTCTGTCAATTAGTGTAGTTAAAGTACTTATCTTCAAATATGTACAATTAAATCAATCATCTAACAACTTATTATTATTTCTATTTGAATAAGTTTGAATTGAATTCATCGCAACTAATTTCATAAAACAATTCAATTAAATTTTATTCACTTGAATACGCAATGCACTACTGCTGAGTAGGGAAAATGGAAAAATCATTGAAGGAAAACGTATTAAATTGCCAACTCTTGATGCTGCACAATCAATTTTGCAACGAATACCTTTGAGTTGCATAATTTCATTGTCAAATATTTAAACAAAATCTTTGGCGCGTTTTAATAAGTTGCCAGTGAAAGCAATGAATAAAGGATAAAAGTAAGGAAGCAAAGCAATGCAAAGCAAGTAAACCAATGAACCAACGAACTAACAAAAGCAACTAAACTATAAATTCAACATCATCAAAATTCTATTGAAATATGTTTTTATGAAAGGAAAAAGAAGCAATTGTAAAGAATATGCCAGAAAAATAGAGAAAGAATGAGAAAAAAACAAACATAGAAAGAGAAAGTGAGTAAAAGAGGAGAATAAATAAAAGTGTAACGGTTAATTTGGTAAATTTTATCGTTATACCAATAAAGAAAGATAAGGTAGATGAGTGGGGAAAAGAAAAATAGTCGTAGAATTGACTACAATGCGAGTAGAATAGAATTTTAGTCAGTCAAGATATTGTAAGTAAGTATAAGGAAAGTGAAATTTTTTATATACAACGTAATAACTCACAGGAGCCAGACTAAAGACTTAGATTTTAAAATTTAACTAATTAACTAAAAAAATAAATTATACGCACTCATATCTTTAATTTGTGAAAGAAGAGTTATATTAAGGAGAGGGTTTAGTTTAGATTCATATATGTATATATTTATGCCACTATACACTTGCTATTATTCTAACTGATTATTCGAATTGATTATGTTAAATAATCTTTACTTACGCCCATTTAGATTATAATATCTTAGAATTGTTAGCCATGCGACAAAAATTGCTTGATAAGTAAAGAAATGAACTGAAGAAACGTCGCATTCAAAAGGCACTCTGTCATTTAAATTAAATAAGGAAATTAATAACAAATAAGTTTTAAAATTTTATTTGTGATTACATATTTTTTATAGAGCTAGCGACCTGAAATTCTTATATGATGCAATTGACTTGACTCTCAAATCCAACTAATCACTCTTCGCTACTACTGTGAACCCTTAAGAATATACATATTTGATTGTGCTCTAAGGTTTAATGAATGTTTTTTATAATGATACTAGCATGCCTTGCTACGCCCTCCGCCTTGTTGTTAGTGTGTGATTTTTGTAGTTATCGGTTTTTATTAATAATTCACGAGAATGAACAACATATTTTACGAGTAATATTGTATTCGCCATATATGTACCTGAAAGACAAATTTATGTGCGATTTGTGCAGTTATTCAGTTTGTTTCCCTTTGAATGTGTTTCTAGTCTGCTAACAGAAATTAAGCAAAGTCAGATGCAGGTAGTATTTAGATGGGGGACCGCTTCGCTCAGTGACGATAAGCATCAATTCTTTTAAAGCTTGCATTCAATAAAGAATGGAAAGATCAGTCTTGTTCAAGTGCTCGTGGAGTTAAGTTGGGTCGGTCCGCGTCGGTGTTGGTTAGTCGTGTGTTAGTTGTGTTTAATTAATATTGTGAATTCATAATTACATATTATTATTATTGAAAAAAGAGTAAAATATTTTAATTGAAATGTCTTTTATATATTGTATATCTCACACTATAGCACTATAGCATGGTAGATTAGAAGTATGTAAGTATATAGTATTTTTGCTGATTTTTCTGTGTTTAATTTTTATAAATTGCTGCATAATATTACATTGTGCTTTCATTTGCTTTAAGTTTGTGATAATTTTATTCTGTACAAGCATCGTTTTCGTTTTCGTTATGCTCGATACCGTTACTTTTTATATCAATGGATTTTGCTATTGTGTCTGCTCTTATCGGAATGATCGATTAGAGATAGTAGTAGTTTTATGATGAAAGTGTACATAAAACGAATGTCAGCATTAAAACGTAAGAAGGTAAGTGATATGATTCTTCTTTTTCTTTTTCCACTGTTCCTCCACTGCTTTATTTAGTTTTTAATATCATCTTCTTTTTGTTGTTGCTGTCGACTTTAAATTGTGACCTCTGATAGAAATAGAAAAGAGTATGTCACAAGCATATAACCAAATGCATGTATGCATTTGTGTAACGTTATTATGAATTTTTATTTATTTATATATTAACGAACTTTCCTGCCAAAATTAAATGAATATACTATAGCGCAAGTAGCAGTTGTGAATGGACCTATAAATAGGAATAGCTTTAATCCATTTTTGAGGTGTCTTTTATGTATGGGAGGTACCCCTCCTGGTACCCCTAGGATCTTGAAATATACATGGTTGATGAATATGTATCAGTAACTTATAGTGTCCAAATTTCAGTTCGATAAGTGAAAAACCAAAAAACTTTTTCTAATAAGAACATTAATTTAAAAAGTGGTTTGTATGGTAGGTACCCCCCCTAGTGATCTGATTCGGCTGATTCCGGCAATTGTTCAGCTATCTATCTCAAAAACTGATACATACAGACAGACATGGCTAAATCAACTCGTCTCATCGAGTTGATCATAGATATATACATATACATATGTAAGTACTTTATGTAGTCTGCGATGTCTCCTGTTCTGTGTGTTACAAACTTCATGACAAACTTCACGGTAGTGAATAGTATTAATATTAACTTTTTTTCTTTATTTTCAAAATGCATAAAGAAACAAAAAAATTAATATCAAATTTTCAATAAAGCCTGATTTCACTTATCTTACAAATTTATGTAAATTACATGATTTTTCCCTAGGTATATTATATGAAGTAACTTACATGTAAGATACACAACTCAGCTAAGTACGTTCTTAAAAGATGTTAACAAAGGCATAAGGTGATATGAGAATGGCTGGTTTATATTTTCTATTTCATTAAAGTTAAACAGATTCACACGAATCATCATTCTTATAGTACACTCGTACATAGTAGAATTTCGAATCACTATGTATTTCTTCTGATGTTTCTGCTCCGTGAAATTTACAAAATCAACAGAAAATTGTACACGCTTCCAGCTGATTAAAATACCATCAGTCGGGTTAGTAGTGGGTGCATGGAAGAAAGAGTAGAGGTTGCGGTCAAATGAAGTTGCATAGCGCGAATCAAGTTAACTTAACTCAACAACTCAACTCGACTTGATTTGACTTGACTTTTAGTTAAGTTGAGTTGACTTGGCACGTAATTTGCATTTAAACTATGAAAAGGCAATGAGGTGCAGTGTTGCAGGAGCATCGGACAAAGCAACTGTGATGGTAGGATTTTCTTTTGAACATTTCCCACTTTTTCATGATGAGACTTTCTACCATTTAAGTGTGCGCGAGCATGTATTTTTCTATTTGTATTTGCTCAAGTTATTTTAATGATTTTAATGGCATTCCATTTGCTATATAAGTACACATACCTAAGTATGTGCATATGGTACATATGCGTGTGATATATTCTTTGGCGCCACTTTTAATACATCAAACGATGACTTTGAAAGCATGAAACACGCGAATGAGCGTTCTCTTTCTCATTAACATTTGTTTAATTGTAGCAAATGTACACATTTACAATCTCAAATACACAAATATATTGTACTATGTAGAAGACATTTAAATTCTGTACCCTTTAGTTTGATTTACGAATATGATATAGTTTTTCTTTAATGCATTTGATTGCAATTAAAATGTTATTAAAATGTAAATCATTCAGATTTTTTGACAAGTATATAGCATTTTTTAAATACTTATTCAAAACATATGAGTTCTATATAGTAGTGTAGCACTAGCACTCTGTAAATGTTTCACACAAGATGATTTCACCGCGTACCTTGTCCCTTGCTTAATGGAATTAAATCACTGCAATTTGCATATTGTTTATGGAATCCTTTATTTTTACTCTGTGAAAGTATAGAACGTTTCAGAAATATCTTAAAAATATTTACAATTTTATAGATAATAAGTTGGTTATGCTAATTCTAATTTAGTCTCATACCATATAAACAAAATCTATAGGGAACCCGCAAGGTTCAAAAAGCTGTAGCAGGTGAAAAATATCCGAGCAATGCATGAAAGAACGACTTCTTCTCAAGGAATTGAAATAAATTGGCATAATTTGCAACAATTTTAATAATTTCACCATGGACCAACGGAATCTAATTACAATTTGATGTGCCACTATATACTATATAGCTATAATGAGTGAATAAGAAACATATAGTGGATCAGAGACTTAAGTATTAAACTTGTTTCCATATCGAAAATAATGTAAGCGCCAAAAGCATGTTTTACAGGAGGGAGTTTATCTTAAATTTTTTCAAACATGCATGGCGGACTACATTTAACGTACTCTACTGTATTAGATCTCATATAAATAATAGTTTCGGTTTAAGTTGTTTTTGTACCTAAGTAAGTATTTAATGTGACATTTATACAATGTTGAAATATTACAAAACTCATTAGGTAAATACAATTTATTGCTTTTGTTGCGACAATAGAGTGATGGAAATACTGGTAATGCCTTAATATAATTTCTTAAAATTGCAACATCCTATTGGTTTATTGATTTATTATGCGGCTTCTTGTACGTTTTAATATAAGTTTTCTTCTCATCGTTTATTGCAACAAATTAAGGGCTTTTAAGATGAGCGGATGTCAAAC
This sequence comes from Amiota communis, assembly GCA_037043315.1. NCBI lineage: Eukaryota > Metazoa > Arthropoda > Insecta > Diptera > Drosophilidae > Amiota > Amiota communis. Next base: position 359,397 of record JBAMAV010001386.1, on the reverse strand, counting down.
TTTTGAATGCTGTTTGCAGAAATTTATGAAGAAATCATAACTTCTCTGGCGTCTATCATTCAGTACGCTACTTCTTGTTATGACTCTCTTCACAATACAGGAGGTCTACCAGGATTGTTGTCGCGGCTTAGTCAATAATGTTCATGTAAGGCTTACCGATCTACTTCATTCATATTACGACAAGGATTGGGTTGGACAAATATTTATTTATTTATCTTTTGTTTCTCATTTTGGTTAATTTTTTTGAAATACATATATATGCATATAGGTGTTTTTTAAATATTTCACTTTTCCGACTAATCAAACAAATTTGCATACATAATGTTAAACCTTGTGCGGTGGTACGGAACCATTCGTGTGCGAGTCCGACTCCCACTTCACCGATTTTTTCTTTTGTTTTTTGTAGCCTCATTTTGCAACGCAAGTTTCCTTTTCCAGTGAACCAAGTATTAGTCTCACTCTTAGTGTCTCAGTACGGAACAAGTGACATTTCAATAGCCTTGAAAGTAGTAATATGCAAAGCTAAATAACAGCAAGAACTTGTAACACAATACACTAAATGGGACCCATTTTATAACTTTAGACTTTACATAGACACTTATTGAGCAATTAACAGATCTTAATCACATTAAGTTTCAAAAACAATAAACCATACTTGAAGCTTTTTATTATGCAGAAATATAGAAATAAGTATTTGGATTCACAGCACTGCACGTTTTTGCTAATGCAATCTATAAGTGAAGACTTAATGAAAATGAAGAAACAAGTGAAAGATCAAATCAATGATAAGATGGGTACAAGATAGGCCTGTGCATTGAATAAATCAAATGCCCTTTTGATTCATTCTTTGTAAAATAATTAGTTGTTTCAAATTAAATTGGTTTGAGTTTCACTTTTACTTACCTTCTGTGATATGAATAAAATTGCATTCATATGTTGATTTGCTCACTGATTTTGAATATGAGAGCAATCCAAAATCATTATAATGAATATCAATCAATAATTATTAGTTAAATGAATATGATTTGAGTAACATTCATTAACCTATTCATTATTTGTTGAAATATTTTCTAGTGTTTTTGCTTATTGTGAGCGAGGTGAAGAGAGTGCACAAGTAAACATTTTAAGCATTAACAAAGAGAGTTAGAAGAGAGTTGAGAAAAAGAGCACAGTTGCTTTGTTTAGTTTTAAAAATACAATGGAATGTCACTTAAGTGAATTCGAATTGTACTACGTTATTGACATGTTCTGGTGACCTCAAATGGAGTTAACACTGTATTATTGTGTGCGCTAACCTCGATCGCCTGCGATTAGTGGTTGTTGATGTGCTTAAAATATTTCAACAAATAATGAATAGGTTTATGAATGTTACTCAAATCACATTCATTTAAATGACAAGACACCGCAAACAAAATGATAACGCACTCTTATCGATTCAGTCAATCTGTGTTTCTCTTTATCCTTTTGCTTTTATTTCTAATTCTAAGGCTACTCGTAGTTTACTTTATTAACCTATTGGTTTTTGAGGTTTTATACTTATATGCTAATTATCCCATTAATACTATGACAAAAGGGCACGTGCATAATGAAGTTAAGTTTGTGTTAGACAAATATAAATAATAATATCAAGTTACATAAAGTGAGAATTTAAAACTATCAGATAATGGGATAATAAATTATGCATTTTTCTCCCATGCAATTTGCATGCATAGTATCTTTCTAAATAAATACGACCTGAATGAAGAACCACAAAATACCTGAATTAAATCACAATAGAAAGGAAGGCAGTCTAGAAGTAAGTAAAAAAAATATGGAAAACAATGTTTTTTTTGGCACTTTAAAGTACAAAACGAATGTACAAAGTGTAGTGTAGTGTTGGGAAAGCAACACAAAGCATTCAGAAAGCATAATGTGGCATGGTTTCCACACCCATTAGGTTATTTCATTGTTGCATTACAATTTCATATTGTAAACATAACTCGTCCTTGTAATCTTCAACACACTTCACCCCACTTGAGTTTTGGGTTTGTTACGCTACGGCAAATAACAATTCATTTTATTTCTATATATTTTTTGTTTTTTTTTTTTAGTTGACAATTTTAGAATTTATGGATACTTGAACTTGTTGTGGCAGCTACCAAAGGCAACAGTTGCATGCAATATTCCATTGTTCATTGTGTGGTATGCGGAACTATCTATTTTTAAAGAGATTTTTATATTTTTCATTATATTTCATATAAATATATTGTATTGAAAAAACTTTCAATGGTTTAAGCTGCTGCTAAATAGTGTTGGAAAAATTAATTTGTATGTTCGTTTGCTCTCAATAAAATTAATTAGAAATTTTTGTAATGAATTTATTGAAACCAAAAATGTTCAAAACGTTGGCCAAACACACCCTTTTTCTTTATGGATCTCTCCCACACATATTCCCGGAAGTATGAAAAGCATTTGCTGTTGACCACATATATGTGGTTGCCAGATCGAGTGAACAATTATAGGTAGGCCTGCCTTTGTGATTGTTGTGTTCAGTTCTGTTCTGTGTTTATTTGGTAATAATGAATGTATTGTAATACAAATTATTATATTGTATTGTATTTAACTCAAATGCGGTTTGGTTTGGGTTGGTTTGGTTTCATCTTCCTAACTCAGTTTGGATGAATTTCCAATGAACTCATTTAAGTACTTTGTGTTTAAATATTTTTTGTATTGTATACCCTGCTCATTGAGTTAGTTGACGATGTAATCATTTTATTGGAGAGTTTGTAATGTCTATAATAAGATAAGCAAATAATACTTGTTATAGGTCATTTCACCGAAAGTGAGTCGATTCTATGCTGAATCGACCATTGAATCAGACAACAATCACAAGGAAAAATAACAGTTGTTGTTGTAGAATGTGAATTGATTGAGGTAGATTCAACAGGGCTGGCAAATTTCTGCTAGTGTTGGTAAATGTTCGGTCATTTCCGTTTAGGAACTGTCAGTTTCGTCAGATTTGCGCTCTTTTTTTTTTCTTTCAAATCAAAACAAAAAACAGCTGATCATCACACAAATCGCACTTTCACTTATCACTTGTCACAACTTGTCAAAGTGTCTATAAACGAAACAAAAAAACATCTATTCATGATTAGAAACGCCGATCTGAATGCAAAATCGATTCACAATGAATCATATCGGAGTGATTGGCCTGTTATATACATACGTATGTATATATTTTCTGATTCAGTGAGATGTTATATGCATATGGTCATAATCTTAAAAGTACTCAAGTTATTATACATAAGTATTATGGCAACTACGAGCATTATAATTTTCCAGGTAATTAACTGAATCTTTGTTCCGCTTCATTTCAGATAGCTGATATATCATGATCACCCATTCCACAGAACTTTTCTATTTTAGAATTCGTTCAAGCAATATCAGAGACTGCAGCCATGAACAAGTTCTTTCACTATCAAGAGGCGTGAACAACTATGACTATGACAGTTTTGAATCACTGTGTCACTGTTTAGCTCATCTCTATGTTCAACCTAGACAAATACTCCCGAGATCTTGTGTTATATATTTTCTATAAAATAAATATACGTCTACGTAAAGTGTATTCCATCTGTAGATAGTCGGAAGTTAAACATATTTTATGTTTTCAATTTTATTTAATTAAAAATCTTTGGCATGACAACGATGTGGTAAATATTTTCCGAAAAGGTTGAGTTAAGTTCGTATACTCCCTTTCAACACATTCCTGTACTGTATAAGGCAAATAAGTTTCATAACCTAAAGGGTTATATGTATTGTCCAGACTTTATTATCTTCTCAATTCTTTATTTTGTCCTCTCCATTTATAACATGAGTTTCATAATACCCTTTGGCGTGATTAGCGCCACTTAAGATGCACCCACATCGCAATCAGTTATTTACAAAATTAAAAGGACATTGACACTTAACGCACATCAGACACATTAAAAATTTATCAAGACATTCGTCAGTTCCCCCACTCTTTTATCCTGCCAGAGAAGAAAATAACAAATGAGTCAGAGTTTTAAGACAACAGAAACAAATCAGGATGATGCTATAAAAATTAAGTTGTAATTATGTTTAAGAAAAACCACGTTGTAAATATTATAGTATGTATGGGATGTTTGAGAAGGGGAACGAACCAAAATCCCAAATTTAAACAAGTTGAACTGCTGCCAGTCGCCAGTGGAATTCGTTAAGTTTTTCCCAAAGTTTTCTTAGGAAAACTTAGACGAAATATTTGATTACAAAAACAAAGTAATGTACACAAAAAAAAAAAAAAAGAAAAAACAGAAAAGGATAGGGAAAACTCCAAAGCCAAGGGCAACAAACTCAATTCAAGCGTTCGGTTCGAAAGATTGAAGTAAACTTAAATTTTATTGCCTATAAAAGCGCATTAAGTTAAGGAGGAAAGCGCCAACAACCCGCAACACAAAAACCATAAAGTTAACCGGAAGATGCACCTTACGCCGTAAGCATGGCAACTCTGTTGAGTCTACGAACGACGAAGTAAACTTACCTTAGGCAACGAAGATAAACCAAATGCCAACCAACCGACCGACCGACCGACAGACAAACAAAGAAACAGGAAATAGGGAATAAATACGCTAGTAGTTACTTGCAATCAGAAATATGTTAAAGTGAATGGATGAATGAAGCCGAGCCAAGGCCATGTGAATACATACTACAGAGTGAATTGAGAGCGGCAGGAAGGATGCACGAGCGCAGGCATAAACGTGCGTGAGCGTAAATTATGTGCGTCTTAAATGTCTATAAATTATGGTGTGGGAGATGAGCAAGGCAAAGTAGTAGTTTAGGCACCGACAAATTAGTGCAATGCATTTTAAAGTTTTAAGGCAGAGAAGTAGAGAGGATTAAAAACAAAGTATTCTAGACAGTTTATTGATGTTTAAAATTCTTTACAAATTTTAATAAAAAGATAAGCGAAATACTTAATCTGATTTCAAAGTTCAAGGTTCATAAGTACAAAATAGAATCAATTTATCCATTTATAAATAGGATTTTGAATAAAGGTTTGATAACTATACACTTAGTACAATAAAATTCATTGATATATGTATATTTTTGTATCTTTACACGAACAAGAATAGCAAGCAAACTGACATGACATACACTTTACTTTACACGAATGTAGATATGTATCACATACGTGTTTAAATAAATGTCGGTATGTATACGAGTATATTGTACATTTATATATGTATGTAAGTATGAACAAAAATTATTCAGACTTCAATCCAGCCAATATCGCTTGAGGGAATTTATTAACACGAAACAGTGAAATGAAATATGTAATAATAAAGAAAAAAAAAACGAAAACGAAAACAATAACAAAAACATTGAAACACGTACACACCTCTTTCTGAATATGTATGCATGTATGCACTTCCATATATTCAGATAAAAGGATAAAAAGAGAAATGGACTCAGGCCACCTATAGACAACACCAACTGCAGTTCAGATTGCCAGTCGCTCATTTCCATAGAAAAATGTCTGCCATGAAAGAGTTTTTTCTTTCTTATTTCAACCCATCAGTTTTCTGCTCTGACTCTTTTTGTATATTACTTTATTTTTCCATATGCCCTCAGGTGTACGAATTGCGTAAATATTTTATTTAACACTATTAAATTTTGTCAAAACAAATAAACTTATCATATCCAAACAAATGCATACTCGTATACGGAAAGATAGACAATGGAGATAAGCAGATATTGAGAGAAGGGAAATGATTGTTATACTTACATAGATACATACCATATTTAGATTTATCAGAATGCATTTATTTAAAAGTAAAATATTGTAGTAAGTGTTTATTAAGTTTTTCCCTGCAATTATTATACACTAGATGCTTTTCTTTACATAGAATTATGCATCGGAGATGTTGAGAGCGAAAATTCTATACAATTTTGCACCCATAACTTGAATATCTCAACAAAAAATAATAGGGAATAGATGTGATGAACATTCTACTTATAGTACTTATATATATTAATGGCGATGACATATGGTAACTTTAATTTTCTTGACTAATACATATGGTATTGTTACTTGATCGAATCTGTTTACAAAGTATCGATAAGATTGAAACCAAATATAACATCTAACACTACTTTTGAGTATTAGCAGGATTTCATTGAGATGACGACAGAGCTATTAAGGAATGGAACTTCAACTGTATTGGCATGCTCGGCATCGACAAGTGATTCGTCAGTACCATCAGTGTAGTATATTTAAAAATCAATTGCTTTGTATAAGTCCTCGAGAATGGCTCCACAAACTTGAATTATTTTTTTTTTTTTTGTTTTGTTCGACTCAATACTGGGTTGGTTTAAAAAGAAATAAAATTCGGAAAACCCGAAAAGGAACAGTCGATAGATCGAAAAAATTGAAATTAACCAGGTTGTGCGAATGAGATGGCAGTACATGACCATGAAGAGAGTTTGGTCATGTAATAAGCGGTAGTCAAGTGCAGTGTATCAAAATCAAAACCAGGACAGCGTGCATTTACTCAATTATAGTCCCAATAGAAGAAGAGGTGGAAAAATATAGCAAAAAGTGGCCACAAGTGAATTTTAATAAATAAAGAGGATTTTCTAAAACATTGGCGAGAAATTATTATACAAATGTTACAGGTAACCAATCAGTATCCAATAGATGTTTGAGGTTCGTCCGGGTATATTATATATTTGCTATCATGGAAGATACGATTTTGATTAATTAATTACTTATGAATCCGAATTGGAAGCACCAAGGCATAAAGATTATTAGTGAGTACCTTAGCGATATGCAGAAGAAATTGAAAATCGGTGATTTGGAATTAAAATATAATCGGTTAAGATAATGAAATAGATCGAAGAATCGGCTAAGGATTTAAGATATTTTTAAAAGCGATATACACGTATCTATATGCTATTTCGATGGTTACGATTATTATTTTTAAGTTGCGAGTATCAATGGAAAGATCAATGTGTGATCAGAAGTTAACGAGTAATAAATAAAACTCTAAAATGAAGAACAAAAGTTGGTGACCTAACCTAAGCTGGTCTGATATTTTGGATAATATTTAGATAATCGATGATGAAAAAGAATTGTAGAATGGAGACTACAAGAAAAGAAGCGATAATTTGGAAGGCCATAAGTAATTGGACCAAAGATTAGAAACATCTAGAGGAGTTTTATGTTAATTTATGGTTGATGATAATCATGATAAAACGATAAAAAGCTCTTTAAAGAAGGTTGGTTTTTTTTCCTGCTTTATTTAGTTAAATATTTATAAAATAATCAATGTAATGAATAAAATGTAAACTTAACCCTTATTTACATTTGGTAAGTGAGCACTAATTGCCAGTGAACTCGCTTAGTGTAATCATGTTGACTAGTAGTGACTTGTGTTAACAATCTACCGAGAAAAGTTGAAAGCCGTCCTCCTTTACTCTCTATTCGCTGGCTGTTAGTACTCCCACACACACACTTTCCTTTATTTTCAAAGTAGATCACTAGTGAGGCAGCTGCGAGCTCAGCCAAATGGTGAGTCCCTCCTGTGGTGGTTCCGATGGCTGTCGGCCCTCAGTAAAGTCGTCTTGTACTTGTTGGTACTTCAGGAGAGAAGAAACACAAAAACGTCCCTCTTCTTTGGGTTCTTGATTGCTTCTGGCTTTTATTTATTTCACTCTTACTTGACTTACTTATTTATAATACATTTCATCCAACGCTTAACCTAACATCAGATAGTTTCAAATGATAACTTACGATAATTCAAGAGAACAATTAACAAGAATAAGAGACTTGACACCTGAGCGAGTACAAAGTTTTGTGTGTAATCGTTACTAGCGCATACATCAATTCGCCCGTTTGTAAACTCGTTACTTTGCAGCTTGCAAGCTTGCCAAATGTAAATGAGGCTTTAAATACAATTATATCTCTATCTATTCTCTAACTTCAGCCTTGAAGTATCGATGTTAGAAGTTTTACATTTTTAACTTATGCACAATTAGACTTTTACTACGAATAGTGTGGCAGATTTTTTGTTTGGGTCTGCTAAGTACTTGAATCTGTTATTCTGTGTGTGTGTGTGTGTGTGTGTTAATGTAAGTTATTTTAGCACAATACTGAATAATCTGACTTATATTAATCATTTCATTATTTTTCTCCATTTGATTTCAATTTAATTCTTTGTTCATAATGCTACAGGTGTGTAGGTGTGTGAATACTATTTCAATTACAAAGAACACAAATACACAAACGCACACATTATAACGTAATAAGAACAAAGAAGATACAAATAATGGACACTGACATGTGAATGTACTTATGTATGTATAAATAAGGATGTGTATGTGTGTGTGTGTGTGTGTCGAAGAGAAGGAGCAAAGAACATCATCGTTTAATGAACGCATTAAATTAATTTAATGAGCTAACGCTTGGGTGTCTTTTTTAAACTCATTTTAAGTGACAATTAAATTTTCATGTCACAAAATCATTTTTACAAGATACATTTACACACACACTCGCACACACTCACACACTCAATGAAGTGTTCATACGTCCTTGTATCTTAAATGCCTGTCAAGTTGTTAGTTATTGTATAATGTGTGCCCTGCTTTATTTTGCTTTGCTCAGCTCTTCTGTGTTTGTTTTGCTTGTATTCTTTTGAACAATAATAAAGCAATTTTTTGACAATTTTCCACCACCACCTTTTACTCTTTGCTGAATCCTTTTACATTTTGTTATAATTCTTCGAAACTTTATTGTTGTTTTTAATTTTAATCAATATTACAGAAAATTAAGTTGAAAATTTATTTGATACATAAATTGGGATACTGGAAAAACTAAATGTGCCCATCAATTATCGAAGACTCTTTGCTGATATCCTACTAGTAAGTATATCCATGTAGTATATTCTTCTTATAAAACTCAGAAAGCCATAAAATACGTAAGAAATTCCAAACCAAAAGAAGGAAAGATGTAAAAGTGTAAAGTTAACATCAACACCGCAGACTTTTCTTCTGGTGATGCTGCCGGTGGTTCTTGTTCTTGGTTTTCCTTTTTTCTTTGTTCATAGTTGGCACAACATCAAGTTGGGCCTCCACATACTCGTATTCGGTTGGAATTCCCTTGCGCCTTGTATAAAGATGGAGAATGATGATGATGGCGCGTTGAGTTTTAAAAGGTATAAAAAATCATGCTGGGAAAAGCGAAAACAAAAAATGAATAGCGAGAACTTTGCGCTTTCTTTTTTCTTATGGCGAATAACTTTAGAAAAGGCACAAAGTGTCTATTTCACACACCAACGCGTCTCAACGACAACAAAGACAACAATGAAAATGAAAATGGAGAGTGCGACAATTCTGAAAAAGCGAGGCAAAATGGCGACACTCAAGTGACTGGGTTGCAATTAGTTCGCTGCCTTTGCCTGCCTTCAAATACATAAGTAGGTAAATAATAATAAGCAATGAGTTAAGGAGTCACGGAGTCAAGGGAAGTCTTGATATCAAAGGAAAGTCAAGCAAATAATTGCATATGCACAAGGAAAACGAAATATGTATATACTTAGTATATCACTCAGGGGGACGACGATGCTAATGTTCGAGGGAATGAAGTTCTTCATGCTATGTATAATACAACATAAGTTCCTTGATCAATGGAGGGAGGCAATGATGGTAGTGGGTGCATCATCCTGAAGTGAAATTAATGTGTGTGTAAATTACTTACCTTATTGAAGATTTATGAGACAACAAAATGAAGAAGCTTTTCTTACCTTCATCTTGCAGCTGTTGCCGGTATTCTTACTTGTACCAAGGCAAAAGTCAACGATATAAATAAAGTGCATAACTCTTTCGCATCTTGCAAGCTGATTATTAAAGTTGCATAAGGTGACAGCGAAGACATACTAATCCAACATACATTTACAAGGGTAACATGGAATAGTAGTTGCGTCCAAACGTCTGTTTCTTAGGTTTCGTGTGATACTTGTGATAATTGAAGTTTTGATATTCTCCTGCAAAATCTTTTAAATCCAGGGTCTGGACTGATTTTGTAATCAATTTGGTAGTATCTTAGATGACTCTTTTTACATTTGTATCTGATATAGGCCAGGTACCTACTTATAATACAACTAATGTACAATAATCTATCTTTATACTCAGAAGCATGGATAAATATTAATTTGACCTATGACCGAACCATAATATTTACTTTTACAGATAATAAAATCCTCGAACAGCCCACTGTTTAATGTAGAGAGCCTTGTTCACACTCAGCATTATGCTCTGCAGCTCGTGTCGTTGATTCTTCTTTGGTAACGCCATTCATTATTCATACTCAGCATTAATACGCTAGCAACTATTTTCATAATCCTTTTCATTTTACGTTCTGTCTCAAAGTAAATTTCTTATCAAACAACGAAAGACTCTAAAGAAGACAAAGAAAAACGTCGTCAGGACTGCGAGCTGTTGCTGGTCGGCCTTTTTTTCCCCTTGTCATCAAACAAAAGTTCCGAGAGAGACAGGTTGAGTGTGCACAAAGCCGACAAAACCCCGACACTTTTGGCACTTAGATCCAATCTTCATTTATATCCTTTGTACTTGAATTCAAGATTTTCTCAAACATTTCAATTAGATCATTAATCATCTCTTTCAATATTACTGACTTGTTGCAATAACTCAATTATGCTCCTTTTGTTGAACTAGTATTGAAATAAGTATTTGTTTTTTAATAATTGCCCCATAAGCCATTGTTTTTAGAACACATTCTCAAGAACACTTTCTTTCAGTTTCTAAAAGTGGATACTATTTGCACTTCCTCAGTGGTCCCAATTCTTGAGTCAGAGTGAAGTCTGGGGTTTGGTTCGACCACACTCCTTCAACTGAAATGATGACTCTGACATTCAATTCTAGATTTTATACACAAGTCACTTATAGACGAAGATCCCAGAGCCGCCAGACATCACTTATTTTCTGATGGACTAAATGTGTAAAATTTGGTAGTGCTAGTATGTACTATCATCGTATGCCTACCTGTTAACTTGACCAGACGGCCATTTTCCAGGTATCAAATCACCAAAGTACATAAAAACATTATTAATCTCACTTATTTTCTGATGGTTGATTTTTACATATATGTTAGATACATTCAAGAATCAGTGATAAAAACTGGCAGACACGTTCCGTCGTCCGTTTCTTCTATCAGTGTTTGTGATCATACTTTATTATGAGATCCTACATCCATCTACGGCAACAATTTGTTGTTAAACAATACAAGGCCATTTTATCCGCCACTATATCATCCTTTAAAGGTCACTGCATAATAAAAATTTGTTTTGAAAAACTTTACATACAACTTTTCCTTGGGTATCTTGTAATAAATCAAAATATAGCAAGTAGGTATTTAAAGGTACAATTTCGTATTTATTTGGTTTTTAGTAACAAAACCGCGTGCAAATAAATGACATGAATATGCGCTCTGCAATGCCATCTTATTGAAGAGTAAGGTGTTGACGATGTTGACGCAATGACAAATGTGAACTTGTGATCGTCGTATGGATGATAAAATTGTTATAAGCAGAAAGAATAGAAAAGACGCAGTTGTTGCTCTGAGAACACGAAATGATAAGCACTTATGTATTAGCGCATAATTGCACTTGTTATACAGATGTACATATATTAAAGGACCGGAAACAATAAAGACACGTGAAACCAATAGATAAATCAATAGATTTCACGGCACAGCACAAGTGGCTGTGCTAGAGGCATATAAGTCAAATTGTGACTTTTGAAAATCTTTTATTTTGGTGTTTTCTTTAAATTTGAAACTCTCCTGAAAGCATGAAAGTGCTTTTATATAAGCATTCATATGCAACTGTGATCCGATATGAGCTTTTAAAGTGAACAAACCATTGGTCATAGCAATTTTTCCATTCCTCCAAAGCATGGTTTTTGAACTCTTCAACTGCTTCTACGGCGCTCGTAAATCGTTGACCACGGAGTTTTTTTTTTTTTGTCACATGTCGATCTTGCACTATCAGTTCACGCACACCTTCGATGTTTTGTGGCACAACAACCGATTTTGGACGACCTTCACGGAATTCGTCAGCGACTGAACTACGACCACGATTAAAATCTTCTAACATTCTTGTTGGGATAATCCACGTGGAAGTTGTGAAAAATAATCCAACGAAAACCCTCTCGAAAAATGTCCATTGTTTTGCCAAATTGATTTCTTTAACTTATTGTAAATAAAACAAAAACCAATTGTACATAAAAACGTTGTACGTACATATGTGCTAACAAATGACAAAGTTTATTATGGCGTTGCCAGATTTTACGTATTGACATTAGTATTGCCAATTCCCGAAATATAAATAGCAGCCCTCGTATAAGTAGATGTTGGGTACGGGTATAAGATAACGGTTGTATATATATATGTATTTATCACTCCTTTAATAAGTAAGCCGCTAGAGCTGCCATTTGGATCACTGTTCATTGGTGACGGCTGTCGACAGACTGTTTGCATGAGTTTACAGCCTTTGTTGGTGAAGGTTACAAGTCTCTGTGCAGGATGGCCTTGTACACAAACTAGTGAGCCCCAGTTGTGCGAAGTAATGCATTTTTTTTGCAGTTTGCAATTCTCCGTATGTTGCTGGCAGCAGCGGTACCCCTGATTTGTATTGTGTAATGCCAAACATCTTGTCAGTAGATTGTCGTTTGACTACGCAGCTTTTAACTAATAGAGAAAATATAAAACCCAATGATCAACTTCATAAATTCACCAGTCATATGAATGATATGAATCCCATTTGAAAAATAAGAAAACAGTTTTGCAATTTTTTTTCTTGTGTTTTTTATTGTATTTTTGTTGTTGTTGTTGTTTATTTATTTATTACTGCTAAATAACTTTTATAATTTTATTTTTATATTTGTTTTTTTCCTTTTGTTGCTCATTTCGTAATCCATTACGTTTTTGTTGTTGTTCTTGTTGTTTCTGTTAATGTTGTTTTATTTTTTACATAATTTTGTTTTGTTTTGTTGTTGTTGTTTGTTAAGTATAACTAAATTTTAATAATAATAAATGTAATATTAATAATAATTAATTAATGATTTATTATATATTTTTATTTGTATTTTTTAAAAATGTTTTTTTTTTTTTATTATTTTTTATTTTTCTTGAAATTTTGCATTTATTTGAAATTTTGTTTTTGTTTTTTAGTAATTTATTCATTTGTTGCCTCATGCAAATTGTTGCTTAATTTTAATATTTATTTATGAATTTATATTTATTGATTTTTTAATTATATTTAGGTTTTTATAAGAAATTAAAAAAAAAAACAAAAACAAAATACTAAAATGAAAAACAATTAAAATTTTAATTTTAATTTTCTGTTTTATTTTATTTAATTTGATTTTTTTTTTGTTTTGTATCACAAAAAATATTGTAAAAAATCAAAAATTAAAAAACAATAATAATTTAATAAAATGAGAATTTTTTAAATACAAATTAAATCACATAATAAACAATATATAAAATAATAAAGTTTAAACAAAAGAAGATAACAAATAACAATAGAATATTTATAATAGAATAATTGTATAATTTTTAATTTATTTTTTATTACAAACATTTAATGCTAAACTGACCATTTAATTAATTAGTATATTCATTTTACCTTTTTAATATATAAACTTACGTATTTATATATGTATTTATGTTGTATATTGTATATAATATTTCATTCGTTTTGCTTAATTTTTCTTGATTTGTTTTATGAACTCATTTAATTTGGTTTTTTGTTTTTGATTTATTTAAGTAATTTCAATATTTTTTTTTATGCATTTTTTTTATTATTTTTTTTTTTTTAATATTTTAATGTTTTTTTTTTATTTTCTTTCAATAAACACATCACATCATAATTTTATTCACAATTTCTAAATTTGAAATTAACAATTAAAACTAATTCTATGTTTTTTTTTTGTTTTTATTTTCAAAAGTTCTACATTTAAAAAGTTCTTCCTCTTTTTCTTCTTACACTTCCATTTCAAGTTCTTCTTGCTCCTGTTCTTCATATTCTTTTCACCCCCACTTGTGTTGTTATTATTTTCTTAATCATTTTTTGTTGTTTTCTTTTTCTATTGTATTTATGATTTATTTTTTATTTATATATTTTTTTTGCTTATTTGCTTTCTTTTTAACATTTGTTTTTTATGCGTTTTCCTCGCTTATTTTTTTATATTTATATGTATATATTTTTTGTTGTAACTTAACATTTTTGTCTAAACTAGAAATTAATAATTATTATAATAATAATATGTTTTATGCTTAAAAATTATGTAATTTATTAATATTTTAATTATTTTTTAGTTTAGTATGCTCTTCATCTTTTTTTATTATTCATTTTTAATAATAAAACTTTAAGGCAAATAAAAGTTTCGTTTAGTTTACAATTGTTATTTTTTTGTCGTGTGTTTTTCAAAGTTTTCTCGGTTGTCAGCATTGTAAATTAAATAATTTATTCATTAAAAAAAAGGAAATGAAAAATAAAAATAAAGAATTAATATTTTAATAAAATATATTATATATCTTGCTGATTATTTACTTTATTTATTTACTGTAATCTTGTGTTAATTTATTTTGTTTTTTTTTTTTTACACAAAAATCTTTGATCTCAAAATTTCAGTTTTGCAATAAATTGTTTTCCTCGTTTCTCTTATTTTTGTTAAGTTTATTATTAAAAATTAATAGTAACTGTTAAAATATGTCATAGGTTCTTTATTTATTTATGTTTTAATAGTTTTTTGTTTTTGTTTTTCTTTATTTAATAATTTTTTCTTTTAGTTTAATTTTAATTTAATTTTTTTATTTTATTTTTACTTATTAATATAATTTTTTTTTTTTTTAATTTTGGTATCTTTTTAAAGATTTTTTAAATTTTGTTTTCTGTTTTTCTTTTGTATCTGTCTTCTGTGTGTATATGAGTGAATGTTAGTGTGTTGTTTTTTACATATAAATTTAAGGTCTGTTTATAATGGACGGAAACTTATTAGGCTTTTGTTGTTCTTTTTGTTGTTGCTAAAGATATTTAATTTTGTATTTATTTTTATGTTTAATAAAATTGTAAAATAGAAAGACTAGAGAGAAAGACTAGAGAAAAAGATAGAGAGAGAAAGGCAAAAAGTTGAGTTAATAGAATGAGTAGTTTAGTTTAGTTATTAAGTAAAAGGGATAATTGATGATTATAAATATAAATCGTATTTGGTATTGGACTGGATTTTAATTTTATTATTTTTGTGTATTAAAATATATTAATAACATTTGATATCATATGACTTTGATTTGAACTGGGAAATTGAACTCAACGCATCAAACTTGCAGACGTTCAGCAGCAAATTTCAAATTTAAATTCATCCCACAACGCGCACCCCATTTTAGAGGTCCAAGTCGGGCTTCAAACGATTGCAATAGAAGCGGAATCAATACTTTAAACTCTACCTATTGGATCAGATTCTGAAGATCCCAATGTCGGAGAAGCACTGACTCTTGGATACCTTATGATTGGTTCGACTTGAGCCGACAATTGATCTCAAACCTGAGATGAACATCAAATCGGGACACATTGTTTTGGTTCATGAAGACAATACACAATGCTAGCAGTGGGTCTATGGCAAGAATGCCGGCGCTGATGAACGA
Organism: Amiota communis; assembly: GCA_037043315.1. NCBI lineage: Eukaryota > Metazoa > Arthropoda > Insecta > Diptera > Drosophilidae > Amiota > Amiota communis. The sequence continues at coordinate 343,679 of JBAMAV010001386.1, read as the reverse complement.
GTCAGAGTGGCTGATATAAAAATAAAAAATTAATCTTTAAGTTTGCTCCGCTTCATCAGAAAAAATAATTATTGAACGTACTCTGGATTGTTCAATAGGCGGACATTGTTTGAGGAGATCTTATTATAATCCTAATTGAAATCCCGTACCCTATTACTAAGCTTACGCTGTCCGTTCGTGCATCAGTGAGTTCTATCTCTTGAACCGTAATAGGTAGACAGTGAAAATTTTCACAGAGTCTGTAATTCAATTACCGGTTTAACGGCAAATAATAAAAAATAAATAAAGATGCAATGTTAAAGGAATCCCCATAAAATAAACGTGTTTTGATTTCTTGTAATATACTTTTAGGCCTTGTCTGAATATATCTCTTTTGCGACAAAAAAAAAACACCTTTATAAAGAGGTGCCAGCTTTAGGTCCCACAAAAGTATCTAAAAAGTACATAGTGTCTTGTAAGTCCTTCTTGCGCAAATCCGACTCGCATTTGACCAATTTTTTTGTATACTTATAAGTATGATGAATGAAATAATAAAGTGCGTACAGTATGTTAAATAGAATTGGGTTCCCGTTCCCATCATTTCTTCTTGGTATTACATTGGTTAATAATAAGGCGAATCTAGTAAATTATATATGGTAGACAACAATAAGTTTGCTCACACTTTAAGTTACAGTAAATTGTGTTTGTTGAATTTCTAAAGAATTGGATTAGATTATTTTATATTGTAATTAAAAAAATAATATGGTGATTCATTGATCCAAAGATTGTCAATAGTAAATTAATGAGAACTGAAATAAATTTTGATGAATAAAGTTTTTATTGTGACAGATGAAAAAAATTAGAGAAAATTTCCGTAGATTATAACCAGCCCTTAAATAAATATATATATTTATATATATATATATAATGTGTAGTATAGTATATATATATATATACATTTAATTATTGAGAATATTTCTTGTCACTTAAATTTAATTTTGTTTATTTCTTACTATTTTTGTTTTTTTTTTACAACTTAAATGTATTTTATTAAAATTAAATATTCTTATTTATGTTTATTTATTAATTTTTCCATTTAATTTTTTTGTGTTTTTTTTTCTTTTTGTTGCAATGATGATTTTTCATTGTTCATTTTTTTTTTTATTTTTATTTGTATTTATTTATTAATTTTTTTTTATTATTTTTTGTTTACTATTTTGTTTTATTTTCTTTAAAAGATCACATTTCATGTTTTTAGTTGCCATTAATAAATTTTATAGTAATAATATAATAATAATAGTAATAATAATAATTATAATAATAATAATAAAAATGTTAATAATTTAAATATATGTATATAAGTATATTCGTTTTCCATTTTATATACATAAATATATGTATGCATGTGTGTATGTATGTATATGTAAAGGAGATTTTATTTTTTATGTTTTATTTTATTTTATTTATTGTTTCAATAATTTTGTTTTTAAATTTTTTTTCTGCTTTTTTATTAAAAAAAAATTATTATTTTGTTATTAATGTCTCACAAAATTATAAAATAAAATTGTAAATTTATTGAAATATATTTTAATATTATATGTTTTTTTTTTCATAAAAGTTAGGAAGATTTATGTGTGTGAGTGTCTGTTTTTTCTTTTTTTTATTTGAGTCTTTAAAAAATAAATAAAAATATTCAAAATGAAAATCAATATAAATTATTGTATTTTCTTTTGTTTTTTTCTGTTTTAGTTTTTATTTTAATGCAAAAAATTTGATTATTTTTATGATCTTGTAATATTCAATTATTTATTTATTTATTTGTATATATATATATAGAATAATAATATTATATATAGTACAATTATATATTTTTTATTGTAATTTATAAAAAAATATTTTCTTATTATTGTGTATTATTTGTTGTTATTTTATTTATTCATATATATATATATAATATTTGTTTATATTGTATTTGTTTTGTTTTATTCATTTATATTGTATATAAATTGATTTATTATTGTTTTCATGTTTACAAAATGTAAAAAAGAATATATTCATATATATATATAAATATATATATTTAGTTGATTTCATTATTCATTATTTATTTTTATTTCTCTTTTCAACATTTAAATTAGTTTTCCAGTTTTGTTGTTGTTTTTGAATTTTTTATTTATTTTTGAATAGAATTTTCCTCATTTCATTTGATGTTTTTTTCAATATTTTCTGTTTTACTGTTGTTCTTTTTGTTGTTGTTGTTGTTGTAGTAAATCGTTGTTACAAAAATAGGACGTGACTGTACTTTTATGTTTAATTGTTTTGTTTTTTTTTAATTTATTTTTTTTTTTTAATTATATTTCTTGATTTCTTATTTTTAATATTTTATTCCCACACAATTCATATTATTTGCTTCAATTTTGATTAATTTTGTTTACTATTTTCTCTTTATTTTATTATAATTATAGGTAGATAATATTTTGTTATATTTATTTGTTTTTATTTTTGAAATATGGAACACTAGAGAGAGTTGTAAAAATGTTTGACCTTTTGTTAATGAACAATTCTTGGAAATGACTTCATTCCCCAACTAAACTAACTAAGTTATATAAAGTAAAATATTATTCCATTGTATATTGAATGTTCTAGCTTTCAAGGAGCCGAAACAGAAAAGTTAAAATGTGTGAAATCGTATGAAGGCAACTACATAGACTCGTCCGCAAAGCCCAACTTGAACTTTATCAAAATACAGTATTGATAAATGGGAAAATAACTGCTTTGTGAACTGAAAAACAAAGAGAGCTGTTTGATGATTATAGTGATTACAAAATACCTGTTTTGGTGAATGTCAAACAAAGTGTTGCTGTCTTTAGTAAATGACAAATATGGATAATTATGATAATAATGAATAATAATAATTAATTATTAACAATTAATAATAATTATAATAATAAAATAAATGTAATTATAATTATAATTATTTATCATTAATAATTTTGTATTCAGTAATGACTTCTTGTTATTATTATTCAATTTTCTTATTCAACTGATACACATTCACAGCTGTTTTTTGTTTATTAAAAGCCAGTAACGTCAATGTCGCTTGTGTTGTTTGAAGCTGAAGTAGCCCTAGTGCCGACAATACAGCTTATCGGCGATTTCGTTTGTCTAGTACTACCTTGAGAATTTATTTGAATTTCAATTCAATCTGGCAACACTATAAACCAAGGATTTCTAGTACAAATACAATATTTATTGAAAAACATTGAAAAACCCCTAATAAAATTAAATTGCTATTGATATTGATATTGTAGAGATACTAATGTCTCACAACTTCATTTTGTACAATCATTTCTTAAGTATTGGAAATTTAAGAAGAAGAATAACCGAAATATTCCAAATTGTAAGTGTTCGGAGCAGCTGCCCTCAGTTTTTTAGCCCAGTATTCTCTATTTGCTCTGCGCAGCATATTATCATTTAGAGTAAGAATGTTGTATCTTTGCTCTGCGCATCAAGCTTTAATAACAGTTTCATTATTTTTTTTTTGATTTATATACGCTATTCTTTAAATGGATAGTCTTATGTACATATCATAACGTTTCAATATTTTGTCACATTGTAAAATCGCTAATCGCACAGCAAGCACCAATGGAAGGTGCTTATGTGTAATAAATCGCAATCAAGTTGAAACTTTTATTATTAATTGTTGCAACAATATTGCGCAATCTAAAGGGTCAAGATTCGGCTTGATTTCAAACAGTATGATTCCTTGGTTTTATACAAATATCATATCTTCTCAAGGTTGAATTGGAATAGTAATTCTACTATTAACTTGAACAAGCTACTTGATTTTAATTATAATAAAAATTGGGTCTTACCTTTTGACTTAAATGTGGTGCCTTTGATTTAACTGAATTGAAAAGTAGTAGTCACTAGATATACCATATGAGAATAGAACTGACAAAATTAGTCATTAGGGAAATATTGAATTCCAAAAATTACCCATTATTGGAGGCATTTTTGTTTTAATTCTGTTATATTTAATTACTATGTTTTATTTGTTTATTTAACTTTTATATTTTTTTTTTCTTTTTTGTGATGCTAAGAAAACAACACTAATTTTTTTTTTTTTTATTTTTTATTTGTTTTTTATTCAGTTTTTCATAGTATTTTTGTTTGTGTTGTAGTAATCGATTATTTTATATATAATTATTATTATTATTATTATTTTGACTTATAATAATTTAATTTTTCAATATAATAAAATTTTAAGTCTTGCTAAATGTTAAAAAAACAAGTTTATTTTCATAGTTTAATAATATTTGTATTGTAATTTTTTATTTAGTTTTTTATCAGTAATATTTGTTTTGTTTTGCTTTTGTTTTCTATATCTTTTTAATATATTTTATATTTATTAATTTTATTTAATTTAATTTCTTGTTCTTGTAAATAGTTCATCAATATTCATAATCATAATTATTGTGTTGTTATTGTTGAGTGAGTTGAGTTGTTGTGTTTTGTGTTATGAGAATTTTTTGTATTTTCAATTTCAATTTCATTGGAATTGTGAACTAAATAAACTTTCTCATGTGTGTCCTTTTGTATTTCATATTGTGTTTTTGTGTTTGTGTATTATTATTATTATTATTATTTTAGAAAGTGAAACGGGGGAGCTACTCTCAATTGTTGATTTTATATTATAATAATATATTAATATTTTAGAAATACATACATACATAATAAGTATATTTTTTTTTGATGTTTATTGTTGTTGATTTGACTACTTCATGCCAAAACCTTTTTTGTTTATGTTGTTGTGTTATGAGTGTAAATTTTTGTCAAGTCCAAAAAATTGATTTTCATCTAAATTTATGTATATATAAATGTTATTTTTGATGTTCTTTTTATTTTTGTAGTATTTAATTGTAGACTTTGATTAGATAATTCAAGTGGTTGTCTTTTTTTTTTGTTTTTGTTTAAGTTCTGGTTCTAAAAAGTGTGTTGATAGTCGATAGCTTAACGAGAGTATTGACTGAGTGTATTTTGTCATATTTGTAGTCTAGTGTAATTCAATGTACTGTATTGTAGTGTACTGTAGATTATGATGATGATGGTGTTGGTGTTGTTGAGATCAATGTCTCTGTTCTGTGAGTATTTCGGAAAACATCAAAAACCACAAAAAAGGTGACTTACACACTAAACTATTTTGTTAGTACATATAATTTTATGATAAACTAATTAAATGAAATACTCATCATTTATGTTCTTTTTACTACTATGATATAGAGAATTTTTAACCACTCCACCATTATACTATTCCATTTCATTCTATTCTATATAATTTGATTCAATTCAATTAGATTCAATTGAAATGTTGCTAAGTTTAACTTGGAAATGTTGCAGCAACATACCTGTTTTTTCATCTCATCTCATTTCGATTAGATTTAGATACATGTTGTTGGTGTAGCTGTAATTGTTGTTGGGGCTGCAATTGTTGTTGCTACCACAGTTGCCTGTTGTGGTTGCTGATAGTGAAGATGATGATGAGCATGAGCATGAGAATGTTGCTGCTGTTGTTGTACTGCTGCTGCAATAAAATGTTGCTGTGGCGCTTGCTGCTGTGTTGCTGTATACTTAAGCAAATGTGGCTGCGGTGCTGCTGCACTATAAATGAAGGGTGCTTGTTGATGTTGTGTTGCTGTTGTCAATGCAATTGGTATGCAATTTGCATTGTAATCACTGCTAAGCACCAGAGTTGGTGTTGCATCATAAAATGTGGCAGCAGCCGGCGGTGGTGGTGGCGGCGCTGCCGCCAATGTTATTGTAGCTGTTGGTGGAGCAGTTGGTGTTGCTTTTATATATGCCGTTGCTGGAGCATAATTAGTAGCAATATGTTGCTGGTGCTGTTGTTGTTGTTGTTGCTGATGTTGCTGATGTGGTGTTGGTATTGTTGCTGTTGATGTTGTTGACAATGTTGTTGCCGACGATAAAGTAGGCGATGTTGCAATTGAACATGAAGATGACGATGAAGCCGATGATGGTGAATACGGTGAATGGCAATTGTAGGCGGCAGCAGCGATTGTTGGTAACTGTTGCTGATGATGGGGATGATATTGTATGTTGCCGGCATGTGTTGCTGTAGTTGTGAATGTTGCTTTATTTTGTTGTGTATGATGGTAATGTGTTGTATAGTTGTTATTATTGTTATAAGTAAAAATGTGTTGTTGTTGTTGCTGATGTTGTTGATGAAGATGATGTTGATGCTGTTGATGATGACTGATGTGTTGTTGTTGTTGTTGCTGATGATGATGTGGTTCTATAATGATTAAATTGTTATTATAATTTGTTGTTGGAACAACATTGCCAGTAGGTGTTGTTGTTGTCGTTGGTACTACAACAGTAGCAGCACCAATTGTTGCTGCTCCCCCACCTCCTACTGGTGCTGTTACTATTCCTGTTCCTCCTACTGCTGCTGCTCCTGTTGTTGTACATATTGAAGACGTTGTTTGTTCATATTGTTGTTGTTGTTGTTGTGATTGCTGTTGTTGATTGTTCTGGTTGCCATTATGGATGTTGTTCTGGTTGTTGTTGTTGTTATTATTAATGGTATGGTTGCTGTTGTTGTTATTGTTGATCATCGCTGCCATTATATTGGCTGGAGGCAACACAATCGGTATATGATAATATTTACATTGCTTACGCCGGCATTGACTATTCGCATGATCGCGACACACAGCCACGCGTTGATCAATAACCTCAACCTTGTCGTCTATGTCATTGGGAATAAAGAAAAGCAAAAGACCAGAAAAAATAACATATGAAATCATTAGTAAATCTTATAAATGCAATTCAATTATTCAATTTAATTTTATTTTAATTTAATTGGATTATTTACATCTAAAGCGCTGTAAAAATGTGCAAAAAACACGCATAAAAATATTGTAATTTATTCTTATTATTTCTTTTTTATATTTCGGTGCGACGATTAAAGGATTAATTACGGTAGTATTTCCCTAATATTGAAATAGAGAGAACTAAGAAAGGAATTACCTATGTAGTATGGATATTGAAAACAAATGATTAGAACAAATCGATACCGAAAAGAGGTAACTAATTTCTCCGTAATAAAATAATGTGAACCGATAACAATCATAATCGATTGCACCGTTAAGAAGGGGGAAGACAAGAAATCTGTTTGGTTTTTAAGATAAAAGTAATTTGAGTTTCCCCAAGTCGGAAATATTCTGAAAATATTATTAATTTGAGATACTTAAGCATTTAAATAAATAAATATGGATGAACATCAGAGAGATTTGTTTAAAATTTTTCTCTCTTTTATGCTTTTAAAATGTAGAAACAAAGTTTATAAATCCCCATATTCTTGATCATGATTATAACAGAAGAGCAGTGAATGATAGAAACACTTTTCTGTCTATGCATACTTCGTTAATCAACTTGTTATTTGGAATTGAAATCTTGGTTAGATTCTTCTTTTTCTATATCAAAAAGAGCATTGTGATTATAATCGAATTATTGTATACGGCTGAGTCTTGCTCGAATGCATTTGAAACGACAAACAAGGCATTTGTTTCATTATGATTGCAGCGAGTTTCAAGTACTTGGTCCACCTAATAGAATGAATGGAGTTTGGTGCCGACATTTGCACAAATACCAAATACTTACTTAGCCAAACCAAATGTTTTATTTCAAGTGCCGACCAAATGTGAATGAACCGAATTTCAATTCAAATGAAACGAATGGAAAACATTCGAATACTTGATAGACTCTAGAGGAGTTGAAGAAAAAATATGTTAACGACGACGGAGGCTGTCTCTATCGCAAGCTCTTAATACTCTTCACAGCTCGATCAGGCGAGTTGTATGTAAACTTGTCCCTCAGTTTTTGAGCTACAAAGCTGCTGATTTTGCACATAGATTTCTTTTTACTATACGCTACACATTTGTGGGAATCAGCCGAATCGGACCACTATGGGGGGTACCTCCATGTCCTTATTAGAAAAAGTCTTTTGTTTTTTGATTTGTCGAACTGAAATTTGAACACTATAAGTTTCTGATCCATATTCAGCAACCATGTAAATTTCATGATCCTAGGAATACCAGGAGGGGTACCTCCCATAGGAACCGAAATTAGAAACAAAAGTACATACAAAACTGTATTGTGCTCCTCAAACTGTGTTTACATTTGATACTCAAACTGTGTTCTTTATTCATACTCAAACTGTGACAGAGAGAATATAGTCATATGCTAAGAAAGGAAACATATCTGATATCTGGCATTTGTCGCCGTTCGGTCGGATGCAATACGGAGGAGCGTGAAGAGTATTGAGTATATCTTTGGCATAGCCAATGATAACCTTCTTTCTAGTTTTTGTTTGCATTTTCATACTCTGTTGCACATGCTGGAAGAGTCTTAAATATTTTAAAGTAAATCATTTGTATTCGTTTTTCGAATGAACTGGTTTTTGTTTTTGCGACACCAAATGCGAATGCATTCGTGCAAGACTCTAGTATATGTAAGTATGTATCTTTACAAATTATATGGGTTCTATTAGATGTTATTTTGTAAAAACAATCTGTTGATTCGCTGTTTCATTCCTTTATAAATGCTCATATTTGAATTCATTCAAAATTAATAAATTTGTAACAATCTGGAGACACTGAATTGGTTCTCAAATCCCAAACAGCAACAAGAGTTTTTGGTTTTCATAAAAGTAAGTTATATCGATCGATTACAGTCAGTCATTGCTTGAAAAGTAAAACCGATACCCGATAAAAATATTTGTAGCTCTTCTTTCAAAAATTGAATTTATATTTCTGCCTGTAAAATATGAAATGCGATTAATTGTATTTGAGTTCTAGGATGTAACCCTAATCAACCTAAAATTTTGTAAAAATGGAACACTATATTCTGTAATTTCTGTTATTTTCTTTAGTATTGTGTAAAATGTGTGTGAAGGGATAATTTCTAAGTGATTTTGAAGAGTTTTTGAGTCTAAAAAAAAAATAAATAAAAATGAGAGAAAGAAAAATGGAAAAAAATTCTAATACTAAAAATCAAAGCGTTGCCAATATAAAAATTGTAGCAGAACCTAAAAAAAGGCTAAAGCTATCAAAAAACCAATTGCTTTTGAAATACAAAAAAATAAGTAGAAGATAAAGTCTATAAAAAGCGCTAAGAAAAAAAAAACAACTAAATGAAAGGAAACAATAAATAAAAACTAAAACTAAAATATCATGCACTTACCTTCAGTTAAATGAACGAATCTACAATTTAACCGACTGCACATAGATCTATTGAAATCTTGGCACACCGGGAGGGTGTCCAGTAACTAGTTTACAGATTTTGTTTTTATGTTTATTTTTTTTTTTGTATTTTTGTATTTTGGTTTTCGAAATGTGGCAGGATGCGTTTGATTTTTTTTTTTTGAATTTTATACGAATGCGGGCACAAAATCAAGTCAAGACAAAACCAATTTAAGTTTACCAATTTGTTAAAAAATAAAAAAATAATAAGAATAATAATAATTTATGTACAAAAAATAAAAGAAAAAAACAATAATAATTTTTTCATTTAGTTTTTGTTTTGTTTAATTTTTTTTTGTTTTTGGAATTTTGTGATGCATGTCGTTTTTTGAAAGTAAAAAAGAGAAGAGAAGAAAAAGAAAAGAAAAAAGAGCACAAATTAGTTAATTTTATATATTTATAATAAATATATATATGTTTATATATATTAATTTATCTTTAGATTTCCTACATATATGAATATCTGATTTAAGCTAATTATAAACAAATAATAGACACACAAAAAAAAAAAAAAAAAAAATAAAACTAAAATCAATACATTATTGTTTGTTAGTTAATGGAAAATTATGTCTTACAAAAAAAAGATCAATCTTAAAGAGATCGGATCTTATTCATGATTTCATTTCATTTATATGTTTTTGTTTAATTATGGTATTTTTTCGCTTAAATTTAAATTAAATTTATATAAGTAAATACAAAATAAATAAACATATAGATTATATATATATGGCGGGCGCAAATGAATCTGAAATCGGCAGCTAAACAATTTGAATTGCTCCTGTTTATGTTTCTGTTACTTAAGTCTTATATATGACAAAAAAATTGAAATTGAAATAAAATATAAGATTTTAAAATCCAGCAATTTACACAATCTAATCTATGGTAGTCATACTATGAGATGATATCAGTTCAGATCAGATTTTGAAAGTTAAAAGTTTGAATCTCGTATGATTGACGACCCCAGTTAGAGAGTGTTTATTGAAGGAGTCTAAGTATTTTCATATGATTGTACAGTCATCGTTTATTTCTTATAAATGATGATCTAGTATAAGAGATTCATTCTATCTTTCATATTTCTATGTATAAGTGATATACATATATATTGGATTGGCATGTAATTAGAGCAAACTTAGAAATAACATTTAAAAACTAAAACTAAAATTAAAATTTGTAAATAAATAAGTATATTCCATTTTTATGGTATTTAAAGCAGCAAGTATTGCACAACAAAGGAAAAACAAAGACACAATTTGAAAGCTCAGCATAAGAAGCCTTTAAGCGCATTTCATTCTTTCATTATCATTATCATTACCGTCATTATTATACTGACGTATGTACTATATATTGTAGTTATTATTATCATAATTATTGATTGGACTCACTCACATTTTTCTATTTATCAAATTGTTCGTCGGTATCTAATTCTGTGTCTCTCTATTTACAATAACAAAATTTCAGATTTCAGAAAAGTTCAAAAGTTTAGTTTTAGTTCTCTTAGTTTCTAGTGGGTTGTATTATGCAGTAACAGTTACATATCCTAATAGGCGGCACTAGAAATATACAAAAAAAAAAAAAAATAAGAGAGGAGAGAGAGAGAGAGAGAGAAACAGAGACTTTGTAGAGTGATCATTTTTTTCTTTACCTTAAACATTTATTGTTATTTTTTATATTGATTGGATTTTTATTCTAAAAAACACAAAAAACAAAAAATAATGGTAAATATAAAAAGAAATAAAGCTTTCAAGTTTTGTCCCATTGCTAAAGATTGCTTGAAAAAAGCTAAAGAAAGCTTCTAAGACACTAGTATGATCTACTGATCATAAGTAGACTAGGCTATAAGCGAGCACAAATACTATACTAGTTTATCATATTCAAGGAAATACAATAATTTAATCTGATAAACTGCTGTGTGCATATAAGTAGTTTAATCTTAATTAAATGAATTTAAAATAACATGAGACAAATAGAAATAGAGAGTTAAAGACAGAGAGAGAGAGAGAGAGATAGAGATAGAGAGAGAGAGAGAAAATGTTTAAAGAGAAAGAGCTCTAAAAGCGCACACACAAAAGCTGATCTAATTTTGATCATAGATACATGTATGTACATACTATATAGAAAGAAATGCATAGAGAAAATATAGGCTGGCACTACTGGTAAAAATTATTATGCATTGCTGTATTGTAGTATATATAGTAAAATACAATATTAATAAATTTGATTTTGATGAGGATATATAGTACATATATTGTAGTATAAATAGTAAACAGTATGTACGATTTATTGTAGTTAGATATGTATTCGTATGTATGTATGTATGTATATGAAAGAAAATCCTTTTTACCTAATTATGTAAAAAGTGCCATTTATTAGCATAGGACAATGTGTGTAAAATACGCCCCGATCCGGGTGGGCTATAATTGATTGATTGTTTGTTGTTTTATTAAAAAATTTGATTATATGTTTTATAAGATTTTGGCAAAATAGAACAAACAATTTGAATTGAAAGAAACAAATTAAGTAACGAGAGAGAGAGAGAGAGAGAGAGAAAGAGAAAGAAAAAAAAAATCAAAATTAGAGACTTAAAATGTTTGATGTTTGGCTATATTGACTACTATACTATTCTTATACGATATATTGTATGTATTATGTATTTTTTATTAAGATAAGCTCGGTTTAAATGAATTATTCGTTTTTTATGAATAAAATCTAAGGATTTGATAAAGACTTTACAAGGAGAATGAACGTTTTAACATTTTGAATGAAGATATGTAATAATAAAATTTTGATATTAATCAGTATAGTGTAACAAACGCACTATGAAATATGTACGATATGTATGTATTTATAATAATGAATAGTCATTTAAAAATCTAACAAAAGTTTCTTTTAAGAAACCAATTTCGATATACTATATATATAGGATATTGATCATAATACTTATTATTGGAGATAACTTTGTTTAAATTCAATACTAAGATTTAGGTGTTATCTTAAAGAATGCAATCTGGCAGGACCTTTACATTACCAAAATGAACTGTGTAACTCCAAACATTTAGAAAACGCTTTATTTTTTTCTGATAGTGAAAGTTTACTTGATTAAAACACACACAGAATTTTCAGAGTTTTTTTTCAGTTTTAGATAGAAACTTTTCGGCGCTGGAGAGAGTAGAGTCAGTATTCATACTAATTTCAATATACTACCATGCAGGTGGCAGTAATTCTAGGATATTGAAATTTTCATGGTTTGTGAATATGGATCAGGCACTCATAGTGTCCAATTTTCAGTTGGATAAGACAAAAAACCTAAGAGTTTTTTTTAATAAGAACATTAATTTGAATTTTGGTTTGTATGGGACGTACCCCTTCTGGTAATCCTAGAATATTAAAATTTTCATGGTTTGTGAATATGGATCAGGCACTCATAGTGTCCAAATTTCAGTTGGATAAGACAAAATACTTAAAAGTTTTTCTAATAAGAACATAAATTTGAATTTGGGTTTGTATGGGAGGTACCCCTTCTGGTAATCCTAGGATATTGAAATTTATATGGTTGATGAATATGGATTAGGCACTTATAGTGTCCAACTTTCAGTTGGATAAGATAAAAAATCTAAAAGTTTTCTAATAAGAACATTAATTTGAATTTTGGTTTGTGTGTGAAGTACCCCTTCTGGTAATCGTGGGATATTGAAATTTACATGGTAAGTGAATATAGATCAGGCACTCATAGTGCCCAAATTTCAGTTGGATAAGACAAAAAATCTAAAAGTTTTCTAATAAGAACATTAATTTGAATTTTGGTTTGTATGGGACGTACCCCTTCTGGTAATCCTATGATATTGAAATTTACATGGTTTGTGAAAATAGATCAGAAACTTATAACGGCCAAATTTCAGTTCGATAACTCTAAAAACAAAAAGAGTTTTTCTAATAAGAACATTAATTTGAATTTGGGTTTGTATGGGAGGCTGATTCCGACAAATGTGTAGAGTGTGGTAAAATTTCAGCTCTCTTGCTGAAAAACTGAGGGACTTGTTTGCAGTGCGCAAAGCTAGAAAAGTTCCCTTTGTTGAAGAAAAAAACATTGTCGATTAAACTAAAAACTCACTAATGATGACGCATATTGGGCAGGACTGGAAGGTGTGATCTTGGTGTAGTGGTGTATCTATTGGTGGTTGCTTGGTATATATATATACATATATATAAATATTAATTTAGGTGATCGATCCTATTACATATTTTGTAACCATAGGTTGGCAAGAAAATGAACAAGTCAGATTTGCTTAAGAAATTGAATTCTGGAGATTTTCCACTTTAAGATGAAGTTAGGAAATGAAATTTCTTTCTTGCCAATCCAATAACTAAAGTTGCATTACATTTTATCTGATCCTTTTGGACATGGTTGTGTTTCAGAAGTCGTTGCCTTGATTGTGTTGTTGTCGTAATCATTATTACCATAGTGTAGGTAATGAATATTTTCCTTTTGAAGGAGCGTCGACATAAAGATTCACAAATACATACACATACATGCACAAATACACGGATGTTTATCAAACTCATGTATATAGCAGTTGATGGCCAGAAACTGACATCATTTTCATTTCAACTATGCTTCTTGTTGTCTGTCATTGGCAACGCCTTGGAACTTAAGAACATTCACCTAACAACCAAAGTTCTAACCTTTGTCATTCACCTTCTTTGCTAATGCGAATAGTCATTCAACTTTATTGACATTTCTGACGTCATATATGTAAGTGTGTAGAAGTGTGTTTGGGTGTGTTTGGGTGTGTTTGTGTTCGCAACTGTCTGTCTACTATACTTATTGTTGATATATTTGTTGTCGTTGTCACAAGTAGTCAGTGAAAGTTGTAAAGGTGCGGCGTATTTAATTTAATTAACCCAATTCATGGTAAAAACAGAAAAATAAACAAGAAAACATAAAAAAAAATTGGACTCGTTCTACTTGCCCTGAAGGCAGGTTGGGCCAATTATACATATGTATGTATTTAGTATATACATATACATATTTGTCTTTATACTTGATGACTCATGGTGTTTTTGTTTTCAGTATTTTTTTGTATTTTTTTTTTTTTTGATAAAATGACACTTGATAAATCATCCTTCATCACTGGAAGAACTTTTTATTTGATTAATTATGTTTTATTGAAAAATGGCTAAAGTTATTTGATTGAGATTATATAGTACTATATTTAATATAATTTTCTTTTGTTTTTAAAGTTGTGATTTTAATGATTAATTTTAAACAACTTTTTTTTCATTGTAAAGTTTTCGAAAAGATTCTTATCATATTCAATTATTTTCTTTTTTCTTTTTAAAGCTCTTTATATTTTTAAATAAATTTTATTTCCTTTAGTTTCTTTCTTTTATTGTTCATACTTGCTGCTCTAATTGTGCAGGGTGAAGAAGATGGGGTCATTTGGAAAGGTCATTCTTATAGAATTATATAATTTTTGATTTCGTATATGATAAGAGAAGAAATTAATTAAAAATGTTTGAATTTGAAAATAAAAAAATGAAAATAAAAAATAAATTTAATAAATTAAATTAACATGCTGCATAAACTTAATATAACATAACATTAACATTAAACATAACATTAACATATGTAAGAATTATTAACAGTTTTTATACCTGTCCGCTGCCATCTGTGTAAATAACATAGGAAGCATTTAATGGTATTTTATCGTTTGCTAAATTTATATTTATTTAAAATGCAAAATAAATATTAAAAAAAAAAAATCATTGATTTTGTGATTGTTTGCAGTTTGTTAAAGGCCAAAGGAGGAAAATGCACAAAAATTGTATTGAAAATAGGAAAAAAATTGATAAAATCAAAAGCCAACAAAAATTGGCATTTTACATTTTGTTAAATGAAAATTAAATTAAAGAATTATTTAAAGAATCCATGCAGCAAATTTGATATGTTTTTTTTGAGTTGTTTTATTGCATTTGTTGTTGTTGTAGTTGGTGTTGGTGTTGGTGTTATTCATCCATTTTGTATCCAAAATCCATGTGTTTTTTTTATTGCCATTTTGTTAACAAAAGAATATTATGATTTTCATGCAGCAAAAAATAAGAATGTGATTTGAACATTTATTTGTTTATTTAGTGCCATAATTGGTTTTTTAAATTTTTGTATTTATTTTTAAGTTGTAAAAAATAAATTAGATTTTGTTTTTTGAATGTTTGTATATATTTTTTGTTTTTATTTTTATTTTTATGTAAGCATGTAAAGGAAAGAAATATTTAATTAAATTAAATTAATTTTTATATATAAATAAATTTCATTTATTTTAATAAATTATTAAATTATTAAAACTAAATCTTAAACTTAAATTAAAATTAAATTGAATTAAATAATGAGAGGAGAAAGCAATTGTATTAATTTACAAATTTAAAGTTGGATCCAATTTTGTGTTAATTTCTTTAATTGTTAAGTACAAATAAATAACTGAAGTAGACAGTAAAAAAATAAGCTTAACAGAATCCCAACTCAGAATATTATTGACTGAAAGCAGACCTTTTTCTTTTTGATAAAAATTTGTTGGTCCTTTAGAAGACGAAAGCAAACTTTCAATGACTTTAGATGCCCACCCCCATGTATAAGCAAAAATAAGATTGTCTGAACCCTCCAAATGATAAGACATAGGAATTGCGAGAGAGCCGAATTGCCGTATGTAATAATGATCCTAAGCATATAAATTTATACTATCAGTCAGATATTGAAGACTTACTTATAGTGGTAGTAATACCTATATAAATTAAAATTGAACTTGAAATCTTCACTCACATAGACGGACCATAAAAAAAGTAACTAAAAATTTCCATATGCGTACATAATTTTAAATTATGTATAAGAAATATTGTTTGCATAACTTTCTGATCATACTTTAATTCTGTATAGATCTAAATTTCAGGCCAACTAATTTCATTTTAATGGGAATTTTATTTAAATTTGAATTTCTTGAACTTCACTTAAATTCAACTAAACAAAGTTTAAATGTTGGTCTCAAGTGTATGTACCAGAGATGTGCAGTGAACATCATAATGATGTTTATTAAGGCTTGGGAAAAAACAAGCATAAGCAAGCCAAGCATGAACGCAGAGAACACCAAGCCTGCTTGAGCTTGTGTATTGTTTTTCTTGGCTTGGCTTGATGTCGTTAGGCTTGGTAGGCTTGGTGTATGTTTGTCGTACATCACATTCTTGTTTCTATTATTTGTTTTGTTTTTAATAGCAACAATAACACATACCAATGCAACTATAGAATCAACGAAAGACAAATACGTCACTTTTGTTATTTTGTTTTTGTTTTAATGTAAAACTGTGAAGTACTATAAACATTTACCAAGCCTACCAAGCCAAGCCTAAGCAAGCCAAGCAAAACAATATTTGCTTATTTGCTTGTAAGCACTTCATAAGCACAAGCCTTCGCTGTACATCTCTGGTATGTATATGTTTATAAATTTGTAACAATTTTCAAAAAAGTGGTTCTGACTAAAAAATTAAACGAAGATTAACCAATTTTAAAGATAATTAACCTATTGGACAATAAAATAAACTTAGTACAACAAAATAAAGATTTTTCAAAATGTTCTTTTGCTTTTTATTAGTTTTTATTTATTTATGCAAATTATTTTATATGTGTAAAATTGTAGTTGTAGTCACTAAGTCAAGAGTAATGATTTTTGTTTTCATACAAATAGAAATAGAATAAGGTAAACAAAAATTAACACGTTAACATTATTTGCCTGGTTATGTCCTTGTTGGTGGTTTTGCTTGCTTGTGGTAAATATTTCTTTTATTTTTTATTTATGTTTGATATTATTATTGTTGCTGCTTGATAGCTTGACAGTTAATTCTTTGTTCACAGGTCTTGATCTTTGCATAGGAAATTTTTGTTTAATGAGTACTTTTGTTTTAAATTCAAGTTAAAGGATTACAAAATTTGCATAAATCCAATGGTTTCCATAAACTTTCTTGATTGATATTTTGTTGTACTAAGCTTTTTATGTTATAAGAAAATTAATAGTAATTATACAATATTAATAAATAAATTAATTAAAAATATACAAAAGATTATTAAAACAATATCATTATTATTTTTTAACAAAAGCAGGAAAAGCACAAAATTAATATAGAGTGTGTGTGTTTGAAGTGTTTGGTGTGCGTTGTGTCCTTAATGGATTTTTACTTAAAAAAGAATTAAATGAAATTAAATTGCATATTTACATTAAAAATTTTTTAATAAAACTCTACAATCAAAAGCAAAAAAAAAAAAAATTATAAGAAACAATAGCAGCACGTGCAAAAGCTCAGCTCACAAAAGCAAATTAAAAAAGTAAGTTGTTCTTGAGATGAAAGATCTTCTTCTTCTTTGTCGTATCCTTGCCTAATTGCCTCCGGTGCATATATTTTCTTTAATGAGGAAAAAGCGAAAAATAAAAAAAAAAAAAACAAATCAATAAAAAATATAAATTATATAATATAATTTACCGTTGCGCATGCTAAAGCTTTGCATTTAAAGTAATCAAAACAAAGAAAATATTTTTATTAAAACAAAATTAAGAAATAAAAATGTTTGCATATTTGAAGCGTTTTCTTTGCAAAACAGTCAAGATCGCACTTACAAAGCTGTAAAAAATTCATATATAAAATTGGGTTAGTATAAAATTGATATTGATTGATTGATTGATTATTATTACAATATGTGTATCAAGACATATATATGTATACTAAATATATGTAATTATGTATATGAAAACAATAAAAGCTTTTCTTTTTTTTCTTTCTTAATAAGAACATAATGAATAAACTTGAAATTTAACAGAAAAAAAGATAAAAATGTTTAAAATGTTAAGATTAATAAGCAATTTATCGTTCGCAATACTTACTACATACAAAGCCTGTAAAAGGAAGAAAAATATAATCTTATATAATAGAATATAATCAATCGATTTTACCGATTTCGAAAATATTAAACCTTTCACGATCCAACAATCTAAGAAAATTCAAATTACTAAAATAGGTCAGTCGGACATCACTCATTCGTTTGTATATAAACCTATTTAAAATTAAAGAACCAGCATTCTAGGTCGAGGATTATTTCAAAACTTCCCAGTTCATATTAAAATATTAATTCCCACTATCATCATCATTCCAACTTTTCTCTTAGTTCTCCATCTCATTTTATATGATTGGATTGGTTTTCGTATATCAAAAATTAAAATAATTAGTGGTTTATAAAATGGATATGATTTTGAAAGGTATTTCAATATATCATAATACATATATAAAAAACAAAATACCAACAACTGTAGCTTATTGTTTTCCTCGGTAATCTGCATTTTAAGAATTCAACATTTGCTGTTATTTTAAGTATAAATTTTCATTTTAAACATCCAAGTTCGTAAAATGAAATCTCCGCGTTTTCTAGCACAACTACAGAGAAATTGATATAAAAACCATCTGGCACATGCCTGAATAAATTACTTAGATCGTGAAAGATATCAAAAACAAAATATATCAAAATGATGACCAAAAAACTTTAAAAGCTTTTCTGTAAGTACATACATATATACATATTAATAAGTATCGTAAGTCCATTATGTACTGTTAAATTATATAATAAATAAATATGGCTTAATATGTTTTTGATATACGTGTATATGTGTTAGAAAGGGATAGTTTTAATAACGTATAACAACAAAAATACTAGTAATAATATTGTGATAAATTTAAAATCAAAAGCAAACGCATTATTTATAATGAAGCAATTATCGGCGCTTAAATTATCAAAATATGTATTTACTTGACTGGATATAATCATCTTTATCATCATCATTATCATCATCTCATTATCATAATCCACCATAATATCCAAATGCAGCTACACATATGGTTACTTAGTAGTATAGTAGTAGACCTTTTGCTATAGCGCTGAAGGCTTTTACAATATATTGAGGCGAGATCAAGGCATATGGTATATCATAGTACATACAAACATACAAAAATTGAAGAGAGCGTGTAGGTATGAAGATAGTGTGTTGTCGTTGTTGTTGTTGTTGTTGTTGGTGTATCGGCATCAGCAGTTTTTGTTTCATTGTGTGTGTGTGGGTGTAGTATGTAAGTGTGTTTACATGCGCCACGTTCCCAAAAGCTTTACATTTTCAATAAGCACTATACATACGATCAATCATTGGATCATTTGTATTTCGATCTTCTGTCAACTGTTTGTCTTTGTGTACACTCCGCTTTAAAATCATAGCACATTTGATAAACTGAACAATCAAAAAGGAGATTTATTTTCAGTTCTACGAAGCATGGCCCTCCCTTTGAAAGCGTATCTGCCTTTCATTATATTGTATAAAACATGAAAATTGCAGAACTCTTCCAGATATTGAAGAGCATGTCTATCAACTATCAACTCGATTACTCAATAAACATAGCATGATCACGCTAATCTATTCCATATACTCCATACACTTAATGGGGTCTCCGAGACATGGACATATGCATTACATATCACATCAAGCCCAGTTCATACTATTGTGATCATTGTCACATATTTTCACTGTAGTAATGAATGCAAATCATGTGACCAAATGAGAATCAACTTATTATTTATAAATGATACTAAATTCTTTAAACCATTCATCACTTCATAGAATTTTCATAAAATATTTAATGATACAAAGCTATCAGAGAGAAATTTATACTCATAATAGGTGAATAACAAAAATATTTAGTAAAAAATAACAATGTGCTATTGTTTTTGTCGCGGAGTGTATCCAGTAATAAGTTGGCAACAAATCCATTGTGTTATTATCAATAGATAGATTAAGTAGATTTTGTTGGCGTTTAAATATCTAATCCTGTTATGAGATACAGGAGTCATTTAACCTAAGAAGAGTCTTATTGCTTGCAATTGTGCTTCGAACATGGATAAGTTTGAGAAACATAATTGAGGCAATGAAAAATGTATATAATGTATGTGTTAAATAAATGATACTCATTAATATTCATTACTATATGTATCTATTTATCATTATGAATCGATTAAAATCCGTAAATGTAAGGAATTTGTTGCCAACCCAATATACTTATTATTTGCCATATATGTTTTTGAGTGCGTTTGTACGATTATGTGCATCAACATTTTGTTTCGGAAGCATTCTACACTCATTTACATTTATTTAATCAAGTACTTAATTGATCTAAAAGCATCTTACTTATTTATATCTTGGATTTAAGGCACTAAGGATTTACAAAAGAAAAAAGTAAGAAGAAAAAAAAGAAAAGCTTTGATATAAAATGATAAAAAGTATTAATAAAGATACACGTCATACATAACATAAATATATATAAGTATTTTGTTTTTTGTTTAGTACAAATGTTGGTTTGTTGTTTTTTGATTGACATATCGGTAAATATGTCTATATAGTTTTGATAAATATTTTTTTTTATGTGGAAGCGTTCCTGGAGATACAAAAATAGAAAAAAAAAGTGAAAAATATGTTAATAACATTTCTAAAGATACATCATCATCATCATAATAGAGAAATAAATAAAAAAAATTTGTGAAAAAAAGAGCAATTAAAATGAATGGAAATTTTGGCAAAAATATAAAAATAAATCGGTCTTTTATGAGATAATTATATATATTTTGAAATATTAAAGATTTCTGATGAATTTGTATGAGGACCAATATATTTTTATAGAATTACCAAATAAATAATAAATTAAAAAAATATAAAAGCATCTTATACTACTGAATACATTTTAATACGCTTACACTTACTGCAACCCAAAAGCATTTGATGGAAACTATTTTTCGATAAACAATAGTATTAAAGCCATGAAGGAGGTCTTTTGTTTTCTGATTTTCACGTTTCCTTTGTTTTTCTTTGTTTTTTTTTTTTTTTTTGTATTGTTTTGTTTGTTTTTGTTTGCAGTGCATTTACCTTACCTTATGCATTCATTCACATGTGCTTTTTTTGATATGATTTGTTTTGATTTGATTTGATTCATTTCATTATCATGTTTTGTTTTTTTTGTAATCGTTAAACATCATTAACCATGCCAGAGTAGAGTAGAGTAGATTACAGTAGAGTAGGGAAGCCTTTAAGCATTTGTTCAGCCTTTCATTACATCAAAACGTTTTCTCTTTCTTTTTGATTTTGAATTTGTTTTTCTAGCGTTTTTTCACTTTAGCTATTTTATTTATTATATCATTTCATGCTGAAAATGTTTATCAAAAAATACGAGATGCGACACAAAATACGAAAAAAGAACACAAAATAATTGTAATCATTAAAATAAAGAAAAAACTAAAAAGGAAAAAAAAAACTAAGAAAAACCAAAAACACACTTCCCACTACAATGCGAAAGAGAGAAAACGCTTAACATGGCATACGAGAAACAGAGAGTGAGAGATAGAGAGAGAGCGAGAGATCTCATCTCAAGAGTCAAACAGAGATAGCAATAGAGAAACTGAAGAAAGATACGTATACAATAATACTTAGTGCACGGTATATGGTATATGTAATATTAAGCGACCTGAACTGAACGATCTAAGAAAAGCGCCATAAACAACTAATTACAAGTACAAGATTCTTTAAAATATTACTGTTGTTCCAAAATGACAAATGTTGAAATTTAATAAATTTTACTTAGGAAACAAAAAAAAAAAAGCTTTTGTAATATCTAGGCATAGAGGAATACATTTTTTTTTTTAATTAATACAGAATCATTTCACTTTTTTGGTATTGCATACTTCACTTCACTTGTTAATATGATACATGATATATATGATATATATGTGGATATGATATATTTATAATGTACTTCGATTTTTCATTAATAGTGTCTTTACAGTGAGCTAAGATTCGAATCTACGAAGATGCGTTTATTGATTCGAGTTCCATTTGACAACAACAACAGGGAAAATGTAAAAATTGAGGGGTTGTTGTAAATGTGATTCGATTGGGAGATTCCAATCTCTAAATTGATATGTTTAGATTCGGTTTTTTCTAAGCAGTGTTGGGAAATTTTTCTGTTCGTGATGCTAAAATAGCACTGTAAAGTACAAGACTGATTTTCGTGATACGAGTCACTGTAAAGCCACTATAAAAACCATGGAAGGAATACCGTGACCTTGTTTATACGGATATTATAATTTTTTGGTCATGTTAAATGGTGACAGACAAATATTTCATATATTTGTCTAGTGGGTTTAGGATTACGAAAACATAGTTCGAAAATTAAGGTTGTTTTATCGGGACCATCTACCATGGACTGGACTGGAAATTGTGTGCAATTGTTATTTGTGGATAGCAAAAATAATTTCGTGAGCGACTTTTCATAGTTTTGGCTCTTCCTGGCTGCGACATATTGTCTGTGCACGACAGCAAAACGAGTTTATGGTCCGATAGCTCAAAAATAGTATTAAAACACAAGGACTTATGAAAAATGATCACATCCTAATGTACTACTATATATGGGGTTACGGTTTTATCTTAGAAAAATCATGACAAAATACAAAAAACTAAAAATAATCTTATGTAGATTCATTAATGATCTTAATTGTATGTATTTGGTTACCCCGGTAGTTTTCCTAAATTTTAACATTCCGTCATAAAGTTTTAATCAACCGAATTTAATTTTTGTAAATTTTCTAATCAATAAAATGGAATGTCAAGTTAAGAAAAATGATATGTCAAGTTCTAAAATAGAAATTTTGATCTGCCTGATACTGATGAAGAATTGAGAGTCCGATGGGATGCATTTTTCGAATAGAAAACGTGTGATATCTACCAACGAGGTATTAATAATCTCGTTGAACAACAAGGGGGAAATTAAATAAATTTGTGAATAAGTATATGTAATACCAAAACTGAAGGAACTGGTAGATATATGGATATGGTTATGTGGTTTCATATACTATACTCTATTGTATCAGTATACCATATATCTGACACTAATGTTGCTTTCAAACTGGAAGATAGTTGGTCATTAATCGGTGAAGAAAATCGAGCATCAAATACCAAAAAGTGAGAAAATTTAAAGTTTTTTCGCTGCGAATTGTTTTACAATATTTACAATAATTATAAGTACATATTAGGTTGTATATTCGAAAAGCTATCATGATGTAATAATATTTTCAAATTTTTAAATATATGATTTTTTTTTCTAAATATTACTTTTAAATATAAAACTCAATGATTTGAGAAACTTTCTTTGTACTACAAAAATTTAAATTGCTTCCGATTCGATTCTTGTGTTTAAAAATTTATACAGTAATTTTGGTATCTGAAAACTGTCTTAAAAGCACTCTAGATTATTCTTAAATTGTTGTTGTTGACGTTGATTTTTTTTGTTGTTACATGCAAGTTTTTTTTTTGGTGTTTCTTGTTTTTTTTTAATAAATTTTACTTTGATAGCAACAGAAAAAATTAAATAAAATTTTAAAAGCGAAAATTCTTAAGATAAAAAGAAAAAATAAATATTACAAAAGCTTTTCTTTATTTTATAGATACATATTTATATGTATTATTTGTTAGATATTTTAGTTTTTATTATAAAACACTACAGTAATATTTTTTATTTTATAAAGTAGGAAAACCATTTCAATAGAAACTATATATATATATTTATATTGTATTTAGAGAATATATTTTGATAATTGAGATAAAGCACAAAAATGTGTATGAGAAATAGAAGAGTTTGTTTTAATTGTTGTAGTTGTTGTTGTTTTCTGTTGTGACAATTAGAGTTAGAAAAGTACTTAAAAAATATAAAACCAAACTAACCAAAATTCAATGAATGAAGAAAGATAGAACAAGCAACAGGACCTTAAACTTATTTATAAAGAAATAAAGCAAAAAGCATATAAAAATCATGAAGCACAAATAAAGATATAAACTTTGATTGCACCTTTTAAACATTTCACATAAGCATGAGATATTAAGATAATATTAGGAAATAAAACTATTTTTCTATTGTGGAGCTTCACTAATTATGATGGAAGAGGCTATGGATTAACAGAGAAAGAATTTTCTTTAATTGATGTGAAGAAATCACTTCGTGTCAATCATTCTGAAGAGGTCAGGTAAATGATCAAAACATTCTGTAATGGGGGATGAAATGTAGTGCTTTTAAACTCTTAACACTAAACTTTGAAACGGTAATCAATTTAAAGACATTGAGGCCTTCCAAACAGCTTCGATTTCATTATGTTTTCCTGGACTTCATTTTCGTACCGTGTATGTTTAGATTTTATCTTTTAAATATATGATTAAGAAGAGATAAAACTAACTTACTATGTAAAGTAGTCCCTAAGTTAATAAGATACAGAATTCACATTTGGACATAACATTTAATGCTTCAATTAAAGTTAAAAATTAAAGGGAGATTCCTGACATGCCATAGAATAATAAATGACATAAAGTCAATTTCATAATGTTTTTAACAAAGTTTTTTTTTAGAATCACATTATCTGCGTAGATCATAAATGGATAAGTTTGTGTAAAAACAGACTGACAAATGTGGTTAGATTATTTCCATCCATTTTACATCTTAATCAAATAGAAGATCACAGAAAGTCAATTATGTGTATTAAAATGATATTAAGATATCGATCGATGGTTGTTAGCTACATTTGGTCGTGTAGTTTTGGAGATACAGATAGAAAATATACTAACAGATTGTTTGCCATGTTTCTTGCAAGGCCGATGGTATGTTGCCTGTTCCCGTGTGGATTACCTGGCGCGTAAACAAACAGAAAATGTCGTTTACCAAAAAGAATTTTAAAGAAAATATCATATATGGTATACAATATTTCACGACACAGAAACAACCTTGATCAGAATTGTGTGGCACTTACGTCAGGGGCGCAGCAAAGTGCACCGGGTCTATGTAATATTTTTTATATGTAATTCTATATGCTTTTGCTTGTAAAATGTATAAAAAATATAAAAATTAAGGCAACTACATCTTAAGATAAATAGATGGGATGGCATTCAAGAAATTGAATACAAAAATAGCAAAAATATAAGAAAGAAAGATGTAAATGATTCTGAAAAGGATGAGAGGATAAGGATAAGTGGTATAGCAAACGATATTAAAAAGAAAAAAATAGAAAAAAATAATCATTAAATATGAAATAAGGTATTGACGACACCCAGCACTAATACGATTATAGGGTATGCATTTTATATAAGTAGTAAGTATGTGGTATACGATATGATATTGTAAGTATACACTATTATGGCCGAGCACAGCAGATAAGGCCTACTGTATTTTGTATGCAAACAAGATATTTATTTATATATATCTAAATATATATGTAGTATTTTATTATATATACGAATATGTAGACAAACAACAGCATACACTGTGAGAAAATTCATTGTTCAACCAAAAAAGATAATCAGAAAAAAGCCAAAATCATATATGAAATGAAAATATTATATAGAAAACTATTGATAAAATAAAAGAATAAGAATAAGTAGGAGTTAATATTGCGTATAGCAACAAGTTTAATACAATTGAGTTGAATTCAGAGACAGAGAGAGAGAGACGGTTAAACAAAGACAGATACATGTATGTATATATAGAAATAGAGATAGCAATAGAGATATGTATATGTATAGAGAGAAAGAGAGAGAGAGAGCGAAAGAGTTAGAGAACTTTTTGTTGTTAGTTGCATAATAAAGGAAAAACATTTTTGTTTGTTTTTTTTTTTTTGTTTTTCTTTGTTTTTCTTTACAATAAAACAATATAATCTTTTTGTTTTGTTATGTTTAGTATTGTTTCGTTTTTTTTTGGATTTTTATATATAACTTTATAAATTGTTTATATATATATAATTGCAAATTATTATTATGTATTTTTTTGTTTCAATTTTATTTTATTTTATCATTTTCCATAATTCATAAACATTCAATAATTTAATAGTGTTTTTTTTTTTTTTTGTTATTTATATTTTTTTTTTGTTATTAATTTTTGTAGATTATTTTGTTAAATCGCTAAATATATAAAATTGTTTTGTTATTATTTTTTCTATATATATGAATATATTTTATATTTTAAATAGAACTTACATGCATTTTTTTGTGTGTTTTTTTTTAAATTATTAATATAAGAATAATGATATTAATTTGTTGGTTTTGTTTTATTTTGTTGTTTTCAGTGTAAGTGTAGTGTAATTGTATGTACTATGTTGGTTTTAGTAATTGTCAAGTACACAAGATTTGGAAGTTTTTAAGTACTTTACTTTACTTTAATTATATTCTTAGTTTTGCTTTTCCAGTGTATTTTTTGTTTAATTCAAAAATACAAGACATTTAGCAGAAGAACAAAAATTATCCACAAAAAAAATAAAAATAAGAAAAACATTATTAAATTTAAAATTACATAACATTCTTGTTTGTTTTACGTTTTTGTTTTTGTATTTTTTATTTTCAAGTGTAATAACATTCATTAGTTTAAGGATTAAGTATGTAAGTACTTAGCAAGTAGTAGTAGTAAGTAAAAGGTATGTTAGTAAAGAGAGTATGAATGTGTATTGTTCTCAGTGTATGCTTGCTAATTTTTACTAAAATTCCTCGATATTAGGGCTTCTGTAAGGGTTTTCTGTATTGTTTAATATTTGTATGTGGACCATATCTTCTATAGTGCTTTTTAGAATGCGCGCCTATTGAAAAGTCATTGTTTTGGTTTTTGATTTTGGACGGTTTTGTATAGTACTATTTTTCTTCTTATTGTACAATATTTGCATTGAAATTGTAATGTTTGCAAAGCAAAATCATATTTTGAAAGCATATCAAAGTTCAAGTGCAGTTTTTCTTATAAAAGTTTTCAATAAAATAAATTCCTTCAAAAAATGTCCATATATAAATTTATTTGAGGAATGAAATGGCTTAACAGAGATGATACTGTCTTAGTATAGTTTTAGAATTTAAACAATTATTTCTAAAATATCGCGATTTGATTGAATCTGATTCTTTAAAGATGATGGATCACTTGTAAGGAATCTATTATAAGAGTCATTTCAATTTATCAAAAGATGGCAGCATGAATGTGAAATGTTTACAAGCGTTTGTTGAATGCAAAAAACGAAACTATTACATAGTATAGCTCAAAGTTCAGAAAGTTTGGATACTGATTACTTCTAAGCCATGCAATTGATTTTGATACGGTCTCCCTTGTCAATTAAAGAATTTTCTTCGAAGGGTTTTCATGTACAATTTGAATTAATTCTTAAATTAAAATTGTGGCTAAGAGACATTTTTTGAAATCAATCAAGTTGTCTTTTTGTTAATTCTTTGTGCGCAAAAGTTTGTTTTAAATAAATGCAAATGAATTTTTGTTTTAAATAAAGTTGTTTAAATCAACTATGCCAAGAATGAACGACTTCTAATATATGTAGGTCGTAGAACAAGAAACGGAAATGGGAAATGACTGTCTAAGGCACCCGTGCAAAGCACTGAAGGGTCTCTAGTACTATATATAAGTATATTGATTGATCTGGACTGTGATAAAACAGAAAATTGTTTTTTCAAAGCTTTAAAGCTCGACAAGCAAGCCATGGAAATAGTTGCCTACTTGTCTCTTCTTTTAACTTTCTTCAGGAGTCTGAACAGTGTTAACATAATTTGCTTAGATGGTGTGTTTTGTGTGAGTGTGTCTAAAATTGTAGTAGTCAAAATTTATCTGTAAAATTGATAATAGTTTTTTCCAACAAAGTAAGTAAACTTTCATTTACAATGCTAAACTATTTTGAAGCGCTCTAAAGGCAAATAAAGTGCTTTTCTCAAAATGATTGGCAGAATTCAGAATGTTATGAATTACTAATTAAAATGCATTAAACAAAAAAATATATTTAAATAAAATTAAACACAAAAAAATAAATAAATTGAAATTATTAAATCGTTATAAGTTATATTCATTTAAGTGATGACACACCCAACAGAAATAATCCTTAAAGATGATGTTTAAAGCGTTTTTTGAGCTTTCGAATTATTATATGTTTAATTTTTTTAATTGTTAATTTTATTAATAAGCCCAAGAAAGGCGTATTTGTTTTCGTCTCATTAATTAGAATTTATATTTTTAATTATTTTTTTTTTAATAATTTATAATTTACGAACATTTTCATTTTTTTTTTTTGTATATATAATAATAATATATTGTTTTTTATATAAATATTAATTAGTATTATATGTTGTCTGTTGTTGTCTATTGTGTCTGTATAATGACAAATATTATTTATATAATTTTTATTTATGTTTTTTTATATGTTGTAATTGTAAATATAAATAAATATTTTGCAAATATTCCCTAATAGTTTACACAATTAAACCTTTTTGATGAGTTTTCTCATTAGTTCTTGTAGTTTCCTATACCCTTCACTCAGACAAACACACAATATACATATGTGTGTACATACAGCGTGGAAACACAACATATCATTATGTAGATGGATGGAATTCTTTTTTTATATATTTGAAACAATGAAAATTGCTTGAACCCTTCGTTTATGAATTATTGCATTGAAAATAATGTGGAAACTTCTTTTTAACCGACTTCAATTAAAGGAGGAGGTTATCAATTCAAGTGTATTTTGTTTATATTTTTTTTATGTGTGTTTGTTACTTCAGAACTTTTTTCTAGGTGAACCGATTTTGATGATTTTTTGTTTGCTTGAAAGCTGGTGCTTGTCATGTGGTCTACATATAAGTTTGATCAAAATTTGACCAGTAGTTTATGAGTTATTTTTAATAATGCGCGTCCATTTGCACTAATTGAAGTCTGGTTTCTCTTTTGTTAAAATGTTGTACTTGTTGAACTATCTTATCAAATATATTTCATTTAGAGACATTGAAAAAATATTAAATACAAATCTGTTGAGGTTTTTGCTCGTGGATGCGTGAATCAAATACATATTGTACTCCCGAAGAGTGGGAAATTGTTTCAAGTTTAAGAAAATGAAATTATTTTGACCATGAGTATCAGACAAGATAATTGTATCATAAATATTTATTAAGCTACCCATATTAAACTTCATTAAATCAACAATTTCATTTCTAAATTGCTTTCAAATCTAATTATTTTTCTAAAATTGTCTATAGTATAGTGTAGTATAGTGAGGGGTATATGAAATCATCGATAGAACCGAAGTTAGTATTTATTAGCCAATTTAGAACATTTCAATTTAATGAAATGCAATTTTATTATTATTTTTTTAGTTGTTAGTGTGGAAATGAGTGAAACTTTTCGATATGGAAGACTTTTGCAGGATTGAAGTAAAGCAGCAAGTTTAAGGTAGCAGAGACATATAGTGTGGGTGTGTGTGTAGAGGGAGAGAGATAGAGAGAGAGAGAGAGAGAGAGAGAGAGGGAGGAGCACACACACACCCCCATAGCGTATAAGAAAATACACAGTGTAAAAAAGAAGCTTTAAATATTTTATAATATTTGTTCAATTAATTTAATTTTATTACGTGTATTTTGTGCAACTTCGTATTGATGAGTTAGTTGTAGAATAACAAAATATAGATGAAAATGGAGGAGAAGAAGAAGGATGAAGCTGGTGCAAAAGCTTATGATGACTCACAGAAAACAGTATTATAATAATAAAGAAACCCTATAATTTTTTCATTATTTTTTTTTGGCATTTCAAAGAGACCACAAAACCATAAAGATACAAAAATTTCCAATTAGAAATTAAAAAAACTGAATTGTTGAACTATTTATTGTCAAATACAATAGTATATTTACACATTAAAACTAATGAGGAGAAAAAACTAAAATGATCAATGATAATTAAAGTGAATAATAGTAAATAAAAATAAAAATATTTTCTGTCTTTTTTGTAAATAAACAAATTTAATTAATAATAATTTCAATCAACTTAAGCCGAAAGTATGGGGGCTGGGCGAGAGACAAGAGAACATCAATAAACGATGACTAAAAATTAGTTTTATCAAACAATTCATTAATTCATTAATTAATTAACTAAACATACAACAAAAGGGGGACAAATTTTTAATTTCATTTTTACTTCTTAAATTTTAATTTTTATAATGATAATAACAATAACAGTAAAGTAAAGTAAAGAATAATTAACGTAATAATTAGAGTAAGACGAAAAGTGTAGAATAATAGCTTAATTACAACATAAACAATAAATATTCAAATCGAATAATTAATTTAATTAATTCATTTTTTTTTTGTTTTTTGTTTTGTTTTCAAAATTTCAATAAATGAAAAATAAGTTTACAATTTTCCTTAAATGTTTTTGCTCAAGTAATTTGCAAGTCAGTGGCAATTATTTTTTCAAATTAAATACATACTAATTAATAATTAATAATATAGAATCATAATCAATAATAATTAAGGAAAAAAATAAAGAAAGAAACAAAGAAAATAAAAACACACACGAGATCTAAAAAGTAAATTAAATAAAAATTCTTTGCTTTGTTTTTTCTCAATAAAAAATTAACATTTATTTATGTTTTTTAAATTTAAATAAAATGAAATCAGAGAGAGAGAAATAAAGTAATACAGCACAAAGTATAATAAAGTTAGATAGAAGAGAGACAAAGAAAGATATACTATATATAGAGAAAGAGAGTGAGAGAGTATGTATGAGTTTAATAGTGTTTGTGAGAGGCAACAGAAGGTGCGTGTTTTTTTCTTACAAAATTTATTGTTTTCTCTTTAGTATTATATCATATATAATTTATTTATCAGTGATAGATATAGAGTCAAGAAATAGTGATAAGTGAAATAGGTCTATAGATAGTGAGAGAGACAGAGAGAGAGAGAGAGAGGGGGGAGGATAGTAGTAAATACATCGAATGATATATCAATCTATCTATCAGTGTGTTTATACTTAGATACATATCAATTTGTATATTCGTTGTTTTAAATAGTTCAAGTTTAAATTTTTACATTTATTTTTTAAATATTTAATTTTGTGTTTGTTTTTTAATAATTTATTTATTTTTTTTTTTTTTGTGTGTTAAAGTGATTGATTGCTATATAGTATAGGTATAAGTTTGGTGGTGTTTAAGTGTGTGTGTGTGTGTTTGTGTGCGTGTGCATGTAGCTAATAGTAGTGTACATACAAATATATACATACAAATGTAGTATTAGATGTAACAGAAGAAGGACACTGGGGAAGTAAGTGTTGTTTTTTACTGCAATAATAAGCTAAAATATACTTATTAAGTGATGTATGTGTTTTTGTTTTTTAAATATTATTTTTTACAAACATGTATTTTTAAATTAAATTTCTTATTTATTTTAAACTAAACTAATCTAATCTAAGCTAAACTAAAGTAAAACTTTGTCACTCCACACAACAGCTAAGAATGAATATGGTATATTTGAATAGCAATTATGTACTATTGCAGAGAGCAAAATAGAGTAACAGAGCAATAGAGAGAGAGAAATATAGTAGTATGAAGAGAGCAAGAGAGCGCTTGATTTTACTATACTTGCATTAGTACATACTATGTAGTATATGTATATTAAAGCTAAGCTTAAGTAGTGAAAGAAAGAGAGCATATTTTGGCAAAACAACAAACATAACAGAGACGCAGCAAGGATTAGGGAGACTAGGTCAATGGGAGACAGATAGAGAGAGTGTAAGCATTAAAGCACATGGGGTGTTATATCGTGATTACTGCTAATAACAGCACAATTGTATTTATATTAAGTATCTTCTGTTAATAACAGTACAGGCTGACAACTGTCTATCATTCTTTGTTTTATAATATGGTAACTAAATTCTAATTCATTTCTCTTATTGATTCACATACTAAGTACTACGAACTATGGCGTTATAGGAACGAAATATTTTCGATAAAATTATATAAGTAATTTTCTTTTATGACTCGCTATTATTTTCTTCTTCTTCTTTCATTATTGAGGTCTGAAGCTTACTGCAGCTAAAGCTATCACAGTATTTCGTTTTTACGCATTTCGGTTTTTTTTTTAAAATTTTTCTTTTTAAAAATAAATAAAGAGTTTAACCTATATACTAGGACATACATATAACTACTATAATAGTTACTAAAGACATTCTTTAGAGCTTTCAGAAAGCATCCTTTGGACAAACATCAAATAAACAAAATAAAAATTTAAATATATTGGCAAAAATGGCATCAATTATCAAATGAAATGAGGCTCAAAAAAAAAAAACAAAAAAAAAAAAAACAAATGGCATAAAAGGCATATTTAAGTACTCTATGTAGTTAGAAGAGAAAGTTTTCCTCTCTTCATAGTGATGATCATGCTTAAAGCTTTGAGATAAACATGAGAAGCTTCGCATTGTAATTGTAATTGTAACATGTGTTACGTTAGGTTGCGACGATCATGTTATGGTCATTATTATTATTATGTATTATTATGTTAGAAACTAAGTATTGTAATATCTTTTATGTAATAAGTAATTATGTTTTTTTCCATGAAAATGAGGCACATAAATTTCCGTTTTATTGAATTTATTCACTGGATTCTTGTTTCTACACCTAAATGTAAAATTGTATTGTATTAAAAATCATTTGATGGAGGGGTAGAGAGTTTGAGACGAAATTTGTGACTTCATTTTTCTTATTTTTTGTGACTACTGAGACTTCGATTTAGGAAGTCTTCATTTTCTTGTAGGGATGCAAGACAGCGGCACTTTGAGCAGCCGCTGCAGCGGCGGCAGCTGCTGCTGCTGGAGTTCCCATAGCAGTACCTGC
Organism: Amiota communis; assembly: GCA_037043315.1. Lineage (NCBI taxonomy): Eukaryota > Metazoa > Arthropoda > Insecta > Diptera > Drosophilidae > Amiota > Amiota communis. The sequence goes on along the minus strand of JBAMAV010001386.1, from coordinate 310,604 downwards.
ACCAGTCATAGGATGTACACCAGTTGGCATTGCTGCGAATTGAGGATAAGCAGCAGCAGCAGATCCTGGTAGAATGCCAGGGTAGAAGAAACCAGCTGCTGCAGCTGCCTGTTGCTGTTGTTGCTGCTGTTGCTGGGCATGCATGGCAAGAGCAGCATATTGCGAGTGATGACTGAGTTGGGGCTGTTGACCAGCGGCAGCAGCAGCAGCAGCAGCAGCAGCAGCAGCATGATATTGCATAGTCTGCTGTGCTGTTGGTGGAGCACGCATCATCATAGAAGTCGATGCATTCGAAGTTGGTGTCTGCAAATGGTAGGAGGCACCACCAACACCAGGTACTGGTCGTGCCAATAGACCTGATGTTGCCCCAGGCGTATGCACCGGTGTGCCAACTGGTGTCGACATGCCAGAATTGGGTAAGGAACCATACTGATGACGGAACTGGACAATTTGAGCAGCAGCGGCTGCTTGCTGTGCTGCCTGAGCTTGCATCAGAGCAGCCTGTTGTGCCATGGCTGCTGCAGCTGGATTGACACCGGATGGTGTTGCACTCATGTAAGGCTTGTTAAGAGTCATGCCTGTATAGGCAGCGGTTCCTGCATTGGCTGCAGTCAGAGGTTTGCCTGTAAGTGCATTTGAGTTCGCAGCTGCCATTTTGACGGCATTAGCATAATTCTTTTGTGCCACCTCCTTGGCATAGGCTGCCGGATCAGTATAATAGGCAGTGGCTTGATTGGTATTGGCAGCATATGCTGCATAATTAGCAGCATAAGCAGCTTGCTGCTGTGCAGCAGCAGCAGCATAGGAATTCATTGCGGCTTGGGAAGCGGTAACACCTGTGGTGGCAGTGCTCATGGTGGGATAACCAAGGTACGCAGAGCCACCAGCTGTGGCGTATTGAGCATGTGCTGAGGCATAGTAGGGCGAGGCAGCACTGTATGCAAGTCGTTGCAAATGATATGAACTACTGACCATCGGATGAGATAAGGACGGAGTTGAAGATGTTGTCGATGTCGTTGACGACGACGATCTAAAAGAGTTTGAAGAGTTGGCTGAGGAGGGAGGGGTGGGCAATATGCCACCACTATAGGTGCTGCCATTGAAATAATGACTGGCATTCCCATTGTGTGTATAATGCGAGGCATGTGTGGATGTAGGCATTGGCGTTGAGTGTGACACTTCACCATTTTGCTTAACATGATAAAAGTTTTTTGATGGGGATTCATGTTCAAGTTCGCTATCACTAGGATTCGGTGTTGCTAAAGCAGTGGAAGGTGAATAGAGTTTGGAAATGCCATTGCCAATGCCTATGCCAAGGATGCTTTTGTCTGCTGTTGTTGTTGTTGTTGTTGTTGTTGTTGCTACTGCTGTTAATGTTGTTGCTGTTGTTAGTGCTAAGGAAGAAGGTGGTGTGGCGATTAGGCCAAGATTTTCAGAGTTAGTAGTAGTAGTAATAGTACTTATACTGGCATTAGTAGTAGAAGGATCAAGCTCATTTTTAGTAGCTACATTATTATCATTAACTGCATTATCATTAGTTTTACTAGTGAACACTGCATTATCATTAGTAGCGCTAAGCAGTTCGCTATTCTCGTCTAAAGCTGTTGGCGGCGACGATGTTGACGACGGCGGCGAAGACGATGACTTATTACTAATATTTAAATTATTATTTATATATGATAAATAATTGTTGTTGTTGTTGTTGTTGTTGCTAGCCTGCTGTACAATACTACTAAAACTATTGTTGTTGTTGTTGTTCGTGTTTGTCAAATGTTGTTCGTGTTCGTGTTCTTTCTGTTCTTGTGATGTTGCTGATTCTACAGTTGCTGCAGATGTTGCTAGTGTTTCAGCAACAGATGTTGCTAGTGTTTCAGCAACATTTGCAGCAGCAGCAGCAGCAACAACATTAGCATTTGTTGTTATTGGTGTTGGGGTCAGGGTCGATGATAGTATTGATGTTGTTATTGCTGTTGTCATTGTGTTTGGTGTTGGTATTGGTGTTGGTGTTGGTGTTGCTGATGTAGTTGTTGTATTACAATTATTTAAATTACTTAAGACATTGGGATTGGTAGTAATAGAAGTAATAGAACTACTTGTTGTTGTTGTTGTAGTAGTAGAAGTAGTAGTTGTTGTTGTAGTATTATTATTGTAAATACTACTAACGTTACTTGCTTGAACTTGAACTGGGTACTCACATGAGACTGGTACAAATGGTTGTTGCAGTTGCATTAGTTGTTGGTATGTTGTCGCACCGGGTTGATAAACTGGAATGCCAGATTTTTCAGCAGCAGGACGTTTGAATGGTACCATGCCAGAGAATGCCTACACAAAATCCAGGAGAAACAACAAAAATATTAATATTCAATAATAACGAAAAATAGTTAAAACAATTTATCAGAACAAATAAGATACAATAGTATATTCAATGTGTAAAGAATGATACAATATAATAAGTATGGTATGGTAATACAAATTCAATCGAGCTGCCATACAGTAGAGCTTATGCATAAACAATAACAATAATAAGTAGTATTAACAATTTATGTAGCTTAATAACACTGAACTTTCACTTAATTTAAGTCATTTTTTTTTTAAATTTTGTTTTCGTTTCCATTATAAAATACTATTTAATACAAAATTTTTATTGAAAAGAACCAATTTGTTTTTTATTTTTCAATTTAATCAAAATGAAACAACATTAATAAAACATTGAAATGAAAAAAAATGAATGAAATATTCTTATCAACTACTATGAGTAGAAAGGAAGGAACACACTTAACAAAAAAGAATAGCAAGTTTCAATGATAAAAAATGGCATTCTGTTTATTTATTTAATTTTTGTTCTTTAGCGAGCTCATTATCAAAAGCTTTTAAGGCATGTAGTGGCTGAGTGGCTGGCTTAAAGATGACTGTTGTTTGGGTAAGATACAATGAGTTTATAAAGGTTATATGATTTTCATTGAAAAGATCTCCATTGTCAAGAGGTATATTGATAATTGTTTTTGTGAGAAAATGTTGGGTTAAAAGATTTTTTTTTGATTTAATGAAGACTACATAGGGCCCTACAAAAGTTTTGCAGTCTGGCAACACTATCATGCGTTTTCACGATCTGACTTTGCCATCGTGAAGTTATCGATGCTATTTGTTTAGTTTTTGTAATCAACAACAGCATAAGACTACCGTATTTCACTGGTTTATGGATTTCAATTGTAGACACTCTACGCTGCAGGATGAATTTCGTGAAGGTCGACAAAAAACAGCTGCTAAGCCCACAAACATCCATGTTGTGCTTTAACTAATAATGGAAGATCGGCATGTGACATACCGTGTGGGCATTCATTTTACCACAATACCTTCAATATTGCATAATTACTTAGCTGTGAGAAAGCTAGTTTTGCATTGTATCTCGCATAACTTGACAATAAATCGATTGGAGCAAAGAAATGCTTAAAAAATACGATCGTGGTGCTTCAAAAGACCTATTTAAGATTGTAACAGGTGACGAATCATGGATCTATTCGTATGAACTGGAAAGTAAACAGCAATCGATCGTATGGGTGTTGCAAGAGGATGAGAATCCAACGAAAGCGCACAAAGCACTTCAAAGCAAATTGTGGACTGTTTCTTTGGAATAGCCGAACATATTGCAACCGTGTCACTTTGAAATGGGCCCCAATAGAACTGGAACGTAAAACGGTCAATTCTGAGTTCAACGATTTACGACACCCGAAGAAGCAGTTGATGCCTTCACATAGCATGTTTTGGAGTTACTTTACTCGGAGTGGAAAGTATACTTCGAAATTTGTTTTTAGCTTATGCAGAAGTGTATTGATCTTCATGGAGAATACTTTGAAAAACAATAAAGATATTTTTGAATCCAAACCATGCGTATTTACTTCTCATTGCAAAACACTTGTAGTGCCCTACGTATGATTATTTGAGGCAGAAAGTATCAGTAGATATGACCATTATCGTGCACTGAAATTCGGCTCTCTGGCAATTGTTATTTGTAGAGAAGAGACGCCGACGCCTGATGAGGTAACGAGTTGCTTGTATCAGCGCCCGAGTAGCGATTCTGCCGACGTTTTCGTAATGTAACAAAAATTGATCTCTCTAAATTACCATGTATAACAATGGTATATGATTAGAATTAGTAGGTTTTGATTAATGGGTCAAAATGATTACTTAGAATGATTTTAAGATAGCTTCTATAGGAAGGTAGTTTCTTTATGTATATTCATCTGTCGATGATCAATGAGTTTGGTTAGTAATGTATGATTTTAACTGAGTTCTTAGGACAGTAGACATTTGTAGACATTTTTGAAATTAATATTCAATAATGGAAGTTTATTGTATGTATTTAGTTTAGGGATAAGATTGTTATGAAGTTGGTTTTCCCCTTGACAAACGTCATCAATGATCAGTTTAGATTCGTCAGATTCATTAGGAAGAAAGAAAGTTATTGGTATAAATGAGGTGAAGAAAAATGATTTGTATCTATAGTTAAAATATGAGAAGTTAAAGAAATAAGTAAGTTTGAGGAAATATTTTATTTCTTTTTGGATTATCGGTTTTCAAGATCGATTTGTATCTTATTAGATATAGATAAATTTGATTAAAAATCAATGTTTTATGAAGAAAAGTGGATGGTGAAAAGTAGTTTCTGAATTACAATAGTATTTCTGAGAATTTGAATTTAAATTGGAATTTTGAAAATGCATGCACATTGCCGATTTGCCGATAAATTTTCAAAATTTTGGATTGTTGTTCTTTTTGTTGTTGTTGTTGTTGTATATCATAAGCTTTGCAGTGGCAGCAATGCCAGCAGCAGCAGCAGCAGTGGCATCATTTTGTGCAAAAAAATATAAGAAGTTTTCATAAACAAATAAAAATTAGTTGTTTTTAATTCATTTTTTGAATTATTTAATTAATTTAATTATTTTTTATTGTATGTATATTATGATAATAAAAAAAAAATGTATTTGTGGTGGTTGTTGTTGTTGTTATTGTTCTTGATGTTGTTAAAGGTATTTAAGGTACTTACGAAGTTTTCATAGTAAAATGAACCAACCGTTTTAACATCCATCTTTTGTAATTGTGCAAAGATTATTCGGTTTTTGGTTTTTGATTTTATGTTAAATAATATATATTTCATTTTTTGTTTGTTTAAAAAACAATATTAATGAAATTTAATTAAAAATCATCGGATTCAGTATGACGACATTGTTGTTGTTGTTGTTGTTGTTGTTGAGGTTGAGATGATTATTATTATTTTGATTGATTGATGATGAAGTTTTGTTTGTTTGTTTGTTTGTTGTATTTTTTTTTTTGGTATTTTGTTGATTTTTAGTTGCAAAAGTTTCGTGATTAGAAAATGACATTAAAAAAAAGAGGTTAATTTTTTTTTATTTATTGTTGTTTTTTGTTTTAAAGTTGTTTGTTCAATGATTAATTGATTGATTTGATTGTTGGTGGTGGTGGTGGTGGTTTTGGTGGTGATGTTGTTGTTGTTGTCAGGATTGATTCATTGAATATTGTTGTTTAGTGAGAAAGAGAAAAAGAGAAAAAGAGAGAGAGAGAGAACAAATGGAAAAACAAGAAAAGAAAATAAGAAAAAAAATAAAAACACAAGAAAATTAAAAATATGGAACAAGAAAAACACAAGAAAATTAGTGAATATTTCTTTAAAGGTCACTTATTTTAGAATATAACAAATATTATTTATAATACACATAAATACAATATTATTTATTTTTATACTAATAAGTAAATAGACTTATTGACTTAGCTTAGAGTTTTAGATAATTCTAGCATTGTATGTTGTCCTTAGATTAAAGATAAGTAATAGATACAAAAGTGTTGAAAATAAGGAAAAACCAAAAAAAGAAAACAATCAAATCAGCCAAGCAAAACTCATGCTTCGAAGCTTTAATGTGTGTTGTACAATACAAATTCTTGAGATCAAAAGATTAAATCAAGTTTTAAAGATTTTGATGGAAAATCCTTTAACATATTGAATGCATGATGATGGTTGGAATTCCTTTTAAGTTCAATTTATCAATGAACATAATAAGAGTCTCTGTGACTAAGTGACTATTTAACTAAGGGACACACGTTGTTTGTAGTTAATTAATTAACCTGCAAAAGCTCTTTATCAATTAAGTTTTGCATGTCTTTTTCATCATTGGTATCATTATCATTATCATCATCATCATCACCATTATCATGAGAATCATCAATGTATCAAGTAACCAAGCAACTTCATTATGAATAGAAATTAAACCTTCCTCTATTACTCATTGCCATTATTATCGTTTGCGTTTACATCATTAACCATGTCAGTTAGAGTCAGTAGTCAACCACTATGTAGTATGTTTTCATTTATTCATTCATTCATTCACTCTGTCATTTAGTCAATTTCAGTTTAGTCCTTTAGTCAGTAGTGATGCAGTAGTGATGCCATTGATTGAGGGCATCATATATGAAAAAGAGAAAGCTCTTTTGCAATTATCAGTTTAATCATTTTAATTAACACTTGCTTCAATGTGATTTATCATAAGTTTCGTTTAATTGCTTTAATTTAGCGACGACGGTTGCCAACAAATGCAAAGTTTCATTCATGTCAATGGATTGACTTACACACATAACTGACTAACTAAACCGACTGATTGTCTGGCTGGCTAAATGAGTGACTGACTGACTGACTTACTGAATATCAAAACGCACACAAATACAAATACAACTGTTTATTCACTCAATATGGTTTGTGAGTATCTCTGTGTCTGTTTAGAATTTGTGGCAGCAATTGATTTACTGTACTTGATAATGCTGTTGCTGCCTTCTTCTCATCACCATGATGATGACAAACAATGATGATGTTGATGACGATGATGATGCATGCCCTAAGTTTACAAATTAAACGGGGCCCATTTCTAGTGCAAATGTTGATAATCAATTTTGATTGATTGTATTTTGATATGCTTAATGTGTGAATTGAACTGGCAGTCAGCAGTTGGCAATTGGCGGTGAAAGCAAAGCAAAAGCAAAAAATATTGTAAAAATACACACAAATACATGTATGTGCGCCTGTGATTATGCAATACAAAATGATTGAATGAATGAGAAGAATTAGTACCAAAAAAACCAAAACCAAAAGGCAAGCAAAACTAAATAAAATGAATTTTAATAAATAAAATAAATAAATTGTAAAAGTAAGAAACTTATTTAAATTAAATTAATTAAGTACACAGAAAATAAAAATAAATAAAAATCATGAACATAAAACAGAAGAAAAACAACAAACGAAAAAACAGAAAAATGTAAAATAAAAGTTGAAAATAAAATAAAATAAGAAGACAAATACCAGTTGGAACACATCTGATTCAGCTGCACGTTTTTTGCCCACTTCCAATGTGTTGGCGGCGGCGGCTGTGGCAGCAGCAGCAGCAGCACTTGTATTATTGTTGTTGTTGTTGATGTTGTTGTTGTTGTGAAGGTGATGGTGGCCCATGGCAGCGACGGCAGCAGCAACAGCGGCAGCGTTGTTTGACGCTTGCGTTGAGCCTGCAGCCGTTGGGATGGTGTTGTTGTTGTTGTTGATGGCAAGATGTTGTTGCTGTTGTTGGTGTTGTTGTTGTTGGTGATGATGGTGATGTTGGTGAATTTGGTGTTGTGTCAATGTTGCAGCGGAAACGGAAACAGGTGAAGTCTAGTGCATAAGTGTATCGTGTGTGTGTGTGTGTGTGGATGAGTGGGTGATTGAGTGATTGAGTATGTGTGTGTGTGTGTGCCAATTTATAATATTTATATTATTTTGTTGTTGTTGTTAATTATTTATTTATTCATTAATATTTAATTAATTTGTTTTTGATTTGCAAATAATTTTCATTTTCATTTTCAAGTTATTTTTTGTGATTTTAATAAATTGATTCATTGGTTGAATTTGTTTTTTTTTTTATTTTTGATTAATTCGAATTAATTTACATAAAATTCATCATAATAAAACATAAGAGATGAGAGAGAGAGAGAATATGTGAAAGTGAAGGCACACCAAAGCAATTTATTTTTTATTTTTTTTTAATTTAATATTAATTTAAATATTTTAAATATTCATTTATTTATTTTTCATATTTGTGTTTAAATTATTTTTGTGCATTTATTGGGTTTGTAGTTTGAGAGTATTTATATGAATGTGTGAATATGGGTTTGGGTATAGATGTTTAAATGTGCGTGTGTGTGTGTGTGTGTGTGTGTGTGTGTGTGCAAAAGTTGAGACCGACCATCCATCGTAGAAGCAAATACATAGGCACAGGCGAATAGTTGAAAATAATAAGAGAAAAATGAAAAAATCAAAATAAAGAAGAATCAAAAAATATTTTTTGGTATGTGTGTTTTTGTGTAGTAGAATTATAAGGAAAATTAATTTTTCTTAAATTCTCTTCATTTACAGTAATATGTACATATATGTATTGTATTTTCTTTTGGTTTTTCTAAATGTTTCATTTAAATTGTAATTTTTCATATTATTGAATTAAATTTGTTTTTTAAAGTTTATTCAAAATGAAAATGATTGCATATACATAAGTAATGCAGGGAAGGAAGAAGTCTTATGCGTTACGAAGAGAGTAACATGACCTAAGACAGACATGTTCTGTATGAACATTGAATTGCAATTATAACTACGATAATTAATAATGCAGTTTTACAAAGAAATTTGATCCTCTGACAGTTAAGTCTAGATGACAATACTTGGAATAGATTGTAACAAAATACATTCATATGTCTGCTGGTGGAGATGATCAATTAATAATCACAGCTCCTCATTGTATCGCTTTTCTAAGAAAATTTGTTTATTCGATTGTGAGATGATATCAAACTGAAATTCTTAAAGTTCTTGAATTTATTAAGAATTGGACATATACAAATTTGTAAATGTTAGCAGGCTAGTTGAAAAGTATTGAAAGCGACACCTATTAACCAGTAGGAGAATAAAAATTAAAATTGTTTACAAGCCATTTGAAGTTGACGGGTTAGCCTATTTGTTTACAATGGAAAAAACCGAACATTTACATCTATATCTATATAAAATCGTAAGCCTTTCTGTTTGTGCATACTAATCTCAGAAATGGCTTAACCTACTTAAATTCGGTTTTGACTGGTGTATTGTAGCAAGCTTCACGTAACATTTAGCGTTTAGTTTATCGATATCAACCTACTGAATCAAAAGATATTCATATTTTTATTTTTGTTCCCTAGTTTTTGGCTGATTTTCGAATGTTTTCCTCTATTAAACAGCTGAGGATTAGGAAAAAATTTAACAAAATACACGCAAATACTAACATATTTCGTGGGCACAGCTAGTCTTACATATAGTTGTATAATAAAATCGTGAACGAGTCTGTGATATTATGCAGGCTAACCTCAGAAACGGGTTAACCAATTTGAATGCGGTTTTTACTGGTGTATTGATGCAAGCTTTGAGTAACATTTAGTGTTTGTTTCAATCCAATCGGTTCACAAATTATTCAATAAGTTAAGGTTAAGAATAATATGTTTTTTGTTCGTTGTTTCTTTGCTATGCTTTGCTGTTGCTTCAATTTTGTGTTTTGTTGTATTATTTCCCTCATTTATTGATTACTCAGAACGCACAACAGTATTCCACTTTCTGCAAACATTTGTAGTCGCCAAAACATACCATAATGGGGATCTACATAGAAGGTAGGACAAGGTGTGATCAGGTCAACCAATCGGTGATAAAATTCTTTGTTTAGGAAGGTTTGTCAGCAACAGAAATACACAAAAAATTGGTAGAAGTCTCCATCATGGATAGATTGCATCTATCACCACATGATCCTGAACTGAAATAAGAACGTTTAGATTGGACTGAAGCTGGTGATGTCTGATCAGTCGGAAAAAAGGTTATGGCATCAGTTTTTTGGGATGCAAAAGGGATTTTGTTGATTGATTATCTTGAAAAAGGTAAAACAATTAACTCTGAATATTTTATGGCAACCTTTTGGAGCAGTTGAATGCAAAATTCGTGATAAAATATCCGGTTTATAGAAGAAACGTGCTTTCATAAGTATTTTGACGATGGCTTAATTCAATAAATTAAACTTTGAATTGCTTGAACACCCACCGCATTCAACAAATTTGGTTCCCATCGACTACTACCTATTCAGAAACTTGAAACAATTTTTCCATGGAAAGCGTTTTTCGTCGAATGAGGAGATGATATAAAATTATTGGAGGATCATTGGAATAAGTGTGTATTGCAGTTGAGGGCGAATTATATTGAATAAAAAAACTTATTACATTTAAAAATTAACATTCTTTCATTTGTGCTTTCAAAACTTTTCAAATGATAATTTGATAAATCATATCACCATATGAAACATACAAACATATATCAGTCATAATTCATTTAACTGATATGAATGCTTTGTATGGATTTAAAGACATCTAGTATCATTAGAACATTTTATGGTCATTAAAATCAATTGAATTATGGAATAATTGGTCAATGGATTACCATTATCCATTTAGAAATTGTCTAGAAGCTATAAAATTCAAGAAACATACTGTAGATAAGGATATTTTCAACTTTTAGCAAGTAATTTGTTCAAACAAATTTTTTTCCAAAATTTTTGAATTTTATTTTACTGTATTTTAATAATATTTCTTTATAAAAAGAAGGGAAAGAAGGTGACTTCTTGTATTATTATTATGAAAGTCTTTTCGTCTTTCCTTCTTTCAATTTTTTTTTGTATTAAATTGTTAATTGAAGCTGTTAATTTGAAATACCATAATGAACACATTATTAAAGAAATAAAAATAAAAAAGCAAAATTAATTTTTTTATTCAAACTTTGTTAACATTAATGGAAACCAAGAACTTTTAATAAAAGCAGTTAAATGTAATTATTTTTTAATATTAAATTAAATTAAATTAAATTAAATAAAGCATTTTCTGTTTTATTATTTTAAAATTTACAATTCGATTGATACAAATATAATCATGATGATTTTGTATCAATTCAAAAGATATAAAAAAAGAGAGAGAGAGAGAGAGAAAGTGATATAGAAAGTGAAGTAAAAGTAAAGTGATTTTATATTGTTTTTTTGTTGTTGCTGTTGTTGTAGTTGTTTTTGTATGCAAAAGCAGTTGCAGCATTTAAGCTTTGTTTATATAAATAAGAAAATAGTGTCTTCTTAAGGTAAACTAACTTAATTCATCATCATCATCATTAACATCATAATTATGATCATCAAAAGATACTTAAATAAACTTACAATATTTGGATAGTATTTATAGAATAGTTTATGTGATAATTATACTTATTTATACGTAATTTCTATGTAAGTAGAAAAAGATGAAAATCATTTTGAAAAATAAAATTGTTGAACACAACAAAATCCATAAATTGTTTGTTTTTCTTTTTTTGTAATTTTCATAAGAATTAATAAAAATATTATTTTTCACACGCATTCATATTTTTGCTTTGTTTTTCTTTTGTCAATTTTTCTTTTATTTTTTTTAAATTTATTTTATTACTGAAATAATAAAAAAACACTAAATTTTTGTGTTATAATTTATAAATCCAATGGGGTAAAATTCTCCATTTACATACACACTTGTTGTATTTATGGTATACCTACCCCGATGCATCGTTGCTTCTTTGATGGCTTATAATATATTATTTATATTATTTAATTTTTTGTCTATTAAGTAAACATTTCCCTTGCTAATCTCTGTTTGGATTAAAGTATTGTTCATATTGTTGTGCTTACGCACACGCACATTAGTAAGTGCGTCCTGTGATATGCCACAATTTGTTTAACAAAAAAAAAAAAAAAAAATTAAAAATCATAATTTACAAAAAAACTCAGGCAAGGTGTCGATCGATTATAGTAGTCTTGTGACTATGAATGAGTGGATGGCTAAAGTAGACTTAGTTAGTTAAACATTTGATATATGCTTTACGCATACTTATAAAGGATAGTAAAAAAAAAGAGCTTGAAGAAAACAAATGAAGAGATGACAGGGATGTGGAAATTTACATTTAAATGGCTTCAAACAAATACACACAGACACAAAACGTGCACATACATATTGTATGTAGTAGATCTCACTCGGTTGGCTTGTTGTTAAAAAGGAGGAAAAGTATATTGAGTGTACAGCATGTTCATTGAACGAGAGATAATCTCTTTCTTTTTTTCGAGTGTGCAAATGAAGCAACGAAGCGATACCAAAATGTGCTACAAATGGATTAATAGATGCTGGCACATTTTTATCGATTGCCTGCTATTCGGCTTACAACAGGATTTTTTATGATTCTTTCTTGCTGCAACAATTGTTGGCGGGATGGGTTTTTTTTTTATTTTCTTTGTTTAAATTGTCCTCTTTTCATGAGTTAAATTCCAACGACCCTGTGAGCTTACATTGGCATGCAAAATCTGCCATCGCCTTTAGTTAATTTTACGCTTCAAACGTTTGCCTATGAACTAATCCAATCCGAATTGACCCCTGACCCTCGACTCAGCCTAACTGACCCAACACTCCTTCTCTTCATTGCTGTTACATGGACAGTTTGACATTTACATTTTTGGCAATGCTGTGCAGGGACTTAAGTTCGATGGTTTCTGTCCGATAACATGGAATTGTGGACTCTTCTTCTTTGCATTGCATATTGTGGTCTATTTTATTCTCTGGTTATGTTCTACAACAAACTTAACATGAATGAAACGACACGAGACGACACTTTGGTAATATCCGGCAGCGGCTTCAGTTTTTTTTAATCTTTAACTCCAATAATAGTGAAAACTCTTCCGTCTTTTTTTTTCAAATTTTCTGTTGTTATAATACTTTTTTACATAGTTGAGTCAAACGAAGCTTATGAAATTCATTGTGATCTTTCACCTCCACTTCAGTCGGCAACAGCAGTTAGACGCTTCTTTTATACTTTTTTTTTTTTATAGAAAATTCAAAATAAAATGAGAACTTGTAAAAAAAAAAAAAAAAAAATTTAAAAAGAAAAAATCAAATATTTTGTATTTTGTAGTTGTAAATCTATGGAGAGTTTAGCAGTTTTAGAGGAATGTGATTCTTACTTCCTTTGTGTATTGTTACTGTTATTGTTGTGATTGTTGACAAATAGGTGTTGTTTTGAACTCTATCAGGGTGTGAGTGTTGGATTGTAAGTATATGTGTGTTGGTCTCTATGTGAGTGTGTGACTGAATATTTATGCACATTTATAGAATAACTTAAAGCTACTTTATAATGGCGCTGTTTTCCACAACAAACCCAGAATTAGTATTAAAAGGGAATTATGTAATTGATGATTAAGAAAATTCTAAGAATATAAAAGGATTGTAAATAAAGAGAATACTAAGTAGAAAATTATTTCATTAGGTTTATATACAAAATATATTATTAATTACTTATGTTAATCAATACCATTTACTACTTGTATCTTCATGGTAGAAAAGATATGGGACCTAAGTACTTTAGTATAACTAAACAAAAAAACTATACCTACGTAAGTATATGTTGATTGCAATCATTGAAAATTGGATGTCAAAACTATTTGAACCATAGAAATTATTCAAAAGAAAAAAAGAAAGAGTGTCAATCTACATAAGTAAGTTTGTAAATGATGTAACAATATTAATATACGCGTATAGTTTACAATATACCTATATATTTCATCTTAATTAATAGATCAGAATATAGAGAGAGATGCTTGTTAGTCGTACTCTTACTGTTGTGCAGTGAGCAGTCTCTCTGTGTTTGGGCTATGGATGTGAAATTTCTTACAAACACAGAGGTATCCCATCTCTGACAATAGCTGTGCTTATATCAAATTCACTTAAAATGATGACAATATGAAATTATTAAAATTATTTGTTTTCAAATTTAGATCAAAGTTAGCTCTCTTTGACTCCACTGAGTATTTATAATATATGGAAAAATTTTGCATTCATTAAGATTTTCAAACAAAACTTCATACTGTTAATAGTAATGAGGCCGCACTGAACATTTAGTAGATTATAAGAAAGTCGAATGCTATAGAATCAGTCGTCATCTTAATTATAATTAATAATGGAAAATATTGGGTGTGCGAAAAGTCATGTCGGTTTTATACTAGTCTCTCTCTCATCAATGAGTGATGACCAAACATATTAATCAAAGGTATAGGTCTTAACTACTATCGATAAGAAATTGATCGATATTCGATAACATTTGTAAAAGTTACAGCTGATTAACCATGGAAAGTATATATAGGCATATTTTGTTTTTTTTTTACTTCCGAAAAGGGATGAATGCAACCCAATCCGTAAAAACAGTGTGTACGGAAAAGATGCAATAAGTGAACGCTAATTTCAGCGATGGTTTGCAAAATTCCGATCCAGAGATTTTGAGCTTAAAGATGCAGCACACACTGGAGCCGGTGATGACCAAATCAAGACAATGATAAGTGAAAACCTCCGCTATTCAACACAATAGAAAGACACCTTAAAAAATTCACATCACTGAGCGGATCAGTGATTGCGATTCATTGCTCAAACATAACGAAAATGATCCATTTTTAAAGCGAATCATAACGGGTGATGAAAAATGGGTTATGTACGTGAACCGAAAACCACATCAAAGGTCGATATTCACCAGAGGAAAGTTATGCTGTCCGTTTTGGTGAAGTTGGGCACTTTAAACTGCTGGCACGGAAGGAAACCATCAATTCAGATATGTACTGCCGTTAGCTATCCGAATTGGGCAACAAAACAAATCAAAAGAATCACCCTGGACTAGCCAATGGGAAAGGTGTCATCTTCCACCATGACAACGCTCGACCGCATACATTTTTGGTCACTCGGCAAAGATTATTGTATTTAAATTGGGAAGTGATGGCACATCCACCATAAAGACCCGACCGTGTACTATCAGATTGCCATGTCTTCCGCTCTCTTCAAAACGCTTTGAATGGTGAAACATTCGATTCTGATGAGGCTGTCAAAAACCACTTGACACAGGTTTTTGTCCATAAGTTCCCGAAAGATGGGCAAAAGTAGTCAAACAAAACATTCAATAAATAATCGATTAATGTTTGATCTACACATAATAAATAGATTTTGAATTTAGTGAAAAAAAACCAACATGACTTTTGTACACACCCAATAATTCCAATTTTTTTTTTTAATTTTAGGTTCATTAAATTATGAAAATATCATTAAATTCAAAGATATGAATATTATTTTATATAATTGATATTCGATCTATGTAGGTATTGAATACTTTTGGAGCTACATTTTCATATGATCAATTCCTTTTATAAAATATAATTAATTTCCATCAAAATTATAAGTTTTAAAACAATTCAAAATACCATTTTATAAGTATTTTATCTATTTACATCATAAAGGAAATGTTTAAAGAGAATAGAGGATCTAACAAAGAAAAATCAATTAACTTATGTATATATAGTAAATAGTAAATAGAATAGATTTTAAGGCAGCGCTGCATCGGATTAAAGCTAATAATTTTTTTTTGATTTATTTTCCACACTAATTTGTTATATATATTTTTTATTTTTGTTTCTGTTGTTGTTTTTGTAGTTGTTCTTGTTTCTGTTATTTGATCGGATTGGATGAAAATACAAATAAAAAAAAAAGGGTTTCCAATAGCAATTTACAATTGAAAAATTTTGTGTTTGGGATTTTGTTGCATTTCTAAAAAAAAAAAAAGAGAAAAATCAAAAAGAAAGGAACTTATGGAAATTTTTCTATAGCATACTTGAGGGCGATTCACTTATGCGCTAAATATAGAAAATATTAAAAGCAAGAAATTCACAATATTCCATAAAGATAAACATATAGAGAGGAACTACTACTAATAGTGTAATAAAAACGAACTAATAACTACAATAATGAAAAGAGATGAGGGAAAACTCAAAGTGGAAAATTACTACAAAATATATTTCAAAATGAAAACAAAATGATCACTAAGTTTTATAGCTAAAAATGACAGGTGCAATATCATAATCATGATGATCATCATCCTAAGGTATACCATATTGTACTATAATACAATAGTTTAGCAAGAATTGCGTTAAAAGAGTGAAAAATATATTGTAATTTATGGTAAACACTATACTACAAGAGATATGTTTCTATGTATTTGTATACGAGTATCTATGTGTAATATATTATGTGTATTGGTGTGTGCATAAATATAACTGAGTGTGTGTGTGTATGAAAAAGTAAAAAAGGAAAAACCAAAAAAATATTTAAATTGTACTATAAAGAGAAAATAACAACAAAGTGATGCCAATTTTGTAAATTATAAACGTAATTAACTGTGTGTGTGTGTGCGTGTGTGTATGTGTGCTTGTACCCGATTGAATTACGCCTAAAATGCTGCAACAATTTTTCACTTTATACGATATTATGCAGCAATTATGTATGTCGCTGTCACACAGTCAACCAGCCTCTATCCCTTTCATTTCCTCAAAGTTCCCTGTCTATTTTCATGCAAGTATCTTTATATGTACACACATATACTTATGTAAGGTATATATATGTTCATTATATGAATATCGTTTGTTCGTATGCTTTGCGATGTGATGTCAAATAAATTTTCAGCAGAAAGCAATTAAGTCGCGAATTAAGTGTGGCACAGGCACACACATACTGTCAAATATTTATGTATGGTATATGTGTGAGTCGAATTTGCTGGCAACCGACGAAAATCACGTACATGTGCACGTGCATATGTTTCTTGCTCTGGATTATTTTGTAGGTGTAACTGGGCGTATACATATTGTAACCCCCTACTCCTCAGTTATTGTGGCAATCTTTATGTTGCTTTTATGTAAATGTATATGCGTATGTGTGTGCTTGTCTGGACCTGCTTAAAGTTTTAACGTGTTGCAATAAATGTTAATTTTCCCCAACGAAAATCAACATTTATGGCGTGTTTTATGTACGCGCACAGAACAAAACACAAAACAGTAACAACTACTTGTACAATATTTTTCAACACTGACACTTGTATTCTGTATCCTCTTTTACATACTTCACATTCTTAAGCAATATAACCAATGATACAATAAGTACATTAACGTATTAATGTATATGTGTATATGTGATGTTGAGGAAGTGAAATTATTTGAATGGCTTCAAACTGAAATTATTTTATGCAACGATTGTTTTTATTACGTTTAATATTTCTTATTGATTTCATTGAAATTCATTTTATCGAATTCATTATTTTATAAGAACAATATTTATTCAATATGTTGTACTTGTAACTAACCAAGTCCTTAATATTTGTTATTTTATATTTTTATTTCATTGTCGATATTACCTACCAATGATAAGTAATCGGCTTAAAAAGAAAAGGCCATCATTACTTTATAAAAAATATAATTGTGAAGTTATTAAAGATAGCATCGGAGAACTTTATTCCTTATAAAGCTAAGGACATGGGACTTTAAATAAAGTTAACACTTGAAAGAAGCTATCCAAATAAAATGGGTGATAAATTTCAATTTCCATTCCATTATAAGAAATAATATAAAAGTCAATAGACGGTAGAAATTAATTGTTAAAATAAGACATTTATGTACTCAATAGACTTCTTGTAGAGGAAGAAGCATTCACGGTGGATGGAGAATCGTAGGTGTTGCAAGACCAGAGCGTTGATAGTGGTGGGCGAAATCTCAGGAGAAAGGATTTTGTAAATTTTGTTATAGTTATCACATAATACACGAAATGGTTCATGTGAGGCAAAGTTAATTGTGCACCTACCTAGAGCAAGAGGAACAAAATTCCTAGTAGTACGACTAGGGACACAGAAACTAAGTTGACTCAAAAGCCCTGGTGAATCAACAGTACCAGTGCAATAAGTTTATGAATAAATCTTATTCCTAAAGAAATTCGGCGATTACTCAACCAAGAAACGTGCACTAGCCCCGAAGTGCAAAAAGAAGGAATTGCTTCTGTACTGACTCAATAACCAAGAAAGCCGAATTAATTGTAACTAAAAGAATCTTTGAACAGTGAAATCTATGAAAATCTATTTAAACGGAGAAGCAAATGGTTTCGTTTCCAAACATATACTCAATTTATTCAAAAGTGTCTTCCTCATTTATACTACATTCCTTGTTTGCCTTCATCTAACTCTAGTGCCTAGTGGTCGGAGTTTTATTATCTTCTTATCAGACACTACGATGATCAGGTATTACAAATAAACAAAGCAGCTGCTATCTTTTATTCTACTAGCATTCCCGGCGTGTCTTCATACGCCCACCGCTTTGATATTAGAGCATGATTTTTTTATTTATGGTTCTTCATTAATACTCGTAGAATAATTCACGTGAATGAACAACTTATTTTAATATTGCATTCGCAGACAATTTTATGAGCGATTTGTGCAGTTACTCAACTCATTTAATAACAAAGGCCTGGCATTTGTTTTTCTTTTTTCCTTTTGAATGTGTCTAGTCTGATCACATCTGATAACAGAAATTAAACAAAGTCAGATGCAGCTTCGCTCAGTGACGATAAGCATCAATTCTTCTTAAGCTTGCATTCAATAAAGAATGGAGAGATCAGTCTTGCTCAAGTGCTCTTGGAGTTAAGTTGGTGGGATCGCGTCGCTAGTTAGTTGTGTGTTAATTGTAAATAATGGACAAAAGTGTAAAACAATTTGATTGAAATATCATTTTTATATATCGCATACTTATACTTATATATAGTACATACTATAATATGGTATATTGTATATATTATTTTTGTTGATTTTTCTGTGTATAATTTTATAAAATTGCTATATAATATTGCATTGTGTTTCCATTTGCTTTAAATTTGTAATAATTGTATTTATGCAAACATCGTTTTCGTTTTCGTTATGCTCGATACCGTTACTTTTTATATAAGTAAATGAATTTTGGAATTGTGTCTGGTGATTTGAATGATCGATTACAGATAGCGGTAGTTTTATACTGAGACTGTAAAACGAATGACAGCATTAAAACGTATAAAGGTAAGTCTATGATTGTTCAAACAAAATAAGAGTATCGCAGCTTAGTTTCGTATAAATATGATAAAGTTGTAAGAATCAAACAATTCTGTTATAGTATCTAAAGGGACCTTTAGAATTATGCTTAAATTCTTCTTTAAACTTTCATTCTCATATTGAATATAAGTCATATCTTGAGTTATTTTGGTATGAAGAGTGATTAAAGTCAAATTTTTTAAGTGTCGCATTAATATGTTCAGCAATATAGAAGTTCATTAAAGGGGGGACTTAAGTGATTTAAGATATTGAGTTCTCTGATTGAATTGGCTAAAGTAAACTTTCTTTATTTATGATGAATACATTGCTGTGTTTTACATTGATTCTTAAATCATTTTCTATGAAATTTATACCAATATATAACGTGACCATACGTCCTTTTTTAGGTTCTCCGTCCTGGTGTCCCCTTTTTGTGAAATATCTAGTTCACAAGTTGAAAAACATTAATTCTTACTTTAGCTAGTTAAAAAATTGTATATGCTATTAGCTCATTGGATTAGTAATGACATCTAGAAATATGTGTTTTGGTAACAAAGTGCAGTTTTTTGTTTTGGAATGTTATTAGTAAGTGTACGTTCAATGATAACTTACAAGCAAAATACCCATTTATTAAGCAAATAAATACTCCTTTGGGTTTCAGATGCGAAAAGTGTCGGTGCTACTTAGTAATTTTGAACAGCATTTAAAGTCTGAAAATCATAAAAATGCCAATCGTGCCGCCGTTTCAAGATCTTCAATGTTAAAATTTTCGGAAAAGTGGGCATCCCAACATTAAATGATTTGGATATCCTATCACACGATACAAGAAAACCACAGATGATTGTTCATAGATATTAATCCATTTATGTTGTGATCAGAAATTTAGATTTGGCGCGTAGAGCGATCAAATAATTAAAAGATGATCTTGGTAAATCCAACTTTATTACAATATTAACCGACGCTTCAAACCACGGTAATAAGAAAATATATCCCATTCTAGGCCGCTTTTTCCAAAACCTTACCAAGGTGTGCAAGTAAAAATTATAGTCCTCCAAGACCAACTAGGTGAATCTTCCGATATCATTGTCAATTATTTAGTTCAAGTGTTATCAGATAACAGTTTGACTCCAAAAACCGTGGCGTTTTGTGGGGACAATGGCAACGTCATAATAATATGTTAATTAAATTACAATTATCTCTGGAAAAAACATTATTAGGTACTGGTTGCGGAGCCCTGCTGCAGATGGACTACCCGTAGATTACGAACGCATTATTGTAAAGATGTCCCGTTTTGAGTAAAAAAAAAAATAGTCACGTTACCCATATACTATAGTATGTATTCTTATCCCTCTTCTGGTATTTGAACTCCTGTGTTATTATCAGAGTTTTTTTTTTTTGTCATAAATATTAAAAATAATTTTTTTATATAGACAATTTATTGTTCCAACTTTAAATCTAATTTCCCTACATTTCACAAAATATTGTCAATGTTGATATTGATGTGTGTTTTTTCTTTTGTTATTTTCGGTTTCTTTTTTTTTAACCGAAATTATCACATATAATAAAGTTTGACGCGTTGGCATAATTAACACTATCAATGCTGTTCAATTAACCGTAAAATTATGCGTAATAATAATAATAAAATAAATGTATTCTATATAGTACAATAGTAAAACATCCAAAGTGAATCTGTGGATGGAAAGCGAGCGAAAGCAGCCAATAGTAAAAATGTTTTTTTTTTTTTTGTTATAGTAGTAGTATAATTTTGGGCATCACTTATATTTTATTTTATATAATATATGTATGTATTGTAGTACATATATTGCTGGATATGCAAAAACAAAGTGACAAACAGATGGAACAGATAGGACAGGACAGAGAGACTGACAGACTGACTGACTGACTGACTGACAATGGTGTCGCAATATGCATATGAAGTTCAATTGTTTGCGAAGCCATTCAGTTTTTCATTTAACAATTATTAGTGTTGTTGTTGTTGTTGCTGCTATTTTCTTTTATTTTTATTATATCATGTTATTGTTATTTATGTGAATGCATATTATTGTTGTTGTTCTTGTTGCTGTAGTTTGTTGTTGGGAGTTGTCACTTTATCACTATATCAGTTTTGTTTATTTCATACATATAGTATTATTGCTGATTTTTCTGTTTATAATTTTAGTAAATTGCTGGATAATATTGCATTTTGTATAAAGTTAATTAAATTGTTTACATGCAGCATTAACTGTTAATTAAATTTGCTTTTTATTTTGTTTTTGTATCCTTCCTTTAACAAGGAAGAACAGAATAAATACATACATATGTATATGTAGTGCCTTATAGTAATGAGCTGACTTTAATAGGTTGGCATGTTACATAAAGAAGTCACACACACACACACATCAATTTGAATTTTCATCAATTAAGAGAGTATTGCAAAACATATAAAAAAAAAAAATTGAGAATTTATTTAGTCATAAAAAGCAATTTTGAATTGATTAACCCCAAACACACCATATAGACGAGTAAAATTGAATCATTTTCAATCATTTAATGTTAGAACTAAGTTCGGGAATCGGGAATAACAAAAATAATTTGCATTTGATTGAAGCCTCAGAGAGTTGAAAGCTATGTTTTTATAAGGAGTTTGGTAAGCTCGTTGAATGGGCTTAGAAACAATGAATCGGAATATTTGATCAATCAGTTTGATTATATATAATAATATATATACGGCTGCCATAGCAGATTAGAAGTAAATGTTGCAAAACTTAAGGTAGCAGTCCACACGTTCACTATTTGATCAATTTGTTGTCGTTGTAAATTGATGCGTTTCCCAATTCACTCATCGACTTTTTCTCAAATTGACAATTTTTTTCTTTCTGTTTGAAGCGCAATGAGTGCACACATCGAATGTGCCCACTGCAATATTGCTTGCTCTAGAAAACAATGAGTGAAGAAAGAGGGTAAAAGAACGAAGATTTCATCATAATGAGATGATTTCGTCATTCACACATCCACTTCTGTCAAATCAAATCAAGAGAGTAGAGCAGATTTGATGAAAATCAAAACGTTTTGTTTTGACTCAAACATTTGATCCAATGTCAAATCAGCGCCATTCTCACATCAAATCACTTCAGCACTCTCTCTTTTCTCAGAAGATTTGATCAAATAGTGGACGTGTGGATTGCTACATTCAGGGGTGCCACAGAACACTCTAGTGTTTTTGTCGTAAGGAGTTTTGCATTCCACTCGGCCAATCGGTGATTTTATCGAATAACCAAACCGCTTCAACTGAATTTTAATAGGGTTGTTAGCATATAAAAACACAAAAGGAGGAATCAAACACTCCCAAAAGAGTTTTCTACGGAACATAAAATCGGAAATCTGGTGGAATAGAGGAGGAAGAGTTTTCTTTGGCACCCCTGATTTTCTTAATAACGAGGCTTCAAAACACATTGAGTAAAAGTTATTAAAGGAAACGTTTTTATACTCTTCACGGCATAGCCAATGATAGCCTTCTTTCTGGTTTTATAATCATATTTATAAGTATGTTGAAATGACCCGGAAATGATTTTGCTGAATCTATTGTATTGCATTAGCCAAGTATCATAAAATTATTGCCATATGTTGTTAGTGTAAACTGTGTATTCTTTAATTTATTTAGAGATTTTGACAATACCTTCATTTTGAGTTAAAACTGAAAGTTTTTATAGAAATCTTTATATTTAATCGGAATAATCTATTTAAAAGTTGCAAAAATGCATTGAGAACTGGTGTCTGAAAGTATTTGACATAATCCAAGTTAAGTTTTATCTTGTCTAGAATTCAACTTTATTTAGAAATATGTAATTACAATTAGTTGGTTCATGGAATCTTTTCCCCATTTCCCCGAATCAATTGAAATTATTAGAACGTATATTAAATCATAAAAAATACTACATAATAACTAAGTGCAAGTGTGTTTCTTGTTTATGGTGTTTGGGTATTATTGCAATTTGCCTATGAAATTTCATTTAGTTGTGAATGTGTGTGTGTGTGTGTGTGTGTTGGCGGTGTGGGTGAGTGCAACAGTGAATGCTTTAGGTGAATAAAAAAAAAAATGAGGGAAAGGCGATGTGTTGTGTTAAAAAATGCGATAAACTTTTTGTTGTGTTTAGTTAAAAGAAAGAAAGAAAGAAAAAAACACAACACACAAGAATTAAACACAAAAATTATTGCAGTTTATAATGAAACAAAAGAAAATATACAATAATAAAAAGAAAGAAGATTAAGAATTTAAAGAAAGATAGTTAAGTAACGTAACGTAAAGTAATGAAAGTAAAGAAAGAAATTGAAAAAATAGAGCCATACCGCAGCTGCAGCAGCGACAGCGGTGGCGCGTGATTGCGCCGCTTTTAATTGTGCCTGTAGGTGCAGGGGGGGATGAAAGTAGCGGCAAGGGTCACGTGCGCATCTGCCCTTCACGGCGTCCATGCAAACCGTGATGGAACCGTCATCATGTCTAGCGACGCTCTCCTGCGGATGGGCAAAACGGCATTCGGACTCGGCGCGTTTACAGGCGCCGCGCATAAATTCGCGACAAACCTGAAACGGTGGTTGGTGTTGGTGGGTTGGTTGGTTGGTTTTTGGTTCATCGGGATTTTTGGTGTTGGATATTTCACAATTTTTCAATTTCAAATAAGTATCATTTCAATTCGATTCAATTCAATTCGATTCGATTCGATCCGATATGGTTCGATAAACGACGAAGCGCAGTTGTTGTTGTTGTTGTGTGATGGTTTTGTTGTAGTTGTTGTAGTAGGCACAGCGGGTAGCAGAGTGGAGCGTACGCAGCATTTTTTTTTTCATATATTTTTGGTGGTTTTTTTGTGTTGTTGAGGCAGGTGGTTGGTTGCATTTGATTTTGATTTTGACAAGATTTTTTGTTGGTGGTTTTAGGTATTTAATTTATTGTAGTAGTAGTAGTTGTTGTTGTTGTTGTAGTAGTAGTTGTTGTTGTTGTTGTTGTGTGGAAATAATGGAAGGATTTTTTAATAAAAAATTCTAGTTTTCATTTTTTTTGAATTTGTTGAAGAAGAAATAAATGTTAATTTTCCAAAAAGATTTCTATGGTATAAAATTTTGCTTTTGAGGATGTGTTAGGATATCAGATTTCTGATTTTAATTATTAGTCTTTAAGTTGATCAACAGAGAGTCAGAGAGAGCCAATTTAGCAATTTTTTTTTTTTATTTTATTTTGCATGCTTGCGGATTTGCCAATTCAATTCAATTTTTGTTTCTTTTACTTGCCTTTTGTTTTGGTTTTCATTTAAGAAATACCAAATTTATTTTGTTGTTGTTTAGTGTTTTTTTTCTCTCTAATTTCAAGAAACAAACCAAAATATGCACAGAGTGGAACGCAAATGAAAAAAAAAAAACACATAAAAGACCACACAAGAAAACGTAAAAATGAACATCAAAAAATACACAAACAAACATGTAACAAAAATGTTATAGAAAACAAACATTAGAATTTTAATTAAATTAAAAAAACAGAGAAAAAAACTCTTTGAGGTTATGTTAAAATGCTTAACAAAAGAATATAACATAACAAACTTTAATAAGATAAAATCAAAAAATAAAAAAAAAAAATAAAAGTAATGCTACTTTCCTTACTAATGATAGATCTTCTCATCTAGTCTCAAGATGTTTCAAAATACTTCATTGCACCTGTGATACTTAAGTGATAAGCATTCCTTCTTCAAATGATAAAATCCTTTGCAAATCTAAACTAACTTTCCCAAGCATTGCAAAGTAGAGCTGTCAAAGCATCGATGTTTCACCAGCTCTAATACCAAGCGGCATAAGCCACATTAATATGAGTCTGGATTAGATCAGTTTTCGAAAAAAAAAAAATCTTATAGAAATACTCATTTTGCCTAACACAATGATAGCAGGGACTTATGGTAGCATAGCCATACCGAATAGTATTGTAGTAGTAAATTCCCAGAAAACAATACAATTTGTAAAATTTAAATCGATGCAGCTTGTACGAAATATTCTATGTGGGATCATTCATTTATGAAATTGTAATAAGCCCAAGTCTTTTTAGCCCTTGTAAAGATAAGGTATTGGTAGGAAGACATGCCAATAAAAAAGCTGGTGATCTTTTAGTCTGCATTGTACAATATCAATCATCCTTAAAATTATAATCGTATGCCTATGTTGAGTGAGAAATGTGCTTGGCTATTATGTAGTTCCATTATCTTAGTATAATAGAGCAATATCTTTCCGTGCTTACAATGGTGTAATTCTTTGTACAGGCTAAATTTAACCCTTTGCACTCCAAATTTGATCAGCAATCAATTTCGCATTTCGAGTACTGTAGGAAATACAAATGAGGTTGGTAGGAATCCCTTCGGACTTATAGCCACAGTCGTGTCTACGTGCATGATGTCTCCACTAAACCTCCCTCCTAGTCAGTATGCCTACTCGGGTGCTGCTTTATGTATTACTTCAGAGTAAGCATCCTTTGAACAATCTTCGATTGGCCTTCTATTCACCTCAATTGTCGGCATGTGCCATGACTAAAGTCTTGGCTGTAGTCGCCTATATATCGAACAAAGGTGTTAGAAGCTTCTTTTCACTTCTGTGGATCTTATTTAATAGAGATACAAGAAAGTTGGACAAACCATCAGCAACTAAAAAAAAACTTGCTTCAAAATGAAGTAGAATTCCTAACACTTTACGATCCTTAAGTTCCTTGATTACTATTTAAAAAAATCATAATAAAAAATAAATAAAATTAAATGATTTAATTTAATTAAATTTAATTTAATTTTTTTTTTGGTTAAAATAAATTCTTTATATACAAAATGTTGTTGTTGGAATATTTTTAATATTGTGTAAATAGTTGTGTGGCATTGCTGTTGTTGTTGTTGTTGGTTGGTTGGTT
Organism: Amiota communis; assembly: GCA_037043315.1. NCBI lineage: Eukaryota > Metazoa > Arthropoda > Insecta > Diptera > Drosophilidae > Amiota > Amiota communis. The sequence continues at coordinate 284,619 of JBAMAV010001386.1, read as the reverse complement.
GGTTGTTTGGCTAGTTGTGTTTTTGTGGCTTGCACAACGCTGCAACTTGTTGCGCAAAAGCTCTGCACAGCAGCTGCAAGGCAACAAAGCGCTTTGCACATTGATCTCTTTTTTTTCGTTTCTATGATTTTTCTTTTCCTTTTTTTTAAAATTGTATTATTTTCTTTATAATTATATTTAAAATAAAAATAAATATTTCTTATGGGCACAAAGTCTTAGGTTTGCTTGAGAAAAAGGTTAAATTGTGTGTAACCTGATTGTAAATTAAAAACAAAAATAAAATAATAATAATATAGAAAAGAAAAAAATAATTTTAATATTAAAATTAATACAATGATGCATAACAACAATTATTATTATTATTTTTTTTTTAGTTGTTTGTTTGTAAATTTGTATTCACTATAATTAATTAATTTAACATTTCTTTTTTTTTTCGTTAAGCAATAAATACGAATGTGTGTATCAAATTCGATTGATCGATTGATTGATTGATTTTCGTTTTTTTTTTGTAATTAAAATTATTTAATAAAAAGTATTTATAAATTTTGTCATGGTTTTTTTCAATTTTGTTTTTCTTTTGATTTGACAAAAGTAAATAAATTAATTAAATAAAAAATATACATACTCATGTTAAAAAAATGTAAATTGTACATTAAATAAAAACATTCAGAAACGAAAACAAATTTAAATAAATTAAAATTAATTAAAATTAATTAAAACATTAAAATTTATTAAATTAAGAAAACTCAATTCAAATAATAAAAGCCAAAAAAAATTGCTTTACATGCGGCTCACATTGAATTAGAAATTTTCATTTTTCTTATTGTCTTTTGATTCTGGAAAATTTTAAGTAAGAAAATTCTAACATTTGCACTTTCCAGAATCAAATATTATATATATAATTAATAAATAATAAAAATAAATAGAAATAATTTAAAGCTCAACATAAAATGAAAAATAATTGAATAAAATATTTAAGAAACAATAAATAAATAAACAAATAAATTTAAATAATAATTTCTTAAATATTCAAAAAAAACTAAATGATTTTTTTTTTGTTTTATTGAAGTAATATAGTATATTGATAGGAATGGACTGGACTGGACTTACCTCTAATCTATCGGAACGTGGGATTTTCTGTTGTGCCACTTGCACAGCCTGCGGCATGACGGGACCCATTTGTGAGACAGCCGTAGGATCTGGACCCAATAGTGTAGGCACCATATGGCCAGTTGCAAAATATGGATTATATGTGTTGGCTGGTATGCCGGTCAAATAAGGATTTGTAGCCTGTTGAAAAATTCATAAAGAAATATTAGAAATTCTCATTGAATAATGATCAAACCTTTTGGGTCGCTAAAAATGTCCGAAAAATACAATAATATTATGATAATTTGTTAAGTTCAATCAAAAGGAAAATACAATATATTAACATCTTTGGTCGAACTGCAGATGAAATACCCTTTACATTACATGATTCCATCGAATTGAGTTGGCATAAAGCGAATGAATGGGTTCCTTATTTCGCACCTGATCAATTTGTGTCTTGTAGTATTGAATGGTAGATAAAACATTATGATTCTCGTCTATTGAGGCTCATTTAGACTTGGCTAGTTGGCAAGCTAAAAGCCAGCGAGTTGGCTTATTACAAGCAACCAAGTTGCGAGTCAACTGTCAACTTTTCTCGCTACACGCTGCCTCTTAGTACTCTCTCACACACACACATACAATCTCTCATTATTTTCAAAGTGAATCACTATTGACAATTGAGCAAGTAGAATGTTCTGTGTGTAAGCATTACAAGCGCACTCACCAATTTGCTCGTTTACAGGCTCTTTACTTTTCTGGACGCCAACTAGCCAAGTGCAACTGAGCCTTTAGGTGTCTTGTATGTTACGCTTTTTAATACCATTACTCTTTGAATTTGTTTAGTGTTTTTTCTGAACGAAACGAAAGACTACAAGTTTAAACGCAAGTCAACTCGACTTGACTTCATCCAAACTTATGAAATGTACACTTTCTTTCTTACAAATTAACGTCTGATCTACCATAATTGATCACCGATATCATTGGCTGCGACCTTACATTTCTCGACAAACTTATAAGTTGAACGTTGTAGGACATTTTACTTTCTTGTTTTTAGATAAACGATTAACTGCCATGATTTCAGGGAGTTTTAACTCTTGATCAGTTTCAAAAGCTTTAACTTGGTTATTGCTCCGTTGGTGAAAAACCAAAGATTTTTAATGGGAGTCTTTCGAGAATGAACCACAATTTATAGGAATAGAAATTGAGATTTGTGAACTTTAAATAATGACAAATGAAGAAGGTATTGAGCTTTCATAAGTATATGGCAATCAAGTTAGATCACTAGAAGATTTAAAATGCGAGTATAAGATTTATCACCACAATATATTGTACGAGTACTTATTGTCTGTTTAAAAAATTATAATTGGAAATATTTCATAGTCTATGCAAGTGAGATAAGATAAATAAGGCTACGATGCATTGCATCATACTGATATAAACAATTTCTTCGAATTTATGATGACAAACACCATGATAAAATGATAATGCACTTGGGCAAAATAATTATTATGAAGTGTATACTACTAACTTCGGAATTTTATTCATTTGGTAAATAACAATTTAATTCGTGACGCCTTAACATGGAAGTTCAACCCGAAAAATATGCGCTAATGAAAATTCATGCATATTTTATGCGCTCAAATATCTAAAGTACGCCGCGCCAATACACCACGTACACGGACATAGACGCTGGCACAATCTCAGGCTTAGTAGTTTCGGATTGCTACCGCTCATTGTACCGCCCAATTTTACTTGCTCATAATGGATATGAACCGAGGACACGCCGACTCCATTAACACACACATTATCATTATCATCATCAGCATCAGCATCATCAACGCCATTATCATCATTATGATTATCATCAACACAACATAACACCATTACCACCAGCATTGGCAATTCACTAGTACTAGCACAAGGACACGAACTTCAACTTCAACATGGGCAAAAAGTGTTGCTCAACTAGTATCTCCTCCTCTAGTGCTGCTTTCATAGAACAAATACAATTTTATTTTTGGTTTTTTTTTTTTTTTTTGCGAGAGTCTTTCCCATCTTACCAACTAACTGAACATTTAAACATTTTACTCCTCCTCCCATCCAATTCCATTTATCGTTATTAAACAAGAAAATGTGACCAAAAAAACATGTCGCAAATTATTTGAGAATTAATTTTCGATTTGTTATAAATTCCAAAATGGTAGAGAGAAAAAGGGGAAATGTAAGAGATAATAGATGTGAAAGAAAGGGTATATATATACTATGATTGTACTATTTTCCAGGACATTCTTCATTTCCATTAGAGACAAACAGACAGACCAAGAGGCGACCAGTGTTGCCAACCGTTTGAGTGTCAACGCAATGAATAATGTATTTCGAGAAGAGTATTTTCATTATATCATATGAAGGAGGACCACCAACCATTGAGAATGAGAGTGAGAAAAAAAAGTGCAAAAGAAAAATGAAAATGAAAAATTCTCATTTTCGCGCATTTTGAATAATATTTTTTTTTTTTTGTTGTTTTGCTTTTTTTTGTGGTGAACATTGTTTGCTATTCATTGTGGTGGCGGTGCCAGTGGATGTCAGAGTGGGCAGTGTTGTCCGCTTGTTTTCATTTTCATTTTCATTTTCATCGTTTTTCACACTCTTTCTTTCCATTACCATTTGCCCTTATAAATATTCATTTTTTTATGTATGCAACTTAACACTTTTCTGGTGTATGTTTCCATTAAAAAATAGTTAAACTTGGTTTTATTTTTTTGCATATATGTATGTTCTACTATTCGTGCATAGTCTGCTTTTAGGGGCAATTAGTTTTCAGATCACACACATCCCATAAAAGGAAGATAGAAAGGGAGTAAGGGAGGGAGGGAGGCCATGAATGCCATGAAGTGCATTTAAAGATTATTATTGTCTTCTTAATTGGTTTTTTGACAAAGCTTTCAATTAAATTTACCAACTAGCATTACTTATTTTCTATAGCATATACGAGTACCATACTGTAAGTTTGAATGAGTTTTATATCATCATTATTCTTTCATACTCGTTTCCTATTTTGTGTGTTTTATTTTTTTTTTGTTTTATCAAGTTTCTTTAGTTATTTAGTACTTACCACAGTTGGTACTTGTCCTGGTAAAACCGGCTGTCCAGTTGCAATTCCCATCTGTTGCATTAGTGCATTTTTCAAGGCAAGATGGTTGCGTCCATTTATCAATAATTGATCCTTCAAATGCTGTGGTGGATGAAAATATTTGCACGGCGGTTTATCACGATTACAACGTCCCTGTAAATATATATATATTGTAGAATGGAAATGAAATATCATTAGTTATATGCTCAAACTCATACTTGTCTATAATACTACATATAATAAGTAGTACTGTTATACTTATACTTATTGATTATATTGTAGTTATAACTTAGTTTATAAGTACTCATAGTTAAATGTGAGTAGAGATAGACGGGCAGACAGTCAGACAGATATATGTACATAAATTCTGTTCGATTTCGTATGGTTAATAAATTATCAGCTTAGAATTATCAACGCGCATCAGGAGTCAGTACGACAGCGACAGACACTAAAACATTTCAAATGCTATAAAGCAGAATCATTTATCTTCTCAAATCGTTCTTCATAGTACATGACACTCGACATTTAAAAGCTCTCACTCATTCCGAACTACATACATACATATTGTAAACCCAACGCAAAGCAACACAACACATCTCATCTCAACCCAACTTTATCTAAACCAACTCAGTTAACTGTCTGTCAGCGTAATAATTTAGCCATAACCCGTGCGCTCGTGTTCAAGTTTTTCCTGCTGTTGCTGCCATCGTTATTAATATGTTTAAAATTTTTCTAATCTTTTTCTGTTTCTGGTATTTGGTATTAGATATTTCTATATGTATTTGTATTTGTAATTTGTACATTTGTTTGGTAGTTTGTCATCAACAAACATTTCTGTTCTTCTGTTGTTAAACAACATAAATTTGCACTTAATGAATTAAGTTTTTGCCATTTAACTACCAACTACGTGTAGAATGTTGCTTGTTTGTAAGTTTAAGTGAATTAATATGCATTAAATTGATTTAATCTACCATATAATGTACACATATACAATAGTTGCTATAATTAATTAATGGAATGGAATCAATAAATAAATAATATAAAAATGTTAAGAAAGAAACTCAATTTGATTGAAGTTTATAAGATTGAAAAATCTTTATATATAAAATTCGAGTGTATGGATTTGTATGATTCTGTACTTTGTTCTACTTATGTAGTCACCTGGATGGATCTTAGCTACATACACTTGGACCCGCTGTTCGCTGTCGAGGTCTACGTAGTTTTTTACCAACATTTTTTACATTTTTTTATCTAGCGCAAAATATACTGATCCGATTTTAATTTAATTTTTTTTTTAACCACAAATAAATGCTAATGAATTGAGTTGCATAAATATTTTTTTCATTTTAAGAGATCCGTACCCAAAAGATGCCAAAGGGACCCTATTACTAAGCTTACACGGTCCGTCCGTCCGTCAGTCAGAGAGATCTATCTCATGAACCGTAATAGGTAGAGATTTGAAATTTTCAAAGAGTGTGTAATTCAATTGCATGTATAACAAAAAATACTAAAAATAAAATAAAATTAAGTTCATAGAGCGGTCCCCATACAGAACCATGTTCTTATTACAAAAACTTTTTTTGTTTTTGGACTTACCAAACTTAAATGTGTGACCCATATTTACTAACCACGCAAATTTCAATATCCTAGGACTCCTAGGAAGGGTACCTCCCATACAAACCAAAATTGAAATCGATGTTCTTATTAGAAAAATTTTTTTGTTCTTTCTTTTACAGTCGAACTGAAATTTGGACACTATAAGTGTGTGATCTATATTCAGCAACCATGTATATTTCAAGATCCTAGAATAACTAGTCAAGGAATCTCCCATACAAACTCAAATTCAAATTACAGGCATTAACGCTTTCTCTATTGGCAGAATATACTTAAAAATAACTTGGCGATTCGGCTTTTGAATCACGAGATATATTAGAAATATTGGCGACATGTTTTTGTTACATTTCTGAATGGGCGTCAGGTCTTGACATGTGTCCCCCTTCTTAACAACATTTTCACGTTAAAAATATTTTCTTTTTAGCTGAAAATGTGAAGTTAGTACAATTAGCATTGAAGAACTTCCTACTTTATAAAATAAAGGACATGGGACTTTAAATAAAGTGAACACTGAAAAGAAGTTATCCAAATAAAATTGTGTGATAAAATTCAATTTCCATTCCATTATTACCATAAATAAGATATAATTTAAAAGTCAATAGAAGGCAGAAATCAAGTGTTAAAATAGCACATTTATGTACTTAATAGACTTCTGGTGAAGGAAGAAACAGAAGACCAGTAACTTGTAAGAGAAGTTATAACCAAGAGAGGCGAATTGATTGTACTTTCAGATTTTTAAGCTAAGAATCTTTGAATTCGATAGATTGGTATCAGTAAACAGTGAAATCTAAGGAAATCTTTTAAAAAGGAGAAGCAAATGGTTTCGTTTCCAAACAACTAGTCAATTTATTCAAAAAAATCTTCATTCCTTTTTGTTTGCTTTAATCCAACCCTAGTGGTCAGACTTTTATTATCTTTTTATCAGACAATACGCTGGTCAGGTATTACAAATAAACAAGGCAGCTGCTATCTTTTATTCAAGTAGCAATCCCGGCGTGCCTTCATACGCCCTCCGCTTTGATGTAAGTGCATGATTTTTGTACTTATGGTTCTTTATTAATACTCGTACAATAATTCACGTGAATGAACAACATATTTTAATATTGCATTTGCCATATACCTGAAAGACAAATTTATGTGCGATTTGTGCAGTTATTCACACACAGGCTTGCAATATTTTTTTCTTTTTTCCCTTTGAATGTGTTTCTAGTCTGATATCTGATAACAGAAATAAAGCAACGTCAGATTCAGCTTTGCTCAGTGACGATAATCATCAATTCTTCTTAAGCTTGCATTCAATAAAGAAATGAGAGATCAGTCTTGTTCCAGTGCTCGTGGAGTTAAGTTGATCGGTTTGGATCGGTGGTGGTTAGTCGTGGGTACATTGTGTTTAATTAATATTGTGAATCTTTTATTATCATGTATATTTTTGACAAAAGTGTGAAATATTTTAATTGAAATATCATTTGTGTATATCTCATACTATATATAGTATGGTATATTGTATGTAGTATTTTTGTTGCAGTTATAATTTTAGTAAATTGCTTGATAAATTTGTTATAATTTTATTATTTACGAGCATTGTTTTCGTTTTCTTTATGTTCGATACCGTTACTTATTAGTGAGTTTTAGTGTTTCGTATTGTGTCTGCTCTTATCGCAACTGCATATTTATTGTTCACTGGTGAAGTGAATGATCACTTACAGATAGCAGTAGTTTTATGATGAGAGTGTTCATAAAACGAATGTCAGTCATTATTAAAACGTAAGTTTATGATTGTTATTTTTCTTCCTCCACTGTTCTTCCACTCTTTGTTAAAGTAGTGGATGTTTGATATAGAGTTTTTAATAGCACCTTCTTTTTGTTGTTGTTTGCTGACCTCTGTCAATTGCAAGAATACCAGCGAAATACTAGAAAAGAGTATGTCACAGGTTCTTATGATTTATATTTTTGTTAAACAACTTTTCTATCAAAATTCATGTATCTGTAAATTTATAGAAACACTATCCACAGTTTATCAAATTGCCCAACAAATGAATTAATTATTCTGGACTACAATATTATTGCGATTGTTGTCTGTGATTTATTGATCATTGATATGGGCTAAAACTTTTTGAAAACTATTGAAGGTAAAGAGTTGGAAATCGATCAATAAATGCACGGAATCGGAATCTTTCCACTTTGAAGACTATAAAGAAATTATAAATAAAGAATTGAAACAAAATTTGTTTTCTCACATATTTTAAAATCATTATCATTATGTTGCAAAAAGTATATGCTATAATTTTGTAGTCAGTCAAAATACTTGATTTCAAAGCAAAAATGATGAAGCTGTTAATACTGGTACTATGATGAAATAAATTATAATAAATTTGTATTAAGTATTTTGATATTTCAAATGATGAAATCAATATTTATTTGTTTTCCTATTATTATATTATGTAGTGCAAAATTTAATTCACATATTTTTGTTTTGTTTGTGTTAAACTATTTGGAAAATACCATAAAGACATTTACAATCTGAAATTATGCAACAACTACTATCGTTAGTCAGACAATATTTACGAGTACAATGCTTTTTTCCTTCGTAGTGCCTTTATAAATTTTCAATAAATCCAATGAGGAGGCGACAAGCGAACAAACTTAAGCGCAGTTCCAAGTACAATATAAATAAACAATTTATGCATATGTAGTATACCACATATATGAATGAGGACATATGAGTGCGAGGAGTATAAGGCTGGTTAAATGGGGTATGAAATGGGGAATACCTGCCTGATGTTTCTGTTTGTGTTTTTGTTTAAATTTTATTTTATTTTTTTTCCATTTTTTGTGCTTCACTGCATAAAATATTTACACGCACTCGAAGCACATGTGATAGCAATGACTGTATGAGAGAAAGGGGATTTAGAGGACCTTACAGATACTCATGTATGTATGTGTGTATGTGTGTATGTATGTGTACATGTGCTATAAGCATACAATCATGCACATGAACACGCTCATTCGTCGCACACAAAGGCGAATGTAAATATTTGTTAACTTCATTTTCTCTGAATTAAATATAATTTACATGCATATTTGCTGTTGTCCTTACTATTATAAGGATCACGACTGAGGATGCGGTCTGAGAATAAGGACAGAGGACGACTGTGACAACGGAATACCATGTACTCCTGCAGTGGTTTGCTTATTGTTGCTACTTGGTGGTATTGGTGTGTCCTTAATTTTGAATGCATAACAAACGATTATACCATTTCTGTTTTTTACTCTTATTTTGCGCAATCATTATTGTGTCTTGAAAATTATAGCGAACGCTTTCATTTTCATTTTTCGATTTTCATTTGAACATATTTCTCACAAAATTCGATAAAAACAAGGGTTAATTTTTCATTTCACGAAAAGTTGCCTAGCTAACAACAAGAAGAAAAGAATAATATCAACAACAGCAGAAGGAGCATTTAAGTTATGCCACATGCGATGTTGCATGCAAACCAATCTACAATATTTCTATAGAATTTTTATTACCCGCAGAGTAAAATTCTTTTCTGTTTCTTATAATTCGGTAACAATTAAGTCGAATTCGTTTTCCCCTCTTCTCTCCTTCATCATCTCTTAATTTCACTTTGAGTTTGCTAAGTTTGTGATTCTAGCTCATATTTACTTAGACTGACTACCAATGGTCTAGTCGACTTTCTTATTGATAAATTACTGGGTATTTTTGTATTGTTATTGAAGTAAGAAAAATTCTAGCAAGTCAATTAATATGATTACTTTTGTGTTCACCTTACGTTGACACGCAAAATGTAATTAAAACTTTGTGTGTAGTAGAAACAGCAAAATGTCAGCGCTACGAAAATCATACTTAATCATACTCATAGATGGATGGTATGGGTATTGGGGTGGGAGGGTTTTCGATAAAAGTTTAAGTGCTTTCAGCTCAATAACAATACAATTTTGCTATCATTTTTATAGCAGTTAGACATGTGAACATTTAACATTTCTTACCTTTTACTTTTGAAAATTTTAAAATGTTGTATAACATGGTATAAGAAAAGTCAATTATTTTAACCTAATTTAATTTGTTTAAAGTTTTTATAGCAAAAACTTTCTATCAAACTGCATAGTAAGTACAATAAATGAGAATTATGATGGATAAAAAAACTAAATGTAATGTAAAATTTGCCGATAAGATAAGAAGATAAGCCTGTGTTCTATTGTGATCAACAAAGTATTTAAATTATGAAATATAGGGTTGCTGGAAAAGTAAATTCACAAAATTATTATTAAAATTGCATGTTTTTGCGTAAAGAAAATTGATGCCGAAACAGAGAAAATTCGATATAATTTACTTTAGTCTTTTGAAGAAAGGTAATTCTGCAGCGAAGGGTCTTAAATAAACTTATGCACAACATGGAGGAGGTATTTTATTAGAGTGATCAACTGTTGGAATATGGTTTGCATGTTTTCTTTCGGGATATTTCGATTTCAAAGACACTGCTGCCTTGGTCTGATGAAATTTAATTTTTAAAAATGTACATAATGACCGGTATATAAGTACTCATGACATAACTAATGATCTTGCCATCCACTATACCATAGTTTTAGAACATATAAAAAAGGCTGGCTATACAAATATATACTTATCTGAATGTTTTGGATAACACACAATTTGATAGAAAAATAATCTTATTGATTGCATTTCAATTTGTGAAATATTACTAAAACGAAATGATTTCGAACTATTTCTATCCAAAATTGATAAATGGCAATGCAAGATGGTTAACATATGACAATAAAGTGCGAAAAAAAACTCATGGTCCAAATAAAGGGTAGTGTGCTACAGACCATCTGAAAGGCAACGCTATCTACGAGCAAGATGATATGATGGGATACTTGTTTTGAGGAAGGATAATATTTTTTATCCACCGTTTTGTAAGAAAGACCCAAGCGGTACCTCAAGAGTGCTGTCGGTGCAAATATTACTTTATATTGCGTGGGTGAAAAAGTTAGCAAAAAATGCACACTCTTCCGAGGAAACCATCATACGTCTTACGATCTCATGTAAACCGGGGACACTCATGAGCGAGGTGCTCTGGGTCTTCTACGATGTTCAGGCATAGGCCACAATACGGATCCTCGGCATGCCCAAATCTGAGCAAATATTGCCTAAAGCACCCGTGGCCATTAGAGACTTGGGTAAATTCGAAACTAACGTCTCCGCCGCTCCTCTTTAGCCCATCTGCTATAATTGGGATATTGTGATAAGTCCTTCTTGCCTGTGCACTGCTCCACCTGTGCTGCCATATGTTTAAGTACCTGCACCTGATCTCCAAACTGTCATTTCTATGGGAAGTTGCTCGGGCTAGGTATATGTGCCTTGCAGCTAGGGCTTCCAAGTCAATTGGAAGTCTGCCTGCAAGTGCGCCCGCCGCATCGTCTGCAACTGACCGATAGGCTCTACAAATTCTCAGGTGTGCACTCTTTATTCCTCGCAAGTATGACTTAGTTACGAGAGCCCCAGTCCAAATCGGAGCTGCATAAAGCGGTATGGATTTACTCAACGAATCTAGTAAAACCCGTATTTGCTGTCTGTGTCCATCTAGGTTTGGGAGAATCCTCGCCAAATTTTATATTGTGGCAGCTGCTTTTTTGGCTGACTCGGTTAGATGTTAAAACACAGGCGGTGGTCCAGGTATACTCCCAGGCCTCGATTCAATGATGTGGTTATCGATCCTCACTGACAGTTTTCCAACCTTTTTCCTGGAGCTCATGAGTACCAGCTCGATTTTATGTACTGCCAAGCTTAGATTGTTCTGCCTAAGCCAACTTCTAGAGGCTGCAATAGTTCTTTCGACTTTTGATCCGACCTCACTTAGCGTCTTTGCTATTAAGACGATAGCGATGTCGTCAGCTTACCCAACTATCTCTACACCACTGGGTTTATTAATCCGCAGGATACCATCGTACATGACATTCCATAGTAATGGACACAGGACGGAACCTTGTGGGACACCTGTAGTTATCTCATAAGACTTAGTGCCTTTTTCTGTATCGCAGATTAGTGTTCTGTCACTGAAATAAGACACTATTATCCGAATCAGGTAGCTGGGTCCATTAGTCTGAAGGCAATTAAATGCACATATACTATTGCTTAATTCAGATAACAAAAGTTCAATTCCAAATAAACCTATTCCCCAAAATTAACTAGGAAATTTATATAAATTTTCACAATTCAATGAAAAGAAAAATTGTGAAATGAATTGCTATAATTTCAATGGAAAATCTTAAAAAAAATCTTAAAGAACAACATACTCAAAATTACTTCAAATTATGTGTAACTAATGTGAAAAACAATGGGAAATACGTGTATAGGAATTAATTCTATTCTTTCATTGTCATAATTTTTCTAGCATTTTCCATATTTGAATTAATAATAATTTTTCAAGAGGAATTTGGTGGATGATTTAATTTCAAAACTATTGAACAATATTATTTTTATATCTAATGCATTTTACCATTTCAATTTCTTGCAACTTTTCATCGTTTGCATTATTTAATGTTTGATTATCACATGCATTTTTATCAGAATTTTGCAGCAACTTGAAATGCCAATAACAACAATGCAATGCCATGCAAGCATTGTAGCAGTAGTAGTAAGTAAGTGGCATTTCTTTTTCCACTTTCTTTGAGGCAATTTACTTTTTTCTGTATTCTTTTTCTATTCATTGTAGAAAAATGTCTGTTTGTTTTTTTTTTTTTGTACTTTCTGTTCTGTTGGTTCTGTTTTCTTCCATGACCAATTCGCATTTTTCCAATTTGACGCTTTTCTCGCAACGATTTTTCGAATTGCCATGTTCCATTCTGAGTTTTTTCGTTTTTTTTTTCCGTATGATTTTCTTTTATTCTTTTGCATTTCCGAAGCACACGCCACACTAAACATTTTCATGTCATTTCGATTGTAATCTGCATGACTGGACACAAATAAAATATCAGCTACATTCAGAAGGAGAATCACTACCATCACACCACCACCTTATGAGGAACAACAAAAGCAAATGTTCAAGAAATGGTTGGAGAGACAAACAGTGGGAACAAGTGAAATGACTGTGACAAAAAAAAAAAAAAAAATAAGAGGGAATTGGAAAAGACACAATGCCAGTGCCACTGATACTGCAATACTTTACTTTGTGTTCTCATGGTTGTTGTTGTTTTTCTATTCTATTCTATTGGAGAAGAGAAGGATTGAAAAACGCCCACCTCTTTCACCCACACGCACTCACATAATTTCGCGCATGTAATTTTTTATTGTATGCAAAGTACGCTAACGCATAGTTGCCAGCCACCTTCAACATCCTGATAGAAGAGAAAAGTGTTAAATTTTTCTAACATTTTTCAACTGCCAAAGAAGATTCAAACCGATTCTACTCTTCTCTTCTCCTCGATTCATTCATCTATCCATCCATTTATCATGCATTCATGCATTTCTCTTCATTCTTTTATTCGTTACTCTACTTTTTTTTTTCTCTTTTATATTTTTGATTTGCGTTTATTTTTTCAAAGTGCAGATTATCCTTTTAAATTGCAATGATTACTTTTGGTTGGCATGTGTAAGGAGAAGTGAAGGAGGTGGGGTGGAGGTGAATGGTGTGCCATAGTTCGAGGAGTATCGTTTTTACATTGTTATGCCACTGACGATGGTATTTCAAAGCCATTTTTCTTATTCGTTTCGCATGCATTACACAAACACAGCAAAGTGTCGCTAACATCGTCTACTATCGGATGTCCTTAGACAGCAGCAGCATTGCAGTAGCAGCAGCAGCAGCAACACCAAGTGAAGTGAATGCAGGACGAAAGCTTAGTGTACAAGTACTCAAACTGAATGAATGTGAATGCGTGTTGGCTTAGACGAGCCTTGAAACATAGTCCATGTCCACGTCCACGTCCACGACGAACTATGGATGGTTGTCAGAGGTCAGCACTGTTGCTATTGCTTGGTGCTAAGGAATTTTTCATGTTTTACAACAAACTTGAAAAGAAGTCCAGCCATGTATAACGCTATCGTTGACGACGCTGTTGATGGTAATGGTGATGGTAATGGTGATGGTGCTGGTGATGGCGATGGCGATGTCTGTCTGAATTTCTCTGGTAGGTTTTGACTTTGTTTCTACTCTGCTACTAGTACTTGATAGTATTTGCTGTCGTATCGTATTCCTTGTACTTGTACTTGTACTATAGTTCATTCAATGGGTTCCTTTTTCTTCGTATTAAATGTCATTTTGCATTTCGTGACAAGTTGGCTAATCTGACTCGAAAGTTATTTATTTCTTCTTTGTTGAGTGCAAAAGAATTTCTTTTCTTTTCTTTACATTTTGCCTCCAAACTGTTTTCTTTCCATTTCACCATAATCATCATTATCATCATCTTCATGGTGATCATTTTATTAAGTTGCATTGCTAGTTGGTGCTGTTGTTGTTATGCGTTTCAATGGTTTATGCAAATTTTAGTTTAAAGTTAATAAAACTTTAAGTAAATGCTTTAAACCATATGTATATAGTCATCAATCATTCAATGGTAAATCAAATAATAATCCTTAATTTCTGTGAAAATGATAAGTTCACAAAAATATGGTAAATAACAAATGATTTGCTTTTCTTTGATGATCATTTGTGCTATGAAAAATCGCATTACGATTTAATTATAGCAAATTAGTAAAGCTACAACAACTACAACCAGAAGAACAAAGAAAACAATTGCCTTTGGTGAAATGACACCAACACAACATGTAGGGAAAACAATCAAATAGATAAATAGATAAATAAATAAACAAACGAACAAATAAGGATAAAATTTCACACACTCACACACACTTACAGATTCATAGATACAATTGCACAAATACAAATATAAGCAGATAGTAGTATAAGCAAGTAAAGTAAGGAAGCTATGAAATGTCAATTTCTACCATCTGAAGGCATTAACAGTAGTACTACAACTAGTGTATGTATGTATTGTAGTTATAGGATACATAACATAGATACTTTTCAAATGAATTGAAATGAAATGAATTGAAATCTGTTGTGGATGCTCAAGTTGTTGTCATCGTCAGCGTCATCGTCATCCTCATACATATCGTCGTCGTCATCATCATTGTTATCCTTGTTGTTATTGTTATTGTTGTTGCACAAGTTGTTACTGTTACTGTTGCTGTTGTTGTTGTTGTTTGTATTGTTGGCTGCTGCAGCTGTTAAATAAACTCAATTGAAGCATTAAATTACTGCCATTGGCGCTCAATACCAACACACAACACAACTACAGAGCAAATACTTACAAAACAGTTCACACACACACACATCGTGATACAGATAGCCTCAAATACATTGACACACACATTCACTTACTCAGAGAGACAAACAGATGAAATGAGCCTGTTTGTGTATTTAATTTTGTATTTGTTGCTGATTCATCAATATTTTGATATAGTCCTGTCATCTTCTACTCTCTCTTTCTAGCACATACTTTCTCTCTCTCTCTCTCTCTCTGTCACCATCTCTGTTTCTATCATTCTATGCATCTGTTTTTTTTTTTGTATATGAAATCACTTGTGAATTCACTGACTGCAACATGAATTACTGATTGAAAATTTTTGAAGAAAAATATTTATGTATTTGTCAATAAAAAATATTTGAATAGAAAAGTGAAAAATAAAGATAAATAAAAAATATATAGTATGTATTTGTTTGTGTATGTAATTTTTAGCACATATGGGAAGAGAATCAAAACAAAAAAAAAAAAAACATTCCTAAGGCAATTCTCCTCATGCTGTTTAAATTTATCATTTATTTTTGTATCTTTAGTTTAAGTTTAATTCAAATTCAAACCATGGATTAATTTTAATATCCCAAATTTCAATGTGTGTGTGTGTGTGGTGATAAAAGAATATAAATTAAACTGTATAAATAATAAACTCAATAAATATTTTATTGATTTGGAAATAAAAAATATAAATATATGGTAAATTATATTATAAGTAATAAGAGAAAAAAACTATATTGTACACACACACATATGTATATATATATTTATATAAAGTAAATAAAAAAAATGATATACATATAATATAAATGAATAAATATTCAAAGATTAAATGTCAATCAAATGAATTGATATTTTTTTGCAATGGTCAACGCAATAACGCAACATGACGTATGATTATTGTTTGCATTTGAATAAAAACGCATACGCAATGTGTAAGCTTTTCATTGCGAATTAAAATTGAAAAGTAAAAAGTACTCACAGAAAATCAGTTGGATATACTTTGTGACAAAAGGTTTTACAAGCACATGTTGTCGACATATGTACATATGTTTAAAAAATAATATTCATCGCTGCCAAACAGCATGCAGTAAATATTTTGAACAAATATTCCTAGGAAAAAATACTAAAAAATACTCACTCAAAGTATATACTTGTCTCTCTCTCTCTCTCGCACGATTTTTTGTATTTGATAAATTTAAAAAAAAAATATGAAAATTTATTTCTACTACTACTACTACTGAACTGTTATTATTTTTGTCTTTACTGTTTGTCACATATTCTCGCCCTGTGTTTCCGTCTTTCAACTGTCACATTTAAATGCTATTATTACTACTACTATTCATTCACACCACAAAGTATGTAGAAAAAAAAAAAAAATACAAAAAGGAATAACAGCAAAAAGGGAGTGCAGAAAAATGAAACGAACAGTCAAAATAGTCGCATTTTTTGTTGTTTGTCATTTTGATTGCATTGAAAATTTGCAAAAATATTTACACAAATATTTGTTAACAATACAAAGAAAGAAAGAAAGAAAACAAAAATATAGTAGTAGTAAAAGTAAAAGCAAAAAAGAAGATAACGAAAATATTTACAGTAAATTTGAATGTTTTCATGACACACAAATAAATATAAAATCATGTAAAATAGAAGGAAATTAAGTGGCAAGGCAATTGACAAAGAGCAAAAAAATATTGACTGTGTGACAACAAATTTGCATAACAAAAAATCAAAAATTGTTAAAATGAATTGAAAAATACTTATATACACAGAGAGAAAAACATCAGTCTAAGAACAGCAACGATTGTTCTTAAATGCATATATGTATGTACAATAGAACACACCAAATTGAGTTGCATTTGGTGTAAATGTTCTGGAAATAAGTGAGATTCGCAATTAAATTGAAATTCGAGACCAAGTAAACTTGAATTAAGTACAAACAATCATGAATTGAGAACAATATTTGCTAATATTGAGAGATGTGGCACGCGCTCTCTGAAATTTGTTCTCTTTTTGTTATAATAATGCATACACATTATACTTTCTTCGATAACATTCGGTGTTGAAGGCCGCAAACAACTTTAAATAAGACCATTTTGGTCTTGAAGTCAGCAGTTTACATTAAAGGCACTATAATTCTCAAACATCCTAGAATCAAGGGTTAAATTGCCGTTCGAGTCTGGTCCTAATGTACTTAGTTCAGGACCAAAATGGTGCAAGTACATTTTGTTCTTGTTTCGATGCAATGTGGTTTTGTTTCGAGACCATAATGATCTTAAATTAGGTTATTTGGGTTTTGATATTAATATCAATAACACTTCGTTCTTGTTTCGGTTTAATCTGGGTTTGTTTCGAGACCAAAATGGACTCACTTTAAGTTGCTTTGATCTTAACACAAGACCGTATGGTGTCGTAATGAAGTAAACTAAGATTCATTGTTTTTGAATTAAGTTCCTAATGTTACTGAAAACGCAACAAAACATACTTGCTTCAAGAATATTTGTACTAAATAATACATGATTGAAGTGAGAACATTTCACTTGTAATGACAACATTCGTGCTTGACGGACTATCGTGACCAAATGTGTACAATTTTAATCCAATGTTCTCAATTTTTTCTCTCTGTGTATGTATAATAATTTTCAGATAATTGATAAAAAATAAATCTTCACATTCAATCACATATTCATTATATTTTCTTTAGTTTCAGAAACTGAAAAGGATCACACACAATCACATCTGGTCATCATTTATAACATCCATATTCAAGTGAGTTTATAAAGTTTAAGATTTGACTATCAATATAATTTTTCAAAAACTGAAAAATATCACAATATGAGTTCGAAAATAGTCGTCTGACTGACTATTGTGAAAAGATTTGTTGACATTTTTTTTTAATGAAAATTCAACTTTTTACTAAAGAAAAAAAAAAATATACAAGTAAATTGATTATTGAGTAGCTTTTAGGAGTGTCTCGCCTATTCATGCTTGCATCCATGATTAAAAAGTAGAGACATATTCGGCATTAATTGCATTTCCGTAGAAAAACACAACAACAACAACAAAAAAAGCAACATTAAATCAAAGCAAAGCAAAGCTTAAAAGATTGAAACCATTGGACAAAGGCATCCAAACAAAATGTAGTTACAACAGCAGCTGCAAGAAATAATGCCACTCACATATACACACACTCACACGTACAAACACACACACATGTATGGATAGATATATGGAACAATCTTTGACAGAGACAGAAATGAAAACAAAAAAAAAAAAACAAAAAAAACCATTGATTATCAAAGAGAAAAAAATGCAAATGCAAGCTTCGTAGGTTGGTAGCTGCAATGTATAGAATCAATAGGAAGATACTAGCGAATGGAGCACACTGCTATATGAATCTATTGCAAATCTCCAACGTAGAAATAGTACAAAGCAAAAGCAAGCGAAATCTTCTCTTTCGGTCAGTTTATACGCATGAATAGAGAATAGCAAACAAATAGAAAAAACTAAAAAAAAAGAACAAGAGAAGACAAAGACAAAAATCCCAAAGGATACTGGGCGTGTGTGTGTTCATTGTTTGGTTCTCTATATCTCCATATAACTGAGTGAATGAGTGAATCAATGTGTTGCATGGTTTTAGGCGCAGCAGTAGCATAGCATATGTTGCAACAGCAACAAACACATTGTTGCTCGACATTCGACGCGTGCCTAACGTCTTCCGTCTTCCGACCAACGATGAGTTGAGTTCACCGACTGACCAAATGTGTTTTCAATGTTCATTGCGCTATAGCCACAGCCTGGCTGGCTAACTGTCTGACTGACTGGCTTTCCTGATTTTCCTACTGCAATTTTCCATTGTTCATGGCAAAATGGTAAGCCCTCAAACAAAAGATGCACATTTTGAGCTGGATACAGAGCAGCAGAGAGAATGCTCGCGCGCGTTAGATGCTTAGGGAGCCAGCGAACTAAACAAATCGTTCGTTTAACAAACGAGATACCTTCTAGTCGAACCTACATGGATCTACAAAACATATGTATGCTGAACCTACTAATGTATGTCTGTGTGTGGTCTGTTTGTATGTAGTATAATATAATACACCGATTCAGTTGGAACCTTAACTATAGTTTTAGCTTTAGCTTCGGCTTTGGTATCAGAGTACTGGCATCGATCGGCTTTCATTTCGAAATGCCTTTTGTTTTATTGTTTTATCTTTCTACCAGTACAAAATATTTACCTACTCCTATCTTATCCTAGAGTCCCTACCGACTACCATTACATTCCTCTTCTTATCACTCTTCACAATGCCCTTAGCCAAAGTGTGTTTGTGCAAATATTGACCATTGACCATTTGCCTTTGCCAATTTGTTTGTTTTGTTATGTTTATTTTACTTTTTTGGTTTTGTTGATTTTTTGAAAAAAATATTTTCATTTTCACAATATTTGCATTGAATTTTAATTTTCTTCTTTGCCATTCTTCCATGCTATCAAGAGTTTATTTTTTGTTTTTAAGAGTCAATATACATACGAACGACTTCAGTTGAACTGAATAGTTTTTGGAGCTCCGATTTTAGTAAATGAAAATTGTTTGCAAAAGTAATTTTTAATCCACATACTATTTTTTTTCATCTGCTTCTGTCATTTTTGTTGTTGTTCATCTTCTACGATACTTATATGTATATACATACATATATACATACAATAGTTGTGTGTTTACCATAGTAGTAGTTTTGTTATTATCTGCCTGTCTGTCTGACTTCGATATCTGCCTACTATACCAATATATACACTGAATGAACATGGTATGGTAGTTGTCTGGATATGTGTTTTGGGTTTCATGTTTCGGATTTTGGCATCGTCGTCTACTACGAGTATATACTATAGTATATACAGTTCAGCTTAGTCCAACTATTGATATTTGTGGTTATTAGTGCGATTTCATTCACTGGTTTTGAATTCATTGTTTTATGTATTTTTGGTTGCAAATTTGTTGCAGCAATTGCTTTTTGATTATCTGGATTTTGGTTTGGTATCATTTGGATTTACTCTTCATCTCTCATGCAATGTGTTTAATATTTTTCAGTTCATTTCAAAGTACTGTTGTTGTTTTCTTTTTTGTATTTGTTGTTGGTTAGTGAAAAGTTTAATGGTTTGGAAATTGAAAAAAAAAAAACATACAGTCAAGTGTGAATGCATACCATTGTACAAGGTATGCTATGTAATGTTTGTTGTGGATACTATTTCAAATTGAATAAGATATCGAGATACAAAAATCCCACACTATATTTCACAAAGACAACACAAACCAAAATATGTTCGTCTTCTACTTGTGAGCATTTCTACTTCTTTTACAAATTTACACGATTTTAATATGAGAGCCGCTTCACGACATCACACTGCATACACTAAATGTCGTCGACAACAGAAAGCAGTGTGGAAAATACAGTTTTTGTGAGAATTGCTATTAAAACTGTGCGTATTACATATTGGAGTATATGTTTCTTGTATGAGGACTGGGTTAACAGTTCATATTGTGCACACCATGACACTTAGTCATTTGCGTTTTTCCAAAGTATCATACAGCGTCATGTTAGTTTTTTTTAACGAGTCAGTCATTGATTCAAATTCTTCGGCTATGACACTGTATCATACTATCATGAAAGTATGCTGTCGTCTAGTGTCTTCTGCTATGAATCGGTATGACGCTATTTGTTTGCAATTGTGTTGCTTGTCGTCGCTGCTTCAGTAATGTGTATGTGTCGATTTTTCTATTTGATTGCGATGAGCGTGTGGTTTATCGTCGCTGTTTTCAGAAATAGTGTGCACAGTATCAGATTGTGGTTAGTATGAAATCTAGTCATTTTTACTTCACACCGAGTCATGTTGGGTTTTTCCCTTTGACACAAATATATGCTTTAATGCGAATCGTGCGTTGTGGTATAACTTCTTTCCAAACTAGCATGAAAAGGCATTGCCGTTTGGTATCTGTCGGCACACGTTTCGTTTGAGCGAGCGACGATAATTTCTTTTCTAGTTTTGACTCGTGCAGTGCTCTAATGGCGACGCCTTTAATTTTTTTTTTACTTTATTTTATTTGTAGGTACTATTATAAAGTGTCGTTATAGCGGCATTTAAATTATAAACTGTGTGAAAACTGTCTACCTATTACGGTTCTTGATATAGAGATCACTGACGGACGGACGGACATTGTAGGCTTAGTAATAGTCTCGTTGGCACCCTTTGGGTACGGAACCTTAAAAAGGATGGTCCATTCAATTAATGGGAAATTGGCAATTGACAAAAATACAGTAGGCCAGGTGATTTAATGTATAAGAACTGTATGAGAACTGATGCTTCTATAGATAATAATGATAATGTAAATAGAAGAAGTTGGTTGTACTTATAGATGGGATAATGAATATGTTATTTACTATTTATATGATAATATGTTATTGATTGATTTCATAAGAAATAATAACCAAAAACACTCTTCCTGAATCCTTGTTTAATAATTGATGCAAAACATATACATTTTTTATTCATATATCCTATGCAGCCATCAACATACTTGTTTGGGTTTTTAGACACTTCTTTATACACAAATATTATTCATGGTAGCATTTAAATTTTATATGCAGAGATTTGTCAAAAATCAACAAAATATTTGCACAAACGTTAGTCATTCTTTTATTTTATTTCTTTTTGTTGCATGCCAACCAAATGATAGCAAATGAACAAGAAAAAAACTTAAAGCAACAGAAAACATAAAATGGAGAAAATAAATAAAAATATTGCATACTCATAGGCTTAACGCAGTGTGAATGCGCAAAAGTTTTCGTTAGGCCAAGTGAATGAAAATGAATGAATCAAATCGCGCTGTGATTTTTTTTCCCCATTGATCTGAGAGCTCAGTGAACGAACAAACGAACGAATGGCATTTGCCATATTGGGGTAAATAAAAAAGAAAATGATAACAAATAACTATAGAACAAAAAACAATTGGAAACGAGGCGCAGCGAGTGATTAAAGGGGAGCGAATATATGTAAATGAAAAGTAAATGACAGTATGGGTTGGCTTCAAACTAAGTTAAAGTCAGAGAAAGATGATGAGGAAATGGTACCATATCCAATTGTTGTTATAGAAAAAAGAAACAAGGAAAAAGAAAAAAATATTACAGAATAAAACCGACATATGATGATGATGAAACATTTCCATGGCAGGTTGTTGCTGGTCAGTTTAAATGAACGTTTACCAGGCCACCACCACCACTATCATCATCATCATAAGAATTCAACAGTCCAACAGTCCAGGAAGGCGGCAAGCAGTGAGACAGTTAGTTCGTCATTCAGCCGCAAGGGACAATGCGAGGTGTACCGTCAAGTGACCGAAGCGAAGTGGGTGATGGCTTGCACAAAAAATGGCGACTAACAGGCGCCAATATGCCGTGCACGATGAGTGTATGCACATGAATTGAGCTCAAGTAAATCTAAGGTGTGTATGTGTGAGTGTTGATACAAAAATATACAAACAAATCAACAAACAAACAAACAGAGACAGACCAACAGAGAGACAGAATGAAGAGAGATATTTTGAAGACTGTCAGTTGGTCGGTTGTTCGAACTGTTGGTTGGTTTAAAATGCCTTGCATGTGTATGGAAAATGTTGCCTACGTTTAGGCAGCTGCATTGAAAATGCATTTGCAATGAAAAGAGTGTAAGAGATACATGTATGTATATGTATATACTCGTATGGGTGTATGCATTACCTTTTTTATTAAAGTTCATTTTAAATGTAAGCAAAAGTTTTGTAGCGTACATTGCGGTGTTTCAACCGACCGATCACCTTTCCCCACAATGAGCTCCAGCACTCACTCACTCATCGTTGTGTAGGTTGCTTGGTTGGGTTGGTTGGTTTGTATTGAAAATTGGATTTTCAATTGGTTTGCAAAACGGAAATTAATTCGGGGGCAACGTTAAGAGAAAAAAGTAAAACGACAACGGTTCTACATACATACATACATACATATGTCCATGTTTTCATGGATGTATGAGTCAGTATATGTATATGTGTAAATGAGTACAAACGAGGTAAGTAACCTCTGACGTTGTGTTACCGCTCCGGCTATTGCTCATCATGCTTATGTTCGCTCGTTGGTCAATGCAATGGAGTCAGTTAGTTTCCTCTAAACAAATGAGAAGAGAAGCGCGTTGG
Organism: Amiota communis; assembly: GCA_037043315.1. Classification (NCBI taxonomy): domain Eukaryota; kingdom Metazoa; phylum Arthropoda; class Insecta; order Diptera; family Drosophilidae; genus Amiota; species Amiota communis. The sequence goes on along the minus strand of JBAMAV010001386.1, from coordinate 261,261 downwards.
TTGTTATTAAAAATTGTATAGCATACTTTTTGGCTGTTGCTTCGTATTCGTATTTGCTTAAGCTCTTTGTATGTGGAAATAATGTAGTTTTTATTTGCGCTTTAATTAAATTAAGTGGCATCACATCGCCTTCAACTCCACACCACCTTACCCTACCCACCTTCCTTGTCATACATCTAAGTTTGAAATTGACTAAATGAATGAGCAGCTAGCTCAAATGAATGATTAAATGAATGTAAGGATGAATAAATGAATGATTGAACATTTGAATGAGAATGTTTTGTGAATTGGATTAAAAAGTTTTCGTGCGCTTAGTCGCGATTAGCACAATCAAGTGAGACACCCTGAGCCCCTTTAAGTTGCTCGTTCGGTCAATCAGATGTACCCCATACTATATTGTACTTATTCTGATGATGATGTTTCGTAAAAGTTACGCCATCATTTCATTTTCATTTTCCTGAACTTTAAACTTTATTTCTTTCAATACAATTTTTGTGCAAAAATTTCTCATAGTTGCTTATCAGTTGAAGTGCTTTTATGTTCGTTGGCTTTAATGGTGACTTCTTGATGTTGGTCCCAAAGACTTTTCTCATTCCCCATGGCAATATTCAATGGCAAAAGCCCGACGCCATTGATGAGTTTTTAACTGCAGTCATTTGCGATACTTACATACACACACACACACACACACTGATACACATTAAAAGAATGAAGCAAACGTTATTTCCGCTAACACGCGCCTTTAAGTATGCAATGGCATTTTTTGGCTTTAGAGCGCTGCTGCCTTTTCGTGATAAAAATACGCAGAATAATAAAATAAAAATAAAAGAGAATAGCGAAAAACACGCTAATCGATTTTTTCAACGTTTTAACTTTTAATGGGGACCGTCGTCGAATTTCGGCGGAACAAACACTTCACGACTTCAACATATGCCAATTTAATGTTATTTATTTATATTTATTTTTCTACTGAATGCCACGTGTGATGTTTGTTTGTGTGTGTGTGTGTGTGTGTGTGTTGAGTGAGTCTACCAGAGATTCCATCACTTTGACTTTCTTTATTTTCCTTTATAAATATAATGACCATGATTTCATTTTGGTTTCTTTTCTTTTCATTTCGTTTTCATTTCATTTTTGGTTTTCTGAATTTTTTTCTTCTTCCACATTTGTTGTTGCCGCAAAATTGATTTTTCCTTTCACTTTGTCCATGAAAGTATGTTATGCTACTATAATAAATTTTTGTTGGCCGCCTTTTTGGCGCCAATGAAATTCCATTTTATATGTTTTCTCTACCCCCAAGAAATTGCCATAAAATTACAATAAAATTTGCACACACACACACACACATAGAGGGAACAGACAGAAAAAGGAAAAATACCCGGCAATTGGCTTAGCTCAGTAGTAGAGTAGTGTTGTCAGTGTCTCAGTTAAGCTGCTTAGCTTTCAACATATGTGTGCGTGCGACCCACAAAAGTATGCAAAGATTTAATAATTTGTGCTAGTCATCATCAAATAGGCGAAATACATAACAGCGAGGAAAACAAATGAATTCCTTTGCTATTACATATTATTGTTGGTGTTCTTGTTGTTGTTGTTGTTGTTGTTTTTGGGTTAATAAAATTATTTGAAAATGCTTAATAAAATTTTATTATACTGTGTGTTTTGCCATGCAAATTTTACTCCATATATTTCCACCCACTGAATATATTTCCTTGAATGACTTTCCGGTGGCAAATGTGTTTGATGTCAAGTTGAGTTGAGTTGAGGTAAACACACACACACACACACACACACCACACAGAGAAAACCATTTTGGCGTATCTTTGTTGGTGATAATAATACAACACATTAAATGTGATTTATCTTTATGAAAATGATGCCAAAAAGTATGCTACAAAAATACAAATTAAATATTTATTCACAATATGATAGAGGATGCACGAAGCATGTGAAAAATATCTTTTTTTTTTGATAAGCAATTTGAAAAAATAATTTTACACTCGTTAGTATGGGAAAAGCTATCTGAAAGTAGTCAGAACCATGTTTTTTCATCTCATAAGTTACATCTTATCAGCATTAACTAAACTTACTTTGATGTACTATAATAATGGCCTTTAAAACTGCTATTGCATAACCCAAGGCGAAATAGAATTTCTCACTCTTTATTAGTTCAAATATGTCAACAAACAAACAGATAGAAGAAGATAATGAATTGAATGAAGAGCATGAGCTTAGGAGCAGATAACCCGCATTATTAAAAAACTTGTAGTAACACAAAAGACACCGACACACATGCGCTTAGCTTATCAAATTTCTATAAATGATGTTGATGATGATGACCAATAATGATGTTGAACGATGAGAATGAGACGATGACGATGAACAATGACAACAATCAACAACTGATGACAATGAAGGACAACAGCAACAGGACAAACAGACAGACAGGACAGAGAGACATAAAGGATTCAAAAGAAAGACCATGACTTGCCAGTTAAGCCATCGACTATGACTATGACTATAACTATGAGTATGACTAAGAGTGTTCGGTTTGTTTGTCTATTGCTCGGTAATCGCCAATAAAGTGCATAAGCGCATCTTGTTAGAGATTCTTATGCGATATGTTGGCTGAATGTCTCCATATGATTGAATGAAGGAAGGAATGATTGACTGACTGACCGATAGACAGAATGGGAGGGCATATGAGAATATATGAACAAACAATAAAATGAAAGGATTCAATCAATAAACAAACAAAGCACAAATCACAAAGGACACTACCATAGTAGATAGGAAGGGACTATTAGTTAGGAAGAGAACTAAGGACCATTGTTGTGCGTTCGTTATCATCATCAGTGGACAATCGAAATTGACAAGAAAATAAACGTTGGACGCTTGTATTTGGCGTGTAACATATTCCTACTGGTAGATCAAGTGAGTTTAGATGATTTAAAATAGTAAGGGGATCCAAATGGTGAGTATTTCAAAGACATAAATAATTCAATTGTCAACATGATGCGCAACATGCGATATTTTCTTATTTTTTTTTTTTTGTTCACCTACTATCCTTTACTTAGATTTCATCATCTCTTGACTTCCATAAGTAGAATTTTATGCTTTCTATTGCTCCTGCTGCTATTCCTACTGTTGATAAGCATGTGTGTGTGTGTGTGTGTGTATGTTGGTGTGTGCAGCACCTAAGCTGCATGAAAACTTTTTTATTTCTTTTGGTTTTGTTCGTTCGTTAGTTCGATCGTTCATATCATGTTCTGGTATATGGTACTATGTTAGTCGCCCATAGTTGCATGATTTGTTATCATTGCTTTACTTTCTTTTTCTATAATTCGAGTTGAGCAAACAAACTTTGTGGGCGTTTTTACTTACCATAGCTCAGAGATACAGATATATGAAGAGACCATGAGGTGGGGGAGATAGAAAATTGCAGAGGGCAAAGGCGAATGCGAAGGAGTAAACGCAAGGATGCGTCATGGCGCAATAATGTAGCAAAGTAACAACTTTATCGATTTGTGCCATACCAACCAAAAGGAGCAAAACAAGGATGATGATGAAGACGATTACGACGTTCCTTCGTTATTAGTTGTGTGCAGCTATTTATATTGAAGGACACATATGTTCATGCTTCGGCTTGTGCTTGGTAGTTTTCTAAGTTGGGCTGGGAGTGAGGTAATAGTAGCCTTTGGTCAGTCATCGATAGACTGGCAGACAGACATCTTGACAATGATATAACCGAAAATATGTTGTAACAGATTTGTTTGGCTACTGGTTTTCTTCGTTTATCTTCATTCTGCTCCTTTACTATTCCCTTCTTGCATTTTTCTATAGCCTTTGGCTTTATGTTGACGCTGGTGATTTCCTTTCATTTTTATTATATTTTATTATTATATTTTTTTTCTTTTTCTTTTTGCACCCTTTTTATGTTATGCCTTCATCTTCCCTCCTGTGTTTTTTTTTTTTTATTGTTGGAAAATTGTTTCTTTTGCTGTTTGAAATTGATTTCATCTTGTCTTGTTGTCCTGTCTTGTCCTGTCCTGTCTTGTCTAGTCTTGTTGTTGTCCTTCAAGCTGGTGAGCTGCTGCTATTGCATCAAACAATACTTTTATATCTTTTTATTTCGTTTCACAAATGTCTTTGCTGTTTCTGTTGTTATTGTTGGCTAAAATTTAATATGTTGTTATCCTTCTTGTTGTTCACTTTTAGTTCACACTCACTCACTCGCTCACTCCCTCACCCACTCACTCATTCGTAGTAATAAAAGTGTTTGTCTCAAATATAAAACACAAATTTTTGCGGTTCACTCATTTCATTTCATTTCATTTCGTTATACTCTCTTCTCTTAATCTGCACACAACCTTAACATCCTGTTTCCTTTGTTTTGCCAAACCTTAATCCAATTTTTTGTGTTTTGTTGTTTTCTATTCCAATTTTTGCTGCCCACAAAATTTCTTTGTTGAACAGAAAAAACATATGTTGCTATTTGCTTCAAATATGTTGCAGTATCTTTGCTGATGTCTGCTGATGTTGTTATTACCTAACTTTTCGTTCTTTCATCTGATACTTGTATTTCTCTTCTATCCATATTTGTAGTTGGTATTGTTGTTGTTGCTGCATGGAAGAATGACATTTTTCCTGAATTGTGTTCTGTTCTGTTTTCTATTATTTTTCTTTCTCAATTTTTAGAAAATCATTTAATTTTCTTTATTCGATTTGTGTGAAATTGAAAAATGTAATATGATTTTGTATTTTGCTTTATGTTGCAATTTTCTAATTTTTATATTTCGCATTCGCATTCATATTCGCATATATACATTTAGATGGTGTTGACAAAGCAAATTTATATCCATTTGTTATTATTTCAATTTCGATAAAGTTAATCTTTTTTAAAGAAAGTATATATAAAATGGACTGAGACTGAACTGACCGTCTAAAAGGCATTTTAATTATGAACCTTAGATATCGATACATTATCTCCAGAGAAGAAGATGTCTTTATCGTTAGATTTGTTTGTGGTTTTATTTGTATCTTTTTATTCGTCTAAACAATTATTTATTTTAAGAAATAAAATTTGCCATTCATTGCCTGTGGCCTAATCAATTGCAGAGGTGTAATTTTATCATTGAAATGATTAAGCTTTGAAAAATTGTATTACAAGAACGTATGAGAAAAATGTTACGGAAATCTGTTACGTGATGGCGAGGAAGTCGAGGAGAGAAGAATGAAATAGTTAAAGTGCTGATGAAACACAAATAAGTTGAGGTGTATGTGTGAGTATGGGTATATAGGCAAGCTTCGTAAGAAAGGAATATAAGAGGGGAGATGAAAGTAGTTAAAGAGCTGGTAAAGCAGCAATAAGTTAAAGGGCATGTGTTAGCAAAGAGGTGTGGGTGTGAGCTGTGGTTGGTCAATAAAATATATATAATAAGTAAAGGAAAATGTCAAGGCTCGCAAGTCAAGGAAGAGGGAAGAATGAAATATTTAATTCAGAAATAAGTTAAGGCTTATGTGTGAGGATGTGTATGGGCATTTTCAATGATCGCATCGTTTACGAATTTCGTAAGGACTGTTAATTTTTTTTATGGTATACTTTTTAATAATGCGCCACTAAATAATGGGTGGAACCAATAGATGTTCGATTTTGAGCAACTTGACGATGATGACGCTGTCAACTTTTGCGCCACAAATTGTCCACAATAGTTCAGTTCTCATTGGAACAACGCTTTGAGATACTGAAAACTTAATTTAAATAGGGGTTTTCTGGTGCAAATCATTTCAAAACTTGCGTATAAAATTTGAAAGAAACGAAGCGCCTACCTAGCGCGCAATTCGAAAATTGGTGGATAAACTGCGTGAAACTGGGATGCTGATTAAAGCCAGATATGTGCCGCATACTCGTCCGGTGCGTAAAGCCGAACCAATCGCTACTATCAAATAAAGGGAAATTCGTTGAAAAAAAAATTAACTCTTATCCATTTAACCATTCACAATAGTAGGGGGCTAAGGTGTCAAGGGCATTTTGCAGATTGTTTTTAATACCAATAAAATCCTCACCGCAGCTGTAAACTGCAATGTCATCAGCAAACATTGAAATTATGCAGTTTCCAAAATGGGGAATGTCTTGAGTTTAGATGTTACATAGGATTGGGCCAAGAATTGAGCCCTGAGGGACTCCTGAGCTTATGGGTGAAAGGTTTGATGGTGAGCTATTTATAACAGCTTATTATGTTCAATTATTAAAAACAATTTTCAGTACGCCATGTCTGCGCTTTATTTGTACTCCAGCAAGATTAATACAAAGTAAACTGACGGAAGTTGAATATCTCAATCAAAACAAAAGACAACCTATGCTACTCGGCAGTTTGGTGTGCCATTAATTTTGTACAATTATTAAAAGTGTATCATGCTGCGGAAGAAATGCTGAGAATCACTGGTATGGGTACATATTAGAGGCATACATGAATGCGTTAATATGGGGTTGTGAATGTATTCATGTAGACCTTTAGTATACACACTCACAGATACGAATACTTTCGTATTAATAGAAATATTCCTATGTACTCGAGATCTGCATGATATGCAGCTCATTTTCGAAGTGAATGTTTCATATGTTGTTTTGAATGTATTCATACAGACCATGCTATACAAATCAATTAATTTTCCCAAAAATAGAACATTTTGCTTTAGTTCATGTTACACGGTAGGATCAAGTTAGCGAGTAGTTAATATCAACACACGCTGCAGCGTGCAGTGTATATAATATCAATAATAATAATAATATGAGTAATGACTGTATTTGATCTTATTAATTAGTATTTTAAATCATCAGTACACATGTATTTGTCATTACCAGAATAGTATGTAATTGTGCAAGATCCCAAGAGTTAAGTAATGATTTTTTGTGATCAAAAGTTAATATTATCTCAGGGTTTTTTACAAAAGTGAAAAGCAACTAACAAACTGTTGATTTATTTTATGTATTTTTATTAAATTTATATGCAAATTGCCAGATGAAATCAATCCACATCTTTTGTAACTTTTAATTTGTTTTATTATTGCTGTGATTAATATTTATTTTTTTCTTTCACATGAATTGAAAAATTAAATTCAAAAGGAGGAAAAAATTGTGATAAGAAAAATAAATAAAATATCAAAATCATTTGTTTGTTGCACTTTCCATATTTGTTTATATTTTATTATCGTATAAAGCCTTTCAAATGGCAATAGCAATGGCATATGGCAACAAAAATGAATAAAAGGGAAAAATTTAAACAAAATAAATGCATTGATTCACTCCGAATGAAATGAAAAATAAAAGAGCGCAGAGAGAGGGGGAAGAGAAGAAATGAAAAATAATTTGAAATAAAAATAAATTTTTATCGCCAGCAAAACAGGCAAATGAAAATTTGCTTTTATTTTTCAGTTGTTTTCATTATTTTTGTTGTTGTGTTGTTCACCACTCGAAAGTGTTTTTCCATGTTTGTAATGAAAACAAAATACGTAAAAAAAAAAACTATAAAGAGTGAAAACAAAGGATTCAAAGGATATGCAGAATGGCGCATCATAAAAACATTAGCGTGAATACATTTTTATTTGCCATGCAGTTTTTTTGCCCCTATGACTCCATTGGTTTTTCCCTAACTGATCTTTTAAGAATCCTTCGAGTGTTCCAACATGATACAAGCATGCATCATTTGTTGCAAGGGACGACGGACTCATCATTCCGAAATAAAAATAAAAATAAACAAATATACCATAAAGTGTGGAGAAAGAGAGAGAGAGAAAGATCCCAAAATGCAATGACTTTTAATATATCCTACAGTGAGGAGTTCTCTGTCCTTGCCTGGTCCTATGTGATATTTTTATATTGCATACTTTTAAGCATTTGGGTTTTTTTTTTCTTCACATTTTTGAGTATTTTCTCTTTGCTCGTTTTACATAAAATTTATAAAAACTGTCTACTTAAAAAAATTATATTGTATATATGGTATAAAAAAAAGAAAAGAATCAGCAGAAATGCCCCCAAAAATATGTTATACTTTTGCTATATGTTTTGCTGTTTGTTAGATGTGAGGAGGAAAGATGTGTGTGTTGGAAAAGTGAAGCTACTAGAGAATGCGCATGCAATGAGGTTTGTTGGTTGCCAACGGCATTGCCACACTTCAGTTGCTGTCGCACATACTAATAAGGCTAAGTGGCACTGACAAACATACATTCATACATACACTAACTCACTCACTCACTCACTCACTCACTCCGTCAGTTAGAGACATATAGAAACATAGACTCCTGAATGGCAAGCAAACCGAGCGACCCTGTATGAAGTAGTCGTGTGGATTTTTTTTCTCTCATTTTTCTGTACCATTAAAACGTGTTCTTTTTTCAACGACTAACTCTCGTCTTTCCTTCTTATTTCGTTCATCTTTTACCATCTCTTTTTCAGACTAGCATCATCATCAACAGCATCATCAGCCGCAGTAAGGCTCATAAGCGCACATGTTTATTTCCTTTGTTGTCGCATTTTCGTTTATTTGGCGGTTATACATATCCTCTTGCACTACTTCTGAGCGTGAGCCTGCTCCTGAACAAAGGAGATTGTTGGTTGGTTTCCCTGTTTTTTTCATTTTTTTTTTTGTGTTGATTTCATTTGCTTGCTGTTCAGTCGAGTTGTTCATCTATTTTCATTGTGACCTGTAGCTAGTTTCGTATTCAGTTGGCAGCCAACGAGCAACGGAGAAACGAGCTTAATCAACGTCAACTAATATTATGAACATAAAGAGAAGAGATCGCAATCATGAAGGCAGGCAGGCAGGCAAGAACTCGGTTTAGGACACAGTAATTCAAGAGGACGACATATGAGTCATGTATGTGGTGCTTTTCTTGTCAACATTAGTTAGTTTTTGTATTGCATAAAGTCAGGCGCATTGATTTGTGCAAAGCCACTGAAAAATAAATGAAGAAGCACCATGTACAAAGGTCAAAGGGAGACCAATTTGAGCAGCAACCAACAGTAGATTAGAAAAATAAGGGAAATTAGTGTTGGTACCTAAAAGTAGGCAATGAAATATTATCTCAAAGAATTTATAGAAAGCAAATGGCAAAACGAAAAGGAACATTTGCTATTGGGTTGAGTAAAATAAAGTTGTCGCGACATTTGAGTGAAGTGAACTGAGAAAGAGTTTGTGTCCTTTAGTCAAGTGACAATGAATGTTGAGTTTGAGTTGCCATGAAATTTTATATGCTTATCACGTGCACCAAATGTGCTAGGGGTAGCAGCATTCTATAGCACTCACCCTCAAAATGTTTACATACTTGCAAAATTGCATGTCACACAACTGTGAAAAAGACGCAATGACAATAGAAATGTAAACATTTCCACCACACACACACACACACACACAGATGTACATCTATTTCGACATGACAAGTGCGCTTTAGAAAATGGCGAAAAATGTACATTTTTTCAATGAATTTTTCTTCTATTCTTCCAAATAATTTTCAATGGAATTTTCTTTATTTATTTCTTTCTTCTCTATACTTCTATATCATATACTATTTTAAGCTTTCATTTTTTCATTGTTGTTGTTGTCATTTTTATTATTGTAACAGTTGCACGCAAAGTCCTTACCAAGAAGTGAAGATGGTGGGAAATGAGTCCATGCATGCTGCACATTTTAAACGAAAATATTCACAATTTAACAATGTTTCTCATTCTCCAACTCATACTTTCTCTTTCGTAAATCAAATATGTATATATGCTATATGTATGTATGCTATATCTATGTGTCTTCGTATCTGACGTGACTAGTTTCACTGTCATATTTATCTGCAATCAGCAGCACATGAATTCAAAAAGCTGCGCGCTCGTGTATGTCAAATGACTTTGAGGTCATTTAAAAATAAAACCAAATATAAAAAGATAAGTCAAACATTGACTGAGTGAGTGAGTGAGTTAGTTAGTGAGTGAAAATGTAAGAGCAACCATTATTTATCTCATGCGATAATTGTTTAAATTTTATGTAAGAAATTTTCATTTATTATTGAAAAATTTACAAAAATTATTACATGCGATAATTTTGCGAGACAATTTTATTGCATGTTATAACACATTCATAATTTTAAAAAAAAATTGATAAAGGAGTTTATACAAATTATTGGCCATTCAATTCTATTTGCCCATATTGTTGGCAATTTATGAATGCCATCTCAAAAAATCCGTTTGTCCCTTGAGGCAAACCACTCACCAAGCCAAAATTGGCAAAGTGTTGCTCAGCCAGCTCGTGTCTCATTGATGCAAAAATGTGATAATCGGACGGGGCCAGATCTGGAGAATCCGGAGGGTGTGATAGCACTTCCCACTGAAGCATTATGACTGCGTCTTTCAACGGTTTTGCATGTTGACATGCACCAAAATCACTTCACCGTGTGTTGTTGCCCATTCTGGATGTTTTTTCCAGTTTTTGGATTTTCCCCATTACTCTTAATTAGTTGCTAATTGTTTCTTATGTCACATTCAACATTTCTGCAAACTGTTCTTTGAGTTTGGATCGCGTCTTCGTCCAATAACTCCAGCTGAAAGCTATGGTTAATGGTTGACAGCTAATTGAAAATTGGTTACTAGAGCATTCCCAATCATGGGGAAGTCTATAATTGAGCAACAGAAGGCGATTGATCATCAATTAAATTGCTCGAAAAACATGGTATTTGATGCAATTGATCATCTCAAGAGAAATAATACCACAGAATATGTTCAACGGAGGAAAAGATCGCGCATAACTTGCAACATTACTGACCACCAAATTGAATGCATGCCAAAATTGTATCCTCGCAAGAATGTTGCCCATGGATAGGGCGTGTATATCAAAACACACCACTGCTCGTCGATTGGCAGAGGTTGCCCTCTATGGGCGTTGAATAGAAATCAATTCTAGCGCCCTGACATCAGCGCCATCGTAGCAGCAACCATGTTCATTTCTGAACAGGCGTGTTTCACAGAAGAAGCCATTAGTGATAATCAAGTAAAGAAAAAGTTGCAAACAATTTGCTAAGCACCACGCTGATTGACTTCTTAATAAATGGAATTATGTGTTTGTTGCATTGTTGGAGCAATGAATCGAAATCGACACAAAAAAGGTGCCCATACAAAATATGGTAAAAAACATAAACATGTTTAAAAAGCAAACCAAAAGCTTCGTTTCCAATTAGTTATCAACAGATGTATATTTAATTAGGCTATGAAAGTTTGATTCTGATAAAGGTTTTGTACTGAATAAAGTTAAATTGACTTTGCTTTATTTATTCCAATTTATGGAAATAGTTTCTGATCATTTATTTATTTTTATTTTATTTTTTATAAAAATAATACAAAACAATATTAACTAAAAAAAGGACACTGGCTACTGAGGCCTTCAACTCTTACTGATGAGAGATTAACGAAAAAAAAAATCGGATAAATGAGAAAGATAAATCCAATTATCATATGCAATTCGATATTTTTAAAACTTTTTGAAACACTTAAATTTAACTATTTCACAAATCACACTAACTTACTGGAAATCAACATTGAAGGCATTGAAAAATCATGAACATCATTGTCCTTGTTGAAAACTGCCCTCATGTTTTACTTAACAGAAAAATAAAAAGAAAAACAAACTTAACCCTAATCACATTTCAAAAACCATTAAAAACTAATTTCCAAATACAAAACTTTGACGCGCCAAAAATGAAAATTGGCACAAGGAGAAAACTTTGAACAATGAAGTTTGAATAGTACCAAATGTTGCTTGAGGGTGGGTTGGATGAGGTAGAAACACAATTAGAAAATCCAAAAAACTATTTGGCACTTAACACAAAAAAAAAAAAACCAAGTGAATGTGAAATGTAAACATAATTTGAGCATTTTATGATTTTTGATAAGAATCCAAGCACAACAATGAAGAAAGATGTGAAAAGGCCACCACACACAAGTGAAGAAGAGCGACGGAATGGAAATTTGGGGAAAATGGCAGCCCAAAAGTAAATTAACACAAATAAAATGATTGTTATTGTTGGCATTGAAATGAGGGTAGGCGAAACAACAGTGAATATGAAACAACAATAACAATAAACATTCATTGAATATGTTAAAGAAGAATTGAATAGATGACAATGACAACGTATAGTTTCTTGCATTGTTGGAATTTCATTGAATCATTCTGAAAGGCATAACATAGTTTTAGGCGCGTGTTCTCTTCTTTTCATTTAATGGCAACGCGACAAAAGTTTGTCAAGGCATCATCAAAACTCACACACATGTGACCCAAATAAACTGATAAGGCAAATGAACAAGGGTGAAAATTATGGTAAGGGAGGGGAATGAGTGTGCTGTTTTTTTTTTCAGCCTTTATTTAATGATTCATCACCACAAAACTATGCTACATTATTTTTGTATTCAAACAAAACTATTTTATTTTATCACTATAGTCTAAATGAAGGGGGAAGGAGGAGCAAACTATTATTATTTCTCTATTTCCCAGTCTCTCCTCCCTCTCTCTCTCTGTGTATCATTGGCTTTGTGTTAATTATATAAAAGTTGATAAAAATTTTTGTTGGCACACTTTTTGGCGCATTTATGTAATTTTAACTCAATTGAGTTGATTTCTCTTTTTTCTTTCATTCTTATTTCTGAGGTTCTGGTTTATTTTGGCATTGAGTTGGCTTATGATAAGCACAGCAATTACAACTTATAAATTATGTTAATTTCTTTTCGAATTTTCTGTGTTTTATGTATGAAAATGAATATTCAAGATTATCATTATTGTTTTGGTTATCCTTCCTTAATATTTTTCTTTTCGGTATAATAATTTAAGTAAAATATTTTGAATGATAATAATTAACTTTAAATATAAGGGAAAAACATCATTTTTATTTCTAAAAATCATTTTGGATTTGAATTTTACTAAAATATTCAACAATTTTTCTAACTTTCTTTACTCTAACAGAGTAGTAGTAGTTCATTTGTTTATGTAGCCATGATAATAAATATTTATTGTAGTAGGCCATAAAAATACATGAGGAAACCTTATGACCGAACAACCAAAGAAAAGAGATGCAAATTTTAAAGTTTTTTCTTCCAAAAACTTTTACTTTACTCGTTCTACACGTTTGTGTTGTTGGGTAAAAAAGGGATCCGATCGATCGATCGATTTATACAACTTTGGTCACTTGAGGGTAGTTTTTTTGTTGTTGCTGTTTAGCAAACAAATGATTTTCTTAGTTCAATAAATTGCATAAAATAATAGCAAGATATTTGGGCAGGGAACACACACCATATAACTACTAAATATCATATATGTATTTCAAAGTCCAAGGAAGAAAAACCATACTAAATTTGATTTTTATGCAAATATATTTAAGAATGAACAAGAAAAAGTGTTCAAGCACATAAATATGACTCTCCTATATTCATGCTCTGAAAGGCAAAGAGGAAAGAAACCCTTTGATAGTAAAAGAAAAAAAAGAAATCAACATTTAAATTTCAAAATCACCATGAAATCAACAACAAGAGGAGTAAGTAAAGTATAGAGGAGAAGAGAAGTAGGAGGTTGCTAATACGGATATCCTTAAAGTAAATAGAACAGAGCTTCATTGGAATGCCGACGATTGCAAATTGAACTAAACTGCCCTTCCTTTAGACTTTATGGTTGAGATACAACACATAATGCGTGTGTGTCCAGGTCCAGGTGCTAAAATTAAGTTAAGAACAACAACAAGGATTCAAGAGTCCTCAGATAGATAGAGTTAAAAAGAGAGAATGAAAGAGATAAAGCAAAAGAGTAATAGAAGGCAGCCAGCTGCCATCACAATCAGAATGTTTAGTAGATGCTTTGAAGTAAACCATTGACAATGAAGACCTATGACGATGACGACGACGACGACCAAGACTTGACTGACCCTTAATCTGCATAATTTGTACTTGTATACCTAAACATGACACAACACAACAATATATGAGGATATTACAAAAAGTAGAAGAGAAAAACACAGAAGGATACAAAAATCCTTATGCATAAAAAGAATAGTTTAAGAAAATGTGTAGGTAAGAACTAAGATGAAAAAATGTGTAGATAGAATATGTAATCAAGGATATATGCTTAAAAAATGAATTCCAATTCTTTTAAAACAGTTTAGGAACACATAGATAGATAGATAAATAGATACACATAAGTCATTCAATGATTCATTCACTTACTCACTCATTGAATGAATTATTCTGGCTACAATCAAAATCTTATTTCACTAATGTTGTTGCATTAACAAAAGACGTTGACCGCCAACTTCATGAAAAGGATATTTGTTCTTATTTCATTTGAAGATTGAAAGCAGAATATAGTAGAGAGGGAGAGAAAGAAAGATAAATGGATGAAGAGAGAGGGAGAGAATCATAGATTTGAATAGTTTTCATAAAGAAGAATGAATGATTTTTGTGTGCAAATCGCAGCTGCTGTTGCGTTTGACCCTTTTAAAATTAAATTTTTAATGAGCTTTTTCAATGGGTCTCCTTTTTAAGAAACTTACATATTTACAGGATAAAGGATATGAAAAGAAATAAAAGGATATTGAACAATCATTATTTGACTAATAGTTATAGGTTTTATAGGCCAAAAATCATTACTATTACTTATGTTAGCTATATAAATTCATTTCATTTGTTTTTCCACTTTTGAAAGAAACAAGCGAAGGTATGTTTAGACCACAATCGATTAATAGTTCTTTTAAAATGTCACATATCACTTTTTCCAATTTGCAGAGTACAGCTTTGTAAGACGACGCATACAGGGACACCGTTTCTTTGAGAGTTTGTCATCGACTGAAATGTCTTTTATTTTATATCACCACTATCGCTACATATGCGGATGACACAGCAAACTTTGTGAACTCTTACTCGGCGCAAGAAGCATCTGAATCTATACAGGATTTCTTGCGAAGATATCAGGCCGGAGCCAAGCGATGGTATATTGGAATAAACCCAAAGAAATCGGCAAACAGAGTTTTTACCCTAAGACGTGGCACTTGTCCTGTTGTCTACTTTGACTCCAGAATCATTTCGCAGGTGGACGAAGTCCGTTACCTCGGACTGATTCTGGACAAGCGGCTTACATGGCGAGCACACATTAGAACCACTACCGCATGCTGTTATGCAAAATTGCGCAGGCTTGACTGGTTGCTGCGTCCATCCAGCAAGTTGTCGCTCAACAGACAAGTAGTGGCTCCTGTTTGGCGCTACGTGTTACAAATCTGGGGCATCGTTGCTGCCAGCAGCATCCAAGCCTGTCAAAACAAGGCACTGCGTTGCATAGCTGGGGCTCCATGGTTTGTGCGTGACACCATTCTGCACAGAGATCTCAATACGCTCACTGTGAGAGATGAAATCATGCAATGTTGTAACCACCCAAACAGCCTGGCGGCGGCATTAACCCATGGGATCCGGTGACGTCGTTTAAAGAGGCTTTATCCTAATGACCTTCTAAACGGAAAGTTGTCACTTAGATAAATGTACACTGCAATATAATCGTCCCACGTCACTATTCTAAATAACCACAGCAATATTTTATGCTAAATTTGCGATAATATTATAATAAATAATTTCAAACACAAAAAATTATTTTACATCAATTGTTCAATAGAATTTCGCAATGTTCATTATATTAACATTAATCGTTCATTATATTTACTTTACTGCTACTTATCGCTCAGCAATGTTCATTTGTCTGACCAAAGTGAATACTGACAATGAGAATTTCACAATCTAAGAAGAAAAACACATAAAGAAAAATACTGTATACACTATAAGAAAACTTTTTAAGTCCACATTTCACTTACGCTGATATAAATGCTGATATTGATTGGTATAAAATTTCCAGCTTTAAAAATAATTGGTTTTTGTAAATTCTGCATGAAGTAAATCAAAGTCATCTTATAGCGTTTATTGGTGTGAAGCCAGTTTGATTCAAATACAGCATTAGATAAAATGTAGCAATCATCCACAAGTAAATCACATAAGATACAAAATGGTGTTATCTCAAATAAAACGGCGCTTAGAAAGATTATTGCTCCAAAACCAGAAAAAAAGTCAGCAAAAAGTACTAAATATATCATGATTAATCCAAGTAGTATGCCTGCAGTCATAAATTGTATGAAAATTGTTGCTGAAATTACAGGACGTATGATGTCGCAGAAGCTATCCGAATGAGAATGTTAAATTTTTGTTTATTTATCTTCTCTATGAAGAGTTACTCACCGCAATATATTTTTGTGATCGACAATACAATTGATTAATTCATTGTACAAATCATCATTACTTTGATGTTCATCTGTGCCCAGACGAAGCACACGCTGCGTCAATATGTTGACATGTGTCCGTAAGATAACAATGTAATTAATAGGATAACAATCGGCACAAGCAGACTGAAAACAAGAACCAGACACCGCAAAGTACTCGAGAAATGCTTGCACCCAGAACTGGGTACGACTGGCATGCCAATCCAGTATGGGATAGTAATTCTGATAAGGTGGTTTGCCGTTCAATACTGCACTCAATAAAGTTGATGTGGGATAAAAAAAATAAAGCACAATCAGAATGCAGAAAGTTCGGTTACTGTTAGCAACAGTCACGCGTATCTTTTGTTGTTCATCTTTGCGCTTGCATCGCTTATCAATCTCATCAAGGACATCATTGGCCTGATCAAAATGATGGACCATCATCCAAAGAAGTATGACCTTTGCCGAACACACCAAAATGCTGAGGGCTACTTGAAGTGAAGTTAGAAGCTCACCTGGAGTAAGCTCATTCTTATGAGAAATATAGACCATTAAAAAACTAATAGGCTGATACACTGTCGATGCAAGATTCAATGACAAGGCCCACAGTATATAGACTAGAGTGTAACGTTTAGGCAACGGTCGGATGCCCATAAAAAAAATGCTCCGCAATAGATACAAACTTGTATCTCGTGAAGCAACCACAATCGTCAAGGGTGCCGTGTACATACTACTGAAATATTTTTTCAAAACCATAGTTAGTTAGCGATGATTACACAAGTGAAACTGTTACAAGTAACGCATCGAACAACACCTTTTATAATCATAGATCAGGTACTATGGTAATTAATATTGCAAAACATGTCAATGTCAATCATCTTGATGACATTTACGCAATACTGAAACAAATAAACCAAGGAAGGCAAACAAAAATCCTAATATTTATTTATTTGTAGTGACAAAGTAACAGCGACAACAATGACACTATACTCTTGTAGGAGTTGGAGGACTGAGAAATATCGATTGAATTCAAGTAAAAACTAAAGGAGTAGAAGGATGGCAATGATGAAGGGGAAAACAAATCATAACTAAGCTAGACTAAGCAACAAAGTTTGGAAAACAATTGCCTTCACATCACACATACAGTTGGTGAATCTCAGTGTGAAGCCCAAAATAGCAACAAAAAATGTACAAGTTGATAACTGAATGGGAGAGTCAGTTCCAGAGCAATATAAGGCAGTGTCTTCAGCAAAGACTAAGGATTTACACATGTCAATTGTTGGAGTGTAATGGGTGTAAATGTTTTAGAAGGTAACCCAAAAGTATTTTATAGCACTAGATGATTAGGTTTGTTGGCTTTGACTTGAATTCTCATCGAGAGTTGTTAACACAAGTCTTGGAGCGTTATCGATCTGTTAAAAATAAACAACGTACAATATCAAGTCATAACCAGCTCGTGTTGTTCTTCCAATGGTCTTGACGTCGATACAATTTTGACCACGATCTAGCCCGGAGAGTACAGCTTTATAAAGTCTTGTTTGTCTTGACCCTCGTGGTAATAATAGAATAGCTAGCTTGGCTTTTCCAATGGAAACTCGAAAGAGTGATGTAAAACGACGAGTATAGAGACATCGTTTCTTTGAGAGTTTTTTATCGACTGAAATGTTCTTTATTTTAAATCAATTGTTCAATACAATTTCATAGCTTTTAACATCATAAATCGATCATTATAATAACTTTACTTATAGTTGGATAAAAAATAGAATTTAATTTGTCTTTGTTCATCGCTCAGCAATGTTCATTTGCTTGACCAAAGTGAATACTGAAAATGAGAATTTCACAATCTAAGAAGAAAAACACATAAAGAAAAATACTGTATACACTGTTAGAAAATAATCTTGTTTCACATTTTACTTACGCTGATATTAGTGCTGCCATTGATTGGTATAAAATGTGCAGCTTTAAAAAAAATTGGTTGTTGCAAATTCTGCATGAAGTAAATCAAAGTCATCTTATAGCGTTTATTGGTGTGAAGCCAGTTAGATTGAAATGCAGCATTAGATAAAATGTAGCAATCATCCACAAGTAAATCGCATAAGATACAAAATGGTGTTATCTCAAATAAAACGGCGCTTAGAAAGATTATTGCTCCAAAACCAGAAAAAAAGTCAGCAAAAAGTACTAAATATATCATGATTAATCCAAGTATTATGCCTGTAGTCATAAATTGTATGAAAATTGTTGCTGAAATTACAGGACGTATGATGTCGCAGAAGCTATCCGAATACGAATGTTAAGTTTTTTTTATTTATCTTCTCTATGAAGAGTTACTCACCGCAAAATATTTTTGTGATCGACAATACAATTGATTAATTCATTGTACAAATCATCATTACTTTGATGTTCATCTGTGCCCAGACGAAGCACTCGCTGCGTCAATATATTGACATGTGTTCGTAAGATAAGTATGTAATTAATAGGATAACAATCGGCACAAACATCCTGAAAACAAGAACCAGACGCTACAAAGAACTCGAGAAATGATTGCACCCAGAACTGTGTACGACTGACACGCCAATCCAGTATGGGATAATAATTCTGATAAGGTGGTTTGCCATTCAACACCGCACTGAATAAAGCTGCTATGACATAAGAAAAATAAAGCACAATCATAATGAAGAAAGTCCGATTACTGTTAGCAACAGTCACGCGTATTTTTTGTTGCTCATCCTTTCTCGTGCATCGCTTATCAATCTCATCAAGGACATCATTGGCCTGATCAAAATGATGGACCATCGACCAAAGAATTATGACCTTTGCCGAACACACCCAAACGTTGAGGGCTATTTGAAGTGAAGTTAGAAGCTCACCTGGAGTAAACTCATTCATATGAGAAATATTGCCCATTAAAAAACTTATAGGCTGATACACTGTCGATGCAAGATTCAATGACAAGGACCACAGTATATAGACTAGAGTGTAACGTTTAGGCAACGGTCGGATGCCCATAAAAAAAATGCTGCGCAATAGATACAAACTTGTATCTCGTGAAGCAACCACAATCGTTAAGGGTGCCGTGTACATACTACTGAAATATTTTTTCAATACCATAGTTAGTTAGCGATGATTACACAAGTGAAACTGTTACAAGTAACGCATCGAACAACACCTTTTATAATCATAGATCCAGGTAATATGGTGAATAAAATTGCAAAACATGTGAATGTCAATCGTCTTGTTGACATTTACGCAAAAAATCCTAGTATTTATTTATTTGTAGAGACAAAGTAACAGCGACAACAATGACACTATACTCTTGTAGGAGTTGGAAGACTAAGAAATATCGATTGAGTTTATATAAAAACTAAAGTAGTAGAAAAATGTCAAGGAGAAGAATGTTAACAAATTATACAATAATAAATAAATAAAAACAGAAAGAAAACAAAACAAAACTATGCAACGCAGTTTGAATAACAATTGGCATCGTATCCCACGCACAGTCAGTTAAACTCAGTGTGTAGACTAAAGTAGCAACAGAAAGGTACAAGTTGAGAACTGAATGGGTGAGTCAATCGGTGTATAAGTGAGTAAATGGGTGGTTAGTCAGGTTGGTACGTGTATCTTGGTTGATTATGAAAGTGGCTCGATGAATCTAGTGGGAGTGGGAAAGTGTTTTTTGGGAGAAATTGGCTTTGGTTAAGTTGATTCTGTTAGACTAACTCACCAACTTGACTACCTTAAGTGACGGACTGACACATTCGACGTCGTCGAACATTGTCACAGTGGGGTGTCATTTTTATTGCGCCTTTTATTGCGTCTCAAAATATGTTTGCCGAAGTTGTTGGTGTTGTTGACGATATTTGGCTTTTAGTCAAACAAAAATCAACACCACTACTGTGGGGTCTCTCTATGTAGTGTGTTTGCACGTACACTTCTTCGGCTTAAATATACGCAAACAAACAGAGAAACAAACATACACATATATGGTATAGTAAATGAAACTTCCTTTTGGAACTTCTTTCACACCTGTGCGCGCGTGTTTCCGGTTTGCAAAACGGAAGTTATTTTCCTTTTGGTTGATTTTTGTTGTGCAAAAATCTAACACAAGAAAAAGGAGCATAATTTTCTACAATATTTATTATTTGTTTTTTTTTGTCGAATGACCGAAGAATTACGTAAGCAGCCAGCAAACACCGACTGTCAGACAAACAGTCTGACCGACTGAAGCCTTAGAAGTGTCAGAAGCTTTGACATTTTATTAAGGTTAAGCCCGGCATGATGTATGACAGGTGTTTAGTTGCGTTTGCTACCACTGGACACCAATGAATAGTGGTGGCCTTATACCACACCCACCCCAATGTGATCCGAGCCGCCCTCACAACAAAAATACAAGTAAGTCCGAACATTGACCACATTTATGTAGACTTTCTTGTAGTCTCAACTGTGTTCTATTCGCTTTTCTCTGTTATTCTCGTTTGTGGCCTGTTTTAAAGCATTTTAAATCGATGTTTTTTTTTTTTGTGTTCTTATTGTCGGAGTCTGTCTCTTTCTACCTGTTTCCGGATTTCATTTATTTTTATTTCTATTTTTTGTTAAAACTTTTCTTTTTCCATTCTTCTTTTATTGGTGGCAATTTTTAAGTGGATTAAAAATGAAAGTCAAGTTAATTATGCGCACAGCGTCATACTTTGATAAGCTCCTTGAGGATGATGGAACCGGACGAGGAAGCCCATAGACCGAACAACCAAGCCCATGGAATTACTTAGTATATTCGATGGAAGCCATTGTAATGTTTCAGCTACTACGTGTATTATTAACTTGTAATTAAGGAAATTTTCAAGACAATAACCGACCAAGAAAAAGCATAGAGAATGAAAAAATGAAGCAACGAATGAATGAATGAGTGAGTGATTTATATGGAATAGTTCATTAGAATTATTGGAATATAAAAAACACAAATGATAAAAGAAACTATTGAGAAGTGTTAAGGGTAGCATTCTAATTAGATTTGGATTTTTTCTTTTAACAATTCTAGACTGGTTTGTCTAATAGTAAGAGAAGCAAATCAAAACTTTGAGTTGAACTTAAAGAACAAGGGGGTTGATTTCAAAGGTTTGATAGTCTTTTGTAAAGTCAAGAATAACTCAAGAGTTTTTAATTTGCATATCATCATAATACATAATAAGAGAAGATATACATATTTCTGTGAAATTTGGTAAAGAGTAATACCCGTATAATGAAATTCACTCGCAAAGAAACAAAGATCTTATTATTATAGTCTAAATAAAAATGAAAGAGAATTGAGTGTAAATTTGTATGGGTCTTCAATTCATGTGTTTAACCTTTAATGGAAATTTACTCATTACTTTTGACTGAATAAAGTCACCGATCTATGGTTATGGAAAAATTAAATCACATATGTGAATGTTCCCTCGAGATTTCCTCGAGATTACACAAACTGTGTGCATGTTTCCTTGAGATGTCCTTGAGATTATACACAATTTGTTGTTGGATATGAAATAAAAAGAATCACCGCTTCAAATTGAGCGATTTGTCCACTCTACATATTTAATACTCTTTGCTTTCAGTTTTGCATATGAAAATTGGTAATAATTTTCTAAAAATTTATTTATAATAGATTTTATATAAATTCTGGGTATATCTAAGTTAATCTTTTGCATTCGCCACCACAATTATAATAGCCAAAGGCTGGCGTTACACTGAAGCAAACAAACATGTTTTTGTGTCTGATGGAAACATCACAATATCAGTTATTTCTTATGATAGCGCATGAACCAAAAGAAAAAACAGAACACATTGTTTTTGTGTACGTTGCTTTATGACTAACACATCAACGTTAATTCATATGGCCAACATACACCGAATCGAACATGTTTTTTTCAAAAGCATTTCGTTGTCGATAATTGCATAGTTTCTTATGGCACAACTTAGTTTTATGTCAACACACACACTTAACGATACAATGAAATGGAACGCTTTGCTCTGTTTCATTGTGTTATGCTAGGTGAGTGTTGGAACAGAGATTCGATAAAAATGTGATAAGCGAATGAATGAAAATAAATTTTGACATTAAATATTCATAAGTTTATTCAGTCTTTGCACCGTTCATTAGTTGTTGAGTCAAGTGTTTCAATCAGTGTAATAGAAGAAGTTCAGGAAGAATTCATTCGTTTCTTGTTGTGTTCTCTTCTTTCCATAGCTTTTTATTCTACTCTATTTCTTGTCAGTTATGTTGAGTCAAACTTGAATTATGTACTATTAGTGTTTAAGGTATTATAGAAAACTTGAATAAATACGGCCAGCAGAGGGTTTCATTTCAAGAAATATCATCGGTTCCATTTCGCTTATATAAACGGCTGCTGAAGAAGCGAATCGTTAAACGATCAAAGTGTTGATATTATAACACAAATTGATAAAATTTTAAAATTCCCATATAAAAATCTATTAAATCTGCCATAGAAAGTGCTGTACTAATAATATTTGGTGGCATCTATTTAGACCTCATTAACACACAATCAAAATAAAATTAGGAAACTTTTTTTTATTAGCAAACACAAGAAATTCTTCCCCTTGCGTGATTCATGATATCAAAACTTAAAACATTTTACAAATGTCAATTATTGAAGAAATTTTCTAAACGAAATTCTAAAATAAATGGAATGATGATGAGTGTGGGGAGCAATGAGCGATGTCAAAGATAAAGGGTTATGTTATTTTGTTATTCGGTAAATTTCTATGCCTTTTCTTTGCACTAAAAAAAAAGGAATTTGATTTTTTTTTATTTTTGCAAAATGCTCCCACATTATTAAACTTGAACTTTGAGTTGTATTGATGTTGACAGCAATTTGACAGCAGTCAAGCGTCAAAAGGGAAACTGAACTACATCTACCACATCCTCCCTCTCCTCTTGCTCCTCCACAATACACCAACCACCCATGCACTAAGAAAATAAGAATGGAAAACAAATGAACAAGAGTGGATGTCTGAGTTAAAAAAAGGACTAAGAAGAATCAAGTAGAATAATGATGAAGATGAAAAAACAAAGAAACTTTTACAAGAAAACCAAGAAAACAACAATAAAAGCAATTCCTTGAACTTCAAGTGTCTGGAAAAGGAGACAGACAGACAGACAGACACGCAATCACAATAACAACGACAGCAAGGATAATAACAAACACAATGAGGTGACATAATACAATAACAAAAACAACAAAAAACAAAAACTCAAAAAGGATAACAGCAAACATCTAATTTTATAAGGCATAACAAAGTAGTTAGGCAGCAAAGAGAATTGGATGAATGCTGATGAAGAGGCTGAAGAGTGTGTAGATAAGACATTCCTAAATAGGATAACAACAACAACATGAATAAAAAGGGCGCATCCTTTTTTTATTTTTGAAATTTACCTTTTTTTTTATTTTTCACAGTTTTTGCTCCTTAAGAGTTCTTTGCACGCACCTTCAACTCTCTCTCTCTCTCTCTCTGTCTTCTTTCTCTAATATGATTAAGGGATGACACTTTATGCCATATCCTTAAACAGGATAACACACACACACGTTACATATTTATTGTATCATACAATATAAGAAAAGCGTCAATAATCAAGAAAATAAAAAACAAATTTGTTTATTGTCTGCTCCTGTGTGTGCTTGGGTTTAGATTTCATTGGAGTGGATTGGATTTGGTTGAGTAAGCTGAACTACTATAGAACATTGGATTGCATGTGAAAGAGTTAAGACATCTTCTATCTCTCTCTGTCTCTCTCTCTCTCTGTCTGGTTGTCTGTCATTAGCGACAAGGCAATGCCATTGCCACGCGTCTGGATAACCTCATGCATAGAATGGATAAGTATGTCTGTGTCCTGTATATTGTAATTTGTTTTATAGCGCCACCACATTCTTAACCTTTCAATGTTTCTTATTCCTTTTTTTTTTTTTTAAATTTTGATTTGGTTTTCATTTAAAGCGAAAAAGGGTTGAATAACTAAGGTGTCATCGTTTCACATGTGTGTGGCGCGCGAGCTGTTTTTTTCTATGGTTTTGTTTTTATCCTTAAACAGGACATGTCGTCGGGATTATTGTTGAAATGCGTGAAAAATTTATGAGGTTTTTTTTTCTTTGTAAGGTGAAGTAAAAGAAAAAGTTGCTTGAATTCAGGTTTGTCTCAATTTCTTGTTTTTTTTTTATTTTTTGTCTTTTCATATCCTTGGGGATCTGTTAATTGTATGTGTCCCGTGTCCCGTATCCTGTGTATTTCATGTTGTTTGGCACGCGTGATACTTGACTTGTATGGAAGTTTGTTTGTTTTTTTAAGAGTTGTCTTCACTGTTCGGGACACATAATTTCATTTCATATACAATACGGGTAATTTATGTAAATTTATTTTCTCATTATCATCGGATCGTTCCAAGTTTTTTGTTGTTGTGTTTTTTTTTTTTGTCCCATAGTGTTTTTTCGTTTCTTGTTTTGTTTTTATCTTTTTGTAATGTCGCGCGTGTCTTGTTAACCTAATAAGGCTTTAAATCCTCAAACTTAAGGAATGAGCGCATTAGGGATATAGAAAGGGAGTGAAGGACCAACTAAGGTGTGACATTTGTGTGTGTTTTATGCCTTCATAATTTGCGCTAATAAATTAATAAAATCCTCATTTATATTCCCGGCAGCCGGAGCAATTTAAGAAGTTTAAGAAAAACCTGCAGGTTTACACCCTTATAGTAGACGAGGACAACATACCACAACCTGGTAGCCTGGTAATAGGTTAAGTATTTTAGTTCGAACAGTTGTACTTTTTCTCCTTTCCACTCCTTTTCATCTTGTACACACTTTTAACTTCTTCTTTTGCTTTAATATTGTTGTTTTGAGTGATGTTTGGATTATCTTACATTATGCAGTATTATTTTGTTTTTATTTTTATTTTTAAAAATTTTATTTTATTGTTGTTGTTGTTTTATGAGCTTTTATATATATATATAAAAAAAAAGAATATAAGAAGGACAAAAAGAAAAGTTTGTCATAAGCTGCTTTAAAATGTTATAAAGTTGCATTAAAAACATGATTGGAGAACAACATAAACACATTGTTAAGTAAAAGTTCCATCAACTTTACTCTCAGTACTAAAGAAAGGAAAAAAGAAATATTGGAAAATATTTTTATAAGAAAAAATATTGTTATCAGTTTCACTGACTATGAAATACACTACAAACAAGGCATTTCTTTAAAAGAGAAGAGATAAGTAATAATGGGATCCAATTGAAAGAATGGACAAATATCTCTAATTCAATTTACTGGCAGGTAACAAAGAGTTCAAGAGTTTATTCAATGAATTGGTATAGATAAAAGCCATTGAACATGTGTATGTTGACTGCTTTAATAAGATCTTAGGAGGAATAAGGCAAGGTAGGTTATGCAGGCCGATCACGATTACTTGCGATTTCACCCCGAAGCCTTAAGGTCCATTGTGATGCATGATAAAAACGTGGAAGCGTATGGGGAATTATGAGGGGTTAGGGATCCAAGTTTCGTTCCTCTTTCTCTAAAACCAACCTGAGGAGTTCACAAACAAAGCCAGGTCCCCCAAACGACATTTGGCCAAACTACCAAACTCTTCGAAGAACGGTTTCCCGAGAAACCGGGTTCGTCTACTGAGAAGAGCAGGGCAATCACAGAAGAGGTGTTGGATGCTCTCCGGTTCATCCTCACTTTCACTGCTACGACAGAAGTCATGGTGTGGAACCTGCATCCTGTGGGTTATCAGCCCGATGGTGCAATGCCACGTCATAACTCCCGTTAACTTGCGAAACCTTTTCTTGTTAAAGTATAGGAGCTCGGAGGTTCTCTTTGGTTAATACAAAGTGTCTTTGCGATAATACAGCCAGACTCATTTGCTCACTTCGTGCCTGTTAGATCTCTGGTTTTCACGAGGTAAGGTAGGTTCATAGGCTTGTGAGGAACACACATATGGATTCAGATCACTCCACCACCAGCTTCATTTTATACTAAAATTTATAAAAGGAAAGTTGCCTAACAAAAGTAAGTAGGTGACATCTTAAAGATACGAGTATATATCAGAAGGTGGCAGTATATAAAATATTTTGCTTTGGAATGAAATTGTGTGTACCCAAAAAAAGAGAGACTATGTTAATAAATTAAATATGCAAAAAATGTGTTAAAACTTGAACTATTATATAGGAGTAAATTGAAAAAAAAGTATCTTATGGTAAATGAAAAATTTCAACAACTAAAGTCTTAAATAATATTTGTGTTGAGCAAAAGCTTTTAGCACTGACGATGCTCTAAGGTTCCACAGTGTTTCAAAAGTCATGACACCACTTATACTTATTATTAATTGAGATACAATTGAAGTCAAAAGGAAAATTAATAAGTTGATAGTATTATAGATAAATGTAGAACAAAATTCATAGTCAGAACATTTATTGATAGAATGTGACATTCACTGTGAATGAGAATGATGAGTAATTCATCTTTTTCTTAACAGGAGCATTGTAAATTCTTTTCTTTTTGTTTTGTTTTTCATTTGGCAATTTTAATGCTTCAACACTTCATTTTACTCACAACATCATCATGATCATCGAATATGTTATTATTTTCAATAAACATTCATAAAACAAAACTACAAATACAACAATATTTTGTCATCACATACCTACAACTCTTAATAACAACAATAATCCAGTGATGTTACTTTATATCTTATGACCGATAATAATACAAAAGTACAACACAAATATGTTTTTATGATGTCACAGGCTCACAGGCTTAAGGGTTGTAATTTTATTATTTCATAATCAACACAAAACATAGCACTACAAATGTAAATACACTGTATAGTGTTACATGATGATGATGATGGATATGGTGGTGTTGATGAAGATGATAATGATGATAAGAATCAATAGATGAACAAATTACATAATACAATCAATATATATGTATATAAAAATGTATGAGCCACGATGACATTAAAATTTCAGGCAAAACACTATTGATAGCACAGAGAAAGAGAAATAATGAATTCTATATTATTGATTTTCTCACAAAGTACATGAATATGAAGGACACAAAGAACATTCCAATTATAATCTGCATTCGGTTCGATTGTAAGACTAAAAATTATGTCACACATATGAAGACAGACAGACCGCAGACGGACAAAAACATTTGCCAAATGCTTGTGATTGTCGTTCATATCTACGTCTGTACTATATAGTACATATATGCATAGTATAACATATATTTGTTGTATTTTATGTCCTTCGGTATATGTAGAAACTAAGCTTTCATTGATGGACATACATGTTGCCTCGATATACAACCAACAATGATGTCGATGTCGATGATGATGATGATGATGACGACGATGAAATCATTAATGTAAAATCCAAGTTGAAGCCATCGGCTTAAGTGCGACAAACACATGTAATTCATCTCAATAAAACAAATCTATACACCCACTGGAACACACATACACACATGTACATTCATACATTGTTGTACACTCGACCCCAAAAACTATAAAGCTTATTGATGAGGAAGGCGGGTGAGCCGTCCTATGGAGAGAGGTGGTCACCAAGCAAACTTTGACCCGCATAGCTGAGCGCATAAATACAAATAAACGTAAAACGGAGGAGTTCATAAAAATCGTATTGAAAGGATAACAGTAACAGTAGCAACAACATCAACATAGCGAAAAGGATAATAAATAAAAAAAAAAAACTGAATATTTAAGGGAAAATGTTGAAAAAGTGTTGACAACGAATTCATTTTTGTTGTTGTTGCTGTTTTGTTATATGAGGAATAAACAGAAAAAGGACTGACGACGAATACAAAACTATGTATGTCCTGACTGAACTGAATTGACTCATGAACTTCATAATGTGAGTAACAAACAAATGAAACCAAAGACCTCAAGTCAAACACGCGGCACAACAAAACACAACACAAAATTCAAAGTGTGGTGTCCTGTATGCGAATTTTGTGGCGGACAATAAAGACAAAAATTATGGTAAATGGAAAGGGTTGGTTTTGGTTTAAGAAATTTGTGTGTATGTAGCTCATCATTATCATCATCAATACCCAAACAAATCGACAAACTCTTATAATGTATGCAAACACATTTTCTATCTTAAAGGGGTGGTCGCTTCATTTCTGTAGTCATCCCATTTCATGTATCCCATCTTAAGTGTTATAAGTTGAGTTACTGACTGTGTGAAAAAAACAAAAACAACAAATTGGTTCTTGTTTTCATTCTGCCTCTCATGTCTCAAGGGCAGTCAGAGTAAGCAATTGTTTGAGGCTTACTTAAGGTCAGAGGCAGGACACTACTATGTGGCACATTCTTAAGGTTAAGAATACATGCATCTTATTTAATGGGTGGGTGAGTCCTTGGCTTTGGATGGGTTTCTGCCCCGGAAGCTTACAACACAATATGCACACATTTCTCTACACATATTTTTAAGATTTTTGTTTTTTTTGTTTGATCAAAATTATAACCCTTTTTTGTTTTTGGTAGAATTTCAAAATAACGGAAATCTGTTGCCCAGCTGTCGTCAGCTTGATTCTCATGTGAATTTTCGTTGAATTGAAACTTTGACCTTCGAAAACCTTACAAAAAAATGTCTAAGCAATTTTTGGGATAAAAATGAATACTAGAAAAAGAGTTCGTTCCTAAGTAGTTGAACTTGTTATCATCCATGCAGCTTCACTCACTCACTCACTCACTCACTCACTCAGTCACTTACTTAGTGAATCCAGTGATCAAAAAAGACTGGATTTTCTTGCTTTCATTTTATTTGGATTTGTGAATTTTTCTAATCATTTTCAAAGCCTGAGAAATATTTAGTGAACTACCCCTCCTTTCAGATGACCATAAGCTCCCTTTCCTCTTTCCGAACCCTCTTCTCAAACTATTTGTTTCTTCTCACTTAAATTGTAATCAACAAATGTCACCCTTTCTTTATTTACATTTTCCTTTATCAATCTTCAACTTATATTTATTTTATTAAAGGCAGACGACCATCATCATCATCATCACCATTATTGTATTGTAATATGATTGTTGTTGTGTGTCCTTCAATGTCCTTCCTAGCTGGCATTCTTCAACATTGTACACATATTAATAATTATTCTATAGTTTGAAGCATAAATTAATTTTCTTGTTCGTTGGCTTTTGTTATTTGACTTTGGGCAAAAGCAAACATAGAAAAAGGGGTTCTTCTTTTTCAAATAAATATATAAATAAAAATCCATGAAAGTCCTTTGAATGTTAGTGAGTATCAGTGAGAGTGCATTAAGTGTGTGTGTGTGTGTGTGCGATGATATGCATGTGTTAATAATTATTATTTGGTCAGTTGATAAATTCTATTCAATTTTCTTTATATTGCAAATGAGTATCATATTTTTACTATAAGAAATTCTAAAGGAAAAACCAAATTATAAATGCTTAACAAGCTTTTCTCGATTATTACCCTTCTTCGTTTTAATCTATTGAATTTCATTCCTTTTACAAATGTTACATTTTCTTATGGAAAAAGTCCTCTATTCTCTCTTACATACACTCATAAATATATTTTATGCTTGATTTATTTTTTTACTATTTTACTTATTTACTTTAATGTTTTTTTATGCTTTTGTTTTGCTTTTGTTAAGTTGTATATTATTAAGTTGTTGTCCTTATGGATTTATTTTTGTAAAAGATTGTGTTTTTATTGAATTACTTACAGGCCAATACATTTGGATTATATTTACTCGAGTGTGTTCAAGAAGTTTGTTTTATATAAAATTTTGTTATTTATAATTTTAAAAGATTTTTACCTGTAAAGAAAAGAATAGAAAAATGATTATTAGATTTTATATTCTGTTTTCGACAGCATTAAAGTTATTTAATTTTTTAAAAACGTGAATAGTAAAGGTTTTTTTTCTTATTAAATGTATATACAATATATTTTCAGTATTTCTTAATAATCTTTTAAAGGGTGGGCCATCTATTGATCCGATTTAGGTTTGCTCAAAAGTTAATTTTTTTCAACGAATTTGGATTTATTTGATAGAATGATTCTTCCGTTTAAATATGATAAAGGCAGTAGGCCACAGCCAACCTGGAATACCAATTTTCAAACAATTTGTCCACTGTTTCCTGGTCAATGTGGGCAAATTTGGCGTGAATGTTCTGTTTCAAGTGATCAATTGTTTGGCATAAACTTTATCTTTCAATGCGGCAAGTCGCAATGGATATCAACAAAACGGCTCATCACACGGTTATTGTATTTTATGCGCAGTAGGTTGATGCTACGCGCAGCTGTATTACAAGTTGAGCCGTCTTGTTGAAATCATAGCTCATTGCGATCGGTATCTTCCAATTCCTGCCACTATCATGTCTTAATAGCGTTCAAAGAAAGCGCCAATCATGCAACTACTATAAAATCCGCACCACACAGTGACTCGCGCTTGATGCCGAGAAGAAAAGGTGCTTCATTAAAAAAGATAACTTTTCTTGCAAAATCTTGGTCAACGTTGAATTCATTCAAAGCCCATTCCATGAAGCATAAACATTGTGGATGCTCATTCGGTTTCTATTCCAATCACTCTATGAAATGATGCGTAATGCATTGAAAATTCTGCCATTCTGTGGATTGACTTGGAATTCGATGAAACCCAAACTCCAACAATGGCTCGACGTCAAATCGCATTGCCATTGAGTAGATACGAAGAACACTAGAGTGTCTAAACTCTTCATGTCACCTAGATCTTGCAAAAGACCACGAGAATTACTGGGACTGACACGGACAGGCATTCGGGTACTCTAAAGTTTCTTGACAAGATATTGCATAGTAATGAAAAACTTACTTATAAACATGCGGATCAGTCATAGCGATCTGAGTAGACTATGTCATGAAGATGAAAAGTCAGCAGAACATGTAGTATGTCACTGCGAGGGTCTAATCCACCACCTTGGAAACCAATACCTGAAATTACAGATTTGCCCCGAAGAAAGTCATGCAACCAGAATTTTGGAGGAACAGTTATTACGAGGGTTGCCACAATAGGCCTACTTGCCGACGCAGTGTCGAGGTGTAATAGTTCCCGTCCTTCTCTGATAATCTGAGACGTATGATATGATGTTAGGTTAAGTTTTCCTTTATAATAAAAGATTCTTTTGCTCTATTTGTCAAACAAAAGCAACAATGATGAATAAAAAGGACATCATTTGCTTTCTTTTCACTTTGCTCAATTATCTCTACTCCTATTATCAACTAACATCTCTCTATTTAGAACTAAACTCAACTCAATTCAAGTTAAAACTGTACAAAACACACTTTTATTTGAATTATCATTTTAATTCAAACAAAACAAAACTACGATTGTGTGGCAAGTTTATTTCCGCTGTCTCTTCTTTTATCACCATCACATCATCATTCATCGTTTGTTGCCGCACCTCAGTTCATATACTCTTGCCTTCATTTGCCTTGCCTTGCCTTGCCACGATTTGCCTCGTTTGCTTTTGTGGCTAATTAAAAAAGTTGAGCTATTTGTTTAATTTTCATAATTTCCATAAAAACTAAAAGAGATTGAGGACAATGCAGGCATAGGTGGAGAGGAGAGAAGAACTAGTAGCGGAAGTAGAGGAAACCAAAGTATTCAGAGAATCAGATGTACGAGCTCATCGTATAAACAGTTGTTGTATGGGGATGAAGAGACTCAACAAAGCTATGAAGGAGGCAGAGGAGTAGTAAGAGCAACAAGTTCATTATAAAAAGGACACAAGCGACAAAATGGACTTAACGCTTTTGTGGTTTTTATGTTAAAAAACACTAGTGATAACGAGGATATTGTGTGGTGGTGGATCCGAGTGATAAGACATGGGTTAGTTACTTGCTAGTAGTATAGAAATTAAAACAACAAAATACTGTAGCATACTTTGAGGCTTTCAGTGACTTCATATTTCAAACACTTTGTGCTTAAAGGTTTGAATGCGATGCCATCTCATCGTCGTAGTCGTTTATTTTAATAATAAATTTTTTAATTTTTTTCTCTTTTAGCATTTATCCATTTTTTTCTTCTTCTTCTTTTTGTTCTTTGACTAAAAGGAAGTGAACTATAGAAAAGTTATTAAACAAAGAGACAGATACTCGTAAATATAGTAGCTTTAGAATTAGAAAATAGGAAACATGAATATAATGCAAGGTAATTGGCTTAACAAAAGCCAGGATTAAAAACAAAAGGACATTCTCATTGACATAATCATCCACATCTGCATTCACATCATATTCATAATTTATGATTTTTATCATTTTGTATGCTCATTAATGAACGAGCGACTCTTTGAGGAGACTTAGTATTTATAATACGAAAATAATTGGCTCGTTTATAATCATCATAATGAATGCCGGATGATGATGTTGTTGTTGTTGTTGTTGTTTCTAAGTTAAGTATAAGACAAAGAATGGATAATGATTATATATTGTAATATGTATTTTGTATCAAAATCACACAAATCTACAATTTTTCTTTTGCTCTTTAAATTCAGTTGCCATTTAACTTGCGAAATGTACAAAAGTATCTCATCATATGTAAAAGTATTTAGTAGTAGTAGTCGTTGTACGTTTTGTATTCAAATGTGAGGAGTGTATTGCACTTACTCAAAGAACAATCTTCATTAGCTGGAGACAATCAACAAAATGCATTCGACAAAATGCACAAAAAAACTGGTAACACAAATAAATAAAAAGAAACATGACATCAGGCGAATGGCAACAGAGTCATCATTGTTTCATTCATCCCAGGCAACAGGACTTAGATACACACTCACATGAGGTAAACAACAACAACAACAACTACAGCAACAGCTATAACAGAAGCATCAGCAGGACATGTGCATTTACATTTTAGTGCTTTTAAAGCTTTTAGGACTTTTTGTCGTTGTTGTCCTTTTTTTTTTTTTTGATATTTTTTAGAAAATATCATTTGCTTTTCTTTCTCATTTTTTTTTGTTGTGTTGAGTTTACCAAATTTTTTCTCGCTCTTTTGGCGTTTCAAATGGAATTTTTCCTCATTTGTTGTTTTTTTTTTTGTTTGAATTTTTGTTGTGTCCGCCTCGACAATTTTCTAAGTATTTTTCACCCATTTTCATTTTCCTTTTTATTTTTCTATTTTGTAATTAACTAAAATATAAAGTGCATGAAAATGGTCCTTGCCCAATGATGTCGTCGTTGTTGATGTTAGTTCGTTGGTCTCTATGGTCTCTGGTCTTCTTGGTTATTGAAATAACAAAATGGCTTTACAGAGAGAGGGAAACTAAAGATACGAGTATACAGACAGACAGATCAAGGATTTAATTTAGTTTTAGGTTTGCCTTTGTTCAAATTGTTTAGTGCTTCTTTGCTCTCCTCTCCCAGAAACAAAACTACAAAAAAGGATTAAAGAAAACTTTATTTTTAATTTTTTTTTTTTTTTTTTTGATGCTCATTCGCTTATATTCATTGTCTTTGAAGTTTTTTGTTATTTTTTTTTTGCTTTGTTTACGATGTCATTACTCTCTTTGATGGCAATAAAAAAGCTTTTAAAAAATTTCGAAATTTTATTAAACAAAAATAATTTGCAGAGCAAAACAACAAAAGAATGAGAGAAGGATGCACTTAATGCATGCAAATCAAATGAAGAAATAAATCAGATATGGAAGGTTCTTCCTTTAGGTCAGGGATTGGAACTTGGACACAAGACTAAATTGGAATGTTCATATCAAGCACAAATAAACTCAACTTTCTTAGCAGTTTCTTGGTCATAATCAAAATTTTCTATGCTTTTGATTTAAAGGATATGTCATTCATTGCATGCTCCATTCAAATGTTTAAATGGGCTGAATGGCGCCGAAATCATCATGTTTTTATACCACATCATTCATAATTGCCATTCACTACTGTTATTTGAATGACAAGAATTCGTTTTGTCATTTGAATGACATCAGTAAATAGCAAGTATTTAGACTTGTGGCTACTGCGCTACATGACACTGTGAATGGCAAATATCGGCATACAAGAGACAAAAAAAAAGTAGATTCGCAGGTACGACAGGTAGTTTCATTTTGTTGTTCGATATGGAAGAAATTGGTTAGGACGAATTTACAGATGAGAGGCATTTGTACATTTTTCTTCATCATGCTAGTACATTCACTTGGATGTCATTGTGAATGGTAACCACTCACACCATACTTATAGCCATTCAAACAAATTAATGACAAATTGTCATGTAGTTTAAATGTGCCTTAAGTATTTGCGATGATGATGCTGAGAGGATCTTCGGAAATACTACTACCATTCACTGGATTTTTTAGATTCCAACGAATTTCAAGAATTTAGTTGACTTGAGGCTCACATTATTGTCTTGTCATAGGGCCTACTATAGTATACCCCATCATACTTAGCTTACAACAAACTTATTTATTGAAGCAATTGAAATATGAAGAGAAGTGTCTAACTGCCTAAAATCGTCCAATAAAAATATGTACTTATTATTGAAGACAGAGAATAACGTAAGAAGAAATAACAAATAGAAAAACAAATCACAAATACATACGACAAACAAAAATAGCAGCAACAACAACAATAACAAGAAGAATAATAATAATGTATAAATAAAGAATGAAAAAGTAAATTAGATTGTGTTGTGGCCCATTAAGGCATTAAGGCCATTATTGTGTGAATAGTTGTTGTCTTTGTCCCATATGGGGACCCTAGTAAAGCACAACAACGATAATAAAGAAAACCAACCCCTAAGTCATTCACACAGATACAAGCAAACACATACTATACATACCACATACACTTATGTATGTATGTATGTATGTATGCAGTACTTAAGGCCCCCGCAAGCACTTTAAGGGTTTCACTTAAGTTTCTCAAATACGCTCAGTTGGACGTTGCAGACACGTCGCATACATCACACCATCATCACAACCAACTCATCATCATCATTATCTTTGTTTCTTTCTTGTACTGAGTTTTATATTCTGTTGTTATTGGTTGCTTCTAATGACTCAAAGTCCTTGCTTCTGATTTTGGCTTATTTACTTCATTTTCATTTTTCACACTTGAAGTTTTCTATCTTTTGTTTACTTCTTTTTATCTTCAACATCATCCACAAGGTGTGGGGGTGATGTGGTGTAGATTGAAAAAAGGGCTCCTGACTATTTAGTCCACAATAATCACTCACAATTTATTCAGTTCCCCTCTTCCCATTATCCCATTGAACCAAAAGTTTCCTACCCAAAGTACGAATACGTGACTTTTTGTGGTTTGCTTGGATTTCTCTTCATTTCAGTTTTTTCTCTCACTTCTCACTTCTCTCATCTCTTAGATTCTTTTCCAATTCCAATTTACTTTGCTTCATTTGGCTTTCAGTCTCACATGCTGTTTTCTTGTTCGAACCCTAATCCTCTCCTCACCTTGCCATACTATTGTATCTTCATTGTTTAATGCTTTCAAGTGGAATTTATCATGCAAGTATCATTATCATGTTATCATTACTATCTTCTTCATCATCGTTATTATCATAAGCATCATGGCTTTAGGTATCATCTCATTGAATTTGAGAAATGTATGAAATGTTTAGACGACCTTGAAACGATTTCGTATATGTACTATAAAAGTATCTTACACTGTTGTAGTACGAGTCTTATTGTATTGTATTGTACTTAAAACAGCTTATGTCTTACTTCAAAAGTCTATTAAATGTTTCAAATCATGCTTGCTTTATTAGAGATTAGCCGTCCTGTAATTGGCAACAAGAACTCACTTTAAGTGATTTTTGAAAGGCAATTTTCTCAATTTAAATGGAAAAATTGAGGGAAAAACTTAAATATTCAGCAACGAAATTTCTATTCTATTAATATTACTAAAAACCACTAAAACAAACAAACAGAACAACACAACATTTTTTATCCCAAAAAATGAATGGAATATTGTAAAATGAAGTCGTAAAGAATTATGGTAGAATAGGGGAAGAACCTGTAGAAAATATTATACCCAATGGGCAGGTATTTTCAAATAAACAACAAATGTATCCAAACTATAATTCTGTTGTTGGACAAAAACTGGTAGAGTCGCTTTGTTAAGCTTAAGTTGAGTTGTTCGATGTTGCATGCCACGTTTGGTATTTCATACAATATTTTTTAGATATGTGCTTAGGTTGAAAGAGGAAAAACTATGGGTTGCCAGCCAAACAAATAACACTCAACACTATTATTTACAATTTGCAACACCACAAACAACACACACACATATCACATTACAGAATATAAACTAAAAAAAAAAAAAAAATTGTATCTAAAACAACAGAGAAAAGTCACTGTCAGTATTTCAGTTAGTCAGTCCGTGATAGTCACCATTGTTGTTCTGTTATTATCCTATATATTCATATGAATCTAGGAGAGAAAAGAGAAATATTTTGGTTGCATAAATGCAATGGAACACATTGTATCAGTTGAGTATTTTAGTAAGTATTTTCTTCAGTTGCTTGTAAATTTTAGCAAAAAGTGCACATCGACTATCTACTTAGGAATAATACGGGCTCATAGACGCATAGAGTGTTGGTTGTATTTGGGAATGGCATGAACTCGTATATACAATAGTTGCCAACTACCAAGTTCCATTTTGTTGCTATTCCATTCTATGTAGGTATTATGAAGCCCAATGTTAGTGACGTCGGTGCTGGTGCTGGTGATGATGATGATGATGACGAGAAATGCGACGGCATTATGGCGCCAGTCATTCAATACACATACATCCTTTGGGCTTGTACTAGTATATGAGTGCATATGTGTGTATCTTTATCCGTTTCCGTTTGGCTTTTTTCCTTTGTTGTTTATCAAGCATGTTTGCCACAACAAAAATGTTTGTATGTAAAGTAAGCACAAGCAGGAGTTGCCTCGCACTCATATGCCCAGTCAAGTCATCGTCGTTCGTTCTTTTATTGTCCTTATACAAATCGCTTTTGCATGCATGCATTCTTTTCACTTCATCTTTTGCTCCTTCATCGTCTGCATCATCCTCAAGCAAACATTAGAAGAAGTTATACACATGGATATCCATCCATCCATCCATCTCCTCTATCCATAAGCAGTAGAAGTAGTTACACTCTCCGTGTGGTGTTTATATAATTTTATTTAAGGACATAACCTATAATTTGCTGCAGTCTTTTCGGTGCCTGTCGCGGAAATGTTACATAGACATGCAAACAAAACTTTTTTCCTCTACAAGAAATGAGGGTGGTTTGCCAGCCAATTCTTGGTTAGTGTTTCTTCTTCCTTTTTCACTTTTTGCCTTCTTTAACATATTCTTATTTATACACTTACTCGTATACGTTGTATCTTTAGTGGGTTGTTTTTTGTTCTTTATGGCGCGCATTGGAGAAGACCAAAGTGCTTTTTCTCGTTACAATGTGAATTATTGTTTAATAAATTTATTTATTATAATCTTTTTGTTTGTTCGACTCCTCTTGACTCTCTCTCTCTCTCTCTCTTTAGAAGTTTGTTGAATTTTTAAAACGAAGTTGGATATGATGTTCTATGTTGTTTTGGTCTAGACACAATTGCAATTTAAGTAAAAATTCATACAACATGATAAATTATTATGTATATCTTCATTTTTAATGTAAACCACAAACTATGAAACCTTTTCACACACACACACACACACATTCACTCACATCATCAATGAGTAGGAAAAACCCACATCAAAAGGTTCCCAAACCAATATTTACTAAAATTTTCTACTTTACTACTATCTCTGTTGTTTGGTCCTTATTTTGTTACTTCATTCTTTCATTCATTTTTTGTTTGACCTTTTCTGTTAATTGCATTTTCGCCACACTTATCTGCTATAAATAAAATTATATAATTACCTCGCTGCCGCCATTGTATGGTATTGTGCAACCCCTAAAAGCAGGCAGCAGAAATTTCGCCCACCATATTAGAAAGAGAGAAGGGCAGAGAGTTGTTGGGCAATATTTAACATTTGTTGCCGTCACCGTTGCCGTTGCCATAGTGAGAAGAAACAAGTTTACAAGTGAAAAAGGCCAAAACAAAACACGTGAAAAACCATGGAATAAAGATGGCAATTGTGGCACAACTTGCAACAACACAAGAAAACCATGCAAAATGAGCACAAAAGGTGGGCCGAGGTGGGCCAAGTTAAGTTAAAACATGTCGAAGAACATGGAGAAGTCGACAAAGTGAAATTTAGGAAAGGAAGCAAACCAAAATAAAACAAAACAAAAAATGAGAAAAATGAAAAACAAAACATTTAACAGTGGAAAAACACGCATAGAACAACTGCAGAGCGATGAATTTCCCTTTTTGTTTTTCTTTTTTTTTTTCAGATTTTTATCCTTTAGGCGTACAACAATACAACAACAACAACAATAATAGCAACAATAACAAAGGAAAAAAGGCGAGGAGAAAACAAAGCAAAAGGCGTGTAACAAGCTTTCTGCAATACAACACACCGAAAAAAAAGAACGGTTTCCATAAAAAAAGAAAGAAGGAAAATCAAAGCTAGGCGCCGCAAAACTTTTCTTTTCTTTTATTTTTCAACTGAGATTACGTATTAAAGCGTCTGTCTGCCTACTTATGTGTAAGAGTATGTCTATGTGTGTATGTGTGTGTTTGACAAGGACGCAGACCGATGATTTGTGTGGCAAGACAAAGGCCGGCAAAATGTTTACGCAAAAAATCCCAAACAAAAAAACCAAAGAAAAAAAGAAATTTGTTTAGATTATAATTTTTGTGGTTAAACGGTATTTTATGTTGCAAATTTTCTAATACGGTTCAAGTTTGTTTTGTTTTTTTGTTTTTTCATTTTGTAAGCATCAAAGTATGCAACATTTGTACATTTTTAAGATATTCAAAGCCACAAGCAACGGATGATATCGTTGAAAATTGAAAGAAGATTTGGTTTTTGGGTAATTTTTGACAAACAAACATATTTCAACTAAATTGTAATTTCAATATACACGTAACTATAATATATATTATGTGTATATCTATTAGAGATGAGCTAAACTGTGACAGAGTGATTCTAAACTGTGATAGAGTCATAGTTATTTGAAGGGAGAGACACAGTTTACTTGATTGATTGTGACTCACTTTGATT
This sequence comes from Amiota communis, assembly GCA_037043315.1. Lineage (NCBI taxonomy): Eukaryota > Metazoa > Arthropoda > Insecta > Diptera > Drosophilidae > Amiota > Amiota communis. The sequence goes on along the minus strand of JBAMAV010001386.1, from coordinate 221,768 downwards.
CAGTTGCTCCCTAAACTGAAAGTAAACTGTTCTCTCTCTTCAAATGACAGTGATTCAATCACAGTTTACAATCACTGTGCCACTGTTTAGCTCATCTGTAATACCTATGTTTTGTATATTCAATATCTTATCTTATATAAATACATTTATTAAAGTAATAGCCACCCGCACTGGTTTAAAGCTCATTTACACTTGACTAGTTGGCGTGCAAAAGATAATGAGTGTACACACGAGAAAATTGGTGAGTGAGCTTGTAACGATTACTTGCTCAGTTGCCAAGTGAATTTGTAAACAAATGAAATACTCACAGCTGCCTTAATAGTGAATCACTTTGAAAATAAGAGAGAATGTATGTATGTGATAGTACTAACATGCTGAGAGTAGCGAGTAAAGTTGGACGGATGTCATCTTGTCCCGTTGGCTTGTTAACACTTTACTCGCAACAAGCCAACATGATTACACTGAGCGAGTTCGTTTGCATTTAGCCAACTCGCCAAGTGTAAATGAGCATTTAGCAAGGGTCAGCGATTTGTCCAATCTATTTAATTTCATATATTTTGGCATTAAGCAAATAAATATGTTGAAAGAATTCTCTTCTCTACAAACAAAAATTGCAGGAGAGAGCTCTGCCGCTGAATTGCTTAATATAAGCCGGGTGTTAAGCATCATTCGATCTACAAAATGTTGAGTTTATGTGAATGTTGTATGTCATACCAACACTCACACACACACACTTCAAATGAAAAATACATTGTTTTCATATGACTGCATATGTTTACAAGCCGTACGCCATTAAAGCTTCCAATCGACATGATTTTTTCCGACATTTTCAGCAATCATCGTTATTTCAGTCAATTTACACAAAATATTAATAAATTATACACCAAAACTTCCCAAATGAATCACTCTATTCATTGGTGAAACTTGTATGAAAATCCGTTCGGTAGATTTTGAATTTATTGCGTTTAGCCAAACTAAGCGTGGGGACTTTGTTTTATTAAAATTATAGATTATAGATCTTCTTATTTTCCAATTACTTAATTGAAAGGTATTCGTTTGCATCGTTATGGAATAAGCCAAGAATCAGTGTTTTGTCGAAATGAATTACCATATTTGTTCAATTTCTTACCATTTTAAATTGTTCTATTTTCATAAAAGCAACAACATCTCTTTGTCTGTATATCCCATACTAATAAACATGCATATACAATATCATCTATATTTAGATATACCATATGGATGTGTGAGAGAATGCACAGAACGAATTGCACTTAAATATACTTATGTACTTGCTTGCTTACTTATTTATTTCGTGTGTGTTTACTTAAGTATTTTGCCACTAAAGTTTATGACACATACGTGCATATAATCTGCAATGCAGAGGTCCTTTTCTCCTTTTCCCTTCTTTTGGTCATTTCTTTCCCACCATAAATGTACAACAACAACAACAACAACAACAATAAGAAATGCGCCATTATTACGAAGGAACGAAGAAACTCACTCAGTAACTCAAACTATCATACTATATAAGACACAAACGCAAACACACAACTGCGCACTCAACTACTTTACTATTCTCAATGTTTTTAGTATTGCTAACAATTCTTCTTCTTCAACTTCTTCATCATCATTTTCTTCAATATATCGTACTACTACGATATATTTTCCATTGCTACTTGAATGCATTTATTTTGTTTCGTTTCGTTTCTATTTTTTTCTTCTCATTTTTATTTTGTAGTATTATTTTTACTATGAAATTGTATTATGTTGATTTCCATGGGGAACATTCGCTTCATTCGTTTCCATTCCATTCCATTCTTATTCTATGATAGCAATTCTTATTTGTGTGTGTTCATCGTTTAGCTTAAGCTCAATGTAGGAAAGATGACGATACAATTCTCTTACCCCATTCCCCTATATATATACATCTAAAATGCTACACGAATTCTACTCAATTATTTATCAAACATTTTATACTCGCTCGCATTCGTTCTTAACAACTTTTCTTCTCCCAACCTCACAAATCCACTACAATATACTCAAACCACTAACCAACCAACCAACCAACCAACCAATAGATTACCATTTTTGTATCTCATCATGTTTTGCAATGTCCTGTTTTAAGCTTAATTTTTTCATTTTTATTTCATTTCCCATGTCTGAGTGTCTGAGTGTGTGTGTGTTTTATTTGTGTCTATTTTATGACGTTTTCGTGTTTACCACATTTGAAATTGAACTTAAAGTAATTGCAAATTGATTGAAAGACCACGAAACATAAAGCAGGAGCGGACTTAATAAAAGGTCAGGAGGAAATGGAGATGAATGACGTGATGATGTGGATAAGAAGTAGAAATATGCATGGGTATAAAAGCAAATGCTTTGAAGTTTTGATGGACAACATCATTTGCCTTTGCTTTATGAATGCGAATCGATTTTCATTTAAGTGCTTTATTTTTCTATAGTACAAAGAACAAACATACATACATAAGTGGTATTAGATAACTAACATACGATTTCAACGAAGTTTAAATGTCCTACACAGAAGTTGAATAGATAATTCAAAAGATGCAATAGTTTATAATAAAGCTGGAGCGCCATAGATGAAACATGTACCATACATTTATTAATTGCTATTTGAAAGCCCACCTTTGATGGTAAAATTCAATGAAATTTTCTATGGTAGAAGCCCATTTATTCCCTTTGAGTGTAGTGTACTATTGCATACTTTGTGCGGCTATTCCTAGTCTAAATTGCCTGCCTTTGTGGATTTCAATTAATCTTCTATTGATGATTAGAATGATAATGATGCTCTCATCATTCATTGAATGAAGTATCTTGTGGTAATTAAAAATGAACCTTTTTCCAATTGAAAACATTTCCATATTAATTTTACTATGATTCACTTATTATTTTAATAAAGTAAAGTATTTCCACACAGATCAATTAGATTTAGTTTTAAATTATATTTGTGTCCCCCAAAAACTGAAATCATAAGAATTATTAGGAAACACGCTAAACTGCCACAAAACTTGAAAAAACGAACGCTAACATTTTGGCCACACGCAAAATGTCAACAAACTAACCAAAAAAAAGAAAATAAAGGACTCCATTTTATAAATGAATGAGGATGAAGAGGAGAAGTGCATCACCAAATGGAAGGAAATAAGGGGGAAATAAAATCACCCACACGCTACAAAGTGAAAGAAAGCAAAGCAAAACAAATCGAGTCAAAGTGCGGCTGGTGAATATCCCTAAAATGACCGCAAAAATGAAAAAGGGGCAAAAAATGAAAGTAAAAAACATGATGTAGAAAAAAAGAAATGGAAAATTCATACAAAGTTAGACATCATCGTCGTCGTCGTCCTGGCACCAAAGGTTTGCTTTGCTATACTTTTCAGTTAAAAGGAATAAAACAACAACGTCACTCTTTCCTTGCTAAGCAATGGTAAAGTGTTTTTTTTTTTAACATTTTGTCTGCGAGGAACGCGTACTTTTTTTATTCATATATTTTTCAGTTAAGAGTTCGAGTGGCGTGTGTTTGTCTGTTTGAATAGTTCCAAAGCTCAAATCAAATTAAAATAGAATACTAAAATCCTGGTGTTACTAGAATGTCTACCTTCTGTATATGAGTATTTTTATCCTTGTTTTTGTGTGCAGTTTATGTTAGAAAGTGAATTCTTTCTTTCATATATTTTTTGAAAATTCCTGACCAAAGGCAAAATGACGCAACCAAAAAACATATAAGAAACATAATCAAAAAAAAAAAAAAAAAACAATTTTAACTTTTATCTGCATTTATAAAATATTTTACTTTTATGAGGACTGGAAAGACAAACCATACCTGCGTTTACCCGAGAACTAATATGATGGAAGAAATACATGAACTCTAAGAAAGGTGATTCAGTTTACCAGTCTTAAGAACCTTTAAGGTGTGACAGTCATAGAAGCGCTAATAGTGAGTTACGCTGAAACAAATAAAAGAAAAAAATCCATCTGTTGTCGCTATTGCCCTCAAAGCGATGAGGCGAGAATCGTATCTGTAAACGAAGGACAGTTTGTAACGAGAAAAAGATTTGAAATCATAACTAAATTTCAAATGAAATATGAGATTGTTATCTTTAATTTCTTCAGCGGCACAAAACAAAAAAAAAACACTCTCTATCTGGTATTCATTAAGACTTTCTTGGGAGATATATCTGCAAATTCTGTCGGTTCTTGGTAATGGTATCCTTGGAAACAATGTCATAGAAAAATCATTAGAAAAACTGACTTCTTATTTAATATGAAAAAGATACTCTTAAATTTATTTTATTTTCATCTCTGCTTATCAAATTTAATTTGGTAAATTGTGTTCTGAAAACTATCCCACCATCACTAGTAAGGATTGAAGATGAGTGAAATGAAGTAGGCCAAGTCGTAAAATCTGATTAGGCAACACACTTAGATACAAACGAGCACACACATACACTTAGATGCACGCACGCACATCCCGTTAAGGACAAACATATATGAAGTCAAGTAAAGTCAAGTCATTGATGCGTGTGCCGACATCTTCTCACACCCACTTCCAACTAACTTGCCACTTTGGCCTTCATCCTTTTATTTTTATGGAGGCAACAGCGGTTTAAGCTCATAGCAATTTGTTGCTTCAAATCCAGCAGTCTGTTTGTTTGTAAGTATTTTCTATTATCATTTTCTTTCTTCTTTTGACTGCCTTTGCTTAGTTTTAACATTCATTTTTTTTTTATTTCATTTCTTTGTTTCAAATTCTCTCAACTCAACGGATAATCATTTTTTTTTGTCTCTCAGATATTCTTTTTTAAGGTTAATTTTGCTAATTGAAAATCGTAATAAGCCCAAAGGGTACAAAATTCATTTAAACATTCTAGTCTGTCTTTTTTTTTTGTGCTCTGATTCTGTTTTTGGTTTGGTTTTCCTACTCCTCTTTCATGTGTCCTCTTCTTAAATGATCATCATTCCTAAAATGTACTTTATGCTTTTAAAATGGACACGTCATTGTACAGGTTTTTTGCATTTAGTGAAAATAGTAGATGTTAGATACAATAGTGTTTTGTAACTCACACACACACACACACACACACACACACACACACACACACACACACACACACACATTACACAGGCTATACACTAAATGTATCTACAACTAAAATATTCGTACTACTACTACTGGTTGAGTATGTCATCTGTGTGATATGACCAAATGCAATTTGGTTTGCTTTTGCTTCCCTGAGCTGTCTTTATTGCCTGCATTGCATTGTATTGTATCTGTGTCTGTGTATCTGGCAAATGTCGCAGCATGGCTTGCAACGTTTGCTTCAATTACACATTTTATATTTGCCTCATTGAAGAAGTGACATGAATCTTTTGTGGACTATTGGTCCGTGACTACCTCAGAGATATTCTATTTTACACTAAACAGCAGACTTAAAGATACAAATGTTGAAGTTGTGTATTTACAATAGTTGATCAAACTCTTTTACAGTGTACTAACAGAAAGTGTTTGGGTGTGTATGTGTGTGTGTGTGTGTGTATTGACGTATCTAAGTGCATTTGACAGATGAATTTTTGCGGACAATTAATTTTGATATAGGAAATTTACTCACTTAGCATGAACATTATTGATCTGATAGAAACTTTGTTCAAAAATAGAACCCCAACAAGTACAACGAGTATAAAATGATTAAAAAAGAGTAATGAAGCAAAATGAATATTGAATTCATAAATTAATAACGAAAAGCTCTTAGGAAATATGTAAATTGTAAATCTTTTGTGCTCAATTTCTGACACTAATTGCATGCAGCAATCTAAAAGCAACAAAAATATCTTACAACCGTTCAAGTTCTGTCAAAATTCATAATTTACAAAAATCAGAAAAACGAAAAAAAATTGTAAATAAAAATAAACCAAAATGCCAAAGTTATGAATTCATTTTTCTTTCTGTTGTATATTTCTATCTGTTTTTTTTTGTTTTGTTTTTGTGTTTTGTCTTTAGTCAAAATAAATTTAGCATAAACAGAATCTTTTTGGTTTTGTTCATGTTTCTTTGTAAGGAAAAGGGAATTTGGGTGGTGGGGAAGGAGCAACATCAAGATGACAACTGCAGCTGGCCGCAGCATCTGAGAATCTTCTACTTGTCGTCATATTTATCGAAGCAAAAATTATTACAGAAAAAGAAAAAAGAAAATGAGAAAATAATTTAACCCAAATAAAAATCCATAAAAATTGTAAATAATTTTTACATTTTGGCAACGAATGAAAAACCCAAAAATCAAAACTAAAAATTTAATTTGACGCAGTGGAAAACCATGAAAATGATGCAAGGAAAAACGAGAAAAGGGGAATGACGCCTTTTCATGAGCCAAAATAAATATGCAGCCGCCACCATCGCATACGTAATCATAATAATAATAACAAGTGCATATAGTACATACACATAGTACAAGAAAACTACTCAGATATATGTATCTACAATATATTATACTTATGTACAAAGATAGACACATAAAGGGTGCCTCAAAAAGAAACTGGATTATGTGATGATCTTGGAAAAACTTTGGTCGTACCTTAACATGTTGTTAAATTGAAAACAATCAAGAAATTTGTGAGATTTCATGACCATCAATATAGCATAGTGGTCATGAATTGGACATTTAGGGAAGCTATCATACATTGATGTTAAAATATGATTTCAACACAACTGATCAACAAAATCCAAGACTAATTAAAGTAAACTCAGATAAGTCAGTCCATGTTTTATTTTGCACTTCGGCATAAAGGCAATGATAGAGCCCGCTTCAACGGAGTTATAATACCCAAACGAAACAAAGTCAAGTAATTAGACATGTGGCTTGATAAATAAACAGTAATGGAAAGAGTACATTTTAGCCAAAAGAAAGCAATATTGGTTGCTAGGCCGAAGAACCGCGCTCAGTCTTGAAAACGAATTCAGACTCCACAAATCCATAGCCATAAGCTTGTTTGGACATACGTCATACAATTATGAGGAACAGCTGCCAAATCTAATAATGAAATACTTCAAAATTATCAAAATATTACGTTAAGAAAAATGACTTGTGCTCAAAAGATCTCCTGATGCCAAATGTCAATGAAGAGATAAGGAGACATAGCACAAGACACAACGAAAGGCTCAACCATCACATCAATAATTTGGCCATAAGTCTTCTTCAACTCTGGAACAAAGGGGCGGTTCAAGAATAGAACTTCGCACCAGTAATCAGTGAAGATCAATTATTTCCTTTCCCCTATTCAAAATATTTGGGACACCCTTTAAAATTACATATTATCACATAATCATCAGAAGGAATGCACTTCAATCAGTGCATCAGCGTCATCATCATCATCATCACCACTCTTATGCATTCATAGGTAAAATGTGTAGATGATAAAAACTCTTTATCTTCCTTCATTCACTTGGACTATTTTGTCATGCTTTGGTTTGCATTGCTTTAGTTTGAATTGGTGTTGACTTGACGTTGGTTTTGCATTTGTGTTGCCTTGAAGACATCATCATCATCATCATCATCATCATCATCCGCAGTATTATGCGCCAAGGAATGAATCGACATTCAGACGAGTTGAGTTGCGATGAGTTGAGATGCGTTAAGTTAAGTGCGCTAAAAATAATAATTGCAAGCAAATTTGTCAAGTGATCACATGAAATGCAAATGGCAGGCAGGCAGGCAAACATTGGCACAGGGGGATGGGAAAATGCAAAAGCAGAAGCAGTGCTATCTGAAGCAAGTACTACATATCTGTTGAACGAATGTAGAGAAGATATTTGTGGCATTTTAGGAAAAATTTATAGAAAAATGTAAATCAGCAAGCAACAAACGAGAGTGCAAATGTCGCGACTCTGAATATGTTTGCATTTGCTTTAGACAAATTCTTCATTCTTTTTGCCTTTCATACACTCGACAATCGACAAATTTGCATCTTTAGAATAAAGAGTAGCCATATGTACACGTAAGTTAAAGATACATACATACATACTATTGTATAATAATTTCTTTTAATTTTGTGTGTGCTCAGAATGATAAATTTAATTTACTCTATGTAGGAGTAACCAAAATTTCTTGTACCTCATAAAATTTGATTTCTTGTTCTTATTGCGTTTCACAAAATGAGTTATTATTTAGAACTTTTTGCATTAAATAAGAGTTTCTTATTTAGTTTCTTGGATGGTTGTTTTGGTTAGTTGATCTTTCTATTCATTTTGCTGGATTCGCTGTCAAAATTTAATCATATCAAAAAATTTTAAACTGCTCAAAACAATTAACATCTTCCCAAACCGAACAACAAGAAGGAAATAAGGCAACATGGAAACATGAAAAATATCTTAATGTTTGGTGCCGCCGTCTTTCATTCATAATAAAACTTATGCTTTGGAGTAGAAAATCTTAAGACATGTGGATACTTTCGTTTTTGATGCGAGTGAGTAAGTATCTTTTAGGGGCTAACTTTTTGTGAGCGTATCAAATCAACTTAACTCAAGCGCACAATTCTAAAACTTTTACACATCTTTTACACCCTCCTTCAATATGCTACAAGATAAATATATACAATATATGTATAAAGCAGTCAGAATTGTGGCATGTGGCAAAGGCATGGGGCAAATGTTGCAAGAAACTTCTTCTAAACTCAAATTAACACGAGACGACTTCTTTAGCTACACTCAACTCTTGACTCCTCAATCTTCCCTTTTATTATACTTTTATATATATTTGACATGAAAGTTGATGGTGATATGCATCAACCTTAAACTACTGTCATAACTATCCGGGGAACGTGTGGCAAGTGGCAGCATGAGACATGAATCTAGCGACAAACTTCATTCGCTTCACTCACTTTGACAGTTTTGTGGCGCGCATTTTCGCATACCTGAAAATGACGTAAGCACTTTTCTCAAATTCGTTTTTCACTACTTTTTACTTTCTTTTCGTTCTTTCCTCCATTCTTTCTTTATTTTTGTTTGATATAAAGTGGTAAACAAGCAGAAAATGTCACATAAAAGGGATTCCTTCATTTTTTTTGTTCTAATTTTTTTTTTGATAGCACAAATAGACAAACTGACATATGGACAAAAACTGATAAGACAGATAGATGAAACTGTTGTGTGGGTGTCTGTCGGAAAACTTGTCAAGGTATCCGTCTTCTCTTTCACTTTACCATCTCCAATATTGAAATATAATAAGGAGTTTGTGTTGTTGCCAATTTATTATGCTTCATGCTGCAGTTAATTTGCATAAAGATATAAATAAATAGTTAAAGAAACAGACAGCACCCAAAAGTAGCAACAATTTGTGACAAGAAGACGCCTTCATGGCTACAATCACGGAAATCATATCCATGAAATGCGAGAAATTTATGAGTTGCCAGCGTCAATTTCATTTAGTAGAAGTTTTCTGTTTGTATGCCTGCGAGTGAGTGTGTGTGTGTGTGTGTGTGTGTGTGGAATAAATTTCATTTAAAGTATTTGAAAATTTTAAAACAAAAACAAAAAGCTTCCATCTTCCATCTTCAAACTACTTTCTACTTCTAGCGCCCGAGACTATGCTACACAAAAATTTAATAAAATGTATTAAAATAGTAATGTGTTTGTGTGTATGGAAAAGATACAAGATACAGATCTAGAGAAAAGGAGAGGAGGAAAGGAAGGAAGAGAATGAGTGAGTTACATGAAACTGAAACTTGTTAAGCTTCAGGGAATTTCAGTGGAAAAAAATCTCATACCGAAAATAACAAAAATATGTAGGAAAAAATCACTCAAGAGAAAGATATTTAAGTCCAACTCTAAAATAGCGTAGAGCTTACAATGTCGCTTCACTTCAAGTAAGGCACCGTCGTATATATAGATAGATGCATGTATGTGTGTGTAGGTGGAAGGTTGAGTGTGTAATATGAGGATTAAAGTGTCTTTACATGCAAGTTATGCATGGCTACAGCAACAGCAACAGCAAAACCAAAGTGAGTTGGCCTCCAAGCAACGTTTAAAGAAAATTAAAACGTAGAAAGAGAATGAAAATTATGTAGGAAAATGTTTAGTAACAGAATCTAGAAATTAAGCAAGGCAACATAATATATAATCAAAATTTTTTGGAATAGGCTCGAAGACAAGCAAAACTATTGTCAAAAATTAACAAAACATTCAAAATGTCCGAACTTGTCAGCATAAGTGAGGGACATGAGTACCAACATAACGCCAATAGAAATTTCACCACACATCATTATCAGAATTAAGAATTACTTAATTGAATATTAGAGTAAAATATTTTTATATTTCAAAAACTTGAAGCGGATTCATCGAAATTCACTTTTTAGATTTAGAGGATTGAATATTTTATCACTGTCGACATGTCCAGATGTAAATGAGTTCTGAGTATTGTAGTTCAAATAATGCTAACTAAGGTTTAGATGGATACTTCAAACATGAAGTATACTCGTATCACTGTGAACCTTATTATTTTTATGAGGGTTAAATAATTATTGATTTGATATGCTTTGGTATTTTCTTTTCGATAAACTGTGACCAAATGAAATTACTACAAATTCAGTGTGAAATTAGGAATACAATTTTGAAATATCAGTTATTGGATTATTTCAATTGCTATTCAGTGTTGACAGTTAAAATGGCAGATCGGTGGAATTTCCGTAGTTTGTTCTACTTGCCAGTTTTACTTATAATATTTGTCATTATCAGTGATAGAAGTTTGGTATCGGGACGTTGGCTTAAACGCTACATTGAGACTTACCATCGGCCGCATTATTATCACAAACATCACTCATCAAATAATCATGATGATTACAATAGAGAACGGATTGAAAGTGAGAATCCAGATCCTGAAGCAGACATAAAGGATAGAGATCCCAAATTAAATTTGCCTTCCGGAACAGGAAATGAAGGTGGAGGTGGAAAGACTGATTACTATGTGGAGATATTACATCGACATTCTGTGATCTGTTCCGGAACTTTAATTAGTGCTAAGAAAGTTCTTACATCAACACGTTGCTTTTTACCAACATCACTTGATCCGGTCAAAGAATTCATAGCCAAAGATTTGCGTGTACGCCTGGGCAGAGACATTGGACACTTGCGCACCAGACCACCACATCATGTCAGTGGTCTTTACTTCCAACAAGACCTTAGACGTCATGGCAATGGTCTACATGAAATTGCTGTTCTCACTCTGAGCGAAGCTGTTCAGGGCTCATATGTGAAGCCAATTGAGCTGTGTGCTTCGAAACCAAGTGAAGGTGCAAAAGTAAAGTTACTTCATTTGGATACTACGGACTATACAATTAAAAGATACCCAACGAATATAGTCTCAACTGAGAAATGCAAAAATATCTTCAAGCAAGGTGAAAATGACTATGTACAAATAAAGGAGTCTACTTTATGTGTGAGTAACAAGAAGAACACACGCGAGGAGGTCTGCAATACACGTGTCGGTGATCCTTTGCTGATTGACAATAAACTTTGTGGTGTCAATTTATATGGAGAACAATGCAATGAATATGAAGGACAACCAGAGAATGTGGATGTTTATGTTGATGTCAATGATATGAAGAAATTTATTGATAAATACTAAGTACTTAAGAGTGAATTTCTAAATTTATTTCTAATTGAATTGTATTTTCTTTTATAAGATATTTCGGAAATACTATAAACAAAAATCTGTTGACTTTTTCTATTCGCATTTCGTGGTGGTTTGAGGTTCCACCAGAACATGAAGATGATGATTTATGTTTTAACACAAATAAATCATAGCAAAAGAAAGAATTTGTTACGCATGAAACAAAAGAGTATCAAGATACTTTTGCGTTTATCGCATAGTCAAGAGCAAAAAGCAAGTGAAAATCGAACTGTGTCGAAGAACTCAGAGAAGCAAATAGACAGATATTCGATGCTACTCAAGTGTAGCAAATTTCATTGTAACAAGGGTTTTGTGTATTGTATCTTTTTTTTTTGTACTCTTATTCTTCTTCTGCGTTTTTTTTTTCTCTACTTCAAGTAGATTTTGCTTAGAAGATAAAAAAAAATATATATATATATATATAATTTTTTTGCCTTACAAAAGATTGAGCATTTCCGACAGCATGTGGCAAATAAGTAGTCACCACACCACAGCACACCACACACCGCCAGTGAAGTGAAAGCACAAGGACACACACATTTTAAGAAAAGAAAAGAAAAGTTTGTTTTTCTTTTGATTTTTTGTATTTCTTTTCAGGATTTCGTAGTCTAAAGTTGCTTGGGTTACGGTCGTGGTGAGTGGGGATGTAGAAGAAGTAAAACATGTGTAGAAGTTTAATTTAATAAGTTATTCTTATGTTGCTTGAAAACAACAGCAGTAGCAAGGAATAATAAAAAACAGTATTATGAGAACCAAGGACCAAGGATATGAGAGACAAAGCACAGAAGGATATGTTCAACATGCCGATATCATGTATGCCACACAAATTGCCTCAAGGACAGTAAAAACAAAAAAACACAACGAAAATGAGCAAAGAAACAACAGAACACACAGAAGGCGGAGATGAGTTGATGATGGTTAAAAAAGGATATTTCTCGGAATTTTTTTTATGATTTTCAAATACAAGTTAGCAGTTTGAACTGATCAAAGGCACGTGTGTGTGCGCGCCTCAAAGTATGCCTAACAAAAAATGATTCCAACATATGTAAAGTATAAACTTTCATAAGTCGAAGGATATCAGTGTGTTGTTGGAATACAAATTTTAACACATTTTCCCAATTTTTTTTTTGTTTTTTCATTTGTCTGCGACTAAACACTTTACAAATAGAAGCTTAAATATGTGAAAATTTTCAATTGAAAATCCTTACACCAATATTTTCATTTATATTAGTTTTAAGTAAAGATTGAATGAACTCTTTAATGAAGCTGATAATAAAGGAAAAATTCTTATCCTTTGACTGTTTAATTGCCTACAATTGTTGGGCGTACGTTCTCAGCAAGCAGACTAGTAAACGAAAGGAAACCACAATCGACATCCTTTTTGACAGAATTCAATGCAATTGTGCTGCTGCTGCTGTCGCTTTCCTGTGTTCAGCAAAATTTAACTAAACACTTCCGGCAACAAAGCCTTCAGTTATCGTAACATCATGATCAAACCATGTGCGGGATACACATAAAAGGACGATAAATCTATTGAATGAATGAATGAATCAGTTACCAACTGATAGAGTGAATGGGTGAGTGAATGAATAGAAGAAGCCACTTTAAACTTCGTTAAACAAACACAATGATGACGATGACGAGTCATTCACTCATTCACTTATTCGGAGTCAGTCGACTTGGGCAGATACTGTGAAGACTTCCTGACGGAGACAGTTGTAAAAAGGATAATAAAAGAATACACATTTGGGAGAGTTAATAAAGACCGAGAACACTTGTTGTTAATAGTTGATTCTCTCTTCAACTCCTAAAATAATACTACAATATTTTTTCAAATTCAGCAACAAACAACCAAAAAGGATTCCTCTTCCTCAAGACCTTTGATTAGTCCAAATAAATTTCATTTTTAACAAAACAAAACCAAATAAAAAAAAAGAACAGAACTGAACAAATTAAATTGTCCTTTTTTTCTGTATATTTTTATAGTAAGCAGTAGCTTGATTTGTTCGCTCATCGTCCTTTTTTCGTTTGATTTGTTGTTTTTTCTTTAGGGTTTGGCATCTTCAACTGTCCTTTGTCCTTCGTCTATGACCGGAAGCATTCTTTAATATGCGTAGCTAATGGTTTTCTTATTCCACCGCTAAAATTCAATTATATTGTTTTACTTTGCTTCTTTTCTTCTTCTCTCATTCGTTTGTCTTCCTTTAAAGAGCAACAGCAGCTTACAACAGGAAGAATTGGCACAAAGATATTATCCTTTTAGGTATTTCTTGCATGCTAAGCACAATTCATTTCCTTCTTTTACTTGTGCTCCTTTGAAAGGAGCATGAAATAAAAAGCGAAAGTGCTGCTTTGTGCGTAGTAACATAAAATGAGCGGCACACAGGTGCAGATCTTTTGTCATATCGACAAACAAAGTGAATAAAGAATGTAAAGGAATTGAAAGAAATAAAAGGACAAAAAAGAGAAAGGGAAAACAACTTGCCAAAGTTGAAATCTGGCACTTGTTTCAAGGACAAAAAGCAATGCGTCAGCAATAAAGGATAAAGGAAAAAAGAAAAGGAGCACAAAAAGCGCAGTCGGATTTATTTCACTATTTTGTGCTTGAGAGAGTGTTCGAATCGCAGTGAGTTTGCAAATAATACGAGTACAAACTAAAATAGACAAAAGGACATACAAGACAGGTGCAGCTGCAAATGCTGCAGGTAGCAAGAGCGGCATAAATTCAATTCAAAAGAATTACTGAACTATGCGAAAACTTTTTCTTTAATTTAAGACCCTCAAAGAGAGAGAGAGATAGAGAGAGAGATTGAGTGCATAAAATATAATAGTCTTGTACTTAGTATATCAGATTGATTTCTCAAGCAAACTAAAAACACAAAGACACAAAGTTTCTATCTGGAAAAGTATTTTAGTAACTTTTGTATTATAATTTCTATAGTCATTTTGTTCTGCATAGTTTTTGTGCGTTTGATTTAAATGAAGCTTAAACTTTAAGCCAGAGTTGGTTGAATAGAAATAAATGTGAGCAAAATTAAGGAAGAAGAGAATGGCAAACTAATCAAAACAGTACAGATATCATTTATAGCTTTGATTACTCTAATCTTTTGCATTCGTTTAGGCACAAATTTTGTGCTTCTTTTTTATATCCTTGCTTTTACAACTCTCAGAGCTTATCAGAGGCGACTAAAATTTAATGTTCTCCACATAGACACATAGTGTATAGCAACATAGATGGATGCATGGTTTTTCATTCATTCATATGGTGATGATGTTGTTGTTGTTGATGATGATGTGGATGACTAGAATGACAACGATGATGTTGCTGGGTATGTTGTTTTTCCGGTGTTGATAACCGTTCCACAATCCCCACACACATGACTTACTTTACTTTACTTTACTACAAAAATTCCACAACCGCAACGAAAAAAAGAATCTAAAAATGTATATTTTGTTAACAAAAGCATGAAATAAAAAATCTTTCGTTTTAATATTGTATTTTGCTTTAAAGTCAACACATTTTCCCGGAGAAATAGAGATATTATCTCAACTTGAGTGGATGCGTTTCGCTTCTTCTTTTTTTTTTTGCCATATTTACCTCTCTCTGAGTCTCTTGTTATTATTGTTGCTTTTGGGGTTATTGTTGCTTTTGTTGATATAACAATTTTATGAAGTTGGCTTGCTTTCATTTCATAGAAAATTTCTTTTATTTTTTTCTACCATTTCTGTTATTATTGTTGTGTTTGACAGCTTATAAAACAAGTTTTTATATCTGAGACCATCAGTACACAGATAGACAATATAAGAATAAAAGTATTTGATTTAAAACTTTCTTATACATTTTTCTCTATTTTTTTTTCTATTTTTAAATTAAAAGTTGCTTGGTTTTTTTTATGAGTTTTTGGTCACTTTAATATTTCATCGCATTGCTTTAAGGCAAATGCATTTAAGCTTAGAAATTATATTTCCAATTAGTTTTATGTCCATCCTGTTCTTCCCCCACTCTCTCTCTCTCTCATACACTCACTCACTCACTCTGAGATCTTATTTTATGTGTCTAATAAGTATCTATTAAAGATTCTTGAAAGCTTTGACGTTGGTGGCAATAAAACTTTTTGTTTTGTTACATTTACGCGCATGAATTTATAATTTGAAGATGCTTGCTTTTGCATTGTTGGAATTTAAATTGGCAACACGTCGAGATATGTGCCCCATGAGAATGAGTGCTGACTGAGACTGAGATTAGCCGGGAGGTGTCGAAACATTAAACATTAAAAACATCAACACAAACAACAGCAAACAAACAAAATCACAATAGAAACGATCTGCCTTAAAGTATGCAGTAAATTTAAATTAAAAATCAATTGTGACACCCCAAAGGACAAGCGAGCAACAATAATGATGATAATGATGGCAACACCAACAACAATGATAATAATGGCTATGACAATGATGATGATGAAACGAAGAAGACGATAGACGAAGATGAGTTGAGATGAGTCGCGACGCCGACGATGACAATGATGCGTTGCCATTAAAATCTAAATTACATTGTTTGACAAGTAAATACAAAACCAATGCTACAACCATCAACACCATTCAAACAATAATATGGACTTGTGGGTCCTACCCACACACTGCTTATATACACATAAAGGGATGCTGCCAACCTTCTTTCGGATGCCGCTAACGCTTTATTGTTAAACGTTGTTTAATGCACATTTAATTTAGTCGTAAATTCTAAATGTTAATTTCTACTAAAAACTCAACACAACTCAACAAAAGTTAACATTCAACGTCATTGTCCTTTTTCATTTGGTTTCTCGTTTCTCATTTTATGTTCACGTTCTAGTTTCATTTTTAACTTTACTAACTCACTTCAATTCTCATTTCATTCTCTTACCGAGATAGTAGTAAAATCCTAAACCTCTAAACTCACTTATTGGACTTTGGCTTCCTTTCGTTTACCAAACGACACGCCTGGGGATTACGATTTTTCTTGTCGTGTAGACCGAAACCGAGGCCATGCCAAATGGCAAATGTTGGCGCCCGCCAACCATCTTCATGGTGAATTTTCGCAATTACAAAGAAAGTGAACAAAGAATGTCAGCCAAAAACAATAACAAAAATAACATAGTAAATGGTAAAGAAAACGAAGGAACAAATAGAAATTGGAACCAAGATAGAGAATATTACAAGTGAGCGTAAGTACGGTAAGTGTGAAATGAAGGTAAAAATAAAGTTAAAGTTTCGTGTGCCATTTCACTAATATAAAATTCAAATAAAATAAGAACATTAAACATTCAATTCGGTTGTAATGAGCAGGGTGCACCTTACAAGCATAAGGATAAGGTTCATAGCCAAAAATAATAAAAAATATTCAAAGGGACAATAGAAGTTTTGTTTAATTTCTCGTGTTGTAGCTGCAAATAGTAAGGATTCGTTGGATTTCTGCCCAAGAATACATTATACTAATGATATATTGAGCCAAATGTTAAGTTTATGTTATTTACATTAATCGAGAAACTTTTCTTGAAGTTTCAAAGAATCAGTATACTCTGCTTACTAGCATTTTAACATATATTTCATAACTTGAGTGTTTCAATTCAGTTATTTTAATTCTTCTTGTGTTACAAACATCATGACAAAATAATAATACCCTCTAACATTCACTAAATGCTAGTGAGATATGAAAACACTATTTTGTATTTTAAGGTGTGGACGTCGTCGCCTTGGTGTCCTTTTGATTACAATGAAAATGCTTGTATGTATTTTTAGGATTATTTTGCGAATGCAGAAAATGAGTTTTCGTTAATGTAATTAAATTTTTCAATTAAGTTAATGAAATTTATTATTAGAAATATTTCGCAAATATTTATTAATGTACAATAGTTTAAGGCAGATACAAGAGAACACATTTTAAATAGAAGTTTTTGTTTGTTAGAAAAGAACATTCATTTATTAATTCAGTGATTCTCATTTAGCCCAACATGCTTAGTCTGTCAATAAGCTCAAATGGATGGATGAATGGAATGGCAGACATTTATCTAGAAGGACTCTGAGCTGAGCTGAACTGTTGATTTTAGCAATTAATACGCCTTAGACGAAAAGTTTATTAGTCGTTGAGCTGAGTAAGAGTTCATTGTTGCCTTGCCTTAAGCAGCTCACAAATCGACAACCCCAAAAATTTACCAATAACAACAATTCAGTATATGTATAAAGAAGTTCGGGTAGTTAAGATCGCTTCAATTCAGTTTAGTTCGTTTGGGTTTGATTTGGTTCGGTTCGGTTTGGTTTGATTTCAGTGAGTGTCCATCCAAGGGTTGACTACTACTATTCACAAATCGATGAGGGTAATTATTTTCAACTTTATGCTGTTTATCTAGCTTAGTTGTCCTGGTTGTTGTCGTTACTTTGTTGCCATTTACAATGGGCCAGGAAGACAGACAACTAACTTTAGTTTATTTACCCTTAGAGAGTTCGTCTTCGTATTTTTCTTTTATATTTTGTAGTAGTAGTAATAGTAGTAGTACATATTTGATATATAAACTGTGGAACGCTTAATTGCAAATTGACATTTATTTTTTCCTTTTCCAGTTTTTGTTCTCTTCTGTCATAGTAGTATAAAGTTGGTTTGGTTTGGTTTGGTTTGGTTTGGACTTGGACAAAGTAAGTAGTAGGTAGTCAATGAGTCTGTTAACTTTTTCACATATCCATTCTATGATTCGCTTTGGCTTATGTTCTCTAACAATTGATTTAGTTTTTCTGCATTGCAACTTGTGTGTTTTTGTTGTTATCCCAGTAGACTTTTACCATCGTTGTCACAACTTTGATGGACACTTGTGGTGGGCACTTGGTTGGATTTCCAGTAAAACAGAGGAATGGGTTAGTCGACGCCATTGACACTCTCAAGTGTTCTGGCTGGTGATGGTAGTGGTGGTTCACTGACCAGCATTATGTGGTAATACATTGTGGATAAAGACGATGAAATTGATTTGCTTTGTACACGTATAAAACTAAAGTGTCCAATATAGACGGATGTATTGATTTTCAATCTTATTTGTTTACATTGTATTAGTACTTATTGTAGTTTAGGATATCTTAATTGCAAAATGCTGACGAAACAGCAAAGTGAAATTGAATATTTTCTTTATTGACCAAGACCAAGTTGCAGTGGATTTTAATAAAATAGTAGAATAGAAGTTATTGCAAACATACTGGTAGTCATAAAAACAAAAGATTTTATTTACTAGGAAATTAATAAATCTTATGTGGTTTGAATTGTCTATTTTTTTTGTAAGAAAATGTAGTAGCTGAACACTACAATCAAGATCTATTAATCTGAGTTGATAAACCAAAATTTTATATTAAAAAATTGTTCACCCACCTTTGGTGTGCACTTGCAAGTAAGGGAGTTTGGTTACAATGGGTGGAAGAGGGTAGACTTGGGTGGTAACAATGTGTGATGGGATACTTCCATCCAACGTTGAGAACTTTTCTAGAATATTCCATAGTTGTAAATATTATAGGAAATTTTTAAATTTTTTAAATGAACTACGAAAAGGTGTGTTTGTAATTGCTCCAGAATGTTCTCAAAATTTCAAGAATGATCTAGAAAGTCCTGCAATATATCCAAGTAAATTATTAAAAATAATTTTTATCGTTCTAAAATATTTTAAAAATTTCGAGATTGATCTGGAAAGCTCTAAAATATATTAAAATGTTCAAAATTATTTAAAATTGATTTTAGAAAACATTCTAAAAAATTTGAAAATATATTTAAATGTTTAAAATCGATTGGAAATGATTGAAAATAAACAAGAAAATTCTGGATTGTCTCAAAAAATGTAATTGTGTCTTCTAGAATGTGTTGAAACTAGATATCTCGAACGCCGTCAGATCTCAGCAACGATCAAGTGATAGTCAATAAGCGAAGTGCTTAAAAATTAATAATCTAGAATAAGGAGTTCTACACCGTGCATTCGAAAAACGCTGAATGCTTCTACTTGCGTTTAATACTGCACACTTTTCGTGGCCCGACATGTTTTGAAGATATAAGAAGCGTTAACGGTTACATTTGTGAAACACATCGTGAAACATGAAAAGATTCGATCTATTAGAAAATGACAATCACTGGGAATAGCTATGAAATGGCAACAGCAACACAAATTCGTGAACTGCTTCGTACGAGTGGTATTCGAAATATCTTTAAATTAGCGTGTATTTTGTTAACTTTTTTCCTAATTATCAGATTTTTATTGTTGGCGCGCAACAAAAGAGGAAAACATTCGAAAATCAGCCAAAAAGTCGGCAACAGAATCAAAAATATGAATATCTTTTGATTTAGTAAGTCGAAGCTTGCTACAATACACCAGTCAAAACCGCATTCAAATAGGTTAAGCCGTTTCTGAGGTTAGCGTGCACAGACAGGAAAAGGCTTACGATTTTATGTATATATAGAATATATATATAATATAAAATATAGAATAGAAATATAGAATAGATATACTTAGTATTGTTGAAAAGTAATGTATTTTGACCCGGGCAACGCTGGGTTTTACTGCTCTACGGATGCAAGAACTGGCCATCTAACTAGAAAGATTCAGAGCTTTGTTAACAGATGCCTGCGGCGTTTTCTCAGGTTGTGGTGGCCAAATGTCATCAGCAATGACGATTTATATAAAAAATGCAAACTGGAACCTATGGCCAACTATATCAAATTACGAAAATGGAGATGACCAGGCCACACATTGCGAAAAGATGCCACAGAAGTTTGCCGACAAGCTTTTGGCTGGAACCACCAAGTAAGCCGTAAGAGGGGTCGCCCTAAGATCACGTGGAGGAGATCTTTACAAAAAGAAATTGATGAATGCGGAAAATCGTGGAACGAGTTAAAGATGCTAGCAAAAACAGAACAGATGGCAATGCTTTATTGAGGCCCTATGCTCCAATGGGAGATACAGGAAATGATGATAAACGCTGGGTTTTGTTAGCTAGTATTAAAGTAAAGGTCAATTACAACAACTTAACCGACTCTTTTATGTCACAAGAAATGCACGCACTCCAATTCTCGTTCACTTGATGCTCGAATGTATGTAAACTCACACATTCATTGAACAATCGAATATTACTTTGCACTTGTGGATACATTATAACAATTATTTAATTAAATAAACATTTTAAATTGACTTCTCCACACTTTTCATTATGAAGTTATGTAAAAAAGTATTAATACCGCCTTAATTTGTGTATGTTTTTCATATTTTAGTCTATTAATTTTCCAGTAATTTGCATAATCTAAAAACGATGAATGAATACCTAATTAAAAGCTCATTAATAAAACATTTACAATACTAAAATAAATTAACAATTTCCATAGCATAATTCAATGGGTAAATAATATTGATTACATAATTAAAACAAACTAGGAAACAACAGAAAAACCCATTTAATAATGTGATGATACTACTTAGTATTTTATAGTAAAATCAATTCAAAGTTACTGAATACTATACAATATGGTATTAAAAGAGAATTGAGTGTGCGAGTAAGTGAGTGAATCTGTTAAAATTAAATTACAATTGTAGCTCAGCGCCTCAAAGTATACAAGGTAATAAGCAAGAAACAAAAAAAAAAATCACAGTTTAGATGAAACGCTTGCGGCAAGGATACAACACCTTATGAAAATAAAATACAACAAAACTGTGTTGGGGGAAAGATGACAAGGATATTGAGATACATTTTGTGCAAAAGCTTCTGAAGGAGAATAAGAAAATGTTGCGAGTCCACTTCATCAGGCGCCGGAAGTACCAGCGGAAGTGGCAGCTAAGCGAACAAGCGAGAAATATTCCAACAAGGAATAATGGCAACAAGGAACGAATGAAGCAGATATACAAGAAGTGTGAAAACCGGAAGTTGCGGGCAGGATATACGCGCTTTGTATATACAGACTACAGAAAGAAAAATAGTACATAATAAAAACTTAAACAAGAGAAAAATGAAAGAAAAATAAATGTGTACATAAAATAAAATAGCAGAGAAGAAGAGTAAAAAGAAAATGTGGAAAAATATACAGTAGGATAAAACTACGAAGTATAGCAGATTGCGTTGGATGGCATTAGCATGGAAGTATCATCAACAGTAGAAGCAAGCAGATTCTGTATCTGAAGGTTGGGTGCTGATGATGCCAAGCAGTTAAAGTCAAGTGAGCCAAGCCAATATTAAGTTGACAATATTGCCAGGTAATCCACAGCTTACGCGTAGACGAACGATAGATGATGCTACCCACTCGCAATGGTGGAGGAGCTGGAGAATTCTTTGCCCTCAGGGATAACACAGCGCATAATACACAAAAGAAGGCAACAGATTTCTTTGCTTTACTTCTTTGCATTAAGGTTTTCTTTTTCCTTTCTTTCTTTCATTCGGTGTTTCATTTTCCACCTTATGTTTCATTTCATAGACAACAAAAAACATTAATTTCTCGCGCTTCAAAGTATGCAATGATGCATAGAAACCATAGAAAAAAAGGATTATTAGCCTTGAGTGTTGATTTGAGTGATATCACCACCATCACCGCCATAGATGTCATCGCCATCTTCTATGTTGCCTCTGGCGTAAGTCGGGATGGAGATGAAGGAGGAAAAAAAATTTAATATTACCTGATTATGTGCGTATTATTGCCGCTCACTAACTCACTCACTCACTCGACGACTCACTCTATTGTTCACAGTCACTCAGTCAGTGAGTGAGTCAGTCTGCCTCTGATGGTTGATGGTTGTGGCTGTGGCATTGAGGCTTGACGAAGGCAGCACTTGCCACTTCAATGGCTTATAAACACAAAATTGTGTAGTGTATGACTGACTAACTGAATGAAATGGAATGGAGAGAGTTATGAATGGAAGGAAGGATGAATGGATGGATGCCTTGTTGCATATTGGTCTGATTGCCTGCGAAAGCGCACAAGTGGCGGAAATTGCTGCATAAAGTGCGCTTGATTGAGTTGACAAGTTGTAATTTGCATGTGCGATCCACTTACTCACCCACCAACTAAACTCATCTCATTCACTCAATCACTCAATCACAACCCTACTAACTAACTGAATGACTGATTGTCTCATCCTACAACAATACCTATGACTACTATTCTGTCTATCTTTCACTATTCTACCGTTTGGTATCCTGCATTAATGTTGCCATTGTGAGTATCTAAAGTGGAGAATTCAGAGCAATAGGCATAATTCTTCCCTTTGATTCCTCTTCATTTCTTTTATTGTTCCGCACCACAAAGTAATTCTATTGGCATCTGTCACACACACTATAACATAGTATACAAAATGAATTATCCACCTTTGTCATCAACTAAAAGCGAAATTTTGTTCTTTTCCATGTACTATGACAATCTGATAAATTTGTGGCATGATAATGCTACTGATGATAATGATAATGATTTTTAATTTGTGTGGAGTATGGAACTTATAGTCCTGACACTCACAACAGTCATCACATAATCACTTTTGTTTTGTTAAGCCTGACAGATTAGACGGCAAAATGAGATTTTGTGACACAAGTTTGGATATTTATTGACTATGGAAAATTGAAGTTGAAAAATATGAAAAGTTTCAACAGATAAAAATTCTTAGAATTTAAATGAAATATATATATATATATATATATAAGACTATGAAAATATTTTAAATTTTTGCATTCCAACAAACACTTATACACTTAATTCCTACCACAATTTCAGGCAACACATAGCATAAGGCAGGAAAAACAATACAGCACAACATAACATAACCACAGACATCACACACAATCACCCTACAGCTTTGTTTCATGCTACATCATCATCATCATCATCAACAACAACATTCTCTAGCTCGTCATCATCATGATCATACAAAAACCAAAACATTCTATCCTAATACTCTCAACAAAAACCCATAAGCAAAATGAAAGAAACCTTCAACTTTGGCGCTATAAATAAAAATTTAAGACGCACGAGAGTCAGGAGCCGAAGGAGGTTGGTTGGCCCCAGCTATGCTTTGGTTTCCTATAGAGAGAAAGAATAAATGAATGAAATGAAATAAAGAAAGCAGAACAAAATAAAATACTAAAAATACTGAAACTGGGAAAATGTAATTAGAATTGTACAGAGGAGAAAAGAACTTGGTTCATATTTCCGCCTACTCCAAGGGGCGTGCGTCTATATGACTCTGCCTGAGTGTCTGCTCTACAGTAGTAGTCTTCTTCGCCTATGGTGAGTGAGGTGCAGGGATATTGGCTTTAAAAAATATTTGCAGCTATTTTAATTAAACTTAGTAAGCAATTTTGTGGTTACAACAGAACAGGGAGCGTCTAACGAAGGTTAGTTGGTTGATAGGTAGATAAGGTGCTTGGTGTTGGTTTCATTTGTTACTGACCTCACCGACAACAACGTGAGTAAGGATGTTAATATGGCAACCTCAGGTGAGGTAACTAAAGCCCTGACTGGCTTTCTGTTGCTGGTTTGCCTTTGTTATTATAAGGCGTGCGTAAATATAAAATGCGTTGCGTGTCAAAAGCTCATTTCGCGTAACCCACACTCATGACTGTGAAAGAAACACAGTACAGGAGTTGGAATAGCTGTTCAGGAAGACCAGGAACATTTGTGTTGTGTGGTTTTTATTCTTTAAATGAAATTTTATAGCATCAGAGAAGGCAAATAAACCAAACACGGTAGCAATGGAGAAGTTTTTTGTAATATAAATAAAAATAAATATTTTTCTTTTTTTAGATTTATGTATGTATGTCCCCCTCTCCACTAGTTATCTTTTATTTGTGTTGAATTTTTTCGCTTTTTTTCACCCTGTTTCCCCCATTTATTTGTCTCATTTTACTCACATTTTCTGTTTCATTTTGAAATTGTATCTAATTAGTGTCATTTTTCTTGGTTCTTAATTGGAAAATTAACATATGAAGAGTGACAGCGGTTGTTTTCTTGGGTTCAAAATTTTTTTGTGTGTTTAAAATTCTACTGTTAACTCATAGTTTATATATGTACGTACACTTGAAATGAATCACTTGATGATGCTTGTATTTTTGTAAACTTACAAAACAAGGCGTGACCAGAACTTAGTAAAGTGATTTATGGAAGAATCGTATCATAAATTGGATAAAAACATACCTGAAACGAGAAGAAGAAAAACGCATTGAAATTAATTTTAAATGTCATAAATAATTAACAAAAAAAAGTAACAAGAATTTATGATAAACATACATGATTCTTATGTTCCACATAAGTTTCACTTTAGTAGAAATTGAAATTGGACAGTTGAATTACCGATTCACTTATTTTTTATGTATTTTTTCAATCATTCTTGTATCTCAGTATCAATGGCATTGAATTGCCTGGAAAATCAAAACTAATCTGAAATTGTGATCCACATGCATTCTCTTTCACAGATAATGAAAATATTGTTATATAATTTAATAAGTAGTATAACAAAAAACTGTTTCAACTAATTACCCTAATGAACTAATTACCATTATAAGCAAATAATATCTCTAATGAGAGACAATAAGGCAAATGTAATTGCAAGTTATGTCATGTCCATTTTTTTTTTTTTTTGGGAAACAGAAGATGTAAAAAATCCTAGCACATTTTATGCTCAATTAGTTAAGTTCAATAAACCGAAAACAACAACGACAACGAACCCTTTTTTTTGTCTTCATTTTCATTCATTTTTTTTTTTAATACTTTGTTCATTGACACAAAAGGATTTTCATATACACAATGACGACAACAACAACAACAACAAAAGCATAATTGCCTGCATTATTCATAAGAACGAACAAAAACCAAAAAGGCATCCTGGGAGCTCCCCAGATCAGCACAATTCATTCATTTTATACACAACAACAACATCATCACATAGGCTTGAATCACATACAAAGAGTGATAAAGAATACAAGAATAGAATACCAGTCAAGATGAAGACAATTTAGTCGAGTTTAGATGAACTGAGATGAGCTGAGCTGGAGATGAAATCGAATCGCGTAATAATAACCAAAGAAAAAGGAAACATAAAAATGTATCAGGCACCTCAACTGCAGTTCAGTTCTTCCACTTTCGAGTTGGTTTTTTAATTAAAATCTAAAGTCATTTGCATGCTTTGATCATCATCATCATCATCAGCAGCAGCAGCAGCATCATCATCAACCAACATCATTATGTGGTGGATGAGTCGTATACTTGATAGCACAACAAAGTGAATTGAAGTGAAATGAAGTGAAGAAAGTATCTGTGGAAAAAGTGGAGTAAAGTGAAGACAATAACACAAAAGACAGTGAAGATTATGTTTAAAAATGGGATTTTGCGTGCCATCATCGTTATTAACATCAATTGCCGACAATAAGAATTGAAAAACGTTGACAAAAAGGATAAGAAGAAAAGACATAAAACCACTGAAGAAGCCAGCAAAAAGAAAAGGCAACAAAAAACGGAAGCGGAAAGCCTTATTATGCGGAAATGCTATGCTTCACTTACTTGTCGTTGTCGCAAATAATTTATGCCAATATTTTTACAAGTGCCACACTTTCTTCCTCTCTCTCTTCCTGATTTCCTTCCTTTACTCTAGTGTCCTAGGACAATACAAAATCGGTTGAAAATATTGAAATTCTTATTCTGTTTTGGTTCATTTTATTTATCTGGCTCTTTGGCTTATCATGGTGAGCTCGCTCCCTTGGCATATAAATTGAAAAATTGCAATTGGCGGCAAAAAAAAAAATTCGCACATCTTCAACCTCCTATTGTACTGACCTTCTTCCCTTTCTTCAATGGCTGACTTCCCATGAATATTCCACACTCACTAAACAATTGTTTTCTATTTTGATATATATTTAAATTTATCAAGAAAGCAATTCAATTCCATAAAGAACTAATACAATATATGCACTCATTGCTCCTAGTGGTGATGATGCTGCTGCTGTTGATTCCTTGGTTAAATGAAAATCGGCAAGTAAAGTAGTCTCAAAGGATTTTTCCTCCAACGTTTCTTTATCGTTTGATTTTGCTTTGCTTCTTCCACCACTATCATCGCCATCATCACCGCGAGGTGAGAAGAAGATGGCAAACGGTGCTTTTGATGTGTAAATCAGTGGGTAAACAACGTTAGCAACTTCATCATCCACATCCTCATAATTGACTCTTCTTGACTTCTCCAGTATCTTACTTTTGCTTTGCTATTCCTAGCTTTATTTTCCTTTGCTTTGTTGGTCCCTAGCCACTTTGTGGTAAGCGTTGAATCGGAATTGAAGCACACAAGTGGGCATTAGTGGTCGCCAAGCGAGATATCATCATCATCGCCGTCATCAACCAGTTCAAGAAAACTTGCACTGCAGTCAAGTCAATGATGAAGACGACTACGACGACAACGACGACGACAGTTTCTTGGCCCATCATCAACGCAATGAAATGTAATTGGAATTCAATGTGCAATAAAGAGAAGTCAAAGTGAACCAAGTACGTTTAGTTGTTTTTTTTTTTTTTTTTTGATTTTGAAAAGAATATGATGGGAGATGGAAGAAAAACGAATGACTGGGGTCAGTAATGAATAATTTTGCATATTTCAATTTCAGTAGCAAAGACGATGATGATGACGGTGCCAGAGTCTATTAAAAGGTTGGGCTCGGTACTGAAGTTCAAGTGGTTTAAGCGGCAGTTAAGTAAGTCTGACAGTTTAAGTGATGGCCAGGCCAAAACCTTATGAAGCATGGGTATCTTCTAGTCCAAATTGATATTCAAAGTGAGATATGATAAAGAGAGAGAGAGAGAGAGAGAGAGAGCAGATAGTTCAATGAACTCTACAACAATGACTAAGTGAATTTGAAGGTTTTAAAAACAACTCAGTGATTCAATTTGAACATAAGATACTTTTCAGTATTTAAGTATTCTATTCTGGACAATCAAAGATTTGTTTTAAACATCAACAACAGGACATTTTGACAAAGCAAAGGAAGAATTTTATATAACAACCATTTTTAGCATTAAAACAAATATTCAGTAAAAATAAAAATATTCAGCGGAAAAAAGGGAATGGAAATGAAAGGAGAAGGAGATTGGACAAAGTCAACTTTATGAAAACGATAAACTCGCTCAATGGAATGCTAAGCTATCGCTTGTGCAAATAAATATTCATCACTTCAAATTACAAAAAGTTTGGCAAGTTCAGAAGTGAAATTCAGCCAGGCAATGTTACTATGCAATGTCAGCATAGAGAAATGTATCTAGATACTATATATATATATATATATGTTTTTTTTATGTAGAAGGACGACGGCTACACTCGAAGACAACGAAACTCAATTTTCTGCAGCCTCAACTCAATTGTCAATGAATAAATTTCGACGCTTTGCCAGTGGTAAGAACAATCCTAGTAAGTAACAGTGAACCGAACTGAACCGGAAACGAATGAACTCTCTGGCGTCCATTATCCTTATCTCGAATGGCAATCATCAAAAGCAGTGATACACGGAGATACAAAGAAGCAAAAAAAAAAAAGGAAGTGAATAGCATTTTTTCGAAATTAATGACGCAAACGGCCGGAAAATTTGGTAAAGTTAGTCTTGTGTCTGTCCATCAGTCTTTCTGGCGCTCTATCAATAACTGAATAGTAGTACTGAGAGTAAGTAATGTGGTTGGTTGTGCTGGCCAAGCATTAAAAGATACAATTTCGATACGGATTTGTTGAATGCATTAAGTTGTCTGTTGAATCATGTCTCACGCCCAGCGAAACGAACAGTCCTCTCTCTCTTTGTGCCATTCTCTCCTTCCTCTCTAACATAGTTGATATGTTCGTCTACCATGAAGCGAATAAATCGATATTTATGACCGACCCTCGAAGGCGCTTAGCCACTGTCCGAGTGCCATTATAGCTGCTACTGCTGCTCCCAGTGATCTCGAGAGTTTAATAAATTAAGTAAGTAACATAAAACTTTTACTTTTATTAAAAAGTTTCCTTTCTATTCTGTTTTTTTTTTTTTTTTGTTGAATGTTTCGTTCTGTTATTCATGTTTTGTGGACTGTAAAGCAAAATCATAAATCAGAAAGTCCTACACATTGTAGATACATTAATACATTAAGAAGATTTCTATACTATTGCACTTTATAAATCATAAATTTATTAATGAATCTCTCAAAATATAATACAATACAAGAATATAAAAATCTATGAGTATCTCATGAACGCCTAGGCCAATAAGCTGAAATTTCAACAGTACATACATACCATAAATGTATTTCATATAGTGTAATAAACCAGAATAACCATCTGCTATCAAATCGACGGGTTCAAAATTGCAGGCATAAGCTTGTAAATAAATAACTACGAGTATATCAAAATTGACTTTAATTCCATGTTATTTTTGCTATATAAAGCAATTTTACAAGTTGCACAAAGCCCACACAATACAAGTCACAGCCCACACATGTGCATGTGTTGCATATCTTGTATCTCAGTGTGATTGTGATATAAGAATGTTGTCCTTTAACCAGCCAACGCATTTTTTTACAAACTAAACAAACGCCAACTGATGTGCCACCAACCATTAAATCAGTTAGAGAGAGACAGAGAGAGTTAGTAGTTACCAAGGCACTCCGACCTGACGGTGAGAAGACATCGCTATGTTAGTATGTACTTGTATCTTTGCCTGTTTTCTTGTTTGTTTGCTTTGTTTGTTGTAATAAGGAAAATACAGAAGAAAATAAAGAAAAGATAAGTAAACTTTGCTCATCATTAACAAACAAAATATTGAACGAGAAGCATACCCAACTCTACTCTTCTACTCTACTCTACTCTACTCTACCCTACCCTATAATATACTATACAATACGTATACTCGGGTACAGAGTGAAACTATTCTCTTCTTTAACATTTCAAGTTTATAGTGGAACTTGAGCAGAGCTAACAACAATAGTGGGTAGTGTTAGTAGTGGCAGCAACAGCAACAGAAGTTGCACACAAGTGCCTATTTATCTTATTAAAAAGAAGCCGACCGAGCGACCATCTTGTTTG
Organism: Amiota communis; assembly: GCA_037043315.1. Taxonomy (NCBI): domain Eukaryota; kingdom Metazoa; phylum Arthropoda; class Insecta; order Diptera; family Drosophilidae; genus Amiota; species Amiota communis. The sequence goes on along the minus strand of JBAMAV010001386.1, from coordinate 192,040 downwards.
GAGTATCTCCATCATTTCCTTAGCCTTAAGTATGAGTGTATAAGAGATGAAAGAGGCTGGGCTGCGTTAGTTTTAGACCAAAACTTCTTAGGCAATGCCATCATTGTATATTTGTTTTGTTGAATGCTTCTTCTTCTCTCTTTATTTTCTGTATAAGTAGTATTTAGAAGTAGTAGTAGACTATTAGTTGAGGAGAAGAATTCTTAAGCTCAACTCAACTCAACTGAATGGCGGCAGCATTAGTTTCTGAAAAACTTTCTCCTTTTTTGTCTTCATTGGGAAAAGTTGCAAGGACATCTTCAGCTATACTATTTCTTCTACTTTGGTTATTAGTTTATTTTGCTGCTTGAAGTAATTTCCAAGTTTTGCTTTAACCTCTACTCATACTTCTACACCCGTCTTCTGCTCTTGCCCCTTCCCTAGTATGCACTCGTAGTAGTATTTTGTTAATTTGATACCGAAACGGAACAATGGACAAGAAACGATTCAATGGCTCAAGTGTGTCCAGCATTCTTATTTCACTGATGCCACTGCTACTTCTACTCATGATGTTGATGTTGATGTTGATAATGATGATGATGATGACAGCAACAAAAATGATGATATGTCCACTTAAGGCCAATGTTGGCCATGAATAATGCTGCTCGTGCCTTCTTCCGGTTGTTGTTTCTTCAACAAATGCCTTAGTAAACAAATGTTGTTGACATATTTAGATATACGAGGATATGGTATACTACTACAATATTTAAGGATATGTGTGTGTATGTGTAACTGAAGCTATGAATAAATATCACTAAAATGTTAAGATTTTCTTAAATCAACTTCTACTTGTGTAAAAATCTTTAAGTTAATATTTTTTTTTTTTTTTCTCTTTTATTGAGAGAGAAGTGGATTGAAATGAATGGCAATGTATGCTAATTGGCTTTTGATGTAAGTAAGAATATGATATTTCATAATCCTATGGATACTGGATACTAGGACAAACAATAGCATGAAATGTCTGTTCCTTAATTTTGATTTAAGATATCTGTATGGTTTCTATGGAAAAGAGTACTACCTTAAATGTCTGAATAATGATTTACCATGGTATAACTAGAAATATTTATTACTTAAAAATATTTAAGTACAAAACATTAGTAGGTAAAATCTATAAAACTAGCAACTTGCCCCTGTTGCGTGTGGGTAGATTTCAAAACTAAAGATAAATTAGTACTTCATTTGGACAAATAGAAGATAACAACAATTCCTTACACTAAAATTTTTTGTAGGTGGTTTCACCTTACCCTAACAGATATGTTATTATTATTTTACCAAAAGAATGTGTTATTTATTTGAACAGAAGCCACTAATGTAAACAATATTCGGAAGCTTCGACCCGCGATGTGTAAAGCATTCGTTTCGTAGGTCAATCCATATTAAATCGAAGGCTTCGCCCTGGGTAAATGATGTTTTCACCGGAAATTGAAGTCGTTTGAACGGAATTGGCAAATCGCTAGGGATCATCTGTGTCCTAGGAATATAAGCTACAGTTAAATTGTCCTTCAATTCCTTTAAAAGTTGCCTGGTCCCATTTCACATGCTATGGGGGCTTAAATTTCTCAAAAATTCTGAGTTGAACAGAGTCTAACAATGAGATATATAACAGCAAAGGCAAAAGGCAAGTAAAAAATTTCAAGAAAGCGGATCTTCGTGAAGCTATTTTTATCCAAGCAAGGAGAATCTAAGTGAATACAACATGAGTTATTGTGCGCTGAGGAGAAATTAATCTCTCAAACGAATTAAAGATTATTAGAAATTATATGAGACCAATCGCAATCGCCAAATAGGACTACCTAGGGGCAAGTACAATACATCTTTAGCAGATTTGAAACTTTAAGCTACATCATATCGGTAATATGGACAATATTTTTTAAAATGTCACAAGGTGTTCTGTTCTTATGATCAATTTGAATAGTAATAATAATCATTATCAATCATTCATAACATTTAAAGAAGGAGTCTTTACTTTTAACATACCAAATAAACTGAAAATAGATTATATTGCCAATAATGAAATTTGTTGTCACATAAAATATTAACAACATTAAGGATGTATACATATAATGATTTTTAAACTTTTAGATATTGTGTGTAAGACTTGTATAAGTGGATTCTTTCAGAGATGAGTAACAGAAAATTCATTAATTTATTTCATTTAAAAACTTTCAAATGTCAAAATAATTAGAAATTATTGCATTTTAATCCCAATTTTTTTTTTTCACTTTTATCACGCAGTTAGATACTTGCCACGCGTGCTTATTTTATAAATCGCTCATTTTGCAAAGGAAAAACAAACAACAAAAAAATAGTATAGAAGTACGAAAAAAGAACAACAACAACAAACAGACAAGAAAAGAAGAAAAACCGCAGATTATGGTAGAAGAGAAGGACGGGAAGAGGAGAGTGACTGACTAAGAAGACAAAACACAAAACAACTGAAAATAAACTTTTGCGGCAAAACACGTAATAACATTTAAAAAGTGCTGATGGTTCATGTTATTGCTTCAGAGATCTTCTTCCGCTCCTAGCTATGATGATGACGATGATGATGATAATGATGATGTGGATGATAATCAGTCTCATTTGTTGCTGTTGTTGTTGTTGCTCTGTTGGTTTTAATGCTTTGGGGCAACAACGTCACATCAAGAAACAACTTTTGCTGATTCAACACTCTCGCTTTTTATTTTATTTACAATATTTGTATGGATTTTCAGTATTTTTTTTTTGTTCACCAGTCTCTATTTACTTCATTTATATTTTGTTGTATCTGCGACTCCACCACCATCATCATCATCATCATCATGAGTTAATGCAACAAACAGTTGAAGAAGACAAGAGATTGAATGGGAATGGAAGGAAAGGAAACAGAGTGTTGCAGAGACATACAAATCTATGGATACATTCGCATTTATTCTTAATTATCAACATGGCAGCACTTTTGCTGCCGGGCAATGTCTATAAATCTAGTTGCCGCACGTTGGCACACACTGCCAGCCAGTCATGCCGTCATCCAGTCAGCCACTGTTGCTGCCAGACATTGTGTTTCTGTTGTTGCTGCTCCTGCTGCTGCTGCCAGTGTTACCGGATTTATTTGCCATTGTTCTCGACTCTTTCTTCACATCTCTGCACTCCCTCAATTCACTTTCAGTGTGACATGCACGCGTGGCAATATATTTCAACATATCTTTGCACTGACAGATGGACCAACAGACATGTATCCCTTCTGTCTGTTGGTCTATGAGACTATTTACCTCTCTTCACACAAGTTGTCCAAACTCCAACCATTCCTCAGTCTGTCTATTCATCTGTCTGTGTGTCTTTCTGACTGACTGACTGACTGACTATTTGTAGTGTACTACAATATGTGTGTCGGTCAACATGTCCATTGGTTGGACTGTTTTTAACATATGACAGTTTAATTTACTTTTATTTTTGTGGCACTGTGGTTTTGAGTGTTTGGTTCTTTCCTTTTTATTTTGTTCATACTATAATTCTCAACTCAACTTAACTCAAACTCAAAATCTGACTCGTGTGTCTTGTTTCGTTGTATTTGGCCCCAAAAGTAGTGACGCCACCATCATCATCATTATTATCAGCATCGTCATAATCATCATCAACCAACTGGCATTCCAAAGGCCATTATCATTTGGTCAACTGGTTGTGGTAATGATCATGATGATGATGATGGTGGCAGCATCAAGGGTGGTCACTTTCACATGTGAATGTGTTGTTATTATGTGTTTCCAGATTTAAAGTTACAATTAAATTTTAATAGTTTTTTTTTCCTCTTACGTTAGTCTTTACCACTTCCATTCAGTCTCCGTCCTCTCCCTCCGTTCGAATCATAATTACATTCGAATTTACTTTTAATTATTGTTTAATTTTGTACAACATTCAAAAAGATGATTTTCTCCTAGTGTAAATGAAATTAAAAATATTTGTATTCTTCGTTTTGTACCACAAATATTTATGATGATGGTATTGTAACAATATATCAAATTGAGGTTGAGTTTCAGTTGAGTTAAGTTCATAATTTTTTGTGGTTTTGGAATGTTTTATTTATTTTCTTGTGTTATAATTAATAGAAGTGTCCAACGACAATGAGTAACTATGTATTTTAGGAAAAATAAGATTGTATTATGGGTCAGACTATTCAAATATTATACAACTACATTTATAAGTTAATAACTTTGAAGGTCTTGGAGAGATTTTATTTATTTTCCATTTTCCAAATTATTTCCTTAGTAGAATTTTAATATTATGCTTTAAAGCTAAAGCTAAAGAATGTAAGTGAAAGAATGTAGAAAATAACTATGTATTTTGATTAATAGAAGCGGATACATTTCGTTCATCTTTTGACAATTTCAAAACTAGACATCTTTAATGCAACTTGAATTCATCACTTCAAATCAAAAATGGTGAAAGGTGATTTACCATGGATTAGGGATGCTCGATATGTATCGATACATAATAACCCTCGAACCATCAAATATCGAATAGTTATTCTCGATATATTTTATTCGATATATCGAACCGGAGATTCTCGACGACGCAAATTAAGCGCACGATTAATTGTGTATGCGACTAACTGAAAATTGTCTATACCAACCCTGACAAGTTATCTGTTTATTTGAGTGCACCAGCTATGGCCTATCTGGTCTATGCGACACCGAGCCTTTAGTGGATTTAATAAAAATACTTTCGAAGTATGGGTAGATTATAAAGTAAAATTTCTGAAGTTGTACAATATTGCGTACAAGTATTTGACTATGGTTCTAGTTCTATGCTATCTAAAAGGCTATTTTTGAAGGACACACAGGCCAAAAACGATTGCAAGCTGAACGGGTCAATAAAATGTTGGGAATTTTAAAATTATTGCCAAAAAATATAATTGATTTGTCAGAAGATGTTATAATTAATGCAAGATTTTATTGATTTCTGCCCCATTTCTACTTGGCAGCGAAGACGAAACTAAAAGATAACAGATGACAGTGGGAATTCCGCTTCATGGCATTGTGGCTATCGACACAGATTTTTCGAATCAAGAAGCTAAAGCACCTTATGCGTGTTGTTGACCTTATGCCGTTGAAACACATACATAGAAAGAATAGACAAGTGACAATGTAATCAAATACAAATTACTTACAATATATCGTATCGGAATAAATATCGACACATAGCTTAAATTGAACATCTCTAACATGGATTCTTATATTCTTTGACATCCCAAAAGGTTGCATCCATAAAGTTACTGTCAAATGCATCTTCTGATTATGAATCCTGTTAAGAGAAACTTGTTCTATAGTATATTTCCCTGTGTAGAGCTTTTCATTGGAGTTTAGGGAGTTATAGGTTCAAATTGGCTTTTTAGATCACAAAAACTAAATTACTCGCATTGCTTATCATTGTCCAAAATGAGTAATTTTAATTTATACTCTTATTTCTTAAGTAATAACACATCTGCTGATAAGTTCCAGGCCTAATGAAGAAAACACAACTTTTCCGGTGGAATTTAATTTTATACATCAACAACGATACAATCATTCCAGCACGTCTCTAACTTTTCCGCATGATACTTTTCTTAAATAAAGATTTATCTTTGCCCTCAAAATTGGCGTTTGTTTCGGCGTTCACCACCTAATTCGAGCCAAATCTCTTTCCGGCGACCATTTTGTTTAGGTCTGCGAACAGATAAAAGTCACTGGGGGCCAAATACTGTGAATAGGGTGCCAGATTGTTATGAAATTCTTTCAGTACTTGCTATTGAAAATATTAATTCTGTATTTGTGGCGCCATCTGTGTCTTATCAACCGATGTAGGTAATATATGTTATATGTGAACTTTTGAATATTAGATCCTTTAGTGAAGCTTTCTAGCCTAGGAATGATGATTTTTTTATTTAATAATAAGTGAGTTTTCCAATTTTACCAATTCATGAGTAAGTATTGAAGTAGAAGGTACTTATTACTATTAGTTGATATCCCTTGTGTTAACTTCCTTCCTCTAGAAATTTTCATCTTTATGTTTCATTGAAATTTATGTGAGTTGATGATATAAATAAGAATTGATATGATGCCCACTTTCAAATATATGTATTTATTTTTGAATTTAAAATCCTTTAAAAGCTTCTTTAATCACAAACATTAAATCTCAACTGGCTGTGCTGACACATTATCTCAATTTCCTGTTATCGTTGTTCTACAATATTGTCCACAATGCTTCATTGTTTTATCCTTTACTCAAATTTTAAAGCTTCTGTATGTGTCATTATTATGATAACAATAATCATCATCATTACCAGCATCAACATCATCATCATTATTATTATTCTTACATTGCCGCAGTCGTCTCAATGTCTGACTGACTGACAGGACTCAGTCAATCACAAACAAATTCGAGAGATACAATTCTTTATTTTACTTTGCTTCACTTTACTTTGGTTTTGTTTTGTTATGTTTATTTGTTTTTCTCCTTCTGCCTCTGTTTTTACTGCTGTTCTTATTGTTTTTGTTGTTGTTACTAGTATTGTGTTAGTCATTTTGACGACTTGTAGAACTCATTGTTCATCATTTTGTTTGAATTGATGTTGTTGGTTGGTCCCATCTTCCTTCGATTTACTCCTTTGCCCATTTTATTCACTTCAATATTATGGTATTTTTGTTTTCCCTTTTGTCTTTATAATGCATCACATTATTTGTGGTTGATACTCACTCTTCACTTTACTACAATATTATTTTTTTCTTTGCGTTTTTTTTTTTTTTGTTCTTTTTATTAGAAATACAACTAGAGAGAGGAGTTTATGTCGTCATTTCATCTTTTCCCTTTCCTTTCTTTACGTTACTATTGCTGCCTTAGAGTATTATAAATACAATACTATTGTCGATACTATTCCCAAGCATTGCTTGTTGAGCTTGTTGGCAACATGATTGCTTTCTCATGTTTATACACTTGCAACAATATTGGATTTGCCACTAACCATACAGCAGTTACTGATATTCATTGTAATACAGTTTGTGTTACTATTTCATGGATAGTTATCTATCTCTACCACATATATATGTATATCTATACGAGTGATATTTTGTCTAGTTATTTTTATATATGATGATGTGTAAATTTGCTTGCAGTTCTTCAATTTTAAAATCAAATATAATCAAAGTTTAATACATGGAATAAGAGGAATGAAAATCTATTCTAACATTTTACATAATATGTGTAATAATAAATAGGAAAAATTCTTTAAATATATATATAATATATAGTTTGAGTTGAGTAGATTGAATGACAAGCAACTTCTGTTGCCGAGGACTACTTATTGTTGTTGTTGTCAGCTGTTGTTGGTTGTGGTTTTTCATCTACTTTTTCTGCAGTTTCTTACTATATTTTATTTAATTTTTTTTTTGTTTTTCTAAATATTTTTCTGTATTATGTAGTTCCTGTTGTACGAGTATCTGCTACTGCTTGTTGGCACATCAAATACCACAAAAGATTGATTTTTCTCTTATAAGTTGTTTTTGTTGGTGATGTTGGCATGAGGCCAAAGTAAAATTTGTTTTTAAGCGCAAACAAGTCTCAATACATGAGAGAATGGGAAGTTAGTTCCTCTCCTTTTACTTCTTTGGCTATTTTATTTGTGTTTTTTTTTTTAAATATTTTCTATATTCCTTTTTCAATCTCTCTCTGTCTTTCTTTTTTACACAATCTGTATGTGTCTCTTTCCCTCTTTGAGGTTCTCCATGTTTTGTAAAAGTAAATAAAATGCATAAAATGTTGTCAAGTTTCACGGTGTACGAGAAGAAGAAAATTGTTTGGGAAAAGTCAACTTTACTTTACTACTTTAAACGGACAAGTTTCAAAGTGAAAAATCTTTTCAAAAGTCAACGAGACTTTGAAGAAGACTGAAAGAGTTTAATACTTTAAAAAGTTTCTTAGCAATCTTCATTGACCATAAATACATTTCAATTTTATAAATATTTCATAAGATTTTCGATTTGAAACACATGTTGAAAAAATCTATTTCTTTTATTCAATTAGTTTAATGGACTAAAACAAAGTTACAATAAGAAAAATAAGTTTCAATAAGGATTGATTTTTGAGGTAAAGGTGAGATTATTTACATTGAAAGATTAGCTACAATCACTTGGGAAATACATAAGTTTTAAACAAAATCTTGAATTATTTATTTGTGATCCTTACGAATATAAAAAGCCACAATTCTTCTCATGGTCAGTATGGAAATCATTAAAAATTTTAAAGATACAAATTGACCTGTACAGACGTTCACCTTCCTTCTACGTACATCGTGTATTATGTTTTGGATACATTTGCAGGAACAAAAGAACAAAGAGTGCAAAACTCTTGTGCGTACTCAGTTATTGGTAAAAAAGGAGGATTAAATACTACAATAACAACAACACACAAAATTTAAGAAGCATCACAGTATAGACAACGAAGAAACGTGCAAAAATCGTTGTGCATTCAAATCGGTTAAGCCGTTTTTGAGATTAGGAACGGCTCATTTACGTTTTTATTACATGATGATGATTGAAACTTATGTGGGTTAATATATTAACTGTGTTTATTTATGATAGAAACAAATGTGATAGTAACTTATTCACACCGTTTAGTGTCTGATATTCACTTCATACATGTTTTCTTTGCAACATTTGATTACACTAGGGAAGTTCCAATCAATATTGGCATAGCAATATATAATTTAACATCAAAAAGAAGCTTTAGATTACATTGATCCTCCATTGAAATCCGAAAAACCAAAAAAACAAAAATTCCATACATGGTAAGCTTACAAGAAGGTGCCTCAGGATCTGAGAGTTCTATTTAACTAACCTATTATAATTTCTTGTAACTACTTGATTTGATATGACTTTCATGTATCCTTACAATATTCATTCTTTATTCTTGTGTTGCGTTTAATAAAATTGTTATAAATGCATTTGTTTCGTTATTTCAACAACTGTCAGCATAAAAATAAAAATTTCTCTCATTGTTTTCCTTTTTTTTTTTGTTTGTCTTTTGCATTCACAAGAATATCCTAAATTGTGAAAAATAAAACTTCTTAAAAGGGGAGTAAAAAGCGTTGTTGCTTAGCTACTCCAATGCAAACAAAAATAACATAAAATATTCGCTTCGTATTACTTTGTTATAAGGCGTAAAGCTGTTACCGCTCCTGCAAAAAGGACAAAACAAAGTTACAGCAAAAAAAAGAAGCTTTGCTAAAAGAACAATGCAATGAGATATTGTCAACATATTTATAGCCATGATCTAACAACAATAAACACAATTGCTAGACAACTCTCAAGGCGAAAGAATAGCAAAAGTAGGAACACAACGACATCGTCATAACTTAAAGAGGAGCTACTGTTGCTCCTTCCGATTTCTACATGCTATGCCCCATCAACATATCTTTTCATCTCTTCCTTTCGTTCACATTTCCTGCAAAATTTTTTCATTTCGTCCTTAGCTTATCATGCCCAATGCGTGTGTATGCGTCTAAGCATATCTCTGTGTAAATGAGTGAGTGTGAAAGTGCATTGGTGGATCCTTTGGTGACAGCTTTACTTGAGTCCTTTGCATGGCTTGCTAACCAAACAACCGACCGAGAACTACAACAAGAACAATGATAACAACAAAGCCGCCTTAACAATTTTACAATAGAATTTTTTTCTTCACCAAGCAACATGGAATAAACCAGAGAAAAGAAGAGAAGAAATGGAAAAAGAAATGCTAAAAAAATCCAAGAAAAGTGGAAGAAAAACGCTCACATTTCCCGACTACTAAATTTAACCGCGCATTATTTAAATTTAGTTTGTGAGTGTGTTTTTTTGGGTTGCAACTAATGCAAATTTACATTTTTTCCTTTCTAAGTAGTAGTAGAAATAACATTTGGCCCGAATTTGGTTTAAGTTTTTGTTCTTCTCCTTATTGGTATAGAAATTTCTTTCTACTTTTTTGGCATGAAAGACGAGCGCACATTGTTCCGAGACAAACGTTGAGCATATCAAACAAAATAAAAATCCACTCGTCATCACGATTCTCATGAGATACAACATACTTATTCTACTAGATACAAGATACAACAGAACCAGAAGAAACTGCTAGAGTTTATGTGTTCTTTCGTATATTTTGTTCTTTTTTTATTATGTACGACGAGTATGTTTAGCTTTGGTTGATATTGGAATTTTTCTATTTCGCAAGTGATTTTTTGTTTGTGTGTTGTTGTTGTTGTCTTCTTCTTCTTTTCCATTTTATTTTGATTCTGCTTTGGATTTCGCTTTACTTCAGTTGCCACAAGCCACAATAGAAAGAATGTTGTTTCGACTTATCATCATCAACAACGCGTCATTTGGGGATTGCAACCAAAACCGATTCGACTCAATTCAACTCAATTCGATATATTACGATTTGTTCAAAAAAAAAAAAATATTACAAAAAGGATGAATGAGAAAGTTTGAGTAGTAGAAAATTTAAATATTTTTTGAAGTTAAAAGTTTATTTATGCTAAATAAGAAACAAGAACTTTTTAAGAGTAAGTAAGGTTTAATGATAGTATTATCATCTTTTATGTCAATTCCCGGGAAAATATTTTACTGCATCAAAAATGCTGCTATCTTTATCATTTTGTAATATATCCCGTTTATGCAACAGCCTAAATAGTTTTCACTGAGATCAGCTTGACTTAGAACGCTTGCATAAACACTTTTTCATTTCGTTCTGAACATGCGAAGCGACTTGAATAGGAGCACATTTCAAACCCGTCGTTATTTTCGTAAAACGAACTGAAATGTTCACAAAATGTTGTTTTGTGCAGTGTTGCCATATGGTATAATTATTGTGCTTTTTTATCATCTTCCTAATGATTTTGTGAATTATAATTATACTGGAAAATCATGACAAAACATTATCAAAAATCAGGACAAGGATTATACATTGTGATTTTGCAACATTAAACACAAATTCGTTCTCAATTAGAATGCAATGACGTCGCACGGATAAACACCTCACCAAAAATTGTTCAGAGTCAAGCTGATTTCAATGTAAACCGTTTCGGCTTTTGCATAAACATGGTATATTATTGGTGGTGAAAATTAGGTCAATAATTATATCCCTAAAAGCCAACAATTGTCATAGACGACCAGGAGGATTTTCTCGAATCAGATGGATTTGAATCATGTATTGAAAACTAATGGGCACTGACAACATAGTAGTGCTTGAGTACATGTGCACGAGCAGTTCCAAACTCTTTAGATAATGTCGGATAAGAAGTCATCAAATCAGTTCCGATTGATGCAGCATATCTTGTCTGGAAGAAGCTTCACTAAGTTTGAAGAAATCTATAAATTAGTTCCCAATGCTTCTAGGCTCAAATAAGTAATAAGCAATTCTTTTAGCGCAATGCTTTGAATGAAAATTTTCAGTTTTCATGTAGGCAAATGTGAATTTTGAAATGTTCATCTTTCGATTCAACGGCAAGTGAAAAACAATCAAATTTAGAATTTTTTTTTTAATATTCGAAAGAAATGCAAAAGTCATGTATCCTTTTAACCCAACTCATATAAGAAGTTAAGCTACCATCCAACCATGTCAAATGCCACACATGCCACACGTGACACACAACATTGAATCATTCATTCACTCACTCACTTATTCATAAATTTATTCATTCATACAGTTTTTAAGTCATGCAATCCAAGACCGACCGGATATGCCTTACATGAGTGGCGTAAAAAATTATGCTAAATTTTGATTAATTGTACTGTCAAAAGAGACTCACTGAGGAACCCATTCCAAAATCTATATAGGTCCCCACCATCGAATAATATTATACTTACAACCACCAGCCATCGTTTGTTGTTGTTGTCGTTAAGGAAGCAAAATTTCAATAATTTATACTCGTAATGCTTTAAGCAGGATTCCTTTTTTTGTGTCCTGTGTTTTGTGTTTGTTTGATTCCATTAAGGGTTGAGACTAAATTGAGCAAAATGCTTATTTTGTTGTTTGTTTCAAAAATGCTATTCATATGAATATGATGGTGATGGTGATGGTGTTGGTAGTAGAAAGGTGTAAGTGGGGGGAAAAGAAGGATAAAGGACAATTGGCAACAACAACAATTTAAAAATATTAAAAAAGTTTTCACTTGACATGTTATTGACTTGTTAAAATGTTTGTTCCTTAGACATGGCGACATTTCTTGCGATTTTTTTTTTTGTTTCTTTTTCTTGATCGAGAGGGTAGTTTTTCTTATGGTCGCTCGGTCGTCTTTAGTATAAGTATAGCATAGTATACCATAGTAATAAAGAAGAAAAACTTAGTTAGAAATTCAAGCCACGTTTTTCAACATTGAAGATTGCAATAGCAAATCTCTTTCACTCATAGAGACACCCGCAGACACATGTGAGACAACAACTTTGATGATGAAGAAACAAGGATGAATACCCAGACCAAGACCAAGATGAAGATGAGAAATGTTAAACCTCTATAAGTTTCTGGCATTCAAAATCTTTGGGGTGTGTTCGATGATGTCGTCTGAAAGTATATAGTAGAATAATGTTGACGAGGATGTGGATGAGAACAACTGCGACTAGACTTTTATTAGACAAGCTTTTTATGTTTGCACCGCAGCTTTTCTCTTTTTATTCCTTCTGTTTTTTGTTGGTTTTTTATTCCTTGTGCTCCTTGGAGATTGGGAGGATTCTTAGTCTTAGTGGATAAAAAGTAAAATTTGCCAAAAAGTAATGCAAAATCCAAGGCACGATTCACAAGTCTAGCCGCTGAAAAAATTGTTAGTTCCTTCTTCCTTGCTTTCTTCATTGTCGACCGACGACTACACTTGACAATGCATGAAAAATGCATAAGAATTTGGTTTTCCTTTTTGGCTTTGACAAATGCTGGAGGGCTGCAGGTATTATGGGGGATTACAGGCGAGAAGTGGATAAAGAGAAAATTTCAAATTTTCAGAGGCTTGACAATTGGAATTGAACAAAGAAATGAAGGGGCAAGGATTTAAAACTAAACTCTTGATTAAAAAATAAAATAAAGGTTGAAATTAAGCAAAGGTTTCAGTGTCTGTTTTTCTCTTAATGAACTTAAACACATGATGTATGCATTCAAGCAAATTTAATACAAATTTTCAATTAAGAAAATCTTTTTCTCCAAAGTAAAAAAATCACTTAACTTTATTAAAAAACTCAAATGATGAGTACATTTTCTTTTGCCAAACTGCCGCAATTTCATGTACTCCAAGTAAACTTTTCTTAACTTCTCCTTCAATAATAATAATAATAATTTCAATAAATCAACTGCACATTTTTTAAATTAAAAAAGAAACTTACAACTTTACTTCTTCACTTCACTTTACTCTACTTTACTTTAGTTTAGTTGCATAGAACTTCTAAGGGAAACGAAACCAAAATGAAAATCAAGAGGCAACACACAGAGACTAAATGAAATGCAATGGATAGGAAAGAAAACCGATGCCATTGAAATGAATGCCATGAAGTATGCTATACAAAAATTTAGTATACAAGAGAATCAAGCAGAAAATATTTGTGTATCATATATGTATGTATATGAATGTCCTTCCATACATAGGAGACAGACGACAAACAGAAGAACTTTTGCAATACTCTGCAACATTCAAATGTTGCAATGTTTACTTAACATATTAAAATGTTAAGTATCTGTATTCTACTATGCTATGATACGGTGGCAGGTGAGGAAGGACCTTCGTGCACAGTTGGACATTTCACATTGATTAAGTGTGGCGAGTTTCAGTTGAATAAACCAAAGGCCGAACAGGAGAGGAGCAGCAGAATGTTGACTACTCCACGTATGAATGAATGCAGCAGCTCGTTGCTAGTCAACTCCTTTGATGATGAATATCATAATGATGTTGTTAATGATATTGAATACTGAAGTTTAGTATGCAAGCAATAATAATATTGAATTGAAAAGGCCAATCTTTCGAGTGCTTTAAATACATTTTTTCATATATTAATAAGGCGGATATTTCAATGACAGAGCAGATAAATGAAGGAGGACTTGGTTGCTTGGTCTCTGGATACTTATCCTACATATAATTTTTCCCCCTTCCATACACATCTTGTGCAGATATATTTCTGCTTTATTCATGATAAAAAGATCGTTTTTTATTATGGTATTTGCTTAAATTCAGTCGGCTGCTGTTATACTACTAAATTTCCATGCGATACGACTGAGCATTTTTTAATAATATTTTTTTTTTTTTTATTGATTGCACGAAAAAATGACAAAGAAAAATGCCAAAACTTAAGTGTAACTTTTTAGCTTACAGCATTCTTAAGCCCTCTCTCTCCTCAATCTTAATTCTTTGCTCTATTTTTCCCCCCTTATGTCGTCCTTCTCCTTAGAAATAACAGTTTAAAGTTTTACAATTTTTCTACTTCATTTTCTTGGTTTGCACTTTTTGACTTGAAAAATTGTCAGGTTTTTTCTATACAAAATTTTTATTTCTTAACTCGATAATTTTCTTTCCATCCTTCTCTGTTTTTCATGAGTTACAAATGTTGTATTTTTACTACATTTTTTTTTTTTTTTTATTATATTTTTTTGTCTAAATTCTTAGATTTTCTTCATTCTCGTGAAAATCATCGTAAAGTTTGTTCATTGAAGTACTACTACATAACCAACCAAAACCAAACCAAACCAAATAAAACTAAACTAAACTCAACTCAACTGAACTCAACTCAACTGAACTGAACTGAACAGAACCAATACCAAGAGTGTGCATAAAAAGTCAAAGTTCTTCCCAGGGGGGTCTGTATTGTAAACCCATATACCAAATTCTTTTCTCCTCTCTCTCTTCATCACTCTGTTTGCCTTGAATAATTTTCTGTTTTTTTTTTATCGTTTTTGGTGGCATTTTTGGTACTTAAATTTTTGTTCATTTCTATCTCTTCTTTTTTTTTCACCATCTCCAACTTTTGGGTTTTTATTTTTTCTCTTATTACTTTTGTTGTTGTTGTTGTTATTAGACTATGGCAAAAATATCATTATTCTTGTCTTCAATGTTTGTCGTAAGCGATTTTTGTATGTTCCACAAAGTAGTTTAAAAACTTCTTTTGTTTGAATAATGTTCAAACATTTTTCCTAATAATTTTTTACTATTTTTTTTTTCTTTTTTATTTTCACATTTTTTCTCAATTTTTTTTCTTGATTCTATTCTTTTCTTTTCTTTTCTTTTCTTATAAAAGACAATGATTCTGCTGCTCCTCGTACACTTTCTCTACTTTAGGTGAGGTAAGAAGAAAAAAAAATATAAATTCAAGTGGCAATTTAAGACATTTTGAACTTTGATAAAAGGAAAAACTTAATAGTGATTTAAACTTACTACTCTCCTCCCTCCGGTGACTGGTTATGATAAAGGAGTTATTGCTTTTATTATGAAACTTACCTGAAAGTAAGAGAAAAAAAAGAAAAATTATAGTAAAAGATTGACTTTAATAATTTTAATAAGAATAATAAATAATCATTAAAATCCTTATAAACATAAGGATGGTCATTAGACAAGGCAAGGTAAGGAACGCTATTGATGACTTTAAACTATTAGAATGCTGAAATAGATTGAATGATCTTATAATTATAAGATTTTCAAATAGTTTATTAAGGCTAACTTGAATTTATTTTTAATATCCAAGCAAATCAAAAGGAATAAACCTCAAAGAGCGCACATTTAATTTACTTTGCCCAAAACACTTATTTTCAATCTTCTTATTTTTCATAGAACTTGATCATAATGATTTGGAATGAGCAGCTAAAGAAAAAGAGAAAGACGAAAGGTTATTGTGGAGTGATAAGCGAATATATGGCTATGAACTTAGCCATGGAAAAGTGGAAAGAAAAGAATTTGCTTCAACAAACGGGGTTGGTAATCATCTGGTAAGTGTAGTCATCTCGTGAAACACCAGCTGCACAGCCAACACATCTGACAAACACAGGTCAATTTTTCTAATACTAACCGACCTATTTTCATAGCGATGCCAATGCAATTATTAGTCTGTTAACGCCTAACAGAGTGGTTATTAGCTGTTAATGGCTGTTTGCGATGACAAGAAAAGCTCTTATAATACAACAAATATACTGATATGACAACTGTTTGTTTTCTTGTCATCTGCTGCCTAGAAGGAGTCAGTTTTTTGGCATAAAAAACTGTTAAACTTGTGCCCACTGTTATCACTCTGTAAAATGGATGATATTGTGTTTTGTGGTTTTTAGATAATTATGATAATTATGAAGAAAGATATGCAGTTAAATATTTGCGCTATCATGGTGTTCCGTTTTCTATGCTGGACAATATTTATGTGAAAAATTATTGACTCCCAAAAATACTGTGCCATCAATTGATTGAATCTTGCATAGTAATGGAGAAGCATTTGCAAATATCATCAGATAAAATCAGGCTAGCCATTTTGGCGGAAAAAATCAGATTAAAAACAAAAATTATAAATAATCAGAAATACTCGAAGAACCCCCTACTTTTGTATTTTAAAATATTTAATATTTCACACATAATTTCATTTTCTTTTACGCTGGCAAGCCTGCATAAACTGAAGTTTATATACGCTTCACAGACTGACAGCTTCTTTAAGCTTGAACAAGACTCGGAAAGATGACAAAATTTTTAATTGTTCGTGGTTTTAACACAAAAACAACGAGAATAGGTCGGTAAATAAGGCAAATGCATCAAAATCGTATCTTTGCATTGATATTAAATTAAAATTGAATATTGTTTAGAACCATATGATATCATACAGATCTTAATCTCGTATCTTTTACAGGAAATTTCAACTTTATTAGCGAACTCTTACCCCACCTGCCGTATTCACCAGACTTGGCTTCTTCAGATGACCATTTCTTTTCATCGATGGGAAACGCACTAGCTGAGCAGCATATCACAACATTCAATGAAGAGGAAGAATGGCTTGGTAAATGGGTTTCGATGAAGGATGAAACTTTCTTAAGGAATGACATTCATAAATTGGCTGAAAGATGGACAAAATGTGTGGAAACCTATATCCAATACTTTGATTCAAAAATCCTTTGCCATTATTCCTAAATTATTGTGTATTTTCAATGAAACCAACGACATTTTAAACGTCTACACCTGATAAAGCTGTTTTGAGTACATTTGCTTTTGAATCACATGATATCATTGAATTCTATGAAATGAAATTTTAAATTTCAAAAATATTGAGTTTTGTTTCTTTTTCGGTTTGAAGTGAAAATGGTTTCAGAAAAAAATAAATTTGCAATAAAGCATATATTCACTCTATTTGAGTCATTAAAAATCATCGAACCATTTTCCATATTCTGTTTTTCTGTATTTGTAACCGATTTATTACAAATATAAATATAAACAGATACACATACTTAGATACATTCATTATTCGTTCATACATACATTTATAGATACACACATTCACCAAACATTTGAAAACCATTTAACGTTTTATGCATATTTATTCAAATGCATCTTTCTATCTCTCTATGTTTGGCTGTATATGTATTGTGTGTTTGTGTGTGTATGTGTTATTTTTGGGCAAAATAATTTTAGTTGGAATCAGTGAAATACTGGAAAATCTACGAAAATTTATGTTAAATGAAATTGTTATTTAAAAGTGTGGAAACTCTTTAAATTATTAATGCACAACATTTAAATGATTATGGTAAATTGTAAAACAGAGTGATGGAGAGGGGATATGTGTGTCTATGTGTGCGTGTGTGTGTGTGTGAATTACAATGATCTGATTAAACATCGTAATGAAGTAGTCAATGTGCGGTACTGTTGTTTACGCACTAAATGGAAGCAACAGAAGCAACAAGAGCACTGGAACAGCAACACAAACTCATCTCATTCAGTTTTATTTGTGTTTATTTGGCACACACAGATACTAACATACACACACACACACACACCGAAAACGCACTCAGAAGGAAGCGCAATGGAAGAGGAATGTGGAGAGGAAAGAAGAAGGATTTGCATGCATGCATACATATTTACTTGCATTTGGAAGTGTGTGTCTGTAGTATTATGGTTACCGACATGCTCTGCTAATTTAAATTTACGCGCTTGACTCGCTTTGGCGTATAGTAAATCCCAACTGTACACGCATACGCACACAAACAGATCCACACTGATTTATATAATCCAAAATTGTATATTCAGAGATGCATATAGAAATATATTCTGTATGTTGTGTCCAGTCCAGTCAAGTCCAATTCCTCGTCATGACTATAATATAGTCGCCATCACCATCAACTTTGGTTGAATATATTTTTTTTTTTGTTTTTATTTAAATTTTTATTCTTTTATTTTGCAGTCCCTTTAATTTTTTTATTTTTAAATTTCGTTGACGCCATTTTATAACGGTTAACTGTAGACCAATGATGCCACCATATTGGTCACTATTCTTTATCTATATACAAGTATATGTTTTGTGCATGGGTGAGTGTGTGTTTTCATTTGTTTAAATAATTTAAAGTTGAAAATTTTGCGCAATTAACTTTTGGTTTCTCACAAACACATACAAACTACATTCAATATTCCATACTCTCACACACACACAGATAAATGTATATGTTGATGTGTTCCACTTTGTTGTTGTAATTGTTGCAGTTACTCTTCTTGTTGTTGTGGTCGAGATGCCATGCATGCAAAATACGAAAAATTCTTAATTTGCGGCGCACGTTCGGTTTTGTCCACATCTCCTTCTCCTACTTCTGTTCCACCCTTTTGTCATTCACAGTTAAATAAATATGAACAGGAAGTCGCCATGACAATGACACTATTTAACAGTTTACTTCAACAAAGAATGAATGGAAAAGGGGAAGGCAGGGAGGGACAAAGGGATCAGGTGAGAGAAGATTGGGTTGAAAAAAAAAAAACAAAAAATATATTACATAGAGGAAAATCCGTACATTTCATGCTTAATGAATTTTTAATGATCAAAATAAAAGATGATGATGTTTTAGCTCTCTCTCTCTCTCTCTCTTTCACTGTGTCTAGTGCTGATGCATTTCTGTCAATATTTTATCAGACCCCTACCCACCCAATAAACACATCCCGAACCAGAGAAGTGAAATATTTTTACTGCTCTATAAAGTAAGAATATTTTTTTTTTGTGTTTCCAATTTCATATGGCATTCAACATTGAATGCGCTTGGTGCGCTGAAACCTTTGTACCATTTTTTTTATCTTTTTTTATTGATTTTGCTAAAAATTTATAGTATTCTTACCAGATATAAAAGCCTCTCTGTGTATGTGTGTGTGTGCTTGTTTCAAAATCCACAGTCACGTTATGTCATTATTTGTTCTCGTTGATTGTATTTGATTTGAATCATATAGTGTTGTGCATTGTAGTTTCATGTAGTGTTTGTGTATTGTTGATTATATTGTTGATGATGATGATGATGATTTTTTGTTATAGTTTTTGATTTTATTATTTGTTAGTTAAGCTTTGTGCATAAAATATTTGAGTAGCGTCGGTCGATTGAATTGTCCAAATGTTTTAGTTATATAACATAACAAATTCGAAACATATGTGGACTGAGTTGCAAGAAGGTTGCCGCCAAATTATTGTTGCAAAATTTATTATTGTACATTAGATATATCTTTCTATTTGTGGGTACCATAAGAGTGATCCACAAAATATTCTATAAACACAAATGGTATCAACACTATGTGTATTGTAAGTTAAACTATATTAGTTTTGGCTTTTCAATGTGGCTAATTAGAATAATCCACAGTCTCTGAGATTTAAAAAAAAAAATTTTATCCACCCAATTTTCTGGTGGATTTTTCTTTAAAAAAAAAATAGTTATGCATTTAGTATATAGAAATAGATCACCTATCGAGTCCAATTGTGAATGTAAACCATCCAGGAAGCCACCAAAAAACATGCAAAAAATTTCATTAAAATCGGTTCAGCCGTTTAGGAGAAGTTTAAAGTCAAAAATTTGTACAATAGAATTTTATGTATTTTTTTAATTTGTGAACTGAACAAAAAATTCAATAAGAATAGCTTTCGATCTTATTCCGCTCCCAGATAGCATCATATACAGAAAGAAAAGAATGATGAGCGCAATACTCTTGTGCATACTCAGTTATCAATAAATGAGGGGAATAAATAGAACAATAGTAACACCACACAAAGAAATTCAAGAATCAGCAAAGCATAAACAATGAAAAAACGTACGAAAATATTTGTGTGTGATTTTGCAAAAAATTAATCCTTAAAAAACAACATATTTTCCTTATTCTTATACAATATTATTAAAAACTCTTTATTGTTTATGAACCGATTGGAATGAAATACACACCACCAAACCAAAATCTTTCCAATGAATTACTCTGTTTCTTTGGTGAAAACCGAACTAAAATCTGTTCGGTAGTTTTTGAGTTTATCGCGTTTAGATAGACAGATAAACGCAGCGTGGGGACTTTGTTTTATAATATTTATAGATTATAGAAGATATAAAGCTTTATGACTCTTCTTTGATTAGCGCTAGGCAATATCCCATAGAGTATAGAAAACTGTTGAAGTGATTTTGTAGGGCACTTGTGAATGGAACCCTGATAAAATGATTGCAAGTGAACTTTCCTTTTTCTGACTTGAAATATTGCTGGTTGACACTTTCATTCTTTGTTTAATTATTTTGTATTTAATTTACAAATTCTCAGATATTAAATTATTATGGGAGGTATATTATAGAATACTTTAAGAAAAGGTATCAGCTACTCATCATCATCATCATTCAACAGAGATAAATTATTCTTTACAAAGTAATGTCTCTAACAAAATGTTTAGAAACTTATGTAGATGAGGAATTTTAACATGAAAACATTCAAGAAATTATCACTTTTTATCCACACAAAGTGTCATACAACAACAAAATTAACACAACACACAGATACAACACGCTCACACTCACACTCGCACTCGCACTGTGTGTATGGTATGCTAACCTTATTCATATACCATAGATATATAGAGATATGCAAAAGCCGAGACAAATATTTTTCATTGTTTGAATTATAACCAAAAAATGGCAACAATAAAAAACTTTTTTGCAATCCTTGACACACACACACACACAAACACACACACACAGACACTTTCATAGATACAACACAGAGTGATACAAGTAGAACACACACATGTTAAGCTATAAAAACAATAGCATATGTCCACAAGTCTGAAACGCATAAATATGTTGTTGCTATTGTTGTTGTGTTGTGTGTATGAAAAGTATCTCGAAAATTAACACAATGGCCAACAAAAGTCAAACAAAAAGTACTTTGCACAGACAAATGGACAGATGAAATAGTGTTTAGAATGGAATGGAATAGAATAGAATGTGAGAGAGAATAAAGAACTTTCAGATGGTTTGAGTGTTTTGGGTTTTGAATTGGACAAATGGACAGAAAAAATATACTCGAACATCGTCATTGTCGTCGTCGTTATGCGCTTGAAATATAAATTATAACACCGGTGTGTCTATTAAAATGATTGTATCCGCTCGATTATGCACTCAAAAACGCACACAAGAACATAAACATACAGGCAAATGAAAGTGTGTGTGCTTGGGAGAAAGTAAGAGAGAGAGAGAGAGTAGGGAAAGATACAAATGATGCGACAGTTGCACAATACAACAACCAATATGAGCATTGGACTTCTGCTACAACTAAAATAATATGCATAGAGTTAGACAAACATACCATACTCACTCTAGGCATGTGCATTTGTGCATATCTATTTTATGTTTCTAGGTAGACACAACAAAAGTTCAACATGCTGACTTTGTTTTTAGCATTTGTTGCGTTTGTGTAGTCATTGTGGCAATACCTTTAACTGTAGTCCTTTCACATATATACATATGTATGGTATATATGTATGTATAGATGAATACCATAGATATGAATGTTAATGTATCTATAACTGTTCGTTCATTTGTTGGATGCTTGCTTAGCTTGTTCATTCGTGTGTCGTGCTTGCATATGAAAGTTTTGATGACTTTTCTACTAATGTCAATTCACAAACCAACAAAACATCTGACTTTCCTGATGCCTAATGTCTGATGTCTGCTGCTGCTGCTGATGATGATGATGTCTCAATTTTTAAGTGCACAAATGTATCTATGGTACAGCATACTTCATGCCAGCTTGCTTGCTATGACTATTGACATAACAAATAATGCACAATGACAACGATGACACAATGACATTTTAAGTTTATTTAGTAATACAGTAAATTTGTAAAGATACATCTGCATCACATACATTCTAGCCACATACATATTTTACTATTCATTTGGATGATTTGGTTAGCTAATTAGTTAAGAGCATTCTTTCACTCTGTCAATGCATCTTAGCTTTTGTATTTAGTAAATCGATTGAATCAAAAATTTCAATAAAATACTACGAGTATTTGTATTTGCTTCTGAATTGCATAAATACATATACATAATATAATATTAGATATTATCTGCAATTTATAAACAAACAAATATTTAAACATGCCTCTGAAACTGATGAGCAAACCATGAAAACCAGTTGAAAGTAAAGTAAAGTTTATCTTGGAAATAATAGAATAAACTCAATTTGTTTTAATATCAAATGAAAGTATCTCAAGTGCTATTTATCTATTACTAGTTTTATTGTCATTTGTAAATTATAAAACAATAAATAAGTTAAATTGCAGCAAATAATATGATTTCCTTTAATCGTACATATAACAACAAATAACAAAAGCAAAAAACTCTGTGCAAACCATAAAGTAACTGAAATTCAAATGATGTTGTCGTTGTTGTACTTTGTTTTGTCATAAATTATAACCAACGACAAACACTTAAAAACAAAAACACCTATACCACAACTAAACTAATCTAAACTAACAAATATCCATGTATCTAAAGAGTGAGTACAACATTTTCAAGCGGAAACGGAAGCGCGCACCACATCAAACGCACACAAAGCAGACCAGAGAAGGAGAAAGAGAAAATAGACATAATTTAACTCAATTGTTTTGAGCTTAGTTTCTGTTCTTTACTTATGAGGTGCATATGCAGGCACGAGTGTATGCAATTTCATTGGCTCCATCACTCAGTGGCTTCCGCTGAGGCAAGTCAGTCATTCAGTCAGTCAGTCAGTCAGTCAGCTAGTCACTCTCACTCTCCTCTATACTCTCACAAAGCGTGAAAAACGTCTGTGGGCCACATCCAGAAACAATAGCAACAATGCAAATGTACAGGAAAATGCTTCGCTGAATTTGTCCATGTATCTGTGACACACATGTACTCTTTGTGTGTGTCTGTGTGTGTGTGTGTGTGTACTGAACAACTTGAGGCAACACACATGCTGTCGTACGCACAATATGCCATAGGCAGATGACACAAAGCGCACACAACATAATGTATGTGAAGTATATGCAGCATTGTCCGAATATAGCAAAGATTGCATATATCACACCAATATCCACCATCACCTCCTTACCCTATCTATGTATAAGTAGGCAGGGTGTTTGAGTGTGTGTATGGCTTAAATGCATAGCATTTTATTTATATCATTGGATTATAATGAAAATGTTTAACAACAAAAGCCGACACATACACCAACATACAACAACAATACAAACATTGAACACTTGATCCATTGCATTGCACTTACTACTCAGCTCGGTCTTGTGCACTCGGCATACGCGAACTAATAAATTATTAAATACACGCAATAAATTTCAAATTAATCGTTGATATTTATCTCTCAATGCAAAAGTCACTGCATAATAATAATAATAATAATTTATAAATAATAATAACAATTACAGCATACTATAACTTCAAATTCGCTTGTATATATCCTATATCCTTTTGTCCTTGTGTTCTTTTATTCTCTGGATTTCTTTCATTTCTTTATTCAATTTAATATCAATTCAATTCAAAAACTTGCAATCAAATCTGTTCAATACTTTGTCATAATTCATTGTTGATGTGTTTTATTGTTGCCATTTTAACAAGTTAATATCAGTTTTTTGTTTTTAATTTCTCCTCACTTAACAATGGGTGTGTGTTAACATCATTACCACGGACACATTATAAATACTATCTTCTTAAACAGATTACAAAGAGAGAAGCAAAATTGTAATTCCAATTGATATTTTTTCATATTAAATTGGCATTTTTCACTCATAGGATATCCTCTCGCTTGATATACTATATAAATGAAATCTTT
Source organism: Amiota communis (assembly GCA_037043315.1). Lineage (NCBI taxonomy): Eukaryota > Metazoa > Arthropoda > Insecta > Diptera > Drosophilidae > Amiota > Amiota communis. The sequence continues at coordinate 167,721 of JBAMAV010001386.1, read as the reverse complement.
ACTTATATAAAACCGTAAACATCTTTTTGTCTGTTTCACAGGTGGATTGTAGCAAGCTTCCTGTAACATATACTGCGTTTATTTAATCAAAATCAAAAAAAATATTACTTATTAATGAAATCTTGAGTACTATTGCGAACTTATTGCGGATTGATACCTTGCTTGTTGATCCAGCTTTATGGGATATCAACAATATCGCAAGGTAAAAAAAACCTAAGACTTCAATCAAAATCGATCTTGTGACTTCTCTAAAAGTGAAAAATCTTTCAAAGAAAAATGAAAAATAATAAAGTGAAATACCGAAATTGGGTGATTTATTCTATATATTTTGGGCCCTGTTTGACATTCGGTCCATTGGACTACTGGAAAAATGCAAAACACCGAGTTGCTCAGCAAGAAAACTCTGCGCGTCATAAATCTTGTATTCTTAGTTTGATAGTGAGAAATGCGATTGATGTCCAACGGGACAATTTACTACATGCCCATGCTGATGAAGATGTTACTTATTGGAGAAAAGTTCTAAAGATGGTCGTTGTCGTTATGAAGTGACTGTGTTCAAAAGGTCTCGTTTTCAGAGGGTAAAATGAAATCTTCGGTGATAAGCATAAAGGAAAATATTGAATGATTCTTTTTTTAGCGATTTGGGAATCAATGATCTGGAAGTACCAGTTACTTATCAAAGACCGTTTGCCATGAGTTTATTCCCTTGATAGGTCATAATGTCTTAAAACTATTTCTTCTGCAATCTTAACTAAATCGTAGGGTTTTAAAAATAATCTAAGGACTGACACATCGATCCCCAAGTTCACAATCATAACAATTACGGAGACAAAGGCGGTGTATGGTAATAAAGATGAGGGTAGACAAATCAAATCGAATTGTAGAGGTTAAAACAATTTCCCTATAAATTGCAACAATTGTTTAAATTTTTATTGGAATAATGTGAAAAAATATTAATTAAGATTAATTTGATTATTGATTGGGTTTCCCAAAAAAAAAAAAAAAAAAAAAATTTTTGGTGATATTTTTTATTGAATTTCCAATTTATCAATATTTACGGCAATTTTTTTTATTTTAAATTTTCTTCCCTAGACTAGACTAAAAATGTTAAACCTTTTCATTACAGTTGCGGTTTCTTATCAAATCATTTGCTCTTTTTCACAATATTGACTTTCATCATTTAATTTTCTTCAGGAATTTTTGTAAATCATAAAAGATTAAATAAAGTAAATTTTATAGTACTAATTTTGCCATCATTTTTGGGTTTCTTGTTGCGACAATTGATATTTATTGATAAATATTTGCTTTCTTTATTTGATTTTTGTAAATTATTAAAGATTTAATAAAGAAAAATAATTGTTATTTTATTGATAAAATTTGCTTGATTTTCTTTTGATTTTCCTATTGGATTTTTGTAAATCAATTTAGCAATTTAATACTGGAAATTTAAATTTTAATAATCGTAGCATATTAATAATTTCAAGCATATATTTATGCTTTATTTAATTAAAATATTGATTTCCTGCCAAGAATATTTTATTTATTTATTTAATTTTTTATATCATTCTTTTTTTTAGAGTTTCATGTTGTGAAACGTTTGGCATTTCTTTGGATGCCAGAAATGTATTTATTTTCATTTTTGAAATTAATTTAAAGATGAGAATTTTATGAAACCAGCTAAAACTCACTTTATTCTTAGATTATTCGCCTAAAAGTATACTTCATATAAATTCATTGCTGCTATTGACAATTTCATGTTTCCACTTAACACGGACCCACACATGCAGACTTTATGAAATACTTTATAACTTGATTTCTAATGCAAATGTTTGTCTAAATGCCAAAGACTGAGTACAATGCGCCCACTTAAAACACCCACAAAGACAAGCTCTCTAGGCTGCCAATGTCATTCGGATGTTGTCCTCTACCTCTTTAGAAATTTAAGTATATTTGTGTGTGTGTGTGTGTGTGTGTGTATACCTCTTGAAACAAATGACCAGAGGTCAATAAGTTTGCTAAACTTTTGCACAAAGCGTATGCGCCTGAAAGCACACTACGACTAACCAAACAACTGAATAACAAACTGACGACCGGCTGGCTGACGGTACCAAATTAGTCAAGTCACCCCCTTTATTATTATAAACACACATGCCTTGCCAACGTCATAGTCACTCTCTCTGGTTCAAGCACTCACCTAAATTAGCAATTATTTTGTACATTCTCGTAGTAGTAGTCGTGTTATTAATTAAGTGTATTAAACCAAGTCACCATCACCATCAGCATCATCATCATCATCATCATCATCATAATCAACATCAACAAGAACAACAACAACAACAACATCATCCACATTCTCAACTCATTCACCATTTGTGTTTTCTTCCTTGTACTATACTGTGATGAGGACGATGATGTCGTCAGTCAAGCGTATACAATTCCGGAGTCATTTACTAGTTAACTTTCTCTGACTACTGTTCTGTGGCTTTCGAAATGCTCTTTGTTGCATATAATTCTAGAAGTTATTGATATATGAACTCGTTATGTACATAATGCAAATGCTACCAGCAAGTTTTACAATTATTTAACTATGATCTTGAAACAAACACAAACAACACATTAAAGCAAGTTAAGTTAAAAATATTAGTTATTATTCCTTACACTAAGAAGATTCTTTATTGTGGAAGTTCAGAATGTAAAAAATATGCTCTTTTCACTTACAATTGAAATGTGTATGAATGTTTATAGAAATTTCTATAAACTAATACGCTTTTTAAACATCCCAATAATATCTTTGTCTTTAATCTCCTGTCCAAATATTTTGAAAATTCAAGTGGAACATAGGTGTGTGGATGAATTGTTTCAAATAAAATACAAGTCAGTAAATGAATGATGACAATACACTTCTAGAAACGCTCTTCGAGTTACAGCGATGCTTCAGAGATAACTGATGAATGGTTTCAGCAGGTGGGCAGACAGCTGGAACATCGCGGTTAATAGAGAAACATTAATTGTCCCATAAACGTTACCAGTGAGGAAAATATGTAAAAAAAAACATAAGTCCAAAGTCCAAATTGTCAGAATTGATTATAAGCTATTATAGAAAAACTAGATAAGTATTCAAAACGGTCCGACCATGCCCACTCATAGCACCCATGTAAGCCAATATGTAAAATGAGAATGAGAATGTTTTTAAAATGTAGGACAGCCCTGCCTTAGATCATAAGTAAAAGACTCCTAAAGTCACTTTAGCGAAAAATTATATGGAAGCGATAATAAAAATAAAAACCATGTCTACCTGTATTTATTCAATTATTCGTGATTTTACCGATTCGGGAAAATTCGGGCAAAAAAGATTAAGACTAGTGTATAGAAGACACTTTAATGAGTAATATTGCATTAATAGTCCACTTTGAGGTTAAGCTTGCCTAGAGCAGCTCATCGCAAGCACAAAGCACATATACACAACAAACTCAAAGATATTGTTATTAAAAATACCTTGGATAATATTTTCCATGTTTCCAATATTTTTAAGCCAATAAAGTCGGCACAAACAAAACCACGTGTAGCGGTAGACTTACAGGACAGCATTATATAATTAAAATTTTGTTTTCTATGCCCTGTGAACTTATTTCCATCAATCCAATATACTACTGGATTGAAATATTGAATGAAAATTCAATAGAAAATATTCATAATATTATTGTATGTTTTTAAACAATTTAAGATTCCTCTGTTAATGATTATACGATAAATTTAATCTCTTATTTCGAAAATGTACTTCAGCATGAAGATTATCCCCATTTATTACGTTAATTGGTTTATTTGGTTTGATTATTTTGTATCTTCAGTTTGAAGACTAAAGCCAAGTAAAATGCAAATATTTAAAATAAAATTCAAACAATAAACGAATAACATTAAACTGAGTATTAGAAATACCAACTAAGATTCATATACTACTAGAGATATGGACAGAGATATACATGTGTGTATGTACGTGTGAGTACATGAAGATAATTAGCATTAAAAACTTTAATTGATAGTTAAAATAGATAAATGAAAAGTGAGTTATAAAATAAACTGTTTACCATAAAACGGAGAACAACGAACTAAGGATGAACATAAACATTTATACAGAATTTTACCAAATGGAAAACTGTAAAATTGCTTAACAACCTACATCATATTGAGTTGAGTGAAGATACAAAGATAAAATTGAATTAATAATAATATAAAGGTGTGCAGCAATCATGTGACATGATGAACGTACGAGTAGTGAAATGAAGTTGTAGAAACTGCAATATGTGTGTGTATCTGCAAGGATCATTTATATCCTGAATAGACTTGATGTGATACTTAAAATTTATATCCTAAATAGACTTGATGTGATACTTATAATTTTTTGATGCACTTCTCTGATGAGTTAAGATTGGTTGAACAAGTAGTCTATGGTAATCATCATCATTAGTTTTAACCATAAAGTGTGATCATGTTGTTGCTGCTGATGAGCATTTAAAATGACAGTTTAGTACACGCAAAAATGATGATGACATCAATAGATAGATAGATTGGTAGATAGAAACTTAGACAATGTGATTTCAGTATGGATAAAAGAGTTCTATTGTGATGCTGTTGATGATGATAATAATACTGCTGCCGCTACATGATGCTGTCATTGTTGTTGATGTTGCACATTAATCTGCTATAAATGGCTTAAATTACGGGCATTGTTGCTGTTGTTATTGTATCATACACTCTAACGCGTTTAATTCAACTCAACTCAACTGCATCATTTCTACCTCCTTATATCATATATATATGTCTGCCAGTCTAATGGTATGTCTATCTATCTGTTAGTCTGTGTTTGTCTGTCTCTAAATGCTTGTCTAGTATAAGATAAATAAAACCCAATCCCAATATACTACCACACATCAAATGGTTGTAAGGTAGTATTGGTACTACGAGAATTACTATAGATCTTTGCATACTTTCAGATACTACTATACTATATACTCATGATGCTGCTGCTGCTGCTCATATTGTTGTTCATAATATTGATGACTCTCATTGCGTTATGTATGGATTGCGTCAGGTTACTGGGCTCTTCTGCTGCTACTGAATGCGAATAATGTCTTCTGTTGGGCTTGCCTTGGCTTAGCTTAGTTTAGTTGCCTTTGGTTTGGTTTGGTTGGGTCGAGTTGGGTTGGGTTGGGTTGTGGTTTGAGTTAAAATGAGTTTGGTTTGGTTTGGTTTTGTTGGTTGCTGCTTTTCTATTCTGTGGTTTTTGATGTCTCGTTGCACTAAAGCAAAACTCTATTATCTCTGTGTACTAGTAGTATATGCGTATTTAGCAGTGTTTCTAAATGTATGCTATTTATTAGCTGCACTTTGATATATATTTTTGGCTTTTTCTGATGTATCTCACCCCCTGCCTTTATCTCTCTTTGTATCTCTCTACTCATGAAGTTAATGATGATGATGGTGTTGCAGCTGCTGCTGTTGTTGCTGCTGCTGGTCCTGTTTTTACTGCTATTGGTGTCTATTGTGGTATATGTGGCTTGGTTTATTAAAATTGCACGTGCATATAACTATAATATATACAATATACAAATGTACATATATGTCTATCTAAATATACACTTGGATGACCAAATAGACAACCGACCGACAGACCGACAGACCGACCGACCAGGTAGTATCTTTTTAGCTTTAGCTTAATCGAATTATATGTTGCAATTATTTATTAGTTTTGTTTAGGTCTCTCTACGTTTCTCTCGTCTTCCTCTCTCACTCTCTCTCTCTCTCTCTCTATGGCTATTCCCTTCGGTTCTTTTGAAGCGTGAAATTTTTGTTTAAATTTTATGGTATTTGAGATGAAAATTGACAAGAAAAATGATTTGTAATTTACAAAATTATTTGAATTTAACTTTAAATTGACTTCAATTTATACAATAAACAATATGAAAAGAAGATTAGACTTATATGTATCTCTATTCTTTCTTTAATCAACTTATAAGTAAAAGAGACAATTTGTCAGTTCTTAACAAAGTTTCTACAACTTATCTGTTTATGGTAGTATGGAAAGTAGCAGCATAATTAAGTTAATAAATAATACAAAACTTAATTAGATGCACTAATTACGCGCAAATCCATCAAAATTAAAAACAATTAAATAAAGTTTACTACTACCTCTATTCTTCTTCTGGTTTTCTGGAAATTTCAGTTAAAAAACAAAATTTATTTCGTTGTGTTGTGTCTCTTTTAACAATTCATTTAGTTTGTTTTGTTTGGCAAATTCTATGCAGCTCCTGTGGCTCCTGCTTCTACTACCACTTTTATTGTTGCTAAGGTTACTGTGACGATGATAATGGCAATGATGAGGATGATGCTGATGATGATGATGAGGATGGTGGTGGTGGTGGTGGCACAAGTTATTTCATTTCAATTATTCAATTTTACACCTTGTGGCATTTCACACCAAAAACAAGAGCGCAGGCAAGGCAAAACAAAACCTCAACAAAAACGACTCAAGAAATAAAGGACACAACAATGAAATTACAACGAATGGCAAGCAGCAATGCCAAGCCAAAAAAAAAAAGTCCACCAAAGGATACAACAACAAAGAAGGCACTCAAAGTATCAAGGACCAACTTTCGAATTAAAAAAAAAAACAAAAAACGGAAAAATTCTAGAAAAAAAAGAAATTACAAAATTAAGTGAAATCTATGAATGAACAAACGAAGGATGAAAAAAAAACGAAGAGAAATTTTTGCAAAAATACTTGCCAAAGAAATGTTTCAAGTTCTTACAAATGGAAAAGGAATCTTCTCCTTCCTTTCATGTACTCGTAAGACGAGGGTGAGAAGAAATATGCGTTAAGAAAATTGTGCGGTGGCAATTGGAGAAGACAAAATACTTAGAATGGGAACAAATTCCACGCGTTATTCGTTTAATACAAAAATTGTTTAGATCCTTTTTCAACTTTCTGTTCTTCGTTTAAAGGAGTAAGTCTCTTTTGCTATAATTTCTTATATGTGCGCTGCTGGCCTTTTCTTTTCTTTTTCTGTTTGTTGTGTGTTGTTTTGCTGACAGCTTTCGCGAGATTTTTCCTTCCTTTTTTTTAAAAAAATAAACTCAATTCAAGTTAAAGTGTCAAAAGCAAGAAAGAAGGAAAGAAAACTTGAAGAAAAGGGAAGAATTTGGCAGCGAAATGAAAAAGCAAAAATCAGTTAAATTACAAAACGATTGCCAGATTTACTACCACCAAAAAAATGAGAAAAGACACATTAAAAAAAAGTGCAGTTGCCAAGTTATAGTATTGTTGTTGTTGAATTGTTATTTTATTTTTTTCTTGAATTTTTTCCCTTTTTTTTTTACTTTTTAATTAAAAACTTGAGAGCGCACTCAAAGCTACAGAAATTCCACCCACCCACAAAATTTCGTTCTACTAATCTTAGAGGCCACACAATAATATTTTTATTTGTTTTTCCCTGTTTATTTTCTTTCTGTTTTTGTTTTTTAAGAAGTCAAGATTGGCGTATAATTAATATGGGTTACTTTAGCTACTTTTGTGGTCTTATCGGTGTTTTAATGTGATTAAATTTAATATCAGATGCTATGACTAATAGAGTGTTAAATGGTGGGCAATGAATAATATCAGCATTTCAAACTCTTAGAACTCTTTAAAATTGAAAGAGAAACTTCATCAAATGACTAGTATTATGGCCACATACAATAGTGCCCAAAAGAATTTTGATGAAGCTGTACGACTTATTATATCGCTTGTCTTTATTAAATGAGAGAAGTAACGGTATCCATTTGATTTCTAAGAAAAGGAAGCTATTTATGGCTTTAAGAGAGCTAAAGCTTACTGTGATTACTTTATGCATTTCTTTTTTATTTCTTTATAGTTGGCTGGACGAAAGTATTTTGACATTGCATTCATTTGGATTTTCTTTATTTCGTGTGCGATATATATAATATACAATACTACCAAATAAACAAATAAAAGAAAAGTAATTCAGTGAGCAGCTGTGCAAGATCAGGCAGATCACGAAACACAACTCCCAGAGATGACCGCATAATAATGAGAAAATTTAAGGACGACGTTTTAAATTACACCAAAAAAGGTATCAATACAAGTCAATGACGATCGTTAAATCTTAGTTAGCAGAAAAACAGTTAAAAGAGGCCTAAAGGAAGGCGAATTTTCTACATTATGCTGAAACATTTGTACACAACCCTCAATCATTTTGGAAACAAATTTTTTGGACTGATGAAAGCTGCTTTGCATATTATGAAAAAGTTTATTGCAGATTACCTAAGAATATACGGAAAAAAATTGAAGCTTGTGTCGGAATGGGTGCCACATGGTGGATGCTCTGTTATGTTTTGGGGAAATGTGTGCTTTAATGGCATGGGTGATTTGGTACCAATCGATGTACCAAGGCATTTATTTACACATCCGAAATAACCACGCAGACTCATTGAACAATCCTTTATCTTGCAAAAAGACAATGCTCCATGCCACAAGGCCAAATGATAACCGTATTTCTGGGCAAAGTGGAAGTAAATACATTAGATTGGCCACCTCAAAGCCTCAATCTTAATATAATAAAGAATGTATGAGCATACATAAAACGAAAGAGAAGCCCAAATTTAAGCAGAACGCGCGAGGAGACAGTTGCTGGGTCGAAGGATTTTGGAAGAATATTTCATTGTAAAGAAGTCAAAATGTGGTAAAATCGATTCCTGTGCATTTGCAAATGAGGTAAATCTGCCCATTGCTGTTTCACTATCAGACGAGGTGTTTGTCCTTCAGTTATGCTTAACAACACTGTCATTCCGCAAGTTGACCGTGTCAAATAACTAGGAATGACTCTCGACAAGCCTCTTACCTGGAAATCACACATCTCATCCACTACTGCAGCTTGTAAGCTAAAAAAATTAGCGTGGCTACTGCGTCTTAATAGCCAACTTAGCCTGAGTAACAAACTGTTGGTATACCGTACAATTGTACGTCCCTCTTGGACCTATGGTATCGAACTCTGGAGCACTGCCTGTGCTTCAAGCAAAGCACTGCATCGTATTACGAATGCTTCTTGGTACGTAAGGAATTCTGCAATACACAACGACCTTCGGATGCCTACTGTTATGGACGAAATAAATCTACACAGCAGTCGCTACAATGACAGGGTAAATTGACACTCAAATCCTTTTGCAGCGGCGCTTATGCACCAAGAGGTCTCAAGGAGGCTCAAACGTCATCTCCCTTGTGATCTTGTGACCAGATTCACTTAGCACACACACATAGTTTAATCATCAGGTAGTTAGTACAACTAATGCAATTAAGTAAACTGGCTATACGCCTCTCATGTGATATTAAAATGCTTGACAAAAATGTACCAAATTAATTTATCTATTATTATTTTGCGGAAAATGTTTTGTCAAAATACTTTTGTCCACCAACAAAATTGTTCTTATTTTTATAACGCGGATATTGAAAACAATTAACTTATGACTTTTGAGAAGCTAAATACATTATTGTATTGAATAAATGTCAAGAAGTAATCAAATAAATGTTATTTTATTAATGTCAAAATAATTTTGCCCACTATTGTATGATGTATTTAGTATATTATTTTAGACTACTTGATGATTATGTAATCCCCCACCCGCTTATTTAAGGTTGCACGCAACTTCACCCTTCCAATGAATCTTTTGATTCTGAAACATATGTAAAAAGTGAAGTATAAAAAAAGCAATACAGATTCATTGAATTCAAATCATGTTTGGATTCTCTTTGATAAAAAATAAATTCATATGAATGTTTGTTGCATATTTTTGTGCGTTGGTTATGAATTCAAATAAAATCTCATGAATGCGAAAAATTAATACCAAATATATGATTGAAACATATAACAAATAGAAAAAATTTATATAAAAAAAAGACACAAAATAAAAAAATAAATTGAAAATAAATTAAAAAACAAATAAGATAAGTTTGACTCATTTTTTCTTGTTATTTGTTTTGGATGCAGCAAAAGCAGAGCAACTACGCACGGAGCACACATAACTTAATTTGAAAACATTTATTTTCATTTGGTTTTTATTTTTTTTTTTTGTGTTTTTTCTTTGATGGTGTTATTGGAGGAAGTTGGCTGTTGAACGACGCCTGTTGGTATGCAACAATTTTGTTGCGATTTAATCTGCAAAGCCCACACACTCACACACAGAGAGACACTGAAAAACACATATAGTCACAGTCAGTGAATGCGTCTCATGTGGTTTATTACAAATTGATTTTATTATTGTATTTATTTTTTTGCATTTCTTTTTATTGTTGTTACTCCTCTTTCCTCCTTCTACACACAATTATTGTTGCTATTACTGTTGTTGTTTTTATTATTGTTTATCGTTCTATCTGTCTGCTCGCCAATGTGTGTCTGTCCAACTGTCTGTCTGTCTATCTGTAGGCGTTTTATACTGTTTCTGATTTGAAACTGATTGCTGAAAATTATTCCAACAGTGCAGCAGATGCATGTAATTTCCGGATCATACAATTGTTATATGCATTTGCACACACAGTTACTCACTCACTCACTCCCATAGATACATGTTGTATATATGTATGTATATGTAAATACATGTAGCATGCCGCATGCTGCATGCCACACAAAATGATGCTTCATCAATTGTTTAATTAATTTTATAATGAGTTAATTTTTCGTATACTTTTGGTTGTCGTTATTGTTCACAGATACACAATTAAAACTCATTGTATTGTAAATGTTTGTATCTATGTATCCTGTGTGTGTGTATGCAGATAATTTAGTCCATACTTTATGTATTTGCTCTTTAAATATTTAATTTTATAAATTCGTTATTTTGTTTTGTTTTATTCTGTCGTTTTCAAATTGTTACAAATAATCATGTTGATTTATAAATACACATACATATATTGTACAATATATATTTATATGTATATTATTATAAAAAAAATGTATCTATTTGTGTTTGTATTTCTCATAAACGTGAAATTTAATTATTTTGTGGTTTATTTAGTTGTCTATCAGCACAACAATTCAATAGTAAATATCGAAATTTATTCTGATTGACTAAGTCACTAAGCGAGTAAATGAGTGTGTATGGTAAGTGAAATGAATGTCAATTAAATAAACAAACAAAATTATTTAATATGTAATTCATTAAAATTATATGAAATTTTCAACACTGACATTGCATTTTTGCGAAACAAATTCATCTTTATGAGAAATCATAACAATTTTTAAGGAGTTTCACTCTTTGAACATTGATTTTCTAACCTTAGAACTTTGTACTATCATGAAATTTTCATTAATAAAATGTAACTAATTGTAACAAGTAATACAAAATATTATAGACACTTAAGATGCTAATAAATAGAAAAATGTTTAAGGTATGTAAGAATCACCATTATTTTTGCGTTCTATGTATAAGAAAAATAGTTTGACGGCAATGGACTCCGACACCGTTTGACCGATCACAATGACAGTAAGCATATATTTTTATGTATTTTGTCAAGAAATTGGTGGATGAAATAATACACATAAAGCTTATCGACATATTTTAAAGACGACATGGAAGGTTTTTTTTCAAGATATTATGGAATAGAATACTATACTTAATACTACATATAAGACACCTCTTTTTTATTTTGCTGGTGTTCTTGCAATCGACAAAGGTCACAACTTCAAGACGACAGCAACAACAAAATGAAGAAGATATTAAAAACTCAATATCAAACATCCATTGCTTTAACAAAGAGTGGATGAACAGTGGAGGACGAAAAAGAACTATCATAGACTTACCGTTTAACGTTTTAAAGCTGAAATTCGTTTTATGTACACTCTCATCATAAAACTACTGATATCTCTAAACAATTATTCACTTCACAAGTGAAGAATAAATACAGTTACATAGATATATAGAAGAAGGGTATGCATATAGTAAGTAGTAAGATATAGTAAATCGATATAGAAGCATCAAACTATTGTAATCAAATAATAATTATCAGTTAGATGAAAGAATACATTATGTGGCCTCTTAGGTAATCGTTTCCATTTCTTATATCTAAATTAATGCTCATCAAACAATTGAAGAAAAATTTTGATGTGCAAATTGTATGTCGAAATAAAGATGTCATTTGACCACCGAGACTATGGTATATGACCCACACAGTCTTTTGAATAAGCGATACTCTTAATAGTAGTCAACTATATGGTGAGTCGTTTATTTTCAGGGGCTTCTCCTTTTCGTCTTATCAATCATTATACTTTATTTGTTCTATGGATACCAACAAAAAAACCTTTAGAAAATTAACTCTTCTTTCAGTGGCTACTATGAAAATAACTCAATGACCGGACAAAAATACCTCGACGGTGAGTGTCTGATTATATGTAGAAGATTTTACTGTACACATGTATATAATTAACCAACATTAATCAAGTTTTCGGCAAATTAGAGGGTGATTTGAGCGAAAAGGAGCTCGGAAATTCTTCGAAAATTCAATTCAAAGGAAACATAAAATAAATTACAAAATCAAAACAAATTTGCAATTGATTTGTAAAGAAAATATTGTACAATATTACAAAAGAATTTGACATCCTTCTAATGAAATTTTAATAATAGGCTGGCCAACCTGTGGTACAGGCGGCCGAACTGGCAAACAAATTATTTTGCTCATCAACTTGCCAGAGAGGGGAAAATTTAAAATAAAACGTGATTGCTCCTGCGGCCCAACTCATCACAGATTGTACCAATGCGACCCAGGGAACTAACAAGGTTGGACAGCCCTGGCTTAAAACAGTTTTTAAAAAACTGCAATAAGTTTCATATCATCTGCTTGTGCTTCTGAAAAATCACGAAAGTCGCAGTCGAAGCAACAGCAGAAACTGATCATGGACAAAATCACACCAGCAGCAGCAGCAGTCGTCGTTTTTATAATTTTTGATTTTGCTTTACTTCGTCTTTTGATCACCAGTGCAAGTCGAAGCAGCATGGAGTGATCAGATTTTGCAAGTCGACGTCAGTCGTGACGGCACTTACACACACAACTACATTGTCAAACAATGTGTGCAGATTATAAATTATAAGAATATGCGGGAAGAAGCAACCAGCAAAAGCAGAAAACAATCGACTTGTAAAATCTGATCACTCGCTGCTGCTGCGACTTGCGCTGACTTTGAATTACAAAAACGATGACTGCTGCTACTGGTGTGATTTTGTCCATGATCACTTTCTGCTTTTGCTTCGTCTGCGATTTTCGTTATTTTTCAGAATCACAAGCAGAAGCAACAGTTCATATTGAACAGTTGAAAGCTGTCGAAGCTTTGTAAAGTACAAATTTTACAATTTTTGCTACTTCGATTGAAACAATTTAAGCACTGCTTTAAAATATCTAAACGTCCGCCATAAGTACATTATCGGCTGGTCATTCAATATCCCAATTCTTTATCCACAAATATATTTTCGAATATATTTTAAAATCAACTATTAAAATGTAAATATTTTCCCATAAATATTATTTGTTGATACTTATTTGTGATAAAATAAAAAAATATAATATTTAGTAAAAATAAATTGTCATTTAGAGACCAATAAAAAGCGTTACGCTAAATTTATAAATATATTTCAATATAAATTTGGTTTTTAGTTTTTATACATTATTTTTTTTATTATTATTATTATTATTATTATTATTGTTTATGTCTATATTTCTTTCCTTTTTTATGAAGCAGAAAAACTAAAAATTTCACGCAACCAAAAAAAAAAAAATATTAAAAAATAACCAAACATTCAAATTGAATATAAAAATACCTACATATATGTATGTATATACAAATTCTCTAAATGAAAAACTAAAATTAATAAATATAATATTTGATTACGTGGCGCAGTGACGTTTTTGTTTGGCAATGAAACTATTAAAAATAATTTTGATATTTGCAAATTATTTATGGCTTTTTTATTAAATTTTAATATTTATTAGTTTATTTTTTTTTTCTAAAATTTTAGATATATTTGCTTTTTAATAAAAAAAAAAAGTTATATGAAATTTAATAAAAATACTCACTCGTGTATCTCTTTATCATTTTTGTTGTCTCTACTAACTGTTCTTTTCAAAATCGAAATAAAATTTGAATTTCTTATTAAATTGGCTTTTTGCCATTTCTTTAGTTTATTCTATGTGCACATATATTTTTATTTCTAATTAAATTCATAAGAGATACTATATATTGTATACATGCATCTTATAGTAGATACATACGAAATGCATTTGTTTATGACAAATTATTAGCGAGGTTAGCTCTAATTGATGAGGTTTTCGTCTAAATTTATATGTGAATCACGGCAGGTAAAAATGTAAATTTCATTAAATAAGAAATAAGAAAAAAGAGATTATGACACAACAATCATCTCATGTTCAACCAAATTATTTTTCTCTTGTTTTGTTTAACCAAAATAACCACAACCACAATTACACATTCACACAACACTCTTCTTAAATTCAAACTAAAATATTTGAAGTACCATAGAATATGAAGAGAAGAAATTCCCTTTTACTTAAGATACTTTCCTCAAATTAAGAGTTAATTTGCAAACACAAATGTTTTAAGTGCAGCATTTGAGGTATGTACACTATATACAATTGTGTATGTGTGTGTGTTTATCTACTGTATGTTTATGTAAACATAAAAAAATCATAACAGACAAGACACAGTAGGATAAGATTATGTATAAAGGAATCTCTTTCTTTCAACCTTTTCCCTTAAGGTTTGTTTTCTTCTTTTACATGAAATTCTAGGCTGAGCTTCTGTTATATGAGAATTTTGCGGCAAGTCTAACAATTTGTTTGTTATTATTTGTCGTCTTTTGTTGTTGTGGTTTAAGGAAACCAAAAAAAAAAAAAGATAAAAAAATGGAACACTCATAAAAAAAAAAACAAAGAAATGGTTAATGTCGTTGACATAGACATGGGCACATGCACTTGCACATGATGTAGATACCATATAAATATACACACATGGCGGAGGAAAAGACGCCGGTGAAGTGTTGTCTGCAGGCGCATAAAATGCTTGAAAATGTCGCTTTATAAAAAAAAAATGTATGTTTTTTGTAGACAACAATAACAATACTAAAGTGCGGGAGATACACTGTCACTTTTTCTTTTATCATTCGTTGTTGTTTGCCACACTCAGTCTTGTCCTCGTCCTTATGGATACACGTGAGTATGCTTCACTCATGCACTCACTCACTCACTGAGTAACTCACTCTTCAACTCATCATTTCTTCGTTTCTCTTCCCTGGCACAGCTTTTCTTTTATCAACAAAACGTTATGGCGTATATGATATTTTGATGCAAAGATGCGCGACTCAAAGGTGGATAGACGTCAATGAAGGCAGCAGGTGTATCTCCTACATAGAAGGGGTACCAAGGTGACCTAGGGTGAGGTGAGGCAATGGGTTATAGAATGAGCCAAGCTCACGTGTGAGTGTCAAGTGCTAAAGCGGCATACAATTGTCGTTGTTACTACTACTGCCACTGCTACTACTGTTGTTTTATTTTATTTCACTTTATTTTATATAATTTTTTTTTATTTTTATTTTTTCACATTTTCCACTTTTCCACCTTCTTGTTGAATATTGTGAGTGTTTGTTTTTTCTCCACCATTGTCCTCCGCCTCATAGTCATTATTATTGTTGTTTTCTGTTCTGTTCTGTTGTGTTGTGTTGTGTTGTGTTGCTGCTTTAGTGTTCTACCTGCACTTTGTGTCATTTTAAGCGTGCTTAAGTCGCATACTTTTCCTACAATGAGGCGAGCATGTGAGCATATGAGTGTATCTATGTGTATGGTCTAAGGCCACCTGAGTGACTGCGTGTGTGTGTTCTTCTCAGTATATAGATACATATGTGTTTTGTTCATATCTAATTTAATTTTTTTATATTTTTTCATTTTTTGTTTCATGAAATTCATTTTATTCTTGTAACTTAATTAGCATTTTTTTGTTTTTTTCTTGCATTTTGTAAATTATAAATAGAACAAATTGTATCTTTTTCTTGTCTAATTTTCAATTTTCATTCGTTCGGTTCGCTTTTTCTTAGTCGTTCGCTTCTTCATGGTTGTCACCATTTTAAACATTTTAGAGAGGAAGAAAGAATGAGGAGAAAACTGAAATTTAATTAGACGTGGAAAATTGCATGAAAATGAAAACATTTTTACGAAATATTTAATTAAACATGTGAGAAAGTGAACAGCTTGAACATGTCGGTCGGATTTATTTTAGATTCTGGGAAAGGGAAAGTCAAGTAGTAAAGATGAGGGAATTTATTAAAGAAGTTAGATAAATGGAAATTCTACATATAATTTTGTGTAAACAAATAGACTTCTTAATGATTTGTTTACTTACAAGATAACATAACAAAATTTTAACAAAATGGAAAACCGACTTCAGTCAATTCAATTGGAATGCGCATTATTAAGAACTTGATCAAATTGAAATATGTGGACCACATGACAAGCACCAGCTTTCAAATAAATAAAGAATCATCAAAATCGGGTCAACTAGAAAAAAGTTCTGATGTAACAAACATATAACTACTGGTAAGATCTTGATCAAATTTATATGGGACGAATCATTAAATTAAATTAAATTCGGTTTACCTAGAAACAAGTTGTGAGGTAACACACATAAAACAAATAAATACAGTCGAATTGATAACCTCCTCCTCCTTTTTCTGAAGTCGGTTAAATATACTAATGAAATAGGTTGAATTAATATAAGAACATACTATCATCATTTGTATACAATTTCTTCAATAGCGGATAACAAGGCGAAAAAGGTGACAGAAATCATAAAAAAACACAAGAAGACTAATTTCACGATTATTGCCATGGATTATAATCACTAAGAAGGAGCAATAGGAGCAAAGTTCTTAGGTAACAGAGGTAGTCATCATCATCACCAAACTGCACTCCTTATGCATATGAAACAAGCTTAAGATGGAATTGGAAAAGTAATATGTATATTGTAATTGAATTAAATTGCATTTGACTTGTATCAATAACATTTCTATAAAAGACACCATATCTCAATAACCAAATATCTCAAATTGTCTCACTCACAAATTACCAGTGTTCAGAAAAGAAAATCATACCTAATACACGAACATTTTGCAAATAAATTTATTTGATAATTCACAGCTCAAAATTCAACTCAAACTAAAGTGTAAAATACTTCAACTTTTAATGAATTAAACATGAAATTCATACACTCAATCTCAATCTCAGACATTCTAACATCATTACCAACACTTAAAACTCATCATCTACAATAACAACAACACCAGCAACAACGACAACAACGACACATGTACAGTAGTGTATGTATGTGTGCTCATAACCTCACTTCATCATTTCAAAAGGCGACAAAACGACAGACTAACAAACAGACACACAAACAGATAAACAAATACAAGCATAGATAGATAGAAATGTGGGTGTAAAGAAGTGGTGGGTAACAAGATATGCGTACTGAAGGTGACTGCAAGTTGGCGTTTGGCAACAAAATTTACACTTGAAAGTCTGTCTGAAGCGCTTTTTAAGTCATTAAAATGAGAAGCAGTTTTGTTGTTGCATGTGAAAATGAAATAAAAAAAAAGAATGCAAGGAAGAAAGGCAAACGCTATTAAAAAAGCTTACAAACAGCAGCAACAGCATCATGTAACATGCATCCATCTATTCATTCATGTTTGGCTTTGCAAATATTTGTCTAAGGACAAAAGGAATGGATGAAGACAAGAAAAGAAAAGCAAAGCATAAATTTTCAACATCATAAAAAAAGGACATACACACAGATACAATGCATTTCTTTTGGCATCATCCACATTCACAACTACTACAATCTTGGATTGTCAGGATTATGATGCGAGTTTACAAATTACGCGCTTTGACGTTTTTATGTGTTCGAAAAAATAAAGGAAAATCTTATAGACATTAAAGAGAAATCAAGGGATCTATGCGGGGGGTGAGTGTGAGAGTGAGAGTGATCTACTTGAAAGTCATTTCATTTTGACAGTGTTGAACATATTTACATGACATGTTTGTTCATGTCTCTACTTGTCATGTTTCTATTCGCTTGTTTCTTCTTGTTGCCGGTGAAGTTGTTCGGTTTTGTTGTCACCCATCATCTTCCGCCACCCACAATAAATTCAATTTATTTACACTTGTACTTTACTAGCATCATCATCATCATCATCATCATCACTATGCTCAGAATTATAATTATTATGATATTCATTATTATTATCATGTTATTGTGCGCATAATTAATTAGTGTTTATAAAATGGAAAGTGCAATAAAAGTTCAAAAGGAGAACAGCATCTCAACAGCATCAAGATAAAAGCGAAATACATAAAAACAAAAAATATACTTATGTTGTATATATAAAGGAAAGTCATCTCTTTCATAAGAAAGAAGAAAGAAAGTTAATTTCAAAGGCTTTTTATATTAAAATTACTCCTTAATAAAGTCAACTTTTGGTTTTTCAAATTTTATAGTCTACTTTCGAGATGCATTTGGCTTAAATGGATAATGGACTCTTCTTACTCACTCACTCATAGACATTGGTAGTATATGTTTCAATTTTTCAATTTTCTTATGTCTTATTTACATACCTGCAATGAAAAGAAAAAAGAAAATATAAATTAGCATTATTTTAATAATGTTTTTAATGCTTAAAATTTTAAATATTAAATTTTTATTTTAAACCATAAGTCGTGGTAAAGAAAGATAAAAAAATATATCAAAAATATTTAAAAAAAATTTAAATTTCTCATTAAAAGGATTTTAAACAATTTGGTTAAGCTGAAAATTATGCAATGATTTTTTAATATTATTATTTCAATAAAATTTTATTCATCTTTAAAAGAATTTTTGCTAATCACATTAACACTTAAAAGGAGACGACAACAACAACACCGAAGAGAAGAATTTGGACATACTGAGTACTAGTAGTCTCATTTTATTTTACAGTTTAAACTGCTCAAAAATAAAACTTAAACTCATCTAAAAGTAAAAAACGAAAATATATTTATTAATCCCGGCTTCAAAATGACTTTTCGACCCACAAAGATATTTCTTTCAATATTAATTTCCTAAGTAGGCCAATGCAAAGCAATGGGCGATTAAATTCAGCTGCTTCGTTTGCTTCCTCATAGATAATATTTCTTGTGCGTATCTCAAAGATTTCATTAAAATTTTAACGCCAAACGATGAAATGGACGCAAAATGTTAAGAAATGCCTCGACGGCCTCAACCATAATCGACATTCCAAGTTTGCAGGAGGATAGGAAAGTAAAAGCCAAGGAAAAATATTAACAAAATTTGTAAATTGCGCATTTGCCACGCCAAAACACTTAAGAGGCATTAAAAGGGAAAGCAACCAAGATGATGATGATGATGATGATGATGATGGCATGCAGAGCAGATAAAACCATATGAAAAAGGACTTAGGCAAAGTAAATATAACACTGGCGACGACTGCTGTTTGTTATGCACAGAAAAGGAGAGAGTTTATCTATTTGAAGCAAGAAGCAACAGCGGCATGAGAAAATGGTTAGTATACAAAAATCATTATCCTTATAAAATTAGAAAATATTCCATTTACTATTTGAAAAATGATTGCGAGCAATTTCATTTCCGCTTCCGTTTTCAACAGTCGCGAGCAAGCAAACGCCAACAGTTCAGTTCAGTTCAGTTCTGTTCTGTTCTGTTTAGTACAAATGAGTTGCGTTGCTTTGAGTTGAGTTAAGTTGCTTGAATTCTGGGCTGCTAAAATGCTGCAATTTCAGGCAGCAGCATGCTGGGTTCGCCCCAAAACTAATTACAGACACATAAAAACAGCGGGTGGCAACCGACGGACCGACCAAGTGAGTCTCTGAATTTCTTTTGGCCAGTAGTGCAGGAACAATACTACTTACTACTAGCATAATCATCCTCCACAGACTAAACTCCAGTTTAGTAAGCAATGTTGAATTGAAGTCGTAATGCGAAATGCGAAAATGTTGTTAATCCTTAAATGAATAAGGGATTTTCGAAAACAAAACATGAAGGATGAAAGAAAATATTGCAATAAAAAAAACTGAAAGATAAAACAAACAGAGTACATCAGAGCGCCAATGTGCCAAAAAGGACAAATTTTTATGAATAAAAAGGAACAAAGTGTAAAGTAAAGTCCTTGAAATTGAATGAAAACAATTCTGACATCAACAACCATCATAATTGTAGTAACACAACAGCAAAACATGAAGAACATTAAACTTTTGTCGTCATCATCATCGCCATCATCTTTGCCATCATCATCGATGTTGTCGTTAACTTTCTAGTGGGGGGGCGTTGAAAGTGGGCATGTCCAACTATGTTGATTCGAAATATAAAGACAAAAAATACGCCCATCAAACTAAATTACTAAAAAGTTACAACAACAACGACAGTAATATTAAATAATAAAAAAGTGTGATTGTGAATCTTTTCCATTTACCCAACTCCATTTTCCTCTTCTAAATCGTAGAAACTATTTAAGTGAGTGTTTTGGAAACAACAACAGCAAAAAAAAAACAGAGGGGCGCAAAAGGCAAAAAAATTTGCAAAATTTTTCAACTTGGTAAAATGCTGATCAAGTTTCATTCACACTGTCCCCCCACCCATCATTCTGTCAGAGGATAGAAGTCTACTTAATTCCCGCATTGGCCATTTGCACGAACATTTCCATTGCCATCGCCATTTCCATTTTTATTTTTTTTTTTGTTTTTAGCTCTCAGTTTGCTTTTGAAGTTTTATTTTTTGTTAAAAGTTGTTGGGAAAACACATTAAGACAATGTGCAACGCCATTTTGTGGCATCCAAAATGGTTTTTAAAATACTTTTCCTTTTGCTTTTACACTTTTCAGATATTTTTTATTCGCTTTATGATTGTTATTTCGGTCGGTTTTGTGGTCGGTCCAACAACCTACAGAGTAATCACACTAAGATTGCCACTTAAGTAGGAAGTAGAAGTGAGGATGTGACCAGACCACCACCAGTAGTTATGATGATGGAAATTTAGCAATCTTAAGTAGCTTCTATGATCTCCGTTCTGATGGTTTCTTTTCATTTCAGTCCCTAATATAATTCAAGAAGGAGTTGAGCAAATTTTAATGAAGAACTTAATCATTTCTTTTAAAAGTTTCGTTAGAACAACTAAATCATGAATAGATATAATGAGTCTTTAGATAGTTTTCTTTAATTTAATCTAAATCAATTCAAAGTTACATGTATTACAATTGATATTTTGGTTTCGAATTAAATTAATTTGTCCATAAAACAATTTACCAAATAAAAAGAACATGAGATTAAAAACCTTTTTTAATAGGATAATGACATCAACAATTTCAAGCCACAAATTAAACATGGCCAACGCTCCCGGGCTAATTCAACAAAATAAAGATAATAGTGAGGTGGTGATGAAGATGATAATGATAATGATAATTAAGATAGATAGATTGTGGTGAGATGAGATGAGCAAATATACAATTCTTGTTATTAATACTTGCCACAAGGCAAATTAATCGAAAAAGGTTTTACAACTGTCATCATCTCATGCGATTACATTGCATGCATGGCAAAAGGATAAAGTTTCATCTATCTAAAGGACATTAATGATTTTCTAAGCATTGCATTGATGATAGTCATTATACTGCATACACATGCATACATATCTGTCTACCTTTGGATAAGCAATTACCAATATTCTTAAGTTGTAGGCGTAACTCCGAACCATACCCAAACCAAGAAAGTAAGTCAGTAAGAAATACTAGTGTTGTAAAGTGCATAAAGTGTCATTTGTAGTGTTTTATTTTAGTAAAGGCAGCAATAGATAAAGTGACCTAATCCCAGGCGTGGCAATTGATTCACTTAAGTGGGTGGCAATGATCAGTAAAGGGCGTGAAATCGTATAGCTTTCTTGGAAAATTGTGTCAACCTCCAACACTCACTGGCAGCAGAGTTAAGACAAACATTACTGTTGCTTAATGATGATGCGAGATATTTTTCTTTAAAACAACAAAGTAGATAATAAAAATAGGTATTTATTTTATTTTATTTTAAAAGCTTAGCAAAAAGCTGAAATTTAAAGTAGTTTAATATTTAAATTTTTGTACAATGTTTTGCACAGTTTTAGAGATGATTTTTAAATTAAATTTTTCTTATTTATTTTAAGCTTTTGTTTTAAGTTTCTTCTTGGCTTCTCTAGGACAAAAACTTCATACAAAAAAGGCATATTTCAATTTAATGCAAAAGCAAAAAAATTGTATAAACTCCTATTGCAATCAATTCAAATTCAACACTTTAAAACTAAACTAGGATATGTTTTCTAAAGTTGATGTAGTTCTAAGACAAGGATTATTATTCAATAAAGTTAAAATTAAATAAAAATATGAAAAACTGAAATTTAATTAAAGAACTTACACGGCTTAAAGTTGCTAACATTCTGTTGAAATTGGATTGGAGTCATTTATTTCAAAGTAATGAATACACTGCCATGAAAATGTGATTAAAAGACACTCATATTATGATTATGCAAAATATTGTGCATTATTGTAGACCCATGCAAAAATGACAAGGAACCAATCATAAATGGACGAATATAAAACATTGTGAATTGTCTGTAAAATGACATTATATCTGACTAAGTGAGTATCTTTTTGAATAGGATTTAGTTTAAGGAAAAATGCATCACAGGGTGTTTAACATAAAAGAATTATTGTATATAAAAATCAGTAAGCTAAAATCAAACACCCAATCTGTTGAACATCATACAAAATGATCTTTACTATGACAAATTTACATAATTTTTAAACTTTTGCTGTCCAAAGAGACCAAGTGTCTTCTATATGGAAAATGAAGGATATTTGCGTATTGCTGAAACCAAATGTTTTCCTATTTCTAAGTATCATTCAACTTGTGTGTAATTTTCTTTTTACTCAGCAACTCAAGTTTCTTCATTTCATTTTGTACTTGCAACTTCTGCAAGCAAAAGATAACATAGAAGCAGAAAAGCGTAAAATTATATACACAAGAAGAAGCAATATAACAGAATGAGAGAGTGTCAGTTTCTCACTTTTACTAATTTTATCAAGTTGCATAAATATGACAAATCACTTTTAGTACTTTTTTTTATACCATAAGAAGATGATGAAGCATTCACAAGAATATTCATGCTCCACTTGACTTCCCAACCACCTTTAACCATCATCATCTGATGTTTGGCGTAACAAAAAAGAAATATGCAGAAAATTAAAAACTTCTAAGATATTTTTATGCATTGGTATGCTGCAGGCAAAAGATGATGCCGGGCAGAGGGGAACAAAGCAAAGTAAAATATAATCAAGAAAAATGTTTTACTTTAAATCATAGAATTCCACATTTAGTGAAGGTAGTTCTGAATACCGTCACCCATCTCAGCACCGTCCACACTACTATACACTCCATACTAATAACAAATGCTACCCACTCTCCCTTGTTGTTGATATTGTCATCATGATTCTTCTGAATTCCTAACAAAGCGGAAATAAAATGCCAACAATAAATGTTGGCTATATCAAGCTACTTTCTCACAGTTCTCTTCTACTACTATACTATAGTACTAGTTCTGAACAAGGACGACGACTTGGTCGACTTGGTCTGAATGTTAAAGGTAAATAGAAAAATATAAAGGAAAAAAAATATAAGAGTATACGCAAATAATTTACTTGGTTTGCATACTTTTGAGATACTTTTCATGCGATAAGCGAAAAAAGAAATTAATAAAAAAAATAGCAAAAGTAAAAATCATATTTTCCCTTCATTTCCGTGGTCCTTTTTTCTAGCATTTCCTCCTTTAACTACTTGACTAGGTTTTGTTTATTTAATTCTATTTTATTTTTTATTTTTTTCCTTCATAATTTGGTTGTTTAAAGGACTCTCCTCTTGACTACTACTAGTACTTTGTCCCTCTTTGGGTATTCTGTGTCCTGTGTCCAGTGTTTAATTGAGCGTTTAATTTGTTAATTAAATATTTGGTAAAATTAATTAGCCACAAAATTTAGCTAAAGGAAAACAGAAAGAATAAAATAAAATGCAACATTTGCAAAATTAATTTTTCAAAAAAAAAAAATCCCCGCATAAATTTATGGTTTCCATTTCCATTTTTTAAAAAGATGTTTTAGTAAAATAAGGAAAATTCGTAAAAAAAAAAAATTTATATTAGAAAATTCCTCTCGATTTATATGAAAATGTTCGCTTCCTTAGCAGCAATAACAACAACAACAAGTTTAGTCAGTTTTTATATCCTGTCAAGGATAATAACAATAACAGTAACAACAACAAGACAAAGGAGAAGATGAAAATGAAATGAGCAAAGTTTGTCTGTCTGAATGCATAACAAACTGTTTATTTTTTAATATTTATTGTTATTCCCTAAACTTCGCGAGGAGGAGCAAAAGAAGGAATACAATACAAAGGCCCACAAACGACAGATGAGCGAACAAAGTAAGCGAACTGGAAAAGCAAGCAGACAACTACAGTAATAATAAGAGAACTCTACTGAACTGAACTAAAATAAAATAAAATCAAATTGAAATCGTCATTTAGCAGCTTATGCGAGTGATACTCCTAAACCTCAATCTCATTCCTAGCCTATGTAATGTCATTTAGTCAGTCAGTCAGCCAAGCCACACAACCAAGGATTGCCACCTTGGTTTCTTCATAGGTCGGGTTGGGGTTCAACTGATGCCGCAAGCAAAACAACCAAAATTTCACCACATTAAGCATATCGACATTGTCAGCGTTAAGCGAAACAATGTGAATAACTGACTGAAAGAGCTTCTTTCTACTGGCTTCCTTTTGGAAAGAATATGACAATGATTTGTGTATATGCTTCCCAATATTCGCACCACTAACACCTTATGATCACCATCTTCATCATCAGCAGCATCAGCAGCATCATCATCAGCAGTATTATCATCACTCAGTGAGTGATTTAACGGAAGCACAGACAATCTAATCATTGTCGTTTGTCACACGTTCCTCAAAGAGGAGGCCGCTTCCTGTTGCGCTTTCCTTTTAACTTGTTTTTTTTTTTTGCCTTTCACCAAGGATAAGGAGCCCACGCAACGCCTACCAAGAATTGGTTTAGTTAAGGTTTTGCCATTGGCAAAAGTGCTGGGGCGGTCGGTCGGTCGATCCTACTCATAGTAGTATATGGTTGCTATATAAAATAAATTCATAACAAATTCATTGCGCGCAGAAATGACACGGCTGAGTGAAAATGATAGGTTTTTGTGAGGAGGAAAATAATGTAGCAAGGTGAACAAACAAATAAATGAATGTACGTTCCCTGGTTCGCTGAAATCTATGATGACTCAACTGTGGCCGCCTTCTTTTGCTTTAAACCTAGGACGATGAGTACCAACAACAAAATATACTTGGTTTCGGTGTTTTGCGTGTCGAATGTACGCATTCGGTTTTAACGCTATAAACCAAATTAACATCACCGAATCTTATGCGTGCCATATTTTCTTATTTCCTTTCCATACACAATGGTGACATTCGCTTCTTTTCTTTCTTCTTCCCTTTACCATATTTACTTACTCTTTCCCTCTCTCTCTCTCTCTCTCTCTCTCGCACACACAGAGACATTATTCCTGTGTGATTGTATTTGCTTTCGACTTAGTTGCTTTGCTTTTTGTGTTGTGTGTTTCGTTATGATATGCCGCCTACATACTCTGTTCTCTCCCTTTTGGATACTCTTGGCTTCAATATGCTTGTATAGCCTCCATTTCCGTTTCCGGCTCACACACAGAAGAGTGGTACGTATTTGTTGTCTGTGTTTGTGCAAGTATTTTTCATGCCTTTTTGTGCGTGTTTCTGTTGCTCGCTCGTGGCTTAAGGCACAAACACACCATTTGACATAGAAATATGGAATCGGGAATGAAGGGAAGCAGGCAGCCAGGATTGCGGCATTCCGTCAGGATAATTTTGGTTTCATGCTCAACCTTGCGGGAATTGTCATTGAGTATTTGGTATTTTATTTTATTAAGCAATTCCAAACATTGACTGACTTAGTTACCGCTGCTCATGTTTTTCCATTCACTTTACACTTTTACACTTACCATATATTCTCAATCTCTTGTTGATTTTTCTTTTTTCTTTTTTTTTTTTCTTGTAATATATCATTAATTTACATAATGATATTTCCCTTTTCATAAGAACAAGACAAATAAAATTTGGTCCTTTTAGAAGCAGAAGAAGCAGCAGCATATGGAGAAATGAATGGTAGAATGGAATGATGCATGGATTACTAACTTATCTTATCTATACCAATAGCGGTATAAGTGATATAAGAGAGAAGGGGTCAAATACAAGCTTTAACCTTGAAACCTTTACCCTGCAGCCAATATCATTTTGCTGTTCTGGTGTCACTTTGCAATTAGGTAGGACAACCACGTAAGCTCTTTGCTAATCCTTGGCAGATCAGCACATAAAACATGTCAAGTCTTCTGAGTCTTCATATCAAAAACACACACGCACACACACACACACACACACATTCCCGTAAATATTGGGATATCTGTCTTGCCATCTCTCCCTTTTTATTGGTGTTGACACGCAACTTAGTCAGCTCCTCATACTCCATACTCAATTTTGTCCTTTTATCCTGAACCATTTTCTTTTTCCTTTCTTTCCTTTGTGGTTTGCTTTCTTTTCCTAAGTACAAACATTCTTTCAGAAAACATTTTTTTTCTTCTTTATGAATAGAAATGGAGATGAAGATGCTGACTGGAGTGAACTCCTCAATGTATGCTACACATAATTTTGTCACTAATCCTGGCAATAAGATTGTTTAATTTTGCGCTAAACTTGACGATTTCTTTACACTCATGCTCAACTTGGTTCAATTCCAGTTGCTTGTTATTTGCTTTTTGCTCTTTACTCCCCAACCATTGATGTCATTTTTTCACGTATTTGGGTTTATTATTCAAAGGTATTGTGGTGGGGGAAGGTGAGTGGAGAAAATGTGTTCTCTGGATAGAAATAAGCATCAAAAACCTGTCACAGGTGTTGATGTTGCCTGTCGATTGCATTTTAGATCAAGTTTGCTGCTTGTTTTTGTTTGCCGTGTCGTGCCGTGTCTTTTATTTTTATTGTATCTCATATATTGGTACCCCATGCCTATCTAACATAATACTAACATCAATAGTCCTCATCCGCATGCTTTTAGCTTACATTGTTGCTGTTTTCATATGCAAACTGGATTACATATAAGTATTTTCAAAGAAATACTATTGGGAATCCTATGCGCGCTCAATTGCTTTGCTTTGCCTTGCCTTGCTTTGTGTTGATTTTCTTTTCTTTGACTGGGACTTGGTTTGATTTGCTTTTGCATTCTTCTTCTTAATGCTCTCATCTCCTTACCAAAGTGCACTGTACACAATTCCTTACCCACCTCCTTTCATAACATCATGTGCTGTATCTCTTGTTCATCAGCATTCATGCTCTATTCAGTTAAGTTGCTTGTTTTTGTTCAGTGTTGCCTGTTTCTATGTTATAATAAATTCACGTTGGAATGAACAATCCTCAAAAGCACATGCAACCATACTCCCACCCACTAGTATGTATCTACTCCCCCTTGAAGCATCCACACATCCGTACATTCACATGAGTGTCATGGATGTCCTGCATGTTACTTTTTTTTTTTTTCATTCCTTTTCCTTTTGTTAGATGTAAGGTTGGTTCACTTCTTTTTCCATATTACTTCTTTCCTTTTACTTGTTTTTCTTATTTAATGTGTTTCTAGTATGTGTGTGTATCTGTGTTTTTATGCAAACAATACTCGAGAGTATGCAAATATTTGAGTTTTAAGTATGTTTGCCTACCAAAGGAACCAAGTAAGCAAGCAGAAGCAGCAGCAGCAGCAGCATCATCATCATCAGAAATAGCAGTCAAAGTAAAGTCGAGGAATACACCAAAGCTGCAATGCAAAGCAACAATACTACTAGTAACAGCAACAAAAAGAATATAAATAAAGAAAGACTATGGGAAAAATGAAATGAAAAGAAAAGAAAAAGAAAAATTAAACCGACACAAATGAAGCAAAAATTCCAGTTTGCCTTTTATTTTTTTGTTGGTCGCTCGATTGCTCTTCTCTTCTCTTTTCTTTCCTTCCCTCCTCGCTGAATAATTTTTATTTGGTTTTTGTGGGTTTTCTCAAGTACTGCACACTTGTCTCAATGCCTATGTGTGTTTGTTTTTTCTAGATTCCTTTTCATACTTCTGTTTTATTAAGTCTCCATCCTTCTCATATCCTGTAACCTTTCTATTGAGCATTGTAAAATGCCCCCCATTTTGTGTGTGTTTCTTTTCTACTTGTTCATTTTGTTTCAATAAATGTGAAAATTATTAAATTAAGTGGCTGATATATGTTTTCTTTTCTCTTTTGGTCTATCGTTGTTTCTCTGCTGTTCGTTTTTGTTGCATATTTAGCTCTTAACTGAATAGGATGTGATGATGGTGAGATGGTGAGATGGCATGGGGAGCTATTATGTTTAGCATAACATATGGTAACTTCATTATGTAAACAAACAGTCATAGAGGCACCCAAATGAACAGGAAGTTCAGGCAAAAGCCAAACGGAAATGAAGTGGAAAATATTTAAAAAAAAAAATAAATTACAAAATAAATATGAACAAGCGGAAAGAAATTTATCTGAATCATAAACAAATATTCATTGACTCTGTGTGTGTTTGGGGGAAGAGTCTTACATGGATGCCACTCAAAGGCAATAACATTTTTAACTATAAATACAAGTACTCAATTCAAGATCTAAAGCGGTTATTAGAAGCACAATTTTACAGTGCAAATAAATATGCTGTACACAAATATTGAGACTGTTAAGTGTGAATCTCTCCTCCTTCTGTTTAATTTAAACATTATAAGTGATTACTTATAAGTAATATCTGATTAGCGAATGACGCAATATTGTACACTTCTGTTCTCTTTATAATTTTTAAAATTAAAATAAAAATAATAAATAAATAAAATATATGAAAATTGTGTGATAAATCTTTGTACAGCACTCACTCCACTTATCATCACTCATTATTAAATACTTTTTGACTGCTGTCAACACTCAAGAAATTAAATAAATAGCAAAATTAAAAGCGTTAATCATTTGTCGAGATTTACTATAAAAATGATAAATATGCTTTTGACATAAAAATACAAAAATTAAAAATAAAAACAAAAATTGACAAAAACCGCTTGCAGCCAAAAAGTGGGGGAAAAACTTTGTCGTCCATAGAATGTGAAAAACAAAAACGAAAAATTATAAAGAAAATGAAAATGAAAAGTAATTAAAAAGTACAAAACTCGGTATTAACTTTGACTCGAGTCGACTCAACTTGACTCAACGCAACTCAACTCAACTGAACTGAACTCAATGAAATGCAGCATTTTCAAAGAAAATTGTATAAGTCCGCGTCCTTGTCTTTAATTTGCTAACCAACCAATCCAAGAGTTTTCATCTTCTATCCCCATCTTTTCATCTCATCCTGATTAGCTACCACATCTTGGCTTAAGCTTAAAGCAGCTGTCAGCGCTTTTGATTATGAAATTATGAACTCTTGAAATGCGTTGAAAGTAAATGAAAAACAAAGAACGAAAATAATATGAAAAAATAAACTTTGAAAGATGAAAAAGCAGCAGCAAAAGGATTTAAATCAAAATAAATATGACAGTCAGAGAGTGCGTCAAGAAGTGAAGTGAATAAATGAAGACTTCATCAGTAACAACAGCAACAACAACAATAAGATTTTATACTGAAGAAGACTTGAAAGGCAGAAATGGAAAGGAAATCATCCTTTGGTTTGATACTATTCGGTTTAATTGACATTAAATGTGCCACTTGAATGAATGAATGAAACTGAAATGAAATCTGTTGTATTATTGAAGGAGAGCTGATATGGTGGATTTAACACTTTAGTACTTCTAAAGGTAGTTGCTATTTTGATAGTAATAATGATAATGATGATGAAAATGAATCACTACTGCGACAAGTAAACTGAACTTAACCCTTTAGTCACCACTTCAAAAAACAAATAAAGACGAAGAAACACACAATGACATTTATTGCTTCAAATTTCAATATCTTTTCCATCACTCCACACAAATCACCAATCTCTTTCTCCGAATTTTCTCTTCTCTTCTGTTGTTACTTAAGTAAAACCACACTTGCTCATACGAGTGAGTGCCTGTGTGTTTTCTTAACCCAAAGCACACCTGTCTGCCATGCTATTATCTCTTTCATGTAGGCTCCCACACACATTTCAAGTGTTGCACAATGTGTTTTTATGCTCAAGTGTTGGGCAAACAACAATCAAGTTACACACGTAAACACTTAGGAGACACAAACCAACACACACACACACACACACACACACGAGGATAGTAAGGGATTGAGAGCATGCATAGAACATCCTTTACTAAGGAGGTTAACAAAACTCACCTACCAAGGTTTCTCTTTCCTGTTTTTTCTGTGTCTTCTAAAACCATTATAAACGCTTCTTCTGAGTTGACAATAATGGCTTTTTAAGCCTATTTCTTACAATATTTACTGTTGTTGTTTTTACCCATGTCAAGTCTGTTGACTGACTTTAGTAATGAGTGAGATAGATGGTGGAAGCGGTTGCTTTGTATCTGTATTTGTAGTTGTGAGTATCTGTGTATCCTTGTTGACATAAGGTTGGTATGCCATTTTAATGTATGCATAATAAGTCACTTCACTCTATTTTTCTATCTCTCTCTCCCCCGACATCTCTCTCCCAAAAGCATGTGTATTTGTGTGTGTGGTAAGTTACAGACAACAACCGACCTATTTGAGAATAGTATGTTGTTTTCATCAAAATTAAAATACACTTTAGTTAGCACGAACAAGTGCAAAATGAAGATATAGAGACACACCACACATTAACATAGTTAAAAGGGAAGATTTCTTTATCATCATCATCATCACTATCACCATCATCATCATTACCATCAGCGCGAGGCATGTTTGGAATCAGGAAACTTATTAAATGGCAATGCTTAACGATTACGGCGACAACGAGACGACGTTCACCTGCACATAGTCTTCTCAAAAAAGTTACAAATTGCTTCACTTTCATTTGTAATAAACAAATAATTTGTAAGCTCCCATACTTGCCAGTCACACCACTGGCAAAACCAGACTCTGTTGTCATCCATAAATTATAGAAAAACAATTTCCCGATCATGCACACCTAAACTATTGTAAATGAATGGTTAAAACAACAGCAGCTCTGCTCTATTGATATGTACATAGACAACTTTTAACCAACAAAACACCAAGGAGTCTACGAGACAACCAATCTACCAGTCTACTACTTGACTGTCTGCCTGCCACATAAGCTAACCTCATCATAAACATTTCATAATTTTCACAGATTTGCACATTTTAAATTGAACAAAGTTAAGCGGCTTAAACGAGACACAAAAAATAAAAAATGGAATGAAAAATAGATGGAAGGAAGACAAATATCAAAGAAGTAAATCCACGAGAAAAACTCAAACTCTAAAACAGAAACAGCGACGGCGACAACAAACAAAGTTGCTGGTTCGAAAGAAAATAAAAAATCACAAAACAAAAAAATAAAGTACAGTCAACGACGATTATGATTAATCGGAAAAGCTTGTTTTAATTTCTAACAAAGCTTACATGCCCACGAGACATAAACACCCAGCCACACACATACACATAGGAGGAAGGATGTAGCGTCGGTCGATGTGATGGACAGATGGATCATGGATTGTTAGGAGTGGTGTGAAGGAATCACATAAGAAAATCATTTACAAATATTGGCAATATCAAAGCCGTCCTTCATCTCATCATTATCAGCGTGGTTGTCATTGGTTAAAGAAAGGAAAAGATGGAAAAATAAAAAAAAAGTCAGACAGACTGCTAGGCAAATCCATCGAGCCATATACTAAGCAGCTATCTTATCTATATATCTTTTCATTCCCACTTTTTTCTACAAGTGAATCAGTTGCATGCAACATATGCAAATCATGTTTGACAGGGATATTGATGCGCCCCATGACAAACACATGAAGTGAATAGAAGCAAATCACAGAGAAAAAAAGGAAAAACGTAAACCAAAGTCAAAACGCAAAAAGGAAAAAATATAAGATACTTTTTCACTTTTCTCCCCAAAAAAAAAAAAAGAAATGAAAAAGAAAAAGAAATAGGAAAAATGATTACTTAGAAAAAACAGCCGCCAACGATGAACAAAGTCGACTTTTGTTGATAGAGTTTTGTATTCTGTTGGGATTTGTTTAATCACTTGGAACAAGGTGATTAGTACTCTTAGTAGTGGTAGTATTAGAATTTGTAAGAGAAAAGAAGCAGAAGTTAGAGATGAGACGACATCATTGATATCATCATCATCATCATCTGTATGTAACATAAGAATTGAAGAGTGAGTGCAGTAGTGAATATGGTTGAGTGCAATAATACCGATAAAAGCAATGATTTAAGTATGTTAAGAGTAAGAGAATAAGAAGTGATAATTCCAGTATTATTTAAGATTTTTTTTTTCTCTATTCAAAATCAGTTTATTTATTGAAGGATGAGCTGAAAAGAATTCGTTAGAGATTTTGCCACACAATTCAGAATTAACAAATAATTTTTTAATCTTCATTTGTTATTTGGAATCATAATAATATTTTATAAGACATTATTATAAAACGTGTGCTTTTTCTCAAAAAAGATACACTGATGATCATGGTAATGACAAATTTATTAATTTAAATGGTTTTTTAAATGTCATTTAGTAATTTTTTTCAACTATAAAACTTGTTTCTCTGAAGACGTTGCCACAATGTAAGCTAATGATTCACATAGCTTTATTTGTATTGTAGATTGTTACTATTATACTCAGCGTATTCATTCGATAGATTCTTATACTCTTCAATAAGCACATAAGTAAAGTGTTGATTAAAACAAGAAAGGCATTCCTTTGCCCTATAAACATAACCTTTTCTATAGTCGCTACATAAATACAAGTGTTAAGATAATAATGTAGGAATCAGTGTTTGCCAAAATTTTATCTGATTAACGATTAGTGATTCCGTCATCAAAAATGTTGATTAACTTTTATCTTAAACATGGTTTTTTTTTTCCAAACATTGACTATTCTATAACTTGAACAAAAGCAAAATGTTCTATAAGTTGAAAAATTCATAAAACTGGTATAAATGCTTAGGAACAAATACAAAGTAAACTTATTAGCTTGTTGTGTTTTTAGCAGTTCTTCTCAAAAAGTTGAGAATCAATTCAAATTTTAAGTAAGTGAAGATTGTAATAACAGTTCCTAAATCTTTAATATCAAAATTAGAAAGACGGTAATTTACCATACACATAAGACAACCAAAACAAAGTACTTGAACCTGGAAAAAGTTTTTTGTATTTTATTATTCAATGTTTACAACTTTAAGTCACTCCATTAGATGACCTAAAATAACACTATCATATGATATCTAAGACAAAGTGTTAAGCGATTCTCAAAGGATAATATTCTGTTCGTGGACTTTGGAAGAATTTTCTTGTTGTTTTTCTATTTTCATTTATTTCTTCCTTCTGTTTACCTAGTTCACCTTTGCAATAAATCGATTGTAACACGAAAGAAACACTTAAGCGACAGATCAAAAACTCAGTTGCCGATACACTTTAAAAGCTTAAAACAACAACCAGATAAATTGAAGAAGAGATGAGGGGAAGTGAAGAAAAAGAAGAAAAATCTCCACAAATCCAGTTCAATAAAAACGTCATTCAATTTATTTTCAATTTTCAAGCAGGCGAGAAAAAACGCGAAATCAAAAGCGAAGAGTAGCAATAAGGAAGAACTCAACTCAAGCTTACGAAACAAGATGAAATATCTTTTGAAAAAGAAAAGAAAATAAACGTAAAATAATAAAAAGAGAAGGAAAAAAATAGCAAAAAACATGAAGAAATGAACTAAAGTAAGTAAAGTTAAGTAAAGAAGCAAAGAAAAAAGCTGGGAATGTTAAGAAGAAGTAACATAACAAAGTACTAAGAATATATGCCGAAGAAAGAAACTCGAACTCGAAAAACGATTGACTGAGTGACTAACAAATAATGGCAGCCAGAGAATCCAATAAATTTAAAGTAGAAACCTAACACAGCAAAATGAGTAAAAAGGACGAAAAAATGAGTGCAACCAAATAAAAAAAAACAGAGAATAGAGTAAAATAGAATAGAAAAGCTTAGAACAAAACGAAGTGGAACGAAACGAGCGAGAGTCAGTCAATGCCGCATTGACAAACATTAAGTGCAGGGATACAGAGAAAAAAAACCTGCAGCAAGGGTACATAAGGATGTGTGTATTGTGTACTTCAACATGAGCGAGTACATCAAATAACTTTGACTTTACACATTATTAAACCGCAATGCTACATGGCAGAAGCAGTCACAGTTGCAACACTAGAAAAATAATGTACCACAAGGACATCATGCAAGCAGGCGTACAAGTAAGAAAAGTTCGTCAAATGGGCCAGGGTACAACGGAAGCATGGCGACAAACAGGATAACAACGAAATATGCCACAAAAGCTTCTGCAATACTGCAATTGTTGTTACTAAAGAAGCTCCTGTTGCACACAGTCCATATCCTTGTATCATTCATGCAACGCCTTGCGTCTGCCACACAACGAAGTATCTACAAGAATGTTGTGCTGCTCAAATGACTCTAAAAGGCGAAGACGACAACGAGGACGACGACAATGACGACGACTTTACACTTGACAAGCTCAACAAACAATTGTCGTCGTCGTCGTCGTCGTCATCATCATCGTAATTCTCTATTCCACTGCACAGAACCTCTTCTTCAACTTCTCTCTATTGTCCTATTCCTGTTTCTATCTGGTGAGTTATTGATGCAATGCTTAGTTCGCTAGTTTGCTCCACTGCTTACTTACTTGCTTGCTTGCTTTCTTCCTTTCATTCTTTCTAACAACAATTGCCTTTGCATGCCTTGTCTTCTCCTATCTAGGAGACTTGGCTTCTCCTTGCTAACGAAGGAATCAGGTCTTGTCGCTTTGTCTTGCGTTTAAATTTTTCAGCAATGCCAAACAATAGCGAAAAATTACTTTAAAGCAAACAAAAAAGACAAAGAAATTATTAAAGAAAAGCACAAAGAAAGCCAACCAAGAGAGGAGATGGTAGGGGAATGCCAACTACTAACTTTGCAGCCTCCGCATGAACTTCAATTCAACACGCGATAAGGAAGCATGACTGCGGCATCCAGGATACGATGCGCGCATATAAAATTGAAAGCTATAAATGCAATGACGGTAAGGAGCGACAACAGCATAGCATCCTTATGCCAACCACTGCTGTGCCTAGGCATGTTTCCTTCCTTCCTTCCTTTCGTCTTTCCTTTTGACTGCGGCAAAGTCAATGAGTGCCAATATGCCACCAATAATTCAGGTCACGCGAATCTAATAGCAACCAAACGATGACAACGACAAATGCTATTTCCCCTACTCCTGCAAGAGTGATGCAAGGATGTGCCGCAGGCTGGCAAAACAGCGAGTGTCGCAATGTTCGTTAGTTTGCTCATTCTTTCTTTCATTTATTCATTCATTCATTCCATACTTCGTTCCATCGTTGCCAGTTGAATTGAGCTGAGCTGAGCTGAGCTGAGTCGAGTTCAGTTTGTTGAAGGCATACAAGTATTTTTTGCGCTTCGGTATTAATGATGCTTCAATAGTCATGTCTGACATGACACTGCTGGTGCTGTCTCAAGAATTTAGCGTAAGCGTAGGCGTAGCACCACTAGGACGGACACTTACTCAAGGACTCCCTCCACTTTCCGCCGCCTTTCGTTTTTCCCATTCATATTATGATTGTATTTTTGAGCTCTCCCCCATTCCTCAGATTGTGAGCTTATGAAAAATATCTTTAGCTTTATTGAGTGCGCCTTTTTTGTGTCTGTTTATAAATGGGATTTCTTAGGGCATAAATTGCTTGCTTGCTTGCTCGCTTGCTTTGAACCCATTGTTTGGTACAAATTGTCTAAAGCTGCAACCAAGCCAAGTCAAAGTAGATTGATATCCTGGCTCAAGTGCTAAGGCGATTGTATGGAGTACACGAGTTGAATGAAAAGCCTGGATTTTCAATTAAAATTTATTATTATATACAATATTTTAAGATTTAATTCTGGTCTTGTTTGTCATTGTCATTTTGTATTGAAGACGTTTCTGATTCAATCTGAAAATGGGAATTTATGAAACCATTTTATTTTGCCAACCATTACGAACCAAAACCTTTGGGATTCACAAACTGACGACGACTCACAAGTGTTAATGTTAAAATGTTCCAAATATAAACTTCGATGACACTAAATAATTCATAAGAATTCAATGTCAGAATAGCAAAAAGAATTCACACGATTGCAAAAGTTCATAAAGAGAGTGATGAATTCCACCGAAAAGCAACGAAAAACCGAATAAAAAAAAAAAGTGAGCTGTCAAATGCGCATATTGCTGCTGCTTGATTGACAATCAAATGAATATATGTATATCAGAGAGACATGTAGTATGTCATCATTGCAATCAACCTCTGCTTCTCAGCTCAATTTCAGAAATTCTACAGAATTCAACAGAATACAAAACATATAAAGAAAAATACTAGGGAGAAGAAAAAAACAAACTTCATCTCACAAGTTGAGATGAATTGAAAGATAGTAGTGGAAGAGCGAGTGCTAGTGAGAGCGTGGAGAAAAGTGAATAACTTGTTCAAGTTGAATCAAGCAGAAAAAGTACATACAATTTTATAAAGATGACTTTTGGCAATAGGGGATTTTCGGAGGAGTTTGAAGAATGTCATAGCACTATGAGTGTGATATTTTTGACTGCATCTACATATAAGTAGTTGCCAATGTGTCATGTACTATGTTTTTTGCCATACATAAAAGTTAAGTTAAGTTGGATGCAGAATACAAAATTGTATAGAAAAATCAAATAAAAATGGAATAACATATATCTATAGTTATATAGAGTATCCTTGAGTGAATGAGTACATGTTGAAGATAGGTACTTCGGATCAAAGAAGTGAATTTTATAAATTACTCACATGACAAAGATAATCCAAAAACGTTCTGCTTGACTTAAATTGCAGATTCTATAGACAATATGATGAAAACTGATCAGAGAATGTGAATGCGATATTACATCCTGACTTGGAATAAGATTCCTCATAATGATGCTTCCAATATGTATATAGAAGTTCTTATATAATGCAGGACCGATAGAGACAATATCTTTCATCTGAAGACCTGAACCGAACCCAGGGTGGGGTTGTTTACCACTCTGTTCGGACAGGGGTGGACAATTTATCATTTCCATAAAAAAAACAACATTCTACATTATATCAACCAAAAATTAAACCCTACTACTCATCTCCTTAACCTTCTTACAGACAAACAAATCAGACAACACCTTACAAAACGTATGTCATGCGACAGGTTTTAGTATAGAGTTAGAGGTTTAGAGGTTAGCTAAAATTGTAAGAATAATTTAATGAAAATTTCTGAATTTGCCGAAAGAATTAGAATTTATAGAGTTTTAGAGACTGCTTGAGATTGGATGTCTAAGTCACCTTATTCAAAGTTGTATACATTTCTAAATTTATTGTTTTACTTACGACACCTTATGTACAGGATCTTTGAACTCAACTACCATTTCATTGTAACCCCCAATCTTTATATTCCTTTTAAGAAATTTCCTACTACCATATTTATTAACACAAAAATGTTCAATGTACCACCTATTCTATTCCTTCACCCACTTCATTTGTATTCATTGAGTGAGAAAAACGCGTAAGTTTTTATTTGCTTCGAGTGCAAAATGAAAATAAACTTTTTTCTTTAAATGAAGACAATGAAATAGTGTTAGAAAAGGTGTTGGAAAATGTGTTGGTACCCCCACACTCACATGGAGCAGAAGGAGTATTGCAAACTTTTGCTCATATTTTTGTGTCGTTGCAAAAGAATTCTTAGTAAGAAAACTTGAAAAAACAAAAATAGACAAAAACAAAAAAACCCATGATAAAAAGTAGAAAAGTAAAGAAAATATTGCGCAAAATATTTTTTCATTTGCAATGCTTCTCTTATGTGATTTCATACTGTTTCTACAACATCTTCTCCCACACCTACTACTCCTGCTACAATTCTTAGAAGCAGAAGGTGCTTTTTCTTTATTTGGCACAAAAATAACTTCAAAAGTAATCTAAGCGAAAAGAAGAGAATGACATACAAATGAACAAAAGAAAGACACTGACACCGAACACAAATGCAAGGACTCGACTCTACAACGTATCCTTCTGCACGAGTATGTGCAGAAAATACCAAATTTTTTATGATGTCTCCCCCCTATTCCTTTGTTTCACACGCTCAGATAACTTTTTTTGAAGAAAAATTTCGTCTTTGTTTTTGCAAGTTGATGTCGCCACAACAAGCAGCAACAACAACAACCAGGAGAAGAGGAGAATATAAGAACACAGTAAGAAGAGAAAAGAAAAAAAAATGTAGGAGAATCGAAGTAAAAACGCACTAAAAATCATGGTTTGGCTAGGAGGCAGAAGAAAAGGATGCTTGGTTGAATGGGTGTATATGGGGTCTCTACTGTAGTATCAGCAGTAGCAGTAGCATATAAAAAGCAGGAACTGCAATTTGTCAGGGTCGTGCGTGTCGTAAGTTGTATGGTTACAACAGAAGGAGGAGTATGAGCAGCAGCAGAGACCTCTTGGCAATGCCGGAGCAGAACTGATAGACTACTTTGTGGACGCTTCATTTGTTCGCTTAAGTAACTTAACAACTTTTTGCCACAGCAGCAACAGCAATAGCAATATCAGCAGTAGCAACATCAGCAGCAGCAGGAGTAATAATGGAATGACGACGGCGACTTTGTGGCAACATCATCTAAGCATTTTACTTGGATTTTGTTTCATTCTTCTTTAGCTTGTTTATATTGATAATGTGCCATTTATATTATTTAAGACTTTTGTTGCTTTGGTTAGTTTTCGCCTTAAGATGCGGACGCAGACGCGAATGCGAATGAGCATAAGAATTCGAATGTTCTATGCGCGAAACGTGTTACCTTCTCTTATTTTTATGTATATATACAATTTTTGAAGTGTCGGTGGATAAACATTTGGAAATGGATGAAGAATCATGCCCCAGTGGAAGTGCATGCAACATTTGATTCATTGGCATTGTTGTTCTTGTTGTCGGTTCTTCTACTTCTACCAAGAAGGAGGTTGTTTGCACACAACAAGGAACAGGAGCAGCTGCTGCAGTCACGTTTTGGTTGTTCTTCTGTTCAGCAGCAGCAATGCGTCAATGGCAACAGTTTGAGCGACTTTGAATGAATAGTGCATGTTTCAACAACTACAAAATGCAGCACGCAACATGAAGTACATGTTGCATAATGCATTGAATGTATTATACTTATATATAGTATTATGTATGAGTTTAAGCAAGTGTTGAGAAGCATGTTGTTTTTACTACAAATGATGATGTTGTTCCACAAAGTCACTAGAAAAACAAAGTTACTTTTTTGGATGTTTTTCTTGTGGGGAGCGAGGCACCATGAAGTGTGAAATTAGATTTTAATGCAAATGACAGGTGAGAAAATTTACTAAAAAAAAAGATTCTAAATAAACTCAAAGAGAATAGTATACATATGTGTTTTTGGTTAAGTCTCTGAAAGAAGAAGAAAGCATATCTTAATATTCTTGGGATATTTGATCACTGATTTCCGAAATCTCTTGACTTCTATTGAGATGAAATATTACAAAAAATCTTCTGGAAACACAGAGACCATCTTGAGTGTATCCAAACACCTGGATTTACCATTAAACTGATAACATGATTAAAACTCAAAGTATAGAAAAAAGTCACAACTTACAGTTTTGAAGATAACAAACTGAAATCATCAAAAAAAAAAAAACAATTTTTCTTCCAATTATATCATGCTTTTGGATCCTTGGAGTTAAATAATTTATATAATACGTGTATTTTTTTATATTTTCCCTTCGTTTTATTCTTCACCTATTAAAATTCTTTGCAAGTAGGAAATCATTCATTCAAGCAAAGTATAATTTCCGATCATAACCCAAGTCACACAACTCAGGCAATCCTAGTAATTTACAGTAAGGACAAGAAACCTTAAAAATATACAATATTTTTCATTCAATAAGATGATATTGATATTGATGTCGGTGATGATGAGAATGATGATGATGATGATTTCAATTCACTTCATTGATTGACAGGACAATTTTTGTTAAAACGCTTTTAAAACATAAATAAAAATGGAAATGGAAATGGAATAGAAATAGAAATAACATGTTTATAATGATGAAAACTTGAAACTGTTTAAGAATTTCAATTGATATCCATCAAGGAAAATCAATTCAATCATGTTTATCACTAGTAACTTATCATCATCATCATTATCACCGACACCGGCATCATCCTCCTCATCTTCAGCAGCATTCATTGGTGTTGGTTGGTTAAGGCAGGCAAAGGCATCAATGACTGAATCATGAACTGAACGATTGGAGGTAAGTGCAAACGTAAGAGAGGATGATGATGATGATGATGATGACTCCAAGGACAATAAAGAGTAAAGATGGAGAGAAGAACATCAGCAGTAAACGTCACGTCAGCAACACACAAAAATTACAATTCAAAAAGCATTTTTGGCATGTTTACTGCCGCAATGACGACGAAGAGATTGTCGGAGAGTGGGACGGAGATGTGGGGAAATGGATATTCTAGTAAAGCAGAAAATGAGCAATAACAACAACAACAATAGCAGCAACATAAACATGATTTAGGACTTTTCTTTTATTTATTTTCATTTTTTTGTTGCGCTTAAAATAGCGAGATTTTATCCTTTTTTATTCCGGTCTGACGTCACCAGCTTTTCCCCCCACCAACTGTTTGTCTTCCTATCTGCTCGCTGAAGCTGAAATCAGTGTCCTCCCAGCTCACTCATGTGAGTGACTGAGTATCTGTGTCTTGATTGAAGAGGAAGAGGGAAAAGGGTGTTTTGAGATAGAAAAACACGCTCAATACAAGCGACGAAGGCATTTTCCAACTATTTATAACTATCTATCATCATGGCGCCAAGCAGTCGCGCTTGATTTGTTAAGCTCGCTAGCTGGCAACCATCATCAGGCCTCATTCTGTGTCCGCACCCATCCGTCCTCTTTCTCCAACACACACAATGGCACACACAAATACACTTGTGTACATAGACAACAAACAATAAATACCAACCAACAAAACTAAAACCATTTACTGTGTAGAATGCTATCTACTCGAATATATCTATCTATCTATCTACAATATACTCGCATGTTGTATCTATGTCTTTCTATATGAAGAATAGATACATGTGTATTTTTGTGTATGAATGTGTGTGTGTGTGTATGTGTGTGTCTGTGTCGGTGTGTTTGTATGCGGATTTAGACATCATCGAAAAATGCTTGTGCTTTAGCTTTGTTCACATTTTCGATAGCTTCAGCATTGATAGCATCCGCTTGACTGTCCTCCTGCCTTGCTGCTTCCCTCAACTTATATGATGACGATATCGACGACGACGAGAGATGAGTTTACTTAAAACGTTTTGTATTGATTTCGATTTCTATTTTTTGATTTCGTCCTTTTTTGGACTAAAATTTTACGTTAAGTGCGCATTGAGCCACTTTGAGCTCGTGAACTCAACCACTCTTTCACCATCTCCCCCTCTGTGTCTGATACACGTAGTATGCATTCGACAGCATTAGAGCATCAGAGGCGCTTACAGTTTGCCACGCTTAAAGTGGCACAATGTGTTACTCAAGTGGTTGGTGGGTTGGCATGTGGCAAGTTAACTCAC
This sequence comes from Amiota communis, assembly GCA_037043315.1. NCBI lineage: Eukaryota > Metazoa > Arthropoda > Insecta > Diptera > Drosophilidae > Amiota > Amiota communis. The sequence continues at coordinate 125,631 of JBAMAV010001386.1, read as the reverse complement.
ATATCTGTCTGTCTCTGGGTCTATGTGGCAAACTAAATTGAGTATGCTCAGCACAATAGCAACGCGTAATCAAGCAGCAAATGTCGAGTGCAGCTTAGAAAGGAAAACCCAAAGCAAAAGCAAAACCAACACCAAAGGAAGCAACAAAATATTTGGAACTGCCAACAAAGGTAGCGTGCGGCATTGATGCTGGTTGATGGCAGATGGCTACTAACTTACGCATGTTCCTTTGGCTAAAACGTTGCATTTTTGGTTAGATTGAGGTGTGTGCATTTCAGCATTTCATTTGCTTGCTTCATAAGTCAAAGAGCAATAAAAAGGCAATACAGCAGAAAGGAGAAACCACATTGCAACGTTTAGGAAAGAGAAGAAATTAACTTGTTATAAGCCCTTAGAAAATTCAATTCAATTCTTAAATTGAACTTAACTCAGTATCTCTTCCAATTTTTAATTGAATTGAAAACTATTATACTACTATATTTGTGTATGGTATACTTGTTGGTGTCACACATTAAGCTTATTTTATACACATAAGAGGCAAATTGATTGAAAGACCTTCTTACAATGAAGAAGAACTAAAGTAACTTCCAATGCAAATAATTGTATGCAACAAAGATTCTTTTATTGAACGCCATCCAGCAAAGTCAAACACTCTCAATGGACCAAAAAATGCAGAGGGAGAGATCTTTTACTATTGTAAGTATGTCTGTTAAATTCAAAGTAAAGTAAGCTACTCAGCATGTGGTCCTATGACCCACCATTGATGAAACAACAAGACACATGCCACATTCATTCACTTACATATGTTGCACATACACAAAACTCACCTCCCTCCACACAAAGAGAGAGAGAGAGAGAGAGAGAGAGGAAAAGAAGGCGAACCTGAGCACAAATGGGAGTTAAGTTTTGGCAAACGTTTGTGGCTAATGAATGAATGCCTTTATAGTACCATATAGTGTAGTAGTGTTTGACCCATAAAGGACTCAAACCACTGAATAATGGGTGTACGAAATTCAAATGTCTCTATTACACATTGACTCAAGAGTTGGCACAGCGAAGACTTTACGTACAACAACGTTCAGTTTATATAACGTCTGAATTCAAATCAAAACATCACCGCTCTTACACTTTCTTCCCCTCTCTGACATTCACAAGTCAGGACCACAACTCAATGTGTGAGTGAATCTATGGTGTTTTTGGTTATTGGAGTGTTACTTCTTCTTCTACTTCTTTTGAATAAATGCTATAATTTATGGTCAAAAGTTTGCTGACTGCGTTGATTCTCAGGCGGTTGTCCAAAAAGCTCGGTCAGTCGTTGGCTAACCAATCCTCATACTCATCATCAGTATTATCGTCCTCTTCATCATCACCAACCATCATCAACATGAACTCACTTGAGAATAGCTATTTAGTAGTTTTTGTTGCTGTTGTTGGAAAGATGGTAAGGATGTTGATGATGGTAAAAAGTTTGTTCGGTTATATTTCGGTGTCCATTAGTGTAATTTAGCTTCATGCTGTCGTCATTGGTTCGTCCCTTCATTTCTTCATTCATTCATTCATTCATTCATTCATTTATTTGTTTGTTCGTTTATAGAGAGACTCATTCCCCCCACTATTGTAAAGTGTTCCTTAAATTTTCATTTAGTTAATAGTTTTGACATTTGATGACGATTTCAACTTATGCCAGGTGTAAAATATGGTAAAACCATGTAAATGACGACTCGCTATCAAAAAATATACCAAAAACTACTGCTACCATACTAAACTCTATTAAGGTCAGACCATGACCGATGAAGAAAATATCCTATTACACACAGTCAACACAAAGTCAACATACCTACTAAAAAGTAAAGAATGAACATTTTCTTTAATAGGCAAACACAGAAGAAGAAGTAATAAAAATCCAAAACTAAGGAAGGAAAAAGGACATGTTAAGTTATGCAAAGTAAAGAGAATAGAGAATATTGTTAGGGGTTGTCAAAGAACTTAGCCTTCATTCTTATTATTATTGAATTCATTCGGTGTCATTTGGCAGATTCTACTACATTTGTTCTTTTTGTTGGTTTTACTTTGTTATTTATCGTGACCTTCTTTGAGTCATTTTAATGAAATCGAAGGAGAAGCAAAAATGCTAATCAGTAAAGTAAAATGATGGAAAAAAATATCGATAAATGCATAGAAAATGAGCCAAGTACACACACAAACACACCCCCAAACTAGAAGATACTTGGAATATCTTATAGTGGTATAGTATAGTATAAAGAGAATAACAAATGAGATGAGATGAGATGAGAATATTCTATAAAAACGATTTGCATATTATGAGAAAAAGGAATCATGGTCAAATAGATTAAAAGTATGTATCTATGTATGGTATATAAGAAAGGAATGAATACAAAAACAAAATATGCACTATCAAAACTTAATCGATTTGAATGAAAATTTGGAATTGTTGTTTTTGATGAAGCAAGAAGGATTTCAGTAGGAAATTTCATATTATCTATAAAAATAATTATATAAATTATGGGTACTTTAACTATACAAAAAGAATTAAATAAAAAATATATTTTTAAACCATAGATTTCGATTCTTCATGTAATCGGAGATATGATATGGCCCCAGTGTAAAATATTTCAGAAACTAAGGTAACTAATTTCCTTAGAAATTGTCAGACAAGCAGCCATTGCTAGATGAAAGGTTTTCGTGGGGTTTTTAATACGAAGTATGACTTAGATATACAGGCATGTGCTAGACCGGTTTTTATACCGATTGATATAAATTTCTCTGTAGTTGTGCTAGAAAACGCGGAGATTTCATTTTTTGAACTTAGATGTTTCTCTGAGAATGTTGCAAAGTGGTAAGATAAGAAACGATCTTATTCGATTTAAAGTCTGAACTTCAATATTTTTGATGCTGGAACATTGATTTCTGAAAAAAAAAAATGCTGATAAGCCATTATTCAAATTATCAAACAGAACCCAAAGACTGTAAAATAGACCACACACATAACACATAACTCAAGTTATCAATCACTCAAATTGAAACGACTAAATTGCAAATTGTAAAAATCAGAAGAAATCAAAAAGAAGTATGATGACTAAAGGAATATTTGAGATCTTACAACACTGAATTGTGGTATTTCCTTCTTCTCTCTTTGACTTTATTCAATAACTCATATGTATGGATGAAAAAGAAGTAAAAGAAAATAGGAATACATAAAGTGTCACTTGAATAGAACTCGTTGAGGTTATGTTGATGTAGTCGTTGTTGTCTCTTTGTGTAGAAGCCAAGACATTTTTATTTTCTTTTGGTAGAACGAAATACTAGTTGACCCACTCATCATGCTCTCTGTCTTTGAAATTCCTTCAATTCTATAGAGTTTGAACATACTGTTTTTTCTTTTTTCTTTGGCTTTTCTCACTTTGCCTGTCCAAAAAGTCAAAAGTCTGCAATATTATTATTATTTTCTTTCTCATACTATGATATCTTTCACTATATCTTTCTAACCATCATCATTTGGTTTGCATGGTTGATTTTTGAATGTAGATGATGATAATGATGATGCCACCAACTACTTACTCATCATAAAGTGGCGCCACGCCATGCCACTCCATTCCAATCCACGCTATGCCACACCGCAATTTGCAATTTATTTTGATTTGATTGCATTTCAGGAGGAGGAAAAAAGATAAAAACAAAAACACAAAATATATGTATAAAATATATTCAGAAACTATTTATTGGTGAATGTTGAATATGAAATACTTTTGAGCTTTACTTCAATTTCTACTTCAACCAACTTCAACTTCAATGCTGTTGAGTTACGTTGCCTTCTGTTGCGTTATACGTTGTTGCATTGCGTTGTGTTGTTTGGTGTTGCATTGCGATTCGTTTCAATTGGATTCGCTTCGTCGCCATTAAAAATATAAACAACGAAATACTTATTTAATATATTTTTTTTTTCCTTCACCAAACCTTCCCGGCACACTGCAAAAATCTTTATTTAAATTGATTTTTTTACGCGCTTGAAATATCTCATCTCCTCTTCTTTTTATTGATAATTTTTCATTGGATTTTTTTTGTTTATGGTTTTTCTTTTCAAGTTGTTATGGTTTTTCGTGGATATTTTTTTATTTTTCATATTTCCCAATTCCTTATTCTTTCTAGTTTTGTCATTTATTCATATCAAACTGTTTTGTTGGTAGAAAAATATAAAAAAAGAAATGTAGAGAGTACAGAACAGAGAACAGAGAGTACACGTACTTTGCTTGATATCGTTAACTTGGGGGGTTTTTATGGTAAATTGGATTTTAAAGTGATTGGGTACATGGGCATAGAAATTGCAATGAAAGGGAACTAAAGAAGATGATGACGACGAAGAAAAAATAATAATAATTAAAAATAATTGGATGACATTCATAAATGTGAAAATGCATATTGATTTTGCAATTCAAGAGGCATCATCTCTTAACTGGTCTTGTTAGTGTTGTTGTTGTACGTTAGTTTATACATATATGGATGAATTATGATATTTGAAGAGATATAAAGAGATGTACATATGTTTGTTAGTTTATTAATCGGTTATTAAACAAATATTATCTTCTTCAAATGCACTTATGATTGCGTGATTAAAGAAGGATTTCCTAATAGCATTTTGAGCTCTAATTAACTGAACATAATTTGAAATGAACAACTCATTAAATCGAATTAATGAGAAATGGAATTTAAATCGATTCTCATAATAAGGATAAGATGTTTTGAATAAACTTTTAGGAAACTATTGTGTTTGGTTTTAACCTCAAAATAGTGATCACAGCTGAAACCATAAACCAATATTCGTTCGTCTTCTACTTGTGAGCAATTCTAAGTATTTGTTTTACAAATTTGAACCATTTCAATATGTAACCTGTTTCATTACATCATCCAAACACAAACTGTCACAGAAAACAGTGTAGCAATGATGGAAATTCCGACTTATCCAATGGATTATATAACAGCAATAGAAATACACACTCTGTGAAAATTTTAACTGTCTACCTATTAAGGTTCATGAGATAGAGCTAGCCCACTGACGTACGGAAGGACGGACAGCGTAGGTTTAGAAATAAACTCACCTTTTGAGTACGGAATCCTAAAAGCACAACTGGTAATTGTACAATTGCAAATGTGGCAAGGCTATTTGTAGTTTTTTTCTTTTTTTTTTTATAAAAATGTGTAGACAAATCACCCACTATTTTCGGCCTAGTGATTCCAAATACCATAAATATTCTATGTTAACATCTAAGAGTATTTTCTGAACACAATAATTCTGTGTAAAAAGTATATCAGCAATCAATATTTCAATAGTCAATAGTTCAAAAGAATAATTTAAACTTTAAGATTCTTTGCTAACTCCTGCTATGGTAAATCAAAATATTGTAAGTCTATTGTTTCTTTGTCCTGTAGTTCTTCTACTTGTAGACAACAATTTTGCAACAAGTAAAACTTAAGTTAAGCGTCAATTTTCCGCTACTTTATCCAAGGGTTAAGAACAGGAGAACACGAAAATAAGGATAATAGAAAAAAAAACCTTATATAAAACAAAGCATAAAACGTTTTCCGGTTTATAATTTTCTTGTCAACATAATTTTCGCGCCTTGTTCTCAGAGTTAACTAAAGAGTTGAGAGTGAGCTAAAGTGAGTGGCGAAGGTTCCGGTGACTTACCATAATCATCATCATCGTCATCATCATCATCACTAACCAGCAACCATCAAGTTATTATCCTTTTGCTATTTAACCAACTGTAAAAAGCACTCTTGGCCATATTGTGGCACCTTATTTTTCTATTATATTTTTCAACACTACCAACACATTTTTTTTTTCTTTCCTTCCTCTCTTTATTATTATTTTTCTTTTTTCTCTCTTTTCAGTGAAGTTCTATTGCTGTTCTACGTTTCCAACTTTTCAGTGGCACAAACGCAAATTATGAAGTTGTTCTTTTTCTTGCTGTTGAAAGCTACAAAAAACAAAGACTGCCGAAGGATACGTATGAAATAAAGAAAAGGAGACCAAGCGCGAATGACTGGAAGTGGCTACACTTCCGCCACAAAAACCTAAACAATACTTCAGTACTTGGTTACCTTCCTTCTCCTCTCTGCTCATTACTTCAGATCTCTTGATCTTTTACTATTACTATACTTTTGATTATATTTCTGCATTCCATTCCATAAAATCTTCAACTCATCATCCTTGAGATCCACTCACCATATGCTACTTCACTAGATCTATCAGTGCACCCAGCACCCATTGCCCAGCATTGTGTTTTGTGGCTCTTGGCATTCTCTGTTCGTACTTCTTCTATTGCTTGTACTTTAATAAACGTTTAAGCTTTTCTCACTCCAATCCCAATCCTCTACCGCGAGGACAACTTACTATACAGCATTAGGGGGATACAAGATACAAGGATAAGAACTTCTTGCCTTCTCTTGGATTTGTTCATTTTCTTTGGCATCCATTTTATGCTCAAGTTGTTCTGTCGCGCTTTCTTAACTTTTCCTCTTCCTTTTTGTTTGTATTTTCTTCAACAACATTGACTTGTTGTTATTGCTTCTGTTATTGTTATTGTTGTAGTCATAAAAACCGGAAATACTTTGGTAATTAAATTTTAAAGGCGTCAATGGTTAAAATTTCCTTAGTTCTCTATTTTATTGTGGCATACACAAGATGTGATGCAAAAGACAATTGGAGGAGGAGAACAGAGATGAAATGAAATTTTATGTACAAAGGATAACTTTAGTTTTAAGTAAAATTTAATCCATTTAAAGTGAAGAATATTCAAATGTATTTTTTTATTGATCCACTTAACAAAGTTAAATCAACCTCTTTGGTCCTATATTTGATTTTTTACTTTACTGTAACCTTAATCAAGTAGTAGACCGACCCACTTAATGCCACAAATTAACAGCAGCAGCTGGCAGATACAGACAGACATCAAAAGTACAACCGACCGACTGAGTCTGTTGGAAGTTGAAGTTGGTGGAAAAACCTCAAAAATCAAACTTAATTTCACAATTTTTTTCCGAGAAATTCAACAGAGAGTAGTAGATGACGACAACGACGACTAAAGAAAATAGAAAAATGTAAAACATCCTCTATTTTTGTGCCTTCATCAAAAAGATTGTTGAAACCGACTGAATCAACTGCCACAAACTGACAGGATTTGAACTGATTGTCTATCATTATGAGTCATGACTGAGTGACCGAGCAACTGGGAGTCTGGTCAACTCACAGTTACAAAAATGATTATGATGCCACACTTTAAGTTCTACATCACAATCATCATAGAGAGAGAGAGAGATAAGTCGGTCACATAGTCTTTCATTTAACCATCTATGATTTCTATTCATTCATTTTGAGTTTGAGTGCGTCTAGCTCAGCTCAGTTTTGCTTTGCTTTTCTTTACATCAATTCTTGTAGTAGTTTTCTTTTTTTATTGTGGCTCGCGTTGTCTGTGAGTTGAGCTGCTGAGAGTGGCAAATAAAGCTCAGACATTCATTGCCCACAAATTAATTGTGTTATCCTATTAATTAACTATGCGCACTAAAGTTGCCAAGCAGCATCAGCAGCAGCAACAGCATAGGAGCAACCAGAAAGGAAAAACAGAAGCTAAAACTAAACTAAAGCTGAAGCAAATCCAGAAGATGATGGAGCAGTAGTTTACTTTTTATACTTTCTTTTTTTTCATTTTGGCTTCAACTTTTGTTGCTTACTTACTACATGCTGAGTGTGTTTGGCAACCAGCACCAGCAGCATCAACATCAGCAGCAGCAGCAGTGGCTGAAGTAGGGGCAACAGGACATGACGTCGACCTGTGACTGTGAATGTTTAATACTCCAGTGATTAAAAGCATCCAACCAACCAACCCATAGTGGCAACAACAGCAACAACAATCACTTTCCCTTTTTTTTGCTCCTACTTCTGTTTCTTTCTTCCCTTTATACAATATTATAGAATGTGAACTATTATGTTTTGTTCCTCTTTCTTTTAGTTTTTATTTCAGGTGCCTGACTGCCTGCCTGCCTGCCTGTCTGCATGTATGTAACATAAGTTTGCTTTATTTGTCCTCATTTTCACCTCCATTTCCCCAAAGTGTGATGAAAGGAGTCAAAGTAGTGGAGTGTGTTTATATAGCACACTCTCAACTATACTTGTGCACACACATACATACACACTTATGTACATATGTATGTTTATACTATGTGCACAAATACCTTTACCACATCTGCCTTGAATCACTTTAAGTGCATAACGAACTTAACTGAGCGCGTTTAACCAGCATAATGGCTGCCAACTGTTTTGAGAACAATGAAAATGAAAGAACAAATATACATAGATATAACAGTGTCTGTTTGTATGTGTGCCAACTTATGCAGTTGCGGTTTATATACTCGTACTTGACTATCTATACACACATATAAATATGTTTATATGCATGATGTCTATGGCAGTGTGTGGGTTTTTGTTGTATGAAAACAAATCCCTTTTGTATAATTCTTTAAACCGTATGGATTTATCGTTAAGAATCCTCATCCCAACCCACTCTCTATCATTCTCCCTCTCCGTTTCACTTTACATAATTCCACTTTTTTAGGTCAGAAATTCTATTTAAGGTCAACATAGCTTTGGTTAGCTTAATCGCAATTAAGCTTAAAGTGCATTTAAAGAAGAAATGAAGAATGGATAATCAAAGAAATTTAGAAAGTTCAACCTGAATTTTATGCAACATTAAAAAAATCACAATGATCAATATTTTCTTATTAAAAAAAAATAAGCATAGCAACGTGAGAATAATAATCAGAAACTGTCGGGTAAAAAGAGAACAAATTCATTAATTTAATAAACAATAATTGAAAGGACTCAGAACACAACATAACACAACACAACAGAATAAAAATGAAAAGACCAAAGATGAAGAGGCGCATATTTATGCCACGTTCAACGTGCAACATATGCTGCGCCTACTTATAGTAACAGTAGAAAACATTTATTGCCAACATATGGCGAGCGAGAAAACAAAAGCAACAATAAACTAATGGAGCACATCGGGTACGTGGTGTTGCTGTAGTCGCCGTTGCCGTTATTGAAACAATGAACCTACAACACACACTAGCTCAATTAAGCATACCAAAATATACATGAAACAACCAACAAAAAACGGAAGTAGGAAGAAAGTTTCTGACTACCAGACTATAGACATAAAGGCAGGCGGCGTTGGCAATGCTACCAGCTACTTATGGACATAATAATTTTTAACTATTGTTTACACAGAACACAAGGAAAAAAAGAAAGAATGCAGAGTTTTACAGGACACCGGATGGACATTGTTAAGCAGCAACAACATAAGGGACTTACTCGGAATCAGACTACATTGGTTAAACAAGAGAAGAATGGAACAAAAGGCGCAGGATACTGGGTCCTTGAATGAGAAGCGTAAATTGACGCAAAAAATTATGACTTCATATAAAAATATGAAAAATAATAAGTAAAAAAAATGGATAAAAAAAAACAATATACTGTAAGAGGATGAAAACAACAAAATTGAAAAATGGTAATGTTGATTCGCTGTGGTTTATTGCAGCAGCACCAACAACAACAACAGCAACAACAGAGGCAGAAGATTATATAAAAATGGATCAACAAGGTGAAGATAGAATAGAGTGTTTTGTTTACCTTTTGGTTAACATTTGCTTAGAAAAGTAATCAATGTTTAATCAGTTTGGGTTCAGTAAACATTTGAAAGGTGACATTCATTCTATCATAATTAATAAACATTTATTATAATTATTTGTATAGAAAGAAATGACGAGACAAAACCGATGGACCTAAAAAACTGACACTACATTCATGACATAACATTGTTAACTTCTAAACGATTTCCTCATACAAGTTTTGACTTGATTTTGTTATAGCTTTGTAACAGTTTTATAATCTGTACAATACACTGCTAATCAATTGAATAGGTTCAACACATCTTAGAAAATAAACTTGCAACATCTCATCAATTGGAATAGTTTCAAGTTTGTGAAGTACGAAGAATGGAACACAGTTGTGTTCTGTGATGAAAAGAAGTTCAACCTGGAGGGACCGGAATGCTAAAACTATGACTTTTATAACCTGCGAAAGGAGGAGTGTTGCCCCACATCTGGGCAGTTGGCATAATGGTGTGGAGAGCCATATCATATAATGGGGCTTGTAAGCTGCAGTTTGTTATATCGAAAATGAACGCGAAGGTATACAAAACTATAGTATAGAAGGTTTTTTCATATTTCTCGAATATTTTTGAACGAATTTCATGGACATACCAGCAGGACAATGCCCCCATTCATACTGCCATGTTGTTAAAACAGTGTGTAAAACACTCGAGTGGCAGCCATACTCCCTGGACATTAATATAAGGACAACTTTTAGAGAGTATTGTCCCGGAAAGTATATGAGGGTGGAAGATAATTGATGCCATTTAAAAAGCCTGTTCAACAATTTCGCTTGGTATAATTGAAAAATATTATAAGTCTATGTCGACTACTCTTTTGAGGAAGAATTACTAAATACTAAATCATACATACATAACATGTATTTATGTCAAATATATTGAAAGCTGTGAATTATTACTTTATGCATTTTTTGTTTTTATTTTAAATTTTTGAACCTGAATTTACTTAAAATAAATGACCACTTTTTGGAATGATTTTTAAAAAAATAAATAAATATTATATTTATACTGATGTAAGAGACTTCAAACATTCGTAGCCTATTACCAATAGATTGTTTTATATAAAAAAAAAATAAAAACATATATCATTAAAATCAGAAAAAAAGTTGGACTGATATTGCCATTTTACTTTCTAAGAAGTGTTGAACCTATTCAATTGATTAGCAGTGTAGAATGAATGGAGTCGCCTTTGTATTGAATAATATTGAAGACATGACCAGAGAAGTGCGATAGCAAATTGTTATGGCACTGAGATATTTTTTTTTATTTTATCACATACTTATGATGGTGATAAACATTACAGTTCTGATGAATACTTCGCTGATATGTCAGTAGTTATTTTATAAAGATTCTCTATATTATGCAAAACTGGAAAATTTTTGTACGTGGGTGGAATGGTGAATTTATTATTCATTTCTTAATATTTTCCTTATTGATATGGTATCAGGACACCACCCACTTTTTATCCGTAGATATTTAAATGTTTTTTTTTTTTTTTTTATTTTAAAACACTGTTCCATTCATTCGTCACTACTCAATCAATTTGTTATTCTCTTCAATATAAGAAACATCAATGGGTGAAAAAATTTTAGCTTAATAAAGAAACACAACATGACACGACAACAAATAACATAAAAGTCAACTTAATTTAACAACAGCAGGTTTCTGTCATCATTGACTTTCTTTCTAACAGTTTTCTTTTTTTTTTTGTTCCTTTATGCTTTCATTCTTTTATAAGTAATGACATTTTTATTGAATATTCTTTGTAGTACCTGCTAACAAAAAAACTGTTGTGTGTCTTTCAGTCGCAGTCAAGTTCACTTCACTACAGATCTGTTGTCAAGCTTGCAACGTTTACTCTGTGTACTAATTTTAGAAAGTTCTACAGGTCCTTTTTTGTTGTTTTGTTTTTTCGTGTTATGTCGTGTTGCCTTTAGACCTACTTTTTTCCCAACTAAAGTCAATTGGCGTGAAATATTTATGTCGCTGCTGAGAATTTTTCTAACAAAGAAATTTTAACCATTTTTTTCTCCTTTCTTTGAAAGACAACAAAGACGGCTGCTGGAACAAAAGAGTTTTATTAGAAATTCATGTTAATAATCATAGAAGAAGCTGTTTGCTCTACAGAGAAAGCCATAATCATCATCATCATCATCATTTGCATCTTCAAAAGCATGTGCAATAATTCACAGCAGGTGGAAGAGGCGAAGAAGCTTTCAAAAGCAATGTCAAAGGACAAAGGACACACACAAAGAATAGTAAAAGCACAATAACAGCAGAGCACGGCAGAAGCAGCATGAGTAGAAGCAACATGACAAAAAGCATAAACAGGCAAATATTTCATATATACGTATATATCTTAATATCCTAATACTATCATAGAGTTGTGGAGGTTGGGTGGGTTTGGGTTTTTTTTTTTTTTTTTTTTTTGTTTCACAAATAAAGCCTTCATAAGCATATATAGTATGTTCACACAATAAATATAATTATATAATATAATAGATAGATAGATAAATAGAGAGAGAGATAAAAAAGCTTATAAGCTAAACAAAATATAATAGTAAAAAAAAGGATAAATAATAAGCAATTATTTCTGTTTATTAATTCAACTAACCTTAATGCTGTCATAACAAGCGGTCACCTTGCCATTCTGGACTTCAACATTTGCTGGAGGATGTGCAAATTTGCATTCGGTATCCTGGCGTGAGCATTTATTGCGCTGGAACTCACGACAAACTTCCAATTGAAGCCAACGCGAATCCTTGCCATTCAAAAGGCTATTCATGTTTACAACGGCAGCCATTTCTATAAACGCTTTTCTTCGAAACTTGAATAAAAATTGTCAATTCGTTCTTAATGTATCTTCAATTGCTCTTTCTATTCGTTGCTTTCTTAGCCTTGCAATTGAGCCTTTTAGTTTTTGAGTAGAGCTGCTCAGAGGTTGGTAGCCCTTTAATGTGTGATGATTGAAACGACTAGAAAATGTTGCATACGCTTAGGAGTTCAGTTACTTGAGCTATGCTCAGTTTTTCGTTGTTTTCTGTGTAAATTTCTTTTTTACTTTCTTTTACAAAAAGCAGATTTGATTTTGTTGTGAGCGCCAAAATAAAAACAAATAAGTAAACAAAATTTTCAGGTTTCTTATTATTATTATTTTGCTTTAATTGTTTAAGGGTTTTGGTTTTTGTAATTACGATTATTTGTTTTGTTTTTTTTATTAGTTTTTAGCGATACAATTTTTTTATCTTTTGTTTATTTAGGACGCGACACACAAAACTTGCTGAGCGCGTGTCTAAAAAGGATTTGTCTACTTTTAGGCGTTTTATAGCTTAGTTAAATTCACACGTATCCTTAAGAATTGCGGCTGTGATTATGGTTGATATTTTTTGAGCGATCAAACCAACAACGAACGATAGCGAACAAAAAAGTACATTTGGTATTATGATGGATTGGTTGATTGGTTGGTTGCTTGATTTTGGATTTAACAATGCAAATTACAAATTTCAAATTACAATTACGATTACGATTACATATAGTATGATGTTTGTAGTGTATGTAGTTGGTTGTTTGACTGGTATGCTGCTGGCTGTTCTAGTCTTGCTATGCAACAATATAGAAAGTTACAGAAAAAATCGAGACAGATACAGATATACAATTAGAGAGCAATAAAGCTGGATGTACAATAGACTGGGATTGTTTTCTAGTTTTTCTGTAATTCTGTTAAGCGCCTTGATTTATTTAGTGTTTTTTTTTTAAGCTTTTACTAAAAAAAGAGACACAGTGAGAATATAGTGTAAATGTATGGTGAGAAGAGAGAGCACGGTTTCACTTTTATATAAACTTTTTCTTGCAAGGATCTACAATTTCTTTTTTTATAGCTAAACTTTGCTTTTACGTACTTTTCTTTGTTTGTTAAATAATTTATTTTATTTAATTTTTTTTATATTTATACTTGGTTTTTTTTTAGCGTTTTTAGCGAGTTTATAATGGTATTGTTGTTGTTTTTTTTATTTTTGGTTTTCTTGTTTATACAAGTTTAGTTTAGATATTTTTTTCATTAGACAAAAGCTTCTTTTATTATGTTCAGAGAGCATACGTTATTTTGTTGATTTTTTAATAGATTTTTCTTTTTTATTTTTTATGTATATTTATTTTAGTTTTTTATTATTTTTTTTACATTATCTGAAATGAAAGAAGAGAATAAAGAAATATATAAAGTTAAACGTTTGTCAAGACATCACAAAACTAACGAATTTTTTTTTAAAACGTAGAAAGTGTGATATTTTTTTCAAATTAATTTTGTTTGCCATTTTTAAGTCATTTTTGGCTTTAAAATTAACAATAAAAATAAATAAATAAAAAGAAACAAATAAAAATTATTTATAAATATTGTGTGGGTTTCATTATCTCTAAGAGTTTTATTTTTTTCTATTATTTGTTAGTAGCACGCATTAGTTGTTGGTTGATTAGTCAGTCATGTTAAACAAATGCTAATGATGAGTTAGTAGAGAGTTGATATTGGATGTTTTACATTTTGCTTTCGCAAACAGAATTTAAACAAAAGAAGTTGAAAATATAATAGTAACATGGTAAAATGAAATAGAGACAATACATAACATAGTATATACGTCGTCATGAAACAAAAGATACAAAAATTATATAAAATATAATAAATCATTGAATTTCATTAAGATGGTGAAAATATGGGTTGGTTATCTTTTAAATTGAACTATTAACTCTTTACAATGCCTGTGTACAAGTATTTTTAGTTCAACACAACATTAGATGAACAATTTCAATGGATTCTCTAAAGAAACTTTATCGTTTGTATATTTTGAACATACCTTAACTTTTTATTTTTTAATTTCAAAGTGAAAATTGCTTGTCCTTGATTGTTGTATTTGAAAGAACCTTACAGCCTCAGTACTTTACTTGTACAGACTTATGGACTTGTAAATATACGTGTATTTAGGACTCACTTTAATTTCGAACAAATGAATAACAAATTTGTGGTCTCGAAAAGCATTTATGGATTCAAGAAGTACGAGTATTATAAGCCTATCTACACTGTGTCAAAATCTGTGTCTAATTGACAGAACCATAGACTCGTGAAATTGTTGGGTTGTTGTTGTAGAATAAGACACAAGACTGAGTTATTTCTACAATTGAAACAGTACTGACGCAACTTATAGAATGGTCAGTCTGCAGCAGTGTTAGAAAGTGTTGGCCATTGCTACCAACTTTTTGTCATTGTTGCCCACTTTTTAGCTGATGATGGAAGCAAATAATTGTAGGTATTTATAGTTGCGTCAATTAGACACAGATTTTGACACAGTGTAGACTGGCTGTTATAACTCTGAATTGGATTAATACAATATTTCATTTGAAGTTTGTAAACTTGTATTGTTCTTATTGCTTTTCAACTATTTGTGAACATAAAAAGTATCAGGGAATTTCGTAAAATCTTGTGAGTTCAACAATATGTTGTCAACTTGAAAGGTTGTTTTGTACTTTATTGGTTATGCAAATAAATCTCTTAACTTGAGGTGATGTCTTTCTTCCAGAAGATAAGTTACTGTCTTATTTGTGAGGATAGAATAAGGACTTTTAGGATAGGATTTTACAAAACATAAAATGAAAACTTATATACTTATATGTATAAAAATATAATTAAATTAAAATATTGTAAATTAAATTTATTCATTGGTCGCACACACACAAAGATTGCAGCGTTGCCATATCGCATTAAAATAATACCAGGCACAGCCTTAAACTATTAAGATATACATATAATATTGTGTATTGCATTCTTTTGTAGATAGTAGATTGAAAGCAGCACACAACTAAGTACCATTAGAACCCAAAAATACATAGCCATAATAAGGCGGCGCTCCAGAGCATATAGCCACATACCAAAAATTATATACTTATGTACTTAGTATTAATAGTATTTGTTTTCATAGCCAAGCAAAACATAATCATCATAGGACCAGACGACGACTTTAACTTACATTAATTATCATTTAGATTTAGGCATACTGTATATGGTAAATATAGATTCTCTTCTGATTTCATTTCGCACACAAGCGCCAAAAAAGTTTACAATAAGCATTTTGAATGTTCATTTATTGAGGGATTTTGTGGGAGTGCAGCAAATTGCTTTCATTATTTCTATTTTTTTGATATAAGCAGATTTTTGGTCTCTTATTTTATTTGATTTTGCATTGTGCAATATAAGTTGAAGTAGCAGTAGAAGAAAATTTGAACTTACCGAAATTAGAATTTATTATAAAAACAAACAATTATTAGTTAATAATACAATAGAAGAGAATATATCACTTGACTGAAAAATGAATTTTTAGTATAAGAAAAATAAAATATTGACACAGAAATAAATAATAAAGAAATATGTATATGATTATAAATAAACAATGAAATTAAACTTAATTTAATTGAAATTATAAGTATTTAATTGTTCCCTTTGGTTTATGTTTATAGATTTGTCTCATCCTCTGAATTTAAAATACAATTATTATAATTATAAGTGCGAGTTAGATACTCAATTTGACTATAATTTAATTATGAAATTACACATTATTCTCATAAACACACCGTACCGTACCCATTTTATCGATAAATTATGTTGAAATATGTGTGTATTAATAGTATGAAATAATATATGTATATTTATTATCTTATCAATCATAAGCGTGGGACAAGATAAACTAAAGTGACAAAAGGTGACCGAGTGCAAACAGAAAGGAAAAGTAATTGCAAAATGTGGGTGCAGCTTATCATAGTATGAGTGAAAATCGCTTTCATACCTGTGATGATAAATTTAAGTAAATACTATATGGCAGTAGAACTTCTCATAAAAATACATTTCTAGTTTCATAAAATTTTTAGACTAACTTAAATACTTTCAAAAATATTCTCTTGTCACGTTAAACCATACACTCATTGTTATAAAGTTTTGGTGGACTTCTTCTAAGAGTTCATATTGTTTTTACCATTATTCAAACTCACTACACTCTTCAAGTTATTAAAAAATAAACTTTTGAACTATGTATGCATGCATATATTTTATCTATTTTCTTCCAAAATTAACCAAAATGAGAAACAAAAGAACATTAATTTGAATTTGGGTTTGTATGGAAGGTACCCTTCCTAGTAATTTTAGGATCATGAAATTTACAAGGTTGGTGAACATGGATCACATACTAATAGTGTCCAAATTTTAGTTCGATAAAATAAAGAACAAAAAAGTTTTTGTAATAAGAACATTGATTTGTAATTGGGTTTGTATGGGAAGTACCCTTCCTAATAATTCTAGGATCATGAAATTTACATGGTTGGTGAATAAGGGTTAGACTCCAATAGGGTCTGAATTTCAGTTCGATAAAACAAAGAACAAAAAAGTTTTTCCAATAAAAACAATGTTTTGTATTTGGGTTTGTATGGGAAGTACCCTTTCTAGTTATTCTAGGATCTTGAAATTTACATGGTTGGTGAATAAATGTTAGACACCAATAGGCTCCGAATTTCAGTTGGATAAGACAAAGAACAAAAAAGTTTTTGTAATAAGAACATTGATTTGTATTTGGGTTTGTATGGGAAGTACCCTTTCTAGTTATTCTAGGATCTTTGGTTGGAAAACATGGATTCCACACTTACAGAGTCCAAATTTCAGTTCGACAAGACAAAGAACAAAAAAGTTTTTCCAATAAGAACAATGTTTTGTATTTGGGTTTGTATGGGAAGTACCCTTTCTAGTTATTCTAGGATCTTGAAATTTACATGGTTGGTGAATAAGGGTTAGACACCAATAGGGTCCGAATTTCAGTTCGACAAGCCAAAGAACAAAAAAGTTTATGTAATAAGAACATTGATTTGTATATGGGTTTGCATGGGAGGTACCGTTGCTAGTAATTCTAGGATCTTGAAATTTACATGGTTGGAAAATATGGATTCCACACCTACAGAGTCCAAATTTCAGTTCGATAAGACAAAGAACAAAAAAGTTTTTCCAATAAGAACATTGATTTGAATTTGCGTTTGGGGGACCCCTCCTATTTTTTAAATTTTTATTTTTATTATTTGTCGTACTAGACGCACTCTGTGAATTTTAACTGTCTACCTATTATAGTTCATGAGATAGAGCTCTCTGACGGACGGACGGACGGACAGTGTAGCCTTAGTAATACGGTCCCTTTGGCACTCTTTGGGTGCGGTATCTTAAAATATACAGTTATCAAAACTTGATATTGTCCAATATATTGATATATTGACTGTATATCAAATTGGATTCATGGCTACTGGAGTCTTCCCTAAATGAAAATACAACTGAATAATGTAAGAATGAGTATTAAACTATTCACATCAACTTGTGAAACAGAAAATACAAATAGAAATTATCCAAACTCATTTCAATTACTGTATATAGAATGTATGAATTATTGAAGTTTTACTGTATTGCCAGTGGCGTAGGGTGGGTATCAGCTGCCCCCTTATTTAGGTATTTCAATTTAAAAGACTAAAATATAGAGTAATTCAAAATTTCTAGAACTTTTTGGCAAAAACAACAATCATCATTATTGTGAATGATTTTGTAAATTGGACAGGCACACTGAACAAAAAATAATTGCAAAACAACATTAATTGGTCCTACTAAATGCGCCCAATCACTACACAAACTTATGACCACTAAAATCACAGTTTGGAAAGTGCATATATGTATATACGATTAAATTAATGTGAATTGGACGTCGGACGATCCATCAATGAAACATTCTTTGAATTGTAAAAGTATCACTCAAGGACTTCCCTGAAGGAAATTATCCGAACTTTAATAGGTGTTATTATATAATATTGAACACCATTCTTTATATGACAGAAGTCATTCTTGCTGAATATTAGTCATAAACAATCCAAGCACAAAATATAATAAAGAGATCATTTCAATCGGTCCGAATCGTAGGTGCGACAAAACTATGAAATGAAGTGTTTGAAATTTTTACAAGGTACATATTATCATTAATTATTGTGCAATTATGCCGCTCCGTAAAAAGATTCCCTCCCTGCTGCTACCACTACACTACGCCACTGTGTATAGCAAACAGTTCAGTTTCAGAGCTTGTAGAGCTTCTAAAGTTAAAAAATTAAGTAATACAATTCACATTAACTTGTGAAACACATCGGCACATCTCTCTCACACACACACACACACACACACATAGACACCCACTTTACCCTGACCGATAGTAAAAACACACAAACTGACTGATTATTGAATCAGAACAAATAAATAAGTACAAATACAGATACTTTTATGATATATGGTATCTTTCATTGTTTTACACTTTGCAAAAATTTAAATGAAATAAATACAATATTTAAAAAAATTCATAAATATTTAGTAAATGTCTGTGTGAATGATGTTGAAGTTCACCTCCCAGATAACCTTTTAAAAACTTGAAAAAGTTCCACAAAATCATTTAGCATATATCTTTTATTTTAGTTTGAAATTGATTTCATTTCTGTATCTTTTATTTTCTTTTAATAAATGTTCGCTTGTTGGTCACATATAAGTATGTATTTATGTATGTATATATACATTTTTTTGTTAACCTTCAAAATCACTGCATTTAAATAAATATAAAATTGGAAGAAAAAAAAAAATATTAAATTAAAATTGGAAAAAATATCTGAAACTTGTTGAACATGTTTTTCGGTATATCTTTTCGAGCAAATTTGCATCTCAAAAAATTAATTTAATTCCCCGTTTTTATGTGTTCAATTTCATTTGTGTGTCATGATATTAATCCGTTTTTAATTTAGTTTTATAGACTTGATGACTTGAGTGAAGAAGATTGTAAATTTGTTGTTAGTTAATGTGAAGAGGAAGCGGATTTAATAAATTTTGCAAAATGATTTCTTGCAATAATGAAAAATAAATAAAGAAAGAAAGAAATCCTTGAGTTTATGAGTACTAGTAAACATAAAGTGAGTGAAGGTTATGAAAAGGTGAAAAAATAAAATAAAATAATATTATCTCCATATTATTGTCGTATACATGGAAAAAATGGAAAGGAAAACAAAATATTAAATGTATTTAGATACATACAAACATTCTATTTAATTCATTTAAAATGTTTGCAACAAGTCCAAAGAGACAAATAAAGAGGGGGGCATGGAATGGAACTGAACTGAATTAAACGGAAGAAAAACTACAAAGTTTATTTTTATTTCACATTTGATTTTTCAACATTCGTTCGCCAATAAATTTAACACATTTCGTAGGCAACTAGAAACTGCGTCACTGGCATTTTGCTAATTTCTTAGTTTTTACTATAAAAACTGTATAACGACGAAATATACAAAATAATGCATATGGTATAGATGTATAATACATTTAAATATCGTATAAAGATAGACATCCGCTGTTAGTTTATCCATGGTATCTATTAGTGACTGAGTGAGTGGGTGGCATCAACGAAACCAACAGCAACTGGTCAAAAAGATGCTTTTTTCTACATAAATTCTACAGTATAGTATATATTTTTTGTGTTTTTCTTAAATCATGATTATGATTTGAATACAACCCACACATGCCAACATTTTAGATACAAAATGACACACATACACACACACACACACAGGGAGAGAGAGAACAAAAGTATCTGTGTTTTTTCTAAACTTAATCTTAAGTCATAAATTTTATATTTTTTAAAAAATAAAATTGAGTGAAAATGTAAATGGAACAATAGGAAAAATCATTTACAGCTGACATCATGCAACCTCAGATTTCATCGATCATATTGTATAAAGAAATTAGTAAGTCGTTGTCAATAATAATAATAATAATAATAATATATATGATGATGACCATTCAAAATCGTTCGTTCGTTTGTACGTTCATTTATTTATTAAGTAGTCGCAATTAAAAAAAAAAAATACTTTGGGTTTAAAATAATCCACAAATCTTGCCAAAAAGTTGCTCAGTTTTTTTTTTGACTATAAACCAGAAGAAGATGGATGGAAGCAGGAAGAATAGAAAGAGTGAACTGAAACTGTTGAAATGTTGAAATATTTATTTATAAATTTCTTTCTTTTTGTTTATGAATATTATTTTTTTTTCTGCATTTATTAATGTCAAAAGCCATGTGTCTGTGTGCTTGCTCTTTCTTCTCTTTCTCGTCTCTTTTGAGTTGTCTGTATATGAGTTTGTTAAAATTTTTGTATTCAAAATTAATGAAGAAAGAAGGAAACTCAAGTGAATAGAACAAAAACTTTCGAGTTAAATAAAATGAAGAAGACGCGATGACAAAAGTTTATAATTTTTTATAAAGTATTAAATAAAATCAGTTTTTGAAAACATTTTCCCAATTTCAAGTAAAGAAATTCTCAAAAGTTTTACAAGTAGAAACAAATTTGAAATTGCTGAACATTAAGTGCGGGTCACCGAAGTTTCTAAACTCATTTTATGGCATTAATAAGTTTTAGGGCAGCTATGCCTATTATTACCCAGAGAACACACTACAATTATTTGATATATAGTGATAATTGGATTATTGTTTTTAATATCTCAAGAAATGCAAATGTTTTTCATGTTTATATTTACAAAGAAGAAGATAATATATCTCTGTGACATATTTCTGATCTATAGCTCAAAAACTAAGTGGATGAACATAATGATTGAATCAATTTTCATTCTAATTGTATATTACTAAATAAACAAATTGATATTACCTAAAGACATTAGTGTGAATTCACATATACATATGTGTGCAAAAGTCAATTTTAAATGAGTGATCACTGAACATGAGTCTAAACTACTATCGATAAGAAATTTAACGATTGATTAACCAAGGAAAGGTCACTTAGACCCTACAATAGAAGAAGCTCGGATACCGCAAGGCTCATAGCGGTTTTTACTGGTACTGGTGTGTAGGGACTTACGCGGAGAGGCTGAGTATTCCGTTCAGAAGCCACTGTAGAAGCTGCGTAAACGTAGAGGACGAGGAGTCACTCACCCTCTACCTGTGTCAATGCCCAGCACTGACAAAGACTAGAAATAAGTTTCTGAACAAATACATCATTGGCAACCTCTCGGACCTAAATTCGACGGGTTGGATTTAGTAATACTGATTGCGTTGTGTAGCGAGGAAGTGGTTTCAAAACGGCACTCGAGTACTAATTGTTGCTCGTAGTGGACTATACGAGTCAGCCACGGTAACCTGATGCAATGTCAACGCTGGTTTGCAAAGCTCTGTTCCGGAGATTTTGAGCTTAAAGATGAACCATGCACTGGTCGGCCATTGGAGGCTGATGACCAAGGCAATGATTGATGAAAACCGTCGTTATTCAACACAAGAGATTGCAGAAAGGTTTAACGTATCACGGAAAGACACTCAGTTCGATATTTGGGTTCCGCATGAGTTGAAAGAAATTCACCCCACTAATAAAATGTTTGCTATTTATTGCTCAAACGTAACGGTAATGATGCATTTTTAAAGCAAATCATAACGGGTGATGAAAAATGGGCTGAAATTCACCAGAGGAAAGTTATGCTGTACGTTTGGTGAAATCGTTCATTTTGAGCTGCTGCCACGGAATGAAACCATCAATTCGGCTATCTGAATTTGACATAAAAGCACCCCGGACTAGCCAATCGGAAAGCTGTCATTTTGCACCATGACAAAGCTCGACCGCATTCATCTTTGGTCACTGGGCAGAAATTTTTGGAGCTGAATTGGAACGACACATCCACCGAATAGCCACGTCTTGCACTATCAGAACTCTTTGAGTGGTGAAACATTCGATTCTGATGAGGCTGTCAAAAACCATTTGATACCGTTTTTTGCCCATAAGAATCAAAAGTTCTAAGAGGACGGAATAATGAAACTTCCCGAAAGATGGGCCAAAAGTGGTCCAATAAAATGACCAATACATATAAATCGATTAATGTTAATTCGACATACTTGTATAATAAATAAATTTTGAATTTAATGAAAAAAAACCGACATGCCCAATATTTGAAGACATGAAATATTATCATCCATTATCATTTTATTAATAACTCTCAGGTTGAACTTCTTTCAAAAGAGTGTGAGACGTTAAATTTCCAATTAATACAATTAAATGCTTTTTAAAATTGTAATCAATTAAGATACATCTAACACTTGTCAAGAAGTTTATGTTTAGAGGTTCATTTTTTTGTGGCGCAGTTTTTCGATTTCTGAAGTGAATGGAGCCCATACTATAAGTAAGGAATTGCAATACAAGTTATTATGTTTTATTTTGATAAACAACTTGTACAGGTTAAAGATCATGAAATGATATTGAATATTTGAATATGAAGAAGCTTTTTTGGGAAGAATGTCAATGTAACATAAGTCATGGTCGAAAATTCTTAGAATCACATGACTATTCTTTTATACGACATTTAGCATATTAACACTCCTACGACACACACACACATATGGTAAATAATAGATTACAAAATATTGTATCGATAAAGAATTGTCTAAGCTAAAATATTTTTAATTTTCATGGATTTCTTGTTTCACTTACAATGGAAAAATATATTCTATTGTTATTTCACGCCCACTGGAACAAATCAAAGAAACAAACATTTAACTAATTAATAAGTTTTTTTTTAAAAAATTCAAATAAAACATGACAAAAAAGATACTCGTATAATAGTACATTGTATCTAACACTTCAAAATCGTGTTTTTGTTCAGTTTGTTGTTGGTTGTTATCTTCAATAATAATAATAATAATAATAATAATATAATACTAAACAAAGTGAGTGGAGCTTATGAGTAACATCGTAATCGTCATAGCAGCAGTCAACGTCATTATTATTGTGATTGTCATCATCATCATCTTCATCAAGAGTCAACGTTTGCAAACGTAAGACTTCCATTAAAAGTATTAAATGTCACTTGAACAGAAACATCAAATGACATAATCTCAAACACAGCGCGACATTTTTGTAGCGCCGCCACCATTCACAAAAAAAGACACGAAGACAACCGCGAAGATACTTTTTCAAAAAAACTCACACCAATGGACGGACGCTTTGGTAGGCAAGTATATCATATGTGCTGGTGTCTCATATGGTTGTCAGTCAGTCAAAAAGTCTGTCAGTCTGATCGCTCTGTCTGTTTGTAAGTGTTTCTTTGTTAGTCTTCTTTGGCGTCATACTATTTGTATCGATCGACCGACTCTTATTCAGCCTATTTATGGCATACTTTGTCGTCTTCTGCCACTTCTTTCTTCTTTAACATGAAATTACTTCCTTAAGCAAGTTTTACATTTTTTACAATTTTTTTTTATTACCAAAAGTCGCGTGCGTCTAAAAATTCATTCATTTTCCTTATTTTGTTGTTTCACAAATTGAAAATAAACCTTAGACTATCAGCTAACAAAAAGTTATCGTTCCAAAAAGGTATCTCTGGTATAAACATATGCAGCCATATAAATACAAGTATGTAAGTATGTCATATGTCATTTAGTCTGCATGATGTTACTTGGTGTTTGTGTAGTATCTGTGCTTCTTTTTGTTTTGTTTCGTTCACATATTGAGCTTTTTTTATATTTTACTTTAGCGGCATTTACTGCTATTTACTTTTTATCTAATCGCTTTATTGATAGCACCTCGCCTCGTCAACATTACTACGCACTCTGTGGGCTATGATTCTCTACAGCGACTCTTTGTCGATACTTCTTTACATTGCTAAGGTTTCAATATTTTCGCTTTTACCAACCTATGGTGTATCTACTCCCTTTTTACTTCTCCTTCTTTTAACCAACAACCAACCCACGAAATGTTTATATTTTAATGTTATAGCAGCAGCATCATCGTAAAAATATTGAAAGTGACACAGGACTGTGCGAAAAACCAAATAAAAAAAGAAAATACTTGTCATCATACAAATGAATATCGAGAAGACCACCCACCAATTCAGTCAGTTACTTTTACAAATGTTTAAGATGACTTTAAAAGGATTTTCTTAAGAAAAGCCATTCTAAGGTTACACTATACTTGTATAGTACAACACACATCACAGATGATGACCTAACGATTTGAAAATGGATATAAAAATAAGAAGATTGTTGAAATAAATCTTTTCAATTAGTTAAGTGAAACAAATTTAAAGATAATTTGGGATTAGCAAGATTAGAAAGATATTTACTAAAATGACTAGTAAAATATTAAGAATCAATGAATAAAGTCCTGTGTCTGCTTAAGATGAATTGCATATTTCATGATTTCCTTACTCCACTTATGACTTTATCTGCTAACAAAGACACCACAGAAATATCAAACATAAACGAAGTGGGTACACGATATCACTTTGAGCTTAAAGAAAAACCAAAAATGATTTTGTAATCATTTATGGAAAACCGTTTTTCTTTTTTTGTTGTAATTTTTTGCAATAAAAAAACGACCGAACGCAATCAAAAATTATTACGGCAAAGCATAAAATTTTCATTCAACAACAACATTCTAATTTTTTTGTGTGTGAGAGTGTGTTTTTGTGAGTGTTTGTGCAACCAAAAACATAAATAAATCTATATAAAAATATATAAACATAAAATTTGGTGTCGCCGAATATTAAAGACACACACAACTCGAAAACAATAGGAAATTTTAGAAAAAAAAACACAATAAAATGAAACGTTTTTCTTTATGAATTTGAATGATTAAAGTTATAGACATTCGGTTGTTTCGATTTCCCTCCTACACTTTTTGTTTGTACCCCCTCTTTGTCATACAATACACAAAAAAAAAATATCCTGTAACTTCTATAAATGTCATATAATTACAGTTACTTCAAACAAAGAAATAGGTTATCAATTCGTCTGAATTTTTTTATGTTTGTTACCTCAGAACCTTTTTCTTGGTGAACTGGTTTTGATGATTCTTTGTTGATGTGAAAGCTAGTGCTTATTATGTGGTCCCATATAAATTTAATCAAGATCTGACTTGTAGTTATGTGTTTGTTACCTCAGAATTTTTTTCTAGGTGAACCCATTTTTATGATTCTTCTTTTATTTGAAAGCTGGTGCTTGTCATGTGGTCCACATATAAATTTGATAGAGATCTTACCAGTAGTTATGTGTTTGTTACTTTAGAACTTTTGTCTAGGTGAACCCATTTTGATGATACTTCTTTTATTGGAAAGCTAGTGCTTGTCATATGGTCCACATATAAGTTAGATAAAGATCAGACCAGTAGTTTTTGAGTTATCTTTAATAATGCGCATTTCGTTTGCGCTACTTGAAGTCAGTTTTCTATTTTGTTACTTATATAGGGTAACTTCGGACTTTCCTTTCTCTTTGATTTTACATTACACAAGAATTGTTCCAATTTTAATTATATGATCATCAGTTATTCTTAATAAGTTAAAATTTTTATTAAATTCCTATTAAAAAATCACGTGTCTACAGACTTTAATTATACCTTGCAATAATTGGAAAACTTAAACCTAAATATATACTTGTATGTATGTGTTTACCATAGATTATCTGCTTGAAGTCAAGAGAAATGAAAGTTCAACATTATAATTATAATAACCGATGATTTGTATACAAAGTTCACAAGCGGATTGAGATTGATTTAACCAAGAATTCTATAAGATTACCAATATTTATAATTGAAATTCACCCTAAAATTGATGGCTTTGAACAAAGTTATTAGATATTTTATATAGATTTTACATAGTATATATTTCTATTTTAACCAATTTCTATTGCAAGTGCCTCTTCAAGAGAGAACTATGAAGGTATTTGAACTGAGAGAACTACCTAGTGCGCTGATTACTATCACATATAATTCTTGCTGCTGCTACTACTAACATACTTTCTGAAATATAATCGTCATATTTTGTTTTGTTTTGTTCTCTTTGAAATTTATTTTTGTGGTTTTTTTTGTTGTTCTTCACTTGTTTGGCTTATCTTTAAGCAAAGAACAATTTTCTATGTTCAATTTGAAGCACACAAAAAATATAAATTTCATTGTATTTATTTAATTTTATTATTATTTTTTTCTTTTTCATTTTTAGGTTTGAAATTTTCGCTTAATTAAATTTATATATACTCGTATGTACATTTGTGCGTATTTTTTAAACAAGAAAAAACCAAACAAGATAGAACACATTATTTTTCTTCAATTTTACAATAAATAAATAATTAAAATTACTCAGCTGATGAGGAAATTAAATTAATCTTTGAACTAATTTGAATTTGAAATGTGTGATGATCACGATGATGATGATGATGCTGATGAACATGATAATGATGTCGATGCCGGTGATGATGATGATGATGATGCTGTTGCGATATTGAGTTGTTAATAGTGTGCGGTTTAATCAAGTATGTATAGTAGTAGTGTGTAGATACATTTACTCATAACAACAACCGACAGACGACGTTGGCGATGGAGATGACAACAATCAACTAAGACAAGACAAGACAAGTGGTGTTCAGAAGGTTACTCTACAAACAGAACCAGAACCAGTTGCAGCAGACAAAGCAGCTCACAAATGAAAAGGTTAAATAATCAATTTCGCTTTCAATTGATATCAATTGAGTATGGTAAGAGATCGAGCAACAACAACAAAATAGTTGAAAATATGAAAAGAGAAACCTATACATACTATGTATGTATGTATGTATGTTTGTACAAACAAAACAAGTTCGTCTTTTTCTCAATTGTATCTTGCTTTCCGACTGATTCTCATTCTCAAATGATATAAAAAGAAATTTTTCAGAACAAAAATAAAATCAAAAAATTATATAGATTTTTTCCTAAATTTTATTTTTCAACAGCTGCAATTTCCAAAGATTCACACAAATACATTTATGTACATATCTATAACACACACATATGCATATGTATGTTCCTATATATAAGTATATAGAAGAAAATGGTTGTAGACACGGCGTTTTTGTTTTTTTTTTTTTTTCCTTTGAATAAAATTCTCAAAAATTCATCTACACAAATAACAAATCTTTTTTGGCGTCATATAGGATTTGTTGCTGTTACTGTTACTGTAGTTGTTTTGTATCTTTTATTAATATTGTTGTTGTTGTTGTTGTTGCCTCCTCACATTTTGAAAAGCTTCAAAATTTTATTTTTAGCAACTCGCGCAGCATCAGACAACAGCATCAGCGGCATCAACAGCACATGTTTGAAAATATCAAAACCAAAAATGAAAATAAAAATTGGAAAAATAAAATGTTTATATAAAAATTTCATTCGAATACGAAAATTGCTTTTGTTTCTTCATTTCATTTCGTTTCGTTTCGTTTTACCTTTCACACAAATTGTGATTGTTTCAAAGGTTTCATCAATTTGTCAATGATGTTTGTAACGCATTCAAAAAGCATATTGCCCCATTGGAGTTTTATAATCAACATTGGTACTTATGTATATGAATTCATTTAATCTTTAGACTGTTTGACAGTTTGTTAACTATTTTCATTGATTTTTATCATATTTTCCAATCAAATCTCATATATAAATTTCAATTGAATGAATAGAAGAATATTCCTTATAGTAAAATGGCAATCAAACGCTTATGAAAAGCCTTTGTTCCAATATGTGTTAACTAATAACTTATGAGCAATGACTCAGTGATAGTAATTATAGTGATAACATCTTCAATATCTTCTTCTTGACTTTCGTTCAATACTATTGGATCTTTTGAACAAATATACCATGCTAATCTAAACTATAATCAACCTTTTATAACACGAATATATCCATAATTCGAACAAACAATTGACGACACATGGGCATGTTTCGCATAAGTGCAAAAGCCCAGTAGATCGTACAATGTGGTAACAAAGATCATATGGTCAAAAGATGACAAGCAAAACACAAATGCTCAATCTGTACTGCTGAGAGCAACCAGGAGGCTTCTGGTGCCCTATGTACAAAAGCGCGATGAAAAAACTGAATGGTTAAGTTGATTAAAATTAACCTTAAACCACTGCAAGCTGCCCAGAATTTAATGCTCCAGATTATTCGGGAAAGAGATGCAGACATTATGAGGAAATAAAGAGAAGTGTGGCCTAACATAGCTCTCCCTAGCGAAGTAAAAGCTCTACTTGTGGTCCCGCCATGGTTTTAGTGCGTACGCACCATATGTCCGTTGAATCGTGCACTAAGATCTTTGGACGATCTACATCTCCTTAGCGAATCAAACAAAAAATAACAAAAAACTATTCAAAAGACTTGAAAATTTGATGTAAAATATTTATACTAAAGTTAACTAAATTCCTCAGTTTTAAAGAATAATTCTACCATATAGCTCAAAGCTTCCATAAATCGAACTTTGTTTTTTTGTTTATTATGGTGATTTGTAACTCATACTCTATAACAGAAATGCAATTGTATTTGATTAATGAATATAGTATCTTACTAATGCTATTTGCATAAATTTATTTATTTTTTTTTAATGGATATTTCTATAAAATTCTATGGTTTTTACAAAAGTGGAAATGTAATAATTGGATTACTCCATCTTCTATTGATCATTAAAACTTCGTGTTTAAAGTAAAGGGTATTTAAGTATCGTTGTAATCGTTTTATAACGTATTTGGGATTTAATGGTAAATTTTTTTTAATATTTATTGGCCGAGAGTACATACAACCATTGAGGTAAATTGAAATGAGAAAGTGTCTTAAGGGTTTTTTTTTTTTGTTTTATTTTATTTATCTGAAATGGCTTTAAAATTTGTGTAAAAAGTTATGTATGTATGTATGTATTTTTAATAATTAATTATTTTTTCACCATTTTCAATCATAGTTTTTTATGGGGAAGGAAATTCAGATAGTAAAATAATGACAACATACTACGAGTATAAGAAATAAAGCAAACACAAATCATTTGACATTTAAAAGTGAAACTGTCAATTATTTTAATAAATGATAAATGAGACGAAGATGGAGAAGATGGTGAAGAACAGGAAAATGAAGAAAATAAATCATTAAAATTATACTTATTTTTTTTTTTTTTTTTTTTTAATATTTTTTATTCATATTTTTCTTGAAAAAGACTTTTCAAAACATAACTCATTTGAGTTCATTTCTTTATTTAATGGTTGGCATTTTGTGTTGGTTGTTTTCAGTCAGATAAATGCCACAACTCACTCATACAACTTGCTTTAAACTTATTTCAACTCGGTTTGACTTCATTTTGTCTGACTGTCTGTCTGTTTGTCTGTCTGTCGTTTTGTCTTCCTATCCATCATCAGTTGATTTTCCTTTGCAGTTACGACAAAAGGCTTTGCATGTTTTGTTGTTTTTTGTTTAACAATAACAACAATAACAATATAAAAGCAATAATATTAACAACAAATAATAAACATCGACACACATTTCAAGGCGTAGAAGGAAATGAATAAAGAAATGAACAAATGAACAACTGATCGAACGAACAAACGAACGTTTTAGCATGACTAATCGATTCGTTAAGTTTTTGCCTTTTCCATTTTCAAAAGTTTTTCAACAAAAGTTAAGTTATTTTATCTCAAAAGTCACGCTAAACACAACAACATAAAACTAAAAATTTTTATTTCAAAATTGTGCAATTTCTTTTGCAGTGTTAAAAGTTGTTTTCAAATTCAATACAAAATATGAGATATCTAAATACAATAACCGTATTGAATTGATAATAGAAAAAGTAGATATTTTTATAAAATAAAATATCAGTATAACTTCTTACTACTATCCATTTACTTATCTCATAATACAACAACTACAAAGTGCTAATTAAATGAACAAAAGAAAGAAAATTAACAAAACAAAACCCAATTTTTAAATAATAACTGAAAATGAAACTGTTTCCTCAATTCGTTTTGCATGCCTCATTTTTAATGATGTTTTTTTTTTTTCTTCCTAAATAATATACAAATTTAACACATGTATATTTTTTAACAAAATGTAAGGCATATAAAGTTTATCCAGAAATTTGTAACACACCGTTAAGGAAACCTCAAAAGTATTGTGACTTTTACCTTACTTTGTTACCTTAACACATAAGTTTTATTCATCAATTTTAACTGGATAATTTACTCATCCATGTCCTGAAACTTTGCATTGAGTTTTATTCTTTTTTACACCAGCAATTTTTTAGTTATGAGTCATATAAAACAAAGTACTACATGCATATACATATGTACATATACATATATTTAAGAAGAGATTGAATTAATTCCATATTTCTTGACCTAGGAAATTTATAGTATATTAAATGAATTTAAACCGTCCATGTGCAAACATAACATATTGAACCCAAGATACACACGATGTATACAATTTCCTTAAGATTATTATTATTTTCCAAAGGATTTTGCTATTCACATAGGCTACTAGAATTTATTTAGATTAGAAGTATTAAATTTAAGCAGAATTTATTTGAATATCTGATCAAAAATATTATGATCAAAATTTATTATATTATCATGAAAATACACTGTCGTGTGACTTATGTCTTTTGGTATTACTCAGTATTACAATATTATGAAACTACATTGATATAATATACATGAATTCTCTAAAAAAGCAAGTGTGAATGCGAGTGAAAGAAAGTGGAAGAGCATTGCTTGTGTAAAATATCAAAAACACTGTGCTTACTATGAAAACGAGTCATGGTGGTTTAAATTTGAGTCATTACGAGTCGTGTGTGTTTTGAAATGATCCTTTGTGAGTCACGCATGTTCTTGAAACAAGTTGTTCAATTCATCTTGTCTATGCTGTAATTTGATTCGTGTCTCGGAATCACATTGTCTGTTTGTTAATGAATTGAACTAGATCATTGACTCACACAACACCACACGAAATGATTTGCGAAAGTGTTGGTCCAGACAGTGTAACTCAGTGAAAAACAGGACAGATTATTTTGTAATTTTTATCTTATACAAGTAAATTTATTTTTATAAATTAAATGAGTTCCTCTACATATGCGGTACTTACAAAATTTGCAGTAGCCTTAATGTTGTCTATTGGATCGAAGGACGGATCTGTCCGGAAAAAAGGCTAAAATGGCATCACTGGTGTGACTATTGATAGTGTATAGCGTATAGCACATGATTCGTTTTAAGCGAAGCAATCTTATAGATCCCCAATATATCAGAAATCAATAGAACAAATGAAATTGAAGTTTTTCTTAAAAATTACAACTTTTTCTGAAATTTTTGTATATCTTACAGATCAATTGGTTGCATTTTTTGTAACAGGTATAAAATCTTCGGTTTAACTGAAGTTATTTTTTCTTTTTTTATATGGTATTTCTAGCAAAACTTTTATTTGAAAAATACAATATAAGAAAACAACAACATGGAGACATTTTACGACTTCAATTATGCGAAAGCGAATCGCATTTCGACGAAAAGTGGTGAGGAGAGGAGAGGCAAGTCAGGGCGAGTAGAGGCAAGTTGAGGCTCTTTAAGGGCATTAAAAATAAAACGTGACTTTTTTTTTTTTTTTTGTTGGAACTGAAATAATTTTACATAAGTACATACATACATACATATATTGAAGTTTAAGAGCAGAAAAAGAAGAAGATGTAGAAAAACATAACAAATAAAACTTTTTAATGAATGAACACGATTTATTACATGTTGATTGGTGGGTGAGATGAGATGAGATGAGATGACTACAGACAAACAAATCTAGACGACCATTGACTTTTATATTCCATTATTCTAGATACAATTTGATTGAATGAATATTGTAAAAAAAACAAAAAAAAAGAATCCATTGTGAAAAATGGTTTCTTTTCTGGTGAAAATTGTATAAACGCACCCCCCATACATACTTGTATGTATATACAAATAAATTTTAAATAAAAAAAAAATACAAATTTTTATTAGAAAAAAAATAAATAATTAAAATTGAAAAATTACAAATAAAAAGCCAAAAACCAAATGAAATTAAAATTTTATTGTATAAACACCTTTTTTTATTCAGCTGTTGTTATTGTTGCTGATGTTTTGTTGCTGTTGTTGTTGTTGTTTTAGAGACTCCGGTTTGTGAAGATTAAACAAAATCCAACTTCGTTGATATTGTATTCGTTGTTGTTGTTGTTGTTGTTTTATATATTTATATATATTATCTTTAAGTTAAATTTGTTTTGTTGTTGTTGTTGTTGTTGTTTTCTTTTATCTTTTCTTTGCTGTTGTTTTTATTTGTTTCTTTTTTTTTATTAAAATTTTTATTTTTTTTTTTTTACTTAAACAGAAAAATCATCACATTAAAAAATATGCACCACACATGAGAAGAAATGATCGAACGGTAAAAATATAGATACACACACACAGACACACACAACAATTCATGCATTCACTCAACACAAAAATATAAGAAGAAAGAAAGAAAGAAATAAGATTTGGATAAAATGATACATAATAGTACATACATATGTATATAGATGAACAAATAAACACAACACAAGATACTTTGGTATGACTGACTGACTGACTGACAAACAGACAATGAGACTCTGAGAAAGATATAAGGAAAGAAAGATAGAAGTCTGAACTTGAAGTTTCATAGAAAATATTAAAAAAAAAAAAAGAAGAAGCTGAGTATCTTTGGTTAAGCTTTGATTGGCTTCTTTAATATGTTTTATTCATTATTTTGTATATTGAATTTCATTGGCCAACATAACATAGTTAACTGATCATTTAACTGATTTTTGCTCAAAAATTTTGTTTGGATTTTGAATCTGCTTTAACTTTCTTTTATTGAACTACATATACATATGTATATTCACTCTTAAGTTTCGTATTGTTATCGATTTGTATTATGACGTCATAGAATTGCCGGTGGTTACAATGACAATGATGACGACATCCAACATCTTTTATAGTTTGTTTGTTATGTTATTTTTTATTTTATTTTTTTTTGTTAAGAATTTTCTTCTTCCTCTTAAACACTTTTATCCTTATTGTTTTTACTATTCATTGTATTTACAGTTTTATCTCACAGAATGTAAGCTATTTCACTTTGTCACAATTTAAATGAAGACAACAACATTTGGTGTGGTGTGTTTGTAGTAAACTTGGAAGTCAGTTAGACCGATCGTGTTGTGTAAAGAAGAGGAGAGGAATAACAATAATAATAATAATAACAACACAAAATAAAATATGAAAAGAATATTTAACACAAAAATATTGAAACAAGAACAACACAAACACAAATAGGCATCGTTGTCACTGTCGTTGTTGTTGCCGTCGTTGTCGTCGCATGGAACTTTGTTGATAAAAGAACTTAACAATATTTATGTATATTATTTTTGAACACTTGTCGTCATAACAATAATTACACTTAGTAACTTAGAAACAACAATTGATCGATCTTCTTTGGTTTGAAAATAGAGTGAGTAAAGAAGAGGATTTTCTTTTCAGAATAATTCTGTGATATATTGTAGTGAAAATAGGAAATACATATGTAAAAGAGAACGCGCATTAAAAGCGGCACCACAACACAACCACTGTAACCAACAAATAATGAAAGGCAACTTTCTTTACTTTAATTTCTTGTTTTTCTTCTTTATCTTCTTACAATAATAAAATTATTTTCAACCTTTTTTTTTTTTTAGTTGTTAATTTTTTTTTTTAACGCACGTAGAAATTTTCGCGGTTTTATTATGTTGTTGTTGTTATATTAAAAACGGTTATTTAATATAACATATATATTTTTGTTCAATTAGTCGCAGGTTCACTCTGCTTGATGTTCTTGAATTTTGAATTCGTATTGAAATTTGCAAGCGAAATTATGGACGACGTGCGTGCGTGAGTTGTGCGTTGTCCAATTGTCAAAATCAAACTCGATTCCAACTCGGCCAGCAATCCTACAGACAAGTCATACAAAAACTAAAACCGAAGGCATATCAACCAACATTGAACAAGTTGCTGCTCACCACATGAAATATTTGTTGTTTCAAACAACATCAAACTGTGGTACTCTCTCTCTCACTCAAGAGCGCAACTGACACTTAACTGAACACATATTCAAATTCTATTCGTAATTCGAAAAATAAAGTCTCAACAAGAAGCAACACGAGAGCACGAGTGCAAGTCGCAACAGAACGTCGAACGATACGAACGATGTTCGGTACGAACAAAATGACGAAGAAGCATGGAATGAGAATAAGCATAATGCTGTTTAACTCAAAGCGAAGCTGATTGCGAAGTAAGAGTCAAACAGCTGAGGTGGGAATGAGTTTTGCTGAGTGAGAAAATAAACAATCAAACAAACCAAAGAGAGCAGATAGCACTCATTGTCATTCATAGCTTTACTCTGCACTCTGGTTGTTTAGTCTCTTTGAGTGAAGTTCTTTCTTAGTATTTATTGTTGGTATTTGTGCATTTTGCCAATTGGACAAGTTTGTTTGACTAAGAGAGTAGTAGCTTGTGTTTTCATTTCTCTTGAAAAGTAAGCTAAAGAGAATATGGCAAAATATCTAAACTTTTGATGGTGCAAAATTCATTGAGTGTTTTTTGTTTTGTTTTTATGAGTAAAATATCTATGTTGAAACAGTTGGTAGCGGTAGAGTCTTAAGTTTGTGTTATTGAAACAAATAAAATGTATCCAAGTTACTAATTGTTTTTAGTTAAAAGAATTCCATACTTATCTAGATAAATATTTCTTGATGTGTTAAGAAATTTATTAAAAATTTCATACATTTTATGCATTTTGTTGCACATCATCAAAGTCACCTTCAAATATGTCACATAAAAAGAATGCTTTTGAATGCACAACTAAAAGAAAACAAAAATTAAATCTAAAAAGCCAAAAATAGTCCAAAAATTATGAAGAAAAAAATATCAAGAAAACAAAACTTAAATGACATAGAAATGTCATAAATTCATTTAAAAGTCAAAAGAAATCACGAAAAATATACATATTTCTTCTTATACTTTTCTTTTTTCTTTTTAAAATTTTCAGATTTTGTATATTTTTACAACTACAACAAATACAACAGGAACAACAACAACACACACACATACACAACTCAACACAGACAAGCACTTCAACATCACCACCCCCGCCAAGCGAAGACAAAACAAAAAAATATACTTAAGTAAAAAAAAAAAAAACAAGAATGATTACAAAGCAAAATGTTGCCTTTGGCCTCTTTCTGTTTTTGTTATGGTTTTTGTTTTTGTTTTTGTTGTATTTGGATTTCTTTCCACACTTTTGGCTACTTTTGCCTCTACCTCACCTCCATCCACTATTCACATCCTCTTGAGCCCACAATAAATTAAAGCCATAAGGCAACAATTAAAAGAGATCTACGATCAATAAGAAAAAAGAGAAAGATACAATAACAATAACAAAAATATGAACACAAAAACAAAAAACATCGAATATTAAATTCTCACACACACACAGTTTTTCTTTAAAATGGTATATTGAACTCTTCTAACTCCGATTTTAATCAATAGTACGCTCATGATCTTTAGCTAAAATACACGGCTGATTAAATGAAAATTTTCTCCATACTAGTACTACATAGAGAATAGAAAGGGCATATCATAACATTTACGGTAGGTTTTTTGATTTTGTGATACTTCAATCAATCCGATTTTATTCAATATAACCCTCAGTGAAGTACATGAACATGTTTTAAAAGTATTTATGGATCACATCTACATACATACATACATATGTATGACATTATTTACACCGTTGAATACAGTTTTAAGATATACGTAATGTATGTAGTACCCGGCGAAACGAATCACATGCAGCCATTTCCTAGATCCCAGCCAGCATTTTTTGAAATTTTCGATCAGATTCGAGTCTTTTTCGAGTCGTCTGACTGATTAAAATATGTAGTCATATATGCGCGCATTTTCTGAGCATAAATGATACTTTTGTCGGGAGAAAATGGTACCCTAGCCGCGACTCTTTTTGAGGACACATTTATGACTTGCTTTTCTAATCATTTATAAGTCTTTTTCGTGTCATATTGCTGATCGTTTTAGACTCATTTTCGAGTCATATTGCTGATTGTTTTCAACTCATTTTCGATTCATATTCCTGATCGTTTTCGACTCATTATCTATATCTAAGAAAAAAACTAATAATTTTATTGTCGCATTAATAGAAATATGTCTATTTTAATTAAATTCCTTCACTTTGAATTTACCTTTTTCTATAATTTAATTTTTTTAATTCGAAAATCTGGACTGCACTCCACTCTTCAACGAATATTAATGAACAAAAATGCAGAATTTGACATGTTATTTAAAATTTGTGATAAAGAAAGAAGATTTGATTCACAATAAACCCCGTATTGCTACATATTCAACAGCCACAACAATCACATTTCAATCTCCGGCATGATCAATTTGAGATTGCTTTACATTATGAGTTATTTTCGAGTCTTCTTTGAATCGCATATGAAATCAATCACTTTGTAATTATCAAGAAGACTCGAATAACACTCAGCAAGATGATTTTTGTTAAAATGATCTTCCAAATGCTCGAAATAAATTTATATATACATATACAAGAATTGATCGTTTAAATGTACGAGTATTAGATAGATTAGATATACATAACTACACGTATGTTAAGGCATTAGATGTCCGTTGAGGCGGATAAGAAAATCATTAAAATTATCATATAGTACTATTACTAGAAACCCGTCCCTTCTTTGCACGGGTGCATTAGACAGCCATTTCCCATTTGTTCATCGGTTTCATCATTCTGTTCATTCAATGGCGTTTCTTGTTCTACGACCTATACGAGTATAAGAAGTCGTTCATTCTTGGCATAATTGATTAAAACAACTTTAAATTTATTTCATCACTTGAAAATATACTATTTGATTTAATATTGACTTAATTGATTTTAAAAAATTTCTCTAAATCTCCATTTAACCAATATACAAAGTCTTAATTAGAGTTAATTAAAATGTATTGTAAATGAAAACCTTTCGGAGAAAATTCTTTGAATGGCAGAGAAAACAGTGTCAAAATTTGTTGCTTGGTTTAGAAGTAATCAGTATCCAAACTTTCTGAAGTTTCGACTTTGATTTATACTATGTAATATTAAAAGATTTTAACTAAAATTCTTCCAGTAATCAGAGTAAATGTGGCTGTCTGTGAATTGAATTCCATATTCCATAATATCGTGATTTCCCATCTCTTTTGGATATTTCGATTTTCATTTATTCATTGAATATGGTCTCTGATCTCTTTCTTTTTCTTTATTTCATCAAGGCAAAGTGTTGTGTGATCGGAATATTAGCTTGCTCTTATGGTAAATGTTTTAAATGAATGCAAGATACTAGATACAACTTGAAAAAAATTCAATAAGCATAACAAAAACCAAATAGTGTATGTTATACATTTTCAAAGAAGGGAAAACTTTATGAATTTTTATCTATTGGAATTGTTGTTGTTGTTAATCTAATTGTTGTTTTATGTTGTAGATGAGAGTGCAGTTTTCTCGCTCTCTCTCTCTCTCTCTCTCTCTCTCTCTCTATTGTAGATATTTTTGTATCTTTGACTAAGCACAATGCGTAAATAAGTCAGAAAATTTACTTGCTCGATTGATTTAATCTTTTATTTAAAAGAAAAACTACTCTTTCATGTACACTCTCATCTCTGTAATCTCCTTTGGTTCATTTAAATGTGTTTACGCCCCCGCAACGATTAAATTTCCTGTTTTTCTTAATATTTCTTATTTTTTGGGTGGGTGTTGTGTGTAGTATTTCTATTGTACAACAAAATCATTGTAAACGATTGATCAGTTATAAATTATTAAACATT
This sequence comes from Amiota communis, assembly GCA_037043315.1. NCBI lineage: Eukaryota > Metazoa > Arthropoda > Insecta > Diptera > Drosophilidae > Amiota > Amiota communis. Next base: position 87,074 of record JBAMAV010001386.1, on the reverse strand, counting down.
ATTATTAAATAAATTATTTCTTAGTTAGAATGAATTGGCTTTTTTGATAGATCAAGTTTTATTCTTTAAATTACCTTTCATGGTTTAAAAATAAAGGCGACTTCATAACAACTTGCGAACTTTAAATATTTCTCGCATACTACTTTGCTTCTTAAGAATATTTCGAAGTCGAAATAATAAAAATTAAGAGGAAACAAAGAAAAAACATCTGAAAAACAATAAATCGAAAAGAAAAAAATAAAAATATATAATAAAAACCCGTTTTAATGGTCAAAAAAAAAAGAATAAGAAGCAAACAACCACAAAAGCACCAAACTACTTCCAAACAATCCACGATCAAAGTCTCCCTGGTCTAACTTGGCAATGTTTTGTGCTCATTTTTTCCATTTTCAAAACTCATTCTCTGTTTGCCGGTAAATAGTATCTCAGCTTCTTTGTATCGCATTCTCTTTCTCGATCGATAGGTTTGCGTGATCTAAAACTCGCTCATGCACTGTTTCCAAGAAGCCACAAGAAGTCCAGCCGTCAGAAAAAAAAAAAAAAAAAAAACACAACAAAAATATATTAGTAGGTCCAAGTAGTCAGCAAGCATCTCTTCTCAACGGTGAAGTCTCAAAAGACGGCAGGCAGCATCAGCTGCGTTTGAGTCTGCGCAACTTTTGATTTTTGCTTTAAACCGGTTATTTTTTTTCTCGATTCTTAATGTCTCCATGTTTGTGTGGCACGTCTGGATTGACTGTTGTACGTATTGTTCGTGATTGTGGTCGTTGTCTTCAGTTGAAGTCTCCCTTGTCCACAAGTTCATACATATATCTGTCCTCCCTCTTGTCTGCCTACATATGAAGGTATGTATGTACATGGGTATTTGTCCCTATTGTAGACCTCTTTTTCTCCTTCACCTTCTTCTTCTTATTCTTTTTCTAAAGTATCAGCATCTGTGCCTAAGTTGGGATCTTTTTTGTTGTTACTTAGAGTTGATTTTCGCATGTGAAAGTGAGGTTAAGTGCAAATTCCAGAAATTATTTATCTTTAAACAAATGATACTCTTTGGCTCGGAGTCGTGAGTTCAATGGGGTTTTTTTTTGCATTTCTTTAGTTGTCTTTTGATGAGTTTGTATTCGTTAAATGTTGAGATACTTTCTTGTTTAACTAGTTTTTTTTTGCCATGAACAAACCTTTAGACCTTTAGTGCATTTATGAAACTCATTAGTTGTAACAAAAAAATCAGAAAAATTACAACACAATGGTTAAAATTAAAGGGTATTTTAAATTTTGGCATACAAGGAAGCTTAGTTTTAATGATGACAAAGAAATGCAGATCGTACGGTAACAGAAGCGACTCTTCAACTTACGTATGGTATATGAAGATCATCATTAAGTTGATGACTGAAATTTTACTAAAAAGTTAAGATAATATTGGATGCAGTAATGCAGTATTTTAATAAACTAAAAGAAAGAAAGTGAATAACAGGTGTTCAGTTATAGATGTAAGAATTCTGAAAAAAAGGTATATTTCGCTATGCTCTTGCCAGATAGAGGGCATGGGAACGTTAATGTTGTGTCAATGGTTGGCTTTATTATCAGAATTTATTGGATGAAAAAGGAAGAGATTGACTGTCTGGTACTTATGGATAGTGTGGATTAGAAATAGTATAGTGAGATATGCTCTGATTCGGTTATTTCGAAAGGTCACTCTTAGCAGTGTTGGGAAATTTTTCCATGGGACTTGGCAGCATTTTGATAATATCGTCGATTTTGATGTCTTCTTTTTCCTTTTTTGTTGTGCGCCAAGCAAAATCAAAACAAAAAACAGCTGTTCATGATACGAAATGGCATGTCTAAACACCAAAGTGTATCAACGTAATTCAGTCTTGTGTAACTCGGCTAAAAGAAAGGTGAAAATACTTCAATATGAACAAAGCAACCACAATTTGTTGTCTCAAAATATAAGGTATAGAGATGAGCTAAACAGTGACACAGTAATTCTAAATTGTGATTGAATCACAGTTATTTGAAGGGAGAGACACAGTTTACTTGATTGATTGTGATTCTCCCTTCAAATGACTGTGACTCAATCACAGTGACTTTGAAATCACTGTTTAGCTTATCTCTAATAAGGTACTTCCCACGATCTCTTTGACAACTATAAATTGAAATCCTATCTCTATTATGATTGGGTGTTCTTATACTTAACGGCATTGTTTCCTTTTGAGACTAACTGACTATTTCAACTGGATTTCATAATGATTTTCAATATCTAAATTTCTTTGGCGTTTTCAATTGTTTCTTTAACTTATCATAAGCTGGGTTCAATCTTCATCTTTAATCGGCCTTTATGAGCTTTTCTAAATGTGTCTGGTCTTTAGAAACAATGAAGGATAGTTGAGTTCCAATAGAATCCTACGTTTGATTAGTTTAGTTGATTCATTCAATAATCTGAAGTCCATTTACATATGTTAGTGATATAATGAACTATGTAGTATTATAAAATCTCATTGATCCCAAATAGAAAACAGTTTATGATTCGCGTTGTTTTTGTGTGTGTTTCTTTTCAGAAAGTTCTTGAAAAACTTGTTAATATTTTTCACATTTTATCTCACTTTCCCCCTTCTCATGACCACAAGTGTTAAACCTTTGCCACTTACAATAATAACAACAACAATGAAATGTTGCTAAATTGTTGAAAAGTTGTTGCTTGCTGCGAGACAAAAACCCGAAACGAATTGAAAAATGAACGATTCGCTATAACAATAACAACAACAACAACAACAACAACTGAGATATCGCTCAAGGCTTTTTCAGGGTGTGTTTTGCCGATCTTGCCAGACAACAACAATACCAACAACATGTGAATTCAAAATGCTTTAAGAAAAAAAAAGGAAAAGAAAAAGGAGGTCGCTTGACAATAAAAAAAAAAGTATCTTTATATCTCGACAACAACAAAGCAAGCACACAAGGGATTGGCGAATGCAAATACAAAAAAGAGAACGAATCAAAAAATAAGAAGAAAAAAACGATTGTAAATTAAACAACAAAAACGGTATTTCACCAACAACAACAACAAACTAGGTAGCGCCTTTATAGATTTTAATACTCATAGCGCCGCCCTATTTTACACATTAGTTGAAATAAGAAGACGATGTGGGGTAGAGGAATAGGAAATATATGAAAGACGCTGCAGGAGAGCGACGAACAACGCAACATATAAAAAGCAAAGACGACAAACCCAAAAAAAAAACAAAAGCAGCACTGAGCTACACTACTAATAAGATTACGTAGAGAATCCAATTAGAAAGCATAATGAAAACGCATTGCGACACTGTCTCTATTTTCAACGACGTCACAGGTCCGTCATTGCCGTCGAAGAAAGCATCGTTGGCAGAGGCAGCGTTTTAGCGGCATTACCAAAGCAAAAAGAATCAAAATAAATAATAAAAACTCATTACAACAAAAGAAACAAATGTGAATTACACTCAATGAACGACGGAGCCAAGAGGAAATGATCAAGAAAAGCGGTTAATAAGAAGAGCACACAAAGAAGATACAGAAAGACTATTATGAGAGAATGAGTAACGATCAACAACATCATTCTGATGATGTTGTTGGCAATGGAGACGTAGCTTAGAACTTGGCAGATGAGAGAAGAATTTAACAGACAATTTGAGACTGCTCGAGAAAGAGGGAGCATGGGAGAAAGAGTAACAATCTATTGACGAATCTGATCTAATGACAAGAGACCGACCAACCGGCTTTTGTTTTGTTTTGTTCGATTGTTTTAATGCGATTCTAGACTTGTTTTTACTTTTACTTTTTTCCTTCTTTTTCTCAAAAGTAACGCGTGCGTGCGTGCGTGCTTTTTCTTATCTGACGCCGACACTCATTTTTATACGCGCTGCATATTAATTTCTTGTCGTAGATCAGAGAATATTTCTACATTCATACATACATACATACATACATATCTTATTTATAATTTTTGTTTTAATATTTTTGTAGCTTTTAGTTTAAAAATAAATTACAAAATCATGTTAAAAAGTCAAACCAGTTTTCCAGATTCGTTTCTATTTAATAATAGCTTAAAACAACTCACTCAGTCATTCACTCACTCAATCACCCACTTACTTAACACTCAAACCACTTCATCATTTCGGCTCAATTCACTTGAGTCACTCTTAAAATAATTTATATTTTTATTTGTTGCCGCATTTGGCTTAAGCATGAATCAGCGTCATTGTGACGTAGTCAAGCTACAAACTTTTTACATCTATCCAGTCATCCATCATTCGTCCCACTCAAAAGTCATAAAAATAACTACATACAAGTGAGTAATTATTTGTATGAAACAATGAGTGAGTGAGTATGGTAAGGGAATGAGTGAGTGAGAATAAGCAATGTAATGTTTTTGAGTCACTCAATGAAGTTGATTGCTGCTTCCAGGAAGTGAACCCAGTATTTTTGAGTAATTCCTTGCTAGAGATAGTAAACTGGCGTTGACTATTGCGCGAGCGTAAATTTGAGTGAAATTTGAGAAAGAACCTTTAGCTATTTGCGAATGGGTATACCAGTTAGTTGCTTCTTCTGAATACACTGATCAACAGCATTTATGTCACAACAACTATTTTAGTGTATGTTTACTAATTCGAGGTCGCTGATTTCGAAACTACTCTTAGTTTTTTTTTTATCACTAGTTTTTGAGATACAGCCACTCCTTTTTTTTCTTTCCTTCACTTAGAAATATAAAGAAATATCAACAAATTCAAAATAAATTGTAAATTGTTGCAATAATTAAAAAGTGTTTAATATTAAAAACAAAAAAACACCTATTTCATGGAGGTTGGTAAGAATCGCTTTTGCCTTACTTTTTTTTCTAAAACTATCTTAATGAACGGTACTTTTCAAGAGCATAAACAACATGCAACTAGTCACTGTTGAAGTAAGATTTATTTTCTTTTTGTCTCACGAAACTTATATAAAATTTTGAAAGTACTAGGGCCACCAACAATAATATATCAAGGGGAAAAATTGTCATACAGGTATTTTTGTGACATCGAAACATATACACTTGGAGAAATTATTCCTTAATGTACACTAAATAGTTATGATTTTCGTGAATATTTAGCTTCTGGTAGGTCTCTTCTAAGTCTCCAAAAATAATCTGCTGCCATTCCTGGATTCCATTTCGCTTGATAGCGCTTTTCCATATAGGAAATGTCCTGATGAAACCACTCGCCTAGTTCGTCACTCACAGCATCCAAATTTGCAGGAAAAATTATGTTTTATTTCATCGTCACGATTTCAAAAGTAAGAAATTTTCGTATCAGCAGAAAGAAAATTCCAGTCATCTAATCTAGACCCCAAAAGATCAGCCTGTTTTTTTTGACAGATTCTAATCGTTTTAAATCATTTAAATCACTTTGTGTCAATAAATGTGGTTCGTTTGAAGTTGATAACTGGTTCATAACTTGAGACACTTTTTTGAGATAAGACATCGTGCTGACTAAGAAGAAATTCCGCACTAGGATCAGAATACTGACTTCCTGGTTGATTTGGATGGTTTGGAACAGGCAGTTCAGCACTATGTAGGATGGGTCTTTTGGCCGAAGATAAATTTGGATACTGTATAGTGTGTTTTGAGTCAAATAAAAATAGCAATCACATGATATTTTGGTTCTGTCCAAATCAATGGTAAAGCAAATGGTAAATGTCTAGGTTCTAGTCTAGCCCAACCTAATACGCACTCATATTTAGTCGTATCGTTTTATCCCTACCTATGTACGTAATGACATAAGTTTGAACTACAAAGCTCCAGTGTTAGAGGCCAATAGCCAATTCGACCTACAAGGATTTGTTTTCAATACTAATTATTAATACAGGGCTGATAAACTAATACATTCTTTGTTTCTGTAACTTACCGATTTCTACCAGAGATGCAATCAGATGTAATCAGTACAGAAAATTTATGCCTTAAAATTGTAGTGCTAATTTGTAACGACCTAGTCAAAATCGGCTACTTTTACAACTATTTTTAATCTATTCAATGAATATGTTTTGATATAAATTAGTAAGTATGTTTAAGATAATAAACCAATGCACAAATATTGTAAATAACTTTATAAAATGAAAAATAAAAACGAGTTTAAGTACAACACTTCTAAAACTTGAATTGATTGGATGAATAATGTATGTATGTGTCTAAGACTCCAATTAAGCCCAATGTAAGGAGCTTTTGTGTTTGCTAAGCAAGTCAAATAAAACCAACAAAATAAAAATACTAAATTCACCAGTGTAAAAGATATAGACAACTTCAGTATCTATAACATAATACAAATGAAAATCTTAGCTTCAGCCTTAACACGATATAGATATTTAGTAAATGAATCGGATCAGATCATTACGAATGAATTCGTATTAAACACCAATTTGGTAGCTAGAAGGGAAAATAGTTCATTTATGTTCTAAAAATGGTAATATGTTTATGGTAAATGTATGTGAGGACATACAAATGAAAATACATAACCACAGCTGGAACCAAAAGTACAGTAATTTTTGCTTTACGATATTTCGATTAATTGATCTTTACATGATACGCGTTTCTTTCGTTCTTTAATATCAAACTAATTCCAAACAATTTAAAGCAATTTATACTGAACAACGAAAGTCCTTTTCACTTATATCTTACATTACCGAACCGTATCTATGTGTACATTTTCCTAAGTCTACCTTAGTCTTTTAATGTAATGGAAATGGCACTACAACAAGAAAAACAATGTAAGGCTACAAAAGAATAACAAAAAACAATGCAGTTGAATTCAAATTAACCAAATTACCAAAAATTGTTCTTTAGACTTAAGGTGGGCATAAGGGTGAGATACTATTATACTAGACAATGACTTTGTCTTTAATTACTTCAATATGCACCGCTACGATGATGGTGGTGTTGATGATGGTGGCGAATACGTAACAGCAGGAATAAGGACAATGGAAGGTAGCAGTAGATAAACGAAGTAGATGAAGAAGGTGAAGTCAGGGCACAGCAAGAAATGCAAACTTAATTTTCTTAGTATACTTGTTTTCTTTTTTTGCCAATCTTAGCCCAAGGCATCCATCCAAACAAGTGAGATAGAGTTCGCGGATAGCAAGAAGGGATTGAGTAAGGCAAACACAGTTGAAATTACGCTGATTGAACACTAATTTATTTGTTTGTTTTTGCTTTTATTATTGTTGTTATGTTGTTCTTGTTGTTGAAATGAATTACATTAAAATGTGCATCGATGAGTTTGTTAAAGGAGCCTTCGAGTCTTCGATTCGCGAAGAGATATGGAGGAGAGCATGAATCCATCCATTCGACAAGTATAAGACAAAGATTTGTCGAGCATTTGTTTTGGGGCTAAGCGCGTTTGCGATTGTAACCAGCGGCGTTTTCAAATGAAGAAGAACGAACACACACACACACTAAGGAGAGGAGGATTTAAATATATTTACGTGAAAGTCGAGTCCTTTCGCTTCTGCTCATGCCGTGTGCGTCTTCCATCCAATTCCATCTACTCCCCCTTCTTTTCTTTACCACGAATTGACACAGAACATTTGCGAATTTTCTTTCTTACAAATGCTGTTTAGCTTTTCACATTTTCAACTGAAAGTTTTTCTTTTTCTTTCGTCTTCACCGTCTTTTGACGTTTTTCTTTTCTTTGATTTCGTTTTTTTCTTTTTACTTTGGCGTTGTGTGTAGTTAATTTGTTGTAATTGAACTTAGTTGGCTTAAAGGTAAACTCTCCGCAGGTGCCTGTCGGTACATATGTACATACTACATACATAGTAGATATTATATAAAATGAAGAGTAGTAGAGAGGAGGGTGGAAGCAATCGTTGGGGTTGCTTAATTTTGCAGTGTTGCAGAACGTGCACAATTTGTTAGAAAATATGTAACACAGCAGTAGCAAGAAGATTAAGAGTAGTGAGTGGGTGGAATGGTGGGTTAAAAATGAAAACTTGACTTCAATATTTAATGATGAGTTGATCACAACACGGTAAAGAAGAAAAATCTAGAAAAAATGTATCCTTTCAAAATTGTGCATTGTATATAAAATTTTTAGAAAAACATACTACATCAAAATATCGCCACATCATAGACCAAGAGCAAGCAAGAAAATTTATTCCAAACAGGATTTCAACAGCAAATCCGACAATTAAATTATTACATGACAAAACACGCGCCACCACACACACACACACACAAAATATTCAAAACGCGCCAAAAAACAGGATGTAAACATACATACTAGATACACACCTACATACCTATACAACACACACTCACACACACACACACACATGCTAAATGCATACATTGTAACATAAAAAGAATGAATGGAAAATACTAGTAGGAAAATATTGTGAAACAGACAAACATGGAAAAAATGAACCTCAAAAACACAAATTCATCTTCCGCACTATACTATAGTAGTACAACAGAAGAAAAAACAACAACAACAACAACAACAACAAGGATATGAATCCTAACAACAAAAGCTGAAGTAGCAAGCTCAAGTGCACACAACAAAAGAGGGGCACAAGGATTGGATTGGATTGAAATGGAATGGATGAGAATGGCAGGACGGTTTGTCTATCGGTCATACGGCAGTGGAGAGCCGAAGGAGTTGGCGCCCATGGCAATAATTTGAAATTCGATTACCATAACCAAGTACTCGGAAAACATACAACAAAAAGCAACATCAACAGCTAACAACAATAACAATAATAAAAAAAAAAACAACAAATAACAAAAAATCAGAAAAAAAGTAACGCCAACGAATAAAAAAATCCATTGCAAACATTGTGGCCAAGCAAACGAAGCAAAAGAAGAACATAGTAGTAATGCCAAAGGGAACTGACTGTTGAGGTACCCAGGCAGGCAGGCAGGCATCCAAGAGATGCAAAAGCCAAAAAAAAAAAAAAAAATATAAAAAACAAAAATTCAAACATGTTTTGTTAGAAGAAAAAAACTGAGAACCGACCGAAACGTGTTCGCATCGCATCAGCAGGACATTCATACTTCATGCTACATGGGTGGACGACTGATGACTTCCTCAGAACCCCGATTGTGTCACTTCAAACCACCTCCTGCACTATCAATGTATGTACATAGATACCACATATTCGTGTATAGTCATGTGTGTGGCTGGGTTATGTTTATGACGCTGTTGCTTTGAGTAGCTAAAGGCAACTACATAACTACATATGTACATACTCATCGCTATATCTACTCCTATACTTTCCTTTTTCGCCCCTACATACCTATCGTATAAAAAGAAAGAAAGCCACAACCAAAATGAAAGCCGAAAGTCAAAGTTAAAAAAAGCTAAACTAAGACTTGGTGCTGCTGTGATATATTAGGATTAATTGGTGAAATTTGTTAAGAATGTTAAGACTTCAAATATTACAAAAAATTTAAATTTAATATAAAAGTTAAAAATTCAATTTCGCGATTTTTAATGTTTGTTTTTTAACTAAAGAAAGGTAAAGATATTTTCTAGATTGGAATGATTGAGCTTTATCGATTTTATGAAACAAATTATGAAGGCTGAAGAGAGGTGTAAAGCCTTTCAGAGTCTTTATTACCTTTTTACCTCTTTTATCTGATGTAAACTACAAAAGACTTTGACCTCTTTGTTGTTGGCGAACTTATTTCCATGCACATCAAACAATTGAAGTTCACAGGTTGGCGATTCTTGATACATTATGGATTCTTCAATCAGTATATCAGTGGTAGGCAATCAAAAGATCAGTGATAGATGGTGTTATGAAAAATCACAATATATCATTGAGATCAGCATGTCTAAGCATCAGAAATTGTTTATTGTGCGATAATTTTCCAAATATTCACAAAAGACTGTTCTTCAAACATCCGCATAAGAAAGGATTACAGCAGCTTTACGTAGTGTTGCCCAGAGTTCTAAAATTTTTTGTGTGTTAATTTCATAGTATTTGACGAAACACACTCTGTCCCTCTTGACCCGCTCTCAGTGAACATCATCTATAATTTCATACAGAAATTAACAAATGAGAGGAACAAATACAACAATAACAACAACAGCACATAATTCACTAAGCAGTAAAGCATAAAAAAAACGCAATTTTTGATACCTTTGGATCTATAATTCTGTTGAAAATAATAGATAATAGAGCCTTTGTCATTCGCTTAAAATGTAGCTTGCTATAGGTGAAAGAAGTTTTAAAATCAGTTAAGTAGTTTTTGAGTTTATGCATTACAAACAAACAAAAAATCGGAAAACCCAAAAAGGAACAGCCGGAAAATTGAAAAAAAAAAAATAAAATTGATCAGGTGTGCGAGTGAGATGGCAGAACATGACAGACATTACTATGAAAAAAAATAAAAATAAAAACCAAACAACTTGCATATTAAAATCTAAATTAGAATAGAGATATCAACATTTTAATGAATAAAACATTTGACGAGAAATGATTAAACAAATGTCACAGCTAACCAATCAGCATTCAATTAATGTTCTGAAAGGAGAGGTAGTTCAAAGTCTGCCCTGATATTAGTACAGTTATAGATATTTAAATCCTGATCTATGGTACAGTGGTAAGCAAAAATGAATAAATGTTCGTAACTCTTACACATTTTGGTTTGTAGGAGGCAAACGGCTGAATAGAAAATTGTGAAAAAATTTCATTAGGAAAAGATCCTTAAATTTACTTTAGTAAAAAATAATATGGGAGAGAAATTAAAAAGTAAAAACAAGGCCTAACCCTGCATTTACTCAACTTTGCTCGTTATGTTGAAAAATAACTAAATTTTTGGTTTATGATACATTTTTAGAACGTATTTTCTACAACTTTCTGTACAGAAAATATTAAGAAATTTTTCACTTCAGTCAGAGTCGGACTTGCACACGAAGGGTTCCGTACCACCGCACAAAGTTTTGACACTATGAATGCAAATTCGTTGGACGTAAATTTGGGTTTGTATGGGAGGTAACCTTCCTAGGTATCTTTGGATCTTGAAATTTACATGGTTAGTGAATATGGATTACACATTTGTAGTGTCTTATTTTAAGTTAGATAAGATAGAAAACAAAAAAGTTTGTCTAATAAGAACAGTAATTTAAATTTTGGTCAGTATGGGGACCCCTCTATGTTTTTAACATTATTTTATTTTTATTATTTGTCGTTATACACGCAATTGATTGATCTGTGATAATTTCAACTCTCTACCTATTACGGTTCATGAGATATAGCCGGAGTCGGACGGACGGACGGCGGAAGCTTAGTAATAGGCACGCTTTGGGTATGGAATTTATATGATGCATTTTTTGCAAAAAATTTAACTAATTTAGAGACCAATATGAAATATCAAGATATCGGTTTATTTATCATGGTTATTGGGATATGAAAATAAAACAAGTTCTGAAATTTATTTCACAATTGAAAACCTTAAGTGCTTAAAGTTTCTCGTTTCGTAATTATTTAAAAAGAAATTCCTCTCGGATTTCCCAACAAACATCAACAAGGATTTTCAAGAAAAGGATGACAATTTCTTTTAATTTCATCGCAATAACCCGAATACGAGTAGAAATGTTTTGTAAACATCTGAACTGAATTGAACTTGCGGACCCACACATTTATTTGTATGTACTGTTGCGTTGTTCTCATCCTCATTCCCATCTCCATCCCCATCATCATCTTCATTGTCGGCTCCTACTTTATTACAAAAGCAATGATCACCATTGTCGTTTTCTCTGCAATTGTGCACACACTACATACAGTTGAGTAACTAAGTTACCACATTCGCTACCTGTATTCGCATTCGCATTTGTATCTATGATTCTAGATATATATATCTTTATTCTTACTCCTTATTTGTACAGTGGTTTACACTGGGTAAATGTGTGTGTGTGTATGTGTGTGTGTGTGAGTGTGTGTCTTTGTGTCTTTACCATATAAGTGTGTGTGCAAAGTTTTGATTTAAGTTTGCTGTTGCAGCGATTTTCCACTTTAGATTTTGATTCTGACTCTTGTACTACTTCGGATGGTGGTTTTCTGTTGACGTTGCTGTTTGTCCTCGTGGTCTAAACTTGTTTGTATATATTGTAAATATGTACAATGTAACCTAGTCGGATGGTCGGTCGGTAAGCAGACCAAGCCAAGCCAAACTAAACCGAACTTAACCAAACCAAACCAAACCAAAGCGAATCAGATCAAGACCCAACAACTGCAATTACTTCATGTGAGTTTGATGTTCTCATTGAATGCATTCGTGTGCACCGCGTAAAAACGGAACTACTACAAAAACAACAACAACAAAGTAAAATCCTTGCAACGATGACGAAAAATTAAAAAGTTTCACATACACACACACACACAGACACATACCCACACAGAGAGACACAGATGATAGTCAGCTACATCTGAGAATGAAAAAGTTAGTTGCAAGTTGAAGTGGAAAGTTAAACAGCGTCAAGTCAGTCAAGTTAGTCAATGAAATACAAAGATTATATTGCAACAAAATAAACTAGTACGTACTCCTTCACATATAATGCAATAGTATCTTGTATCTATGAACATATCTTAGTTGTTGTTTTTTGCAGTGGGTTGAATTTCAGTTTGCTTAATTAAAAAGAAATCGTAAGAAATTGCTAAAGAAACAAAATAATATAAAGAGATATTTTACTTAAGATGAAATTTAAGTTTAATAATAAACAAGAGATTAAAACAAATTATCTTCTCATTTTAATATGTTAAATCAACAAAAAAATAAATAGTATATATGAGTGTTTCAACTAGAAGCGAAGGCGGGGGAAGGATTTTCCAACTACCATATCGATATAAAGGGAGAACTGTTTAAAATGTCTCAACTTAAGCATTGGCAATTAGCAACATAACATTTGGCATATTAAGGAAAAAATAAGAACATTATATCCTTTCATTACCGGATTATCCGGCCGTCGGCCTTTTCGTTTATGAGCCAAGTTAGTGCTTCATTGTCTCATCAAAGACTATTAAAAACATACAATGGTGGATAAAAGTACTTTCACAACACATTGTTGTTCAGAACTAAAAGGAGAAAAACAAAAATTTATGATAATAACTGAGAATATCATCAATATTAAAATAAGCCCTTCTTTGGCATCGACGACCTTTTGCAAACGCACAGGAATTGATTTTACCAAATTTATCCAATGAAATATGCTTCTAAAGTCCTTCGACCTCAGCAACCATCTCCTCGCGTGAGTTATGCCTCTAGCAAGACACCATGTTGAATGTGAGTACCACTCAGAAATATGATTTATATATACGCTTCAAAAAGCTATAAACGAGTCCCCCCTAATCCAACCTAAAGTAACATTAATTATTGCTGCTGTTAGACGACTTGTTACACACTCGGGCTTAGCTCAAGAAAAACTGTTGCCTATTCAAAAAGTACTAAATTCCACATTTTATATGGTGGAGCATCTGTTAGAACTAAAGCGGGCCTAATTGTTTTAAGTTGTTGATCATGATACACTCACCAATTCGACGTCCCAACAGTGGTGTTTGATGGTGATGATAATGATTAAGCCGGAAAGGCCAAATACCGGATATCTATTTCATCTCTAATAGAAAGTCGCAAATGTCAGTATAAAATCCAAAAAAAATGTTGATATTAGTTCTAACATTGGTAAATGGTCCAGAAATCTGAGTTGATTGTCAGACAGGGTACCAACCACCATGGTAAACTTCAAAGGGGTCAACTTATAATATATGAGTATATGGTAAATGATCTTAAGTCGTCTCCCATTGAAATAACTCAGCCTTAAATCAAATACTATACAATCCTAGTACTGATTCGTATGTACTTTTCAATGTAATAGTCGATTTACACAGATAAAAAAGCAGTTTCTTTTTTAAAACAGCTTCAAAACCTGATTACAAAAACCACAGGGAAAAGTGACGTAATTGAGGGTTGTCGTTGTAGAAACAAAAGTAGTTTTTAAACTGTTTAAAAAAAATACTGTTTTTTAAATGACTATCGACTGGTCAGTACGCAGCAGTGTTGGGAAATTGTTGCCTTTTTAATGTCATTTTGGACCCTTTTTTTATTTTTTCGTTGCACGCCAAACTTGCAGTTTTCCAAAAAAGTCATTGGCTTGCGACTTGTGTTAATATGCGCATTGTCCTGCATGAAAATAAGTGATTCTTCTCTGATTTCCACCAGAAAAGGGAGCAGACTACTCTTCAGCACATTCATTTATGCTTCGCTGTTCATTCTTGAGCTCGTGAACCGTAATTCAAGCGTACCAGATTTTTTAAATACGCCCCACACCATTACCGATCCGCCACCAAAGTTTCTTTTAGAAAAAACAAGGGGTTCCTTCCTCAGATCACGTCAATAATAGCGAAACCCATCTGGTCCATCAAGATTAAATACTTTTGCATTGAAAAAATTACATGTTTTAAGGAACTCACATTAAAATCGTAAAACGGATTCCAACTAAAAATGTCTTACTGAGTTCCAATTTGTTGCCAAGTTACTTTGAGAAAAAAGGAGATACTTTCTTCCTGCAAGAAGCAGCAAGTTGGGAGAACGATACAGTAGAATTGCTCGCTTTTTTTATGATGCTCCTTCTATCTCGCTCAGTAAGTATCGGTGTGCGTGTTTTACCGTATTCTTCTGAGTTTTGCAAAAAATGCGCAATAACATGGCGAATACGTACCATTTTTTTTTTTGATATCTGGCTCACATATAAGCCCGACATTGAATATGCATTAGTTGAGCCCTTTTCTTGCTCAGTTAAACGTGTTGATCGTGGCATTATAATTAAAATTTCTTAAAATCATGTTTTTTCCTATTACACTAAAAAATTAAATTGATACGCTCTCTCTCAATGCACTGTTTAATATGTGTTCTATAAATATGATATGTCTGCTGCTGGCTAAAAATGCAAGCATTTTAACTAAAACTAACTGTTCTTTTCCAATGCTATGCTAAAAATAGAAATCGTACGGTTTTTTTGCATCTTATTCTTTATGCTATCATTCGAGATTTTTATTTTTGTCAAAATATAAAAATTGTAGATTTGGCGAGACTGGGTAGTAAAATTTTCGAAGTGTTCTATAATATTGATAAGCACCTTATATATGTACAAATTGAAACATGATTTTATGTTATGGGTTAAATAAAGAACTGAATATGTTAAATAACCAATACACTGTTTGCAAAATACGAGTACTACTATTCTTTGATAAATCAACAAATGAACAAACAAAACTTTATGTAGTTTTTTCCTTTCTTTTGCCCGGATGTTCTATTCTCATTTTAATTGATCATTTACCAACACTGGCTTTGAGTTTCCGATTGCAATTTGTCAAATAACTTAAAGTTTCAATTTTCAACTCTATCCACATAATAAAAATTCATTTGTTTTCATTTCCTCTTACAAAAAGCAGAAAAGTGTAAATAATTCTGACTCTTTCTCCACTCCCTGCATTACATAAGTACATAAGTGTATGTATGTATGTATGTATGTATGTATGTAAGTAATTCTTTTTGTCTACTATAACATTTTACAACACTTTTTTTTTTTTTTTTGTTATTTTTCATGTTGCTTATGATGCTGATTGTGTTTGAAATCGTAGAACCCAAAACATTTGCGTTTGTTTTTGCCACAATATGCTGCTATTGCAGCTTATGTGATTTGTTCTTGTATTTTCCACACTTTTGCATTCCGTAGAAATCAGTTTTACAAACAAAACATGATAAAACAAAACAAAGGAGAAGAAAAGTCAAAAAAGTTGACTAGAAATAAGAAGAACAAAAAATTGCATCCACATTTTGAGTATTCATTGAAGTAAGCTACATACTCGTACTAAATAGATGTGAATGTAAATATAAGTGTGATACAGTGTAGTATTGTAGGAAAATTTGTCTTGAAAACAAAAAAAAAAAACAAAAAAAAAACATAAACAAAAGAAAAACAAGAAACTTAATACAAACAAAAGCATACATAAAAGAATTTTACTTACGTGATTTAAGTTTAAGTTGTTGCTTTTTTTCTTTTCCAAATTTAAATGTGAAAAACGTTTCTGAAAAAATAAAATGCAAGAAGAATATATTAAGAACTTCATTTCAATATTAATGTTAACTGGGATTAGTCATTTCATACTGTATAGTTTTTAACATTGAATTAAATTGATTGAATTGGATCAATAAATAGAAATAAAGGAAAACAAGAAATATTTATTAGGAATAAACAAAATTCAGTGCTGACTTCTTTAAACATACTACACATACATATATCGTATACAGCTTTGGGGTCTGGCATCCTACTCGCAAATCAAACGCATTCAAGTCACCCACTCGCCTGACCTCTCACCTCAATCCACTTGCACAACGAACTCCTCAACCATAACTGTCGCAGACTCCACCTTGCTGATTTGCGTTGTGATCGCAACTTTCGACATCTCTAGATATAATAAATCATAATTATAATTCTAAAACATAATATATTCAACCTAGTGATCTGAGTTGTGGACGCCAAATACGATGATCTCATAAATCATTCATTAATATACATTTAATAATAATAGTCTGACATTAAAGTACATTCTTCTCCTGTCAATGTATGAGACCCATGTCTTAGTAGCTTAGTAGGTATTTGATTGGCGGTTTAAAATATGTTAAATTTTATATAATTTTTCAACACTAGCCTACCTCTATTTCATCAATAACTTGGTAAATTTTGTTTTAAATTAATAGAAATTACCTTTGATTTGATGTAGCACCTGAGAACATTGTCTAAAATATTGATATTGAATTTGGTATATCACCATTTCTAGACGAAACACGTACTTAGAAGCTGCATTCTATTGAAATCATATATTGTTCAAATCATAATTTTTAGTTTCCCGTTATAAGAAATCATACGCTAGGCTTACAGAGGCGGAGAGTTCAACTGAACTGAAGCGTATTTCCATAAGAGCATTCTGTATGGACCGGAACCAAGGGTAATCCTAAGGCGGGTAGGTTAGGTTCACATCCGGTACCATCGAGATAGGTTTTGACCACTTGGGGCCTGCTTAATTTATCAACTAATTGCCATATTGTTAAAAACTGTTTTCGATAACGATGTACTAAGTACATGGTATAGGAAAAAAAAAGCGGATTATAACATATTTTATTTTTTTTTAATATGGCTTATACCCTGTTTATGTGACAGCCGATATGGTTTTCGCAGAATTCAGCTTGACTCAGATCATTTTTTTTAAGGTGTTTATGCTTGCGACGTTATTGAGTTCTTATTGAGAACGAATTTTCTGGTGCAAAGTTGCCATATGTATAAAATACAATGTGGCTCACTCTTCAAAATAGGGGTTTTTTTTTTTTGAAAATCACATTGTCTAAAATAAATTTTAAATGTATAATCAATCCTCCTTATCTTGATTTTTGTCTTCCAATATGGTATGGTATTCTTGATATATGGTTTGTCTCATAGACTCAACTGCTTCTACTTAAATCAATAATCAGCTCATCCAACACAACGCTTAGTGTGTTTTTTTTTTACATTTTTCTGTGCCGCACACTGAGAATTTATCTGTAGATTTACCTGAAAATTTTGATTATGTCAATGTATACCGTTCCCACATTAGTACTTAATTTTGTAGCTTTCTCCTTTAGTTTCTGGTCACGACAAACCTAATTTCAAGTTTTATTACAATAATATTACGAAGCACAGGGCGCATAAGGTAAGATGATTGTGCCTCCTTTATATCTGTGTAGAGATATTAAATACCCCAATGCAAAGCCTCGATTCGAATCCGATTGAAAATTTGTGAGTGAATTTAAATAAAAGAGCTCTAAAACAAATGAGAGATCGAATAGCCTTGAAAACTGTGATATTGGAAGAATGAAATAAGATTCCGATTAGCTTTGATATGGAGTAGTTAGTTATTACAATCTGTCTGTATTTCAAAACATATTACCAAAAAGAAAATGAGTGTGTTTGTGTCTAATAACTAATAAGTAATGTTCGTTTGCTTGTGGTATTCCTCTTGAATGTATTGACTTTCTATTGTTGTCACATTATCCAAATAGTTAGTTCTAAAATATTATACTACTATGTACATATGTCTTAAGGGCTAAAAAAGTTCTTAATCAGAAACATAATCTCTTGTATTTGAGTTACTAAGTAAGAACAAATGCTGATTCTAATGGACAACAAAATGAAAATACTTTATATTATAAGTATAATTATTAAGATTACGTATTAACTATTATATTGCAAAATTTAAAGGGATTTTCCTTTAAGAATTATTTTATGGGGTCGCATTAAATCCATTGCTCCCATTTCCATTTACATTTACATTTCCATTTCAATGTCAAATGACATTTCTCGAACTCTTATAGAAAGCATTTTACCTTTTTTGTGCTTTATTCTTTATTCTTTTATTGTTGTACTTTTGCCTGCAGCACAAATGCGTCAAATGTCGCACGTTGAATTGCGTTGTCTTGCCGAAAGCAAAGAAAACGCTCGACAAAGATTCGGAGGGAGACAGAGAGAGAGATAGAGGGATAGTTGTAGTAGTAGTAGTAGAATGGAAAATAAGAAAATCCCCTAAAGAATAAACGGAAATAGTGCAGAAAAATGTTCAAATGTCAAAAAGAAGAAAAATATTTTTTAAGAGTTAAAAAAATGACTAACGAAAGGATGCAACAACTATAGGTGCTTAAGATGAGTTTACCTGGCGGCTGAACTTAGCTCGAAGTCGAAGGATATACACACATAGTATAGTATATAGATAAAGAATGAAGATGAAGACAACAAGGATAGAGTTGAGAATATAGCTGATGATGCTGTTGATGATGACGACGACGTTGTCGAAGGAGAGAAGGTCGCTCTAACGATGTCGATGAGGATGTCTTTGGTTGCTACTTAAAGTCAAAATAGCGGCGTCGGCTGCGACGTTGCGGCAATCAAAAAGTCATCAAATATGAATTTTACGCTATAATTTTTCACCTGGCAGGCAACTCTCTTCACATTTACTGCACTTCCTTCAAATCTTCCAACTCCTCCTACTTCTTGACTCCTGACTTCATGCATTCTTTCAGTCAGTCAAGCAAACAGTCAGTCATATAGTCATTGGTTTATATAGTATAATAGTATATCGCTAGAGAGAGATTTAAAGCAGTCATTTTCTCATCTACTGCAACTCCCTTATGCTTATCTCTATTTCAATAGTTCTCCTTTCATTCCATGTTGTCGCTGGTATCCTTTGAGTCAATTGCACTTTTGTGCATTTTCACTCAGGTTGCCATCATTTTGTTGGCATGCGTGTGAATGTCTTTAAGTGTTTTGGTTGGCATTTATGTTAGTCCCTTTTCTATCCATGTGAATGTTTGTACATACTCTTATGGTATATCTGTTGCAGAGTCAGTGCTCCTGATGCAGTGCATCATCATTTGCGCGTTTTGTGGCAAAAGGATTTTGTTGCTCAAGCCGCATTTAAATTGATGAGAATAACTTCAGTTTTATGTGTGTGTGTGTGTGTGTTTGTTTGTGGTTTGCTGGGTGCATAAAGCGAGATAAGTATCTTAAGTTTATGGTGAAAAGATTTACGGTATCTGCAGAGGAAGAGAGTGGGGTAAAGTGGATAGTTGACAGAGTGCAACATTCTCAATATTATTATATAGTACTAAAATATTAAAATGAAACCAAAACCTAAGCTCACGGAAGTTCTTTAGATGATAAAACGGAAATTCAAATAAGCAACGAAATTTTAATAAGAAATTTACTATTTTAGTTTATAAGAAATCAGAACCAAGGTAAACAAAATCAGTGCATTGAACTCCTTTGCTCCTTTGCTCCTTTGCTCCTTTACTCCTTTGCTCCTTTGCTCCTTTGCTCCTTTACTCCTTCCCCTAATGCATCTCTTTGATGCAGTCTTTGTTTGTCTTTTTATTCTTTTAGTAGCAATCAACTCATAAAAATGAGATTGCACCAAATTGCAAGATCTTAAAACCGAATAACCCTCCCTCTTTATATTCACAGCTTTGCATTGCACTCAACAGTTTTCAAGTCAAACATGCTTTGTATTTTTCGTCGTCCTGCACTCAACTCTACCATTTCTATCCTCATTTTCCCATTCTCCAGTCATTATTTTTTGTATTATATTTTCTTTAAGACAGCAAATAACGCGTAACGAAACGAACAAATTCCTTTTTCGCTATAAAATTGCACGCATTTCCTTTCTTTTTTTTGCTACTTCGTCCTTTTATTATAGTATGTCACTGTAGCTGTCGCATATCGGAAGCGTGACACTCCTGCTGTCTGCCTTATGGTAAGTACATACACTCTGGGTATAGCAGACGCAATTCCTTCCTTCAACAATGAGTTGGCGCCAGAGAGTGTCACATAGAATGCATCGCTATTGCTGACATCCAACAACTATCTGTCTGTCTGTCTGTCTGTCCGACTGTCTCCCTATCTGTCTCTTTGTGTATCTGTCCGGTTGTCGCCTTATGGCGTGCGAAATGTTTTGCGCGCCATAAAAAAGGAGCTAAAAAGTAGCAAGGCAGCGTGGGAGCATGGTAGCGAAACTGAAACCAGTCTCAGTCTCTTAGCAAGCAGTAGCCAAAGCGTAATAAAACATGTTCTTGGAAATGTGCACACTACTCACTTTTAATGGGTCCCACTACTTCTGGGTAGGCGAAGTTCAAGCGCAACATCTTTGCGCGTTTCTGTTATAACTCCTCCGCCATCACCTTCTCCTTCTCTTTCTTCTAGTGACAACTCCTACTCCTTAGGCTAACAAATCACACTATTAGTGCCAACTGACTCGCGGGCGTCTCGTTCTTTGTACATCCATCTGCATATAGTCACCCAACCACCCACTTAGTCCTTTAGCCAGCCAGCCAGCCAGAGAGTCAACTAACTAACAACACATTGCTGTCATGTCGCCTCCTCTACCAAAGTCCTTCCTAACCGTCACTCTCTCTTCATCATTGTCGTTCCGCCATGCTCTTTACTCATAGCTTATATTGCTGTTGACGTTGTTTTTGTGTTTTTTTTCTGGCATTTTAATGGGTTTTCTAGTTGTCAGCGCATAAATATTTGAATTTTTTCTCTATTTTTTTTTTTTTTTTGGTTTTTGTTGCTTTTGGCTTCTTTGTGACTCTTTTTTTGGTCGCTCACAATAAAATTTATATAATTTTAATGCTTGATCCTCTCTGTCCTTCTGTCCTCTCCGTAACACTTCTCACGTTCACTCACTCCCACATCCAACACTTCACCCCGAATCCGGAATCCAACTTCTGTTCGACTTAATACTCATCGTTATACTTTGTTTGATTCTGTGTTGCTGTTTTCGCGTGTCGTGGCACGTTGACAATGCTCATTTTGCATGGCACGGACTGGCAGAAGGCAATTGGACAAGGAATAGTGGTATGTATGTTTGTATAACTGTAATGCATGTGGCATGAATACTTATGGTATAAACAACAAAATGGCGGCATTCTCGTTTAGTGTGCGCTCCATTTTGTTAATAATGTCAGTGAATGCCATGCCATGCCATGCCATGCCATGCCACTTGCAAATGGTGGCAGTGGCGGTGGCAGTCACAAAAACACATTCTCAAATTGTTGCATGTCATTTGGCAAATAGTTTTAATATTTTTGAGCTTCAGTTAGTTTTAGTTTTATCGTTATTTGTTTTCGTTTAATCTTATTGCATTCAAAATATAATTCTCCATACCGATTAGAGGAGAAGAGAAAAACACCTGCAAACAACATTCACAAATATGCAAATCTAGGTTGCATTGTTCAAGAAACGCATAAAATTAAAACTAAATCATGTCAACAATACTATATTTTATAGGCATCTGTAACCACCAGCCACATAGCCAACTTTTGATAGTATGCACTTCAATAAGTTGATAGTAACAAGTGAAAGGAGGCACCTCACACAGTCCACTAGAGTTTTTGGCTTTAGGCCAAAATGAAGGCTTAACACTATAAAAATGAATAAGTGAATTTGTTCAACAATAATTTCAATGTTAACATATAATTTCATAGAGCCACCAAACATTCTTAACCAGAACAGAAATATATTTTTTTCATACATCTAGTAAATGGTATCCATTGAATGCGGAAAATGCCCTAATCGGCCACAATAGGGCCACCTGCTGCCTCAGCAGGGCATAATAACTCAGCAAGAGTTCTTTGTAAAAATTTGACGCATATTCATGCCATTTTTACTCTGTACATTGTACGTCAATAAATTTTGTTAAAGTTATACAACCCAAAAGGGAATCTTTAAGTATTGGTTGGCTTTCCATCTAACAATCTAACCAAACTAGCCAACATGCGTCAGACAATTTTAAGTGAAAGCTTAAGGGTTGCAACCAGATTGTTATACAATACACGAACAAAAATAACGATATAAGAATATAAAGGACACATTGACCAGCTTCAAGTTCAATTGAGCATGTCAAACATCAAGTTTTACTGTTAGTACACTCTGTGGTACTTAGGTTAAATGAGTGAGAGAGTAGAGAGTGAAAAAATCTTGCAATAATGCAAAGTCATTCACTTTCATGACACAAACTTGCAACAGCAATTCAATTGTAACCAAGAAGGAAAATATTCTACAATAGTAAAACAGCAAAAATAAGTGGCAACAGCAGCAGCAGGCGAAACTTTGAGTCATTGCTGACACATGCTGCATGCACTTTTTACCCACAAATACAAACCTGCTTATCATAATTTGCTTTCAATTAATTTGATACACTAGTGTGCCATGCCATACCATAATAAAAACTAAACATAACCGCAAAAATTGTTCAGGATTATTATGCACAACTTCGATAGGACGACCGGCAATCGATGACATTGAACACATTGAGCTTAATGTGTAAATTTTCTTTCTTTTTAAATATATGAATCACAATTATCCATAAAAACAAATTTAATTTCACTAAAGTGTTGTATATACAATGATGGACTGCAAAGTTATACTTGATTTGTGACTTGTCAACATGATTACACTGATTAAACTGCATATTTTGATCAGGGTAAATTAATCAGTTCTTTTCAAATCAATCTTTTAATAAAACATTGTAAAATATTTAACAAAAAATAAAAAATGAAGAATAAGGAGAAGAAAATCACATAAGTTGCACACATCTATGCATATGTGTCATAGACAATTTTTAGTATCATCATCATAGAGAAATGATGTAAGTACATAATAATAAGCCGTAATACACATAGTTTTGTTTGTAAGTCTGAGGGTATAAATTGGAAGAAAATACTAAAATCATTCTAAAGCAAGTGGAAGAAACTATTTATATCGTTGATTAGTTGCAATTAATTGCAGGAGAAGAATTCAGAAGAAATTTTCAAGTCAATGCCATCAATTAAATGATTTCGTAGTTATAAAGATCTATGTTATGTTGGACATACATACATATATTGCCATCGTAGCCAAACACTTGTTTCACGATGTATTGTCATGGTGAAAGAGCATTTCCTTTCTGTGCATATGGAAGTTTCGAAGTTTCCTCGTTCAAGCGATCTAGTTGAGCCATATGTCTTGCCATTTTCAAGGTAGTTGATGAACAAAATTCCGTTTGCATCTTTAAATAAGGACGTCATAACCTGAACAGCAGTCTGTTGACTCTGGTGTGTAATGGTGGATCCAAGATTCGTCTAGCGTTACATAGCGACGCAAAAAATATCTTTTAGTTCGCCGATACAGCTCCAAACAGCGCTCGAAATCATCAATTGGTTGTTGTTTTTGGTCAAATGTTAACACACGCGGCACCCACTTCGATAACAACTTTCTTATAGACAACGTACATGTAAAATATAGCCTGCGGACTATTTGGATATCTTTTGAGGGTCAGCTATCTCCTGCAACTTCACTTTATGGTTTGTCAAAACCATATTGATATTCTCCGGAATAACCAATTCTTTTGGGTGATTAGAGCGTGGCGCATCATCGGTGTTCGTACGACCATGTTTAAATTTCGCAAACCAGTCAAGAATGATCGTTTTTCCTCGTGCAGAGTTCGGATTTTTTTTTCCATCAAAAAGCAATGTTTAATCAACTCATGAAATTAATTTTTATCTACTGTTTTGAATATAAGAAAAGTTGCTTCATTAAAACATCTGTAGTTATACAAAGAATTGCCAGATTGTCATGTTATTTTTACAGACACCTTTTTAAGGTTACTACTTATTGATATTCTACTTATAATATCTGTGTGTCAGACCGGGAACTTATCAGCCGATGTAATATGTTGTTATATCTATCACAGCCACAAGAGGTTTCCCACAAGGGGGTGTACTCTCTCCACTTCTGTGGACTTTAGTGATGGATGAACTCCTCTACAAGCTTAATGGTCTAGGTTTCAATACACAAGGCTATGCAGATGACCCTAGTTGTATATATTGTGGGCTGGCATGAGCAGACTATCTCTGACCGCATGCAACAAGCCCTAAAAATAATAAATAAATGGTGCAGTGAGAAAGGGCTCTCCATTAACCCATCAAAAACTGTGCAGGTACCATTCACCAGGAAGAGAAACACTACTCTCAAATGTCCTGTGTTAAATGGCATCACAATCCAATTTTCCAATGAAGCGAACTATCTAGGGGTTATCCTTGATAAAAAGCTAACGTGGAACCAACATCTTAATAAAGTTACAAAAAAGGCAACAAGGGCATTCTTTGCCTGCACTAGACTTTTTGGTAAAACATGGGGTCTAAATCCCAAAATGACCTACTGGACATTCACTACGGTCATTAGACCAATGGTCACGTATGCTTCCATTGCATGGTGGCCTAAGGTCAAAGAAAGGAATGCAGTAAATATACTAAGTAAACTGCATCGACTTGTTTGTGTCAGTATCACAGGGGCCATGAAAACGTGTCCCACTGACGCACTAGGGGTGCCCTTATACATCCCACCATTACCTATCCTAATAGAAAAGGAAGCTACTATTAGCGCCTTGAGATTGGAAGGTATTGCCGACTTAAAAGGGGGCAATATTAAGGGACACCTAAAAATTTTAGAAAATTTTCTAGACAGTCCCATTTTGCATAGAGATGATACTCTATTGTCTAAAACTATCTTCTTCAAACTTTTTCAAATCATTATTAATGATCGTGAAGACTATTAAATTCAAACCCGGCTCCCAGATATGGTTTACAGACGGGTCTAAACTTGAAAATGGTAGAACAGGGGCGGGAATTTATGGCCCTAAATTCAAAAAATCTATCCCAATGGGTACATACCCAACAATATTTCAAGCAGAAATGTATGCCATTGAAATTTGTGCGAGGGAATGTCTTCGCAGGAAAATGAGAGGAGTACATATTTACATACTCTCGGATAGTCAAGCGGCCTTAAAAGCCCTACAGTCGGTCACTTTCACTTCAAAGATGGCATATGACTGCCTTAACCTGTTAAATGAACTGGGTAACTTTAATACTGTTGTATTAAGGTGGGTACCAGGACATGAAGGTCATGAAGGCAATGAAAAGGCCGACTACTTGGCTAAAACAAGGGGAGATCATGCCCTTTTACGGTCCTGAGCCTTTCTGTGGTCTCTCGAAAAGCCACAAAAACGAAGAAATCAGGAAACTTGAGGAAAAGAGTTTTCTAAAACACTGGGTGAACTCCACCGGACAACGCCAGGCAAAACAATTCCTCACTCTTTCAAAGAGTATCTCGAATAAGCTTCTCTCACTCAGTAGAGTAGACTTACGTATTTTGACTGGATACTTCACGGGTCACTGCAACCTAAGGTATCATCAAAATAAGTTAGGTCTTTCCGACACTGACGTATGCCGATTTTGTGAAATGGATAAAGAAAGTTCAGAGCATATACTCTGCAAGTGTCCTGCACTCGGTAGACATAGACTTCACCACCTCGGTGACACTGTTGTTAATCAACACAAATTGTGGAACAACAAACTCCAAGATATGTTAAGATTCATCAAAAGTCTAAACATATAGGGTTTCTATTAAATAAGGCCATGTACAATAGATCTTACTGGTCGCTGTGCTATCGGGCCCGTTATTATTATTAATATGTTGTTATTATCACCCATTCCTCATTCTCAGTAGTTTTTTGAATTGCATAAAATAATCTGGTGAAATTTTTCAAATCAGCTTTTTTATTATTTTTTTGGTACATAAAAAAATATTTTTTTTATGATTTGTTAATCCAGATAATCCAGTAGTCCGGATCGAATTTTCGAGATGACAGCTGTAAAGTCCGGATAAATTGCATCTATACAATCCCGATTTTTTTTTTTTTCTCTCATCTAGCCCTATTTCGTATTGTCTTTTGTTACAATTTAAGTCATTCAGTTTGTGATACTAGTGAACATTGAACATTTCTGGTTTGCGCTAATAGATCGGGCAGCCACAAACTCAATATCGCTGTTGTAGAAATCAAAAAATCTAAGGTCATTTAAAAAGAAAGCGCCGATCGAATATTATTCATCCAAGTGAGTGTTTTTTTAAGTCTTTTGTACCACAAGTAAAATCCTTTCAAACTGCAAATAATCTGACACACAAAGCTATACTTATTGTGGACAATGCTAGATGTCATGCTGAACCACTTGTATCTGAGTGCGGCCACTACAATATTGTTTTTATACCGCCCAACTGCATAAGCATTATACAACCTATGGACCAAAATGTCATAAGGTTGACTAAACTTTTTTACAAAAAACACCTTTTATTTGAATTAATCAATTCGCCATTTGATAGTTCCGATTTATTTTTGAAACATTTCACTTTAAAAGAGGCATGTGAACTCCTCACAAGATCTTGGGACAAAGTATCAAATGATGTCATAATATCTTGTTGGAAAAATTATCAATCACAAAGATGGACATCCGAGGACAATCTACCATTGGCGGTTATTCTTAGGAATATCAGTAATGCGGCAAATATAAATGCAAGCAATGAATTAAGTTTATGGCAGATATGTTCAACAGCAACATCAAATCAAAACCAGACGTTGTCCACAAATGATATCAATGAATGGATTAATGAGACCGAGCAAAATTTTTACTGCACTTTATCATCAGAAGAGGAAGAAACTGTAGATGAGAAACATACAGCACCTAACACAAATAATGAAGCTGTGCAGAGCTTTAACACTTGCATAAAATGGGCTAAGGAGCGTGATGTTTCTATTGAAAGCATCCATCTGCTTAAGGAAATGCGCAATCAAGCTTTAGAAGGATGTATTAAAAAAAAACACACCAAAGCAGAATCCTTAATTTTTTTAAAAAATTAAATTTGAATATATATATGTTTGTACACACAGACAAACACACATTGTATTGAGTATTAACATTTTTATTTTGTATGTAATTGTAATACTATATACTTTGTGAGTCTTTTTTTTTACGGGATATCCACTCGTCCGGAACAATCGGTAATCCGGATAGGGATTACCAAATCAGAGCTTTCGGATATACGGCTAACAGGTAACTCATTTAAATCCGAGAGAAATTGTTTAGCCTTACTATCAATTTTTATGAATACTTTGAGGTTTTTAGAATATTTTGAGGTTATAAAAGGGTCGGACGAAACCAAAAACATGTTCTCTTAATACACTTTGTACTACGGGAAGATAATTGATGGATTTGCTTAAGAATTTGTTAACTTTAAATAGTCACAACTGTGCGAATATTAAGAGTTAAATAATATAAAAATATGTAAAAAATCGGATGGTTTATCGACTATCGAAAAAAAAAAAAATTAGATAGATGATTTTTTCTACTGTGCATTGGGGTGGAAAGTTAATGGTGAGTCTTGTTTTTCACCAATTCCTTATTTATTTATTTTTTAAAGTAAATGTAAGTATTTCCGAAATACTCTTCAAACAAACAAAATAATTTTTACTGCCCCTTAGTTGCTTCAATCAACTTGTATATATCATATATATAGCACAATATATCATTTTATAAATATCTCCTCACCCAAAAAACATATTTAAATCCATCGAAAAGAAAACAAAATGCATCTGTATCATTCCAAAATTCTTATTTGATTTTATTTTATTTAATCACAAATTTATCTCAACCATAATTCGCTAATAAATTTTAAATCAGGGTATACAAAAGATCAATTTATAACTGTGATCGAGTGGATTATGAGAAAAATTATTCAATACACAAATCATTATTGTACAGAGTTTTAGAGTCAAAAAGAAATATAGAGGTGTTGTGTATTTTCCACTAAGAAAATATGGTAAAATAACTTTGTGGGGAAATGTCTTTTGTGGAGAATAAAGGGACGTAGAGTATGTACTACTATTTGAGTATTTGAGTCAGAGTCAGAGAGACCTTCAAAGGTGAACTTCGAAATCGATTACAGGTCTTAGAAATTAAGTATAAACTTTAAGCAACTTGATGACATTTTTGTAAGATGACACAGACACAATCATCATCACAAAAAAAAAAAAAAAAAAAATGAAAACCAACATACAAGGTTGACAAAATACAAAAAAAAAAACAGAAAGAAGGCTATCATTGGCTATGCCAAAGATGTAATACTCTTCACGCTCGTCCGGGTTACATCCAACCTTCCTTTCTTAGCATTTAATTTGGGTTTGTATGGGAGGTACCACTCCTGGTAACCCTAGGATCATGAAATTTATATAGTTGATGAATATAGATCAGAAACTTATAGGGTCCAAAAACTTTTTCTAACAAGAACATTAATTTAAAGGGGGGTTTGTATGGGAGGTACCCCACCTAGTAGCCCTAGGTTCATGCAATTTTCATGATTGATGGCTATAAATTACAAACTTATAGTGTCCAAATTTCAGTTCGATATGTTAAAAAACAAAAAACTTTTTTTAATAAGAACATTAATTTAAAGGGGGGTTTGTATGGGAGGTACCCCCCTAGTGGTCCGATTCGGCCGATTCCGACAAATGTGCTGCGTATGTGCAAATTTTCAGCTCTCTAGCGCAAAAACTGAGGGACTAGTTTGCATACATACAGACAGACAGACAGACAGACGGACATGGCTAAATCAACTCGTCTCATCGAGCTGATCACAAATATATAAACTTTATGTGGTCTGCGATGTCTCCTTCTGTGTGTTACAAACTTCATGACAAACTTATAAATACTTATAAATACAGAAAAATGTTCGTAGCAAATAGTTAAAAAGCATTCATTTGACTTAAAAGACCTAAAGTTCACCTTTGTGCCTTGTAACTAGCATCAATTTGCAAAAACTGAAAAGAAAAATAAAAGAGAAGAGAAGAGAGGAGAAAAAGGACTTAAAAGGATGCGTAATAGTACATTTTAGTTTCGTTTCGTTTGGTTTGGTTTGGTTTGGTTTCAATCGTTCGTCCATTTATTTGTTTGTTTGTTTATTGTAAGTGAAAGGCGACACTTTCAAATGTCGCCAGTGAATCCGAAAATGTCGAGTTGAGTCATTCATTCACAGAGTCACCAGTCAGTCAGTCACTCATTGAAATGACTTTTGGCTTTACTTCGAATGCAACAACAACAGCAACAACAGCAACAATAACAAATCATGAGTCAGTAAAATGAACCAAGGCGAGAAAGCCTTTCTTTCTTCCTATCTTCCCATCTCATATGGGGATTTTTGCTTTTCATTTGTAATTCAAGACGATTTTTTCTACTTTCTGTTTGTTGGTTGTTTTTCTTCAAAACAATTTTCCTGCAATTTTCGCACAATTTTTCCTTGTTCCTTGTTCGTGGGTCTCTTGGCAGTAAGAACAGCAGCAGCAGACTCAGACGCATTTGATGTCTTTACGAGTTTCAGCGCCATAGTATTATAGCTTTTTAGACAGATTTTCTTTCTTTCTTTACTTCTCTTTTTATAATTTTTTGGAGTTTGCCACGACTTGATGTCTTATCCTTGTTGCTATGTTATCCTTCTGACTGGGAAGTTGCTGCTGCTCACCTTTGCTTAGGTTTTTTATTTTTTTCATTTATTTCACGCCTTTGTTGCATTGCGGCTCAGAAAATCTTTTGCTCGTTTGTCAGTTGAACTATTTTGCTGATTCCTTTTTTTTTTTGATATTTTTTAAAGAAACATTAAATACTTTTTTATTCTAATTTTGTATCGCGACACCTTTAACTCTCAACAAAAATTGCGTTTTTTAGGTGAATTCCCAATTCATTTATCAATTATTTTTAATGATTTTTATAAAAAATGCCACCAAGTTAAGGTTAATCGGTTTGCAAAATCATCAATATGTTTAATTTATTCTAGAGGCAATTTTCCAGTAAAATTACGTTATTGTAAATTGAAAGTTCTATTACAATAAAATTGTCACTCATTGACTCATGGATGACACACAGTTAAATGTTGCAAACATAATGACAACTTAAAACTTTTGCATTTAAAAAAGCAAGAAAACATTTCGAAAGAATGGAATTCTTTGAACAAGGTTTCAACGCTATGTTAGGAGGCTAAGCTTAGTGGCATTTACCATTAAACCATGTACTAGCGAAAGTAACTAACACCATAGATATACATACATGTGTTGGTTGTTTAGATCCCCAATAAAGGAGGGAAGCTACCAATAAAAGTATAAAGGTTTAAGGAAACCATTGTTTGCTGCTGCGCATGCATGTGTTGCCAATGCAGCCAACTAAACTAAACTAAACTCAACCCAACTAAAGTCTTTATGCAAATATTGCAAAACAAAAATACAAAAAATATAAGGAAAGTAAAATGAAAGAAAATTGGTTTCAACCGAATTTGAAATACACTTCGTTCTTATACTTGTTAAAATTTGCTATTCTAGAAAAATATTAAATGAAAACACATATATCGATTCGTGTGATATTTTTATGATTGATTGAATGAGATTGCTACTAATCGTAGATAGTACATATATTCCAAATTTTTGTATCATATTAGCAAAGTATTCAACAGAATTAGTTGTTTTGTTGAATGAACAACAATCACAACTCTATCCGTCACCTTGCTGGCCTTTCCATCATTATCATATTTACAACACAAAAGATATTGTTTGTAAACAGGTAAGTTCCATTGTGAATAATTGAAATGATTCTGTGGGACGGCTTCATAATGCCATTTATATACATACAGTATCTACATGATGGTTCCTGCAAACAGTTTGTGTGGTTACTATAGGATTCAGTAATATACTATAGTCTAGCTGAATTCACAATGTTAACCTTGCGATAAGGTCTTATAATGGATGACAAATAGCACTACAGAAGTGTGATAACCGACCAACCAATGTTAGTTTGAAGAATAGAAAAAATTCAACAAAAAAATCGTTCACATACAAAAAAGCTTATCTCATCTTTTTTCCTGTTTACATGTTTTGCAATTTTTGTTGTGTCTTAAATACTTACGAAAAAAAAAAAACAAATTACTACTGTCGTTGATCCTTAGTCGAGTATTATACTAATAACAACAGCAACAATAACAGAAACAAGTTTGCATACAAAAGCTTTAAATCAGCCACGTTTAGCATTAAAAATTTGTAAATATTTTGGTGATTTGAATTGAAGAAGATTTGACACTTTTTAACTTTTACCTACTTGGAAAATACTAAAAAATTTAATGAATAAAAGAGGAAGCCACAGTTGAACTCAAACCAATTTAAAATCAGTAGAATCAAACTCGAAAACCTCTGGCAAATTTCATTAAAAATTTTGGCAAACAATATTTTAAGTGAGAACTTCCGATTTTGACACCTCGAAACTTCATTTCAGGGTTGCCCTGCACTCACTTACCCACTCACTAACACTCATTTCCTTACTTCTTTCTATACCAGCAACAAAGTCATAACAATAGTAGAAAACAACAACAATAACTGTAACAACAAAGCACAATTATGCGCATTATGCATTTAACAGTAATTTCATGTACGCCATTTTGTTCAAGATATAGAAGAAGAAGAAGAAGGGTAAGAGGAAAAGAAAATGTAGACAGACGACACCAGGCGCCGCTCTCTGCCGTTGGAAAGGTGAAATTATTTTATTGTTCCCCTTTATTTTGTATTGTTTTGTTTTGGATTTGGAAGATTGTAAGTAATTTAGTGAGTGAGTGAATAAGTGTGAGAATAAGAAAAAGAGAAAGACATAGATAGATAGGGAAAAGGCATAGACTGTGAAAGAAGGAAAGAAAAATAGAGTATGTTTGAAGTAAAGTTCGCTTCGCTTCTCTTCTTTTGTTTTATTTTTTTAATTCTTTTCTTTTTATTTTTAAAATGCAACTCTGATATCGCAGTGTTGTATTATTTTTTCTATTCCTTTTGCTGCCTATTTTCGCAATTCGAAACTTTTGTATATTTTTTACCTTCCTTTTTCCCTCCGTCGTTGTAATCATTCGAACTACAACAGAAAGCAATGGAGAAGGAATGAGTCAGAGATATATGGTGTATCAGAGACGGAGGGAGGGAGGGAGAGAGAGAGAGAGAGAGAGGGGGGAAAGTGTTGTTCGGAAAGCAGAAGTCGAGACTTTGGCCTCGGAGTCGATGTGCAATGGTGATGGTAGTGATGTTGATGTCGGTGTCGGCTTTCGGTTGCAGTATGCAAAGTTTTTGCCGCCACATTTAACTCTCAACTTCCGGCGACTTCCGGCGTGGAAAATTATAACTATTTTTCCTGCTGCTCTTGTTGTTGTACGATTTATTGTTGTAATTTATATGGCAATTGTTACTGCTGCTATTGTTGTTGTTGCTGTTACTATAGTTAGCGCCTGAAAACAATAAGAACAATCATGGCAGCACCAACAGAAACAGAATCACAAAAAAAAAGGACACAAAATTCCTTTCATTTCATTTGATGAAGTTTTCCCTTTTTTCATCATGCAAGAATATATATATTTTTTTTTATTCCGAGCTTCACTTTATTTAATTTATTGAGTTGTGGCAACAAATTTGATTAAAAAGGCTGCCGTCTTGTTGTTACTGTTGTTGGATGTTTCATGTGGTTTCAGGTAAAAAAGAAAATCAAAACTAAATAAATAATATATAACAATATGATAATTACCAACTCATAGCATAGTTGAGTCTATTTTATTTATATAGTACCAATGGAGTTTATTTTTTTCATTATTACTTACCTTATGATTATCATCAATCATGTAAGGAAAGTGTAAAGTTTTGTTTTCTTTTATTTCAATTTTACGCACCTGTAATACATAGAAGGAGAAAGGAATTGTAATTCATATAATTTAATAAGATTAAATCAGATTATATGAGTAAACTCAATGGGATTAACTTTACTTAGTACCAGTTGCTTAAGAATTGAAGTGAAATACAAACGTGTTTTTTATGTAAAATATTATTAATTTTAATGCGAATTGACTTCTTAAGGCTGGAACAGAATGATGAAGCTGAAGACTAAAAAAAATTGAATAGAATACGAGGTTCAGCCTCAGTAGGGTTGTCAAACCTTGGCTAAAAAAAAAAACATTTTTTAATGAACTAAAAATGTACAGTGTTATAATTTTTTTAATGCATTGGACAACTCTTGTTAAGATATGTATTTAGATAGTGTCTTATAGCCTTTCTACATCTTCTGCTACCTCGGTTGCACCATAACCTCAGATGGAAGAGCGGAAGCGGATGCTATCTGCAGAATGAGCAAAGCAAGGTCAGCATTTGGCCGGCTCAAACCAATATGGGCAAGTTCCCAAATTTCTAGACGCACAAAACTACGAATATTCTCCGCATGTGTGAAATCAATGCTGCTATCACACAGAGACTCCAAGCTTGCGTCAACAAGTGTTTGAGGATTATATGCAGAATATTCTAGCCGAACACTATTTCCAACGAGGCACTATGGCGTCTAACAAACGAGGAACCAATATTGAAGCAGATGAAGCGTAGAAAGTAGCGGTGGATTGGCCACACGCTAAGGAAACAACCAGATAGTATCGCGGCCAAAGACCATCAGGAGAAGATCTATCCAGCGTGAGCTTGCTGATGTCAACATTACATGGGAGGGCGCAAAAAAAAAAACAGCCCAGAATCATGTGCGATGGAGAAGCCTTGTAGAGGCCCTATGCTCCAATTAGGTGTGGACAAGGAAAAAAAAAAAACTGAGTAAAAAGTTGAGAGTTCTGGTTTTTCGTCCAGAGTGTTTGTCCAGAGTGTGTTCTGGTGAGCTCTGAACAGCTGTTTTTTGTTTTGGTTATACACATACATGCGCGGACGTTGACAAAATTAAAACTGGAGATTTGTGAAAAATACATGATTAAGAACATTTTGCAATATATGCAAATAGTTCTTGAAGCTTCTTTTTTTTAATTCCTGATACTTATTTTATTACAATTATAAAAAAGAAAAATTAAAAATTTGCATTTCACTTAAAAATGTTCTGTGGCATCATCAGCTGCTTAATGATCTCATGACCAAAAAAGGCAGTAAGTAACCAGCGCTGCCTTAGAGTGACCAACCTTAAAAGT
Organism: Amiota communis; assembly: GCA_037043315.1. Classification (NCBI taxonomy): domain Eukaryota; kingdom Metazoa; phylum Arthropoda; class Insecta; order Diptera; family Drosophilidae; genus Amiota; species Amiota communis. The sequence continues at coordinate 52,611 of JBAMAV010001386.1, read as the reverse complement.
GGGTTCAAGTTGGGTTCATCAAGTTGGCTACAACAAGTCCTCAATTTCGTCATCATCCCTGTTGTTGTTGTCGTCAGAACACAGAGTTCTGCTTGTGTTCTCAGAACCCACCTTTTTACTCACTGTAGAAAGGTTATATAATACAATTTTATCATAATTTTAGTGAAATGTGTACGTAAGGTCTCACATAGGCTTGGATATTTCGTCCAATGAAAAAGTTTTAAGGAGCCAAGACAGGATTTAACGATTGTAATAAAATTTTATTTTTTTCGTCCTTCATTGACATTTTCCCCGTTTAGACGATAGCTATCTCGGTGTTTAGTCAGCTCGAGTAATCTGTAGCTGAATTATCGTTGATTCTTCTTTCTTTTATTTCCCCCGCGGTTAGGCACATACCTAAATTTGCCCGCGAACATTGCTTTCTTATAGTTGCATTTGTGAAAACTTTTAATTGGTTTTACGCCAAAACTATTTAACAGATTTTAATAAAAAATATTGGGCACATCTACAAATGAAAACCTATCGAATGCTATATTTTTTATCTAAAACTTACTTACTTACTTTAGAAGTAAAAATTATCATAAAAAATCTGTTGCCGTATTTATATTCTGATATGCATATAAATAAAAGAAAAAAAAGCGATTTTAATATACGCAGGATATAAAAACGCTCCTTCCAAGAAAAAAAAATACAAATTTATTCAAATTCGATATGACAGAGATAGTCAGATGATTTGAAGCCGAGTGAAGTCAAATCACTTTTGACTCATTGTGTTCGTTCACATATGTACAAATAGCTGTTATAGATTTGATAGGCTGCAGACTCAGCTGCAGTTTCACCATACTGTTCCAGCCTTTAGGAATCCAGAAATTGGGCTCATACAGAGATAGAGGGACCATCATAAAGATAAGATAACAGCTTGCAAAACCTTATGAAACCTTAGATCTTTTCACCAAGAGAGATGTTGTGGACCTCTTCGGGTAATCGATTCTAAATAATTCGCATACGATAACTTATCTTTTTTTCGCATAAACTATTTTATCTTTTCCGAGGGCGGTTCATTAAGTACCCGTGTTAGAAATGAAGACACCATTTTTTTCAAAAAAAAGTTTTTTTTTGTCAACATAGTCCCCTTTAGTCCCCTTCTCCCAACGTTCCGGCCATTTTTTTAACCCTTCCAAAAAATAGGATTTGTCGAAATCCTCGTTTGAGCCAAACTTTTTTCCCGCGAGCCATTTCTTTATGTTAGGGAACAAAAAAAAGTCGCAGGGAGCCAGACCGGGTGAATACGGGGGGTGCGGCAGCGATTCATAACGCAATTCATGCAGTTTGGCGAAGACAACACCAGATGAATGTGTTGGTGCGTTATCGTGATGAAACAACACCTTTTTTTTCGCCAAATGCGGCCGTGCCTCTTTTATTTTTTTGTCGAAGCGGTCCAATAACTCACTGTAGTATTGTCCAATGATCGTTCTTCCTTTTTCTAAAAAATCCATGAGGATAACGCCCTTCGCATCCCAAAATATCGTCACCATAACCTTACCGGTCGATGGGACCGTCTTCGCCTTCTTTAGTGCAGATTGACCGGGAGAAATCAATTGTTTTGAGTGTTGCTTTCCAGGTTTCATCAACGGTGACAACTCGACGCAAAAAGTCTTTCGGATCTCGCTTAAATTGCCCCAAACACTGCTTCGAACTTAACAGACGCATCTGCTTGTTGTCCAGCGTGAGCAATCGCGGCACCCATCGGGCCAAACATTTTTTCATCGCCAACTTATCATGTAAAATATTAATTGCCATTCCGGTCGACACACCTACGGCCTTTGCTACTTCGCGCACTTTTCGTCGATCAGCGAGAATCATGTCGTGGATTTTTTCAATGATTTCCTCAGTAACCTATCAATCAGTCCGAAATTTTATTAGCGTCGTCTGATAGATGGCAACACACGATGATAACACTAACTTCACTCAGGAACTTCCTCGTCAAATCGTCAAACACGGGTACTTAATGCACCGTCCTCGTATTACAAATTTTATAAAATAGTAAATTTGTATTCGGATGTTATATTCCATAACGAAACAATTTTCAATTCTCTGCATGATTTTATAATGGATACATGTATTATTTTTAAAAAAATTCCAAAAAAACCTCAGAAGGTCGAGCAAACTCTTGGTAATATTTGAAGATAATTTATTGTAAAACTTGGATAATACTACAAGTACATACAGTTATAAGTGAGTGAATGTATAAACTATTCAAACCACAATTTTTGTAGAAACTGCTAAGAAAGTTTATGTGAAATATGTACCATATTTGATCGGCTTTTCTTAAAAATAGCGGTGATCAAGAGTTTTTACTCTTGCTATTGTAATAAATCTTCCTTAAGGCATTGTTCATATGCACGTGTAAAGAAGTGTTTAAAGTACTCCATGTTAAGCAATAAACTGTAATAAAACCAAATGGATCGAATTGGACAAGAGTAAATAAATGCTGAAGGAGAATTGAACTGAGATACTTGTGTTGACGCAGCATGTTTGGTTGTACCCATGTCAAGACAAATCAAAGCTCAAGTCTTGAGGTTTTTAAAGGTTTCATTTTCATTACTCTTTGCTGTGCTTCTCTTTTCTTTTCTTTGGTTTTGTTTTGCTTTCCTTTCCTTTTTCTATTTATTTGTTATTGTATTGTGTGGCTGGTTGTTTGTTTATTTATTTATTTGTCTGTCTGTCTGGCGGTCGGTCAGTTGGTGTTTCTATTTTACGACGACTTTCAACTTTTGCAAGAATTGCAGACGAAAAAAAAAATTAAATTAAAGTTTATGCAAGCGTGACGACGATGGAGACGCTGGTAACTCGGAATGAACAAAGGTCGAAGGTGGAGGAGAATGATGGAGTCCATCCAGTAGGAAGAGAAGTTGCAGTAGCAGCAAAAAATTATTTGCCACAAAATCTACTACAACACAATTTCATTGAAACAACAACATTAGCAAAGAAGGACAAAAGCAAGGAAAATAAAATGGAAATCCAGGAAAATCAACCATATGAGTGAAGTGAATTGCAAAAAGAAACATACAAAAAAATGCAAGTTTGATTTTTCATGGCGCCGACATTTGTACATAGAGACAAAATAAGTTTAGTTTGGGACTTTCTAAGATGTGCGGATGGTGGTGGTGATAAAGTAAAAATTTTGCATCAACAGCCTCCGTCGCCGCACTCAAGAAGCTGTAGATATCTTTACTTGAATGCAGTAGTTCACTTGATGCATTTCCACTTCAACCATGGAGCCATGAGCAACAAAACACTTAATAGAATCAGCACCATTGGCAACAGTAACTGTAGAGAGTGCAGGGAAAGGCTGTAAGGGGGAAGAGGATATGTGGAAAAATCATGTCATTTGGCTGCCACATGCCACATATTTAATGCATATGCGAAACAGAAGAACTAGACAAAGTTGGCAACACATGAAAGCAACCGAATGAGTATAGCGCAAGTTGAGATGATCATGAAGACAAGACAAGACAAGACAAGAAAAGACAAGACAACTTGAATTGGGTTGAGTTAAATGAGTGAGTGAGTCAATGGTTTGCCTCTGCTGCCTCTGGGCATTGAATATTCTACTCTTTACTCTCCTGTATAAAAGTGGAACTATGTATTCTGGTATTCTGATTGGCATGACAGCGTGTCTAATAAGTACGACAGATAAAAGTTGCTACTGCTGCTGCAGTTGTTCTCAATGTTGTTTGTTTGTTTGTTTGTTATTTGTTGCAAGTAGTAAAAATACACAGAACACTGAAAATTGAATGAAGCTGAACTGAATATTGTGTTGCATGTAATAAAATATCGCCATCAAAAGCAACTTGACGCCGACAAACAGCAACAAACAATAGAAGCAAAAATCTTGCAAAAAAAAAAAAAAAAAAAAAATAAAGGTGCTTTTGCAACAAAATAAAAAAGCAAGTAATACTTGCTTGACAAAACTCTTTGTAATTGTTTTTCTAGTTGCTGTAGTGTAAAAAAAGAAAAGTGAAAGAATAAAATTGAGTAAATGAATGAATGAACAAGCAGTTGAATGAATGAGTGAATGAATAGTGAATGTCTTCCGTTAACTTAATATTCAAGAGATTGATTCAACAACTTAATAAGACGAGACTGCATAGGAAATGCTAAAGATAACAAAAAAGTATTGGTTATGTTAAGGAGAATTACTACAATACAATAGTATATTTGGAAAATATACTCAATTTTCTTTTACTTTCCTTATTCATTTCGTTTGCTTCATTAGCATCATCAATATCATCATCACCAACATCAACATCAACATCAGCATCATTATTCTGTCATATATTTTTCTTGATAATATTGTAGTACATACAATATATTTTTGCTGCATATTTGAACAACTTCGAAACAAGAATTATGAACAATGAATGCAAATCTTTATCAATTATTAAAATGATTCCTTTTTCTTATTTCTTCTTTTCTGGAGAAAGGACATACTCAAATTTATTCAGTAAAAATAATGCTGAATTTATTAGTGGCACAGAGTATTGAGCACAAATAAAGCACAAAATATAGTACTTCAGATGAATCTACAACATTGACACCTATATATACGTATTTTATCAAGAACTAAAGTTTGAATAGCTTCTTTAGCAAAGCATCATATTATTCTATATCAATGGATCAATTGATAGAAGGCTCCACATCATTGTAAGTAGTTGCTGTTTATAGGCAAAATAATATTCTAAATTTCTTTTTTTTTTATACTCTTGAAGCAGTGCATAGTAAGTATTATAAGTTTGTTAAAAACTTTGTAACACAGATCGATGAGACGAGTTGATTTAGCCATGTCCGTCTGTATGTATGGAAACTCAGTTTTTAAGCTAGACATACATTCACCAGCCATGTAAATTTCAAGATCCTAGGACTACTGGATCATATAGCTCCCAAAATGCAGTATGAATACTAGAGTCAGTACTAAACATAAGTGAAATCAGTAATGTGTGCTCAATCATAGGAGGGTCAAATGGCGTGTTGCCATATATTAAGCGCCATCTACATATGACTATTTGTGTTATGAAATACAGTATGAATACTGACTCTACCCTAAACAGAATGCAATAAGTAAAATTTTTTCTAGCATATGGTGGTTAGTCGTTTGGGTGCAGCTTTTATAGGCTTCTCTGAATCACCATTATGCTTAGTGATTCTGCGATCGCATATTGGTGGGAGTTAAATCTGTCGTGCTGTGAAAATGTATTTCCTAAAGAACTGAAGCGATGCAGAGGTCTGTGTGGAGCGTCAAGTTTCTGACGTAGCAGGATCAATTGAGTGCCATACTTTCGTGCGATTTTAGAAGCTGCATATCATATTTCCAGGAAGGAGCACCAATTTGTTTATAGATTATGAGCGTATTTTCATGTAAAATTTGCTTCTAGAAGCCAGTTCAATTTTTTCAATGTTTTGAAACCGGATCGAATACATTTTTAAATATTTAGTTTGGTATACTTTTGGAACGAAGTTCCTATTTTTTTGTCTGAACAATTAGGAACAAAAGGTTGTGTTGTTACAAAATACCAAGTTCAAGTAATTATGGTTGAAACTACTTATCTTTTACAATGGTTAACATTATTATATGATTGGATGTAAATTTTCGTTTATTGAAAATGAGACTTTTTATTGTAAAACATATAACTGTTTTTAATTACATAAATATTGAAAAATGGAATCCACTGGTTAGTTTGCTTTTCACTATTCAACTTATGAGCACAAGCAATGATTTCTTTAGCGAAACCATGCCAAAAGAAAGTGACTGTTATCATTTAAAAGTGCATACATGTATGGAAATATTCTTTGATTTTATAGTAGAAATTTCTTTATTAGAATATAATAAATAATATATATATCATGAATAAAAACTATTATACAATCGTAGGGATAATATGAAGCAATGTTTCTATATGAAAACAATATTAAATTAAATTGTGTTTAATGTATTTACATATTTATTTTTCTTAAGGTACTGGATTGTGGATAGGGTATTTAATAATTGATGATGATATAAAAGTCATATGCTTATTATGGCAAAGTAAACTGAGAAATTGAAGTAATATGAAAAAATAATTGCATTTAAAGTTCCTGTTACATTCACTTTGATTTCTTCTCAATCATGAACTAAGTCATGTCTTTCTCTTTAGAAATTCAAAAATAGTGTCCTTTTTCCTCATAACACATATGAGTTCACATTAACCCATTAGAAAAGAAGTGACAAGTGACAATTACATGTACATAATTACAGGGAAAGTACAACAATTAAGCACTTCAAACATACACATTTGCAATTTTCTTGTTGTTTATAATTTCAATTGAAATTATTACAATTTAAATATACACAGAAGCCTCACAGTCTCAGCGGTCACACTCGCTCATCTAGGCTGTTGTTTTTTATTGCCATTGATCAGTGCGCTCTGGATGACATTAGTGTTGAAAACTCAATATATGATATACGAGTATACTAATATATCATAAGATTAAGCAGTCCGAAAAGTTATGCGAAAAACAAAAAGTTCATGGACTCATAAAAGTAAAAAACCCTCGCTTTGCTAAAAAGTATAAAAACTTTACTACCGATGATTGGAAGAAGGTAATACTGTCAGATGAAACAAAATTAAGTAGGCTTAATTCTGATGGCAGGCAGTGGGTGTGGAAAAAAAAGATGAGGCACTTCAGCAGCGCCATATCTGACAAACATTGAAATTTGTTGGCGGAAGCCTTATGATATGGGGCTGTATGAGTGCAGATGGCTTGGAGAAGTTATCACAATTGAAGGGCGTATGAATGCGGATCAATATGTGGCAATATTGAAGAATGCATTACAAAAAAGTGTAAGAAATTGGCAAAAGGAGCTTTCGGACGTTTTTTTTTTAACAAGATAAAGACCCGAAGCAGACATCTTCGAAAGTTAAAGATTGGTTAAATGAAAATAAATTCGAAGTGCTCGATTCGCCACATCAATCTCCAGATCTGAATCTGATTGAGCACCTCTGGATTGAAGTGAAAAGAGCCCTTGCTTATCGTAATCAACTAATATCCATTTTTACCCGAATTATGGAATAAAGTTCAACCCACCTAGGCACGTAGTGACCCAAATGTTTGTCACAACCTTGTTAGTAGTAAGCCAAAAAGAAGCAAAGCTGTTTTGATGGCCACACACTTCATTTTAAAATGTGTTAGTTGAAAATTTTTGTTTCTGTCAACTATTGTTCTTTTTGGTTGTTAATTGAAGTTAATTAAGTTTAGTTTTAATCAAAAAAAGGTATCAAAAAAAATGTTAAAAAACAAAATACGTGAGAATTCGTCACAAGCAGTAGTTTCCTGGATCAAAATATTGAGTCACTTGGAAGACTGCTACTTATGTGTGTGGTACTTAAATTTTATTGTAAAAAGTAATATACGGCAATAAGTGTTTATATTATGGCCGGGGAACTCATTTCCCATATCCCATAAAAAACCCATCAAAATATTGAAATAATTGGAAATCATGAACCGGTTTGTCCATCAGTTATCTAAGCAAGCGATGGTTGAAACGATGGTCATGCGATTGACTACAAAAATCTTAAATATAGTTGCTCAAAGCTTAGAACTAGACAATCTTGAAAATTACAATACCCAAACTTCCTTAAGGAAATTGCAATATTTTAAAGAAAACGATTTGACAGGAAACTTTTATAATATTTTTTATAAGTTTTCTTTTCTAAAATTTGTAATCATTTTAATCTTTTCTAATATTTTATCTGTTATTTGTATCTGCTCATCCCATTAGAGTTTAGCTTACTCTTATGTTTGTTTATTTTAATTTTACTTATTGTACAATTCAATATTTCAATTTCTTGTTAATAAATTAAAGGAAGGCAAATCATCTTCTTTGTCAGTTCATTGACATTGCTTAATTTATTGACAAAAGGCAAAGTCTTATTCTCACATTAGAATTTCCCCCCTGACATTTAGTTACTTTACCAAAAATTTGTTACAAATGTGTATAAAATAATGAAAACAAAAGCTGACAGCAATAAATCTTTTTATGATTTCTGTATTTGTGAGAAATACCATTAACCCCACCAACTCATATGCCTGATGCCATTCATTGCCTATATTTTGTTCTGTCTGCCTACCTTCTTTACTGCCTACATATAATTCAGGATGTTATTTGTGAAATGTTTTTATTATTTGGTGTTTTTTTTTTCTTCCAAAATAATTTTATTGTATTTACTCACATTTGACGCTATGTTCAGAGCGCAATTCAAAGTTTTAGCAAAAAGTTTGTGGAAAAGCACGCAACGCCATTTTGGCGGCGGCGTCAACAGAAACAGCAACATCAACATCAATGTGAACATTGAACGCCCCGAAACTTACATAAAACACGCAGCGCACAGTCGTCTTCTGCCAATCTCTCGGAATCCTGCCAAGACATTAAGAAAACAGAAAACAACGCATAGCGTGCCGCTGTCGGTAGCCTTGCCTTAGTTCCTTGCCGTTTGGTAGTTCACTGGTTTGAGTCCGGCATATGACAGGCGCCAGGAAAGTTATAAAATCACAAAAATTGTGAAAAAAAAATAAAACAAAAAAAGACCAAAGATATGCAAAGAATTGTTGTTTGCCTTCGATTTCATTTGGCTTCACAAGCTACAATAGCTTGTCTGGCTTAATCATATTCTCTTGATATTTGTCTCTGACACACACCGGATACGCTTCTTAAATGTAAAGACTAGAAGAATCTGTTTTTCCACTTTTAAACTAAAATTTTAAATAGATGGTTTTCTTTGTCGTATGAGGGTAATACTTTTTATTCGAAGATTCTCGATTACTGAAAATAAAACCCTCGCACAATGTTCAGAGATATAGATAAAGAAACGCAGAAATAAAATAACAAAATATCTTAAAATAGAAAGCACCAGAATCCGATATCCTAAAATTTGTTATTGTTGTAAATAGTTTTAATCGGAATGTATGCATGTATCTGTTCCTGTGAAAGGTATATGACATCCAGTGGGACCGAATATAACCTTTTTTTTTTTATTTTTGTCCTTTGACATTATAATTTCTACTGTAGTGTTATGTGTTCTAAAAAATTATGTAAATATGTCGCAGCAGTTTATTACGCAATTTTGTACTTTTATTTTAAAGAAAATTACATAGTATAATTAGAACATTTATTAAACTTACCAAATATTCATGGATTTCTTTTTCATTTAGTTGGAAAAATAGTGTTGCAGATTTTTAGATTTGTTCACTTGTGAAAATCACGGCAAATTTTTGTTTTTTTTTTTTTATTATTTAGTAGCAGTGAAAATATTCTTAAGCAAAGCCTATTAAGACTGACAAGAAAAATGATTGGAATTATTTGTGAACAAATGAAGACATTGTACGATGCTTGAATGAATATGTGAGCACATAACAAAATGATAATAGCTACAAAATTTCGAAAAAATTCAAAGAATAGCAACCCTGTAAGAGAATCAAAATGACTTAAATTCATATCACATATGGTAGTAACTCTATGCAATCACTACAAAGAATAAGGCCAATGCAACTATCTGATAGTTCCAGAAAGCAGAAACCGTAGATGTGGTTTAGGGGAAGTAATTCCTAGGAATTAAAAGACCAGAAGAATATTATAACAAAAAGTTTTGCTAGCTCTTAATTATCATCATAACTTAAAGGAATCTTTTGCTAAAAAAGAGACCTGAATGTTTTAATAATGAACAACATTAAGTATACGTATTTGTCTCTGTAGTTAATGTTCTGAATCTGATATTAGTATGATTATGATTTTGCTTCATTTCTTATATCGATAATATCTTTTAGTTTGAATATATGAAAATTGAAAATAAATTTCCATGATGTCATATAAGCAGGTCAATGATTTGTGATATGACAACATTTATGGTAGCCACCAATCTGTGGCAAACCCTATAACTTTGTCTTTGCCGGTATAAAAAGAAACGTAACGCAATCACACATCAAAAGCAAAAATAGTTAGGCCAAGTTAGTCGCTTTCAAAAGCTGATGACGGAGCACGTTTGTAATGAGTCACCAATTAAAATGAGCGCAACATGATTGCAACTTGATGTGGCAATTGAAAGCGAAAGCAAAGGTAAACATTGCAACAAGCAACATTTCACCAGCGGCTGCAGCAATAACAAATAACAAACGAGTTGAAATGCTGCTGTTAGCGGCTGTAATTATTTTAAGCAGAAATTACATGAAAACGAAATGATGTTGGCTACGACAACAAACGACTGGATTTTGATTTGTTGCAATGTGCAACGGCAACAGTAACAGCAGCAATGACGACGTAACGTCATAATTATATCGATTCCATTCCATGAATGTGCGATTTTCAAAGTTGATCGGTTTTTGCGGTAAAAATGTAGTGTGGCTCCAGAGAAGGGGGTCTCGGTGGTGGTGCCAAGCACTGGAAAGCAATCAGCAACTACAGCAATAACAACATCAACAACAACAAAAAATAACCATTGTGGTAATTATGCCAAAAGCGCGTTTATTATGTGTGGCAAATTATAGCGTCAATAAAGCAACAGCAACAAAGGAAAAATGAAAAAATGTTATTTCATGTTTAAGGAAAATCAAAAGTAAAATGAAAAACAAAGATAGTGCTGGAATCGAATATTGAATACCCTTTATCTTATACCCAACAAAAACGTTATCAGAACAAAAATTATAATAATAAAGAATATTTACACAAAGATTCTTAAGTTTCCATTGAATTTCTCTGGCTTAATTTAGGTTATTAAGTTAAGTTGGAAAATTAAGCCTAGAGTTGTTCAATGCCTATTTTATGTGCTAGCATCACAATCAACAGAACTGGTAATTTTGAAAATACTAAACACCATGTTTCACTATTTAAGTTTAAAGTGAGTTTATAATGTAAAGCGGTCTCACATGGCCATATTTATTAACTTCCACTACTAGTCATCTATTGTTTTTGAAATTTACTTTAAAAACATAATTATGTATTTTTGTTTTTCGTGCTTCAATAATTTAACATTTCCGCGATCCTGCCACTTTTTTAATGGCAATCTGTAGGCGATATGGAGAATGCACTCGAAACACCGTAAATATTCCTGTGGCTGTCTTAACCGAATCAAGTTCAGATCATTCATAATTTTCGGAGTCGCACCACAAACGATGACTCTCTAATGGCATTGAACACTTTTCCATCGATTATTGTCAAATGGAATTCTTGGCTAATTGTAGTAAATTGCATGTTGTTGGCAGGATTTGTTTAATTTGTTTCTCAACTTTTTTTTTACCTCAACTCGAACTAAGCCTGCTGATTACTTTTTAGATCCTTTTTGTATTTGTAAGGGCACTGTACATACCGCATGTAAATATTCATCAATTGTTCCAGTTTCAGGAATACGTTAGCGATATGTAGAGTGACCACACCCCATTTATATATTGCTTTTATACAATCATTGTTATTACAGTCGCTCTCAAGGCTCTCAAATGCTGTTGGAGAACTCTCATTAACCGAGCAACAGTGTGATCGTCAGGACATTGTAAATTTACTTCATCTGAATATTCAGTTACGTTAATGACACTGGGGTAACATTCCTTTTTGGTTTTCACTAAACATCATAGCTCGGGTAAATGTTTTCAATCCGTTCTTTGGCATCATATTGCATCATAATATCAGAATGTTTTGTGCTGCCTCCATATAAAAAGAGTGCTAAAGCTTCTTTAGATGTGTAGGGGATATGAACTTTTGCCTCTGGTTCCACACCTTTAAGAATTTTCGAAGTTTTATCTGAATCGGAGTCCAACTTTTAAAAAACCTGGAAAATGCTTCTTTTCCCAGCGTTATAAAGACTAACGCTCATTGCTATGATTAGCACTTCCTGCGAGGCCTTACTAATGATAGATGAAACTTTTTTTATATTAGTCTTAGTTGTGCACTCCGAAAAAGGCTTAACTGGAGGTCGATTAAATGTTGGTTCACGGAAAATCAAATTACCTTGTAACCACTCATTGTTTCGTTTTTCATACAATGCCACGATCCTACTACCCTTCCACTTATACACCAATTTACTGGCAAAGTTTCTTAGTTGTTTTTGAATTTGTTGCTTGTGTTCTTTGCTATATTTTGTTGCATCGATAATATACGAAAACACGTTATTTTTAATCGCCAAAAATTTCTTGGCATTGGGTTACACCAGCGAAAACACTCCACATCGAACGAATTTTTGCACTACGATTTGCTGCTAACATAGTATATAAACACTTTCTTTAATACATACATATCTACTACCTAAGAAGGCGGGAAAATAATTGATATATTTGCTAAAACATATGCTAACTTTGAAAGCTCACAGCTGAGAAAATATTGAGAGTAAAAGAAAATAAAAATATGCAAAAAAAAATTTTTGTTTATCGATTATCGCAAAATCGAAAAATGTTGGGGGGATTCGAAAAATACAAATTTGGCTAAAGCGACGCCAGATCAGCATTTCTCCGGGTATGCATCGCAAGGCTACTCAAATTTTTTCTAGAATTTGTGTGAAACAATTTAATATCATTACGATCATGCATACAAAATTTTTAATTTTTTTAGCATGATGATTTATTCTTATCGGCCCATTGTACTTAAGGAAATATAGAGTACGTAGTAAGCTATGAATATCGAAAAAAGGTATAAATACAAATATTCTCACATTTGATATTCATTACAAACAAATTCTTTGTTCGAGAAACATAAATTTTCTGAGTTCCTTGAAGCTTGGGAAATTTGTCTGAAATACATTTTCTGACTGAATTCGGAGCGACTTAAGAAAACGAAAAATGGCAGGAGACGATGAAACAGGATTAGCAGACGCTACTACCAGCGGTGCCAGTCATTTGTGGCAACAAGATATGACTTTCAAAACTATCGTTTTGGCAGTCGCTGCCACATTTGTGGCTTCCAAGGCAATTGGAGTCGGCTTACGCAAGATAAAGCGCAAGATTTACGATTAAGATCCTCACAAACCAATAATCGTGAGCACCAACTTGTGCTGCGATTCTAAGTATGAGTAATGAAGATGACAGATTATGGGAGTAAAAGAGGAATTGCTGGAGTTATGGTTGTTCTATTTTGTACTAGTTGAAGGATGAGGCTATTGAACATACATAATTGTGGATGTGGTGGGCATTCGCAATTGAGATGTTCTACAATATACTTATATATATGTTTTGTTAAATTTTGTTATTTATCAATTGCATACTCGAATTGTATAATCGAATGTGGAGACATATTAAATGAATTGAAATAGAAAACAAACTAAATTTTTTCATTAACTAGCGAAAATTCTTACGAATCAATTGATATAAATATTGACATAACTATCTGATTAGTATGTTTGACAAAGAGGACTTGATTGATTTTAAAATGCATATGTGCCTAATAGCGGCTTTTACAATGAGCTAAGATTCGAATATATTACCTTGTTTATGTGACGCTCAAATCGATTCTGCGAGGTTCGATATAATATCGAATATCGAATATCGGTTTTGTGTTTATGTTTATAAGAGGCAGTCGACATCAGTTTGACTAAATCGATTTTGGTTTGTTTTCATTATGTCAGTAGCCATATGTATAAAATATAATGTGGTTTTCTCAACAGAATACCTTATTTCTTAAAATCACATTGAATAAAATAATATACAAGTGTAAAATACTTATCTTGATTTTTAAATAACCTTCTACAGTGATTTTGCAGTATATAAATCACAAATTAAAAAAAAATTAAAATAAAACAAAAACGTTCTACCACATGGCAACTCTTATGAAACAACATTCTAAGTGTATATATGACATCGGAAATCGATTTACAAAACCGAAATTGATTCCCATATGAGGGTTTCGTCACATCGATTCGTGCGAGAAATTCGATTTGAAAATGTGTTTAAAAATTTTCGTTATATCGAACCTCGCCGAATCGATTTGAGCGTCACATAAACAAGGTATATGATGATGCGACTATTGATTCGAGTTCCATTTGACAACAACATCAGGGGGAAATGACAGAATTGAGGGATTGTTGTTGTAGATGTGATTCGAGTAAAAGATTCTAATCTTTAGTTGATACGGTTTTTTCGAAAGGTCACTCTTAGCAGTGTTGGTCAATTTTTTCATGTCGTTTTTGTGATTGATCTTCATCTTCCATTTTTGTTAAGCGCCACACATAATCAAAACAAAAAACAGCTGTTCGTGACATTAAAATAGCACTGTAAAGCACAAAACCGAATCCTCGTAAAGCCACTTTTAGTTGTAACACTTGTATAATTAATTCACGTTAAATATTTAAGAAAATCCTTTAATCGTAAAATCTGGTTGTGGTCACATTCTGCTATATTTTGCCATATTACTTTCACCTTCTTCTTTTGCGAGCATAAGAGCGTAAATGCCATGGATTATATTCTTATTACACGATTACCGCTTAAAACATGAACAAAATTCCTCCACTTTTATATGTTTTTTTTTTTGGTTTTTCCGAATTTTCCTTTTAAGACAAGCCTAGTATTGAAAACGGATTAGTTTGATTTAATTTATATGCAATTCTATTATTGGTAAAAAAAATCAAGGTTGCAACAGTTTCATAAATCGGTGTGGTTCGGTTCAGTGGTTCGAATCACTTAGAGAAAACTTGTACCGGAACAAAAATCGGTTCATGGGTATCTCTGAACCGCGATTCGGATCGGTTTTAATGGGTCAATATACCACAAAGAAAATAACGTCATTCAGGGGTTGTTGTTGTAGCATGTGATTCGGAACAATAACCACATCAAGAATTGATTTGCCTTGATGTGGAAATTAATAATGGTCACTCTCGTTAGTGTTGGGACATTTCTGTCTTTTTAAGGTTATTTTTGTTTGTGTTCCTCTTTTTTTTTTTTTGCGCGGCACCACAAACCAGCTGATCATGGCACATAACATTTTCAAGTAAACCATAAATTGTTAATTTTTTTTAAAAGATGTTAATAAAAAAAGTTTCAGGAATGAAAAAGGGAGCTGCAAGAACTATTTGCATATATTGAAAAATGTTCTAAATCATGTATTTTTCACAAATTTATAGTTTTAATTTGGCCAACGTGCTCGCAAAATTCCACATGTGTGTATAACCGAAACAAAATGCAGCTGTTCATGTTGCAAAATATCCGGTCTAAACGAATAAGTGCATCATCGTGATGTAGTTCGGAATGCTTTATTTAAAACTTAAGTCACCATATAACGTTCAGTATTTTCTCAATGGCTCTACCGTAGTGAGTATGGCAATGGTCCAGTTGAACAATTAACTTGATTCCTGTTAATGCATTATAACAAATACCAGAAAATTGTTAGGATTGATGTTTCTATGTATGTATAATACATACAGTGGGACTGAAATTTGAATAAACTTTATTTTTTCACAGATCATAAATAAGTATTGAATTATTTCTGTCTGGCCCATTGTACTTAAGGAAATATAGAGTACGTAGTAAGCTATGAATATCGAAAAAAGGTATAAATACAAATATTCTCACATTTGATATTCATTACAAACAAATTCTTTGTTCGAGAAACATAAATTTTCTGAGTTCCTTGAAGCTTGGGAAATTTGTCTGAAATACATTTTCTGACTGAATTCGGAGCGACTTAAGAAAACGAAAAATGGCAGGAGACGATGAAACAGGATTAGCAGACGCTACTACCAGCGGTGCCAGTCGTTTGTGGCAACATGATGTGAATTTCAGTGCAGTGGTCCCATCGATCGCTGCCACATATATGGCTTACAAGATAGTCGGAGTAGGATTACGTAAAATCAAGAACAAGATTGCTAATGCATTCAATATATAACTGAATGGGTCGCGGTGTGAGTGATACGAACGTGTTCTAACGTAATATGGATGTCTGGAGTTATGGCTGGATTTTTTCGTTTTTCCCTATACAAAATCATATTGAAGAAGTTATACACAAATAGCATTAAACATAAATATCATCAGTATCACTAGAAACTATTATGTATAAGAACTATGTTTCGTTAAACAAATGTGGAGACAAATCTGTTTAATTAAATTTTTGATTCCCACGCGGATCTATTGCATTTTAATATTGTTCTTTTATTTACTATTTTTGTGTAATGGGAATGTATTTTTTCCAAATCATCATTAAGTAAATTATCTATAATTATCGCGTAATGCTTCAACATTAACTTTTGTTTCATTTTGTTTCCTTCTTCTGTGCGCGTTACTTTCGAACATAATTTTCCACATTGAAGTGATTGAGTGACGCCTCCATGTCGGGAAAATGAATTGCATGTGGTGGAAAACTACAAACATTGGTTCCAAATCAAATGCAATCGGTTATGTCTTTCTGTCTTGACTGGAGTAATCATATCATTCAAAATTACAAAAAAAACAAACAAGCTAAGTCCAACTTTCAGTTGTAGTCCGCCTGAATTAGTTGGTTAAGTTAGATGTAGGCGCTGGTTGGCTGAGATCGTATAAAAAAAAATGGGTCAATTAGAAAAAAACCAGAAAGAAGGCTATCATTGGCTATGCCAAAGATGTAATACTCTTCACGCTTCTCCGGTTTCCATCCAACCTTTCTTTTTTTAGCATCACTATATACTCTCTGTTACAGTTTGAGTATCAACAAAGAACACAGTTTGACTATCAAATATGAGCACAGTTTGAGTGACACTGTATTTTTATACCCCTCGTGGTAACCCTAGGATCTTGAAATTAACATGTTTTATGAATATGGAATATGAAACTTATATTGTCCTATGTGCTCTCTATCTTAAAAACTGAGGGACTAGTTTGCATACATACAGACAAACAGACGGACATGGCTAAATCAACTCGTCTCATCGAGCTGATCACAAATACATATATACTTTTTGTGGTCTGCGATATCTCCTTCTGTGTGTTACAAACTTCATGACAAACTTATAATACTATTCACTCCCGTGAAGAGTAGGTATAATGAAGCGGTAATTGAAATTGTCTACAAATTTTGTATGATTTGTCTGATAAATAAACCCATTGAGTGCTAGTCGGTTGATTGGTCTACTTTTTTTTTTCAAACTTAAAATGTGAAATAAACATTCGAAAGTTAAGTTTTGCAGTCTTTAAAGATTTGGTGGTCATCGATTCTCAAAGTTAATTGGCTGTAGAGAAATATGATTACGTAGAATAATAAGTTGTTTCCCTTTTTGATTCGAAGAAGAAGCAAATTCCAACGATGACATCTTAAGCGCTCCCTTGGGTAAATAATTCAACGAAAACTTTTGCTCTGATATTCCTTATATAACCCATTTAGGAGTAGACACCAGGCAGGCAACACATACTCCTACTGATTGATACATATGACGATGTTAGTAACGAAAGTAACGTGAAAGTTTTCTCATTGATTGTTGCTCAAGTACAACAAATACTTGTACGCTTGTTTCTTGGTTGTCTGGTCATATAGTATGGTACACCCACCCACATGACTTAGACATGAACAATAAATAGTACATTCATACATATGTATGTTACATACATTCAGGAGAGTGTACATTGGGTTATGTAAAACCCATACCACACACACACACACACACCAGATACACATGCATCAATATCTATATAAAATTACAACTACGCACTTTGACCGTTGTTAGCTGCTTAGACATTATACTTGATTTTGCACTTGAACAATGCCACAACGCATACACGCATCCATCCATACCCACTATTATCATTACCAACACCCTTATGATGGGTGGGGTTTATTGAAAGCATAACATAACATAACATAACAGTGAAACATTTTGAACGGAAGTTTGTTGAAGTTCAAATTATATGCAGACATATGATGGTTATGTGGGCTCCGTATCTGAATAGTGAAAGAAAATACTTGAAAACATACCCAGTGGAAAAAGTTACACACCAAAAACTTAATACGGAAAGTCTAGATCAAAGCAGATCAGATTGTGTTTTTTAGGGGAAGATCTTAGAATCAAGACCTGGAGCTTTTATGCAGTAAGTCATAATACAAATATGTTATATATTTTATTTAGTTGAGAACTGACAACAATTTTCATATAATACTAGTATACCCGGCGAGCTTTGCTACGCTCCCGACATAATGATGACTTGATTGATTTTAAAATTTGTCTACAAGCTTTATATGCAAAATTTTATTCACTGATTTCTCGACATCTGTGAGTCCAATCCGCGCCGCAGGAACAACTAGACTATGTTGGAGTTTTCCAGAAAATTTCATCAAAATCAGTTCAGCCATACTCAAGTAATGCGCTCAGAAACATGAGGTAAATGAGAATATTGTTTATACCGAAGAAATGGGTGGTGGGGGTAGGATGTATTTAAGAAGAATGTAATCTTATTACAATTTACAGTAATTTCATAAATATAGATGATCGCTTATAAGTTTAGAATTCATACCGTGTAACGAGGATGGGGAAACCTTATATTTACTATCCATTATTCTTAAGGTGCCATTGCCATTCTATTGCAATTGAATGCTTAGATAAAGTGTGTAAGGTAATCAATCGTTGCACCTAACCGATTATATCACTCATACTTGTTTTCTTTTTACTTTTACTCTTTCTTACCAATTTCATCCGATTACTATTGACTATTTTCTTTTCATTCTCAACTCCCCATCTTCTTCCTCACGCATTAAAATTCTCTTTTGGAGCTGCTCTGTATTTGTAATCATTCGTTTTTGGAAATAAATGAAGCGTTTCCTAAAACAAACAAATTCAATTGAATCGCTCTCTTGGGTATTACAATTGAATGTTTTAGGATTCGACATGTTATTCTTGTTGCATAGACAACTTACAGTGGAATAGGTATGGTATGGTATGGGATGTGTAGGTACAAGTTGTTAGTCGTTGTATATATGATGTGACGGTGGCGATGACGGTTGTGGTCAAGTCTCCAACAAATGTTTAAGCCAAATTAAGGTGCAAATTTCATACAACGAATCAAAAAAGAGGCAACAGAGTGAATGTGGTTGAAATGGTGTAGGTTATGGCGACAATATCTTAGTTTCTTATTGTATATTTGATGTTAAGACAACATGTTGCAATCACACATTCAATCGTTTTGTGTTCACAACAGAAAAACTATGTGAAAAGCAAAGGAAGAATCAAATGAAAATGTTCAATTCGAAGAATCAATAAGTAAAAACAATTGTACAAAAGTATCTTAAGCCAGGGTACCAACAAATATAGGTACGTATGAGTATAATATTATTTTATTTTTCTAAAAAACTATTGTATTTCTTGTTGTTGGCTACTTTGCTGATTGGTTGCACTCAATTGTGTTTCTGTTTGTGTTTGTATTCATCTCTAGAATTTTCTTTGTTGGTTTCATTCATTTTGATATGAGATTAAATAAATTTGTTTTTGTTTTAATGCGAATGTCAGTAACAATAGAAACAAACAAACATTTTCCATTAAATTTAAGTTGTATCTAGAAATATTCAACACTCAATGTTTAAAACTTTATTTAGATCTTAGACTAGATAAGAGTAGCCTGCACCAATTATATATGGTACTAGTATTATGCATAATAATAATGTACAAAACAATTTCCTATTCGTTATTCTTGTGCTTATGAAGAAAGGTAGAAGCTTAACTTGAAACTTCATGTGTAAAAAAACTACTTATACCATCACCAAATACTTACATTGGCACTTTCTGTTTTGTTCCTTGAGGCCAATTGCAACACACGCGTTAAAGTGTCTGTTAAATGTCTTCGTCGCCAACTTCTTCATGTCCTTCTTCATCTTTATTGTACATCTTTTGCTACAGATTTCTTCAATGTAACTCCTATACTCCTTTACTACTACATGCAACGATATTGTGTTGTTATATCATTTTCCTTAGACGGAATTTTTTAGCTGGCAACATGATGCATTTAATGTCATGTTTGAAAGTTTCTAGACGCAACGAATAACGATACCAACATGCTACATAATAATGATGATGATGATGCTGATGATGCTACTCATGATGTTGATTATGCTGATGCCAAACACCCACCCACCTATGTCTGCCAAAAGGTTCCTTTGCTATGTTGAGTGTTTGACGTAAATCTTTGGCAATAAATTAAAGATTACCGATTTGCTTGAGCAACTATTGACATTTTAAAGGTTCATAAAAATCTTTATAGTAGATGCTTGAATTTGCCCTAAAATGTATACACAATTGATATTTAATGATGCTGAATTTAGTAAAATATCGTGATTTTTCATTGTACAACATAAAAAGCAGGGCAAATTGATAAATACTTGTACTACTTATATGGTACTTCAATGAGATTCTTTTAGCTTATTGAGTTTAGAAATTTTTTGGCATTTACATAACATAGTAATTACATAAGTTAAACAAGTTGACTTAATGTGGTACTCATCATCATTATCTTCATTGTCAGTCTTTAAGTGTTATGCCAAACAAAGTTACATCATCATAATCAGTATCACCATTCATAAGCATTGAGTGCTGAGAGCAACACAAAACTAAGTTCAAAATTTCAAATTGTCGTTACCACACCAGCAGACTTGGGCGATGGCAGTTGAATTATTGGTTGGAAAAACAAACCGATCAACGACTCTAATGCGACAGAAATGCATCGTTGCAACGACAAGTGTTTAAGATATTTGCTGCAAATAACATAAGTAAAAAATCGCATGCAATAATTTTTGTAGGCAGCAACCACTCCCAACAACAAGGTAAACTAGTAACAGTACTCGACTTTAATAAAGCCCTAAAGGCAAACGACTGGTAGGCATATGATAATAATGAGTGCACTCATGATTTTCATAATGATGATGATGATGATGATGATGTTAGTGATGATCATTAAAGCGACACAATAATGCTACCATTAATCTTCAAGCACGAAAGATTTGTTTGGCTCAAAACTGATAAATAAATATGAAGACCAATTTCTAGAGAAATTATGAAACTGACATGTGTCTTAAAGTCCTGTCGGAGTTAGGAGAAAACTGTTGACTATATACACGTATTGTCGATTGAATGAATATAAGTTATCCATATAAAGCATGTATACCCACACAAAAGTACTTATGTAGCTATGCATTATGACAATTTCTCTCCAGTCATGCTGTATAAGTTGTTAATTGCTTTAGGCCATTAAACAAAAAAAAAAAACCTATCGTATTAGTGAGACCTACCAACCTGACAACTTCCACCTAAGTATCCACCTGTCTGACATTATGTCGCCTTGTTGCCATTTTCTAGCTTATTTTGTCTGACCAACAACTGCCCGCCTGCCATTTTTCCATGTCAACTCACATAATTTTGTTATTTAATGAATGAAAATGCTGATAATCATCATCATCTCATCACCATTATCATTATCGACTTGTCTATGTGTTTAAATTATTTACCATTAATAAGGAGAGACTTTCCTTATTGCTATAATGACACAACATATCGCTAGTCTTAAAGTCTATATAAAGTTGTCTGTAGATCTCAAAATTTAATGTAATTTCTATTGAAGAGAAATACTAAGTTTTTATCAATTGTACTATGGGAATTTTAAGATTTCAGAGTATATAATAGATTACTGAATCAGCTATTCATAACTCCTTAAAAACTTTGTCCTGATCTCTCATTAGTGTTTGTTTGTTCGTATGTTATTCTTTGTCTTACCGTTCATCTGATAGCATTGAAATTTTGTGAATGTGTACAGTTGGTTCTTGGCTTGAACATATGATAGTTTTGGTCCCAATATGTGATCCGGCATATTCAAACAACCAACAAGTGCACTACCAAAATTTATCTTAAATATCCGTGCCACGAACATAAATACAAAACTGCCACTCAAACTGTGCTCACAGCTGGTTGGATGCAGCAACCTGTGCGAAGCCGGGTCTGGTACGTTACTATAATATAAAAACATTATTAAACGTCTTATGCAATCTCAGTTTAGTTGAATTTTTTAAAAAACTATAAACGATATAAAGTGAATTCAAAGTTTATTGCATACATCCGTTTGTTATACAATATTGTCATTTTTTGGCTATGGCAAAACATAAGAGTGATCTGAAAAAAGATGCCTAGATACACAGGTCTGAGAATGGTGTTGTCTTTCAAAGCAGTGTACAGATCCTAGTACATCAAATTGAAAATATTGCCAACTAAAAAATTTGAATTTTCAGGAAGGAGGAACGCATTGCATCCCTCCAAGTACATGGTAATGAAAAAACATGTTATCAGAGTATGACATATGTAGAAATATTATCCATTCAATCGTCTTGGCTCCAAGTAAAAGGCAGCATATTCGTTTCCGAAGTAAGCCATGGAGAGGCAATGGAATTGGTTTTTTAATAAACAGAGAGATCGACTCTGTTACTCATTTCATCGTTGTGATTTTATTATTTTCTTAAGATTTGAAGGAAATTGAAATTACATTTCTTTATTCAACATCTTATTCAAACGATCATATCTCCAGTAATCGATTTTTTTGCCATAAAAATATGATGTAACTTTTTTTTTTTTAATTTCATAATTTTATTATTTTTTTTCTTTTTATGTTCAATTTCCTTTCACATCTCAACATGTGTTTAAGTCGCACCACCATTTAAGTACGAGTGAGTATCTAACGACAATGGGTAAGCAAACATGTCAGACACTCGAAACGTTGATGTTCGCACAAATACTCTTCAATAATCATTATGTCACGCATGTGCATTGTGGATTTGAACAATCAGTCAAAAGCGCCATACATATTGAGTTGGAATTGGACAGACAAACGATTTAGCAGTGAAAGAGGCTGGCAGGCAGGCAGGCAAAACGCGTTAAAAAGCAAAAATAAGTTGTTTTTATACTACAAAACATTGCATGGTGTACCACCGACACTTACTACTCGTTTACTATGTCATACATTCAGTCAGTTAGTCAGTCAGTCACTCATTCAGTCAGTAAGTTTTTCATGCATGCAACAACAATATGAGATACTGCAACATGTTGTGCGATTGTGTGGCATTTGATTGTCTATGAAACATGAGTGCGAATAACATTTGCTTCTTGCATGAAAATTCACTGATGTGAAAAATTGTTCTTCAAGTTACTTGTACTTACAAACACAAAAAGTACAAAAACTACTATGGAAAGTAATGAAGAAATGGAAAACGTTGTCTGGTCTGGCTAAGTTAAACTTGGGTTATTGGATATGCTTGGTTAATGTGAATCTTTTTGGGTGAATGCAATTTTAATAGGATTTCGGCATCAAGTCATTGACATTCCACATGCAACAAAACATAAAACAAAGCAGAACAATTTCTAAAAGAAACTTAAAATAAAATAAAATTCAAATGAATTTCCAAAATTGAAAACTTACAGTGAATTTCGCATTGCTGAATGAGTGAACTATACCATAAATTTGTGATTGAATGTATTAAGTTTAAGTTTAGCCAAGATTAAGAAGGGAACAATGAGAATTTTACTATGCTGCTGAACAAGGCACATTTAATTAAATTCCTTTGCACCTTTAGTGATGCGCTAAAAATTCCAACAGCATCATCGTTATCACCTAAATTGCTGCTACAGCAGCATCAGTGGCAGGAGTAGCTGCACTAAACAAGGCACGAGGTACTGCCTTTATTGTTTTATGGCACATATAATTGGTAGAGCTTCCTGACAAGCCTGCAGCAGCAGCAGCAGCAGCAGCATATCCTTCTCCATGCATGGTTTTAGCGGTTTGTTCATTGTGATTCTCTGCTTTCTTCCATATCCATATGGTAGCAATAACAAATTAATCTTTGCGGTTTCCTTCACCTTATGCCGCCTGCCTGCGATGAAGGCTTATACCCGAAGCCTCACAAATGCGTTCCACAACACGACGTTTTTCATTCATTTTCTCTCTCCTTAAACTCGTTAGCATTTTATGAATGCACCTCACACATGTATATAGTTATTAGGCATGGCATGGCATAGCATAGTTAGTCCGTTTCATTAAAGTGGGTATGTGGCAAAAGGTAGTCAGTCGCCTTACGTGTATTGGCAGCTCTCGAATTTGTTCGGGTATCAAGAAATTGTTCATATCTTGAGTTAAGTCTCTGACTCAAGTTAGGCAAAGTAAGGTATTCTCTGACATCTTAACCTGTCTGACATCAAAGCCTAATAAAAGTTCTAAAGCTTTTCGGTTCTGAATTATGTTGACAGGGCACGCATAGAAGTTGTAAAATTCAAGTAAAGTTATTAAAAATTTTCTTTTTCAATTCAAATGGATTTTAAACCTTCATAAATAAAGTCAAAATATTTACATACTTAATTAAACGATTGTTTAATCAATACAAAGTGTATTATCCTTTGCAGTCCGATTTGAATAATTAAGGAAATACAAAAAAATTCAATAATAATTTTTATAAGAATTGCTGGTCAAAGAATCTTAAATTTAATGAGAAGTAAAATTTAAGTTTTGTCCCTCATTTCACTAGGTCTATTTCTTGATTTGCTCCAAGTAAATGCAAACAAATCCAAAAACGAGTACTTCAAGATACACTTTGCATACAAAAGTAGTTAACAATGCGGCAAACTGCATATACTTGTACAATACAATACACACATTGAGATTCTCATAGTAAAACTTGCGTATATTTGGCACAAAACTTACATTGAACAAAGCATAAATTTTGGGCCAGACGAACGCAATTTACTGTTGGTGGTGGTGATACTGCTTTTACTTCTGGTGGCGCTCGTCAAATGCGCCTCGTTATTGTGAAATTTAGAACTACTCGAAATAATGCCAACAAATGTTTTTGCAATACGATGATGGTGTTGGCAAACGATGCAACCAACTATGCAAGGAGTTAACAAGGATCAAACTGCACACTCATCGTACATTAAAAGTTTTCCCTTTAACTTTCTTCTAGGATATACACGTACGAACACAACACAACAGAACACAAAGTTAACTGACGAACCGGAAGTGGTGGCAGTTTGCACCAAATATTGAATAATACATGTACCAGTACTAAGTGCACTGAGAAAAATATTAATTTCATTTGAAATTTTATGTATAAGGAGATTTTATGTAAAAAAAAAACAAAAACAAATATGTATAGGTAAAAAATGACTTATAAATTAGATCAAGATAAGAAACAACAAAAAATTAGCATTTCGTTTGCACTATTTAATGGTATAGGCCTACAGAATTGTCCCACTTTGAATGTTTTTATATAGAATCTAAAGATTAGAATCATTTGATTCCAAATATGACCTTCGTTTGCTGTATTACGTCACATTTTGATCAAAAATAACATGTTTAAAGTTGGTAAAAGGAAATGTGTTTCAAAAAACAAAAATGCAGTTATATTTTCCAATGCATTTAAAATACATAATTATGGCTAAAAAAAAATTAATATTAAACAATTGGGAATCGTCTATATATATAAAAATTAAATGCTGTGTGTGTGTTTTCAATGGACTCGCAAACCGCTTTATAAATTTTGGATATTATTTTTGTTTTCGTATTGTTGATGTCTGCGCCACTTTATAGGCTATACAAAATTTAAAAAATTGCATTAATAATGGTGGACAAAGTGCTTGAAAAATGGTCTCCCTAGCTGCGGTCAACATTTGTACGAAATAATTTTCCGTACTTAATCGGAAGAATCACTCTATCAAGTATTATAAGATCCGTTGAAAAAAATTAGCTTATGTTCATTTCATGACCAAATCAATATCGGATCAATAAATGTCCCACTCTTTACTAAGAAATTTGAAAAAAAAAATATTTTTTTCATTAAATTTACGTGATGTGATGGGTTTTTCAAATATTTTCCCCACAGCTACAATACATAAAGTTAAGTTTACACGATTGACACAAGAACGTAAATCGTGCGTCAGAAAATTTACGCCCGATTGTCGTATTTTTGACAGGAGCGTCAACCGGTTTATTATCGATATCGAGAGAAAACAAAAATAAATTTTTAAACTTCAAAATAAGTATGGTCACAGAGCATAGTTCGCAAATAAATGACAACCTTTTATTCATTAGGTCCACAAGCAACCGGTTGTGAAGAAACAAAATGTAAAAGGGACAAAAAAAAAACATTGTGAATTGTTTTTCGTTTTGAAGTATTTGTGTGCAAGCAATATCAATCATTTTTGTTCGTTTATGGCAGTGCCAACCACTAACGGATTTATTGAGCGAAGTTAGTCAAAAGGTCTTTCGTGTGTTTGTATAAATTTTTTACATATGTGTGTTTGCTTGTGCGTTGCAGACGACTATTATGCGTTACCAACAAACTTTTCGATAGTTGCATTTTCAATAGTCGTCTTACTAAATAGTATTTTACTCCTTTTTGTGATTACAAATTGAGTTTTCAGATAGCCTGCCAATAAATATTTATATTTATAAAATAAATAGCAACAAATATCAATAATAATAATAAAAAACATATTATTATTACAAGTTTCGATGGGTAATATTCGCTTTGTTGTCCATATCCCTCTTTTTCTGACACATTTTCCACTACACTTTCTATCACACTCTCATTCTCTCTTTCCTAGACTCGCGTTACACAAGAACAAAGGAAGACCATTTTTTTGCTACCTGCATTGCATTGATTTGCTTACAATTCGTGACGTCATTTGCATGCTGTTATTTGATTGCATTTATTTCCATTCTTTCCCTCTTCTTTCGTCTCTACGATGCAGTTAACTCATGTAACACAACAACAAAACGAGACATTTTCGCGCGGACCTTTTTTCCGGGACAAAAATTCAATTTATTTTGTGTGAGATTAATCAAAAGGTCCCAAAAAAACTTGTTTTTTGGGACTTTTACTTTTTTATCCAACTGAAAATGGTTGACAACATACCGAAAAAAATTAAAAATACGTATAACGATCGGAGAGAATCCGAAAAAATTGAAAATTAGTGTACCG
This sequence comes from Amiota communis, assembly GCA_037043315.1. Classification (NCBI taxonomy): domain Eukaryota; kingdom Metazoa; phylum Arthropoda; class Insecta; order Diptera; family Drosophilidae; genus Amiota; species Amiota communis. The sequence goes on along the minus strand of JBAMAV010001386.1, from coordinate 25,646 downwards.
GTCGCAGAGAACCCGAAAATGAAAATAAATGATAACAGTTATTTGCGAACTATGGCACAGAGTATGTATTTAGTATGAAATCTCGTTCAAGTGAATTACAACGGCATATGCAATTCAATAGATTTTGGTTATCACATCATGCAAAATCCAATTTACATGTATGCAATTCGAAACGGCGACTTTGGGCTTTGTTTTATTTTTTTTTTATTTTTTGATTTCACCAGAAAATTGAATACTTAGCATTGTCAAAAAAGTTTCGTTCAAAAAATGCACTAGAAAAACGTGTAATTAAAATGAACTGTTGGACGAAACAGTCAGGCCTGCCAATTTAGTCGTATAATCAATATGACTTTTGAAAATACCCCTAAGTTGGCAAGTTGAAATGACAAGTGTAAATCCTTTTATTGACGACTACGGTTGTCGTTCGTGACTCCAATCACTTGTTGACGCTAATGAGCTGTCGGTTGACGTTTGTTGAAGCACAATGGTCGTTAAGACAATTGTCATAATCGAGAAAAATTTTATTGACATAATCTGGCCACAATCTGCATATCAACCAGATTGAAGTACATTGACGTAAAAAAAATTGTGCGCTTAGACCATTGAAGTCGATTGAACATCAAAAAAAAAAAAAATGCGCGTGTGCCATCGTACACGTGATAGAAGTGAAACTTCTTAAAAACAGACAGAGTGATCATCTCAAAACAATTACAATCTTATATTTAATATTCTTTGTGTGTACTCAGTTAATAATAATTAAGACCAAAAATATTCTGTTTTGAATTATTTTATTATTCGAGTTAATTATTATTTTTATTTTCACTATGAAATTTTTGTCACCGCTCGAGCACTTGCAAAAAATGTTTTGCTCTCTGATGGAAAAATTGTCAAGCTCTCGTACTATTGCTTGCATAGTACTATAAGTTTGTTAAGAAGTTTGTTATGCCGGCCACACATTATGCGACTGATTGTACAATTTCATTTAGCTTGTGGACACTCGCAACGTGTGCGGGGACGGATCGTGGCACGATTGCATGGAAAATCAAAAAACTTCTGATCTTGATCGTACAATCGATCGCATAATGTGTGGCTGGCATAACACACAGAAAGAGACAAAGAGAAACCACATAAAGTAAATACATACATATATTTTTCATCAGCTCGATGAGTCTGTCTGTCATTCTGTCTATCTGTCCATCTGTATATTGCTTTTGGTTTCTTTGGCGTGTCAACACATTAGATAAACTTCGAGCTTCTGTGTGTTTCTTGTCCTCTTTTCTTCGTACATTCTTTTGTTTTTGTACAACACACATGCTGGTTGCTTGCATGTTGTTGTTATAAACATTTTTATACACACAAACTGCATGTTGTTGTTGTGGAAATGTAATCTCTTTATTAAGACTTTTCTGGTGGATTTTCCAAAAATTTTATTATTTGTTGGGGATATGGGAATACAAATACACATTCTGTGAAAATTTCAAGTCTCTACTTAGTGCGGTTCATGAGATACAGAAATCTAAAACGTTACATTTTGTATTTTTTCACTGAAAATTTCATACTAAATTTCTGCCCAACGCCGCTAGAGAAGTTTCACTTCAAAAACGTAAATATTGACGCAAAGCGTCACTCGCGTAAACTTAAATAAACACCTATCGAAATAACTACTTAGTTTCTCTGGGGTAATAACTTTGTAGGCCTATTTAATCATTGCTTTAATCTAGCATCATTCGCAAAATGAATAAATTAAATATTTAAGAATCTTGTACCTACGTGTACTACACTCGAACTGTAATAATCATCATCGCAAATGTCTTATTCTAAGAAATTCAGTCTTCGTACTCGTCACTTTAAAGATGTCCCTATTAGTCATTGAACACATGAATAACCAATCAGAAGATTCGGAACCCAATTAAAATGCATTTATGCATGTATATTCAATTTGAAATGATATACTGTTTAAGAAATATGTACATATATTAATTTTAACAATATGAAAATGTCATCTATTGAAGCTTATGGTTGATGCCTTGTATTCAGTAGCGTAGCTAGGTCAGCAAGGGTCCCAGGAAAAAATGAAATTGGGGCCCTATTTAAACTAAATTCCTTAGCTTACTACTAATTGTTATGTGTAACACAGCAGATAGTATTTAGTGGTACTTCCCAATATAATATAATTATTGTGAGAGTTTGTTTGTTTATTTCGCTTTCACATAAAAACTACCGAATAGAGTTCAACCTGGGTAAAAGATCCCGTGCGAAATCGCAGGCAAAACTAGTAAAAAATAAACAATGAGTAGATTACAGTTAGTATGAGAAGAGAATAAAACAAAGTCAACAATTTTTTTGTTTTTAACAATTTATTTTACACTCTTTTTTTGGCTTTAGATTTTGCAAAATCATCTATAACTACAGTTAAATCTAAATTTGATGCCGCCTTGTTTTCAATTGCTATGAGCGCCAAATTTTTGAGTCTATCTTTAGTCATACTATTTCTTAAATAATTTTTATTATTTTTAATTTGCTAAATGATTTTTCGGCTGTTGCAGAAGTTACTGGTATTGTATAGAACAATAAAATTGCGGTAAACACTTCCGTAATGTCGCATTCTACCATTGCATATTTATTAACAATTTCCTTACATAATTGTTCAACAGTCCATGTTGGGGTCAGTTTAGGTAGAACATGATGATAAATATTATTAGGTCTAGTATGTTAATGAAAATTGTAATTTTAAATATTTCTTCTCTATTTCGAAATCGGTGATCAGAAACTAGTTCATCAAAATGTTTTTTAACTTTTTTTTTTGTCGTTTTTCGTGAAAATGGGAATCTATGTGATATTTTTTGCAGTTTCACTGGCTTTGCATTTGAACGATTCAAAGTCATTTGAAATTGAAGTTTTGTTTTCACATCTGCAAAGCTCTACTTGCCTTGTCTAAATCGATATTGCGTGTTTGCAAAATTTTGGATGCATAATTGATATCATTCAAAATTTGATGCTTGAACTCACACAGCAATACGAACTCGAAATTTAGCATTTTTATTTTAATGCATTATGCTTCGCTACGCTCATCCTTATTGGAACTTTTCAGTACTACTTCTGATAATGCCTTGATTACATCAAAAAAACGAAGCTTTACTGCACACATCGTATTAACTCTACTAGACACATCTAGTCAGATTTAATTTTTATACTCTTCACGGGAGTGAATAGTATTTATATGTATATAGTTTGTCATGAAGTTTGTAACACACAGAAGATGACATCGCAGACCACATAAAGTATATATATTTGTGATCATCTCCCACACAAACCCCCCTTTAAATTAATGTTCTTATTAAGAAAAGTTTTTTGTTTTTTAACATATGGAACTAAAATTTGGACACTATAAGTTTGTAATCTATGGCCAACAATCATGTAAATTTCATGATCCTAGGACTACTTGGTGGGGTACCTCCCATACGAAGCCCCCTTTAAATTAAAGTTCTTGTTAGAAAAAGTTTTTTGTTTTTAAAGTATCGAACTGAAATTTGGACCCTATAAGTTTGTTATCCATAGCCATCAATCGTGTAAGTTACCAGGAGTGGTACCTCCCATACAAACCCAATTTAAATGGCAAACTTCTTTACTTAGTATAAAGCAAAGTCGAAATTTCAAGAAGTTACAATACTGATTACTTCTAAACCACGCAAAATATTCTGATACGGTTTTCACTGTCAATTAAAGAATTTCCTTAGAAAAGTTTGCATGTACATAAATAATTGATTCAATAATAAAAGTAATTATGATTATTATCATTAATTATCCATTGTCATTCATTAATTATCCATTGTCATTCAATAAAGACAACAACACTAAGTTTGACATTCACCAAAACAGGTATTTGTAATTCACTACAACATCAAACAGCTCTTTTTGGTTCACACAACAGTTTAAAAAGTAGTTCTTTCCCCATTTACCAATACTGTGTTTTACACAGCAAAGTTTCTTCAAATGTGATTTTAGAATTAAATTAAAGTAATTATTATTATCATTTGTTTACTTGCAATATAAGGAAAAAATGTCACCTACCAACGATCAAATAGGTAAAGTAAATCATTTAATTCTGTCAAAGATCAATGGACTGATACACTGAAACATACTACTCTGTAGACAATGCTATTGATCTGGAAGAGGCTGTTCATTTCCCGAGAGAATTTCTCAATTCTCTTCAGCCTTCTGGGTTGCGCCCACATAAATTAGTTTTAAAAGTAGAGTGTCCCTATTTTATTACGGAACCTTAATCCACCAAAATTGTGCAATGGTACACTGTTACTGATAAAAATCATTAAAAAAAACTACATAATAGAGTGTACAATACTGACCGGATGTGGAACTGGAGAAGTCGTTTTAATTGCCCAGATTCCATTAATACTAACGGATCTACCATTCCAATTTAGAAAATTGCTATTTCAATGACAATTATCAAATCACAAGGTCAAACATTCAACGTTGTGGGATTAGACCTGAGCATTCAGTGTTTTTCCCATGGACAGTTATATTGTGTAATGACAAAAAAGCTGTAAAAATTGTACACAAAGACATATTGTAAACAAAAATTTGTTAAAAAATTAATTAATAAAATTTCATGCTATCAATACCGAAGCGATATTTTTTAAATTGCACCCGTGCAAAGCAGGGCGGTTTGCTAGTTTAAAGAATAAATTTACAATAAAATTGCCACTCAAACTGATGTGATGCTAAGAAAGGAAGGTTGGATGTAATCCGGAGGAGAGTGAAGGGTATTACATCTTTGGCATAGCCAATGATAGCCTTCTTTCTGGTTTTGGAGTGATTTCTGATTCGCCAGTGAATTTTGACAGTAGATCCCAACGCTTAATGCTATTCCCGAAAAAACTATATAAGTCTTGAATCGTTGCGAAAAAAGTCTGTATCTCCACACAGCTGCTAACGGCATCATTTATCACTGAATTCAAATTATAGTAATTGTAGAAGGTTGAGTAAAAAATTTGTCTATTTTGGCCAATTTCTGTTCACTCTCTTCTTTTTCCTGGCGTTGCTTTCGTTTAAACGCACCACTGGGTTTCCCTTTTTTTGTCCATGATTTTACTTTAATTTAACCTTATTTTACTTTATCAGTAGATTGATTACTTTAACACTTTAATACAAAACTTTGCAAACTATGACTATTATTTTTAATGAAATATTGTTGAAAATAAAAAAAAGTGATTTTGAAATTGAAATTAATTGAGTGAATTAGTCAAAAATGTTTATTCAACATATGTTATTATTATTATTTTTTCGACATGGCGGCCGAGGGCCCCTAGAGCTTGCCCCAACGTTGCTACGCCACTGCTTGTATTGCATAAAAACAGTGATTTAATTTTCCCAAACATTTTGAATGTTTAATTGTTGTTAGTTCTACCTCTTGAAATCTCAGATGGTTGTTATTATAATTTATTGTATTGTAAGTATATATCAAAACAAAATTGTCGCTGAAAGTTTTTATGAAGTTGTGTAGCTTAATCATTTATTTCAATTAAGAAAACTTAAAGAAGTGTCGTCTACAATATTTTTCTTGTGGATGTTGTGGTGGTATACTTGATGACCCTACTACCTTTTGAAAATTAATTCAATATCAAGTTGATATAAAATAATTAAAATCCAACCAACCTTAAGTTTGTTTTTCTGCAATAGATTTCCAAGTGTTTGCCTGTAAGAATAGAAAATACATATTGTATAAATAAGTAAGGGGAGCGAATAATCTATTATACTTGTAGTAGATATAGAAATATGTTAGATAGTTTTTACTTGATTACAATTATTACTACCGAATTTATTTCTCTCATCATTTCTTACATATGAATTCATGCAAAATTAATGAAACGGAAAATCTCAATTCGATTTTAACCATTTCGTTCTTTGTTCAATTTGTCGATTTTTCATTGCAATTTTATAACTATTTTAGTACACCGTTTTATTTGTTTTACACTACTACTGCAGAAGAAGTTAATTGTGCAACCAATTGGAAGTGCATATGTGAATGGAATATAAGAACAAAACAAAAAAACCTAAGGAAGTCTTTCCACTTGCTATTGAATGATAAATTTTGTGTTGTTCAAATTAATGATGATGATAGTTGGATAAGTTAAAAATGCCATAGAGCAAGATGGGGATTTTGGCCTTGTAAGTCTTAATGTTTGCCTAAAGTTTAGCTCACAGTTAGTGTTAAGAAATCGGAGAGTTAAGTGTAAATTAGAGGAGGAGGATGAGAAGGTGAGATACGTAGTATGACAACCGCATTAAAAACTTTCAATTAACTTGACTCGCAACTTAAGAACTTAGTGCACATCTACACAAATGAAAGAAAAATCCTTTCGGCATTGAAAAAGAATCTACTTCTACAACAAAATGAAATGATATAAAGACTAGGATGATGGTGAGAATGTTGATGACGTACTTTTACTGCCAAGAGAGAGTCTGGTCGGCGTGAGAAAGAAAAATTGCAAGGAAATAGGAAAAAACAATTCCACAAGTTATTCTATAGCAACGCGATTTCACACTTTGCCAGCTACAAATTATATCCATCCAGAGTTGCCGGATCCGATTCACAATATGCCCGACATGCATCGAATGTCAGCACCGAAGGAATGAATCTACGCTTTCCAACTGATGGCGTTGGCATAGAATTTTATGATTTATGACGCACAGCTTTTGAGCATAGCATTGCCCACGTCATATGAGACTGCAAGTTTCAAATGGTTTACTTTACATGGTGGTGTACTAGTATTGCGTTTCTTCTTCCTTTTCTTTCTTTCTTTCTTTCTTTTAGTTTAGAGCCCTAGAAGCTCATATTTTTTTTTCTACTTTTGAGTTTTAGTTGGTCGCGCTACAAATAGTTTGGGTATAATTTTTCTAGTTCTATTTGCTTTCTTTGCAATGCATCTCACAGGATGAACAAACGTATTAGATCGGCGCTATTTGATAAATGAGTTTTTGACTTAAGTATCGTTTCAGTTGCTGGTTGGCAACTCTGGTTGTCACGCCATAGGCATCCGAGATTGACGATTGTGATGCACATTTTTCTCATTGTTGTAGTTGTTGTTATAGTAAATATATACAATGGCATTGTAGTTATTGCTTTTCAATATGTCGAATAATATGGCAAATTGATTTGTTGGTCAGTTGGTGAATGATTAAATGAATGAACGAATGAATAATGTGAATAAAGAAATATGTACAACGGTATGGAAAGGCAAAGAAACATGCATAGAGAATAAGTGATGGATATTTGATGGAACATTTACTTTCATGTTCTCCCATTTTGTTTACATATCTACAACCCCTTTAACGCTTAATGAGCTGAGCTGAGTTCAGTTTAGTTAAGTTGAGTTGAGTTGGGGCTTATGTTTTAAAGCCCTCATAATTGATACTGTGATTAACTCTTGAACCTTTCACACACAGTGTGATTAGAGATTAATTCTTTTGTCATAATGTTTGTAACCGGAAGAAAAAATTGCATCAAGCATTAATTCTTATCATTGCAATACACCAATATCAAGTCTGAATTAGAGTTTCAGAGTGTGCAGTTCCCATAGATTTTATGCAACCAAAAATAGCACCGATCTCTTAATAAAAATATTTTAAGTCAAATTTTATAACTGCAAGAATTGATCTTCAATTTTTAATTTTTTTTTTGTTTCTAGCAAACCAACAGTCCTTTCCATTTTTCGTTTGAGGACTTGGGGTCTCAGCTGGAAACCTCACATTATGACTAAAAGGAAACAGTTGAACTTGATACTTCGAAGAATGAGTTGGCTGCTCTGTATTAATTCGAAGCTCGACCTGCGTAATAAGCTGTAACTAATCATACTGACTTGCGGTATACATCTTTGGGGCACTGAAGCCAACTCTAACCTAGAAATCATACCGAGGTTTCAGCCCAAGCTACTGCGGAGAATTGTAGGTGCGCAGTGGTTTGACGTGAACCCAGTCCGCAGATCACAACAATAAATGAGGAGATTGTCAGACACAGTATCAGACACTTTAATTGTTGAAAATGTCAAACACCTGGCAATCAACCTGCCGGTCGCCAGCCAGGTAACATCCCGTGGATCTCTCATTTCGCATCCCAAACTTGCCTAAGTGACTTATTAATTTAAATAAAATTCGCTGTTTGTCATCTCTGACGATAGTAGCAAATAGAGAATATAATAGTGTACATAAAAAAAAAAAAAATTCAGAACAAATTTGTGTAAATGTTTTTGAAATAAGTAAGATTTCTACTTAAACTGAATCAAGTACATTTTGTTCTCATGACAACATTCGTACTTGACGGATTATCGTGCCCGAATGTGCACGATTTAAATTCAAAGTTCTTGATTTTTTCTCTCTGTGTATAGTTCAAATAGCATAGTATGTATATGACTTAGTTGTTTAGTTTAGGACAATAAAAGAAAGATATGGGAATGTAAACTACTTAGCGAAATCAATTTATGATAGGAACTTCCTATTAGGAAGACAATGCCAATGACTATAAAATTATACAGACTGGACAAAAGTTTCTTTTTCAGGGATCTTTGTCTTCAATATTCTTTTCCATATATCCCAAGATTACACACAATTTGTAGTTGGAAAATATCGGGATGTATTTGTTGTTGGGCATGCCACAATTTAAAATAAGAAGAAGGGCTCCCTTTTTAAGAGCGATTTGTCCAGACTATGCATTTAATAGTCTTTGACAATGCCTTCTGTTCTGTTGAATTGAGAGAGGAGTGAAATATAACTAACGTAAGTAATAGAAAATGTTGAGAAAAATTAATACAAATTGATATTTCGCTAAGAAAACAGTCAGTTTTTTGTGAACACCTCGAGATGTGGATAATTAGCAGCATAAGAGGAAGAGGGAGCAGTCCGTATCGTGCTTCTGGTTCGCTTCATAATAAGCTTAGTCCGCTAGTGTCAAGGAATTCGACTATTAATTGAAAGATCATTTTTATTTTTCCAAAAAAAGGCTTTTATTTATCGCCTTTCCAAGCATGTTTCAAGTAAACTCTTATGAAAGATATGAAAACTATGATGAAACTAAATGAATTAATATTCAATTTTTGTTAAAATTTGCTTTGTGAATGAGATAATTGCAAATCATCCTATTAGGTATTTATAAAGTATCTGAATTGAGATCAGAATTATTGTTTTAAAGAACTTGGTTGAAGTTTTGAATTGCAAAATTGTAAATAGAATGATTTGCCAAAACCATTTGCATTATGATGATTGACAGGAATGAATTTTCTTTACAATTTTAGCCATCAGTCATTCTCATGGTTAACAAGCAATTTTAAACAAATACGGGTAGAAAACAACATAAACCAATGTTGCATATTAATATGCTGCAGGCAAACCACATCACCGGAGAGTGATGCACACGCTTTTTTTTTCTCTTGATATTTGAAACTGAATTGCAATAAGCGACAGAAGTTCGTATGCAACAAGAAACGTTTTTAGACTAACCATGGACATGGACATGGAAGTCACCGACCAACCGCACTTACCTCCAATGCTGGTGCCAGTGTTTGCTTAGATCCACCATCCACCCATCCCAGGTAGCACTAAAACCAGAATCATTGCCAACATCATTGCCAACACCAAAGGCACGCGCAGATGAGTCTTGAAGCTTTTTGAGTGTTAATTGTCGTATGCAAATTTTTGCGCATACAAAATGTAACAAAACACGATTTTCAAAGATGTAAATTGGGCGTGTTGTTGTTGTTGTTGTTGTTGTTCCGACATAGAAGTCTGCTAGCCGTGTTGTATATCAGTATATCTATGTCGGTGTGAGTATCTATGTATATACATGGAAGTGTATGTATGTGCGACACACACAAGTTGAGTTGGCGTAGCACGCATTGGTGGCTTAGGTTGGAGGCAGCTTGGTTTTTGTTGGACTTTCTTTTGCCTTCTCATAGGCTAAGAGTGTCAAAATAAGCTTTAAATTACGTCTACCCGTGCCACGACTCTTGTCGAGCTGAGTTGTGCTTAGTTGGTCTGAGGAGAAGTGAACTGCACTGAGTGAGTTTTTGGTTCAGGGTACTGAGCACAAGTGATGCTTAATTTGCATCTGACAGCGACAGTGAAAGTTCTGAGGTGTGGTGAATCAAGTTGAGTCGAGTCTGTCGGATATGAAAGGCGAGAAAAAAAGGGCTACACCAGTAGCAGAGATACTAGATACTGGATACCAGATACCAGAGTAGAGTTTGTTGCATGTGCAACCGTGCAGCATACAATAAAATGTCAGCTTTGCGTTAGACGAGCAGACGACAACGGCGGACATGTGGCAGATCGGTTGAGTCCATTGCTCAGTCATTTACCCCCTTACAGTGGGTGTTAAGATACTACGTATGAAGTACAACTACTACCATGAGTAAAGTCTATGATGGTTCCAACATTTGGGGAGTTTCGTTGAATGTGTGATTTTGACATTTGATTAGGTTGCCTTTGTCGAAATGTTAATTTGTCTATTGAAGTTATGTTCGCTCGTTCGCTCCGTCACTCGCATAAGACTGTCAAAGTTGAAGCTACTATCTTCTATCTATCTATGTATCTTCAATTATATATGCACTGTGTATCTAACAAATTTCCAATGAGTATAGATAAATGTATCTATGTATGCATCTTGCATTCATGTTGATACAGCAAGCGTTAATCAGCGCTTGAGCATTCTAATGGCTTTCATTGTAACTCCTCTTATTCGTGCTTGTCTTCAACAATACAATCGACATTTCAGTTGGGTATTTAATGTACATATGAATGTATGTATGCATGTATGGCACACAACAAGATAAATATGTTTATGGTATATGTATATTTGTAACATATGTATGAATGAGTTCGGTCATACTTAGTTTTTAAGATACTACTTGAGGTGCTGCAGCCATTATTGTTATTTTGTCTAATCGAAATTTCTTTGGATAGATAAATAGATAGATAGATTGAGAGATAGTTACTATAGATAGACAGACAGACAGACAGACTAATTGTTTTGAGTATGGGTCACGTGCAAGTGGTAAAGCTTATCAATTTAAATGAAATGGAAATACAACAAGTTTGGTTTGTTGATATCTGAAAGAGGAGCAACCATCTGACCATATCTGCCTCAGAGTACATTCAACCAAATGCTTTAGTTTTTAAGATAATGTGATGGAACTATTGTATTATAAAATTTCGAAAATCATCCATAAATATACTATCTGAAACATGGTACAATAATACAAGGTACCGCCACTAGGGCCTTTTACTCTCTTGAAATTTGCTCACTCTCAATTGTTGACGTCATTCGCATATCAGTGTATAGAACGCTGAAATAATGCATTTAGTGTTGAACATAATTTGAAAATGCATTGATAATTGAAGAAGCAGTGCTATGAAAATTCTTTAAATTCTTCAATTTTCAATGCATTTTGAAATTACGTTCAACACTAAATGCATTATTTCAGCGTTCTATACACTAATATCCTTCAAATTCTTCAATTTTCAATGCATTTTCAAATCATGTTCAACACTAAATGCATTATTTAAGCGTTCTATACACTGATATGCGAATGACGTCAAAAATTGAGAACGACACATAACTGTAAACTAATGGCGCCACCTCTATTTCTTACACCATGATCTGAGATATTGTGATGAAATTATTGTAATGTCAAAGGTTCCTGAGGTGTAAAAATGTATTCAAAGTAACCAACTACGTTATTGGAAATAATCTATGGAAAAAAATCGATTTATTTTTCAATTGACGCTTTATTTAATGTGTTCAATAATTATAGGTTCGATTGTACTACAATAGATGGACAATCCACAACCCTTTTGGCACTATTTATTTCACAAACATTTTATTTTACGAAAATGAAGTCATGAATTTCCCGTGAAATATAGTACTAGTACGGGAATGGCATCCATTCCGGAGGATGCCAGCGTTGTCGCAGCATCCAATAAAATGTTGACAAATATCAGATAATGTCAGGAAAACCGCACACAAACCGAGTTAATCTGCATGCAAACGTCGTGATTAGACACTTTTGGACATGAACACCCACTGTGAATATACACGTAGATGATATACATTAGAGTGTATGGGTGTATGAGTGAGTTTGGGTATTTCTGATTTGTGTCTAGTGAAGCACATGCTCAATTATACGTGTAGCAAAAGGATGATGATGATGATAGTGATGGTGAAGTTGATTATGATGTGTTTTTATGAAGGATTTTTATGCAAATTTAATGTAAAGTTAAATATTGAAAAGGGATATAGTAGTACGAAGATACGTGTAGAATGAAAGATGATGAACATGATTGGCATACGTGTAAACACAATATCATATAGATATATACATACATATAACACAGAGATGGAGCGTCCTGGAAGTGAGAAATAGTAGAATGACAAAGACAAACGTATAATTGCTTTATAATAATCATAATCCACAAAGTAAACAGACAAACTTGCAAAGCATGCAGCAAGTATCTGTAGCAAAAGGAATAATGATTCATGCCACTAATTAAGAAGATAAACGAAGAATCTTAAGTGAATTTTAAAGTTATACGAGTACATACCGCAATCCAATGCTGACTCAGAAGATTGTGTGGAAAAATCACAAGAAAGCAAGAAACTATGACTAAAGACAAAAGATGCTGATGCTGATGACGGTGATGCTGATGATGATGGTTACTATGATGATGATAATGGTCGTGATGCCCTGAACTATTCCATTTGGTTTCAGAAATTTAAAATTTGCCTAGGGCCAACAAAACATAAAAAAACACACATTGCAGCAAAGTGAAAAGAAAGAAAAAGAAAAAAAAAACAGAAAAAACAGATTTAAGAAGGTAAGGTAAGGTAAGATGAGATGAGTGGATTGTGTAAACATTGTTGCCTTCATAGTACTTCGTAGCCTGTCGGTCTAATTGGACGTTAAACTGGATTTGGCCAAAGCCAAAGAACTCATAATACGCAAAAACCAAACAAAAAAGAAAAAGGAAAGAAAAGAAAAAATCCTAAAAATTGTCAAAGAAAAACAATGTGGAAGAAACAATTTTGAAAGTAGGAAATCTCGTATGTAATTACAGTGGGCTTATTACGCATTATGTGTCTATGCATATGATTTAGTGAGAGATTTGTGTTGAGGTTTACGTACGAGTATATTGAAAGCCACAACCTACTCAAAAAGAGACTTCATATTTCACTCATAGGATGGACGGTTAAAACAATTCACACACACTTCAATTCTAGAATTGATTCAATGTTTTAAATAAATCTTAAAATACTAGCAGCATCGTATTTTCATTATTATATTCTTGGAGATAAAGTGAACAATTAATGCTTGGAGACCATGGAAAGAAGATTTTAAAGAAACTAAATTGTAATTGTTCATATTGATGATATTGACAGAAAAAGAACCAAAAATTATTCCTTTCTTCTGGATTAGATTTTCTTATTAAATAAAGCAACTCTGTTCTGTAAATAAATTCAGAATTAATGCCAGATTTTCTATTTTGATTGTGATACAACAGTATCTTTAGCTCTCTTTTAGTGGGCAGTAGCAAGGTAACAATCACACTATTAGCTGGATATAAAACAAGCTCAATTATCCTACTAATTTTTATAACAAAAAATCGGTCAAGAGCGAGTCGTTCTTGTACAAGAAGGGTTCCGTACAATCGCACAAGATTTAACACTATGTATGCAAATTCGTTGGACGTAAAGCTTGTTAATTAGTCTGAAGTTATGTAAAATGAATTTGCTTTTCATTTGTCGGAAAAAAAAAATATTCTAACAACACTTAAACGTATACTATAAAAAAAAAGAAAATAAAAAAAATCTAAAGTAACATAGGTCATTTTAGCGGATGCGGAGTTTGACCTACGCGGTGTGGGTTAACAAATAACTTTTAATAAAGAACAAATTTACTTACACTACAAAGTTTGTACTACAAATTATATATATACATATGTAGTATATGAGTAACTATTGGTAATCGAAATTGATAAGAGGCAAATTATTCTTAATAAAAAATAATTTTGCAGCTCTGTCGCTTTCTAATCGACTTCTCAATGGTTCGTAAATTATATCGGCTCCACTCAATAGTTGCTCGCTTGGAACCGACCTGGCGGCGTCAATAAATAGGCACGTACGCTTGAGATTTTGTGTTATATTTCCACCATATTAAAGGGTATTTTGTGTGTTATACGATTTCCATATGATGAGGTTCGTACTAGTGTCATTTCTATCTTCCTCATCGTCATTGCTATTGTCCACCTTGTCTGGAGATTGGGGTAAACACTTTTCGTTGGCGGTGACTTCTGGGAACTCATACACGGTTCATCGTCAACTCGATGCAATTCAATCCTAGGTCACTGGGCAACAGAAGCTGCGTCGTCACCAGCTTCACTCGAAGCTCTTACAAAACCCAAGTCATGCAGTGTTAGCAAACGCAATAGTTCTGATTAAACTTTGTGCTTAACAATTTCATCCAAAAACTTTAATTTGTATTGTTCCTTGGATCCAAATATTGTATGTAGCAAACGAATACAATGTATTGTTTGGAAGGCCACGAAATATTGAATTGATGTATTCAATAAGTTTTTTTTTTGCGGAGGTACGATTTCTTGCGGATGTTCTGCAGATACGGAGGCGCATGCCAAGTTCCGTTACAACCCTAATTTAGCACACAAATTGCCTAAGACAGCAGAAAGGAGTGATACACTGTTTTGATGAAATGAAAAAATTATGTTAACTTCGATTTTTCCGGTGGATTATCCTAAAATTTTATGATTTGTTGTAGCGTCAATGGAAATACACACTCTGCGAAAATTTAAACTATCTTCATTTTACGGTTCATGAGATATAGCTCACTGACGGACGGACGGACGCATGGAAGGACAGCGTAGGCAAAATCATAGGGTCCCATTGGCACCCTTTGGGTACGGAATCCTAACACTATAGAAAAGTAGAATTGTTATCAATTAAAACATATTTGGATACTTGTATAGCTATGAATAGAACTTAGTCCAATTTTACATATTTGCGTTTTTAGAGAAAATAATATTTAAAAATTTTGTGATGAATGTATTCCATTTTTTAAAAGGACACATTTGTGTACCATAGATTTCTAGAGTATATTCAAATGTGACTGGTAACAAAAATTTACAAATTATCAGCAGATACAAGTTTTTCAAGTATTGTATGTAAATATTGTACTACTCAATTATTTTTATATTTTCCTTGCATTTTCTTCTTTTCAATTCAGCTCTGTTGACTTGTGTTCTTTGTAAGAATTGTGTTCTTTTAACAATGTCCATTGACTTCGTTCTAGTCGTATGTCATATAATATGGTGCGGAAGATACATTTAATGACGAAAGATCTTTGACGTTGATCAATTGCAATGGCTTTTAAATCGATATGAAAGTGAGTATCGACACATAAATCAAAGATTCAGAACAAACGAGTTTCGGCTTTAAAGTTGAGCATGCGACACATAAATCGCGAGAAAGTGAATGACGACAATGATGATGAAGATAATGATGACGCCCGAGCCACAAGCGACAAACAAATGAACGTAACACCAATCAACCATACAACAAGCAACAACCAACAACTAACTAGATACGAGAATCAGATACAAGATTCAACACAAGAAGGATGGAAAGAGTTAAATGTGGCAGTCAGAAAAGATGAAATGAGATGAGATGAGTTGAATTCGTATAGCCAACACCACTGATGAGGACACTGATGATGATGACTATGCTGCCGATGATGATGCGAATGAAAATGAGAATGAAACCATTAAAGAAGGTGGCAGCAAAGCAATGCCGTTAAGGCGTGCCTAGCATATGAGTTTGTTTCTGCTGAGTGTGTGGAGTAGATGCGTTAGTGTGGTGCCCATGCAGTTTGTATCGCCCAAAACCGAAAGAACGCGCGACTCATTCACTTAATACGCTTAATTGACTTTCATGTATGCACGACTGAATGCATGCAACGTCATGTGTTGTGCCTGAGCTGCTGATGGTGACGATGGTTGTAATGGTAGTTATGGTGTTGCTAGTACTAAGAAGGCAAGCATGGCTGATTGCATTGCCACAGTCGTTGTACATGTATATCATATACTAATGTGTGTGTCTGTGAGTATAGTATGCTTGTAACGCCTGTTGAAGTGGAAATGCAACGAATTGATGGTGACATTAGTCGTGCTTGTGTTGGTCGTCGGTCCTTGGTCTGTTGTTGTGCCTGTTCGCTATGTTGCATGTTATTAGTGATATTTGGAACATACACAGAGTTCTGAAACATGGCTACTTGATACAAGAGCTAAATGGTTTACTATATCACAAGGCAAACAAAGTCTCTGCAAGATGATATCCTTTGACAAATATTATGGATCTTTCTATGCTACTATTCAATGTAAGTATGGAAAGTAATTTCAAAGTTTGTTGTCATGTCCCTTCAATCGTTTTAAGTATTGTAAAATGGCAGCAATTAAACCGCAATTTCTTAATACGCGTTGAACAATTAAGCAAAGAGTTAAGTTCAATTGAA
The DNA here is from genome assembly GCA_037043315.1 of Amiota communis. Lineage (NCBI taxonomy): Eukaryota > Metazoa > Arthropoda > Insecta > Diptera > Drosophilidae > Amiota > Amiota communis. The sequence continues at coordinate 9,060 of JBAMAV010001386.1, read as the reverse complement.
TTGAATCAACCCCAAGTAGACAAAGAGGAATATCAGTAGAAGACAATACATACCATATAGTAAGACTACAAGATATGAAAATATTGTACATTCTTTAAATGAAAACGAAAAAAATGAAAAGAAATCAACAATGGTGATAGAAATGGAGATGGCAATGACAATGGCGAGATGGTGAAGATGACGTTGACAATTACGAGATCCATTTAACTTTTGGCAGGAAGAACAAGAATCCGGCAACAACAACAACAAAAATAAAACAATAAAATCACGAAAAAGAAGGAGAACAAGAAGCTAGCGACATGTGTCGCAACACAGCAGGCGGCGTCGTCTGATGACACTGGCGACATCCTGGCGTCGTGATACTACAAATGCATTTGCTGCGCTGCGTACTTTAGCTTTGGAGATTCATTCTCATCTTCGGCGTCGTCATCAGCATCATCATTATCATCTTTATCCTTGTGTTGATGTGTTGTTTTGTAATGTGTATGGATGTTTCTGAATGTATTGCAAGTACTATATATGGGGAACAGAAGCAGATAAACTTTTTTGTTTCATTCTCTCGTTTTTTTTTTGTTTCTTTGTTTGTGTTTGTGTTTATTTGTTCGTTGCCGTTTTGTTCTTTTCTCTGTGTCGCGCGTTAAAAGTCAAATAGTCGTTGTCGTTGTCGTCGTCGTCAAGTCAAAAGTCATCCTTTCAATGGCATCATATTGTCCTTGCCACAGCCTCACTGAAAATTGTGAAGATTGTGAAATCGTCACCATCTCCATAACCATCATCCAAATTGACAGGGTCTTCAACTTCGTCAGACATTCGGTCGCTACTCATAGAAAACAGGATGTTTTTGCGCTCATTATATACTGCATGTGTGCATCGTTTTATCCTTTCTTCTACAAAGTATTGTATAAAAAATAATTTTCTTCTCCCTTTGTATGATATTCCTCTGTTTCTCTTTTTATTTTTATTTTCATTTTAATTTTTGTGTGTTTATTTTCCTCCCAGTTTTATTTGAGCAGACTTGAGTTGCGTTGACTTGACATGACTTTTTTCCACATTTTCGTATTTTTAAGAATATTCTTTTTATTTTGTTTCTATTTTTAAAGAAAAGTTAGTCTCTTTGACACAGGTGTGAGTGTAATTGAATTTATATGTTGAGGCCACATAGTATAGTGTATTTAGTACAATATATAATCGCATGTGATGAATCCTACGACATTGACTTAAAACATTTGAAGTGGATTTATACTAAAGAAAATAAGTCAAAGCCTGTTATATCCTTTACAAAATATCTGAGCCATGTTAACACTTGACAAAAGGAAGAAGATATACAATGGTGTCGTCGTCATCATTTCAAATGAAAATGGTATGATGAATTTTTGAAAAAAATATCTTAAAAAAAATATACTTAATAATAATAATTTCCATTAAAGTTGTTGGGAAAGTTGATGAAAAACTTTAATAAAATCATGTAAGTGAGGTCAAAACCGGCTTGTGTCCTATCTCTATGAACTAATTAAACCATATATCGTGGATTTCAGTTCTTCAAGCTGCAGCTGCCTTAACTTCAGTAGCAGACACCTGACAGTATCGCTGCTTGAAAATTTTGATTATGTCATCTAATAAATTTAAAAAAAAAAAAACTTAGAAACACCGACATACAATTATATGTTATATGGTATCTACATAGATAGATAGACACTTATTTGAATACAAGTTAAAAGTTAAGGAGTCCGAATATGTTAAAAACGCCACAAGATACACTCACTCTTTCATTCATCCAGTCACTCATTATATGACACACTTTGCTAGACAACTTTTATTTATTGCTTTATTTAATAAATATAAAATAAAGATACAAATGCAATGAAATAACATTCACTATTTTAAACATGAGTATTTGAGGTTGCTGAATTTAATTAACCGAATGAAAACAGATCGATACTAAAGTAAGTAAAAGGAGGAAGATGGGTGCGTCAAGTGATTGAAAGCAAATCAAGTTAGATTAATGGGGAAATACTACTACTTACTATTTTTTTCCATACTCTGGTTGTTTTTCTTTTTAGTAGTATTGAAATAGATTTTATCTTAAGCCTTAAGAAAAGAAAAACTCATTTACACACAAATTATAATTTATTGTTGTATGTTCGCAATCTCATTGAATGCAACAAACAACAAGTTAAATTAATGAAAACTTGTTCTTCAATCGTTTCGATTAACTTGTGGGTACGTTAATCGGTTCAGTTTCAGACAAACACAAACGAAAATTTCCGTCTTCAGCAGGCCAATAATAAAAAAAGAAACGAAGAGAGAGGACTCAGAGGAGACCCAGCATATAATCATTTCACATTCGTGTCGCTTTTGATCGTGCGCAAGTCAAAACTTGAAAGTTGATCTATTTATTGTGCTCTGGTCTTGTCGCTAGTGTTGATATTTCGCATGTCTTTATACGATTAGCAGCATATAAATTTGAAACTTTTTTATTATACGAGGTTTGGCCATAGAGATACTAAGACATAAAGATATATACTACATATATGATTTGAATTTCAATTGTTTGTTATACTATATACAATTCATATTGTATATACCATATGATACCAAATGGTATCATAAGTTAGTTTTTATGTTATTCTACTCAGTTAATTTAATTACTTACATTTGATTAAGTTTATGCTGAATGTGTGTACATATACTTACTATTGTAAGTTAAATTTGATTGCACAAATATTTTTCAATTGTTATGAAATCTGAAGAGATTTTAAACTTTTTCTTATTTTAGTTTATTTATTTTTTATTGAATATCTGCAAATGAAGGTTCATTTTTAATTAATTTATTTAATATAATATTTGTAAATGGATTTTGAATGCATATTAAATTAAAATAAATAAAATAAAATAAATTTTTAATATGTTAACAAATACAAATTAAAATCAAATATCACAAATCTGTGCAAATTTGTTTGTGTCTATGACTTCAGATTTGGATTGAATGTCCAAAGGGAGTTTTAGTTTGAATCTATTATATTTGAATGCATCTTAAAATTGCTGATCAATGTGGAAAATTCAACATCACTAAGTGTCATTGCTGGCAACAAACCCATGGAACTAAGTTTTCTGTGTTCTCTCTGATAAAAAAATTAGCCCAACAAAGCGCCTAGCTCCTAAATATAAAGGTAGTATTTGACGAAATTTTACCAGAAATTAAAACAACGGAAGAAAGCGCAAAGTGTCAACATGAAAATTACGCTTTCCTTAGTGGCCACTCGTTTTCAAATCTGATCTGTCGACTGAGGATCTGTAAGAAAATGGAGCCGAAAAACTTGAATCCAGTTGATTTTTGCCAGGAACTTGCCGTTTTCAAAGAGCGATTAACCGAAATTAATGAAAAATCAAGTGCATTCGATCTGTTCCAACATATGTGCAAGCATGACTTGCAAGAGGCGTTTCTTAATTTTAATATAGCTTTACCTACGACATTTGCAAGCTATTAGCGAAACTCCATGAAACAGAAAATAATTAAATCCTATTTGCATCCAACAATGAGTCAAGAACGTCTATCTGGCCTCGCGATCCTAGCCATTGAAAATAAAACTGCCTTTGAGACGGATTTTCATGAGATTATAGATTCTTTCGCGGAAAAGAAAGCACGCCGTGTAAAGCTGTAGCAAAATTAAAAACATTGGAAAATGCTGAGACCTAATGATTTTATTTATTTATATTATTTATTAAATCTCATATGCATAAAGTTAATTAAAAGCTAGAAAAAGGGGATGTGGCCATGGCGGCTGTGGATTGTATGTCAACTTTCCTATGTTATATGCCACACAATGAAAAAGTTATTAGGTAACACATAACCATAGAAATATGACAACTTTTCATATATTGTATACTAGCTGTGCCCCCGACTTCGTACGCGTGGTATTCGAAATATGTTTGTAAAGCGTGTATTTTGTTATCTTTTTTCCTAATTATCCCATCTTTAATGTTGCCCCGCAACTAAAGAGGAAAACATTCGAAAATCGCCAAAAAGTAGGCAACATAATTAATCGATTTCGATAAAATAAATGCTAAATGTTAGACGAAGCTTGCTTCAATACACCAGTCAAAACCGCATTCACATAGGTTAAGCCGATTCTTAGATTAGCGTGCACAGCCACGAAAAGGCTTACGATTTTATATTTCTATATAGATGATGAAAAAATACAGCTCTTTGATAAAAAATATATCATAGAATGTGATATGAAGAAATTTTTCATGGAAGTTGAAATATTATGATGAAAGTAGCAGGCTTTGCCAACTGACTTTCGAATATACCCATAAGTTGACAAGTCTATGTCATACTTAGTTTCTTATTAAAAAAAATACAAACTCAATAATATGTCAAATAAAATATTAATTAAAAAATAAAAATGATTGCTATGTATGAAAATAAAAAAAAAAAATATTCAGCTGTTGCATGTGCAATTATTTTAAAGAGAACGCGGGAAAGAAAAGAACGAAGAAGATACTTTTCCCTTTTTTCTTGCGATTTTCATGCTTCGCCTCCCACAATAAGCGATTAATTTCGATTAAATTACACAACTTCTGCACATTTTCTTTTATTACTCATTATATGTCATAGTTTTCTATAATCGTGGGCAGCACCTTCACAAAAAGGCCAAAGTCTAGTCAAATTGTCATTTGTTTGGTTAAAATAAATGAATAAAAATCTTATCATCAGATCATATTTGTAACATATGTACTAAGAGAGACAATTCATTTTTAGATTTTCCTCTTTATTTATCAATATACGTACTCTCCTGCAGGAGTGATACATTCATTCCAATGCTGGAATAACTGCAAAAGTTGGACAATCAGAGCGATCAGCATTAACAGTGTTCTTCCCTAGTATAGAGTCTTCATAATGCTTATCAAGCCATTGTTTGGCTTCAATAGTATTTTTTTTTTCACCACAAAAAACAATTTTTTATGAACATACTAAATTCTTTTTTAATCCATTGTTTTGAAAATTACAAAAGTGTGGTCACTAAAAACCAATGAGACCTGTTAACTAAATGTCAAAATGTCATGAAATTTGGTCACGTATTGTTTTAAGGTTTCCAATATACAGAAATCATATGGAATTGTTAATAGAGTTGCCATATACTTTGGTATTATATACATATACCAAAAATGAGACTTATAAAGTGGCCTGTATATGGTATATTCAGGCATCAATTTGGATCAAAAGTATTAACTAAGTAATATAATTTATTGATAAATAAATAAAATATTCGATTATACAAGTACAATAAATAACAAAACAAGGGTACAATTTTAAAATGGTATTGAGTTTTAAATTAATAGCTATAATAGACCAACATCTAGGAGAACTACAAGGAATCTCATTCGAAAATCTAAAGGAATAAAATTTAAATATTTTGATCTTCAACTCAAAACTTGTTGTAACACAGTTACAGTTGCTAATCATTGCAAATCATGCCAATTATTTCAAATAAGAATAGCAATTTCAAAGTTCTCCGAATCAAATCAATTTGTTTTCTAATTGTTTCTATTTTTAAAACATATCTCCCTCTACCATATAACAAATAATTAAGGCATACATCAAGGGGCTATAAACATCCTTTTACTACGATAATGCTATGCTATTGTATAATATTTAATTGAAAATAAAAGAAAACATGAATTTCTAAAAATCAAATGAAATAATAACATGTGTGTGTTTTTTTTTTATATTGTTGTATTTATTTCAATTTAAAAACAAAATTCACCTAATTTATAACATTAAGTTTGAGGTTATTTTTACAATAAATTTATGTGGATTCAATGATTTCACTAAGTTTCTTTAATTCACTGCAATAAATTTTTTTATATTTTTGTTTTTTGTACTTATTATTATTATTTTTTTTTTTTTAACAAATTATTTTTTGTTTTTTTTTCTTAATTATTTTATAAATCACTTTATGCAGCACAGGGTGAAAACAAAATGCGTACAAGACCTTGTTAGTATGGAAGAAAGTTGTCAATTTCCTTGTCAATGCGACGGCGCAAATTACTTCTTCAACTGAACTGGACGAAACGAAATTGAATTGAATTGAATCTGTGACAATGTTGCATAGAGATTGAAGACCGTTTTAAGTCAATTGGAAAGTATTTGAGAACCTTCTAGATTCTATTTTAAATGTTTTTCAAAATGTTGAATTTTATTTATAATTTGTAGTATTTTTTTTATATATAAATTTTTATATACATTAAAAATTTGTATTTATATTTTATATATGAGCGCAATGCGAGCGTTTTTTTTTTTTTTTTTTTGTTTTTTTTTTTGTTTTTATTGTAGTGTTTTGTTTTGTTTTCTTTTGAATTCAAATGTAATTTTCTTTTGTGACGTCGGTGGCAGCAGCAGCTATAGCGGTAGCGGCAACAACGACTGCGGCGGCGGCACGGAAAACGGCAATAAACGAACACAAGAACGAGAACGAGTTGACAACCGTTCGTTTAGAATGTCGACTAAAGACTAACTGCATTGAACTCAGCACAACATAAAATGTTCACCAAGCCAAGAATCACGGAAATACGGAACGATTCTGAATCGGAATTGAATTTGCAACACGCAACGAATCCAAGTTGCAACTTGCGAACTTGCCACACAGAATACACTAGTAGTTGGTTATAGTAGTTGTAGTCGTTGGCAGTCAACAGTGCAACTAAAGCAACTGAAAACAAAAAACTACAATATGGGCAAAAAAGTATTTGCTCCAACAACAGTGGAAAGTACTTTCTCCACGAACACACACACACACACACACACACACACATATATATACATGCCCATTATTCTCATGCACATGCATATCTACATGCAACATTATCATCGTATCCATCGTCGTTTGTCTAGAAACGCAATGCGAACGCCATACGAAGAAGGTTTGCTCGATTGTCGGCTGTGTTGTCGTTGCATATATTTAAATGTAAACGAAGATGATGACAATGCAACAGCAACAAGAACAAGAACAATACCAATAATGACAGTAGAACTGAACTTCAACAGCTTACAGCAAATGTTCCTACAGTCAGTCTTCGTTCGTTCGTTCATTTATTCGTCTGTCTGTCCATCCGTCAGTTAGTTTCGTTTCGTTAGTCTATTGGCTTAGAAAAAAGCTTTAGCTCCAAGACCCTCTTACTTATAGTTACAGCAAAACTAACACTAACAGTGGTATCCATGTTAAAGCTCGATCACATGTTAAAATGTCAAGAGAATGCAACCAATCAACCAACGCAAAACAGGAAATCGGAAGTTGACTTCTTAGTATGGTGGAAATGCACTCATTTGCATTTGAACTCATTCAAAGAGAAACCTTAAAACACAAAGCACATTTCTCTAAGAGACACCAGACAGTGTGAGTGGCTGAGAGGGGTATATATAGTACATAGTATAGTATAAAAGCAACTGGTTCAACTGGAAATAAGTTTCTGTAATACAATAGGGTAAAATTCGTTTGGAATTGATTCATATAATATTTAAAATATTCTAATTTTATTAATTTCTTTCAATATTATACTAAAAACCTTTACCATATGTTGTTAACTTTAAACATCCATCATTATGAAGAGAAAATATATAGATACAAAACTCTTAAAAGCTTGTTGCTGTACTCTTCTTAATATTGTAATTGTCTCTTATAAGCTTTACTATATATGACTCAAAGAGCGATTGAGAATAAATTACAGAGTTAGTGAGAATAACCAACACAAGACTCTGTTAACAATCAACTTAATTTACAATATATCAAAATAATAAAAAAAAAATAGAAAGAAAAAAATATGTAAACTAAAATAAGGAAAACCAAATGCATTTTTATTCGCTGTGAAAAACTCTTCCCAGTTTAACAGACTCATTCAAATAAATATGTAGTCACTTAAGAGGATTATACAATACAATAATACTGAAGGTTTAGTTTCCTTAGAAATATTTAAAATTACCAATTTGTCGTAATCCATTACACGGTGTGACTGAGTATTAGTAGGAATTCTTAATGAGTTTCTTTATGAAAATATTCTCTTTTTGCTTTAATACAATTGTTACATGGATTCAATAAAAGTGATTCAAATGAGTGATCCAAATAGTTTTGTGGAATAGCCTTTAAAGAACACGTCTAAGGTCTTCGGATGGTCTCAATATCAATATAATAAAAAAAACATCCTTTAAACTATAAATTTTTCTTTGGAAACAAGAAAGGCCCAACACAGATGAATACGTTGAATGATTTAACACACAAGTTTTGTTTTGGCCATAAAATTGACGCAGAATCAGAGATGCATGACTTGGTCGAAATTACTGTATTCTAGCTAGCCGAATGCTACAAATTCTATTAAAGAATGTGATGAGCTCACAAACTCATCTTTCGTATAAACAATTAATAATTTTAAATGGTAAATTCACACATATTCTCCTACCTATCACTTGCAATCAAGTCATCCCTTCCTGGTATAAGGAGTGCTCACGGGATTGCTAACCTGAGGATCTGCAGAGCTCATCGAACAGTTGCAGATGATACGGCGCGTGTACTTGCAAGCAGACTTCCAATTGATCTGGAATCCCTTGTTGCCAAGGACAAGTATCTCGCGCGAGCATCTTCGCAGGTAGCAAACATGGAGGAGATTAAGACCAGATACCTGAATATATGGCAACACAGGTGGAGTAGGGGGTTAGCCACGAAGGATACACCAGTTCATCCTAGATATAACAGATTGGCTTAAGCGTCGTTCTGGTGACGTGGGGTTCGAATTTACTCAATTCGCAACTGTTCATGGATGTTACAGGCAGTATTTTCACATGGGGGCATGCTACGGATCCGTTCTGTGGTCTCTGCAGAGATGTCGTGGATAATCTGGATCATCTTGTTCATGAGTGCCCCCATTTGGAAGCAGAGCGACGAAGAATGTATACGCGCCTCGGAACTCCTCTCAGCTCAATTCTTCTCTGTAGAAATTCCCAAGATATTTAGATTGCTTTGGTCGTGCGGTATGGATAAAACGGTTTTTGATGCGAATGTGGGTTTT